>CM056470.1:9903632-11308632 GCA_029783895.1 Triplophysa bombifrons
AGCCAACAGGAGAACAGAGAGACCACTGTTTTCTTTCACTGTTGAAACATTACATGACTGCCATTAGCTTGTGATTTATGAATGGACTGTTATGAATTAATTGAGGGCCTGGGGTCTACATCGGTGAAGTCTGTCAAGTCCCAGGGGAACACAAACAGGATGTTCACCCCGCTGGGGGCTGGGGCTTAGAGCCACCTGATGGACAATGTAAGTCAGGTGAAGGCAAATAGGCTCCGACAGCTCCTTGCTGTTTTATGGAAAACATGAAGAAAGCTAACTGTCCTGGTCTACAGTCTGTCCCCATTAGCAGTCTTTCAAACCAATTAACACCTAAGAAACCATTCACAAACGTTTCCAGATATATGCTACCAATTACAGACAGAGAGAACGCCAAACCGGACAAGAATAAGTAACAAAATTTGACTTAAAAGACCAGCTAAAGGAAAGCTTTGGCAAAGAGGTGAATATATTCATAATCTTCTATTGAAAGAGAAAAGTCGAAAGTTCAAAAATTAAAGAAGTAACGCCGACTATAGATTCTTGTCATGGCCAGATGTAAAACCATTTGCAGATTTTTGATGTGGGAGGCTTAAAGTGGGCTGTTTATATGACGTCTGCCGTTAGGTTATTAGCGTTTGTTTTGTTCGGTTAAGGGTCCCATGAGAAAAGTGCGGCACGGTCACGTTCTGATTCATCGGCCCGCCTCAACCAGATTGTCGCGGCATGTGGTTGGCGCCAGCGGTTTGGCTTAAAGCTCTTAACCGGCGCTCCCAGCATCGCCCTCTTCGGCGCAGGAGGTGCAAGCGCCGTTTGGCGGTTCATTAAGACTATCTGTAAAGCAGACCACCGCAGACTTTATTCCAACCGCCGACTTAGATCAAAACAATATCGGCGTATAGAAAGGAGGGTCGGTACTTCTTAACGCAACGGGATGCCAGACTTAAAAGCCATTAAAAGCCTTAAATGTTTAAATACAATCAAATGGGCAAGTTATTTTAACTTATTATTTATTATTAGATATAATTAAATAAATGAATTAAAAGATTTTAAATGTTTTTAAATGAATAATTCTTCTATTTAACATTACTGTAATTCATTCAAATCCTTCATAAGTTAAGCTATTTCGATAATTTTTTATTAGTTAAAGTAACTCACCTCTGATCATAATGTAAAGTAAATTGAAATTACTTGTTAAGCTAATTTGATTGTACTTTGGGCTGCAAAATATCTTTACAGTTTTCCGAAACATTTTTTTTATTTAGATCCCTGACGGTTATGCTGGGGCTGGCTGGATAAAAAAGCACAGTTAAAACAACGTGATATTCAGACAGCTGGTGTGCCCGAAAAGTACTGAAAAACACATGGAAATGTTTCTCATCGTATTTTAAACCCGGCTTATTTGTCAGAAATATGGTCAGCTTTCTGTAATGAAAAAAACGTTAAAATAAAAAAAACTGTAAAACTACAGTTTACCCATAAAATTACAGTTTTTTACCAGTTTACGAACTTCTAAACTGATGGGCCAGACTGAACCTAAGCCAGCAAAGACCAGTTTAAAACCAGCATAACTAGGCAAAGCTGTTTTTAAAAGGACAGCAATGTGATTCACCACAAAGTGACAGTGGGAAGGTGCGTCTGGCCATGCTTGACAATGACAGAGAGGCTGATGTTCAGCCCTTCATTACAAATGCAGGATAAACTGAAGTCTATAGAGGTTAGTTGATGGAAACGCACCTCATACATCAAGTGGAAAAGCGACAGTTGGCTAAGCTTTTAAAACGAAGGACCAGAACCTCAGGGTCCTCTATTAGGAGGCTTGAATTATGTACGTCTAGCCCGGGATGGAGTGAAGTACACAACGTTAAGTATATAATGCAGTCAGGAGGACTATCGATCGGGTAATTAATTGATTAATGCAGAAAGTAATCGACTACCAAACCATCCATTTGGTTTCCTCATTAGCTAAAATGCATTATTCATACCTGAGCTTAGACGAAGACAGACATCCCCCGGTTTCAAACCACACGAGAAATCTCAATGTATGTGTTTGTGTGCAACTGAATACTTGTTTGGCAGAGGTTTAGAATCAAATCCGAGTGCTTTAGTAAAAAGTTTGAAGGTCCTGTGAATTGTTCACGCAGCAAACTATGTGCTGTGAGATATAGCATTTCTGAAAATAACAATTACACTGCCATTTTTTTTCAGCTGCCTGCGAAGCTCCACCTGTGAAAGTGGTTAAAAAAAAAGTAACACTGGTGTTTGTTCTCCTCAAACACAAAGAGACCATTTATGCAGTGCTGTCCCGGGAGATGGTCTCGGTTAAATAAAAATCGGAGAAAGGAGCTTTATTTTGCGTGGGAAAATAATGTCTGACCTGTAAGTTAACTGCAAAGTCACAATGATATGTGCAATGAATGTACGCCCACGTGCTGACATGCTGTTCCTTTCTGTCACGGCCTCTGGACCAGAGTTGCAACACAGCTGCTTGAACCGACCCAACTTGGGCTGAGCAATTATGTCTCAACAATCCAGAAATTTTTGCTCCCTTGTTTTGTTTATGACAATTGAAACCGGACAAAGGTCCTCTGAATACATACCAGAAATGTATCAGATAAAAGTTTAACACAGCATGGGATTCAATTGTTCTTTAAACTGACCCTTCGCTAAGCCCCGCCTTAAAATTGTCACAGACCAATCACACTATATTTTTAGACAGGCTTTTGTGCTTTTCTCATGCAACTATCTAAACATGTTCTCTAAATCTTGAAAAACAAATCAGCCAGGAAACCCCTTATTTCCTTTAAGGTAAATTAATGTTAATAATCAGAAATGCCTGACGGTCATAAGCTTTTTCTTCTAGTCTTCAGTGTTTGCAAAATTATTTTTTTCTCTTTAACGAAATAAAATAATAAATTCTGTATGTCACCCATTTTTTTAATGAGCCTATCAAACTTATAATAGTCCATTCATTCCTCGTAACTCTCTCTTTAAAGCCTTCCGCATAAGCAATAGTAACCAAAGGGGGTCTAGTTTAGCGAATTATCAATTTGAACTGTTTCGGACAGAAACAAATGATGTGAAAGACAGAAAGACACAGAGCAAAACACTTCAGGGTCAAAGGGGTACTTTTGCTAAATCTTCCGTAGACCATTAGCTCAGGGTTGTTACCCATTACATTTCAGTGTTCGTGCTTTATGATGTCAACATGCTACATCCACTATACACAAATTAGTCCATTTAAGAAGAAACAGACAGATTGGGAAGACTATAGGAAATAAATACATTCTGCTGTTATATTGCACAGGTTGCTGTGTTAAGTTCAGCACAGATGTTTAAATAAATGATGGCAGTGAACACACTTCATTTTAAGTCAAGGTCACACACATCAAAATTTTGTTTTTTTTTGAAGATTGTTGCAATTTGTCTTTTGTTTGTTGAATGTGAAGACAACAGAAGACATGCAGAAAACATTGAATACAAGTTAAAAAGAATGTCCCTGAATCTGTTTTCAATGTGAAGGGCAGAGCACAGAAGCAAGGTTTTTATTAATGTGTAGTCGATGACTTAATATAAGATGCAGGACTTCGTACATTAAACCAACGATGTAGAAGTTCTTTGAGTCTTCTGCGGGTGCTGTTTTTGAACGTGGAGCAGTGGAGGCCTTAATGCTTTAACAATCTATAAAGTTTGGTTCATTTACACATTTCCAGAACTGTAATATATGGCTGGAATGTGCTTTTGAGTGGTTTATTGTTCTCTTCACATGAAAAGGCATAAAGATAGAAAAAGGTTTCAAAATTCAAGCAAATAGTCCAGAAATCACATTTTGTTAAAAAAATATATGTATATATATATATTAAAACATATAGTAAAAATATACATTAAAAAAATATTTTAATATTTTAAATTATATACAATATTTACCGCACTACTACAGCAATCCAGTACCGCTAATAGGCAATTTACATTTCTGTCTCAGTAAAATTTCTAATCATAATTTCTAATAATTTTCATTATGAGACTTTCATTTGATTTTATACAGTCATTTATAATGATTTTTTCCAATTCTCATTTATAACAATAATTGTAATTAGCAAAAAAAAAATTCTTCATTCTATTTCTTTCTTTAGATATTTGTGCCATATTCACCAAAAAATGCAGAATTAATAATTGCAGAAAAGACTTCATATCAAAAAATATCATCCAAACTCAAACATCAATGGGGATTAGCCCATAGTTTCCCATTTCAATTTTCCCAAACAACCCTACATGTGTAGCCCCTCGTCCCGCCTGCAGCTTCCTGACGTTTACGATACGTATTCCCGCTTCCCGTGGTCAATGGGTCAGAGAAGTTACTAATGGGGGTCCCGACTGGCAAGCCGAGGGATGTAGAGAATCCCTAGAGACGCATTGTGCCTCTTTAATTGGGGTGCTTGGGAAAATAAATGACCGATTATGACCTATAAATGTGAATTTATGTGCCCATTATACCTGCTGCTGATCTACTCAGAAATTGTAACGTTCTAATTAGCTATGCATTCTTTTGCCGTGCCCTAACCTCCTATTTATGCCTCTTACTGAACGGGCCACGTACCCATGCATACGGATACTGTTATTTTTCTCTCACCCAATTAAGCAGTTGCATTTTAAAGTGTTATAGCTGTATGATAATGGTCCAAAAAGTCTAAGTTAAATAAAAAAAACAGTGAGGCTGCACTACATACCCGTGTGGGGTGCCACAGAAAAGCTTTATGGAATACTAGAGTTTCATTAATAAGATTTAAATCCAGCAAGGACTTAAGATATTAAGTGTTCTTTCGTTAATGTCAATATAACACGGGGCGAAGAAATTATCATCTGAGCTCAGCTATGCTCGGGAGTCAATGTAATATCAGAGGCATTGATTGACCTGATCAAAGCTTCAGACACAGACTCATACATTTCCCCATGATGGGTCGACATTATCAGTGTGATGTTATAATCATTAATACTGGCCTGAGGAGGTTTAATAAATCTTTATTATGCATATTCTTACTTATTTGGGCTGCTTTCAAATGTTGGTAAGACTTTACAAATAATTTATTTTCATCAACATTAGATATTGCATTTGTTAAATCCAAAAACAGCAACAAATGTGAAAAAATATTTCTTCTGCAGAACACAAATCATGCTGGTAACCAAACAACGTTGACCCCCCAATTGACTCCCAATGTATGGACACAAAACATTTCTCAAAATATCTACTTTTGTGTTTCACAGAAGAAAGAGTCATATACAAATTTTGAACAACATGAGGGTGAATAAATAATCACAGATATTTTAGGGGGTGAACTAAGCCTTTAACATGTAAAAAAATTCAATTCTGTAGTTTTATTCATTGTAAAGGTCGCAGTGATATTTCACACTAAGCCAACCTACAGCATTTGGAACAGAGCCGGAGAAGATTACACGAAAGAGGAAGAAAAAAACATCCAATCCATCCTTAACATTCATCTTTGAGCACTTCAAAATGTAAAGGCTGGGTTAAGAGACAACGTGACACAATTAAAATAAAAAGGAGGCGTTTAAGCAGCATTTTGTCACCTTGAAAGAAATGAAAATTGAGAGATCAAAAGCATGAATCACTGATATAGAAATGATCCCATCTCTGTCATGTGGAAAAAGAGATCGCTATCTGATATACTGTATAAGAAGCTTTTAGCAGACCTTTGCAAAAATATAAAATCTTATCAGAAAATTATTCACCAATGAAAGGAAATTCTCTTTAATATTTCAAAAAAAATCTTAAAACCGCTGAATCTCCTTAAACCTAAAGTGGGATTAAATAAGAGCGAACAGAGACATTTGCCTAAATGGTTTTTCTTCTATAAAAAGACTCCAGCAGACAGAACTCAACAATGTCTCAGATTCATCCAAGACTAAACAGAATCTCAGAACCAAGCTTTCCACAATGATATTATAGTTACTGTATATACTTTATCTTCTGTCAACAACTGTTGCACTTCTTCGATTCCAAAGGGATTTTAAAAGAAACATCTGAGAAGAATTTGACACTTTCATAAAACATAACTGAGAACTTGTTCAACTCTCCCGCGCTATGAAGGCCCAACCTCAGAGCAACAAATGTTTCCTTTGGGATTTCTGTGTGATTATTTCGAGTGGATAACATGAGAAGGTATTCCTAACATTGTGATTCCATTTCAAACATTTCCCCGAATGGCAGATTGCCGAGTTCTTCACTGCGGTGCCCGTGTGACCCAAAACATGTACGGTGGCAAAGGTTAAAGGTTTGAAACCGCATTTTTCCTTCCTGTACTTTAACACTATACGCTGACACTTCAGCTTTTCTTATCTTTAATTGGTATTGAGTTACTGGCGCACACAGGGCAGTCATTGTAACTGCCCTGCCGAGGATCCTGTTAAGTGTACACTGGGGTCCGACTTCAGGAAGGTTCCCACCCAGACCTTTCCCCGGGACTAACAGACCTGTTCTTGAAGCACTATATAACTCGCAACCCCTGCCACAAGACACAAATCTAACGGTACTAAAGCGAAACCTAATGCTAACTGTGTCAGATGTTAACAAGACTGACCACCCAAAATCTCGTCCCAGGGAATCTGAGCTAACAGGCAGCCAGATGCGTGACAGAGTCGCTGTGGTAGCTCTGACTCTCGCCTCCATCTCTGATAGCCCGTGTTGGATTGGTTTACACCTTCGGAGGTGAAAACTCTGAATTCTTGCCAAACTTTCTAAGCAAACTGGTCACGATTGAATTAAGCCATCATTGATATGTTACATCGTCATTTGGGTGTCCTGATCAAAACGTCTTTCTGAACGTTGAAATGAGCTTTGAATTGTTTGAAGCTATGAATCATGTTTGCACTCCAACACCAGTAAACCTCCAGTACTGACTTTCAGTGTCTATGTACCATTTTAAAGTTCCCAATAGTGGCTACAAAAAAGATCTCAAAACAGAAATTACCTTTACGCTCAATAATTTGTTCAACTTAATTTTTAAGTGACTTGACAAGTGTAAAAAATAAATGTTTTGTGATTGATAGGCCTGCAATCCAAACATGGTCGACCATTACAATCATCATAAAACCACCATAAAAGGTAAACGACATATTATGACTAACAGCTTAGGCATCAATCATCCTTACAATCACACAGTGTCGGTCACATTGGGAAAATATGATTTAAAGACCTACTGCAATGCCTTGGAACGCGCAGCATTATTTGATATGTTGACATAATTTCAACTGAAAAATGCAGAGAGCGCGAGACATATTGAGTGATCCCACCCCCTTTTAAAATGACCATGTAACAAGCTTCAGTAAAAGGGAAGGAAGGAGGCGAGAACCGGAAGACAATAAAATAAACATTTAATAAAGTAATATAATAGCCGGCGGCCCCTCACGGACGACCGCCGGCAAACAACAATACAATACAACATAAAACGAAATATAAACACAAGTTCGGGCCCGGTCCTCTCTCTTCGACGGTCCGGTCGCTCGTTCCTTTTATGCTCCCAATCTCCTACGGGATTCGAGCCCGGTGTGCGCACGGCTGGCGCCCCTTAACAATTACTCACCGGACTCGAACCACGGTCTCGCCCCGCCTACTCTACTACAGACCAATAGCGTTTTGTTTACGGCACACAGTCAGCCTGGAAAAGCTGCATTTAACATCGTAATACCCACAGTGGTGACGTCCTTAAGGCTAACTTACTTTTAATAAAAGAAAGCTCACTGTAGCTTCAACAATCAGCTGACAGAAAGCCTGCTATTATTAATCAGTGTATATGAGTCTTTCCTGATTGTATAGTCATCTATAATGGCAACCCAGCACTCATAAAATGCGAAACATAGAGCTGAGATGTAGTTCATGAACAGGAAGTGTCAAAATCGTAGTGTCAAATCTAACAAGGCCAAGGTCGGGTAGACTTCCATCATTAAAACAGATATCTGCTTTCTCTTGCACACATATACACACGCACACACACACACATTTTGATGTGATATCAGAGAGATCTGTCCAGCAAATCTATTGTCTTACACCTTTCTGATCATCCCTCTTATACTGTGACAGTGACACCCAAACTAAAAACAATGTGTGATCTTTTTATTTATATCTACATCTATCTTTTACACTCTTGCTGAACTTCTGAGACTTTTTTCAGTTTAACAGTTGAGACCTATGAAAAGTAAAGATGGTTCAAAGATCCTTATTTGCATGCAACATGTATCGCCTGGTTTACTGATCAAGTCCCCATCAATATTTAATGTAATAAAAGGCTGTGTGGATTTCACCTTTGTGAGGTCGCCGAAGCCAAAACTTTAATGACCGTTAAACAAAACGAAGCATAACTGATCATAGCTACACATTACATTAGCAGGACAAATGTGAAGGCTAAGGTTGCTTAGAAACAGAAAGGCACTTCTAATGGGAAAATACAGATCATAGTGAAAGATCAAATGAAGTTAACAGAAGATTTCAGGCCCACCTCTGGTTTTCTCCTCTCTCTGATTCTAGTTATTTACTAATCGTGATAGAAGATGCAAGAAGAGAGCGGAATATGTTCAATTACAAACAATAACCGCATCAGAAGCATTTGAGGTGAGCCAAGGGGGAAAGTGTTGAAAAATGTCTGAATGGGGAAGAACTGAGGAAATAAACAGCGATACACTTTCTTTAAAGTTCCCCCATTTCTCTTTATCATTCAATCCTGTTATTAGAGAGAGATGCATTTTCCGGCAGCATCCTTTCAACCCTTTAGAGGAGGCCCACGAGTGTTTCTAAGCAACCCTGCATCCTGACATGTTGAGATGCTAAGGGGGGTGATGGGGGAGCGGTGGGGTCTTGCTGCATTGTGATGGAGCTACGAATACAAATCAGAGCAGAAATGAAGAGAGACAGGGAGAGCCACCACAAGCAGGTCAGGGGAATATTTCATCCATTCTGAATACAGCACGGGTACGGATTTGTTGCGATACAATTACATCCCAAAAAATATGGGTGTCGATACTAAACATTATATTTTTATGGCTACTGTGATACCATGAGCTAGTGTATTTGGTAATACTTGGGCATTATGATAGTATTAACTTTATTAGCAATATTACCTTTTCGACGTTGTACTTGTGTCTACTTGGCAAATTAACAAAATCGTTCACTTGAATCAGTTTTAAAATTTTGCTGACAGCTTTGTGTATTATAATACACTACAGTTACCAAGATTTTCTTAATTTGTGTCTGAATGTACTTAAAAAGTGCAAAGCCATTTAAAATAAGATTTTTTCTGTGTATGTACTTTAAGCATTGTTTAAAAGAAATTAAGATGTTTCCTGCCAGATATCAAATAGACATCTAGAATATGTCAGTAATATGTTTATTATTTAGAATGTATGTAAAACCACTGTTTTTAAGACGTTTATTCAATGTTTTTACCCAGCAGATGTGTTCCAGCTCTTCAGCAGACGTTTTACAGACCTGTGCTATATGAATATGGTAGTTCTAATGATACTTTACGATACTTGTTAAAGCGAAACAAAATGATTTCAAGTGCCAACGATTACATGAGGATTATGAGTGAAAAGAAAATGAGAAGCGAAAGTACAGTGATGCTTTGAAGACATGCCTCATCGAGAGTAAAAAGAAAAGTACAGTCATACGCGGGGGAGGCCGCCGATATCAAGCGGTCTAATTACTACTTTCCTGTGGATGCTTAATATCCAAATAAACACATCTCCAAACAAAAAAACAAAATTAACGGGAGGAATTGGAAATTATGCAAATTCTGTAATGGTCCTTGTGCGTATCTCCAGGCTGCGGCATTTGCATACAGTAAGAAGTTAGCGAAATGAAGGCTTCGCTCGAGAAAATATCGTCAACAGAGCCCCTCTAGATAGGGACGACACCGCACACACCATGTTTAAGATCATTTTATGGTTGCCATGGCAAAGATGCTAATAAGGCGCTTTAAAACAGCGTGATGTGAAATGAGTATGGCCTCACAAGCCATATATATGCTAATCACAAACCCGGAAGCACACCAGACACAGACAAAGAGGATTTTTTTAAAAGATGAAGATACCTGGTCTTTAAAAATTTACATTTCCAACAACACTGAAACGTTGGCCTCAAAATCTTGTGCACTTATTTGATCTTTTTTTTTTTTATATTTATTTATTACCCATTACACACACATTAACTGTCTCGCATCAATAAAGTCCAAATAATGTAGCTGTGCTGGATTTGACTATGATACTCAGTACGAGTCTTCAATGTTGATCAGCAATAAGCATTCTGACACATAGTTTTCAGCTTCAATCTGCGGACGCCCACATCCCGTTCTATAGGGGCCCGGCAGGGGTCATTTCCCCGAAAGTATTTCCCTCGATGAGCGGAGAGATCTCAACGAGGAGCTGAGCTCATTTGAAGATAATTGCTCATGTTCTCCCCCAGGCCTTATCAGCAGAGAGAGAAAAAACACATTTCATGGAAAAATATTCAGAGTGCTTTGTGATCCCAAAGCATTGGAGAAATCAATACTCGAGTCATTACTCTAGACCAAAAGACACTGCTCATATTAGTTTGAAGACTTGCTTGTAAAATGTAATTCCGGTCTTAGTTGGCTTTGGGATATAGAGAACACATTAACACAAGCCTGCTGCATTAATATGCAATTTGTCACTGAATCTTGGTTTAAAACTGTACAAAATATTTAGCTAGCAGAAATTTCTGAAAGAATTCAGGTGGAATTGCTTCATATCACGTAATTACTTAAAGTTCTCAGGTTTCTGATGTTACAGACACCCGTTGGTAACTGATCAAAACTAACCAAAACCAGGATGGGTCCGAGAACACCTTTGTCAAGTCCTCATCAAGACCAAGTCAAATAATGTAGATATGAGGGATGTGCATCTCCATACTGAGGCCGATGAAATATGCATATCGATGCATAGCCAACGATACAGTAAAGATACATATGAAGCAGCTACTGACGTGACCCAATCGGATTCATTCTTACAACATTGATGTGTGATCCGATTCGATACAGCACAATGCGATCCAATGCAACTGGATGGCACAAGAATGGCATAATCGGATTCAAAACGGCGAATTTTGGTGAAAAGCGGCGAGTTTGCAGGTATGTATTAAGGACTTTCTGAATACCATTCAAAAATAAGAAGTCACAAATAATGTAAAAAAATCAAGATTAAAAAGAAGTCAACAAACATTAAATAATTGTTAGCAATTACGAATTTCTCTTAAGTGCTAATTTCACAATCCCAGTTGACTCTAGCCATGACTTGTTTTCCCACTGGACTGATAAAAACCCACATACACGGCTCCTGAAAAAAAGCACATGGGTAACCAATCAAATCCAATCTTTCATTCCACCCCCAACAAGAACATTTCACCGGTCTTACAGTATAACCAGCTTTGCCTGAACAGCCAATAAACCTGATGTCACTGTCGCTTACATCAGCAGGGTCCCTGTGGACCAGACATTGACCAGCATCCCTGAAATATAGGGTGGGAAGGCAAGGGGATAGGGTGGTGAAGCGATTCACAGTAAGAGCAGTCACAGTCATGTCCTGAAGCATTACGCATAGACACTGAGTTGATTTGCAGCATACAACCTACTTAAAGTGAGCAATCTGTCCTGGCTGATGAGCTGTTTCAACACAGCCACTCAATCTGTAAGTAAATCAAAGGGGAAAATAGGGTTTAACACGAGTTCAAGGGGCGATATCTTTCCTTTTGTGCTGCGAGCCTATAAGAGAGATAAAACGGCCTATTTCTATCCTCCTCACACTCATGCAACAGAATATGAAATATTCTTGCCAAGGACGGTTATGGTTTACGTTGTGCCCCGAACGACACGAAAACATTTGGCGGGCGAGATCGCTAATGGTACATGAAGCGGTGCTCAATACAAAGGAGATGAGTTTGAATAGCTCAAATAAAGCGAGGTGATTCACTCAGAGCATCCAAGGCCCTTGGATTTTTCCTTGTGATATTGATCAGGGTGTGTGAATGAGTATGTTTCTGTTGGATGGTCTTACTACACACGTACAATGGGATTTTGAGTGCTGTGAGCAGGTCTATAAAGGAGAAGAATGAAAGAAAGGTTGAGAGAGAGAAATAGGAGAAGAGAGTAAAAGAGAACAGGCCAAGAAGGGGCTTTTAAATCATTAAATATGTATTAAATTGTGTATGAAAGAAATAGTAAAGAAATAGTTTCATGTGTTAAAGAAAAAGTAAAAAATATATATATATTCTGTCATCGTTTACATCATATTGCACTTTCTGAAATCAATAAAAAGATTGCCAAGTCTGCAGGTATTTAAACTGTTATGCCGGATAGATTTCATTCTTGAGGTAAGATGAAGCAATTTATGAAAATTAATACTATAAAGTAATTTTAAGGAAGAATATGTGTGTAATGGCATACTTTCAGATTTTGTATTTGAATCGGGGTCGCTGATTTGCTTATGCAGATCTGGCAACCCTGTTCAAAAGATGCTGTTTGAGGTCAGCAATGGTTTTCTTTGAATCGTATTATTGCCGTATATCTTGATATATCTGCATTAAACCTGCTTTTGTTGCATGGAAAGAAGAGTGAACAACATCCTTTGTGTTTTACAGAAGAAATTCATTCAGGTTTGGAAGAGGTGAGTAAACCAAAGAACACAATATTCATTTTTTTGGGTGAACTGTTTCTTTAACTCCGAGCAAAGAATGATATGCATTCACTAGCACTTCAATTAAAACTGCTTTCAGAAGCCATTCACATACAAGACACAAAAGCCTCTGCTTCAATAACAATGTTGCTGGGAATAAAACCATTGTCCATAAAAAAGCGATCATGACAGGTCTTTTTCACAAAACCCGGTGTTGAAAGTTAATCTAGGGACACATAAAAGCAGTAATTCCACAGCACGTTATAAAATCGATCCCTTTTTTTCTGAACTGCGGCACTAAAGCGGAGTTACGCGAGACCGAATCTCTGTCAGCTTTCGCTGGCGTAAAATTAGCTTGTTTCATCCAGACTGCATTTAAAGAGCACTAAAAGAGAAGACAAAAGGAGAGCCCACCAGCATCTAGAGGCGATCAATCTGTTATGAGGAGCTAGCGTGGCGCGATGGCCTCTTTCAAAAGGTAAACAGACTGAATAATTTCTCTGCCAATTACAGAGACAGTGGAGAGGGCCCAGATGAGAGTGAACATTGACAAATGCAGGAGGCCGCTCAATTTTCCCAGCAAATCACCCCCCGTACCTGACACTAAGACAATAAGAAACCCTAATGGGTATTTATGCTGGCCTTGGAAGGGCCCTGCCATTTGTTTCAGGGGCTCTTCGCTGGTCAAAATTGATTCTCTGAAGCCCATTGGAATTAGGCTGTTTGCCGCTTCATGTGGTGCACCCCATTTTTCCTTTCCTGTCAAAGCAGCCCGAGAGTAACAAATGGGATAAGGGAGTAGTGGATTAAAGATTAAAGATTAAAGAGGAAGGTATTACCAAATATTGATGATGCTTTTGGCTCACTGTATAGTGCTGGTAAATGAAGCAGAGCAGATAAACTATGCACTTCACGAGAACTCGTTTACTGTCGAAAACCACAAACTTAATATCTCAATTGATTCTGTACAAAAAAAAATTCTGTTCAAAACCTGTATGAACTTTCTGCTTCGGTAGAACACGAAAGAAGATATTTTGAAAAATGTCTCAGTGGTTTTGTGTTCATTTAATGGAAGTCGACGGGGGCTAATGTTGATTGGTTAGCAACATTCTTCAAAATATCTTCTTTTGTGTTTTGCAGAAGAAAGAAAGTCATATACCTCTAGATTGCTATACTGTGTGTCATTTGTGTTTTTTTCCATTTCTAGACATATTTTCCATTTTGTTAAAGGTACATCAAAATATAGGAAGTGCTATTTTGAGAACTAGCCAATCAGGAAGCACTTGGCGGACTTGAAGCATTTTGGACCTATGGCCAGTTGCATATACTTAGCCTCTCAAGTCTCACCGACTAGCAATTATTTAGGAACAATCAGTCTTATTTTTCAGATTTCAATCTACCTTTAAATGTAACTGACTTTAAGAAATTATGACCAGTCTTGAAGAAAAAAGATGACGAACTTGAATTAGTTTATGCAACCGCCCCTATAGATCTATGGAGACCCAACTCAAATAAACAAAATAACCCTAAACACGTTCAGACTTACAAATCAACATTCTGGTACTTCACTTAAACTCACGCTAACTATGCAACCCAGCAAAAGTTAACTTCAGAGGATATTAGCAAAGTAAAATGTCCGACATTTCAGCTTCTCCAGCTGTGTCGGACCAGTCACAGCACATTGACCAGAGACTGAAGCGTACATCTTCTGTCCTCCTGCCGTCCTTCTACAGTCTCTCATTCGCTATCTTCTGGGACAACAGCTGCTGAAGCAGATGACAGAATTTAACGCACCATTATAGTCCCATGCTGTAAAGATCCCTAAGGAAGAAACCACGTGAGAGCCGCGGGAAGAGAGCGAATGCAAAGAGATTAAAAGTATGCTGGGATGAAGAAGGAACAACTGAGAGGAAGATCACTGAAGCTGCCCACTAAGGCATCATGGGTAATAGAGAGGCGCTGGGACAGAGGCCCTCAACCTGCCTGATGAGGAGCAGATTTAAAGTGATGGAGAGAAAGAATGAAAAAGGCTACTCCCACAGGAGAGTTCATTATCATCCAGATGTCACTGTAGCACCTGCTAGACCCAACGCTGAGAAACAGAGAGAGGGAGAGAAAAAGATAGAGAGAGAGAGAGAGAGATAATAGATTCATAGTTAAACAGTATGAACACATTCTTTTGCTGTAATACTTGCTGCATGTTATGAACACTGTACCAGATAATGAAAGGAAAATAAAGGTCCATTTGATGATTTATGTTTGCGTTACAGATGGTGCCAGCTGGATGAATGCTGAAATGTCTTGAGCAACAGAGAAAAAGATTAAGTTGACTAGAACACCAGGGATTAGGATGTTAACTCTATGATGCCCTGGAAAACAGTAAAGCTTTTAGTAAAACAGTTGCCAAAAGATGTTGTACTATGCTGCTGAAGCTGAAACAGAAAACTGCCAGAGCACAATGGGCAACATTGATGCCAAGACCTTCAATTTCCATCCCATCATCTCTTTAGAGTCATCTAAATAAATTTTAAGGTTATTGTGTACCCTAAAGATGAACTTTTCCGTCATGAATTCACCTTCATGTCATTCCAATAACCTGTAAGACTTACTTTCTTCTGCAAAACACAAAAGAAGATATTTTGAAGAATGTTTAACCAAACAATGGCGGTACCCATTGACTTCTATTGTTTGGACACAGAAACCACGCAAGTCAACTGATGACAATGACAATGCAGATCAAACCAATGCTTCCTTATTGGCCTGTTCCAAAAATGGCAGTTTACCACCTTTAACAAATTTTAAAAGAGGTCTAGAAATAATAAAAACGAATGACAGATACAATATAGCAGTATACAAAAGAAGATATTTTGAAGAATGTTGTTAACCGAACAACAAGTAGCCATTGACTTCAATTGTAGGGACGCAAAACCAATGAAAGTCAATGGGTACCTCCAATGTTTGGTTAAAAACATTCTTCAAAATATCTTCTTTTGTGTTCTGCAGAAAAAAGAAAGTCATGCAGGTTTAAAATGACAGGAGGATGAGTAAATGATGACAAAATTTCCTTTTTGGTTGAACTGTCCCTTTAAGGTAACATCAGCGTAATCAAAGTATTCAGTGCAACAATAATAGCCAATAATTATTCATTCGTTAATCCATGATTTCTTTTTAAATGGAAATAAATTAAATGAAACTAAAATAAAAAATAAACGTTCACTTTTGTATTAGTAGACCTTACACAAGCCCCTCGTGTTAGTGGTGTGACCCCATTGGCATGTGACCCTGTTAATCAGAGTGTACAGACTGCAGCTGACAGACTGAAAGCTAATACAGGCCGTCTGTCGGCACACTGGCTTTAACAGCGAGCAACCGGAGAGACTCTAGAGAGACTTTCACCCTTGCTTTTATGTGTATGCTGTGTTTAACCTAAAAAAAGCAGTAGACACGAGTTAGCTTAGTTTACACAAACCAAAGACTAGCCGAGCCCCAATCATGATTAAAATCCAGATGTCCTGATGAAAATATATATTGAGTAAAATACACACAGAAGCACATTGGAAACAGCATCATTAAACATTGCCCAATGACTTTGCAATTTTGTATATCGTCGATGTCCTTTTGAATCCTTTTAAACAGTTTAAAATCAGTCTATAGTGTCACACTGTAGGACAAGGTATTCAGTAAAATGTTTAAAGATCCTATGCTTTTAGAAACATGGATGAAAAAATGATTGCCATTTACTAATACAGATATTTGTAAAATGATGTCTCTGTGAACCGGTACTTGTGATTGTTTTTACTTCTGAGTGAAATAGAATTTTTAATAAGGAAAATAGTGGGCGTGGCTTTCATGTTTCTCTGTGATTTGATTAGATATATAAAACAGTCTTTGCATTTTGAAATGGAACTGGCAGCTGACTGACAGTTGAAGGGGAGGAGTTAACTGATGCTCCGCCCAAGCCGGCTAACAAATTCATTTGATAGTCATTACAGGAAGGAAGTGCATTTTCAGATTTTAACTAAAGATTATGAGGGCAGACTCAATTTTAAAAGAGAATGACCCTCATTGATAAACTATTTACAATAAACCCTGCAATATTTCATGAAAAAATAGGCATTGTAATTTTTTTATTTCACTGGGACTTTAACAATTATGTTTTCCTTATTAATTTATTGAACCATGATTGAGACAGTCAAGATAGGATAATTTTGTAAAAATGTATAAAATCAAATAACAAAGCTGTTTTTATAACAATCATTTGATGCAAGACAAATAGATTTTTACTGCATGTTAAATGACGACAATAATAATTATATACTGTATGTAACAGTAAAAACACAATGGCATGTGACGACCCATATTAACCTAGCATGACTGCCACATTAAAACAAAAAAATACAAATCAAACACAATCTCTTATATCAAACGAACACTATACATGATAATAAATTGTCAAGGTTAGCAGAATCAATTTTAGCATCTAAAACAACAAGGTAAAATTAATTCTATAACTGTATTTATATTTATGCTTCTTAAGTCTGTTATTTTCTTCAGCGGGCCACAGAGATGAGTCAAAACAAGGCGCTTGATGTATGTTTTTATTTTGCTTGGAACAAGCTCCCAACGGCTGTTTTCTTCGCATATTCACACTCGCACACGCTCTAGCAGCAGTATCGCGTGATTCATTTCATTGTCATTGGTCTGTGTTGCTTAAGGTAAGTTAAGAGAGTCTGGGCTTCTACTTTAGTCCTATTAGCCCCGCCAGAGCTGCTGTAAGACGCTTAATGGGCACATGTGTAATGCATACAGACATTAGAAATGCACACCGGCTTACTGTATGGCCTATAAAGTTCAGTCCTACTATCAGGTGCTCTCTTTTATCACACATACACAGATTGTGGGGTTTCATAATTCTTGCATTATTGTGGTCTAAATATAGTGATGAGAATAAAGAGAATTCAAACATTTTCTTTGAATGAATGTTATATGAGCTACTTGATAACAAAATATGTGCAGAACTACAAAAAAATTATTTCTATTTTAAGCACAATATTTTGAAACCAGTGACTACCTTTATTTTTCTTAAAACTGTAGAACTCAAAGTAGCTAAGAGAGGAGAGAAAAACAAATGACCCGTCAAAACGTAGTGATTAATTGATGCTAATAGCAACCTGTCAGTCTTTCAATCATTTAAACCAATGTTCATTTTAAACAGCGACAATTAAAATGTCACCAGTCGTCTCAATGTGGTGAGATCTTATTTGAGCGCCGCATGACCTTTGATGCTTGATGTCAGAAAACAGACAGACGATTTTTCTTGTGTCCTTCCAGACAGATGTATGTTTTCTCTGTGGGATTTCTGATGCACCTTTTCTTTCAAAACTCAATAAAAACTGACCTTTCCAACAAGGCTTACGTGTAAGACAAAACAATAAATAAAAAAGAAACATTATAACTGTGTGTGTGTGTGTCTCCCTTATGCTGGGATTCCCCTCAGAAACCCTCAGAGATGTTGCTGTCAGGCCGGTGTGAGATATTTTTCACGTGTTACTGTAATTCGCTCTCTAGCGCATTCTACTCTCATTACTGAGAAAATAGCATCTTATATTTTTGCCCACAGAAATGGTAGAAGACGTATCCTCGCGTGACCTGCTCTTTCTCATTCTTTTCCCTGTAAACATTCTTTAGAGCAAAATGGTCATAGATGTTCTTGACAATTCTTTGTATTCATGGAAATAAGAAAACGAGGCTCTTTCCAAGAATGAGGTAAAGATTGATATCTCTTTATTTCTATAAAAAGCAATAAAAACACTTTTTTGATAGAGAGAGAGAAATCCTTTTATTTTCGATGAGTCCTTTATAGAACCCAAAATTGAGAGACACTCCTCACGGGAAATCCTGTAAACGTGCAAACCCAGACGCTTGACAGCACGTTATGCTGTTGAAATTGGCTTCTGTCACACAAAAAATGGAAAAACACCATTGTTCTTGGTGATGGTTATTCTGTATCTATCCTGTATGTCTGTGTTCCAATGTTGGATCAAATCAAAATATTTGTTCTTACTAAAAAACTGACTATCATACAAACTGAGTTGACATCATCAACCGAGGCAAGTCCACCCATAAGCTCCACAAACCAACAGCAAAGAACAGAAATCCTCCTCTCTAAAAACTTCTGCTTTGTGACTTCTTTAAACATCCACAAGAACAAGCTGAGCTACTGGGACACAGTTATAAACAAGCTTCTGTCCTTGTTGGTGGTGCACAAACAACTACGAACAGGCTTTCAGAAAATCTGGAGAGCATGTGGCATTTTGATGCGCCACAAGTGTCTGTGGTAAACAACAATGTGCACTTATTTCCAAAACGAAATGGAGGTCAACACTTAAAAAAACTGAAGTACCAAGACCTTCAATAATTCATCTTAGAGGATCTATTCAACCAGTGTACCCACCACACACAAATACAGTATCCATCTGCACACTACATCTAAACTCATTTGGCAAATAGTCTGACTTTTTAGAACAACCACGCGTGTATCGCAGTGTGAGGGGAGACGTCCGGCGTTTGCTATCTGACAGATGCGGGCATCCATGTGAGAGAAAGACATGACATCTCTCAACGGCCAAGAGGAAACGAGAAAGAAGAACGAGTGTTTTACAATTGCCTGCCACAGAGAGTCAGTGTGAATGCTAAACAGACCTGGGGTAAATCTGAGTGACACATGCAGAGAAGAACTGCAGAAGAATCATGCACTCCTACTAGACTTCAGACAGCACAGCGACCTCAAAAAGATAAAAATCTGTCTTGATTTACTTAGTCTTCACTAAACCTAAATCTGTCTAAATGTCTTTGTTCTCATGAACACAGAGAAAGCTGTCTGGACGAATGCTTGTAACCAAACACTTCTTGGCCACCGCATACTGCCATAGTCGAAGAATTTGCTTTTTAAATCTCTCTGTTCTATTAAAACACAAAAGAAGACATTTTGAAGAATGTAGGAAAGTTCTCGGGCACTTTTGAATATCATTGTCATTTTTCCTACTACTGTAGTCATTGGTGTCTGATAACTGTTTGGTTACAAACATTCGTCCAAATATCTTTCTCTGTGTTCATCGGATCAAAGAAATTTAATACAATAAAGAATTTGCGGGTATACTGTTCCTGACTTTTTCTACATATTTTTTGCATTTTCTCCCTTCGAGTCCCCTTGATCTATGTTAGTCAGTTTCTTTCAGCAAGACATCATTTAGTTTGGTAAACACAACTATTGCTCTGATCTTTGTAATTAAACAAACCGGTTTTTCAACTGTGCCTTTAAGACTTGTGCATATAAATGACCTCTGTTTGAATCAGTTGTGAAACAAAGAAAATATAAATATACAAAAAGAAAATTGAATTACTTTGAATCCACTTAAAGAGTAACGATTACAATCTCCTTAAAATAACATTTCACGCAGTGAGTAATGCTGCCGTGTGTGAATGTAAGCAATCTGTCAAGTTATGAAGTCGAAAGTGAACGAAAATAGTTATTTCAGAAGTCAACTCTGAATCACGCGAACGGGTCGTCTGTCGCTCTGATTTAAGTTCCGTGTCAAATTTGCATCCTACGTTTCATTTGTACATGTTCCATTTGTTCCATGTACGCGGTAGACCAATCACATCAGAGTAGGCTGACAGAAAGGAGGGGATTAGATAGATGAGTCACTCAAGAAGTAAGCCAACAATAACTGCCTGTTATTACAAAACAAAAGTTTTTACACCTTGGGTGAACGTAAACTTGTTGTTGGACACTCCATTAACCGAAGAAGGACCTTCACTATTTACTCTTCAAAAATGCATGTGAGAACAACAATGTTTCCCAAAAAAGTTGTCTCATCTATTCTAACAGATGCTGTTGATTTGTTTAGGGTTTGCAACCTCCCAGCATGCATTGCGGCATGAATAAATTATGCAGGTACGGTTACAGATGTTGTTTTGCTATCTGGTCTGGGCTCATCCTTTTATTTAATGAGGTTGAATAAAGCTTCTTGTTTAAGTGCTGAGGTCAATGTGCATTTATTAACTGTTTTGTTTTTACAAAAACAAATCATAGAAATCAATGTTAAATGAAATAAGAAAATCAATTTCTTTTTTGTGTTGTGTAATCGGTAACCGCTTAACAAGTCTTCTTCAGTTGCCTATCAATTCAGATATGTTTAAGTATAAGCCCCTAATCCTCCAGCATTAAGTTGGTGTAATTTTTTGCATTTTATCAACAATTCCCTTTTTTAGAGTGTAGTTGTGATGTTGGTCAGATTTCAAAATGACCCATTTTTGCAATAATGTTTCACTAAATGTTCTGGGTGGACAGGAGAGGAAACTTTGCATTGTGAAATGTAGATATCTACAGTTCATCAAACTGTCCTGAAAGGAACAAGGGAAATCCTGTTTCCCCTTAGACATTCCCTTTAAACTAGCCAAGTCCAAAAATGACTCCCAACATTCCTCCGACTAGATTTTCGAAACTGTTTTTAAAAAATCTTTGTGAAGTTATTATTATTAGATTTTTTGGGTGTGGGTTCCAATAAAAGTAACAATCAAGCCCATCCTGTCAAACCCCACCAAAGCCCCGTCTCACCATGTGCTCTCACACTGTACATTACTGCTCAAAGACAATGTCAAGACCTTAAATTCATCTCCCAGAAGGCACACAGAAGAGCCTCTGAACAATAGGATATGTTCTCCTTCAATCAAAGGAATTACTTTATACACATGGGGCTTCTCGTGTCGAGGGGTCAGTGGCTTTTGATCACCTGGGGGTGGCGTGGGCTCCTGCCCCGGTCAGGAGCTTTATTAAAAAGAGCCGGTGTTATTAAAACAGGTCTTATTATTGGATGCATCACCGTGGGAGTAGACGAGAGGTGTGACCCCGGTCTTTGTCTCAAACCGCCTTCATTAATCATGCAGTCGAGTGTGTGTTCACATTAGTATTCATGCAAACACTGAGGGTCACTGTAAACAGCTGAATGTTGATTGATCATATCTGATTGTCAATGTAGTTTTTTTTTTAATAGACTGGAGTGATAAGGATGTCTTCTAAATATTTATGGACAACATGATGGGATGTGCATGCGTGTGTGTGTCTGTCACAGACATGCTTGACTTGGCATGCGCATGGATTTAATACGTGCGTACACTTGAGTGGTTTATGGTGTTTGTATTCGTTGATGCGCACATCCTTGACAAACATGGAGCATGATGAAGTCGAGATTCCAGGCGATACGAATTCCCCTTGTCCCAATCGCTGATTGTTTGGGCCACAAATGTGAATTGCGAGGCTGTCATGTCCTCCTGCCTGAGTTCCTTTGTGCATGTTGACCTATTTACCGGTCTAATTCCCTGCCCTGAGGTCCAGAACGTGAGGTGCATGTCCACAACACATAACCTTCACTGCGGGGGGACAACAGCATGCAAACACATTGCATAAACCCCAATAAGGGACACAGAGCAGACGGATGCTCATTCTAATTAACACGGACTGAACAATAGAGAGATGCAATAGGGCAAAAGTGCTTTAAAATGCCCTTAAACAAACTTTAGCTATGTTTAAATGTAATAAAACTGAATTAATGATAATAATAATAATAGTACTTGTAATAGGATCAAGTATTTGTGTACGGGCATGTATTAAAAACAGAAGAAAATCTCTTGCCAGAGTTATAACTTAAAGGGATAGTTCACCTAAAATAAAAATTCTGTCATCGTTTACTCACCCTTTCAAACCTGTATGACTTTCTTTCTTCTGCAGAACAAAAAATAAATATTTTGAAGAATGTCGGTTTTGCCCCCATTGACTACCATTGTATGCAAAACCACAGACATTTCTCAAATTATCTTCTTTTGTGTTCCTTTAAAAAAAGAGACACATACAGGTTTGAACCACATGAGGGTGACTATATGATGACCGAATTTTATTCTGGGGCGAAATAAAAAACAAAGTGTAAGACTACCGAAAGAAAACTTTATGTTTAGAGTTTATGTGTGTGAAGTGGCGCAATAGACTGAATCGCTAATGAGTCGAATAAGCACAAAGAACATGATCAGTGATGGTGAATAAAAGAAGTCTCTCTTTCTCTCTCTCCCACTCATCTGATAGCACATTATCAGCGCTTTTTATCTGTGTTCCCTCAGCATGCTAACAGCACCAGGCAATCTGGCTGCGGATTATACTAGGTGTGTTTGTGTGTGCGTGCGCGTATGTTTGTGTACAGTTTAGCTGCATGGTGTTATATCCATAGATAAATAAATGCATACTTTAGTATGTAAAACACAACATGACAATGAAAGCCAGCAACTGATGAGTACAAACAAGGCAAAGTATATAAACAAAACCGCGAGGATCACACTCAGACACACAAACGAAGAGAAGGGATCTATTCATCCAGATAGCAATGCAAGTCTGAGTCAATTTGTGCCCATTTGATACGTAATGAGGTTCTTATCAGTAAGTAGCCAGAGAAATGGGGTGTAAAGTATAGCCTATTCAGCACAGACCTAACGCAGCAGTCATGAGCTCATCACCAAACACCAAACACACACACTAAAAATGCACAAACACGTTCACTGGTCAACAGGTTCAAGGTCCAACGATGAGTTTTCCTTTAAACTCACTGGATTCACTTCAATGTGCCAGACCCATCTTTATTCAAAATCGTTGGCTTAAAGTTCATCCAAAAATAAAAATCTGTCATCATTTATTCACCCTCATGTCATTCTAAACGTGTATGTAACTCTTTGTTTAACACAAAGTTCGTACAATGGCAGTCAATGGGGGTCAGTGTTGTTTGTGTACCAATGTTCTTTAAAATATCTTCTCTTGCGTTCTGCATAAAAAAGAAAGTCATACAGGTTTGACGTGACATGAGGATGAACAAATACTTAAGAATTTTATTTTAAGGTGAACTATCCCTTTAACATGGTTCATAGACCACCTTGGCCCGTCAACAAACCAGCTACCACTGTCCAAAAACCACCTAGATCACCATCAACAGATATGCACCGTTTATATCCAAAGAAAAACTTGTTGGGGGGAAAAGTATGTTCTATTTATGCCTTCACGGTCCTCCTCCTCCATTCTTCCAAATCACGCTGTGATTTGTGTCTCTGAAGTGGTATACTCGTCACCTTTCAAGCGGAAACTCCCTTCACTCCCTGCTGCTGCTTTCACAAGAAACTCCAAGCGGGAGTGTGGTGTCCATCTATTGCTCTCCTCGGTTCCCACACACTCTTACTCTCCTCTGCCAGGCCTCGTCCTGTTTACCCATCAGCATGAGGCCGGGGGGCACCTCCCTGCCCCCTGACCGAAATACAGATAAAAGAACGAAAGAGAAGAAAAGCAGCAGAGTGTCCAACTCAAGTGTCACGCCAAAGAAAGTTATCAATTCACCAGTCCAATTACTAAACAGAAATGGTTGAGATTATCATGGTCAGTAAATACAGTGACCTGCATGAATGGCCATACAATTTGTACCAAATAACATTCGCGCCCCCGCCAAGTCATCGAGAGCCATTTTGGCAGGAACGGACGGAGAAACATTTGGATCATCTTTACAGGCTCTCCAGCGTGAGCAATCTGCCCCTGTAATAAACCAATTTACCATCAGTGAGGCCGTTCCAGAGCTCTCGCCGTATAAAAACCGCCTCTCGTGAAGCGAGACCAATGAGGTCTCCGGATTTTCCGTTGTTTTAAAGCATGTCCAAACATATGAAATCACGCTCGTAAAGAAATGACTCGGCCCCCGTGAATTCGTCATGAGACGAGGGAGCACCATCGTACAGTAAATTCTCTGATGAGGGTGAGGCATGTGAGTGACCTCATCGCCCAGTGCTATCGTAAAACCTGACATCACAGGAAGTCAGGGCAATGTGTAGGAAATCAAGTCAGAAAGGTTATGGAATGAGGTCTATAGACAAGTCTTCTTGCGGGCGAAGCGATGTTGGTTTATTGCAAGATTGCCATCATCTGTGCATGAGTGCATCTGGTGTCTTTCGTGTCGTAGATCAGCTGAAGTCCATGTTCTCATCTGCTGTGTAATGTGTCCGCTATAAAAGCCCATCAAAAGAGATGTTCGGTCTAACAAGTTCATACCTTCTCTTGGCACAATTGTTACACAATTTAGCCGGTGATGATGTTATCCAGCTGAAAACCAGTCAAATAAAAGTGCTCAAACCGATTTGTTTGAGGTCAGAGTTATTTTTAGGGAAGGGTGGATTTAACTCCTCGTGCAGAGGAATCAAGTTGAGCCATGTCATTATGCTTGGATTGCGAAGGTTTAACCGCAAAAACGTCCTTCCATCACAAAGCTGACGATCCTGAAAGTTTTCCGATGACAATAGAGGGAAGTGTGAATGAGCTAATGCTTACTGTACGATTAACTTGATGCAGCTTTTTCAGGAGCAATAGTAAGATGAAAAAAGGCACCAAGAGATACAAGGCTGGATTTGGGGTAAGAGCGAGAGAAAAGGGAGGAGAGATGAAATAATGACAGACGAGAACTGAGCATTAACAAGTCAACCAAGACTAGGCCGGAAAGCCTTTGATCCATATCCAAACTTACTCAAGTACATCAAGACAACATAAAGCAAAAACTACACTATAGTAGCAAAAGACTGAAAATCTCAAGACTCTTTTGGAAACTTTTGTGGGGATGTAGGAAAGAGGACACCTGAACGCATTAGGGCCAAGATGGTTTGAATACGGGATAAGCACATTAAGAAATCCTTTGACCCAGAAACCATCTGGAGGGCTGATAAAAGTGATTTGTATTTCCTCAGCGACCCAGCAGAGAGTCAATAAAAGCAAGAGGTACTGTCCAAAACTGCAGAAGGATGATCCGCTGAGACTGCTCGATCAATTAGTCAAAAACTTTGGAGATTTCCATCCAGCCAGGCCGGCGCACTCACACGGACAAAAGCTTGCCAGCATCCCGCAGGAATTAACGACCTCGGTATGGATTCTGACCCCGTAATGTTTTATATTTCACAAAAGGGATTACAGAATGAACGAAAATTAAGGGGTTTAACGCTAAAGACTGCCAAAATTGGAGACGTTTGGGCCCAAGAATTACAAGTGATGAACACAAAAGAAAGTCTCTTGAAAGGTTTTGTGCCATACAATGGAAGTCAACAAGGGATTGTTGTTTAGTTACAAACATTCTTCAAAATATATTTTTTTGAGTTCTGCAGTGTTGAAACCATATCCAATGGTCAACTCCGAACTTTGAATTTCACCCGAGTCCCCAGTAAGGGATTTCAGACCGACAGGACAGACTGTTCGGCGTAGGAGTTCAAAGACATGGTTGGAAACACATGCATATGCTTTCTTAATGGCTGGAGAATCAGAGTCATGCATCAAAAAATATGATCTCCTGAAAAATAATGCATCTCCGTCCATCACATTTATCCGAAGGGGGAGAGAGCGTATGATTAAAGATAGATCAAAGAGGTCTCCGTCTGCGAGTATCAAGGATTATGTTCTCTGAATAGGAATGTGTGGTGTGTGTAAGAGGTTGGTAAGGGTCTGTAGTCTTCTGGATAAGGTGATTACATGCAATGGATCCAGATGTACGCTGTCATTAAACAAGCCGAAGTCATGCACATGTTAGCAATGAGAACTGTTCAGTTGCAAGTGAAGATATGCTTTAGCTTATGAACACGTGCACATGCACAAACACAGTAATAAGCAGACGTTCTTTAATCTTCGACAGAAACGAACCTTTGCAACATGAACACATACACACAGATGCTGAGGTTGAGCGTGTCAGTCAGTTCGTGTTTGCCGAGTGTTTGATCACAGCGGAGTATTAAAATGAGGCATACTGGGCAACGCGACTCAACTGAGATACCACAGTGACCCCCTCTGTTCTTTTACAGAATTACATCCAAGAACATTCAAATCAGACTAGACACAAAAACGAGTTGAGTTATTCATTATCTATTACACAGCGTTGAGGTAAACATCACTGTTATTGTTGCTTACAGTTTATTTAGGCACATCAGATTAACTGTATGGCACATATTCTTCTTGGACCATATGAATGATGTCTAAAAACATAAAAAACATGCTATGTGTTATTGTTTTTTTTTTTTACCTATAAGCGAACATCTTTACTTAAAACATTCAATGTATTTGATTAAAACATAGGCAAAAAAAACATAGACGTCCGATATAGAAGTAGGGATTGGCCAAAATGGTACACCATACAAGAAGTCCATAGAAACTAAAACCAATCTGTAATACTCAGTCAACTATCCGGCGAGTACAACACCACAGCGATTTGTATTATTATTTTTATATTACTTGTATGTTTAAGCTCTCTGATCAAATATAAACAGAGCCAAGGACCCTAGACGCCAATATACTCAGCTGCATGTGATGATACATAAATACCAATATTACCACCAGCCACCAACCACACAGGAGTTCAGGGCTATAAATAACAATTTAGATAATTGAAGAATGTCAGTTATTTCTTCAATTTCTTCATCTTTTCCACATCACTCGCACATAAAAGTAAAAAATATGACTGCATCCAGTAACTGAACTTTAGGTCCACTTAAAAAGCATTATTTTAGACTACTATGGTACCACGTGACATATTCTTTGCAATCTGATGTTGTTTTAAGTAAGGCTTACATTTAAATGTGTCGTTGTTTTGTTTGAGTGTAAGGTCAATAAATAAAAACAATAATAGAGATGGGCACAAAAATCACCAAATTTCCAACCGTTTGTCAAACACCACTTCTTGTCTCTACTCCCCACCAGTTGAGCCCGCCCCACACTTTGAGAAACGCTGGTATAGGGTATACTGTCAAGAATGTAGTATAGTATATGTATATACGGTATCTATTCTAAGGTGTTGCCGCTATACCAGTATTAAAAAATATTGGTGATATGTTATATTACACATGTGACAACATTGTAAATAATTAATTGTTACACTGTGTCTACACCGGACCAGAGCCAATGAGAGAGAGAGAGTTCTGTCAACTATGTTGACTCCTATGGAACAGTTTTTTCACAGCAATGGCGGCTCATGGAGCCTCTCAATAGTTCCCGGAAGTTACTATTAACACACAGAGCTGTTGCTAAACAGACCCAGTGTGACTTTTAACCCATTTAAAGACGTTAGACATCAATGAATAAAAAAATGAAAGAAATGAGGCATTTACAGAGAAAACATGGAATTATCTAAAGGCTCCATGAATCACATGACATGCAACATTTTGAACTTCCGTTGTCGAGACTCTCTCTCAACGGCTCTGCACCGGAAGGGACTGGCGTGACACAACACACGACTCGTTCTAATGGGATTGCCGCGCCGCATCCAGTATGGACAACATTTTTAATTATAATGGGTTCTATTGCATTATATTGTCTTTCGATGTGTCGAATCAGGCCACGACATGTCCGGTACAGACAGAATCTGGTTGACACTCCAATATAGTTGGTGGTTGTACACATTCTTTCCCTGTCTCTCTCCACGTAGCATTCGGAGTGTGATTTCTTGGCCAGTCAAATTAAAATAAATAAAATTAAGGATGAATTTGACGAATTCATTTTTTTTATTTTGTTTAACTTTAATTTATATTGTGATATTATCAATATTCTGAATTCTTTGGTTCTTAACCTTGTAGTGTAAATCTTATTTTAAACAGCTGAATAACATAGCATTGCTAAGTTTAATTTTTTTTTTAATTATGAACCATTCAATTATGAATTAATCAAGATAAATGTAATGTTTATAATACGTTTCTCACGCCGTCTGGCACATACTCTTTCAAATATCAGTTATTCCAACCTTATCTGAACAGTTTTGTCTCTGCTCTTTGTTTCTGTCCCATCTGTAGGGTCTACTAGATCTGCGTTACCGTGGAAACATCCGGAGTGAGTTTCCCTATGGATGACTCCACTTATAACAGGTGTCATTATGTAAAACAGCATCACAGGCGGCACCCCAACCGAGCAATACAAAACCACTTTATTTAGACGCGTTTGCGCTCGTGTCCTGTATGATGCCGTCTCGATTTTATCTTTTGTTTTTGAAATCGGCAGCATAATGATTCCTTTCAGACTCAGTTTGATGGAGCGAAACAAAATGGCATATTCAGGGACGGCCGGTATTCTATCTATATTGCAAAAGGGTGATTGAGAGACGACAAGCGAGATTACCTCAGTGAGGCTGGGACTCTTTAAATGGGGCCCACCACTGTTTTAAACACAGACGTTATGAGGTGGGGAAAACAGATATGCACAGTGCACACAAACATACACATTCTAGACAGTAATTTAGCGAATGAGATCTGGAGAGCCAAAAAACAAAAAGAGATGAGGAAAGAAGGTACATGTTTCATTCGTCTCAGCCTGAACGAGCCAGAAGTGTGAACATTGCGGTAAATATACAAGACTTCCACCCGCCCGAGTTTATTGTCAACGTGATGATGTGATTTGAGGCGTTCAATAAGCTTCCATCTTGTGTTTCCACTAACACACAGGTTCCACCTGTCACGCCTACCTACTCGTCCTCCGGCGCCAACAAACCAGAAAGAGCACACGAGCACATAAGGACTTTGATATTCAAATCAATGGAAGGGTAAAAACAAGGGTCTCGGCTGCAAATCAAAACGCAGAGGGGATGTGCGCGGCGGTCTCCGGTCCCGTCTGAAATGCGAACAGACCAAACTAATTAAAGTTGAGGTGACAAGTGCAAAACACTGCAGAGCTGCTGGCTTCTATGTGATCCAAACAATCTGGCGTGCGCCGTGACAAGCCCAGGAAAACCGCGCGGGAGAAATGCTCTGGGGTTCAAAAGTAACAACAGCCATGTTCTGCAGGCAAAAAACAGCACGAGAGAATTAAGTCTGGTTTAATCTTTACTGAAGATCTGGGGAAAAGCTTGAGAAAGAGAGACGCATATGTTAGCTTGTCTATTTGAACATTTGCATTTTGTTGGAAACAGGCGATTAGCAGCTTAGCAGTTAGCAAACATGCTGCAAAGTGTTGCACAATGATACTGGAAATTCAAAGCTATCAATTAAAAAAATGTCAAGAAAGGTAAAATGCAGTAAAAGTATCAAGTCATGGACATTTTTTATATCAGTGGTGAAAAGTTGTTGTAACAAATACAATTACGTTGAGTTAAAAAATAAATCAAACTTTAAAATTGAACATTTAAATATCATCCCTGCTGAAAAAACATCAGTAACCCAATATAAAACATCACTTTCCATTAAAACACCACTATGAACCATTAGCTTTTTCTGTAAAATTATTACAACATTTATTTTTGTAGTGTGTTTTAGCCATTATTCCAAAAGGATTCATCTGCCAGATAACACCCCACCAATAGAATCCATAACATACCAGTAGACACCATTAAAGTTACCGTTAAAACCAATACAATTCCCATTATAACCATTAAATCCGATTACATTTTCTATTGTGTTTGTGGCAGGGTTGTAAAGCCAATTAGATAATTTTATTGAATATTTTATAGTGTAATCCAACCCCAGATGTACCACTGTCTCACTATGGTCATCATAGTCTAACAATAGTCATGGTAATATAAATTGTATTAAATCTGCCGAAAAACATGGATACTACTTGGATTGGCACTTTAATTGTGAAAAAAAAGGAGGCACCCATTCACAACCCCACGTAATCTTTAATTTAACCTACACATAAGTGGCATAAGACAAATTATAGATATATTTATGTAATTAAAACAGTATTTAAATAAAACTATAAATATTATGGCAGCTAGGGGAACAGAAAAAAATTCTATCAAACAAAATGTATGTTTTTCACGGTATTTTACACAAATTTGTAATATGTAATTTGACCTATGTGAAACATCTAATGATAAAAAAGTAAAAATCTATCCATTCAACCAATAAAAAATGTACAGGCATATCTGCATACATTGCTTGCACAGTAGGTCATTTTACTAACTATTTACAAACTCACAAGTCAGAACTTTCCAGAATAACTTAAAGGCAGCATATGCACAGCTGACTGATCTGCCAGTGCCCACGGGCCGAAAAGACCAAAGCGCATCAGTGGTTTTGACAAATCCAGCCAGTTGGCAGATCTTGATCATTTCCATATAGAAATGAGTGGCAAGGACAGGGCTCGCTGTTCTACCAGCGGGTTCTTGGGCGGATACGGATGTGCACATAGTTCCGGGCCATCTCTCCACAGCAGGGACAAGACACGATCAACGATCGGGTCAAGGGCCCATCCGTCAGTGTGGGGACATCACAGAGGTCATTTACCACAGAACTCCGCAGGAGGACGACAGGCGCACTTGCCCAGATCAAAGAGCTTGGACATGGGAAGAAAAAGCAGTTGGAGGCCTGTGAGACGATGCCCACGTCCAGACAGCGGGAAATAAAATCACTGTGTCCTTAATGTCTAGGTCGACAAACATGCATCTGTACACATAAATTCAGACTGTATATTCTTACATACATTTATGCATGGACCAACTTATTGGCTAAATAAATGTGATTCTACAATCTGATTGGATGAATGTTCCAAGTCATGCAATAGCTGATATACACAGCTAATATTGTAAAAACATAAAGCAGATCAAATACACGATTACACTTCATCGTACGCCGTGAGAACCCAGAGGAAGCACAGAACACTATTGCAACAATGTTAACCAAGGTTGCATCACGCAGCCAACAAGTGTCGAAGCTCTAAAATATATTGACACTCTCAGGTGAGAAAAGACTTGGGGAGCCCACAAAACACATTCAGAAGTAAACAACAGACCGACCCAAGACGTTGCGAAGCGGTGCTTGTAACACACATACATAATGAAGCAGAGAGGGAAGCGAGAGGTGAGGACACACACGACAATGTGTTTTGTGATTGCATTGTTTGTAATATTCACTGTGGATTTGAATGAGTTCATTTAAAAATGACTCCCTCAGGGGTCCAACGACACAACAACATGCTATCGCATTCACTCCCTGAATGCGACATATACAGCGAGTGTTTATGTGTAAAACCGTGCATATGTGTGTGTGTTTCTGTGTGTATGTAATTAAGCCAATGCACACAGAACAATAGCTGACAGACAGCTGTGTGTGTAGTGTGACGTGGAAAGAGCTTCACGTGTGAGATACGCTGATGCGTCGTGCTTCATAATACGCTTGATTTAATGAGTGTGGGTGAGCTGATAATTACTGCCGAATTTACTTTAATGAATCAGAAGGAGGCGGACCGGAATGCTCGTCAAATAGCTGCGCGGTGTTACGCGGGCTGAGTTTGCAGAAAGAAAGTGTTAAAGAAAGAGCGGGGTTGATATAGGTTATATATTTAAAACGATGCTGAGAACAGGTTCTGTCGTCTGCAAAAATGGACTGAAAGGGATTCTGGGAAAGGCGCTCTTGCTAGTTGAGGGTGAAGCTACACAGGTGGACAAAAATATTTGTATTAATTGCCGACAATTTGCTTTGTCACATGAAACAATTTAATTTAAAACTGGAATCTGACTTTTGGCTCTCTGTTTATGACATCTCTGTTTATGACATAAATTTGCAGGTTACTTTATGCATCTTTTTTCCACATCTCCTGCCAGAACTGACCCGACATCTGACATTTAAATCATTATCAGGAGCTTACCATTGTGAATCGGGTAGGTTGCATAAACTACTTAGACTAGTCTTAAATTTTCTTCAAGCCTGCCAGTGTTTCCCCTACCATTACTATAGTGGGGCAACCAGCCCCTCCAATGGCACCTCCCGCCCTCCTTGAAGTTCAAGTTATATATAGTTTTTATACAGCGCCAGATCACAAGAGAAGTCATTTTAGGTTACCTTTCCAATTGAACATGTCTACACCTTGTTCTCATATTAAACAAACTTACAAACACAGGTAAGCACACACCCACCAGCGGACAAAGAGCGCTTGTGGGAAAATATGTTGCGTCAACCACCTGAAAAGTAGATCGAAATATTTGCATTTCTAAATGCTCCCAGGGTTGTGAAAATGGCAACATTTGCTCTCCTGCTCCAAGTCTAAGTACAGAAAAGACGCACACCCTGCCCCTGACAAGCAGCAACAGTCCAGTTACCACCAGAAGACAGGTTTTCATTGCTCTATCAACTCCTGAACGCTACGACATTACCAAAAATATCACTCTGGCTGTTTTCCTATGCAGAGATGCTCTTCCATTGATCAAGAACAGTCTCCATGAAATGGCACGCTCAGTTACAGGTAAACATGACAACTCCACCTCAGACACATTCTGCATAAAGAGGCAAACATCACTCACTAAGACTGTTACACACCACAGCTGCTGTCAACCCAAATCACCCAAAGCACCCGTCTCTTCTCAAAGCATCCCCTCCAACCTATTACACCCACCCCCTGCCTGCCAGTCGCCCTGACTTGGGTGAGGTTCTTAGCGTGACAGCACGCCAAACTACACGAGCCTATCTGCATGCTTCAATCTCTCAACCGAGAACACGTCTGGAATTAAAACACGCCGCTGTGTTTCCAGCAGGAGAGCGAAGAGACAAATTTGAAATAAGAAAAAATATATATATGTGTCGATTTCATAGTTTGAAAGCCTGGCAAAGTGTTTTTTGTTTATTTATTTTAAATTATTCAGTTATTCAAGACAATTTTTTTTAAAACAACCTACTTTTGAACATATTTCCACAATAAGTGATTAAATAAATAAAGACCATTTTGAATTGGTCAATGCAGATTCTGAGAGGATGGAAGATAGTAAAAATATAAAGTTTATAAGCAGATTAACGGGTTTAAATGTAAAAAACACTACATAATACCATTATGTGGCGGTTTCCTGGAGAGGGATTTAAATTAGGATAATTGACTTGTCTTTAAAAACAGACTTTATACAAAACATCTTGATACAAAACAATAGCTTTGATATATTTGAAGATATGTCAGTGTAAATTGTTTTCTATTAAGACACCTCAAACATTTAAATTAGTCTGGGACTAGTCTTAAGGCCTGGCTGGGAAACCGCCCATATAAGGTTAAATGACATAACAATTGATATCAGCATTATATTATAAGGCAGATAATGATAGATATAAAAATACATTACAAACAGGATAGCAAAAGAGAAAAACAAGAATGACCTTATCTATTAACAAGGTTGTTTAAAATTAGGGCTGTTAAACGATTAATCGCAAATAATCGCATCCAGAATAAAAGTTTGTTTTGACATAATATATGTTTGTGTACAGTGCATATTAATTTTGCATTTATAAACACATACATATACATATCAATATAAAAATATCAAATATAAAAATAAAGAAATGTTTATCTATAATTTAAATTAAAAATATATACATGTGTATGTGTATGTTTTTATAAATACAAAATAAAATATATAGCCTTTTTGATGTAAACACTAACTTTTATTCTGGATCCGATTAATCGTGACTAATCGTTTAAGAGCCCTATTCAAAGTAATGTAAATTAATAAAAAAGTACACAACCAATATCAAAAGTTAATTGTAAAATGTAAGTAATGCATGAAGATAAAAGGTTTATGAAGAATTGCACAGACAACAGTGGGTTGTTTATATCAAAACGTGATTAAAACATATATTGCAATACATTATCAACACTTTACTTAAAGGAAATACATTTAAGTTGGAAATTTGACAACAATTCAACCTCTAAGCAACAGTTCCAACATAAACACTGTAAAAATCAAACGTATGTAGACATGCTGAGGGACGTCTATGCATGTTAGAGTTCCTCCAGAGCTCTCTGACAGCCCAGATCAATAGCCGAGACTTCTGAGGCCTAGCAGGAGTGAGGCACAATTCATTCCCTGACTGGAGATCAATACGAGATTAGAGAGAAGCCAAAACCCCATCCTCAACACTGCCTCTCTCCTCTCCTTTATACCCCTCCGTCTCACACTTCAAATGTCACCCGTATATCTACTTCCTGTTTTCTTTATTCTCCACCACGGCTGTTTTTCTCTTCACCTCAACACCGGTAAAAGGAAGAAAGCTATGAAGAAACAGGAGTGGAGCGTGCTCTGAGATGATCAGAGCGTGGTGAGCAGCTGTGCGCCGTGTGCTGCGCTCCGGCCCGCGAGCTGTTTCCAAATGCATGAGATCAGTTTTCTTCTCTGGCTTCAGCACCGCCGTGAGCGCACGGGCGGCGACTGCCGTCTGTTCACTGCTTTAGCGAATCCTGCTGAGAAGCTAAGTAAAAAGAGTAGCTAATGCTAGCTTTCTGCTATGAGGCTACCCTAAAGAGTACATGATGACAGAATTTTTATTTTTTTGAGAAATTTCACTTTAATATCTAGTACAATGGCCCCTAGGTACATATAAATGTCTTGGGATGTGTAGAGCATCTGAATTCTGCAAAAATCGGTAAAGTTAACTTCACAATTCTGCATTCACATTCCTTCTGTTCAGACCTATTAAAGGCAGAGGTAAAAAAACAGCAGGGAGGGAATGCCTTTCTCCTAAAATTACTCTTGGGATGGCTCTGACAGGTGGGGGTTTTATGAACAGAATAATCACAGGAAGTCTGACTTATTTCTGAACATGTAAAGTGCAGAGCATCTGGATTGCTTCACAGCTTTCCAAGTTTTATCATATGTTTGGTTCAGAAGCTCCTCAGAAACCAACCAGACTGTGCTCATTTTCATTATGGTCAGGACTCGGTGTCATGGTGTCATCAATTGATTTCTGAATTGCCCTGATAAGGGCACAGGTTGCGTGACCCCGCAGAAATCTCTTAAGTGTCAGTGAGAAGAACATGGAGATCTGCGCGGTGGAGGGAGAGGGCATGTGAGGACAGAGTCTCTCTCTCTATCTCTCTCTCTCTCTCGGCTCTAATAGGATGCATTCTGTCCTCTCATGGGACAGGGAATGGGATGCTGGGGGAAGGCAGCCCGTGCAAGGGCAGGATTGGGGAAAGTGGTCCAAGGTTTGATGTTTGGGATGAGGGGGGCGGGTGATACTAAGATGGTGTGGATCTGTCACCAGCACACTGACAGATCAGCATTAGTACTGAAGTGAAAGTGTAATTTCTGTCGTGTTGTTTCTCCTGATGCAAACACACACACATAGCAATATGCTAAAGCAGTCACACACCACTGAACCATCTCGAAAATGAGATGGAGCTCAAATAAGTTCAGAGATTCATTATACAGCCAATCTCAGTCAAACACACTCAATATAAGCCCTTGATTCAGACCAATTCTAAGCGAGAGCGAGCACTTGCTTTTTACGCACGAGTGCCTCTCATTCTCAATGCGTTGAATATGAAATCTGCTGAGAGCTGAGATCAGGTACGTTCGGTTATATAGCCCTTAAATCTGACCTTGTACTATCTTTGATTTGCAAGAATGTTGTATTCAGATAAAGAATAATGCGTTGAGCACAACACGGGAATACGCTTATTGGAATAACACAGACATACGCTGAAATAACACACTCAAATCGTAATCGTTTTTGGAGGATCTATTGACAGAAATGCAATTTAATTATGTGTTCAGAGGTATATAAAGACTTTACATAATGAAGTGTCATTTTTTTATTAGCTTAGAATGAGCTATTTCTATCTACACACACCGCGGGTTCCCTTTCATGAAATTCTTCATGTTGTTTCTACAGTAGCCCTAAACAGACAAACTACGCTACAGTGAGTGTTTCATGTTTACGTTATCTCCTTCGGTTAAAAAGCAAAAACGTGACGACATCTTAGTCCTGTGTCAGCCACCGTAGTGCTTCGAAAGGGAGGGGAGGAGTGTGCCGTTGGTTGCAATTCATAACCTTGCCACTAGATGCTGCAAAACTTCATACACTGCACCTTCAAAAACAAACTGATATTAATGCAGTATGAGGTGAAGATACCATAATAGTGTCTCTTTGCGATTTTGAGCCAGACGATGGCAACACATTTAAAGATAAATAAACAAATGATTATAATTGTCCATGTTTAATTTACAATGACAGCTAAAGCCATGTAGTCTAATTAATGTAGTCGTTCATCATAGACACTTGAGGTTCAAATAAAGCTTACAGCGCTCGTGTGAACAGAGCTGATAAATTTGGCACCGTGACCTACATCTGCCCCAGAAGAACACAGATGCTAAAAGGAGTAAACGATATAAAAGACCTACATCTTTCCAGAAAACACTCAGGGCTATAAACACCAATCTCTACAGAACTGACATAGAGGAAAATATAGAAGCCTTGTCCAACCAGCCTGAATGTTTTCAAATATTAGTCACAGATTCACTCAATCTGCATGTTATTTACCAGTGATTAGTTGGAAATTCCCATATTAGATGATGTTTGTTTAACATGCTTCCTGGTAAAGCCCTTCTAAATCCAGCTCTTAGTGCTGTCTTTGCCAATGTCAACTATTTCTTGGCCTCATTTCCTCTGAAACACAGCTCGCACAATTTCACACATTTCATAATAGCCCCGTTCTGACAACATTCACCAGTAAATCCCTTGCACTTTAAATCTTTGAAAAGGTGCTCTGTCAAGTTAATAATAACCTTATTCAGTGAAAAAGCATTGTAATAGTGTTATAATACCAATCATTGGGGGAGAGATTGAATGCGATTGGAACAAGAATGGGGTTTGGTTGGTTTCTCATTAACAGTAGCCCCACAAATGTGTGATTTTCATGGCATATAAATCCAACCAAAGGTCATGTGCAAAGAAATGGTGCTTGACCTTTTCTAAGAACTTTACTTTTCAGAGTCATTTTTTGTACTTATTCTTAACCAACATAGTATTTAATAGATGCGTAGTTCACACACTAACACAGTATTTGACAGGCAGAATGTGTCTGAATACTTGAAATGGCACATCTCTTGCTTTATTCAACTATTTTCTATTTTTGTAGAATATTCATTAAAGTAAACTAAGAAAACAGATCATGACAGACACCTTGACTTTTTAATCAATTTGGATTTTTGAACACTGACAACATAAAGTCATTTAATCATGTTATGTTTCAATTGAACTCATTTGAACTCCATGAGATTAAGAGAAAGTGTGCCTCTGCAAAATAAAAGACAGTGAACAATTTCCGGTTTAGTCTGAAAATTTGACATTATCGGTTCTGTTTTGCTGTGTCTTGAACATGGGCCGGGTTCTGTCTTAAACCCACAACCACCTTTACTGTACACAGGACATAAAAACTAGAGAAAGGGTGCCCCCATGAGGAAAGAACAGGTATGGCATAAACACATCCCATTTCTCACAAACATATAACAGTTAAAGGACGATGAAAGGAAGATGGACTTTAGTGACAATGTTTTATTAAAGAATAAACATTATATTTCATACATTGGCTTGAAACAGGTATCCATCATCATTAGCTTAGTTTTTTTCTATGTGTGGGTGTATATTTCCAAGCCTTCTTGCACCCTAGGGTCAGTGGAAGACCCCAGCAGGGGGTCCAGGCCTGTCACCTCTGTTTTAGACCCCCCTTGGTGTCTGACCCCAATATGCCTATTCGTTTCTGTGTACAGTGTGTGTGTGTGTGTGGGTGCGTGTGTGTGTGTGTGGTTTCCACTCCTTAGACCATAGCTAATAGGCTGTTTGGCAGAGTGTTTTATTACCAGAGCACTATCAGAGCTGACAGCTGTCAGCAGAGACAAAAATCTCTGCCTGACTGTACGTGTTTTTTTGTGTGTGTGTGTGTGTGTGTATGTGTGTGTTTGTGTGTGGGGGTTTGTGTGTTTTACCAGATTAACCAAATGCCCTGAGGAGGCAGACAATGGAGTTACTGAGCTGATATGGCATCATTCGGAGACCCTGACAAAAAGACCCTACAGCAGAAGAAACATCAAAAAAACTTCTGCACTTTTGCGATTAACTCCATGGATTTTAACCTTGAAAGTCTAAGGCGAAGGTTTTTTTCTTTAGTTTGGATTGGCCTTGAAAAGATGAGGAGATCTGAAATCTGATTAACATTTCAAAGTGTTAAAGTATCCATTTATGAAAGCAAGGATGTGAATGTATCCCTACCCCGCAATATACCTTCCATATAAAGCTTTAGTGTAAAATCATCACCACAGCAAATGAAATCAACAGGATTCAACTGATTTCTTTATTTCTTGAAGGACAACGAGTAGTTCCACCCAGAGTGAAATCTCATTGGCTCAAAGGTTTGCTCCACTGTGTGGCATTGTGAAACATTTTTACTTTCAGTGTGGACAGTCACAGGACTTGTGTGTATACTCATTTCAATCACAATCAGTTCTTACTCGTACATGTATTTCGGAAAAGTTCCAAAATGATTTTTTATGTGCTAACCTGGATTTTATCACAGTTTTCATGTGTCTTGTCATGCAATCAGTCTTTCACATCGCTGTTGGATGACTTTATGTCTCTCTTGAGGATTGAATTTGTTGAAATCTAACAGATACTGGACTGGAATGACCACAATACATCTACAAATCAAATACATGTTAAGGGTACCAGCCCTGCGACTATAAAAGGTGGTACAATTTTGTACTTATTTTCTGCCAGTGTAATGTTTCTGTACCTTACTATAGTGAATAACAATATTTTCAATAGTATAGTATAGTTTAATAATGTAAAAATACTAGATTTACATTTTATCAGCCGATCACCTTTGACCTGAATAATTTACCTGAAGTACCCCTTTAGAGGCGTTCTCCCCAAACAATTTTCCAAAAATTGAAAAGCACGCTTTTATTAAATTTTTAGATTTTTATTAGTAGTATTTTACATAAATATTGTTATTTCTAAACATTTCTTTCCAAATTTTTTTTTAGCAATGATAATGAAATAACTTGAATGTGCACTGGTAGACATACCGCATACTTCACAACCCTCCTGCAATTCCCTAGTGAACCACCAGGTTTGAGAATCCTTGGTTTACCACAATTTACCACCGTCTGCACTGCTCTAGGAATCACACAGAACAATTTCGTTATTCCATAGCAACACACTGGCAATCTCCACAACACCTCAACATCATTACGGCAAGTTTCAACAAGCCAAAACCAATCAGGTTCATGATCTCAATACAGTTTTTTTCAATTTAAGTCTAAGAAGCTTCCAGAAAACTTCTGTCATCCTCTTATTTAATATTAGTAATGGCTAATGCCATGTGTTTGTAAGGGGATGGCAAATGTTAAACACCTCCAACCAGAAACACCAACTAGTCAAGCAGGCTGTTATCGTTTATTTGAAGTTCAAAAGCACGGAGGAAAGAAAAGTGCTTTCTCTGTTCTAGCGCTTTGTCCTCACTTGTGTCTCGACATTCTTCACAGTATACTTGACGCTGCGAGTGAGAAGAGCTTTGAAAGGAAAAGACGGAGTGGTGGAAGGGTTGGGGAAGAGTAAGGTCATGTATTGACTGTGATTGTGAGGCGCCAGTCTCGGCATTGATCAGAGAGTGCGCTGTATTGATTAAATGACAAATGAGATGAACAAACCTCTCCTCACTAGACTCGACCCCTTTGAAGAGGTCTCCTCACTCTGTCTGTGTGCATGTGTGTGTATGTGGGTGGGAGTTTATTCTGAATGGACTCGACTTGTCTTGCTCTCATGAGAAAAGTACAAGCAAAAGGCCTTTCGTTCCCACACACACCAGACAGTTAGACGGACACAGCCGTTAGTAGTCCATTTAGGAACATTTATATGTTGGTATGTGATGGCACTTTTGCCATGGTAACGTCTCTTGATTTAATATTAAGGAGCCAGTCAGATATCTGACATCAAACAGTATTTATAAGGCGTGTTAATAGGCAGAAGCTAAACTCGTTTTAGAGTTTTTACTGCCATCTAGTGGTCTCCTTTCGTACATGTTTAGCTTTCACTTCAACGTAATATAAAAGACAAAAGAATGAGTGTGTACAACGGACAAATTGTGGTACTTTTGGTCACATTCACACTTACATTAAAGGGATGACACAAAAATGACACAGTCACATTGAGTGACCAATTCAGACAAGGATGCTCATGTTTTGTCCTGGACCAGCGTTCTGTCACCCAGCTGAAGATGGTATGGACTGTGGCATAGACCCCACAGCGCTCTGGGTGGTCTGCTGAGCACTGTGTGTCAAAGCTGTGATTATTCACTGGTTTAACTCACTGTGACGTGCATTTGAGCGTCGCCTCAAATCATGTCCCGATACCCCACACCGAGAGACAAGAACCTGAGTGACACCCATGACCAGAATGTGCAAACATGTGCACAAAGGCAGAGCTGAAAAATACTGACAAGAACACTGCAAATCAATGACATAATTTTGGTGCTATTATTCATTATTTCTTTCGTTTATGTATATATTTGTGTGTAATATGTATTTTGTATTATTCTGGTTTTGTACAATCATTATAACTTCAGTGTTTTAATATGTAATATATAAATATTTTAATATTGTAATATATTAAGATCACATTAGAATGGTATACCGTTTATATGCTATTGTTGGTCTATTGTTATAAATATATGTATGTTATTTGTTGAGAAACATTTGAACATAAATTTTAAGAGTTGTTGGTACGTCAGCGTCAACAGCCTCGTGGTTAGTGCACCGACACATAGAGCCAATGTGCTCACGCGATGCCTGTTCTCAGCGTTCCTTTGCCGGCCCTGCTCCCCTGCCTCCTCCCAGTCCCTTCATGTCTACTTTCTACCGCACTATCATTAAAGCCAAAGGAGTCCCCCCCCAAAAAAGGTACAATGTAAGTTATTTATTTTATAAGTTAGCACTTTTTACCCTTTAACTAATAAACTGGAATCTTATATAAATAAATACTTATGTCTGCAGAGAAGCAGTAGCCATGTTGAACAGCAATATTGCACAACTCTTTCTTGAAACATTCATTGATCAGCAAAGCCACATAAACATATTTCCTCATTACTTTCATATTACAGCAGTTTAACTTGTCGTTAGCAATGTCAACGTCACTTGTTTAAATCCCACTCTTACTGATAAAAATAAAAAGATTACAAAATTTATTCAAAATTACAAAAAGCAATATTTCAATATGTATTTCCTTTTACACACAGTTATTTAACAACCCTTTTGTTTTACCTGGAATATGCAACCAACACCTCAATGTTTTAGTGTATGTTCTATATACACCCTGCCTGTAAATGATAAATAAAATGACCCCAAACTGCACTTTTACATAAACGTTTAATATTCTCCTAGTTTAAATCTGATCACAGATTTTCATGAAGGTTTATGACCAGTAGAGGTCAGCACTGTCATTCACTAAACAACACAATGGTGCATTATTCCAAGAAAACAAATGAAAGCACATTTCTAAAATATACTACTCACAAAAAACGTCAAACTGAGTTCAAAGATATTCCTCCATTCTCTGTTTCCTATGCAATAACCGCTTGATGTAAGTTTCCCCTTGAATTCATTTGAAGAAACTGCCCTTTCACGACAAGACATCATGCATTCTCGCATGTTTATGTCTCACATGCAGTTAGTATACAGGAGATGTGTTTTATAGCCTGACTGATACCTCTATTCTTCCTTAACAATACACGTCACATGATGCAGCGTCCTCGTTTATTACCAGGACAACACATAAAGGGGACTTTATAAAGCAATTGAGTGAGAAATCCAATTTCTCCAAGCGGCTTTCTTGCCCACTCAAGCCATAAAGAGTGCGTGTGTGTTCCTGTGTTATAAAACGCTTCATTACCTTCAGAGCATAGGAGTCAAACAGCAATAAAATAGAAAGACAGTGAGTGTGTAAAAGTCAGACAGACAATGGGCCTCATTCATGAAACACGAGTAAAGCCATTTTGACGTTAATTTTTGGATTCATGAAAATGGTCGTATTTTCAAAATGTTAATATTGCCTTTCGGGAAGGTCCATTTTACAAGCGAATTATTCAAAATTTACACATATTTTTACATTTATTTAAACGTTTTTCTTTTACTTTTTTATATTCACTAATTTATTTGTACAGATATCTTATTTTAGTCATTTGTTTAATTTTATTAATTAATTAATGTTTATTTTATTATATTAATCATTTTATTTATTTTATTTTATTAATTCCATTTTTATTTTCTTGTACTTTACTACGGTTTATTTGATTTTCAAGAAAAAAATTCAACAGGTGTGTCTGTATCAAGTGGCTGTTCTGGAAGGTTGCTAGAAGGTTGGTATAATGTTCTGGGTGGTTGCTGGTGTGTTGCAAGAAAAAGCCCCGTACCTAAGATGGCATTGGTCCCTTCAGTCAAGGGAGTTAAGATGTTAAATCAACATTATCAGATTCTTTACTTCTTCAAATCTCTATCCCTAAGTATACAGTAATGGTGTTTTTTGCATCCAAATACAAATCAGACAGAGTAGTAAATAGAAAGTGTAAGATCACGTGTGTTTTGTCTGGCGACAGTTAAGGAAGGATAACTGTGAAACACACCCAGCCTCACACACACAAATGGATGCTACAAGCAGTGTTGTGCAGTTGTTACATAGTATAATGATGGAATAATTATCACCATTAACATAATCACAAGAATTATATTTCTCAGAATTGGAGAAACAGATACTAGATTCTCTTGTCAAATGACATTTTGTGCTATTTTTACAATCTTTCACAATTTATTTTGAATTTCAACTGTCCGTTACAACAGTATTGGCATGATTATTGCCCATACGTTGAGTTTTAAAATCATGGTACTACCATAAAACATGTCTAAAGTTCATGCCCAATACTTGAGTAATTTTACTAATATTAAACTTGCACAGTGTAAAATTGTGTAAAAGAAAAGTGTCAATTTAGTCATTTAAAATTTCTTGCAGGGAATATTCTGACAAGCTCAACAGGTCACATTAGTGTATTGCAGTGCGGGTCAATTAATGGCATTAATGTCAAATCTTGTCTGATCTATAAATCTGAGATGAATCACAGATCACTGCCCTTTCATCTGAACACACCTGACTGATTCAACACAATTACTGCAGCACATCAGTTAAAGGGGTCATATGACACGGGTAAAATATTTTTATTATCGTAAATATTATCTTTTTATTTAGATGTAATGCTTAAACTTGTATACACGATTTAAGGTTTAAAAATGCTGCATTTTACACATACTGTGCATGTTTGTATCTCCTCTTTGCCCCGCCTCTCTGAAATGCTCAGATTTTTTAAAAAACTCATCGCTCTGGAAAGAGGGGTGTGCTATGATTGGCCAGTTAACCAGTGCATAGTGATTGATCAGGTAATGTTAGCGTGTGACGAATTTATCTCTGTTCCAGACATCTCAGTTAGCTTATATTTATCAACATGAAGTTCTCTTTTGCGTTTTGTACATGTTCTTATACTGTCAAATACAAACGCTGTTATATCAAAAACACAAAAGGTTCACATAAGCACAGTCCGTTGTGTTTTAAATGTATATCCGCATCAAAAAAAAAAAGAAAAAGAATTTGCCTTAAAGTGACAGTAACCTAATACATCCGTATCACACTTTAAACAGAAAATGAAACTTTTGTGGCTTTTTTTGTAGCATATATATTTAATTCGTTGCATATTGGATTATTTTTATTGATCAATCCATTTAAACATGTTTAAATGTTGTTCAAAATTTTATTTTTCATATTTATGAGATTATGATGATAAATCTATATAACCAAATTATTTTTCAGTAATACAGTGTAAAAGTGTATCTGCAGTATCCTTCACAACATTCAAAAAACAGCTCAAAACATACCTGTTCCGCATTTATTTGACTAACCAATAACTGTCTGTCTGTCAATTTTTTTTATTGTTGTTCATTCTCTCATTTGCTTACTCCAGCTTTAATCCTCCTAGTAGCATGGCCTTGTAAAATAACGGTACTGTTTAGCGTGTTGACAAAAATGTTTATATGCTCTCCTACTTGCAAGTCGCTTTGGATAAAGGCATCTGCTAAATTAATAAATATAAAATGTAAATATTATTACATAAAATAAAGTGTCTGTTGATTTTAAGGACAAAAAGAAGGATAAAAGTCAGGCAGGAGCTAGGACCTGCGTTTAAATTCTAAAGACTCTTGAGCAGAGATGGATTAGGACCCACGGTACAAAGGCTTTTAGTGGCGATACTCATAGATATTTATGAAGATACTTTCCAGCAGAGAGTAGTTGGAGAGAACTATCGTCTGAAAATCTTCTCCGAGGAGGTTGCTTTGATTCGGATCAGTATGTGAGTAACATTGTTTTTTCTCTTTGTTAGAACCAAGATATGTTTATGTTGTTGTTGTTGTGTAACAGAGCAGTTTTGAGCGTCATTGCTAATCTGGAATCAGTGTGCTGCGTGAATGCACATGTCGTCTCCGCTTATTTTATTCATTTGCATTATTATTTGTGTCTAAGCTATGATAAAGCTTAGCATTTGGTGCTTGCATTGCACAGCACGGTTGAGGGCAGAGCCAAGTTAGCTAAAAGTAAATAGCAATGCTGTTAAAGGCGTTTGATCTGACAGCAAGATAGCAGTTAGGAGTAAGTTAGTAGACGTTCCCCTCCCCACAAATGTGACAATAAAGGTTCCTTTAAAATGGAGGTGAAGAGTAATTAAACAAACTAGCAACTGCTCTACAGAACTAGAAATACTGGATCTCCTTAATCAGCAAATGGTGTGCAAACACACACACACACATGGAGAACTCAAGGAAATGTCAAACCGAAACTGATGATTTTATCTTGCTACTAGAACATCCATGCTGCACTTCTACTGGAAATTTGATCTAAACAGTAACAAAATCCAGTAAAAAAAAAACAGAAAATTTCCCACTGCTGGGACGTCATATATATATCATTAAATAGTTTTTTTCCTGTAAAATTACATGTTTTCCATGTTTTTCTTGTAAGTTTGCAGTCTTTTTGTAATTTGATGTTTTTACTGTATTTAAAAAAAACGACTAAAATTCTGTAAATAATATTAATTATTCATTATTATTAAAGGAATTATTCTGGCAGCTGGGGCACCATAAATGGACTGTAAAAATTTACGTTTTCCCCGTAAATAGTTTTGCATGTTTTTCTGTGATTTGATACTCTTTGACTGTATTTCCAAACTATCGGAGAAATCTGTTATATTCTGTAGATTACAGTTTTTTGGACATTATAAAATTCCAGTACAATTCTGATAAAATTACAGTTTTTTCCATGTGATGCTTAGGCTTTATCTTATACTCTTTTTTTATACTCTATTGTATAGTTTATTTAGGTTATGTCTAAACATCAAAACATGTCGCAAGACCTCACTTCCTTGAAGTGATCATGGCATGAATCCTGTTCGCTGTCTCAGACTTCCCGCCATTCGGGAAGTGATCAAGCAGGTGTTCACACCCTTACAAATGCCATCCCTTTCGCAAAGGGCCCTGCAAGGGTGCATAAATGTTGTTTGGAAAATGCCCAATGACAGAGAGTGTGCTGATGTCCCACGCAGTCAACCAGCTGTTCTTGTCTAAACCAGCAGTAACATCCTTTCAGCTAAACAATCAAAAATTATATTCATAACAGAATGCTACACACTGCGTCCAAGGCACAATATTTGATCATCTTAAGTAAAAAGAGGCTTACAGTGACTTGGCACCTGGAAAAACAATTACCCGTCTAGGTCCAGCTACTGACAGAAGGCCTTTTCAACTTGAATGACAAAGTGTGATCTCATAAAATCTAAAAACAGAGGAACTCCACAAAGGAAGTGTTTACAGTTGACATAACCCTCAGGATCTAAACAAGGTCTCTGAACTTTGAGTATCACCTCTGAGCATTACAGAAATCCATTTCCATGTCATTGAGAAGAAAAGGACACTTGGAGCTATCTATGACACTGTATCATTAAAATCACTCTTAATCTAAGATTCATTTAATCCATATTTATATGACAGAAATTACATTTTAAGACTAAAGTTTACTTTATAATTATCCAGGAATTATCCGATGTTAATGATTTCCAAAGCAACTGTGAAACATGTCAAGTAAGGGTGTAGTTTGTTGAACTGCTCTGCATTCTATTTGCATGTTACCAAAACTGGAATAATGAGTAATTTAATCTGTTCTCACAGATTATTCTCATCCTTCAACTGTGTGGCTAAATCTGCCAGAGCAATGAAATAAAACCACTCTTTTGTAACCGTTGAGTTCATCAGACGCAAAGGTCTCAATAGACAAGAAATGTATACAGGATTCATTCATGATGTTATCAGCAAAATTCACTTATTTAGGACTTCTTTAAGACAATGCATTACAAGTGCAGGAAATATTTCACTCTATAGATTTTGCAATGGTCCATCCCTGCGAAAAAAAACATTCAAGAAGTTGGTAATGGTTTTAATGGTTTTAAAGGGATTTGTATTGGTTTTAAGGAAACATGTTATGGTGTCTACTGGTATGTGATGTATTCTATTCTGATTTTTATTCCTACTAAAATAATGCCCAAAACACCCTACAATTTTTTTTTAATGGTTTTAATGGAAAAAGCTATTGGGTTATAATGGTATTCTATTAGAAACCATTATAATTTCTGTGATGGTTTCTGTTAGGTTTCTATGGGGGGGGGGGGGTTCAGCAGGGGAGTTTGATTAGATAACATTATTCAGATAAGAAGTGTAATAATAGATCATGACAGGCAGGGGGCTCGTCCGACACAGATCTGCATAACAAGACCAAGCACATACTAATTTGTACAAAACAAGTGATTCACAGCTGCTTGGTTATTGCTACACAACCACAAATAGTTCAAGTTTGTAAAGTGCATAAAGACGTAAGAAATAAGTCGGAGGAGCCAATACAAAGAAAATAGCAGTAAACAAACAGTGATACTAGGTTGAAATATTCAAAGACATAAAACAAGTGGAACTCAAAAATGACATTGATTGCATCGAACAGGCAAAAAGAGAAACAGATGAACGTAGGGAGAAAGGTGGGGGAAATAAAAAATGAAAGGAGGGTGTGAACAAAGAGGAAGGTGTTACATGACTTTCTATGTCTCACAGCAACACATCATATGCAGATGCCTGACTCAAGACAAATCCTGGCAGAGATGTTACCATGGCATCTGAAACATCCCAAGATGAACACAACACACACATGAACTGGTACACTCGCTCGACTCAACAAATGCAAACAGCTGCACACTGAACAGTCTGGTCATTGTTATGGCTATATTATTTAGCATTCTTTAAATATATATATATATATATAAAGTAATACCATGATCTTTACATAGGCACCGTGCTAATACAACAGAATGCTTTAAAGGCCACGTTCTTTTTTTTTTTGAGGCCTGGGTTATATTTTTTTGGGTGTTAAACAATGTATCTTCATGTTTCTAATAAAAAAAACGCTTTATATTTCACATATTTCAAGTCTCTTGTTCACCGCTGTCCCTCTTCTAACAAAACGACTGGATTTCTTCCGGTCTATATAAAGTCCCTTTTCCGAAACGGTCTGAATGGTAAAGCTGACCAGGTCTGTTGTGATTGGTTCCCCGCTAAGAGTGTGCGTGAGTGAAGATGTCCCACCCATAACATATCAGTGAGCTTCCGCTTCTCAGGCTGTTGTGATTGGTCGGTGCCCCTCTCGGTGCACTCATAAACTTTGGCTTTTGGTAATAAACAGTAACAATGGCGTCAACTTCACTTATATGTTAAAAACATGTGGATCGATCGAAGTGTAACGGAGGTCTGCTAGTGCATGTGCATGTGCAAACGTCAATCTTTGTAAGAGATCGCACATTTCTGTCCTACTATGGCGAGGGAAATGACACCGGACCAGTTGGGTCAGACCGGTTATATTAATTAACACCAATAACAGAAGCGTTAGTTTTGCCTTTTTATATTGGACCCGAGTTGGATAATAAAACGGGCAGATTGACTAGGAGACATTTGCAAGCAGGACTTTAGAGGACGTTTTTATAGAAGTGTTTTAGAAAGAGGTATGCGCAGAACCACAATATCAGTGTATTACACAGAACAGCGTTCACAGCCAATGTTAAAGTCATGGAAGCTGTTATTTGACCGTTTGTTATCTAAGAATGCGTGTAGCTGAATTCTTATTACCAGCTGTAGGACTGTGATGAAAGTGAAAGTAGTTTAGCGCTTTTAACCAAATTTGGGGCAAAGTGAGAGATTGAAGATTAATTTTTTGCTCATAACATAACTTCCATTGATAAAAATCTAAATAAACACTGTATTAGTAACCTAAACTTAAGTACTGTTTTGTATATGAATCTACCGTGTTAATACAATCTGATCCCATCCCTGCACCACAACCTTATACCTATCTGAAAATGTGCTATCAAAATATTAGACAAAAGTGTTCTAGGCAAGAATCAAGTTCTTTTGTTGCATAACATAGCAGTTGTTGTCCAACAGCTCAGCGGGACCTGACTTCACATTTGAATAAATCCCAAATGTGTTCCTCTACACTTTTTTCTATTAGTGTTATTCTAACCTTTGCAAACTATGGATTTAAACTAGCAGTCAAACCACAAGTGCGGTCAGAATGAGCTGTTTGCTTATAGGGCTAATATGAACCAACAGTTGCAGTCGTGCCGATAGGACAATTATAAATGACAAAGAACAAAAGCTTCTTCAGCCAATGAGATGTTACCGTAGCCCAGCAGGAGTCAACGGTCCAATTAGCTTTCTGGCTAAACACCATTTATCAAGGCTTGACAGCATTATCACAGACGCTAATGAACCAACCGTGGCCACAAACACACCACAGGGACGAATCTTTAATGCGGAAATGAGATTTGCCATTAATCACAGATCTCTAGATGGGGTCGTACCAGAGCGATGACTCCATGTGGGGTAAACTTCCAAAATTCCTTTGCCATTACAGCATAAGCTTTTCTTGGCGTTCCTGGACCAACGTATGGAAGGTCTAGTAAATTTACTTAACGTGAGGTGGTCCGAAACCAGTGACAAAGGAGACATTGTTAAATACATTACCCACTGAGATTACTCACATTACTGTCATTCTGGCATCAGCTTCAGGAAAGTCTGAGGGAATGATATAACAAAGATAGCATGTCTGACGCTCCAGGCCGTTCCCAAGCTTAGGGAAATGATACCGAAACACATACAGATACAAAAACCGTGACAACAAGTAAGAAAAACAGAAGTCCAACAGCGAGAAAGATATTAGCTTTCACTCCCTCTCGAAAACAGTTCTGAGGGGTGGACGGCATCGATATCTGATCAAATAATATCTGGTTTACTTGAATTTTGTTCCATGTCTTAAATCAAGTAACAAGGTCAAGCATAAAAGAGAATGATTAGTGTGCGTTTTTTCCAAACACAGCCATAAAATACAAAAAGAGACAGAAGGAGTGGGCTACTTCATCTTAAATCACATGTTAGAGATCCGCGTCTCTCAAAAAACACAAAAAATGGATCCACATGGATAACTCACCCTGTCTTTGTCATCAGCGACATCACAAAGTATATCATCCAAGTCCAAAATGCCCCCGTCTCCATGTTCTAACCGATGAACGTGTAACCAGTAGCCGGCGTCCTGAGAAAAGAAAAAGTGAAAAATGATTTCATCATTCATGTCTTTTATTTAAACCTGTATGACTTTATTTTTTCAGCAGAACACAAAAGAAGATATTGTGAAGGGTCACAAAACAACACTGACCCCCATTGCATTTCCTTTATATGGACACAAAACCACTGAGACATTTCTCATAATATCTGCTTTTGTGATACACAAGAGTCACATACAGGACGACAAATCAAATACGTTTCAAATGCTCGTAACAGAAGTCATCAGTGTGGCAATCTATGCTTCAATGTTATTGAAATAAATTGGTATCCAAACAGCATCAATATCCACACAAATAGGCAGTGATTGTAATTTTTTATGGCCTTGAACGTGTGTCCTGGCTGAACTCGGCTCATCCGAAACACTGTAATCTCATAACTGGGCACAGCTGGACAATCCTAAAGTCAGCTTGGCATCCAGAAACCCTGGAAAAGCTTCAAAGTGAGCTCATGATGAAAATGGGGAATTGGGGTCGCACATCGATGGAATGCAAATGTGTTTTCGTCATGTGCTCTTTATCTTACTCTTACATTGATCTGTAAACATGTAGCAAACCTTAACATACTTTTAAAAACAAACATTGGTTTTATTTCTTTCCCGCCAGTTATTTGTCGTTTTGCCCAAATATTGTAGCGTCGAATTTGGTCTTTGAAAGTTGTTATGTAAACAACGAATATTTGAAATGTATATGTTATAAATACACACAGACATATTTAAACAAATACAATAGAATAAAACAACAGAATAAACACAAACGTTAAGACAATCTAAGTAAATGTCAACAAGTTCATCCAGTTTTAACAGACCGACTCTGGAGGAGATTTCCTGGCCACAAACCCAGAACAAGACTCAGCAAATATTTGAACAAATTCAGTGCTGAGATGACAAGCAACGTTGGCCAACGTTTCGTCCTCCCACATTCACAGAGGATGTTAAAACCCAGCAACTCACATGAGGATTTAAGATCAATGGGCCTCATAATCACCCAAAGATGGAGGGAAATGAGATTAAATGAGATGAAATGAGAAGATTCGTTCTCATGGGAGGAATGTCTGCGCAGTCATTATTCATGAAGGAGTTTTAGCAGAGACCGTCCACGTATCTTGTGTTTGATTTAAGAATGGAACAGTCTGCAAATAATAGACAAGATATAAAGCCTCATAGGGATGGAAGAATATGGAGGATGAAATTTTAAGCGTGAAGGAGAGACACATCTGACCTTCTCTTTGAGAGAGATACATTAGTTCTCAACTGTATAGGAAAAGAATTTGTCATGTTCACACAAACGCACAAATGTGTCATAGATAACAAATGTACATTTTGAAATATGTAAGCATGGCTACGTACATCACACTTTCCAGTGCTTTAATACAGGAATAAGAAACGGAAAAGCAAAAGTAATGCCCAAGAAAAAAATATTTAAATATTTAACTAATTCTTTATGAAGTATTGTAACACACAGACTAAACGAAGGTTCTTTGTCCAGATAACTCCCCAACAGCACATCTATTATCAGTCACGTGTCCTAAAAAGAGGTCGCGGCGTCGGAGAGATGATGATGGATTGAGATAACATTCCAGAATAGTGTGAGATCAACTCAGACAGGGACACCATTGTCAACACATCATTTATTTCTCAATGAAGTAATACAACCATGTCTGAGTCAAGGTACTGAACAAATTAAACATCCCGACTCGAAATAAACATGTCAAAAGGAAGTTTAACTCCATACATCTCGATCCAGAGGAGGGAAGCAAAAACATATATCTTCTCCAGGAAAAATACTTAAAGCAAGATAAATGTAGCTCAGAACCAAAACTGAATAAAGAACTCAAACGTTTAAGAAAAAATAAGGTTTTTTTTATTTAAACTATTTTTGCTTGTTTACTTGCAATATTTGGTCTGCTCTGTGTGGATTTGCACACTTTTATTTAAAGGAATATATAAATATGCATGTATTTATTATTATTATTAATTGTGGTATTATATTTGTATTGTTGTTATTGCCATAACAATACAATTATTAGTATTTTTGTTATTATTAATATTGTTGATATTGATAATAATAATAAACAGGAGCAATATCGTCGTCATTGTATTAAGAAAAAAATGCACTTATATTTTTAAGATAGACTCTCCTAAAAATGTTTTAAATACATTGTTTTAAGTAAATATTCTTGTTTTAAATATTTCCCTAAAAAAAGCTCATAGGCAAACTATTTTCTCACGCAGCTAAAATTAATCTTTAAATATGTTCTCATGAACGTCCCTATCCACTTTTTCCCAGAGGTTGTGAATGAGCTCTTAGCTATACGTACAAACTCACCTGACCACATATCACCTTCACAGACAGACATTTCATTGTTGCCAGCGCCGTTTACCAAAGAGCGCAAAGGAATTGAGCGACACAATAAAGACATTTTGAAAGAAAAGTAATTTGGGTTAACAAAGTAGATGATCTACACAAATCCTTCCAAAACTAACCACAGCAATATCACAGAGGCTCGGCCAACATGTCATGACACTTTCAAAGCATCCACTGTATGAAAGAGCTATTGTGAGATGCAACCGGAGGCAAGATCCAGGAGAGAAAGTTACTAGGTCTGGAGATACAGTGAACTCATAGCCTTCTTGTGTAAATAATCTGTTTTATTGAATATGCTTAAATCTGCATGTTTGAGCAGCTGGGGAAACATTATAACTGGGATACACTGTGATACAAAAATCTCTGATCTGGTATGCGATGAAAATTTTAAATCAAACGTAAACCAATAAATGTAAAAATTTTGAAAAATGTTGTACAGTTTATAACATATAATATTTAAAAATCCTTTACAAAATGGTTGGATGCCCCTGCTTCCTTTGAACCCCAGAGGACACTCACCCTAAAGTGCTAGAATAACATGGACATTCTTTTTTTTCCTCTCATGACAGATCAAGTATACTGTCATTAAAATAATAAGGGGGAACACCAAATACTGAAAATGGTTAAATACTGGAAAATCATGTTGAGTCAAGTTTACCTGTACACTGCTTTTCATAATGCCCCATATTTCCAAACACAGTAGCTTTAGAAAAGTGTTTTGTGCATAATGTATTGATGCCATTGAAGACCGGAGTGAGTTGATCATCTACTGTGTGTTACATTATAATTGGCAAAAGTTTATTTTATGAGGTGAGGTTTAACATTAAATCTTTGACAATTAATGTTAACTATTCACTAATTACATGTTTTCAGTACTAATTGTTTCCAAATTTAAATAAGTAAATAAAAAACTGGTCTCAGAACCAGGGATGTAAAGTACTTGAATAATTGTACTTGATTACTGTACTTAAGTATTATTTTTGTGGATCTGTACTTTACTTGAGTACAATTTTAACTGAACACTTGGGCATTTATTTGACTACGTTTATAGATTTTTTTTACTTTTTACTCTCTGCAATGTTATTTACACTTGAAAAATACTTTTTTACAGGTCATTTTCTTACATTGCTACTAACAAACTAAATGAATTGTGCTTATGACATTTATTCTGCCAATGAGATTCGTTTAAACATACAATGTGATGAGCCAAACATGTTAATTGATCCTTGGAACTTGATGTCACACCTAAAACGCTGGATCAAGTTCACCCGTGGCCAAGGGTGCGTCTCGATCAGCTTCCTAGTTCCCGAGGTCATAAATGAGTATGTCGTGTACACTAGGTCAGGCGCAGTAAGCACCCTAGTACATACACTACACCTACACTGCTTTAGCGCTTTGCAATAAATACTGGAAAATACATTCATTATTTACCTTGGGCTTAGCTCAAAAGTATCCATTTACACGTATGTGAGAATACACGGTATAGTAGACTTTAAAAACATTGTGCGATTGCAGAATTCTGAAAATCGGAAACATGTTCAACTCGCTGACGCGCCAACGTGCATGGAAAAAAGAGAGCGATGTTTTACTCTCTGCTATTTGAGCGCACTTGTGGGCACGTCTACATTCAAAATGAATATGAACCGCAATTATTTCAGCGCATTTACATTAAAAATAACTTGGGCATGCTAAAGTTAACGGCCCTTAGGTGATTCGCTGGGTATGGTAATAAAAACATTAGCCCTATGCTAGCCCTACCGCCGCATCTGCATATCAGTGCATACATTTGGTTTGTCTTTTCAAAAGTTCTACTGAGTGATTTCCAGTGAGGGAGCATAAGGAGCGCTGACACTCCCTTGTATTTGAGTTGCATTGTGGGAATTCTTAGGAAACGTTTCAGACAGCCCTTAAAATGGCCAACTTTCTGATCAGTGCCCTGACAACTGAACAAGGGAGCTGACTGAGACACACCCCATCATATTTTAGAAAGTTATTTTCCTTTAGTTGTGTAAGGATTTATACAAGATGAAATATATCCTCTGTCTCCCATTTAATGATCATTCACTTAATATAGGGAGAATGTATTCTTGAAGAATCGTTTAATTCTTGCTGTTACTTTCACTTAAGTAAATTTTTGGACATTTTGACTTTTAATTGAGTAAAAGATTCTCTCAGTATCTGTACTTTCAATTAAGTATGATTTTTGAAGACTTTTTACACCCCTGCTCAGAACACACTTTATATGTAGATTAAAGGTACAAAAAACATGCATGACAACATTTTGGATTGAACGCTTTTGTGAAACCCAATTTTTCTTTCTGATCTTTGAATCTATGAGTCACCTAACATCATTTCCTTTAATGGAGATAATATCACTGAAGATCTTATCTCTGCCAGCATCAATAAACCACAGGACATACTGTATATACAGCTGGATGACACTTGCAAGAATACACTTGTTCTTGTTTTGCGAGAATAACAAGTATTTGTATTTGAGGGCCTAATTTGTTAGGGTTTGAACACTGGGGATAAAGACTGCAGAAACTGACTTGTAAAAAAAACTAAGATCACGGAAAATTATACTGACATCTGGTAAATGTGAATAGCTGTTCCCTCGGGTCAAGTGATAGACAATTGTATCATGACAAGCTCTTTTAAAAGCTACTTTCAACCCCCTTTGCTGGACCCGTCAAAATAAAAGTCCGAACTTGAATAAATGATATCAAATCCACATCATCACCCTTTCATTTTTTTTACAATTCAACCAGTGAGAATATTATTTATTTTACTAAATTGAAGTGAATGTGGTAGTAAAATATTAAAAAATAGTAAATATTTTTTACAAAATATTACTTTATTAAAAATATTACTTAAATTTAAGTAGACCTGAAAACAGATGAACTTGTAAGATGGTTTATAAACATAGTTAAGTACATTATACCCCCTTTTTACAGATATTTTCCCTGTATGGTTCAAACTATCCACTGTAGATTTTTAAACAGTTATATGCGAATACTATAGTTTACTGAAGTATTATTTCAGGTGGGGAAATATATTGCTATTTTACAGTAAAACACGGAATCTAGAAAAATAGAAATGGAAATACGGAATTTGGGAAAAAAATAAAATGCATTTCATAGGGCCCTAAAACAAGGAAAACTATAAATTAAAATATAAACTTGGACGCTATAAGTTGTTGATACCAAAAGGGTCTGTACATTTGTGTTTGCTATGAGTGCTGTTTTTAACAAGAGTTATCTGAATCCTTCTATATAACCGATGACATGATCTGTAATTATTTATAATTTGGATGTTATGAATCCTTGGGTATATCCAGTCTCTCAATGCGCTTAAACATTCTCTTATGATCACTTTAACAATTAAACAATTAATTCACAAATGATACATTAATAAAGCCTTTCATCTCTTCATACTTCCATAAAGAATCCTTTTATTATGTCTAATCCCGACTTTGTTCTCATGTCGAATGGCTAATTCAGAAACTTAAACTTGGTTTTGATGTACAGTACACCATGTGTAGTTTCAGGTGATCTTTGTTGGCGACTGAAGCTCATCAAAAACTTAGTAACCATAAGGTTTTGAGCCCAAGTGCATATTTCCAAGATGTGTTTCTCTAGCAGAGGTGGGTAGTAACGCACTACATTTACTTCATTACATTCACTTGAGTAACATTTTGGAAAATATGTACTTTTAAAGTAAAGTTAAAAGTGTGTACTTTTACTCTAACTTGAGTAAATTTCTAATAGAAAATCTGTACTTTTACTTAAAAATATGCTTTTTAAACGCGTTGTTTATTTCAATGTTGTCATCTCTTTTTACGGGCATTCCCGAGTGATCCATTCTTTTGAAAGCATTAATTGAACAATGGGCAAAACCATAATAGGCTAATGAATCAGTTCAAATGATTTGTTCAGAAATATACATTTGAAGAACAGAAGAAAGAACACTTGTTGATGGAGGAGTGGTTCACAGTTTACTGTTTGTTTACAAGTAAGAGCGTTTCACAACACACACGTAACACAACACGCGAAAACATGAGCTCTGTCAATTTTTTTTATTTAATTTAAAACAGCACTGTAGATGTTCTAATCTAGATCATTTTAGGAAATGCTCTTAGTTTAGTTAAATGCATTTTAAATGCAAAACTCTGCAGGTTCACTTTAGTTTTACATGGTCTGTTATTCTAAATAAATTGTGTAAACTACATTGACATCAGGACTGGATGAAATTTATAGAAATGCTTGTCTCTTCTGTGTTTGTCTATTCTTTAGTCTCTGTGTATACATTGCAAAGATATCTGCTTACGATTATGAAAAATATTGATTAAAATGTAATATGAAAATATTGGCTTTAATATAAATTTTATGTAGTAGGCCTATATAATAACTAGCATACTTTTTTACTTTTACCCAAGTAATTTTTTAAATAGTGACTTTAACTTTTACTTGAGTAACAATTTCTCTAGTTACTTGTACTTTTACTTGAGTAAAGATTTTGGCTACTCTACACACCTCTGGTAATCTACTGTCATCTACATTTTTGCCCACATCTCTTCTATATTTACAGACACTTCTAGCAATTTCTTAAGGCTGACATTAACATTGGCAGTACAAACCACTTTTCTATTCTAGCCTATAAAAGTATATAAAAGTAATTCTTGTGAGAAACGACTCGACTGATCTGCAGCCCGTACATATAATAAACCCCACTGAACACTTTTGGGATGGAAAGCTGAATGTGAGCCAGACCGTTGCTTTACCTCTCTGATGTTTTCTACTTGTAAAAGCAAAAATGTAGAGAAGATACATGTTTGCTCTTTCTTAATTGTGCTTTTAATTGCAGCACTGTAAATGTATAGAATAATCATTACATGTCATTTGAAATACAAAATGCTCAATTATATATTAAAATATTTCAACAGTATTGTTTTATTAAATGACAGTTAGCGAGTAAAAAGTTTCCACCATTAACAGAAAATTACCAATTCAGTTGGGCAAGCATGACGTTTTTAAACGTGGCCTACATTTAAGTCTATTATCGAAACCACGCTGTGACAACATGAAAGTGACACAAAGCTATGAACTCTGTAATCAAAAACTTCAGTGTTGATAGGCACACATTTCCACAAGCCTAGACCTCATTAATAGCTGATAAAAGCTATACAAGTAAAGGCCCATCTCAGACCGCATATAGCATTATAAGGACACAATACTGGCATAACATAAGGTTTCACAGGTCCAAAAACACTTACACATAAAGATGCAGTTTTTAGGGACACAATTGACGGACTTCTCAGCATTCCCTGTGGGACATGTACAGTGTTGAGACTTGCCCGCTGCTTTTCAACAATATAAATCTTCTGTAAGTTTAGTCAGTAAAGGGAACTCTGCTGATCTGCAATAAGAACTCAATGGAGAGATTTAGAGATTAAGAAAACAGGGAGGCTTTTAAATGTGGTTTTAAACGCTTTGTTCAATAAAAACCATGTTTGAGTTCATCTCCTTAGAATGTGTGCCTCAAAAACAAGCATCAATTATCAGGACTTTATTAACCAAAGAACGAACCATTACTGCAATGGATTACCTTACGTTTCAATGAATGATGCAATACATCCAATAAGATCATCTCTATCAGATCCACTCAAGTCTCACTAATGTTTGCTTGTAAATTATGTCAAATTGATAGGTCTTATAAATATAAAAATAAGTAATAAACCATTAAATAACTTAATCTATGTTAAAGTTAATATATTATCAAATTATTAATAGTAAAATATATATATATTGGATTTTTGCTTTATTCGTAGAGTTAAGTGAGAGAGAGGACCGGAAGCGAAGTGGAACAGAGAGAAGGGTTTGGGTTCGGAAAGGACCACAAGACGCGAAATCAACCCGGTCGCCCGATGCGCAACATGTCAGGCCACTGCCCACGAGTGCCCATTTTTATTGTTTTTATTATTACTATCATTGATCAAATATTAACATATAAAAGCATTAAATATGAATTGTTTTTAAGAATTAAATATCAAATAATGAAATGTTAAACTATTAATGAACTATTAATAGACAGAGAAATAATTATAGATAATCATTAATACCAATAATTAAAAATCAAACATTGCTTATTACAATCTATTAAACGAATTGTGTCACAGCGTCATCGACATGTTAAGGCACAGAGTTTGCAGATCTGAGAGTTGTAATAATTGATAAATCAGAAGCACTAATCAGCTTTAACCAACTATTAATAAACTGTATCATGAAACGTAATCCAAATCTCAACAATTTAGTCATTCGACACCAGCCAAGTTTTCTGGGCTCAACAAAGTATTATTATTCATTGATACACAGCATTGTTACAAAGCCCATAAAAACACTGACCTCAGTCACAACCGCATGGAACTGGGCTTTCCTTTAGATATGAGTACATGAGGGACACAGGAAATATGAAGGAAATGGAACGGCAATTAGACTTGAATGTTATGAGAAGAGAATGAAAGGGGGAAGAAAGCTGCTGAGGTAAGTCTTGGGTAGTAGCATCAAGTCTACAAAGAGTTTGCCATATAGGCACAGCAAAAGCATTGCAAAGTGTACTGAAACAAACACTGAGATCCACCGATCCTGAGCCACTACAAACAAAAGCATGAAGTATCTGCCATGATATACAGTTTTCAGAATATTACAAGTTAACCTCAGGTTTCCCGAGTCCCCACAATACGTGTAAGCAGGACACTGGGTGAGATTACTTCCACCTCAATGAATTAAAATCACATAAGGGTCTAACTGAATGAGCATATAATGATCCGTAATTAAAGCAATTACAGCATTAGAGATGTGTCTGTCTGTGGTCTAAATACAGATGGGTTTGGGGTAGGGAGAGACTGCATGTGCAGCGATTTCAAGAGAGGGTCCAGGGAAGAGATAAAAGCAAGAGAGTGAGAGATCAATAGAGAGAGGAAAAGGAATGCTGGGAGAATATATCACAGCTGTAAGGGTCAATAAATCACCTCTGAAATCACCTGCTGCTCTCTGAGTCACACACATCTGAAATAAATGCATTATGCAGTATGCATACTGTTCCTTTAAATCAAAATAAAAGCCTCTGTATGTCAAATACATAAGCATAATGAGAATATATAAATAAATAAATATCTCTCACTCTCTCTCTCTATATATAGAGAGAGATGGTTCCAAATTGAGATAACTCTGTTTAAATTTTGTTTCAAAAATCTTGTTTTATTGTGTTAGTTAGCTGTATTTTTTTAGTTATTATGGCTTAAATAAAAACCAACCAACTGCAGTTTGACTGATATTAAATGGAGTTATCTCTTTTTTGGAAATAAACTCTTCATATATATAAGTGTGTCTATTAGTAAGTACAGAACATACTGTACTGTACTGTATGTGCTACTAGTATCAGTTAAAGTACGGTAACTAACATGTAATTGATCATCTTTGAACCAAAAGATAATGGAAACAAGTGTATGCGGTCCCTATTTCATGAAAACATTCTTTATTGTGTATAAGTGGATAACATTTTGCAATAAAAATGCTGAAATTCAATGCATGGGACTTGCTATGGTGAGGTGACTGGTTTAATTTTGTATCTATACAATGGAAGTAAATGGCGTTTAATGTTGTTTGATTCTTCAAAATATTTTGTTTTGTGTCGCTAGATACAAGAAAATCATCCAGGTATGGAATTATAATTTTGGGGTGAATTACCCCCTAAAACAGTTTTCCTTCTAGTATGATTAAGCCATTTGCACAGACATCTATGTTTCCCAGCAGTCATTCATTGTACTATAACCCTATGATGGCTTGTATGGGTAGGCTAACACAATAGACTGGGTTGAGGAAAAGTGATCTCCACAAATTCCCTGACAGCACACAAAATGTTGTGTATAAAGCCCAATTCACATTTAGGATGTAGAAGGGAACTCTTTGAGCATCAAGTGGCAAAGCTGCTAAACCACAAATTATGTTCAAACCCAAAAACAGAACCAAGAAAAGAAATACACTCAATATAGTAGCGCAAAAATGGCGTATTTTTGTTAGCCAACCTGGAAGTTAGCGACGCATGGTCCCTTGACCGAAAGCCTATGCATTTTTCCCAGACTTTTGGAAGATTGTAAAAAATAAGCTTGGTGATTAACAAAGGTTTATGACGTTTGTGTTAATTCTTTACAAATGTACACAACATCAAATCTGTATAAATGTCTTGAACACAGAGAAAGATATTTGGACGAATGCTTGGAACCCAGCCGTTCTTGGACCTCATTGACAACCATAGTAGGAAAAATGACAACAGTAGTCAAAACTGTTTGCTGTCCCACATTCTTCCAAATATCTTCTTTTGTGTTCAACAGAACAAAAAAATTATGAAGTAAATTTTGACTAATGTGTGGTAGTCAATGGATTCAAAGAACTGTTTGGTTACAAGCATTCTTCCAAATATCTTTCTCTGCGTTCATCAGAACAAAGACATTTATACAGATCTGGAACAACTCCAAAGTGAGTAAATGAAGACAGATTTTTTATTTTTGGGATCTCTTTAAGACACAATAAAGTTTTAAAACTTGTGGCGATGTTACCGACGTGCTAAAATCTAACTCATAGACAAAAACGTCATATGTATATGAAGCTCAGCAGAGGAAAAAATATTACGATTAATTTGCAACACGTCATATCACTTCCTGTACAAAAATGGTTACTGGAAATCATGCTTCATTTGTGGTTAATATGACTAACCTTTTTTATTATTATTATTTCTGTAGTAAAACCAATGGTTAACATTGTAGCTATATATAATAAATAAATAAAAAAATCTTTACATTGTATCGTTCATGACTGATTTTGTTTTATTCAAACAAAGCCTCTAATATTTGATCAAATGTCAAATATCAAATGTGGTCTTCACTGACTCAGCAGTCTCCTCGGTTACCGCACACTCAAACTTTTGAGAAAACTTTATTGGGGCAAAATTTATAGGCATAGTGGAAAAGTCAGCATAACGTCATAGAGTAAAATTCTCCAAGACTGTTTTAATTTGAACTTGATCGAACAAATTTTAGAATCAAACAAACTTTTCTTACCAAAGGAATAATTCACCCAAAAAAAGGTCCCCGTTGACTTGACCATAGTCATTTTTATTCCTTCTATGGGAGGAATCCTTAATCTTATTAAGCTGTGATTGTTCCACTCAAAATACAAGCTACTCGTAATGGCAGTCAACCAAGCCGAACTGCAGACTAAACATCAGTTTGCAAATTCACCATCAGGACTTCAGTGAAAGACTTTCAAGATTTGGCATGTTCTTGCAGAACAGGTCGAGCACCATGAAAGCACTTCAGCACGCCGCAGTCAGCACAATCTCCCAGCACATTTGCTTATGATTTCATAAGCAAGAGTTATGCATACCAGATGGTGGCTGAGATGATGCCAATCGAAACATAAGGTTGAGTGTCACTATCGCCAAACGCATAAAACGGAATGCAAGAGGATATATGGCAATACACAAACTGCAGTACTGTGAGGGTAGAGGTTTGGGCGTATAAACCGTAAAGTGTGATACGTTTTCTTGCAGAATCATTCATAGGTATCTGTAGCTGTGAGTGAAGACATTAAACAGCCTCTCATGAAGTAAATTAGTAAGGAAAAGCACTTTGTGGCTTATAACCGCTACATTTACAGTAAACTGTGACCACATATGAGGCCATGTTCCCATTATATATCTCTGCTGCTTTCAGACACATTAAACTATACACACATTGAGTTTGTTTTACTTCTCACATCTCCAACCTGTTCCTCCACTTTCACAATGATATCATTTATTTAACAAATTGATTTTAGTTATTGCATAAACTCTCAGACAGACCTTTAAGGTTGTTGGAGATAAGCAATATATAATACCGTTGCCTTCCCATCAAGTCCTTGTTTCAATGTCCAAAATTGCTTTTTTTCTGCATTTGAATAGTTCTCACGGTACATTCATGTAATTTGCTAAGAAATCTGCGCAGCCCCGCACTAAATTGAACCCGTCTGTTCCTGAAGACCAGGATTATTATAGTTTTAAAAATATTACTAGTTTTTTGGGGTTCTTTTGTTTTGCAATTTGTCTTTTTATTTAGTTTAGTTTTAGTTATTTTAAGTAGTGCATAAATTGTCTAGTTTTGGTATTGTTTGAGGTTATAGCGTGATATCAAGGTTAAAATGTACATACACCTTGTTCAAATCTGTAAATGTTAATTACATAATAAAAGTTTGTTGACTTCTTGAGCGTCACTGAACGTTTGTTTTGTCATTTGTTGTGTATGAGTCTCATGATTGTCCTCATTGTGGAAAGATGGACAAATTGTGTATATAACTGTACACAAGTACATCTTAAATGCAACAAACTTAGAGTTTAAATTAGTGATATTTTTATTACCAATTTAAACAAAACACAAATACATCATGTGAACTTCTAAAAGCACTTTTTAAGTTCGTTGGATTCTTACCCTTTAGCAAAGTCCCACAAATGCTTCCATCACTTCTGATCAGCATGCACTTGCTGTTGTTTGAAGCAGAATCTTGTTAAAAAAAAAAATTGGGCTCTGCCTCTTCCTACCTACTACCGTCGCTATCTCTGCCAGCGCCATTGCTTCGCTGCTTGGCCGGTCAGAAGTTAATAGTTCGTCTGCCACCTACGTAAGATTAATAATCCAGCAATATCTGTTTATAACAAGAGTCATTCTGTGATCAACTGCCGATTCAACAGAATTTAAAATAAGGAAAAGAAAGTTTTGTTTTACTACATTTTATTTATTTTGTGTTCGATTTGTAGGTGCACATTTTAGTTACAGTGTAGTTTTTGGGGGTTTTTTTCACTTAAGTTTCAGTTTTCACTTAGGTTTTCATTTACAATAATAACCCTCCTGGAGACACTGACTAGCTTGTTCAGATATGTTTTATCATTGTTGAGGCTAAACTCGGAAGGATAATGGATCTAGCAGGCCAAAGTTGAGAACCACTGGTCTTTAACATTGCATTTACATTCATGCATTGTGCGTTGCTCGGTTATTGGCTTTTATATTCATCTCCATGTTGAAATGCCTTGTCTCAAAAACAGAATTTCAGTTTTTCATAAACTTGGGGACAAGTTGATAGTAACTCTGTGATAACTGATGAAGGTTTTGTTAAAGCCTTGTATGAAAAACGAAAGCTCAGTGGATCTGCAAAAGTCCATATCTGATTGTTCCAAGTTTTTGTTGTGTCACCATGACCTTTATTTATTATTTATAAATCATCTATAAATTAAAACCAATGGTGCCACACATTTCAAATCTGACTGTTGATAGCATCACAGACACAGATGGCTAAATGTGTGTCTGTGATGAAATACACAAAATACTGTGCTGAATGTCATTCCTTTAGCTCAACTGATAGCATATCACAATGCCAAAGCCATGGCTTCCATTCCCAATGAATACACACACTGATCAAATGCTGTAAGGTGCATGAATTAAGGTAAATGTAAGAATGCCAGACTTAGATTTAATTTTTTCCCATTAGACGTGATTGTGCTAAAAGCTTGAATAAGCCACACAGAGTAAATTATGTTGCAGTTGATGTAAAGTGTCAAAGCCACTGAAGGCGTTTTTCATGCAGGTGAACTGAAATGCACACTTTGACAACAGTGTCCTCTGAGGCCAGATGAAGTGCTGATAGAAATCAGGCTGTTAAAACAAAGTGGCTCAGAGGTGGATGTCAAACGCACACACACATTCACAAAACGCACATACACACATGCAGATACACTCTCTAACCATGAGGTGTTGTGCCAAACAAATCTGGGCATGGCTCCAACATTCGCAAGTCTGAGCGCATGGATGAAGCAGACGTGAGAAAAACAAGGTCGGTTATACAGTACATTTGTGCAAAAACACGGATTCCAAACCCCCACCATTTTCAAAGTAGCATGGAAACGTAGTCAAGCACAATGCATTGTCAGACACAATGTACTCCAATGTGACGGCATGCTAAATATTCTATGCATGTAGCATACTGTGCACAATGTACTGCAAAATTCAACTACTACGGTATACTACTATTCCAAACATTGCTTTCATTAGAGGTGTGTGACCACCAAAGCAGACAAACCGAGCTAAGGCAACATAAACCTAAACTTGTTCAACCTGTATTGCAATGTGTGGGAAGAAAATTTTCATTTGTCAATGACAGAAACCATTGCAGCGAGAATCAGACTCAGGTGTGTGTGTGCATCTGTGTGTGCATGTGTATGTGCATGTGTGCGTGTGTGCGTGTGTGCGTGTGTGCGTGTGTGCGTGTGTGCGTGTGTGCGTGTGTGGGTGTGTGCGTGTGTGGGTGTGTGTTAAGAGAGACAAGTCATAAAAGACCGTTTTCCCATGAGGTCTCATAAAACACTAAACACATCAGGAAGTGTGTAATAAAGCAAAGGAAACGCACCTCATGAAGTCACTTCAAAAGAGACGTCTGGCTCAGATAAGAGGCTTAATATCAGTGCCACAGTCATTAAATGTACAAAATGAAACTGACATTAATTGATCTACAGGAGAGGTCAAAATGTTAGGAAACACACAAAAACCTTTAACAGTTATTCATTTTTGATGTAACAATATTATTTAAAGCCTCATGTTTACGATACCTTACAATAGAGATATGAGACACAGCATTCCAGGAGGTTTAAAGCAGAAATGTGTTTTTACGTAAGAAATGTAGTAATTTAAGATTTTCATGCAGTAGGCAGACAGTTTTTAGCCAAAGAAACTGCACTCAATTGTACTCAAATACAAATAAAAGTACTGGTGTTAAAAAAGTAATTGATTAAAAAAAAAATGACTCTTCTCAAAAACTACTCTGAGTTGTAGCTACTCGTTACATTTTAGGCAGTGCTATTTAATGAATTAAGAATAATTATTAATAATCAAATTTGGAGATTTATATAGAAAATAACTACTTATAACAAAACAAATCTTTACCTTCCTGAAAAAGCAGAATATGCATGACTTCTATAGCCATAACCTGCTATGGCCATTTCTGATACAAAACCTTTGAATGTGCAAAAAAACAGGGTGGTGGACACCCAGTTACATTACAATATGAGGGCATTCATCCTTTGCTGGGCCGCTTTAAAAATGGGGGCATAAATTAATAGTATACCCACTTCTTCAGGCACCATTACACCACTGATCTAGGTCAAATTTGATCAAAATCAGATGTTGACTGCAGTGTGAAGTCACAAAGTCTTAGTCCTACACTGCACTCCACATGTACAGTAGAGTTTGCAAGAGCTGCTCTTTTCTTCACAGACCGCCCTAGTTTTGACTGGCACACATTAACAGACCACCTGGTGGCCAACTTTCACCTGTCTCCATAAAGGGTATGAGAGATGTTGTCAAAGACATCACATCTGAGCTGGGAACAAACTCGCTAACCCATATCTTGACATATTTTATACATGAATCACACTTAACAAGAAAACGTTAACCTACATATTCCTGGAGCCGAAAATGTAGCGTTCTGCGGCAGACAGGCAAATTCCCATGAAAACAGAAGTTCACTGCCATATTTGAGATCAGTAACGGTGTTTTGGACACGCACTTTGCCATAACTGAAACCTCTCAATGGAGCGTTCAATGATAGTTCTCCAGATTAGACAAGCCCGAACGAACGCAAGAATATCAGGTGTCTTTTTTGATGTTGTGTTTTGACAATGTGACTAGATGATACATCAACTCTACAACCAATTAAAATCCACAAATTTACAGATGACATCAGATAATAACAGTGTTGTTTGGAGAAAAGAAATATCCAACAATTATTCCTAAAAAGTCAAAACTGACAGAATTCTGTCAATATCCTTCTTGTATGACTATATTCCAAACCTTGGCGAGACAAGTTCTTCTATGGAACTCAAATGGAAACACTGAACATGCTATTGACCAAAAAATTGTTAGTGTTAATTAGCAATGTTTAAAAAAAAACAGGCATACCAGTTTTGCACCACATTTAGGGCCATACAAAAGCTTTGTGCAATGAGCAGACGCCCCAAGCTAAATTGGTAGCATGGTAATACCATGACTAACTGACTTATTACTATTTTCATATACCATATTATGCACATGGTACTAGTAGCTACTTAAAGAATACCACAGTATTACCCCAATACTTGTCCAACTAAAATACCATGAGACTTTTTGGTGTTTAACTAATAGCAATCAGAACTATTGTGTTACCTTGAGTTTTATGACAGTATCATCGTAGAGCATATGGATACTTAAATGCAATGTAGATCAGCTTGACAATATGGGCAAGAGTGAGATAATATTATTTTTATATTCTTAATGTCGCACATTAGTACGGGACACCATACTCCAAGAAAATGTAGTTTTTTAGTAAAATGTAACTTCTCTGAAAATGCTCTATTCCTGACAAAATAAGAGTCCTCTTCAAAAAGGAAATAATAACATTTCATGTTAACTTCAACATTGGGGAAATTCCTCATTATACATTTTTTTAATTTGGGTCACAGAGCATGGTCATATTCGTCGGAATCATAAAGCACCTTCCCTTGAGAAAAGCCTGCATCCAGTTAAATCACATACTGAAAGCCATTTCATGTGGATTCAAACAGAATCAGCTTTATCAACAAAAGCTTGAAAACAACCAAAGGGTGTTGGTGGTATTTTGGCAAAGCTTTGCTTTGCTGTGGCCGAAGCCATTCATGTTAACGGTCTGACAGATGAGTAACCCCAATCCATCACCGTTCAAGACCACCGGCAAATGACTGGGCTGTTAAAGCATGTGAAGGAGAGCGAAAGAATCAAGCAAAGAGATGAAGAGAGAAGGTGAGAGTGCCAATACTGGGCATTACAACTAGTGCCAAGTCTGTGAGTCAGAGGATGGCAGAGCCATAGTGCATCATCCCAGAGGCCAGCGCAGCTGACGGGCGACGTGCCAGAAAGATCAACTGCCGTTCACAACCACACAAAGCCCAATGTCTGGGGCTCATCCAGACCTCTCTAAACCGGCTGGGAGACCGGGAGGGACACGGACGCTATCATTGATCAATGCTTGCATCGTACTTTGTGTGGGGGAGATATTACAGCATTTTTTAGAGTAACCTTTACCATCATATGCATTATCCCATATGCTTTACTATAATTTTGTACCATTGTATTGCACATACATAAACTCCTGGACAAAATCTTAAGAACGGGGGAAACATCACAAGTATTCGCATTTCTCGCTGGTGGATCGTAACCAGGTTGCAAGTACTCCTTCAAAATGCCAAAACAAGAAAAAGGAGCAAGAGACAATAACCGGGGTGTAGGCAATTTATTGAAAAGTTCATTTAAACTCAAACAGGCTTCTTCATCTTCAGAACACAAATCCAAATGAGATAAGATAGACAGCAATGCAACATACACTCAAACCACATAAAGTTAAAGATCAGGTAACACACGCAGTTTCCGCCAATCTCATATTAATCTTGAGTACTTATACAGTAATATTGCATACGTTGTATCTTCGAAGAGGACTTTGTGTGATCCAACTTAAGTGAGATACAGCTGTACGATTTTTCTGGAAAAACAGAAGCTGCTTGAGGCAGGCAGTGGGACGGAACTACAGCTTGAGCACACAACACATCATCGCCATAATCCCTTCATGTTTTTTACACTACGCACGTACAGGGCGATTGCCAGCAAAGAACAAACATATGACTTAGTTTGATTTACAGACTGCGGTTCATGTCCGGCATCTTTAAGCTATGAGACCGCACCATCTATCAGTTTCAAACGACCTTCAAATCCAGTGTTATATTCTCCATTTATATAACACCCATCACTGAAATGCCTTGAACAAACAAACATACCTCAAACATCTCACCCTATCGCAATAGTAACGAGCTACAACTGCACAGGCCCACAGCACAGCCAATCTTGACGCAGTGCAGCCAAACCTAATAAGCAGTGCGTTCCTATGCTCATCGGTTGGCGCGTAGGCGGCCTCTTTCTTTCGCCTTGACGTGTTATTCCAAGAGAATTCCCCAACAAAAGGAATAGGATTCCTTTTTACGAAACAGGGATCCAGACTTATAAACAACTTTCCGAAACAAGTTGGAGTGCTGGTGGGTGTATCAACCAGACAAAAAGGAGCCATTGCCTCCCATAGGGGAACAAAGCAGGTGCCAAATTATTTTTTTAAGAGCCATATAACATGAACTTACATTTTTTAATAAGAAATACTTTTACTTATCATGTTGTGTGTAGATCTTACCTCTTATAAGTTTTGCTCATAAGTTTTTCTTTCAAGTTGTTTTCCCTCCTAAGCAGGGTCATACGGAACATACAGGACTTTTTTGTTAATCCGACCCTAAAATTTGGGAAAAATCTGCAGAATTCCAAAGAATAGTTTGAAATGTGTTCACATTTTTAGTGTACACAAATATAAATATGTGAAAATGTGTTCAAATAGTCTTAAAATGCTGCCTGTCAATGCATTTTAAGGCAGATTTGGTTCTGCTTATTTAAAAAGAGGCAGAGAAGTGTTATTGATTATATATTATACAAGACTGATTAAACTCTGAATACACCAGATCAAATTGATTCTAACCAACAGAAAAGGTGCATGTCAAGACCATATTTGTATATTATACTGTAAGAAAAAGTAGGCTTTATATTTTATTGTATTATTACGAAAGGGCTGGTTAAGTTATTATGTTGATTTTTTGTTTGGAATAATGACACTTTTCCACATGTTCACAACACAATGTAAAGATAATTTCAAATAAAACTTAAGGAGAGACTTCGCCTGTTGTTCATTCTTGCTGTGGACGGATTTGAAATGATACAGGGTTGTCTTATAACAAATACGTTCCCAGAACTTCTCAGGCTCATAAAAATCATCCGTCATGGCAAACAACTAATAATTAATAACTACTAATAAGTGTCAATAACAAGCGCTAAACTCCATGGAATTCTACAGTTTTCTGCAGATATCTGCGTTAGCTTATTCCAGGGCTGCCGCATTGAGCATTAGTACGCACGCAGAGTGTGGAATAAACGCAAATGGAGAGAAATCTGCACAGTCAATGCAAAAATATATCTCACAAATTAATATTTTTAGTTGCAAATGCGACCATTTTAGGCGCAATATGAAGCCCTGAGAATGCATGACATAGCATGTTACCCGGTAAAATAGTCCATGTGACTACAGTGTTTCAATTTTCATCTTATGAAGCAAGAAGAATACTTTTTGTGGGCAATAAATGAAAATGAAGTGCAGTGTAAACTTTGCCATGCGAAGATTGCTTAACATAGGTCAGCCACTAGGATGAGCATTTATTTGAGGGTGAAGCATCCACAGGTAAGCAGCAATCGGCTAGATTCATGATCAGATCAATCAAGATGAATGCTAGACGGGGAGAATAAACATTGGCACTAATCACTAGATGATGCTAAAGATATTTCCTGTCAAATGTCTTCTTGCATAATGTTAACAAAATTGCTCCTTGAGCAGAAGTACTTACAAAGTTACTAACAAGTAGCTTTTCCATGCCATACATGATCCTACTGATTCTAAATAATCTCTAATTAAAACATGATTCATCAGGGCAATGCAGAGACCTTTAAAGGGGCAGGTGCTCGAAGCACATGGAACAAGGCTTTAAATAAGGCTGTGCTCAAAACATCAATATAGCAAAAATGTATATCGTGATGCATTCCTTGCTACTCACCCTCATGTTGTTCCAAATCTGTATAAATGTTTTTGTTCTGTTGAACACAACAGACGATATTTGGAATAATGTCAGTAACCAAACAGATCTTATCCCCGTTTACTGCCATAGTAGGGAAAATAAATAATATGGGAGTCAATAGGGGATGAGTTCGGTCTGGTAACTGACATTCTTCCAAATATCTTAGCTGATGTGAGGGGGCTGCTGGGGATGTTGCTGCTGATATAGATATAGAAAATTACATTAACTTGACCTTCAAGAGGGAAGGGGTCCCCTCTAAGGTAATGGTAGGGGAAACACTGCTGTCAAATATATTTTATGTATGGGAACTTGAGCAAATCTGTCATCAGTAAACGCAATGTAACACTGTGTTTAAACAAATTCAATCATACACAATAATTTTTAATGTCTGTGGTGCTTTATAATGATAGCCAGAGTTAGTTCAGCTGTCTAATGCCACATTAAAGGTCTTGAATGTAAGCTTTGGGTCACTGTGTCAAACAAACAGGTAATTCATCATGTTAACGTTCACATGACTGAAGAATACCAGCAGACAAATACACACACTTACACCTGGGTGTCAATTCATATCCCAAAGCTCATTCCCCATCAAAAATGTCTTTTAATTTTAGGTGTTCTGTCCTAGTCCAAAGTCTCATGATTCTCTCCTACAGTTCTAGAAGAGATCTCAACATTGTTGGTACCTGCTTAGATTTGTAAAGATAACCAAGATTGATACCTTGATAACTGAAACTAAAAGATTACAAAAGATCACAGATTACAATATGAACAAATCTTGACTCACAAAACTTGACTTGACATATTTTTATTAAAATACAGCGCCCTCCACTTAGATTGGCACCCTTGGTAAATTGTGATGAATGACTAAGGGTGATTGGGCTTTGTGTTACTTAGCACATAATTTTCCTGTCATAACTGGACAACATCATGTTTCTAATCACCATGGTGTGCTCAGATAATTTAAATATTAATGGGAATATACTTGTAAGATATTTTACTCATAAGAATTTTTAGGGGTACTAATTATTGTGGCCAGGGTGTATTAGAGAAAAACTTTTTTCCACAATGTGATACTCCCCCCGCTTCACATTGTTTTCCTTCAATTAAATGTTGTATATATTAAAAATAAATTTATATTATTAAAGATGTATTAAAACGTTGTATTTATGTTACATATCTGGACTATCAAATAAAGTTCACCTTTTTAGGAAAAAGTTGCACATAGGCTTATATAGATACATATACATACACTAAGGGCCCTATCTTACACCCTGCACAATGCGGCGCATGGCCCAGCGCATGCATATTTGCTAGTTTCAGCCCGACGCAGTTCTCATTTTCCCGTCCTGTGCTGTGTTGTTTAAATGCAATTGCACTCATTTGTGCGCACATGGGCGTGTTGGTCTAAAAAAGAGGTGTTTTCAGGCACAGTGTTGGCGCGTTGCTAACTGAGTAACTGAAAATAGACTGCTCCATATACCAAAGCAAACCTGGTCTAAAGTCAATGGCGCAAAATATTTTGTTTAAAAAAAGAGCTCATTGGTACAAACTGCACCTCTGGGCGGGTCCACAACGCGGTTTCACTTTATACGTATTACACAGAGGGAACCTCATATAAGAGCAGATCCGTTTTCTCTCTGGAGAAGCATCCAGTCTTTGCTTTTGCAAACTCCGCCGGGAAAATAGCGAATCCCCCATGGTGCAAGCACAATTGGCTCTTCAAGGGACACTCTGATTGGTATATTGCATGTTACGCCGTTACTCATTAAGAGAATCCGGACAACCCGTTTAGACCATGCGCTCAGGCGCCGACCGTTTTCCCGTTGTTAAACTAGCAAGTGTGGATTCGGACACGCCCTGAGAGCACCTGCACTTTAGACCTGATTAATAACTACAAAATAATAGCACAAGAGAGGATCCACAATATCAATAAAAATAATATTGTATATTATTCTTAGTGAGCTTTAAATTTTTCTATCTATTTTTTTTATTTGAATAAAACCTGCGAATTACCTGATATGTTGTAGTTTAGTGTTTGTCCACAGTGCACCATACACCTGACCACATATTTTGATGGTTTAACCTAACCTGAAGGTAGATTTATAGCGAATACTGTACCAAATATCACTTTTGGTCACTACTGCATATTTCAAGCCCTCCCCTTTAACCACCTGTCATACAGAGATGTTCATTTTTCCTCTATGAATATTTAAGTAAAATCATTATAAAAAGTGACATGGGTGACATAAGACATTTATTACTGATGATGCCAAACTAAATCTGCACTGCAAATAGCAAGATGCTTTAATAGACTCATGAATAATTTCGATATCTGATTATGAATTCAGAAATATGAGGAAAAGGGCTAAAAACATCTGACGTTTTCAATCTAAGGGTGAATATATACTGTGAGACGCAATTTACATTACACTCCTATGGCTTCCCAAATAAATTGTGACATATTTGACAGCTAGATCAATACAATTTGTTGAAAATACAGTAACTGATCCTCATGCCGTGTGTTCTCACCGTGAAAAGAGGACAGAGGAGAAAACGGCGGCACAAGGAAAGAGTAGATTTACAGGAAGGCTTGCTAAGGGACGACACATGTCATTTTGTGGGAGTGTGGAAGACAAATCCAGCAGGTCTGGACTTGATTACAACAATTCTGACATGAACGCTAAGATGTGTTTATTTCCAACTCACTCTCATTCAAAAACAGAGTTGATGAATGCGGCCGCTCTTTTTGAGAAGTCCCTCTGGACCCAATCATATGAAAATGATGACAGCATCCCTTCAGGGCTTATGACATAGCCACACTTAAATACAACACATTCCAGACACTTGGTGCCAGAACAAATGCACGAGGCCAAGCGGAATAATAAAACCGGTTTGTCGAAGTAGTAGCTTTCTTGTGAGCACAGCAAACAGGAAACAGGAAGCAAAAATAGTCTCTTTTCTACAAAGGTAAGTATGTCCAGACTGATTAACGGAAATTCAAGGAAATGAGGAAAGTGTTGAATCTTACAACTGTACTAGACTGACTCAACAGCTTTAATGCACTCTGACTGTACAGCAGGAAATTAAATCATACATGTCTCATCATTGTGTGATCTTTCTTATTACATCATCATCTTTCACTTTGATTAAATGAGCTTCTTCAGCACTGGGACTGTGGCTTGTTGAAGTTGAGCCCAGCATAGATGAAAACTCCTTCGATATCGTTTATCTCAGGATAAAACTGGCTGATAAATTAAGAATATCAATTACAAATTCTATGGCAAAGGGTGACAATACTGAAGATGATAAAATATAACATTACAAATGTAAGTTTTCACTTTCATAATTCACATTGTTGCATTTGTGTTATTGCATAGATTTAATTAGGTTGTTATTATAATTATTATTATTAGAAGTGAAAAAATATGAATAAGTCAATTATCGTAACGTAGGGTAAGGGTATGTCATACACTAAATAATTTTACATAAAACAATTCACATTAAATAAAATTGAGTAAATTTCAAAGCTGTGAAATCAAATGAAATATACTGTTTAAATTATGTAAATGTAAGTTAAAAAAATGTAAATCTGAGTAACAGAATATTATATAATAAATATATGACTGATTTGTTAATAAAATAGTTATTTTTATTAAATAAACTAAACTAACAAATATATAAAGTAATATCTGTACATTTTTGAGGAAATTCACTGTTGTATTTTTTATAAATTGTTTTAATTTGTTTACTGAATAAATCAGTTAAATGCTTTTAAAAGATTTTATTAAGTAATATAATATACATTTTATATAATATACCATATAAAATAACTGTTTATTTTTGTGATATTTACTAAGCCGCATTCATTATTTGTTAGAGTGTACTATGATATAAAAATAATGGCATTTACTGTCATACCATAGTGTGGAAAATAAATAATATGGAAGTCTATGTGGGATAAGATCTGTTTGGTTACTGACATTCTTCCTAAATCTTTTGTGTTTAGCAGAACAAAAAAATCTACACAGGTGTGAAACAATGATAACAAAAGTTTTATTTTTGGGTGGACTGTCCCTTTAAGGAACACTGGAATGCTAACAGCTAAGCAACACTGTAGATACCCAAAGCAAAAACTGACAGAAGAGCAAATATCCATAATCATCACAAAAAATAACCTCAAGGAGCCTCAATACATTTATTGTGCATAGATTGATGCGTCAAAGCATCCGGCCATCGAGCTGCATTTCAGGGAGGTGTGGCTTGCTCCTAAAAAACACCCAGTATCTCCCTCATGTTGTCTCATCTGCTATCTGTTGCAAGCTCTTCCCATCCCTCCAACAGCAGTCCCAGCTGCACACACATCAATTAACACCATCTCTCCACCGCTTCCCTGCTCCACTGAGGGCTTAGAGAACGTGTAAACCCATAATTAGATTCTACAACTGGGAATACCAGGAGAAACAGCCTCTGAAGCTTGAATGTGTTGTTTTCTTTCCTTTTATAAAATTTCCTTTATGGCCGTCGTCTTTGTTTAAGAAATGCATATGATTTTAATATTGCACTTAGGATTTGTAATGAAATGCGTAATCATAAACGTAACATTGAGATCAGGCGTACTGGGATGTTTACAGTGAGGTCAGTGCACCAAACATAACATGAAATCTGCAGAAACTGACTTTTTCCTGCCACTAAAGCTATTCGTTTGAAGCTGTTTAGACAGTCTAGAATCTAAAACATCTCTCGAGCCCATTTGAAGTCTACAATTTCATTAGCACCAAAGTGAAAACTGAAGCAGTCACCTGGGGAAATGTTTAACTTTGTGTGCACAGTGCACACCCCACATTAAATAACACATGGTGTCTAATGAGCAAACATGATATTGTGTTTGTAGCATTTTCTCCATGACCCTGCCGAACTTGGTCAAGGGTTCACTAGCAACTAACATTTAGGAGAGGAAGAAAGCGCCAAACGGCCTTGCCTGAATGAAAATCAATTCCATGCACACAAACCGCAAAAATAAAAAAGAAAATATACACTAATAGGAAAATAATAGTGAGGGAAGTTGTTTTGGCCAACGGCTACATGACGACTTTAGCTTGACACAATAACAATGATTTATTTTGATATGCGAATAGAATCCAGACCAGTGGAAGATTATCAACACAGGCAAGCAAAAATCAAACAATCCCTCTTTATGACAAGAAACTAACACGAGTCGCCTGCCAGTGCTTTACATCACAGTGACCCTTTAAATTTCATTGATCTGCATCAACACCCAGTAGTGCTGCTACGCATGAACAAGAGATTATGGGAAAGCCAAAAGCTAAAAATACAGAGCATGGCTATTAAGTGGGTGTACTAGGGCTGGCCGATTTGACCATGTTATCGTACATAGCCGATGTCTCGCAAATATCCCCATGTCGATTACAACAGGCAGATAGATACCAGACGATAATCGGTCATAATGGAAAATACGCTTATAACATTATCATGCGATGTAGTTGTAGCACGAACGTTCATGTTCATATTCCCAAGCAGTCAGTAACAGTGACAGAATTTTGGAAACACTGTTTTGTTCGGTCAGTTGAATGTGAGGCTTTTTTCTGCCGGTCGCTGCACAGATACACCAAGAGAAAGATGAGCTGCGTCTGTAAAGCAAAACCTCACGCTTGCGGGGCTGTACCTGCAACATTTTTCTACTGCATAAAAGCTTTATGGTTTATCTACGGGCTTTACATGATGAAAGAAGTCACTGCAACACTGGTTTGTGTGCGTGGCGCGCATGTGTGTGTGTGCATCCGTGCCTGTGTGCGTGTTTGTTTGGCACTTGACTATCGAAAGCCAACAGTATCACAAATCGCGTGCTTTGGATCGCCGTATTAATATAAAAATGCAGATTTCTTAACGCCGCCAGGTGTTAAATAAGCGCTGTCTGGTGCGAAATTAAAGTCATACGCCGCCATACGTTTAAGTAACGCCGTGCGCCGATCGACGTTAAGTTAATGTCACACGTCACTCAAAATGCAAACGTATTAGCTAATATACGTAGCCCCTCCTCTTCTGGGTTTGAGCGCTCTATGGCAAGTCGGATGCCCGTGTCATATCAAATCCATATCCAGCTTAACTTTGTGGAAAAACAAAAAATGGAAAGAAATGAAAGAACAACCCGCTGAAAAGAAAACCATATAACTAATGGAGTATGTTCCAGGAAGCTATGTGTAAAATGTGTAATATGTCAAATTAAGTCAAGTCATGATTAAAGGTACCGTAGTTCCCCCCCAAAACGAAATTTCTGTCATCATTTACCAATGGTCCCGATTGACTTCTATTGTATGAAGAAAAGTCAATGTGGACGAACGGTTTTCTGTTACTAACTTTCTTTCAAATATCTTCTTTTGTGTTTATACGGTTTACACATTATACAGTCATACAGGTTTGAACCGTAAAGAGGGTGATTATCCGCAGAGTGATCGGCGTATGACATCGTGACATCAATATGCCTGTCGCCTGCGCAACGTTGCATGAAGTCAAACACACCTTATATTATCGGATATCATGATGATTTTAAAGTCGATTATCAAAAATGTTGATACGACAACTTTCATGGGAAGTACAAACAATTGAATAATAATAATACAGTTTAAATTCCCCATGAACCGGAATCGTTGGTACTTCTGTATTTTGACGCTTTTCCGAGTGAAATGGACTTTCTTATGAGAAAAATAATGTCCGTGGATTTCGTCTTTCTCTTCAATTTGTTAGGATGTATAAAAACAGCCGTTGCATTTTGAAATGGAACCGGCAGCAGACTGACAGCTGGAGGGGAGGAGTTAACGGATGCTCCGCACAAGCTGTCTCACACGTCATTTAAGATGGATAGTAATTACAGGAAAAAAGTGCATTTTCATATTTTAACTTAAGGGCACATGGATTTTAATAAGAGAATGACCCATGTGTAGTCAATACGTCAATATTGTGTGTTAAGATGTTGTAAATAAGTCAGAATTTTGCGTTTTAGTGTTTGTTAAAACATAAGTAAATATTAGTGTTGTAGAGCCAATTTTTTTCATGAGATCATGTTACAACATTCTGTAACTTCAATAACACAAAATAATATTCAGCTATAATCATCTTCAGGTCTCTGTAATAATACAACTATTTGATATAATTTCAATGCGTGACACTATTATGATGTAAGATTTTCTTAGAAGCAAGATGGTTATCGAGAAAGCATCTAGCGTGATTTTATCCGGAGTCATTGTTACAAACATTACCCAAAATTACCCAACCATGCACACAAACACAGGTATCTAACACACAAACTCACTGGTTAATGATTAACAGAGACGTTGGGGGTCTTATTTGCATTTCCATAGCCTCCTGCCTCCATAGCACTTGACCCCACTGAAATTCTGTGCATGTCAATTTATGCTGACAAAAACATCATTATAGTGCCATTGTGACAGAACGCAGGCTGAGTTTGTGTATTTGCGAAATCAAATAAAAACATAAGAATTAAATCAACCTGATTAAACTGAACTTGGATGTAAATTTATAGTAATCCAAGAAAGCAGGTCAAAATCATATTCTGATCCCTGTTATTCTGTCACAATGTCATTAATATATTTTATAAGGTTGAAAATACAATTTGCAACATCAAACTTCAGAATGTATTTAACTTTCACATAAATAAAATCAATTGAAACTAGGGATGCACCGATACTACTTTTTCCTTTCCAATCCGATTCCGATGCCTGCATTCTGCGTATCGGCCGATACCGATTCTGATCCGATACTAGCACTGTTTTTCATGATCAAAGTAGACTTGCATATTTTAACTTTTATTGCCAGAGGTGGATAGTAATGCATGTTTACTTTCAAGTAAATTTTAAAATATCTGTACTTTATTTGAGTACTTTGGACAAAAAATACTCCACTACAGTCCATAAATAAATCATAAAGCACAGATACTTACAAAATGTTTAACAAATAAATCTCTGTTTATTACACAAAGCTATCACAATATAAAAGTCTCCAAACTCGCTCATGCACATCCTGGACACAAAATGATGCGCTTAATACATTCGCTTCTACGTTATTTAAAGTCATGCGCATTGTACGCAGAATGATGCGCTTAATGCACCCGCTTCCCTCACGAGAATCCCGGATAGTGATGATCCTGATGTCGCGGGGATCTTTGCTTCCCAAGTTCAAAACAGTTATAACACAAAGAGAAGAGATATGTCATGTGTTTAAATCATAGAACATTGAATCCATCCTAAAGTTAAAAGTTATTGTGCATGAATGACGCATAACATAGACCGCTTCCAGTGCTTGAATCTAATAACGTTAGACTCAGCGAGTACAGTCTCCGGCAAAATGCATTTTAAACAAAACCACAGTCTATTATCTAGTGATTATGAAGTATATTGAAAACTTTGGAACGAGTAACGTCCTGACTGTTCCCAGACACACGCATGCTGGATAGAGATTGACAGATGACCGCACCAGCGGAGGTCAGAGTTTTTAAATTATGCTATATTGGTTTATTCCTCGCATAAAGCAATCAAAATACATGACATCGAATACAGTGCTTGACACAGTTTATAGTAATTTCCTGATAGTTAGTCCTTTATGAAGCTTTAGAGTAAGATCCACGGGTATCGCAACGGATCGGACTGAAGAGAACCCGTCAGTCCGATACCCGATCCAACAAAAAAGACCCGGATCGGCCCCAATTCCGATACAGAGTATCGGATTAGTGCATCCCTAATTGAAACCAAGCTGAACAAAACACTTGGGTGCATTTGTTACTTTGGTTGTAACCAACTCCATTAAAATTGTTATTGGCCTGTCTTCTCTTTTTTGTGGAAGTTAAACAGCGAAGAGCTCTTCAAAATAAACTAAAAGGTCCTCCAGGATGCATGTCCACGACTTCCGGATTCTGTATAGCAGGGATGTTTAATTCTTTTGAAATCTCCGACATGCGTAACCTTTCCAACGTGACAGAGATTTCAAAAGATTTAAACATCCCTGATACGCACAAGACCATTTTAAACAATAATCTTGCACAAAGACAAATAACATGTCATTCACATCCAAGAACTTTTGAACGGTCTTTCTCCACATTCGTAAACACTATATCGACTCCGAAATTCAGCTTAAATTAGTTTTCTAGTAAAGTAAAGGGGTCATATGACACGGCTATAACAAATATTATGCAAATAGTAATGTTGGTTTGCATCTTCCCCTTGCCCCTCCTCTCTGAAACGTGCAGATGTTTTACAAAGCTGATCGCTCAGAACAGCGAGGTGTGCTTTGATTGTCCAATAAATCACCAGGAACACAAACAATCTCAGGCACCTAGCATTTGAAAATGCATCCGTTTCTTTTTATTTGTGTTAACTAGTAATGGGCGATATAAACGATATGCGATATAAACGATACAAAATTGGCCTACGATAGAGATTTTAATTCTATTGCACTATCGCGATAATGCATGTTGATGACGCAATCTACCCGCGAAATTTAGAGCCACGAGCTGCAGCCGGCTGCAACGAATCATTATATTTGTCATCTTGAATAAACATGGCTGAAAGCGTCAGTGAAACAGAGGAGCTCGTGAAAAAGGCCGGTGCAACATCTATTATTTGGACTTGGTTTGAATTTAAGCCGTCCGACGAGCACCAGAAAAATATACTCTGTAGAGTGTGTGGGGCAAAAGTTCCAGCTAAGAGCGGTAACATGACTAATCTGTTCTACAATGATAGATTCACGCTTCATTTAAGAAAAACGTCTAAGATACGTGCAGCTATTTAACTGAGTTTATTATAGGAGAGTGCGCGGGCGCCCACCCGCGCATACCCGCAAGCCGCTCCACTTTCCTCGTCTCGCGCATGCATTTCACTATCAAGTTATTAATAGCTATAACACACACTCGCTGTGTTTGGGTACTTACCGGTGGCGAAATTGTGTCAGTAATTGAGCAACTGGATGTCGGTGAGTCAGTATGGCACAGTGCCGCTCTCTCCAGTGATACTCCACAAAGACCGCAGCGAGCGCGCCGAGAAAAGTCACATGGTAAAATGAAGAGATTTCAATGAAAAAAGCTCCAAAAGTCCAAACGAACCCTGTCTACGCTTCTAGAAAAGGTCTTATCGGAGAAGTGAAATTCACGCGGTAACGTTTAAAATATCCATGTGGGGAATGGGTTTGTCGAGCTAGCTTTGGGGCAGGCAACAACCAGCCAGCTGTTCGCGCGGCGTTCCTGTATAAACTTACTTTTATTTAGCACTTTATAATGTTTTCATTTGAAGTATATGTGCACTACACTTGGAAGAATTTTCTTTATTTAAAATAGCCATGCCTAATAGTGGAAGTATATCCCCTATTCACAGTGTCCGTTCCTTTATTAACAAGACACCAGTTTTAATTTGATTAGGAGAACAAAATGTTTAAAACCAAATTACCTCGGCTGCAGGTTTGAAATATGTTTTTGTTTAAAGTATCTCTGCATTTACACAAAATAATTTTCTTTGCCTAATTAATACTGGAAGTATTTTCAGTACAGTGTATGTTCCTTAACTAAAAAGACACCAGTTTTTCTGTTCTATTCAAATTGGGTGGCATTTAAGAACCATGGACTTAAACTAAGTATAGTGACTTTTAGAAGGAAATACTTTTATATTCATCTGCAACATTTTGTTGTATAGTTACAGTTTTGCTTTTGCACAATAAATGTTCTCAAAACAACATACGTTTCTTTATTTCTTTAAAAAAAAATACATTTAGCAGTTTGGCTTTCCTAAGGTGTTCATCTGTTTAACCGGTTCTGAAATGGTTCTATTATAAGTTATATATCGCAATAGATATCGTTATCGCAAGAGGCTGCAATGTATATCGCAATATGGATTTTAGGCATATCGTCCATCCCTAGTGTTAACTATATTCGTCAAGTCAGTTGCTTTCATTCTTTCATGACATGAAGGCAGTATCTAGTCCCTCAACAATAATTATCATAAACTAGTGTCATTGCCACACGGGTGTTAAAGAGTCCTACAAAAAAATATAGATTCATAGCAGTGAGCCGTTATGTCTATTATGATGACTGTTATTTACCAAAAAAGACACAAAGCTACATTTTGGTTTCAAATACCCAAACCGTTACGTGATCAGTTGATAAAAAAGACTGTGCCAGACCACTAAACCACACAATGACAATGAAAACATTTTAGAAAAAGTTCAAGGCAATGCAACAATACAGCAACTGGAACAAAAAATGTATCCACAGCAGATAGCCATTGACTTAAATGTTGATACCATTGTGTTTTTGTATCGCCGTGTCCATTTGCGATAAATGTGAAAATCTTAAAACACCAAACATAATTCAAGCATTTTTCTTCAATACGTGTCTTTGTCTTGAAATTTCCAAAATGTCTAATATATATATATATATATAGCTGGGAATGAGAAAATGTGGTAACATGCAAAAAGTTGCATCTCAACTGAGAACTACATACATTTATTCTTTTTAAGGTACAAAAATAAAAATTCTTCCTGACAAAGATTTGGGTTTTCGAAAATGGTGAACAGTAGTTAATAACCTCTGATCCTTTCTGGGTGTTCTGGCCAATTCATTGAAGTGACCTCTCAGGAAATAGTTCCTCAAGAAAGGTGTAAGACAGCGATGATCAGTTAAACAGGGTTTTCCTTGTTGAGGAAAAGAAAAATACCTCGGAACTGCACCTTTGACCGCAGGTTAAGCTGTTGACAATATGTAAAGAAATCACACCCACAAGGGCACGTCTGACAAGCTGCAACAGCACTGACGAAATATTTGACTTTTGCTACAACATGTTCACACCGTCCCCTGCTGTAGGCGCAGGCCTGTCATTTCCACACAGATCATTTTGCAACACCTACAAATCAAAACAGACCCATGTCGGAATGCTGCGCTGACCCAAAACGGCAAAGAACAACACATTTTTCAATAATGTGAAAACACATTTTCCTTTTTACGTGTTTAGCAAACATTGGAAAGTTTTGAACATTTTGTTGACTGTAGACCACGAATTGACAAAAACACGTTTGTTAGCTTTGGCAGCTATTGAAATTTTGTTTAGCAGAGCACAGCTGCTGTTTATAAAAGTCAATTTTTTATTACTTTAAAGCTGTGAAAATTAAGACTGCACATGTTTGTACACTAGCAAGCGTGCAATAGTTCATATATTTTTTAATAACCTGAAGTATTAAATTCTGCATATCACTTATAACCATTGCTTGTTTAACCAATAAATTATATTGCTGATCAAACTGTTGATTATTGCCAAGTGGAGAATAATCGAGCTATAAACCACACAGATTTACATTAAAGAGTAACCAGAGCCAACAGGAGAATAACAGAGTATCAAAGGGATATTTCACCCCCAAATAAACTGTCATCATTTTTTAACCCTTATGTCATTAAGGGTAGGGAGGGATGACATCGACCTGCGGCGTTTAACAGTGAGGTGTGCAGGACAGTATAGGCACCGGCTGCTCAAAGTCACAGCTTCTTTATACCGCGCAAGCTGCACAGTTATAAATTCAGGCGTGTGTCCTCTGTACAGCGCAAGCTGCACAGTTATAAATTCAGGCGTGTGTCCTCTGTACAGTGCAAGCTTCACAGTTATAAAGTGAGGCTTGATTGTATTGTTATTTTGATTTTATATTTAATAAAAAAGTTATAAAGTGAGGCGCGTCTTCTTTATACAACACGGGCTGTGCAGACATAAGTCTTTATAGAGCACAGGCTGCGCAGACATGCGTCTTTATACAATGCAGGCTGCGCAGACACGTGTCTTTATTCAACGCGGGCTGCGCAGACACGTGTCTTCTTTATACAACTCGGGCTGCGCAGACACGTGTCTTTATTCAACGCGGGCTGCGCAGACACGTGTCTTCTTTATACAACTCGGGCTGCGCATACACGGGGCTTTATACAACTCGGGCTGCACAGACACGGGGCTTTATGCAACTCGGGGTGCGCAAACACGCATCAATATACAACGCGGGCTGCTCAGACACGCGTCTTTACAGAGAGTGGGCTGCGCAGACACGCGTCTTCTTTATGCAAAGCAGGCTGTGCAGACACGAGTCATCTTTATACAACGCAGGCTGCACAGACACGTGTCTTCTTTATACAACGCAGGCGGCGCAGACATGCGGCCTTATACAACTGGGGCTGCGCAAACATGCGTCTTTATACAACATTGGCTGCGCAGACACAGATCATTATACAATGCGGGCTGCTCAGACAAACGTCTTTACAGAGAGTGGGCAGTGCAGACACAAGTCTTCTTTATACAATGCAGGCTGCGCAGACACGTGTCTTCTTTAAACAATTTGGGCTGCGCAGACATGCGGCATTATATAACTCGGATTGCGCATACACGCGTCTTTATACAACATTCGCTGCGCAGACACGTATCATTATACAACTCAGACTGCGCAGACATGCGTCTTTATACAACACGGGCTGCTCAGACACACGCCTTTACAGAAAGCCGGCTGTGCAGACACCATTCTTCTTTATACAACACAGGCAACGCAGACACGAGTCTTCTTTATACAACGCAGGCAGCGCAGACACGAGTCTTCTTTATACAACTCGGGCTGCGCAGACATGCGGCTTTATATAACTCGGGCTGCGCAGACACGATTCTTTATACAACGCGGACTGCTCAGACACGCGTCTTTATAGAGAGTTGGCTGTGCAGACACAAGTCTTCTTTATACAACGCAGGCTGCGCAGACACAAGTCTTTTTTATACAACGCGGCTGCGCAGACATGCGGCTTTTATACAACTAGGTAAATTATTTTTGTTCGAACTAGTCGTTTAAGGTGTGACATGCAAAACAAAAACACAACCTTAAGAAAATCGTAAAATCTAAAATATTGCCCTGGAGTGTCTTCTCTGCAGCAACAGCAATGGAATGTGTACATCAAATGAAGTGCAAAAGCAGATTTTTTGGATAAGATCTATGTGGAATGATCATAAACTCATCAAACACAGGCCTCTCTCTGACACTTTAAAGTGCCATCTATTTCAAAAGCTTACTGGTGACACTTGACCAGCATCAAATGACTTTTCCTATACTACAGGATGTAAAGTGGTATTATAGAGTTAACACGGCCGTAGCCAGCTATGAGGTCACCGAGGTCCGGACCTCGGTCATTTTTTTATATTCAAAAATAAAATGTCAAGCTCTCTGAATGATTATTTTGCCATTTAAACCACCCCATATCATATGAGTGTTTGCAATTCATCATGTTGCTGCGAGAAGCTAGCGCAGTGAACGGGGCTTGAGAGCGCGTTGAGTGAGAGCGCGGGTATGCCTCCATTTGTTGCCAGATGCACCTATTATACGTGTTTTTTTACTCGTTTTTCCAATTTATTGTGACACTTTGGGAGTCTTGGGACGTTTATAAAGTGTAAAGTTGAACGTTAGTGTTAGTGATATATTAATCTTATTCACAAAACACAAGCTTTGAACTTATTTCGGATATCTTTTTCTTTCTTTTTGAAATTGCTTGTTTTTCATAGCAATATCTGGCAACATTGTACATTAATAAAAAAAAAGCTTACAGACAAACTGTAACTTAATTGCTGACAGGAAGATACCACCATTGGTAAGACAAACGCAGTGATCATCGTTAATATCTGAAAGAAATGATTAACACCAACAAAAACAATAGCATAATACAAATATGTTTGTTACAGAATGAAATAGGCTATGCCAAATAACGTTACTGACCAGCAGGATGACGTCTCATGCTCTTTAGTTAACCTTAAGTCATCAAAAAACATAAATTAAAGCAGTGTTTTCTACGGAGCCGTTGAAGGGACATTGGCGGAAAAAAAACAGATTGGCGAAAAAAAAAAAAGAAGACTTTCTCGTGCGCACGCGAAAGTATCTCGTGAGCACGCGAAAGTATCTCGTGAGCACGCGAAAGTATCTCGTGCGCACGCGAAAGTATCACGTGCGCACGAGAAAAGTTTCACGTGCGCACGCGAAAGAATCTCGTGCGCACCTGAAAGTTTCACGTGCGCACGAGAAACTTTTTGCGTGCTCACGAGTTAGTGTGTGCCTGTTGTGCATAAAAAGGCCTTTAGATGGCACCATAAACAATATATATATTAAAATTAAAAACTGTTTAATTTGTTTTAAAACGTCATATAATTCGCACAACACAGAAATGGCATGAATATAACATGTAATATAATCTATACCGTCAATATAAAGCTTATTGAAGCTTCATGTATTTAACACATCTTAATGCAAGCTTGTCATTTTATGCGCGCCGGTGGATCGACCCTGCAGCGCGTTGTTCAAACGATATGGACAATGGACAAACACTATACGCGCTTATGAAATAACCGATTCGTCAACGAATACCACGATCACTCTTATTTATATTATAAAGACATGAACAAGGCCACCGGGATTCTTCCCATACATAATAGACTAAGTATTTGGCCCCTAAGCTGTGTAATGAATTTAGCCTTTTAAAAGTTACTGCCTTCATTTATTAATACACGTTGTGCATGTTTTACATCAGACGTTTCAAAATATCACCTCCAAACTGCATAGACGTACCTATTCATTTCTAATTAATCTACATTTTATTTAAACTGGTGCCATCTAAAGGCCTTTTTATGCATAACAGGCACTCGAAAGTTTCTCGTGCGCACGTGAAACTTTTCTCGTGCGCACGTGAAACTTTTCTCGTGCGCACGTGAAACTTTCGCGTGCTCACGAGATTCTTTCGCGTGCTCACGAGATTCTTTCGCGTGCGCACGAGATTCTTTCGCGTGCGCACGAGATACTTTCGCGTGCGCACGAGAAAGTCTTCTTTTTTTTTTTTTCGCCAATCTGTTTTTTTTCCGCCAATGTCCCTTCAACGGCTCCGTAGTTTTCAACTGGTGGGTCGCAAAAACGTTTTGAGTGGGTTGCGGAGTGTGCATTCAAAGAAACAACAAACGTAATTCTGTTTTTTTCTGACGCTAGACTTTTATTTTGACAGACGTGCGTGAAAGCGGTTGACTAACAAAAACGCTTTTTCCTCATTCAGTATTTACGGTCAAATGAGATGTTGGCAAGTTTTATATCGGTGTCATTATTCTAACGTTTTTATAACTTGTTATAAAATAAAAATTCCCTCACCTAAAAAAAAAACGAACTTTCCAGTCCTGTCAGTCATAGGCTACTGTGCTCGTTGCGCGCAAATTTACCATGGTAACAGACCTTAACCCTCAAAATGCTACTTTATTTTCACTGTGTTTTTGTAATGTATTTCTAAATGACTGTGGTCTCGTCACACATACCAACTATTAACAAAAACTATTTTGGAACTGCTACCTTACCTAAGGTTACTTATACGGTACCTCATATTCATACAGTGTATCTATCTATCTATCTATCTATCTATCTTCTTATTCTTTGGACCTCACTAATTTTCAAACCCTGGTTACGGCCTTGATTAACTACTCTGCCTGTTGGTTTCTGACCTGTCCTTGTGAATGAAAGTATCGCTGACACTTTCCATCCAACTAGATAAAAGACAAAGCTTGAAGGTCAAATCTTTTTCAACAAATAGGGGGAAAAGAGGTGCTTAAACTGCTTTTGCCCATCTCGAGAGCTCAAACTAAATATTGGATTAACTGTAATTAAATATGAGGGTAACAATTTTACAGCCTACATATAAATAGTAGCAACAAATCTCATGTGCAATGTGGATTAACTATAAAAAAGGAAAACAACTGCGAAATATAAAAATGAAAAATGTATTAACATAAAATATAGCAGGGTTGCCAGGTCTGTGGTTTTAATGCAGAATCAAACACTTTAAACTGTTGCCATACATTATTTTTATTCTGTGGATTGAAGGTTGAAGGATTTTGTCATTCTTTAGGCAAGATAAAGTTATTTACGAAAACCACTATTTACCACTATACTAGTGGTCTAAAAACATCAATGCATTTCCAATTCAACCATCTTTTGCTTCAAAAACATTCTGAGACACTTATTTCTCGAAAGCAAATCCTACTGTAGGTCCATTTTTGACAACAGCTCAGGGGCTCACTTGCACTCAGGAAACAATGAATCAAAATCAAATGCTCCTGTGAGGTAAGAGCTGGACAGGCTGAGAGGAAAGTGAGATCGTATTGATGTAAACGGGAAGGAAGGAAGGCGTTGTGTAATAGGAATTCATAACAGTCCTTATGATGAATCCTTCAAGGATTGTTGAAATTTTGGAAAAGCAGACAAAGTCCCCAAGTACTGATGCATTATGGGATATTTTTTTGACTCCCAAGGGTTTCTTAGTTACTCAGTGTGTCGTGTATTTACATTCCAGAGGGCACCAGTTGAAAAGTGAAACACTTTAAAACAAACATGTGAATGGTATCTGTCGATGAGTCACAGGGTAACCGCAGTCAGGGGCGGCGCCAAAGCAAGCAGGGGGCGCGGCTTGGAGTAGGTGTTTGCTAAAGGAAATATAGGTCTTAAAAAGGCCACACATCTAAAATAAGCCCTGTCATTTTAATTATTTACATATCTACACTTCGTCTGTTTATAGAAACCATGTAGGAAAGAGAAAGTGACAGACATACTTTAGTCTTTTCAAATACAGATGTGCTTTCGAGCCATCAAAATAGACACAGGCATCTATAAAAGCTAATCTATTGTAACACAGCAAGACGATAGCAATTTTATCGATTGGTCCACTGTTCCCGCCAAAATACATAGGAACTCCACTCCATGCAAACTTTGGGAAAAGTGGTTGGGAAAGACGCCCATTGATTGTCTCTCTCTCTCTTAAGGCCACAGTTGCTTTTTATAACTTGTCATTATAGAGACTTGTGTTTGCCGTGGAGCTCAAACAATAACACACACTGTAAACCACAAACAACCACTTAAAGAATCGATATTTGCTGGCATCAAAGTGCACTTGTGCACCATAAATGAGTCACAAAAGAAACAGTGACTCAAGGTTAGTTTGAATATCCTAAATGAGTGTTTAAAAGCACTACAGAAAAGTATTGTAGGGCATGCCTGTGATTGGCTTTTGTTTGGCAAAGGTGGGACATTTCTGGCATATGCAATACTAAAGAAATTCATATTATCTGCTGCTGTCAACCGTGTCCAATTTGCATTAGAAATGATGTCAAAGATAAAGCTGGCGGAATAAGGTTTTGATAAAACACATCGGCTAAAACAGTAATCTACATGAACAAATCCTGAGCATAATCCCACCAACTGTGCAACAACATGCTAAATCTATTACCCATAAAACCACTGCTCGACATCAACATGACCTACTGGGTTGTTCACCTGGTTACACAGATCTATGAGCAGGTCTGTCACCGGTTCAAGATGTGCTGAGCTCGGGTGAACACGTTTCTGTAAATTATGCTTTGTGTTGCTTTTTTGTGGGTTTGGAAATCGCAAAATTTCTCTTTCAGATTTAGCATTAAAAATTAAAATCTAGCATTGTACAAATATATTTTTTATTAAAAAGCAAACCATTTGCGTTTTAACTTGAACTAAATGTTTCCAATCTGAAGCGCACATTTAAATTAATGATGCTTTGTAGAGGTGGGCGGAATGGCCAAATATCTATTTCAGGGAATGAGTGATTTTATTTCACGGTAACAATCTCCCATTATAATTTTATATCTTAAACCTCATGTTTCTTAGATTGATTTCCTTCATTTATTTATTACAGTTCATTTAAATGCTCACCAAAGTTCACATGTAAGCAAATTATGAAAATGTACTGAAGATATCAGATTAAGTTCTGATAATGAGATTTATCATTTATTTTATATTTATCGTCGGAAGATAGACAACATGTAAAACAATGAAGTATGAATATTTGCACAAACAATGAGAGTACAGTATATGACTGGTGTTATAAACAGATGGTCACGGGGTCTGCACTTTAGGTCTTTATCGCTCTTCACTTTGCACTATTTAATATAATATTTTAGATTTGGAAACGTGCCATAAGCATCCTCATTTCTTTATCCTCTAATCATAACTATTGCTTAGAGGTCATAGTATGAGATGGGTCAAATTACCTAAAAATCCCTTTAATAAAATAAAAGAATTGTACCAGATGGACCTTGCCAAAGGTAACATCTATTATTTCTATCTAATATCATCTATGTTAGACCCGCTAGACCTATCGTTTCATAAAATCATGTGACCGCAAAAATAAACATTGAGACAACTTTGCTATTCCGATAACACTATTTCGATTACATTGTTACATCCCTAATGGCAAATAATAAAAGATATATACAACACATAATTTCATAATGTATAACATAAAAAAAATCCTATGAAACATAATCAAAAAGATTTTGTAATATCATTTCTGAACGATTTGAATGAATACAGATTTGCAAAAATAAAGACTGAAGGAATGCAACTAAGTAATGTCAGGTCGTTACAAATACACGTCAAGCTTGAGCTGAGACATGTAATGAATCTTTTAATTAATAATTATCTAAAGCATCACAACGTTATCTGTATCAGTTTCATTTAACAGCCAACTCATTTACTGTGAAAAATAATCACAGTCATATAATAAATGCCTTACAGACATACAATTAATCTTGGAGGTTTTGGAGACACACGCAGCATTGATGCTGTCTGTACTTGTGGCTTCACATTAGGTTTCCCTGAGGATAATAGATGATTACTCAGAAAACAGCAATTCTGCTTAATGTTGCCCCACCAAACCATAATTCTTTACAGATCACTTGTTATTCATGAAGATTTTATCATTCTCCTTAATACATACTCGGATTACTCCCTCTTACCTTACTCATTATAGATACAGCCTTTTCATGGTATATCTAAATTTCTCAGTTTCTTTGTTATAAAATTATTAAATGGGATGTAAGTTAGAGCAGTAAACAGTAAAAAAACTTTATCAATGTATACAATTTACGAATGTGTATTTATATATATATATATATATATATATATAATGTGTGTGTGTGTGTGTGTGTGTGTGTGTGTGTGTGTGTGTGTGTGTGTGTGTGTGTGTGTGTGTGTGTTATACTGTTTTATACTACACAAACCAAAAATGTATATAATAATAAAAATAATTATTATTGTTATTAATATTATGCAATGCTTTCATAAACCTAATTACACCCAAACAAATACCTCATGAAGCAACCTAATTTCCTGAAAAATCTTCAAAATACAATTTAAATTTCATTTAAATCCACCTACACTTTCTCTTTATATCAGTAGCTGAAGGTCCAAGGTCACCAGAGTCTCAGACTGTGAGACTGAAAGTGATAATTGGTCGCTGAGGAAACCCAGTCAAGCCAGGATGAGTGATGTGCTTTTTTCTCAAACAAATGGAGCTTTATAAGGTTATAGGGTGGACACGAAAGGGGCGGTGTTACGCGGCCCCCCTAAATGGGTGGACAAATAGAGACTGCAGATTTAAACACCAGGGGATCTGTCACGCCTGTCCAATGCAACGGATCCACAGACCCCACACGGAGAAGGTCTTCACAGCGGCTGTGAATCATTGAGACTGGTCAATGAACAGCCCATGAGCTCTCACGTTCAGATGAATACAATTACACAGACAATTATGTATGAATCGAGCGCTGAATGTTGATGTCACTGAATGCATTGCAAAATAACCTTAGGGTCACATCGTGGTGTTCTGTGTCTGATGGGTTTTGACAACAAACATAGTAATCGATTCAACCATTATGAGTCCTTTTTTTATTAGGGCTGCACGATAAATCACAATTCCCATTCAAATCGTGAATATATTGTTGTGGGTAACGCGATTGTGAAATCGCAAAGGCTGTGATAATGTATTATGCGCAGCTTGTTCGTGAAGCACGGCTCTGGGATCTGTGAGAAATGCTGCTCCATCTGAAAGCCCTGATCGTTTGATTGCCTTAAAACGTGCATTTGAAAAAGCAACACATGTCAAACATCATCCTTATAAATATACTTTATTATCGTGAAAATACCTGAGGAGGCTTGAAAAAAAGTGATAGAAAGATGCCAGATGCAGAGAGGAAGACGGCATTTCCTGGTTATAAGTGTGATACTTCTTCTATGGAGGATTGGAGTTTCTGTGCCCGAGTGCCCTCTGGCTTTAGGATGCAGCTGCATTTGACCGTATTTCACCGACAAACATAAACCCATAAACATTGCAGCCAACCGCCAAATCGCCTGCGGATTCTTTTCGATTAATCGTGCAGCCCTACTTTTTATTTTTTTATTTGACTATTTAAATAACAACATATCATGCACTCAGGAGGACGCATTACGGTAATGAGATTTTAAGCAGAAAATACAATAAAATGCAAACATAATCAAATCATTCCTACGTTAAAATTATTCTTTGTGCAAAGTAGAAAACACAATTTTATGTATTATTATATTTTTGTGTTACTGAATTATATGTTTTACATTAAAAATCATTAACGCCTTCATGTTTCAATGGTTTCATTATGAGAATGACCTATACGGAGTATACAGAATGAAGGAATGGATAAATACTTTATATTGTAGTGGGACAATTATCATATATATATATACTCCTCGTTCGAGACCAACAGGTTTTAGGCACTGATGCAGAAATACATTCTCCAGCATGTTTCCACAGAAACATGGAGAACCACTTTAGATTGGGGTGGTCCTCCTATGACTTTTAATGCAACAGTTCGCATTAGTTAATACAGTTATGTCATGTCTGAATGAAGTCTTAATCTGGTGCAATCTGAGCGTAAATCTCTCTGTATATATAGGTAAAAAAGACATTAAACCTTGTCTATACGGACCTAAATTCCCTCTGTCTGGTTTGCTTGTATCGACAAATGACTGTAATAAAACTTGCAGTGCTAATTCCTAGACGTCACACCCATTACCATTGCTGAAAGACAGGAATAAATGCTGTTTGTGACGTAATACTTATGCTCATAGAGTATACAAACATGAATCTTGTGAAAACTGGCAACATGCATCAAATTGATAAATCCCCCAAATTATTTAAAAAAAGTCAAAAATTGTAAAAAGGGTAAACTTTAAAATCCCTTTAAAGGTCCAATGTGTAATTTTTGGGAGAATCTATTAACAGAAATGATGCTTAATTCCAATCAATGGACCTTAAACAGCGGCTTCCCAAATGTTTCAACTCTAAAAGCGACCAACATCATTCTTTTCACATTTTTTATAAAGTGTGGAAACATGCATTTAATTTCACTTTCTGTCATTTTGCAACATTACACTGTACATCTCTTGGCATCACATTAGTAACAATCTTTCCCGCTCTCTGGTTATCGGAATATGAAACATATCGAGCTGTCAGATTATACAATGGCAGCAAAAGTGAATCAAAGACCTCTTAAACATGAAGGTGAAATTACAATACAATACAATGAAACCTACACTGTAACCGATCTAATGCGTCCACAGTGATGTGAAGCCAGGTACAAAATAATACATCAACGCTGGAGGAAACATGCCGTGCATAGAGACCTCTTTCCTACTCAAATCCGATTGGTTGTCTACTGCTTAAGCAGAAACATTATAAGACATTATAATGACTTCTAGCTGAAACATGTTCACTTTTATTTATGTGACAATATAACATCAACGCCATGATCTCTCAATCTGTCAGATTTATACATCTTGGCAGTGCCGGCCCGAGCCTCTTGGGGGCCCTAAGCAGAATTTGATTTGGGGGGCCCACTCCCAGCAAGCGGAGTCACCTGATTTAAGATTATTGACACAAATGTCATGCTATAATGTTACATTATAAATGAATAGAGTGAGGTTATGTATTAATACAAAATAAATAAATAAAATACTCAATAGATACTTAAATAAAAGACTTTACTCTTAAACTTCTGAATACAAACTGTCACAAAACAAGAAATAAATAATTTGCAAATGTGCAAATGCAAATGCAAATGTAAATTAAATGTGCAATCTTTTAAATAAAACCAAAATAGACAAACATTCATATAATCAAAAATAGAATGTTACAAAAAAATAGATACTTAAATAATGAAAGCAAACATAAGAACAGCAAGGGTTCAACAATGACAATTGTACAACAATGACCTTAAAATCGTTCCTTGCTAGCTTTTCTGGAGGCAAAGTCACTGATGACATCATTGTATGGTATTGCTTGGCCAACTTGGTTATCAATACTAATGAATGCAAGTCCACTTAGTCTTAGTATATTTTAACATTCACTTCAACACACATAGCAATGCTAGCGGGCATCCCTTTAACTTAGAAGGTTAAGTTCCCCTTCGGCTGTTTTCTCCAACTTAAACTGATATCTATAATCAATACACGAAATACACCTGGAGAAATGTATATTAATAATGCGAGACATTTAACTGTTGATGGCGGGGATTTAACGTTAGCTCTGGCGATGGCTTATAAGATCACGAGTCAAAGCTAGCAGCTACCTAAAGTGACGTGAGCACAATTTGTCACTAATCATGCAAACATACCTTTATCCTGCTCTTTTTTCTACTCCTCTGTCCTTTTCTTTTTTCTCTTTTCGGCACCAGAGGGATACATCCTTTTTTGTGACATGGCTTGTCATTTATTAATTACAGTGACACACACTTGCGCGCAGGCGCGAATTGTCAATGCACGCGAAATGTGTCTAAGCGCAATTGCGCATTATTCAACCGCTGGCAGTCACAGCAGCAGTTGTCGGCAAATCAGAATTTTCTTATCTTGAATTATTCATTTCATTTATAAGTTCATATTCATTAATTTATTAATTAATTCATCTATATAACTTTTTTTAAGTTATTTAATTGTCAAAACGATTTGGGGGCCCCCTGGTGGCCAGGGGGCCCCAAGCAGCCGCTTAGTTCGCTTATGCCTCGGGCCGGCCCTGCATCTTGGCTGCGAGTGACGGCAGTGCACGATGCGTTTCATAATGTGCAACTTTGATACAGATCAAAGGTGTTGGGGTCAATAAGTCATAAAACATAATGAATACAATCTCCTTTGATGGGCCCAACATGGTACTACAAGTAAGTGTTATTTTTCAATTGTTTGCTACTAGTACAGAACACCAGAAACAAGACTTTTGGGCACTTGCAATTGTACTGAATGTCTCTGCATAAATATAAGGTATACAAAGAAAGTTTAGCTTTAATAATTTCATTTTTGCTATTACTTTAAACAATGCACTGTATCACATAAACTACAAACTGTGTTTCAGTAACCAACCTTCAACAATCCTCAAGTTTTTTAATACTTTGTCTTAATTAAATCTATGACGCTATTAGTTTGTTTATAGACATTTAAAGGGACAGTTCCCAACCAAATAAAAATTCTGTGATCATTTATTAACTCTCATGCCATTTAAAACCTGAACGTGACTCTTTCTTCTGTGGAACACAAAAAAACAGATATTTAAGAAATGTCTTGGTTGTTTTGGGTCCATACAATGGAAGTCAATGGGGTTAAATATTAATTGGATAGTATTTTTAAGTGAAATATCCATATAACATCCATTTCATAAATTAAGGTCCCGGCGACACACACAGAGAAGTCTTCAAAGGAAGGGATTTCCGATCCCAGAGTCAAAGTTCATCTACAATTTCCCGCAGTAAGACACATCCAGATGTATGTGACTCTCATTAATACAATGTATGGTTTGTGTGGACCTGTGTTGAATTACAGCCGTATGTTCTGTGGGAGATGGGATGAGGTCTGATCTCGACTGACCACTAATCCCATCAGAAACCATCACATGTGCTTCTGTTATTTCAGGGCAACAGGGGCTCGCAAAGATCAAACCAACACAAATAATTTAACCTTGACCTCGTCTAGTCACAACTGGCAGATATTTTAAGTCCATGCTACTTTGTCCGCTTTTTGTCTTAAAGAAGAATCATGTCATTTTCAATATCTAGAGAATTTTGAGGCTAATTTCTACAATCCAACATATGTGAATCTCACTTACGTGAATGAAAACAAATGAAAATCTATAGGCTAAGAAACACAGAATAAATAAATAGGTCTCCAGTTTTTCTTCTTCCTCTCAAGACTCCTGTCTGCAGCCACTTACACTATACTGGATTTATATCGACTCACAGGAAAGTCAATGGAAAGACGGCAGACAAGTGTCTTGAGAGAAAGAAGGAAAAGATTGAGCCTCCTATATAAAGAGGTTAATTTATTAAGGTTATTGATGAAGAGACACGACTCTCTATAGATCACAGGCTAATTAATTCAGCAGCACACGTCAGTGATCCAAAAAGCCTGCTTAGGTCCATCCTCAGAATGGAGTGTGCTCTGGAGTAAGCAGCAGTCCTCTGAGAAAACCTATTCAGGCTTGGATCAATTGCCGGCCGCCGTAATTCTGCTGAGCTAGAGGTACAAGGTGTGCCTGCTGAGCCATGCGAGCATGGGTGTGGGATTGCTGCATGTGTGTAGTGCTCTGGCGTCTGCAATTACACCCTGTTTTTGTGCTCAACTTTTAATATATGCACAAGTTCACATTGTCCTTTGTTGTCCCAAGCATTTCAACAAGGAGCCAAATGCTGTCGTCAAAGAAAAACAGCGCAGGAAGCCTATTCACAAAAAAAGCAAACTCTCTGAATAATCTTTTTTCCATGTGAAAACGTTCTCTGTAAAAAGGGAAATATCCTGGCGAACAGAAGTACTTGGACGTGACACCAATGTTAACAAAAGATCTGGACAGGATTAATGACACTGATGCCAAACATTTAATACACACTAGAGCCTAAACCACAATACAGCTTGTAGCAATGCAGTTTTTACATAATGAGTGACAATACTCAACTTTATAAGTAAACAGACCTCTGAGCATTGAGCTGGAAAAAATACCTTTTCCTCTCTTACATTCAAATTATGCAAATTGTACAAGCCTATTAACTCGAAAGATATATAACAAACGCGTACACACTTTTCTACAAGTTTCCAATAACTTGCTTGCACATGAAGCCCAACATTAATGTACTTAAAGGGACAGTTCACCCAAAAATGAAAATTCTGTCTTCATTTACTCACCCTCGAGTTGTTCCAGATGAACACAGAGAAAGATATTTAAACAAATACTTTGTTTTAACTAAACAGTTCTTGGCACCCATTGACTACCATAGTAGGAAAAATTGCATTATCAATGTCTTTGATCGGTTGAACACAAAATAAGATATTTTGAAAAATGTAGTAGTGCCAGTTCTGGGTCACTTTTAACTACTATACTAACTATGTAAGTCAATGGTGATCCCGAACTAGTTTAGTTAAAAGCATTCAAATATCTTTCTCTGTGGTTACAAGCATTCATCCCCAGTGTATATAGATCAGGAACAACACAAAGGTTAATGATGACATTTTTTTGTTTTGGGGCGAACTGGCCCTTTAAGACACTTTGTGAATCTGCACTACATGCCTCCATTTGGTTTTATGTCCACTAACCAGCAGATACACTGTTTTAACCATCCCACAAATTATTTAAACAAATCCTTAATTCAGATAAAATGCTTATTTCAAGGTGTGTAATTGCTATATATGATTTAGTGTCTATACTATATTTTACAATGATGGTCACTCACAGCCTACCAACCTGAGGTTAAGTGTCTTGCTCAAGGGTACGAAGGTGACAGCTCGTGAATCCACCCCCTGAAAGGAGTGCGAACCTACAACCATTCAGATAGCAGCCTTGGAACTACAACACGACACATCTCAGTCTTTTCTGCTAAATGTGAAACTAATAAAAGTGTGTTAATCCATGCGCGACCAATTCACGTGCATGTTGTCTCGGACCAAACAGTTAACAATGTTTGACTGAAACCCTTCCTGGAGTTTCCATCCTAGTTTCCAGTTGACTTGCAAACATCTTTATGCACCTCACTGTCACATACGAGCAAAACAATCGACATTAATCTGCAATTCAGGATCTGAGGTAAAGTTTTACACACGGGCGCGCGCGCGTATACGCGCCGAAGTTGCAACAACGCAAGAAATAACCCGTTTGCACAGTTACGCAATACATTGCAATAAACGTACACCGCGTAAACACAAGCACAAAGAAAACACTTTGGGACAAACTGGGAAAATATCGTCTTCTTTTGCGCCTTCTCTCTCGCGCTCCCTCTCTTCCCTGTTCTTTCTTCCAGAAAAAGCGCCATGTTGAGCGAAGCGCTGGAGTTGACACGCTGTTCTTCCAAAAGCAACATAATAAATCTCGACTCACCTTGGCTATGGCTTTTTTATATCGCATTGCCGCTTGCTGAATAAGATTGTGGATTTGGATATTCCCATCCCCACAGGGAACGACCACTCGGGTCCTTCCAAAACATACTGTCACTTTCATATTCGCCCAATATTCCCAATGACTCCGGAGGGAAGCGCGTGAAGTGCGTTACTCTTCAGACAGAATCAGCACGCGTCGATAACATTGTATCCTGAATGGTTAAAAGCGGGATAAATCCTCATATTTTGCCGCCCAGGTGGGACTGGATCACCTGTTCGGCGTGTGTCTCGAGCGAAGTGGCCGTGGGTTGGGCTTCAACACTCAGGTCTGAGTGAACACGCGCCTCACTGACTCATCTCTCAACTCCACAGCACCGTCTCTCTACCAGGAGACACTAGCGTGTCAATGTCTGTTATGCATTTGTTAAATACTTCTGCTATATTCTATTATATTCTATTGACTTCTTAATTGCACCCTTTGGCATCCATTGACATTAACTTTTGTTTAAAGCAACAGTTCACCCCAAATTGAAAACTTCTGCCATCATTTACTCACCCTGGTGTTATTCCAAACCTGTATGACTTTCTTCAGCAGAACACAAAAGAAGATATTTTGAATAATGTTGTTGGACAAACAATATTGGCCTCCATTGACTTCCATTGTATGGACTCAAAACCGCTGAGACATTTCTCATAATATCTTCTTTTGTGTTCCACCGAACACAATTAATATTTTTATTAATATTCCCTTTAATTTTCAATAGGGTTGCCAATGATTGAAAGTATTTATTCATTTGATATTAATACTATATTAATACTTTATTTACTGTTATAGGCTATATTATAGTTTTTCGTTATTAGTTCCAGGTTATACGTGCAAATATCTACCTGTTATTCATTAGTTCTTAATCTTCCTGTACTATATTTCCAAGGTTATGAATATTTATTCCTAAATGACAATTACTGCATTTATACATTTGCAGACACTTTTATTTTAAGTCTTTACGTTTTTTCAGGTCTTTTTATTATGTATGGGAATCAAACAAACAACATTTGCATTGCTAACACAAAGGACACAACGTTTTTAATGTATTTATCAGATCCTTCAACTATCAGTATAGACTTGAGCAGAAGCATTACGCTCTTACTTTTATCATTTCATTCATCGGATATGAAAACATGTTCATTATATTTTTGTTAGACCTGCTTGTTATACAGTACATCTGTGATTCATGTCCAGTAAACATTGTACAGATTTCGTGTAGCTCAACAGGTCTGGCGTTGTATTCACCAACACAAAGATCTCGGGTTTGATGCCCAATTAATCTTGAGAATGTGCTGTCATCTGAAATGTTCTCATTTGTACAAAAACTAATATCTGTGTGATCATGGTGTTCTACCTCAGGCAGATCTTGTTCTCGGACATTTAAAGCTTTTTTTACATCCATAGAGTCAAAAGAGAAAATTATAGTCTCTGCTTTCTTGCCAATCATAGTTATTATTTTAATACACCTTTATAGAAGACTCTGAGTGAGAGAGAGAGCAAGAAAAAAGGAGAGATTGAAATGATGCACTGGGTTATATTTCTTTGTTAGTATTTGTTTAGAAACAATTCAGTTTATATAGAAGGACATCAGATGAAATAAGAAAGGTGCTAGTTGTTTCTATGGAGACCGACATCTATACTTATGGCCTTTTGCTGTTTTGTGTACGTCTTACCAAATAAACATCAGTGCCGTGTTGCCAGATAAAAGACATATATAAATATATGTATAAATATCACGCTCACATTTTTTGATTTTCGAGTACATTAGAATTATTCATTTTTAATCATCTTTCTTTTGAATGATTTATAATGCCCCCTTGTGGAAAAAGGACAAACCTTTTTTATGCAATAACTGCACTCCACTTTGAAGCAATGGAGATTCATCTCTCTCTGAAGTATCTAAAGACGTGACATCTGCAATTCTTCAACACTTTGGCTTAAAGTAAGATGATGTATTCAACAGAAAATACTTTGCTGATGACACGCATACTGTAGACATGTTGATTTGGACAGGAATCTCCATATGGATCTCATTATAAGCAAATCCTTAGCGAGGACTACTGCTGGATGAGATGATGTGCTCACAAAAAACCCAATAGCTTTCTTCTGAAAACTTCTAGTTTCTTCTACTGTCAACGTCATCAGCAAATAAACCTTGAGGATACATCAGGTATTTTTATTTAACTAACAGAATTTTTTTAGAGTATCCATTTAAAACATATTTCATTTGTTGTGTATTTAAACGTAAATGTGTTTGTTTATTGTGTATTTAAATTTCAAAAGCAACATAGGTCATCATAATATAAGTATTATCGTTTTTTCCTTAAAAAAATATACTTTAGAAATGAGATCGTAACTTAAAATGTAACTTAAATTTTGCGTAACTCTTTGGTCATATCAGCCAGCAAAACACAGAGCAATGATCTTTAATTATAGTTTTCTCTTATTATTGATGATTAAGTACTTCTGAAAACATTTACCAAAAAAAGAGTGTTTTATTTGTTTATTTGACAAGCAGCAGAATCATGTTTGTCACCTCATAGTTGTTTTTATATTTTGAAAGTAAATGCAATTCAGTATACCTGTTTTATTACAATATTTTTTTCACTTTGATACATTAAAAAAGAATACACACAACAACTGCAACGTGAGAAAAAGAAAGCATGGGTGGTTTTAGGACGTTTCTTAAACATTTGCTCTACGTGATGCACTCGCTTTCCTTTCCGCTTACGTTTTATGTCTAAAAATGTATTATCCTTTTACGCTGAAGCTATAGGCAATATTTCTTTTCCGTTGACGCACTGGGCGTGGCACTGGTGATGTAAACAGCTTAAAATCAGAACTGGGAAGGGATGGGGGGGGGGATAAAAGAGAGACAGTGTCATATTGTTGATCGCCCAGCTACCCCAGGCTCTTTTCCAAAAGAAGATGGAGCCATCGAGTCCTGTTTCGATCCAACGCTTGAGTGCCGGAGCCAAAGCCGAAAATAAAAGACATGTTTACCGTTCACGCTTTGAAGCGCTATTTTATTTTCTTTCAATAAAATAATATGTTTTTAGGCGACGTAGCTGTACTCGTCCGCAGAGCTCTGGCTTCGCTCGATGTACTGCTTGTCGATAAGAACCTCAATGCACTTCTTGATCATGCTGATACTCGGGTTGAATCTGGCTTTGGATTGGTTAATAACCTGGAGGAACACACATACACGAAAATCATTATTTTTAAAACAGTATATTGCACTAATATTATTTCTGTCGACAGCATCAAGCATCAAGATATCGGCATTAAGCATTTTGGGCTATTTTTTTACACAAAAACTACACTGACATCATCTCTGTGCTTTTAAAATGTTCCGTCTAACACTTGAGAAATACCTGATCAAAGTAAATCACTTTTGTCAGTTGAACACAAAACATCTAATATGTTCCTGCAAACAGTGAATGTGGAGGGTGACCAGTGGCTTTCAAGAAGCCTTATTTTTGGAAATTATATATTCAATGCATGATTCATTCAAAAATCCTAATTGTGCTTTTCGAAGCTTCACAAGAACTGATTTCTGTCAACTTGGAAAACGCAACATAAAAATAATATATCAGTGTAAATCACACAAGTTTCAAACAACCCGAGAGCAAACAAGATTTGGGTGCTGGATGACAGGATCAATTGTTTGATTTTGTAAAGTAACACACTGACATGAGCTTTATTCTGGATGAAGAGGTGTATGTTTGACCGGACTAAAAAACAACTGACAGTCAGTTACTTTAATGTGTTACCTAAACTACGCTTGATAATAATAGACAATGCATTTGCATGTATAATTGTAACTAGAGGCAAAAAAGCGGTACCAGCAGTGATAGAATTTTGTAATGTTTCTCTTTTCATTAATAAACAGTTCAATAAATTGTTTGATATTTCTAGTGGTGAACTGATATGGATTTTTTAATGCCTGATACATTGGTCAATATGAGGCTGGAACAACACAAATGTAGTTACAGTAAATTGAAGACATACAGAAAGATGGAAAATAACTAAATGTTATTAATTAATAGATTGCCGTTAACAATTATCGTTCATTATGCACTTAGTTAGCAGCATGTTTTAAACCATCGTACTATGGTTTAAACGTAAACGTACACGTACTATTTCTTCTTGGCATTTGATTAAGGATGAACTTTTGCTCTTGTATGCATTGTCTGTTTTGTTTTATTGTTAGGAGTTGTTGCTTTTGTATGTCACTGCTCTAAGGTTTTATATATTTATTTTTATATAATTGTCCATACTGTACAGCACTTTGGTCAGCCTGGTTGCTGTTTTTAAATGTGCTTTGGAAATAACAGTAAACATGAAACATGCAGCTTAGAATAAAAAAATACAGGAATTTAGATATATTATTATTATTATTATTAACACATTGTTATTATTTACACAAATCTCAAAGCCCTAATGCATTATAGACCACTTTGGAAAACATAAACAATCGAACCAAATCAAAATGTTTAACGAATATCCTTAAGATTTAATTATTTATGTAAGATTTTAAAGGGATAAAAGGAAACCAGAAGCATTTATGGACCTGTGTTTACATCTTGCAAAGTGGTCTGCATATGGCAGTCAAAATGCTTGGCATAAAGATTTATAATCTATAGTCCAATACTTTAAGGAGTAGTTCATTTAAAAATAAGCTCCCACTGAATTTGCATAGTCATTTTTAGTCCTACTTTAAAATTTACGGTAGAACATTTTGGCCATGTCGATATATCACCATCCCTCTGTATAAAGTCTCAACAGCTAAATTCCCTTTGGTCAGCACAAAATAATACATTTAGTTCCACACATGCAGAACATACAGAATTTTAGAAAGATGGAATTCAAGGTAACTATTGCATAAATTAAGGAAGTATATTTAATTTGGGAATGGGATTGGGTCTGATATACACTGTCCCTGCTTTCTTTATCACATGATATTATGTTCATTACCATGTGTAACCTTAAGTTAAGGACTCTGTTAGCCCCCGACTCTGATCTCAGACATGTTCTGACAATACTTTATGGCAATATCTCCCATTCCCACATGTCAGATTGCTCTTATTTGGTATTTGGATTTCTGTCGTTCCACCTGTTCATGTTTACCGTACACCTTGAATGCTCTTTCACTCATATTTGTGCCTGAAGCAGACACTGAGGATTAAAATCATCACGCTCAAGTTTTCACGGCAGTTTAATGTCATCTCACCTCCTGTATTAGAGCGTTGTGTCTCAAGACTTTCCTGGCTTTCATAATCCTCACTATAGCTGCCTGTAAATACATTTTCCGGTCTTCATCTACGGCGCTTCTCGTCTGTTCCAGTTCCTGTCAAACACAAGACATCACAGAATGTACGCATTTACACACAAAACAAGAGTTTTAATGCTATGAGAACATCTCTGATGTTATCTTAGTACCTGTGGTGTGTCCTTCTGCATTGATGTGGTGATCTTAAACTTCGTTCTTTTACTGGTGAAACTCATAATTAGAGAAAATGTGGATTCAACCTCGATTTCCTCCTGGAGGTAAAGAGACAACGTGAGTCTATTTACAGTGAATCATTTACTAAATCATTAACCTATATTCTGTTTTTCCAAAAAGGAGCGTTCCAGGTGTGAGTCGCATTCAAAAGTGTTGTGTGCTTACCCACATGAATTCTTTATTAATGCAACAACTATGACTATTAATGCAAAAAACTGTGTTATTGATGCAATTGATAACCATGAAAAAAGCTTAAGGATCAAATCTGTTAAACAGAATTCAAAAAGCAATTGTTATTAACTACATTTCCTAAATAGCTGTGATTTAGTATTACTATTTATTAGGGCTGTCATATAATGTATATCTGTGTACTGTGCATATTAATTTTGTATTTATAAACCCATCCATGTACAAAAACATGTACTGTATATATTTATTTATTAATATTTGCCAATAATTTAAATTACATGTAAAAGTTTATTAATATTTATTTTTATTTATTTCTTAAATAAACACTTATGTTTTTAATAATACAAAATTAATATGCACATGTATTTATCGTCATAATGATACAGAAATGTCTTCTGTCCTCCCATCTTACTTTTTGCGAGTCGTGGCTGATCATCTTGACGTCCAGTAGAGACTTGATGGTCTTCTGTAGCTCTTTCTCATTCATCTGCGTGCTGTCCTGCAATTCCTTGTAGCTCACAGTCTCGCCGTTGTTGAACGCCAGCAGCACTGCCATCTGATAGGTGGTCACCACAGCCACATACGGCTTTGACAGATAGTTCATCTTCACCTCACCTGAGACACAAGAGACGTTCTTTATGAGTTTAGAAATGTAATAATCTTCTACAAATAACAAGTGGACAGGATATAAAAAAAGTATTTAGACACATTTCATTTATGCATGGCGTCTCCGACAAACGTAGACAACGACATATCACAGGTTTATATTAAATAAAGTTCATGCAATTCACAGAAAGATGTTTGCTATAGCAAATTATACAATACTGTTACTGTTCCAAAGGAACAAGAGAAGAATTTGGTCATTTGTCCATTTTTAAAGAAGCAACCAACGGCTCACTCCACCGCTCAACTCTCCCTTTCAAAGCACAACGGTGGCTGACACAGGACTAAGTTGTCACCATGTTGCTCTGTAGAGCAGTTTGTCCGTTTAGGGCTACTGTATAAACAACATGACAAATTCCATGTAAGGGGTAGAAAAAGCTCATTCTAAGGTCATAAAAACATAACGCTTCATTATGTAAGGTCTTTATACACCTATGAACACATAGTCATGTACATTATATTGCATTTCTTTCAATAGATCCTCCCAAAAAATTAGACTGGACCTTTAATGTAATGATGGCGATGCTAGGACATCTTGACTTTTTTATATTCACTATAATGCCAATGCTGTTTATGAAGTGTGTAGTTAGTTATAAAAAGCCTTTTTTTGTAGACGCCAACTAGTTTCTATTAGTGCGTTTCTTATCCAATACAATTTCACTCATTTTCAAGTGTTGAAATACTTTTGGACGTCGCTGCACATCAGTAAGCGTTTGTGGTATTTTGTCATATGTGTGGATAATCCGAGTCTTACTGCTGAACCGTGTTAAGGATTTTCCGCTCTCGTGTAGAAATACCAGGTTCGGCTAATCTGACTTTCACCACACGTGCCAACATCTCACGCCCACCAGATCCTACACTCAACGCTTCAAAATTAGAAACGCAGCTAGCAGGACGTAAAATTAAGTAAGATTGCAACTTAAAGTATGCCGGCATGACTGTACGTAAATATTATGATATTGAGTTCGTACCGACTGAGGTTTAATGTCTTGATGTCAGTTATGAAAGTGTGTTATACGTTATCTGACTTTTCTCTGTCTGATGCGTGAAGTTACCTGTACAGAGATAGTGCAGCCACGTTAACTTTCTTCCACTGAAGTGCTGGTTATAAAACAATTCGAACTGCAGAAAGAAAACATCAGTCATGTACGTTATAACCAGATGAAAGAGGATTTGACATGTTCAGCTCTCAGGACATGAAGAGCACTTAAATTCTCTAATCGTGACATCAGATTAATGGGGCATGTTGCCATGGCGGCTCACCATTTGTACACTCTTCTCTAGCTCCTGTGGTATGGCGAATGTGGATGAGGGAACGTGTGTGAGTGGCCAAGCACCCGCCTGAAACACAAACAGGCACATGGAAGTATAACGTATACACAGAAATCCAGAAAATCCCCTTTATTACACAATATCGTCCCTCACCTGTAACACGTAGATCTGAAAGCTGATGCCCAGGTCCACTACGGTCTCTTGGGTTTTAATAAAGTTGTTGAATTTATTGTTGAGGTCCGTGCTGACGCTCATATCTGTGTACATTCTGTGCAGTTTGCTTGTGAACTCATAGCCACACGCTTGCTGCGAGCCACAGGTGAAAAGAAATAAAGACAGAAAAGAGAGAATGAAGAGCTTTCATCACACCAAACCCATCATCAGTGTTGTGTGTGGTTACACATAATGATAAAACTGTGGCGCCCAGAGCGAGAGAACACTAGATAATGTGGGATGAGTCAGGTCTGTGTGTGCGTAGCCTGTTTTACCTTCAGCTTGTTGATCATGGCCTCTTCTGAATCCATGGATAACGAAAGTCCATGTATTAACCGCTTCGCGAGCATTCTGGCATAAAACTGAGAGAGGAAAAAAAATGATTGTCAGAGCTTTCCTACAGTATGTTACCTAACCAAAACATACAACATGAGCCTGTGACATGCATTAAAAAATAAAGGCAAATGTTGATGTACTTCCTGCTCAAACAGGATGTCAAAAGCCACCGGCTTGTAGTTGGAGTCTCAGCAGCAAACTATGGTTTGCTCCTGCTAGCTGGATGCAGTTGATCTTTCTTAATAACGGGAGGCAACAAAATCAGTTTTGAGGATGAAGGTCTGCCTAATAACCATGTTGACGTCATTCTAAATCGGCTCATTCTCCCAAGCGACAGAAAAATCAGGATTTGATCGGATTCAGCAAAGAACCACTGCACCAAACGCCTTCAAATATTGTTTATGGATTAAAATCCATAATGAACACCAATGTGTTAAACCTTGGCGCTTATCCGGATTACACAAGTTTGAATCTAGCTTGCAACATCCCTTGTCTTCAACTCCTTTACGGTCTGCAATTTTCCACGGTAAATGTGCATAACAGTAACAAAAAGTCTAAAAATAATCTGCAAATCCTCATCACCTTCTGAAACACGTCTTTGTCGTCAATGTACTTGAAGACTGTGATGAAGCTGGTCAGTTTGTCCTCCACTTCATTCTCAGTCATTCCCTTTGCAGATTTCTTCAGCAGATTGTCACAGTACTTTGCCAGCTGTGCCACACAGTGTGAGAAAAACATGAATGTTATGTTGTATGGGTGCGTTTCATCATTTTGAGGTTGCTTGTTTGTCTGTTCTACGCCATGCCAGCTTCAATGGCTATTGTCATGGCAGCCCAAATTTTGTCTGTATTATATTAGGTTTTTATACAGTAATGATATAATGATATTTTCTCATTTTGAGGTATCAGTAGATAAACAGTGAATACATACCAGTTCGGGAGCTTTGCAGATGGATTTGGGCTCTCTGTAGTTCACTACTGAAGTCAATGCCTGCAACAGAAATGAACAATAAAATCGTCAGAATACATAAAAAACACATTCCTGTGTGAACCCAAGGCCAAAGCACCCTGACTCACAGATGCCACCTACTGGACAACATGGAGAATGGATAAAAGATTGAATTTCCTAAACTAAAATAATTCATGTGGCTTTGTGAATATGAGTATCACCAAAATAAACTTAATAAACATAATTTTTTTTTTTAAATGTATTAAATATTCAACAGTTAATTTCTCTTAAAGCATATTTAATAAAAACATTTTATTAAAAATTATATGTTTAATATTCACTTTCACAATTGGTGAATTCCAATAGAATATTTGAATGACTAATATTTCCTACATTTTTATTACATTTACAAAATTTAAACAGTTTATTTCATTGATTTCAGAGCTTTTAAATTAACAATTCATTTGTGCAAATTGTTTCGTGTAAAATAACCCTAAAAATCTTAATAGCGTGTGCAAGCCATTTTTCCAACATATGTCCATAGAAACAATACAAACAAGCTGCTTTGATGTGAAAATCTGTAGTGTCGAGAACAATAAGTATTTGCCTGATAATGCATACTTTCCTATATATTACGAGAACTGAGATGGCAACCGAGTAACATATCCAAATACGCAGCTGGCAAAAAATACCCAGATGCCATATTGCACATGCAGAGTCTCTGGCACAAATGAGCTTTCAGAATCAAACATGGCGACTATAGTATGTTTAGAAATGTATTCACACCATCCACCTGCTTCCTTATCAGTATGTACTAAACGAACGGTCAAAAAGTCACTGCTACACACCAGATGCAGCACATAGTGTCTTGATACACAGACGGAGGCATTATGTTTCTCTTTGGTTGTTTTCTTTTAAGGTAAGATAGTATGAGAAGACAGGTCTAAACACATGTACTGCAGACACACCTTCTGCAATTACACACACCGCATTGTAGCTGCTTACAACTGCAATGTCAAAAGTTATGCTCTCAAACACAGCATTAAAAAACATCAAAGCTTGATTTAGAGGCAGCCTCTGAATTATTCCAGACAGTTCTGTGGTAATTCCATGGTATTCCCCAAAGGTCCAGGAAAATTCCCGGGTAATTAATTTGATTATGGTAATCATTAAAACCACACTATTACCTTCTGATATAAATGCACAAACTTGTATGACATTCTTTCTTTTGCAGAACACAAAAGAAGATATTTTGAAGAATGTTGGTAACTGAACAGTGGCGGTACCCATTCACTTATTTTGTATAGACACAAACCAATGCAAGTCAATGGGTACCGACGTGGTTTGGACTCCAACATTCTTCAAAATTTCTGCTTTTGTGTTCTGCAGAAGAAAGAAAATCATACAGGGTAAGTAAATGATGACATCATTTTTGGTTGAACTATCCCTTTAAGTAAAAAGTACTTGTAAATCCTTTAGAAACAGAGTTGAAATGGAAGTGTACCTTATCAAGAGCACTCATGAAGTGTTGATCCCCATTTAACACCGTGTTAATCAACAGAACGAATTTACTGTGAACCTCTAACACAGACTCAACAAACTGGGTTGGCATCTGCAGGAGAAAGAAAAATAATAACTTGTGAAAAGTAACATTTTCAGATTTATTACATGGTTACTATATTATATGGTTACGGTAACTTACATTTTCCTGAGAAAGGTTACTTGTGGCTTTGAGTCCCTCATCGTGGATGTGAACCTGGAGCTCCTGTATCATGTGAGGTAAGCCGCTGGACACGGCCCGCAGTAGCGTGTACATATTCGCCATATCTAACAGCAAACACACCAAAGATTAAATAAGAAAATAGCTTTAAAATTGTGGGTGACATTTATCACAATTTGGCTTTACATTCTTTACATTCATGCATTTGGCAGATGCTGTTATCCCAAGTGACTTGCGGTACCTTTAAAGTCCCCCTGTGGTCAATAATTTAATCCCTTAAAGTCACCATGAAATCAAAAGGGAAACACAGTGTTGCAGTGATTATTATAAATGATTAATCTGTGCAAACCATTATATTTTATTCGTTTGCACTTGTAATCTTTAAACAAAAACCTTAAGCTCCTCTTCCCTTTCAAACAACAACTCTTCACCACATAAGCAACAAAAAAGTGGCAGGACATGAATATGCAAATTAGCTCCGCCTCCTCTCAAACGCACTATGCAGCTCCAAACGCTGCTAAAACTGAAAGTGAAACTGTGATCTGACACAGCAATGCGGCTATAATTTTTGCCCAAATCTATGTGGCATCTTTGCATATTTACGCCTCAAACTGCTGATCCACAGGGAGTTAAATGAGTTTATGTGATTGGTTACAGGTTTGTGACATCACAGACCAGGGTCGTTTCAATCAGCATTTTTTAAACTGTCTTTGTTAAACTGCAGTTTTATGAAGAAAATACTCCGCAATGGTTTAATATTATAAAATTGCACATGGTTTGTCATACAGCACATTAAAAACAACATTAAAAACTTGATTTTCACCACAGGGGCTCTTTAAAGCATACATTTTACCAGTTTGTTTAGTTCATTGGGATTCTACCCCACAAACAATTTACCTAATTCACAAATAATTGTACATAAATAGTTCTACCAGCATATACTGCTTATTACTGGTACATATCAATATAATAGACACTGCAAGAAATACTATACAAACAAATGCAAAACAAAACTGAAAGTTCACACATAGAGCTGTAAAATGCCAGACCTTCTCTCTTCTCCTGTCTGATGATATTTTGACACTCTCCGTGCAGAAACTGCAGGTGATCGGCCACCATCCTCTGCTGACATTCATGAATGACTTTGGCGTAAGAGCTGGGGTGAAGGTACTTCCGACATCTCACCTCCTCGTCCTTCAACCGACCTAAAACCTGCGGCCACAAAAACAGGGCATCTCAAATAGGTAGTAAAGTAAAATGTGACCAAAACAGCACAAAAACATTTTCCAATAAGTAAAACATCATAACCGAGTCCAGGATATAGTGTGTTGTCATCTTACCTTCTCCATATATTGAGAGCAGTTGGACTCCTGCAGTAGATTTGAAGCTTCCTGTTTGTAATACTCTCCCGTTTTGGTCAAAAACGGCCCCTCAAAGATTTCCTGATAAAACTGTAATGAAAGAAGTGTGTGTGTGGTCTCCACAATGACATTCGAGATAAAAAAACTCCAATTTGATTAAATCTATGAGGCAAAACCTTCAAGGATTGTTTGAATTATTTTTAAACACATCTTTGTGATCTGATCTGTCACTCACCTTTAGAGGAAACTTTTTCTTGTACTGTTCAACATGAACAAAGGAGTTGATAACCCCATGGATTACTTTTTGATTCGGGTCCTCTCCACATCGGTCGCTATGGAAACAAAATCAAAACTGAAAAAAGCAGCAGATGTATATAGAGCTGGAAACATCTTGAAGTTTAGTTTTTTGTACTTTTTTACGGATGCAAATTGTATAATATCAACGTACACATTTCTAGTAATTGTGCAGTACATTTTCATATTATAATTTCAAAAAGTTTTGAAATATTTTTCCTCTCCCCAATTTTTGTCACTACCGAAACTCAATCATATATAATTCAATAAAAAGGATTATATTTACATATTAAGATTTTGTTTAAATCTACTTTTTAGCTATTTTTAAATCAAGTAAATCAATAACAGTTACAATTTTAACAATATTTCTATTTATTAAAGTGTAATTTATGAGATTTGTTGTATTTTGAATCCAATCTTTCTTTGTTAAAGGCATAAAATTGATCATACCGATTTCAAATGAAAGGATTCATTAGTTTATATTTACATTGAACCAAACACTATCATAACATATTACACTGTGTCTACACCAGAGGCAACATGACAACCTGCTTGATGGGTTTGTAATGTCGCGCTGCATCCGATGTGGACAAAATTTTCAATTATAATCTGTTCTTATGTGTTTCTTATGTCTTTTGTGATGTCATGTCGCTTCGGTCGCGTCCGGTGTAGACACGGTGTGAGTTGATAATTTAATATACTCTATTTTTGACAAAACATCCCATGTTTCGGTCGTGACACACACATTTTCGGTAGCGATTGCAATTTTTTGGTACGGATCTCAATATTTAATTTGCACAGCGGAATTTATTTATTTTAAAAAGCTATTTTAAAAGCTTAATTGCAGAAAAAAGATGTTCTGTAGTGACGTTCCTTGAAGTTACAGTTTTAGACTTTTGAACATATTTACTTGAAAAATGATAAGCCAATGGACTAAAACATACACAGTAGTTACATGAAAATACGGGACACATTTTTTACATAAAGTTGAATCATTTAAAAATAAAATTAATATTTGTTGAAATTTAGGGGTTTGGGTTCGGGACACTCATCTCCCAATTGACAGTACCCAATAAATGATATTTCTATATATTAAGCTTACTGATATTATAAATATTATTGTGGGTTTCAATAGATGATAGAAGGATCTTAGTGAACAACTATGATTTGAATACTTGAATGCTTTTTTATTTTTTGTGTGGGACACTGTTTGCACGAATTCTGTATAATGACCCATCACAGAGACGAAACAGTAGTCTGAAAACAACTGTAAAGATTATAATGTGGCTATAATATATATGTTGTGTCCCATCAGACCTTAAACATTTTAATTTCAAAAGACCATTTCAAAATTTTGTCAGTTTTTCTGAATTGACTATTTATATGTAAGTGTTTAGTTAAAATTATAGTTTTTGTGTCGTTCCTTGAACTACTAACAATAGTTTCAAATACATTTTTTAATGCATTTATTTGCAGAAAACGTAAACTGCAGATAAGATGCTCTGTATTTTTTAGACGTGAAATACTGCAAAGATAAGTTCATATTCACTTTTAAGCAATACAACTATAATATTTTTGCATATTTTATATGAGATAACCTTGATGTTTATTACAGTCTTTATGTGTCTTGTCATGCTGTAAGTCTTTCAGATTGATGTTGGATGACGTTGTCACTCCTGAGATTAAATTTTGTTGAAATTCAACAGATAAAGGACATTTGGAATTTTTACTGCAGATGAATTTATATTGAATCAATGGTCCTCTGACATTTTCAGTTTTTTGTTTTACTGTGCATTTTTTGTGTATTTCAATTAAAACTAATTTTCCATGATAAAATGTACTTTTTCTTTCTGCCATATAATTCTGACCAACCAACACTATAAAAGTTGGTTACACAATAAGGTGTAATAAGTGTACCTTAGTAAATGGATTAACTAACATGAACCATCAATGTGTAATCTTGTTTTCAGCATTTATTACACTTTGTTAAAGGGATAGTTAACCCCAAAATAAAAAAATATAAAATTCTGTCATCATTTGCTCACCATCAGATTGTTGCAAATCTGTATTCATTTCTTTGTTCTGATGAACACAAAGAAAGATATTTGGAAGAATGTCATTAACCAAACAGATCTCTTCCCCCAGTGACTTTGATACTTTTGAGTGAACGGTCCCTTTTATGTCATCACAAATGTTAGTTCATGGTGCATTAACTAATATAACAGATAAAATGTTTGAATTAAAAATGTATTAGTAAATGCTGAAATCAACATAAACAAAGATGAATAAATGCTGTAGAACAATTGCTCACTGTTAGTTCATGTAAGTTAATGCATTTTCTATAGTTAACAAATACAACCTTACAGTAAAGTTTAACCGAAAAGTTTAGTGTTTTGTTCCTTTTCTACCATACACCTCATATTTTGGTTTAATTAACCTGAAGAAAATCAACTATATAAATATACGCCCCGGTCATCACTCTTAGCAACTGTATATCCCGGTGGAGGTGGTTTACAAATCCTCATTATTTACATCACATCATTTCCATGTGCTGGACTTCCACAGACAGACCAAACTCATGCTAACATGTGAAATGTTTTCTGAGGTGTTACATTTTGAATTTTTATTCATCTTGCATTTTTACAAAAAGAGAAACAAGTTAAAATGATCTTTAATAACTGACTGCATACAAAAGCTGAGAGATTTGTCAATTTTACAAAACACACTGCGTCACCTACTTTTTGATCTCCTTTAACAGCATTCCAATCAGCATCGGCTGAAGCGGCTCGATCATCAACTTCCGCCACATGTCAAGAGCAAGCTGAGAGCATAACACAAAAAAATAACATTGTTTATAAATGTCTATGTTCAAAAATATCAGACAGAACACAACATACACAGCAAACACACAAAACAGTCCACATCAAAAACATCAATATTCTCTAAAATGAACTCTGCATACCTCTCCAATCTCCATTAAAGGCTCATTCATATCCACCCCACCATAACCATACTGCAAATCTGCTTCAGTCAGCTTGTTCTTCTTTATAAACTGTGTGTTAAGGTACCTGCGGAAAACACCACAAAAATCAATTAAAATCAAACTAATCAAGAGTTGTTGTTGTTGTTGTTTTTGTTTTTGGATGAATGTGTGTGTGTGGATGCACAGGACGCGGGTGACGTCTATTCAATGGCTGCTTGTTTTCGCAGCTGTCATCAGTGGGACAGTGGAGGCATCAGTCCAGCATGATGAAATCAAGCAGAAACTAACCTTGGCGACGCATGCCGGAAAACAAATAGCTTGAGCTCTCAATGGAGAGCACATTAAACTCAACCTTTTCAAACCATTCCCAAGCACCCATGTAATATCACCGTGAGACTGACTTTGGGAGTAGACGTTATGACTATATATTAGTACTTAATATTATTATTAAAAAGTCCTACTGATAACATCTAAGTAGTTTAGCCAGAGGTTGACAGGCATTGATAGGCACAAGCACCACAGTGTTTACAAAAGTACAAACTTAAACTTTAAAGGAATAGTTCACCTTCGATATTAAATTCTGTCAAAATTTACTCACCCTGTTGTCATTTTAAACATGTGTGATTTTCAGAAGAAGATGATTTGAAAAATGTAGTTAACCAAAAAAAAACTGTTGGTTTTGACTATTGCATGGACACAAAAACAATCCAAGTCAATGGGGACAAACATTTTTCTGTTCCCAACATTTTTCAGAATATCTTCTTTTGTTTTTTGCAGAAGAAAGTCATACAGGTTTGAAATGTCAAGATGGCGTGTATGCAATGACATAATTTTCATGTTGAAGGTGAACTATTCCTTTAATGTTCTACCCCCAAAACCCTGTCAGAAGTGCTTCTGGACGTACCTGTATAAGCAATCCATGTATTCAGCACCTTTGCTGTATTCTTCCCAGTATCTGTGATACATCACCAAAACCTTTTCCTCTGACTCCAGCACTCTCTGAAAGAGACACAACACAATATTCATGTCGTCTCCCATCAGAAACACTGGCCAGAGCCCTGAACATCTCCTGTGCTTACCTTGAACAACTGTCGGACATGATTTTCCAGAAAAACCTTTGTCTCAGTGTACAATCTTTCACCCAGAGGTTCAGGGTATGCAACACAAAGTGCATATATGTCACTGGAGACGGTGTTAAGGAGATTCACAAATTTAAAAAGAGGAAACACGGATAAAACATTCAAAATAGATGTTGCCATTTTGTAAAAATATGTGTCCAGTGTCTGTCTGTGCATAAAGTTTTTAACACTATTCTAGAAAGTCGTGGGTGGTTGCCAGGACATGGCAAAATGGTTGTGAAGGTGGTCTAATGTGTTGCCATTGTGTTCTGGGTGACTTTCTGGCCAAAAAAGCTTTTATTTTATTCGTTTGAAACATTATAAATACACTAAGACACAGACAGTACATGATACTAGGAAGAAATGTCATTGTCGAGTATGTTAAAATAGAACAGTTTAAGGAGCCATAACTGGAACAAGCAAGGAGGAATTAACTGCTTCTTTGCTTGGTATCATCTCAACCAGGACAGATGCGTCTCGATGAAAGCGAAAGGATACGAGAAGCGGTCATTCCATGTCGCCCTCTCCACGTAATCGAGCATGACGACGGCCCTGATTGTCGTAAGGAGCTTGTTCCATGTCTCATCAAAATCCACCACCCGTGGTTTTAATGACATGGTGTGGCTTCGGCTTTAACTGGGGAAAAAACAAAGGAAAGAATAGGTTACATTGGATTTAGGGTCATCTCCAAACAATCAAAAGAATCGGCATAACTTACATTACATTGCATTACTTTTCCAGTCATTCGTGATGGAAAAAGCTTTTGCAATGAACTGTTTGTAGACATTAAAACATATTAGAGTCATAGAGAATTCTTTAGACTATTTGTTAAAACAGCAATAACTGTTTGTGTGTGTGTGTGTGTGTGTGTGTTCAATGCAATTCGCTTTCCTACTTTGTGTGTGTGTGTGTGTTCTACACGATTACCTTTCCTACTTCATTTCATATGACGTGACTGGTATACAAACGGTGTTACTGAGCAGACTCGCTGTATTAACAAAAAACACACATTTTAAAAAATTTCTGAAGCATTAAAATGTTTGTTTCACTTGATTCCGGCAATACCGTTGACATGTCACTTGCTGTCACCGAATTTTGTTGTTAATTTTTCTGCACCAGTATAAGTAACTAAAGACTCATATCTGTCTGTAACTACATCCGTGTCGTCAGTCAGAATGAAGTAATTTCATATGACAGGTCTTGTGTATTAGAGAATGAAGTCAGTTGACATGTGTACAACACGTCTGACCTTCTCTATTAAATACTATTAAAACTAAACAACCAATCAGAAGTAAGAATTTCTCATAACAAGCTAGAGATCAATAATTGAGTCTACAAAGAGGCGAATACTCTTACTGTCAACATCACACATACCTGTCATGACACTAAAGCATAAATAAATCTCGAGCTACATTGAAATATCCATAAACTCTTTCAAAACGAGGCCCCTTAGCCCAGCCAACCCGTTTTACCCCATCAATAAATCCACATCACAAATAAAAATATCAAACTGCAGAGGCCTAGTTGTACAAATCCATTATATGATTAAATGAAAACAGACGTTGACGGGATATTTTCAGGACCTCCGACTGAATAACAGCTGCGTGGTCTTATACACAAAGTATTAAACGGGTGTTTATAACACATCGCTAATTGTTTATAACAGATAAAGTGTTACATGAGCAGGAACATGAGCTAACGTCTGTGCTAATAGCAGCGCTGATCGAGCCCACATATACACACCTGATTTTAAGAAAGCCCTGCTCAAACTGCGGGTCCCGGGCGTCCAGGAGGGTCGGGTGTCTCGGGTGTCTCGGGTGTAACGATTGGGGTCTCTTCGGTTCACTATGTCACAGGTGTGGGATTAAAATGAAGCTGTCAGGAACGCTTGATTCCTCTCTCTCCTTCTACACCTCTGCCATTGCCTCTCACGGACTGCACCACTGTATCAGCTGGAGGGGTGGACGGGGACATTTTTTAATATATGAATGTCAAAAGTGAAACTTTTTAAAGGCGTATGATGGATAGTGAAAGCGTTTTAGTAAACATAGGAAATCTGCCTGACTGATATTTGGTTAGGGTGAGTATATTAGTAAGAATATTTCGAAGAAGATGTCGGTCTCCCCCGTAATTGGTGGTTTGGTCTGAAAGTACGGCAGCTTTCCTGGGACATAAGCGGCGATCGCAGAAGACGAGACGTGAGATGGCATTGCGGGCTCAAAATCATGGGCGAATGAATCAAAATAAACTTTAGTGATTCATTTCCATGAATGACTTTAAGCTTTGCTGTATTAGAGTATTAGAAAAGTGATCTAATTTAATGTAAATACACGAGTCGCTGACCATTGTTACACACGTAACAAAAAAGTTTAGGCAAAGAAAGTCCTAAAGGAAAACAAACTATCCTTCACAACATGCCTGTGTATAAAATGTGTATTAATTTCATTGTTATTTATAGTTGTGTTAAAACTACCGTCTTTTTTCCTGTAGCTAAACGTGTATCGCTTAAAGATCCATTTGGATAGAAAAGTGACAAATGTAGATCTTTGTAGCTGCAATGCATTGTGGGTGGTGTTCCGTGCTAAGCCTTATATAGAATGACTCCTTTGACTTTTTAGAGGCATTTGCTGCCTGGGTGTCAATTACTACGTCTGTTACATTGTCTGTGTGTTTATTCATTTATTTAACTCTATTAAATATTTCTATATTTAGCTTTATTAAAATATGAATAGACACAGTTACACATGTAACATGGTCCAGTAAAAAATAAACAAAACTACAATAAGATGTCAAAACAGCCCAGGTAGGAACATTTTTATAAGTCTGTAAACTCAACATAGTTACTTAAAACGCTTATCGGTGGGTCCAAATACAGAACTATTATACAACATGGTGTTTATTTGTTGTATTGCGAATAAATTTAATATGTCGAGTCAATTAAAGCAAAGCACCATCATTTATTGGGGAATTAGAAGTCATGTGATAGTTTGTGTTGTCAGCGCAGCCTTATGACCAGCACAATATAAGCCTGAAATCTTATGAAACTTAACGGGATAAAAAATGATAATTCTGTCATCATTTACTCGCCTTCGAGTTGTTCCAAATCTGTATAAATGTCTTTGTTCTGATGAACACAGAGAAAGATATTTGGAAGAATGCTTTTAACCAGATAGATTTTGCCCCCCCATTGACTACCATAGTAGGAAAAAATACAATGATAGTCAAAAGTGCCCCAGAACGTTTTGCTGTCCCACATTCTTCAAAATGTCTTCTTTTCTGTTCAACATAACAAAAACAAATGATAAAGTAAAATTTCCTACTATGGGAGTCACTGGGGGCAAGGTCTGTTTGTTTATAAGCATTCTTCCAAATATCTTTCTCTGGGTTCATCAGAACAAAGAAATTTATACGGATCTGGAACAACATGAAGGTGAGTAAATGATGACAGAGTTTTCATTTTTGGGTGAATAATCGCTTCAAAGGGACAGTTTACCTGAAAATGAACATTCTGTCATCATTTACTCACACTCAAGTTGATCTAAACCTTTGTAAATATCGTTGGTCTGCTGGACACAAACAAAGATATTTGGAAGAATGTTTGTAACTAAACACATATGGGGCACTATAGACTTCCATACTAGGGAAAAAACTATGATGGTAGTTAATGCTAAACCTGTTTAGTTTCACATTCTTTAAAATATCTCATTCGTGTTCAACAGAACGAATATTTTTATACAGTTTTGGAACAACTTGAGGGTGAGTAAATTATGACCTTTAAGTATGTATTGGATACGAGCTCTCATATATTAAATACACTGGACATGAACTATGGCAAGACTATTATATTCCTTTAAAGTCACCATGAAACGGAAGTCGCGGACTTTTTTTCGTATTGTGATGTGTATCAGAGTGAAACGGCTTATGAATTTAGAAAACAATTAGGGCGGGGCTTTATTTTGCACTTATCTTTTTGATTGGTAGGTTGTAAATTGGGGCTAAAAGTGCCTGGCCATTGGACAGTCAGTATAGTAATACCCCTTTTTTGTAGCTGACGTCATATGATGAAGAGTTGAGAGGGGGAGAGGAGCTGATTAATAAATAAACAAAATAATAGTGTGCATAGATAAATCATTTATAATAATCACTGCAACACTGTGTACAACACTTAGAATTCTGGAGACTTTAATGTAACACTTTCCTGTAGCTCAGTGGTAGCATTGCGTTAACATCGCAAGGTTGTTGGTTCGAACCCAGGGGATTGCAAATACCTACGTGAAATGTATAGGATAAAGCAATGTAAGTCACTTTGGATAAAAGCGTCTGCCAAATGCCTGAATGTAACACAGTATTGAATACCAATGTATAACTATTACCATCACTGTCCCATGATACTGTGACAGAACTATTATGAATATGAGAGTAGCAAAAACCACAAAACACCAAAAATAACCTTTACGTACATGCGGCAGACACTGTTATCCATATCATCTTCTCGCGTACTGAACCATTTCTGTGTTGCATTGGATTCAAACACACAACCTTTAGGTATCTGAGCTTTATATAAATTAATATTATAGTAATTTTTAATAATGACATTCTTTTATTTTATACATATATTTAAAACATATAGGAATCTAATTCAAAGGGAAATTTAGCAATGGATTCATTCTAATACAATGATGTATTTTGCAAAAATATATCGGACTTTTATTTTGAAAAGATAACAACTCCGAGTGTTTCCGGTTTGTTATTCCGTGAGGACGTGCATGATGATTTTGTGATTAGACGCAGGGAAGGTGAGGCTATCTGCACAAACTCTGCATGTGCTTTTCTCGATAGTGACGTGACTAGTGTTTATTTTTCTCCTGTCATCTGTCTGACAGGAAAACAACGAGTTTGCGTTGACATATAACAGCAGCTAAAGGAGCTTTATTCTATCTCCTGCTTTGCATTTATTGATATGTAACGTTAGAGTCATAAAAACATAAGTCAAGATTTATTATAATATTATATTGTGTTGTATTCTTATTATATCATATCATAGTATATTACATTATATTATACAGATCACTTGACAGATAGATAATCGGATGGTAATACTATGATATTATTAAGTATCAGTACTATGCAAATACTATGTTGCATAAATAAGGTTCTCACACAGTACCATGATATGTTTTAAATGTAATTCTTTTTTTGACTGCAATAATGAAAAATATAAAGCAAGGAATAAAACTTGTGAAAATCTAATCTGTCAATCATAACTATGTTTTCTTGTCTAGGTGTTCAGTAAGACATGGATCTGAGCATGAAGTCATACAGTGACCCGGAGGATGGGGGTGTTTTTCCATCGGATGGGCGTAACACTGGAGAACATGAGTCTGATATAGGGGAGGTGGAGGGAGGGTTTCATCTACACCCATCAGATCCTTCATTTGAACTGGGTGAGCTGTACACTACACTATTCTGAACTCTGATATGTGGATGGTTAAGTGGTGAAACTTTGGGTCTAATAAAACTAATAATAAATCTTAAAAAAATAACGAATAACAAAATATTACTGTTGTTTTAATGTTCTATAGAAATGACAGTAAACCAACATAACTGGTATTTTTTCTTTCATCCGTCACCGCAGAGGACCATACAAGCAAACAGTGTTCTGCCAAAGCGAGGCCTTATCAGTGCTCTCAATGCGGGAAGACTTTCTCTCGCATCCAACATCTATCCGAACACGTGCGGATTCACACAGGCGAGAGACCTTTCGAATGCTTGATTTGTGGGAAGTCTTTCACCCGGGAGAGAGACCTCAAGACTCATCAGATCGTCCACACGGATGCCAAAGCCTTTCACTGCACCATCTGTGTTAAAAACTTCGCCCTATTATCTTCTTTGAGAAGACATGTGCGTGCTTTTCATCAAGGTACAGAATATCATCAAACACTGATTGAGTCACGAGATGCAGTGCATTACAGATTTTACCACGGTTTAGATGACAGAGTGTCTGACTCATAATTGTGGTAAAATCACTGTAACGCTTGCCTTCTTAAGGTCAGAATGAAAATATGATGTAATGTCATCATATAACTTCATTGTTTACAGGTCAAGACCTCACTACAGATGGAAAATGTTTAATCTGCGTCGAATGCGGTAAAAATTTTGCGTGCCAATTGGAGGAACATGAGTTGACTCACACAGGAGAGATTTCTCATCGCTGCCCGGACTGTGTCAACAGTTATTGTCATCTGTCAACGCTTGAATCTCCTGAGCGGACATTTGCTGAATCGGACGACTTGAACCATTCGGATGCTCTTAACGTTGAGAGGCCTTGCAGTTCTGCGGCATTAGAAGATCTACAACACAAACGAGAGCAAACTGAGACGACTGGGGATGATAGCGAATCACCTTCTCCAGACCCTGTAGACAATATTACCAGCGATGATGTGAGTTTTGAAAACAAAGCCCAGAGTCAAGAAGCGATGGTCGAGGGATCTCCATCTCCATGTGCGGTGACTGAGGATATTCCTATCTCTGTTGATAAAGGTGAGTTGATAATGGTGTCGTTCTTACAAAAATAAACTAACCACCACTGAATTTAATGTACCATCATTACTGGTTACACCACCATTTAAAAGTTTAGGACTTGACTGAAAAGTATTTTGTGACCTTAAAGAGTAAATATTACGTCCTTAAAATTACATTTCATGCAGTGTGTAATGTTGCTGTGTATGAATGCAAGCAGTCTGCCAAGTTGTAAAGCCAAAAGTGAACAAATAACCAAAAGGTCATTGGCTTAGAAAAGAATGAGTCGACTCTGAATCACCCGTCGTCTTAATCACAACGAGTCGTCTGTCGTTCTTATTTCAGTTCTGTGTCAGATTTGCGCCATTTGATGAGTTTTTTATTATCCGGAGCTATTGGCCGCGAAAAAGTTAGACCCTCCGGAGGACGTAGCTCCGGAACGCGGAGACCCAGAGACTCGCAGCTGGTGTCGTTCAAAAGGTCTCTAGTGTGGCTCTTGAACGGCGCCGTCGGGGGGAGACGGAGATACGGACGACGGAAGGCAACGGGTCTACCGCCGCGCCTTCCGGGCATCCCCGGTCCGCTTGCCAGGTCACAGCGCCTCGAGACCTGCGGCGTTGGAAAGGTCTCGGCCCGGCCTTTCGTACGAGCCCGGGCTTGAGCCTCTGGGTCTTCCGGTTCCGGAGCTGCGATTTTTCAACCGTTCCGGGTACCGGGTGCTCTAGCTCCGGCCCCTGGTGTTGCATTGACTCGAGGCGACTTTCGAAAGCCACGGCGGAGGCCTTTCCAACAAGCCCCGTCTCGTTTCTCAACGACTTCCCGCTGCGGAGATAAGGACAGCTGAAAAACATGTGTTCGCGCCACCTGAACCCTTTAATAGAAATATCTATTCATTAATAATGATCTAACAATTGTTGTCATACATCCCATAGCACTTTCACATTTATTGTGTGCAGCCTAACTACTTGTAGCTACTTGTTCCTGTTTCTGTCAATTGAAATTTTTTCATAGCATGTTTTAAAACTGCAATACATTTTTTCCCTTGGTCAAAAGATTTTTAAAAATAACAGAGGTTATAGGTGTACATGATATTTTACAATATAAACACCAACATAATGGTACAAACAGATTATCACCTATACAGTATACCGAAACCCCTCCAAACCTGCAATCCATACATTTTTGGTTATTCATATACCTAAAAAAAACAACTGTTCAAGAATACATAAAGCAATTATTTTAATCATATCCTACTAATCCCCCCTCACAATTTACAATGGCAAGCTTATAATGATTTATTATGTGAGGTGTCCAGTACATTTTTTTTGCATGAAATGATGATCTGATGCCATTGGACTTAAACCCACGTAAAGAGAGGTTTCTTAACTGACCTGCAGTTAACATACCTGTAATTTAAAGTTTCAAACAGAGATGGCGATAGAGAGGCAAATATGACCGATTGCAGCAGGTAAACCTAGAATGTATCTTTCATGGCTTTCATTTAATCTTTTAGGTATGGAAGCAACGCTCCCTGTTCAAGAGGAGGATCTTGCAGCTCAGCAGCAGGTCCACGATGAAGATAAACCACACCAGTGCATTCAGTGTGGAAAGAGATTTCTCAAACAAGCGAAGCTTCGTATCCATTTGCGCGTTCACACCGGAGAGAAGCCCTACCATTGCTCCCAGTGTGGAAAACATTTCAGTCAAGCAGTAAACCTTAAGAAACATCACGTTACACATCATACGGAGGAGAGACCGTACCGCTGCGCGCTCTGTGACAGGACGTTTTCTCTCTCGTTCTCTCTGATAAAGCATCAACGTGTCGCTCATCCAGGTAAGATCAAAGTTCCTTCTCAACTTAGAAACTTTGGGACACACCTTCATTCAACTGTTTTGATACTTAAAACGTTGTAGTCAGTTTTTGTCACACGTATCAGCGTAAAGATGCCAAAGATGGTTTCTGTTTATTGAAATTAAACTATGTAACTGAGTTCCTGTTCCAAATGAGTTCTTGTAGTTTTCTGTGAAGTTTCTTGACAGCGCCCTCTACTGTTCCAACATAGGGGATGCAACAAATAGCAGTTTCTAAATATTGATCATCATTAAAATTCGTATTTATGGTTTAATTGAACAGAGCATTTGAGCGTTGCAGAACGCAACCGCTTTACCTGTCCATACTGTGGAAAAATATTTGGACGGCATCAAGACATGGAGCAACACAAGCGGATTCACACAGGAGAGAGACCGTTCCGCTGCACCGTGTGCAATAAAAGCTTCAGACAACGTTCAGTTTTAATTGTGCATAGGAAGATTCACACCGGAGAGAAGCCTTTCGAATGCTTTGTGTGCTTCAGACGGTTTTACGGTTCGGGTGATCTGAAGACGCACATGGGAACTCATACAGGCGTGAGACCACACAGTTGTCCCTTGTGCTCCAAAAGTTTCCCACGTCCGAGTAGCTTGCAGGCGCACATGCAATCTCATCTGAACAAGCTTCGGGAAAATGATGGGTTTCCCCATGAGGATGAGGAGGATCGGGGTGAACTGGATGATGGACGACCTGCTTCATCAGCGATGCTTTCTGAAAGCCCTGGAGCTCCTGAAGACAGTAAGACATGAATCTGAATAATCAAATTAGGAAACTGATTCTTGTGTTAGGTTTTCTTTCTTAATATAACACGTCTCTGATATGTTTCTACAGGAGAGGCGTCCAGAGATCAATCACACCCTTCAGAGAATGAAAACACATTCACACAGTCGTTGAATCTCAATGATGGAGACCACAACGCTGATCAGAGTTCTAGTTCAGAAACGACAGGTCGTCAGAAGCCATATTACTGTTCCATATGCAACAAAACCTTCTCTCTGTTAATATCCCTGAAAAAACATCAACTCATATTTCATCCAGGTAAGAGAGAAACCTGTGTTCATGAGCGTTGTACAAACCTTTTTTAGAGATGCTACCACCCCTTACAAAAATGAATACGTTTTATTAGGTATATTTAGTGTAAGTTGAGATATGTTCACTCGCAAGTGTAAGTTTCAATACTATTTAGGACTGAATTGGCCCACTTTTTAGTTTATCAAAGTATACTAGTAAGTATACTTTAAATGTAACTGTACTAAACTTCGAGGAGAGCTGTTAAACAATTAATCGCGATGAAACGCATTCAGAATAAAAGTGTGTGTTTACACAAAATATGTCTGTTAGCTGTGCATAATTATTTTGTATTTATAAATACATATACGTACATATACAGGTATATATTTAGGAAATATATGCATGTATATATTCATGTTTATATATGATTTAAATAAAAAATAAACATTCATTTATTTTTATATTTTTTAAATATGTACATGCATGTGTCTGTGTTTATAAATACAAAATTAGTATGCACTTAATTATGCAAAGTTTGTGTTTATATATCATTTAAACACAACGTTCCGCAACTACATTGTTTCTTTATTCTGCAACAATACCTCAAGTAAACGTATAGCTTTAACTTTACTATTTCAATATTATAAGGTCTGTAAGTCAAAAAGAAGATAAATAATGAAAATAAAATTTGATTAGAAAATAAGGTTTTAGTTTATTTGATATTATTCGAATATTTTACACTATGTACTGTATATATCACATCACATAATATTGGTATTAGCTATATTATGTTGAAATCATTATTTACAAATCGGACGTACTAGGTTTGTATATAGCTGCTCACGTTTCTCATTGTTTAGTTGGTAATGTCATTTAAAGCGGGCGTAACACACAGGGTTTCTGCCAATCTCATATTAATCTTGAGTCCCTATTGACTAGAATTGCCTACTTCGTATCTTCGAAGAGTATTTAGTTTGATCACATTTATAAAAGATAGGTACAGCTTTACAATTGTTTACGAAAATATACAGCGCGTGCGGGGGGAGGGGTAGGCTGAACCAAAGCACCTGCGCTCCTATTGTCAACAAAACACAGGGATCAGTTTCACTCACCGCATGGGGTTCATGTCCGGCATCTTTTAGCGCTGGGACGGCTCCATATATCAGTTCAAACGATCTCCAAATCCAGCGTTATATCCACAGTTTATATAACATTCATCACCCAAATGCAGTGAACAAACACCTGAACCTCTCGAACGTATGCTCTCTCTCTCCTGCTTACAAGTGAAAATGACGTCTGCGCATGCTCCTGCTCTCCTGTGGCCGTGCCGCGTGCTTTTCCGGGAGAATTGTCCAATAAGGGACTAAGAAAAGTTGTTACCAAACAGTTTTATATGTTTGAAAAATACTTTCCGAAACCTGTACGATCGCTGGGGAATGTATTGAGCACAGAAATACTACGTAATACGCCCAACTCGTTTTTTGATACGTTGACCATGTAAAGCATGAGAAGACAGCACGTTTAACATTATTAAGAAGTCAGAATGCGTGACACACCGTTGCAGGGCCGCTTTAATATATTGTGTTACTTCAACAGATCAGCATGCTGACACAGAAGGCAAGTGTTTTTCCTGCTCTTACTGCGGGAGGAGGTTTGGTCGTCGTCAGGGTTTGTTACAACATGAGAGAATTCACACAGGTGAAAGGCCTTACAACTGCCCCACCTGTAACAAAACCTTCCGCCAGCGATCGGCTCTGGTTGTACATATTAAGACGCACACAGGAGAGAGGTCTTTCCTTTGCTTCGTGTGCAGTAAAAGCTTTTATACCCCCGGAGACCTGAAGAAACATCTGGAAATTCACACTGGAGTGAGGCCGCACAACTGCCCTGTATGCTCTAAGGGCTTCGGCCGTCCCAGTTTCCTCCGAGCTCACATGCGAACCCACGAAAGTAAGTTTAACGCAAAATATTTGTACTTATTTTTTTCCCTCTTATGCCAACTTTGAAAGTCGCTAAAAGTTGAACATTTTAAGTAGCATTCACGTGTACAGAACGTTGGACGTTTTCATGGTATTTTACCTCTATTATTTATGAAGAAAGTGTTTTTTTATTTTCCAGAAGGCTCCACAAAGAAACCGAGTAAAAAGGTGGAATCAACAGACAGTCAGGGAGTTGACTTTCAAGAGAAGCCGTTTGAATGCTCTCATTGTGGGAAGAGATTCAGTCAGCATTGTATGTTTAAAATTCACCAACGAATACACACAGAAGAGAGACCTTACAAGTGCTCTCAGTGTGGTCTGAGTTTTCGCTGGAGGAGAAACCTGATAGCCCACCAAAGCGGACATCCAGGTGACAACCCCGTCCAGTGTTCAATGTGTGATGAAACATTCATCTCCGAAGCGAGTCTGAAGAAGCATCAAGATGCTTTTCATTCAGGTAAGAAGCTTCAGGGCTCAGGCTTTCTGAAAAGAAACGTAAAACATATTTTAAGCTAAATCCTCTTTTCCAGGGGTCTCTCACACCTGCAGTCAGTGTTTGAAGACATTTACTCAAGCAGCAGGCCTACGGAAACACGTACGCTACGTACACGAGGGAGAGAGACCTCACAAATGCTCCGAGTGCGACCGAGGATTCGTCAAACTGTCGGATCTCACGCGTCATCAGCGCCGCCATCATTACGACCGGGGCGACGAACTCTTTCAATGCTCGCAATGTGAGCGAAGCTTCAGTCATCCCAGCAGTCTGGTTCTCCATCGCAGGACTCACACGGAGGAAAAGCACGAGTGCCCCGTTTGCAACAAGATCTTCAGTCAGGGGGGTCATCTCAAGGTCCACCTGCGTACTCACACCAAAGAGAACAAACCCAGGTTCGAGTGCCCCGAATGCGGGAAGAGCTTCGGCCAAGCTAAAGATCTGGCAGTTCATCAGAGGGTTCACACCGGAGAGAAACCCTACCAGTGCCCACAGTGCAAGAAGAGTTACAGACAGTTTGCACATCTGTCTGTGCATTTGAGAAGCCACACGGGAGAGAAGCCTTACCAGTGCCCCATATGTCTGAAGTTCTTCGCACATTCGTCATCGATGAAAAAACACCTGCGTGTGATGCATGCAGGTAAGTCTGCAGTTACACGCAAGACGCATCATGCTTATCATCATTAACATGATTAGGATGTTTTGTTTTGGAGTGAAAAGAAACGGTAAGCTGAAAGTGAAAGAAAAATAAAGGTTTTATTTTTGGATGAGAGCAAAAGAAGAGCAGCACCAAATGTCCAATATCATAAAACACAATTGATCCGGTGCATTTTGTTTTTAAGTGAAAGCAAGTAAAAGTGTTTTTTTTAATCAAAATATGTATTCTTTAAAAAAAATCTTCTTTTGCAAAATAAATGTTTCCATCTTTAGGTGAAAGCAAAATAAATATTTTTGGTTTTGGGTGAAAGCAACAAGACATTATTAGTTTCCTTTAAAGCAGCAATATGCAACATTTTGGGGTTAAAAATAAACATGACGCTTTTTAAACTTTCTATTTTGGTCAGGGAAAATAAACGTTTCGCAAAATAAACAATTTCATTTTTGTGTAAAAGCATAATAAACATTCGTTTTGGTTGAAAGCAGAAATAAAAGTTTTAGTTTTGGATGATTTGTTTTGAAAAATAAACGTTTTTGTCTTTAGGTGAAAGCAAAATAAAGTTTTTGTCTTTAGGTGAAAGCAAAATAAACGTTTTTGTCTTTAGGTGAAAGCAAAATATAGTTTTTGTCTTTAGGTGAAAGCAAAATAAACGTTTTTGTCTTTAGGTGAAAGCAAAATAAACGTTTTTGTCTTTAGGTGAAAGCAAAATAAACGTTTTTGTCTTTAGGTGAAAGCAAAATAAAGTTTTTGTCTTTAGGTGAAAGCAAAATAAAGTTTTTGTCTTTAGGTGAAAGCAAAATAAAGTTTTTGTCTTTAGGTGAAAGCAAAATAAACGTTTTTGTCTTTAGGTGAAAGCAAAATAAAGTTTTTGTCTTTAGGTGAAAGCAAAATAAACGTTTTTGTCTTTAGGTGAAAGCAAAATAAAAGTTTTTGTCTTTAGGTGAAAGCAAAATAAAGTTTTTGTCTTTAGGTGAAAGCAAAATAAAGTTTTTGTCTTTAGGTGAAAGCAAAATAAAGTTTTTGTCTTTAGGTGAAAGCAAAATAAACGTTTTTGTCTTTAGGTGAAAGCAAAATAAAGTTTTTGTCTTTAGGTGAAAGCAAAATAAAGTTTTTGTCTTTAGGTGAAAGCAAAATAAAGTTTTTGTCTTAAGGTGAAAGCAAAATAACGTTTTTGTCTTTAGGTGAAAGCAAAATAAAGTTTTTGTCTTTAGGTGAAAGCAAAATAAAGTTTTTGTCTTTAGGTGAAAGCAAAATAAAGTTTATATCAAAATATTAATTTTAATCTTTTTAATTTTAATCTTTTTTTTCTTTTTTTTAATCTTTTAATTTTAAATTGAATCTTTTTGATTAAAAAAATAAAAAAAAAGATTAAAATTATAAAGATTAAAATTAAAACACTAGGCAGTGTGCACTAGGAAGTGTGCACTAGGTAGTGTGCGCTTCGTAGTACACAACTAGTTAGTGCACAACTACTTTTCTAAACAATGTGTGCACTAGGTAGTGTGCACTAGGTAGTGTGCACTAGGTAGTGTGCACTAGGTAGTGTGCACTAGGTAGTGTGCACTAGGTAGTGTGCACTAGGTAGTGTGCGCTAGGTAGTGTGCGCTTCGTAGTACACAACTAGTTAGTGCACAACTACTTCTCTAAACATAAAAGATTAATAAAATGTGTGCACTAGGTAGTGTGCACTAGGTAGTGTGCACTAGGTAGTGTGCACCAGGTAGTGTGCACCAGGTAGTGTGCACCAGGAAGTGTGCACCAGGTAGTGTGCACCAGGTAGTGTGCACCAGGTAGTGTGCACCAGGTAGTGTGCACCAGGTAGTGTGCACCAGGTAGCGTGCACCAGGTAGCGTGCACCAGGTAGCGTGCACCAGGTAGCGTGCACCAGGTAGTGTGCGCTTCGTAGTACACAACTAGTTAGTGCACAACTACTTCTCTAAACATAAAAGATTAAAATTAAAAAGATTCAATTTAAAATTAAAAGATTAAAAAAAATAAAAAAAAGATTAAAATTATAAAGATTAAAATTAAAACACTAGGCAGTGTGCACTAGGAAGTGTGCACTAGGTAGTGTGCGCTTCGTAGTACACAACTAGTTAGTGCACAACTACTTCTCTAAACATAAAAGATTAAAATTAAAAAGATTAAAATTAAAACACTAGGCAGTGTGCACTAGGAAGTGTGCGCTTCGTAGTACACAACTAGTTAGTGCACAACTACTTTTCTAAACAATGTGTGCACAAGGTAGTGTGCACTAGGAAGTGTGCGCTTCGTAGTACACAACTAGTTAGTGCACAACTACTTTTCTTAACAATGTGTGCACAAGGTAGTGTGCACTAGGTAGTTTGCGCTTCGTAGTACACAACTAGTAAGTACTAGTTAGTACAACTACTAGTTAGTACAACTACTTTTCTAAACGTAAAAGATTAAAATTAAAAAGATTCAATTTAAAATTAAAAGATTAAAAAAAAGAAAAAAAAGATTAAAATTATAAAGATTAAAATTCAAACACTAGGCAGTGTGCACTAGGAAGTGTGCGCTTCGTAGTACACAACTAGTTAGTGCACAACTACTTTTCTTAACAATGTGTGCACAAGGTAGTGTGCGCTTCGTAGTACACAACTAGTAAGTACTAGTTAGTACAACTACTAGTTAGTACAACTACTTTTCTAAACATAAAATGTGTGCACTAGGTAGTGTGCACCAGGTAGTGTGCACTAGGTAGTGTGCGCTTCGTAGTACACTACTAGTTAGTGCACAACTACTTCTCTAAACATAAAATATTAAAATTAAAAAGATTAAAATTATAAAGATTAAAATTAAAACACTAGGCAGTGTGCACTAGGAAGTGTGCACAAGGTAGTGTGCGCTTCGTAGTACACAACTAGTTAGTGCACAACTACTTCTCTAAACATAAAAGATTAAAATTAAAAAGATTAAAATTCAAACACTAGGCAGTGTGCACTAGGAAGTGTGCGCTTCGTAGTACACAACTAGTTAGTGCACAACTACTTTTCTTAACAATGTGTGCACAAGGTAGTGTGCGCTTCGTAGTACACAACTAGTAAGTACTAGTTAGTACAACTACTAGTTAGTACAACTACTTTTCTAAACATAAAATGTGTGCACTAGGTAGTGTGCACTAGGTAGTGTGCACTAGGTAGTGTGCGCTTCGTAGTAAAAGATTAAAATTAAAAAGATTCAATTTAAAATTAAAAGATAAAAAAAAAGAAAAAAAAGATTAAAATTAAAGAGATTAAAATTAATATTTTGATATAAAGCGCATTATATCAATGTAGAATTCAACACATTAAAACGAGATAACAAGATATGTAAAATGTAAATGAAATGCGAAAATGAGATATTGTTTTTAATATAAAAGCATTAAACTACATTATATTAATGTAGAATACAACACATTAAAGATGACACTTAACTTTCTTAAATCCTGTAACTAGAAATGTAAAACGAGATAACGAGATAATATGTAAATCAGATAATATGTAAATGAGGTATGTAAATGATATGTAAATAATATGTAAATTAGGTCATATGTAAATGAGATATGTTATTTACATAATGAAAAAACGAGATAGTATGTAAATAATATTTTGATATAAAGCGCATTATATTAATGTAGAATTCAACACATTAAAGATGACACTTTCTTAAATCCTGTAACTAGAAATGTAAAATAGAGATAATATGAAAACGAGATAATTAAAAGGAGACAATATAAAAACGAGATAACGAGATAATATATAAACGATATAATATGTCAATGATACGTAAATGATATGCTAATGATATGCTAGTGATATGCTAATGAGATCATATACAAACGAGTTATGTAAATAATATGTAAATTAGGTCATATGTAAATGAGATATATGATTTACATAATGAAAAAACGAGATAGTATGTAAATAATACTTTGATATAAAGCGCATTATATCAATGTAGAATTCAACACATTACAGATAATATTAAAACGAGATAACAAGATATGTAAAATGTAAATGAAATGCGAAAACGAGATATTTTGTTTTTAATATAAAAGCATTATACTACATTATATTAATGTAGAATACAACACATTAAAGATGACACTTAACTTTCTTAAATGTGTTGAATTCTACATTGATATAATGTGCTTTATATCTAAATATTATTTTACATTTCTAGTTACAGGATTTAAGAAAGTGTCATCTTTAATGTGTTGAATTCTACATTAATATAATGCGCTTTATATCAAAATATTATTTACATACTATCTCGTTTTTTCATTATGTAAATAACATATCTCATTTACATATGACCTAATTTACATATTATTTACATACCTCATTTGCATATGATCTCATTAGCATATTATTTACATATCATTTACATACCTCATTTACATATTATCTGATTTACATATTATCTCGTTATCTCGTTATTATTTTGTCTCCTTTTAATATTATCTCGTTATCTCGTTTTACATTTCTAGTTACAGGATCTAAGAAAGTTTAAGTGTCATCTTTAATGTGTTGTATTCTACATTAATATAATGTAGTTTAATGCTTTTATATTAAAAACAATATCTCGTTTTCGCATTTCATTTACATTTTACATATCTTGTTATCTCGTTTTAATATTATCTGTAATGTGTTGAATTCTACATTGATATAATGCGCTTTATATCAAAATATTATACTATCTCGTTTTTTCATTATGTAAATATATATATAAATTTACATATGACCTAATTTACATATTATTTACATACCTCATTTGCATATGATCTCATTAGCATATCATTTACATATCATTTACATACCTCATTTACATATCATTTACATATATCTGATTTACATATTATCTCGTTATCTCGTTTTTATTTTTTCTCCTTTTAATATTATCTCGTTTTCATATTGCCTCGTAGTGCACTTCTAGTTTAGTATACAACTAGTTCAGTATTGTTTTTTGTTTATACTCCAACTATATTACAAGTCTAATATGTAAGTTTATAAGACATTATGTAAAACTGTGAAAAAAGTGTTTAGTAGGCTGATCAATCCAAAGAGTGAAAATAGCTGTGCTTTTTTGTTTGTTGCCGTAATGGTGATGAGTTGTCTCATGTAAAAAATATATCTGTCTCTGACATAAAAAAAGTGTAAAGACTGAGTACAAGTATAGGCAAAATATTCATTAATTTTAAGGATATTATATCAAAGTAGACTGGAAATTGTTATAATAAATAAAAATGGTAGTGTGCACTAGGTAGTGTGCGCTTCGTAGTACACAACTAGTTAGTGCACAACTACTTCTCTAAACATAAAAGATTAAAATTAAAAAGATTAAAATTAAAACACTAGGCAGTGTGCACTAGGAAGTGTGCGCTTCGTAGTACACAACTAGTTAGTGCACAACTACTTTTCTTAACAATGTGTGCACAAGGTAGTGTGCACTAGGTAGTGTGCGCTTCGTAGTACACAACTAGTTAGTACAACTACTAGTTAGTACAACTACTTTTCTAAACATAAAATGTGTGCACTAGGTAGTGTGCGCTTCGTAGTACACAACTAGTTAGTGCACAACTACTTCTCTAAACATAAAAGATTAAAATTAAAAAGATTCAATTTAAAATTAAAAGATTAAAAAAAAGAAAAAAAAGATTAAAATTATAAAGATTAAAATTCAAACACTAGGCAGTGTGCACTAGGAAGTGTGCGCTTCGTAGTACACAACTAGTTAGTGCACAACTACTTTTCTTAACAATGTGTGCACAAGGTAGTGTGCGCTTCGTAGTACACAACTAGTAAGTACTAGTTAGTACAACTACTAGTTAGTACAACTACTTTTCTAAACATAAAATGTGTGCACTAGGTAGTGTGCACTAGGTAGTGTGCACCAGGTAGTGTGCACTAGGTAGTGTGCGCTTCGTAGTACACTACTAGTTAGTGCACAACTACTTCTCTAAACATAAAAGATTAAAATTAAAAAGATTAAAATTATAAAGATTAAAATTAAAACACTAGGCAGTGTGCACTAGGAAGTGTGCGCTTCGTAGTACACAACTAGTTAGTGCACAACTACTTTTCTTAACAATGTGTGCACAAGGTAGTGTGCACTAGGTAGTGTGCGCTTCGTAGTACACAACTAGTTAGTACAACTACTAGTTAGTACAACTACTTTTCTAAACATAAAATGTGTGCACTAGGTAGTGTGCGCTTCGTAGTACACAACTAGTTAGTGCACAACTACTTCTCTAAACATAAAAGATTAAAATTAAAAAGATTCAATTTAAAATTAAAAGATTAAAAAAAAGAAAAAAAAGATTAAAATTATAAAGATTAAAATTCAAACACTAGGCAGTGTGCACTAGGAAGTGTGCGCTTCGTAGTACACAACTAGTTAGTGCACAACTACTTTTCTTAACAATGTGTGCACAAGGTAGTGTGCGCTTCGTAGTACACAACTAGTAAGTACTAGTTAGTACAACTACTAGTTAATACAACTACTTTTCTAAACATAAAATGTGTGCACTAGGTAGTGTGCACTAGGTAGTGTGCACTAGGTAGTGTGCGCTTCGTAGTAAAAGATTAAAATTAAAAAGATTCAATTTAAAATTAAAAGATAAAAAAAAGAAAAAAAAGATTAAAATTAAAAAGATTAAAATTAATATTTTGATATAAAGCGCATTATATCAATGTAGAATTCAACACATTAAAACGAGATAACAAGATATGTAAAATGTAAATGAAATGCGAAAACGAGATATTGTTTTTAATATAAAAGCATTAAACTACATTATATTAATGTAGAATACAACACATTAAAGATGACACTTAACTTTCTTAAATCCTATAACTAGAAATGTAAAACGAGATAACGAGATAATAAAGGAGACAAAATAAAAACGAGATAACGAGATAATATGTAAATCAGATAATATGTAAATGAGGTATGTAAATGATATGTAAATAATATGTAAATTAGGTCATATGTAAATGAGATATGTTATTTACATAATGAAAAAACGAGATAGTATGTAAATAATATTTTGATATAAAGCGCATTATATTAATGTAGAATTCAACACATTAAAGATGACACTTTCTTAAATCCTGTAACTAGAAATGTAAAATAGAGATATGAAAACGAGATAATATTAAAAGGAGACAATATAAAAACGAGATAACGAGATAATATATAAACGAGATAATATGTCAATGATACGTAAATGATATGTAAATGATATGCTAATGATATGCTAGTGATATGCTAATGAGATCATATGCAAACGAGTTATGTAAATAATATGTAAATTAGGTCATATGTAAATGAGATATATGCTTTACATAATGAAAAAACGAGATAGTATGTAAATAATACTTTGATATAAAGCGCATTATATCAATGTAGAATTCAACACATTACAGATAATATTAAAACGAGATAACAAGATATGTAAAATGTAAATGAAATGAAATGAATTCTACATTGATATAATGCGCTTTATATCAAAATATTATACTATCTCGTTTTTTCATTATGCAAATATATAAATTTACATATGACCTCATTTACATACCTCATTTGCATATGATCTCATTAGCATATCATTAGCATATCATTTACATATCATTTACATTATCTCGTTATCTCGTTTTTATTTTGTGTCCTTTTAATATTATTATATACATTAATATAATGTGCTTTTATATAAAAAAAAATGATCGCATTTTAATATTATCTCGTTTTCGCATTTCATTTACATTTTACATATCTTGTTACCTCGTTTTAATATCTGTAATGTGTTGAATTCTACATTGATATAATGCGCTTTATATCAAAGTATTATTTACATACTATCTCGCGTTTTTTCATTATGTTAATCATATATCTCATTTACATATGACTTAATTTACATATTATTTACATAACTTGTTTGCATATGATCTCATTAGCATATCACTAGCATATCATTAGCATATCATTTACATATCATTTACGTATCATTGACATATTATCTCGTTTATATATTATCTCGTTATCTCGTTTTTATATTGTCTCCTTTTAATATTATCTCGTTTTCATATCTCTATTTTACATTTCTAGTTACAGGATTTAAGAAAGTGTCATCTTTAATGTGTTGAATTCTACATTAATATAATGCGCTTTATATCAAAATATTATTTACATACTATCTCGTTTTTTCATTATGTAAATAACATATCTCATTTACATATGACCTAATTTACATATTATTTACATATCATTTACATACCTCATTTACATATTATCTGATTTACATATTATCTCGTTATCTCGTTTTACATTTCTAGTTACAGGATTTAAGAAAGTTAAGTGTCATCTTTAATGTGTTGTATTCTACATTAATATAATGTAGTTTAATGCTTTTATATTAAAAACAATATCTCATTTTCGCATTTCATTTACATTTTACATATCTTGTTATCTCGTTTTAATGTGTTGAATTCTACATTGATATAATGCGCTTTATATCAAAATATTAATTTTAATCTCTTTAATTTTAATCTTTTTTTTCTTTTTTTTTATCTTTTAATTTTAAATTGAATCTTTTTAATTTTAATCTTTTACTACGAAGCGCACACTACCTAGTGCACACTACCTAGTGCACACTACCTAGTGCACACATTTTATGTTTAGAAAAGTAGTTGTACTAACTAGTAGTTGTACTAACTAGTACTTACTAGTTGTGTACTACGAAGCGCACACTACCTTGTGCACACATTGTTAAGAAAAGTAGTTGTGCACTAACTAGTTGTGTACTACGAAGCGCACACTTCCTAGTGCACACTGCCTAGTGTTTGAATTTTAATCTTTATAATTTTAATCTTTTTTTTCTTTTTTTTAATCTTTTAATTTTAAATTGAATCTTTTTAATTTTAATCTTTTATGTTTAGAGAAGTAGTTGTGCACTAACTAGTTGTGTACTACGAAGCGCACACTACCTAGTGCACACATTTTATGTTTAGAAAAGTAGTTGTACTAACTAGTAGTTGTACTAACTAGTTGTGTACTACGAAGCGCACACTACCTAGTGCACACTACCTTGTGCACACATTGTTAAGAAAAGTAGTTGTGCACTAACTAGTTGTGTACTACGAAGCGCACACTTCCTAGTGCACACTGCCTAGTGTTTTAATTTTAATCTTTTTAATTTTAATCTTTTATGTTTAGAGAAGTAGTTGTGCACTAACTAGTTGTGTACTACGAAGCGCACACTACCTAGTGCACACTACCTTTTTTATTTATTATAACAATTTTCAGTCTACTTTGATATAATATCCTTAAAATTAATGAATATTTGCCTATACTTGTACTCAGTCTTTACACTTTTTTTATGTCAGAGACAGATATATTTTTTACATGAGACAACTCATCACCATTACGGCAACAAACAAAAAAGCACAGCTATTTTCACTCTTTGGATTGATCAGCCTACTAAACACTTTTTTCACAGTTTTACATAATGTCTTATAAACTTACATATTAGACTTGTAATATAGTTGGAGTATAAACAAAAAACAATACTGAACTAGTTGTATACTAAACTAGAAGTGCACTACGAGGCAATATGAAAACGAGATAATATTAAAAGGAGAAAAAATAAAAACGAGATAACGAGATAATATGTAAATCAGATATATGTAAATGATATGTAAATGAGGTATGTAAATGATATGCTAATGAGATCATATGCAAATGAGGTATGTAAATAATATGTAAATTAGGTCATATGTAAATGAGATACATTTACACATTCTACATTATATCAATAGATAATATATGAAAACGAGATAATATTAAAACGAGATCATATGAAAACGAGATAATATTAAAATGAGATCATTTTTTTATATAAAAGCACATTATATTAATGTATATAATAATATTAAAAGGACACAAAATAAAAACGAGATAACGAGATAATGTAAATGATATGTAAATGATATGTAAATGATATGCTAATGATATGCTAATGAGATCATATGCAAATGAGGTATGTAAATAATATGTAAATTAGGTCATATGTAAATTTATATATATATTTACATAATGAAAAAACGAGATAGTATAATATTTTGATATAAAGCGCATTATATCAATGTAGAATTCAACACATTACAGATAATATTAAAACGAGATAACAAGATATGTAAAATGTAAATGAAATGCGAAAACGAGATATTGTTTTTAATATAAAAGCATTAAACTACATTATATTAATGTAGAATACAACACAAATCCTGTAACTAGAAATGTAAAACGAGATAACGAGATAATATTAAAAGGAGACAAAATAATAACGAGATAACGAGATAATATGTAAATCAGATAATATGTAAATGAGGTATGTAAATGATATGTAAATAATATGCTAATGAGATCATATGCAAATGAGGTATGTAAATAATATGTAAATTAGGTCATATGTAAATGAGATATGTTATTTACATAATGAAAAAACGAGATAGTATGTAAATAATATTTTGATATAAAGCGCATTATATTAATGTAGAATTCAACACATTAAAGATGACACTTTCTTAAATCCTGTAACTAGAAATGTAAAATAATATTTAGATATAAAGCACATTATATCAATGTAGAATTCAACACATTTAAGAAAGTTAAGTGTCATCTTTAATGTGTTGTATTCTACATTAATATAATGTAGTATAATGCTTTTATATTAAAAACAAAATATCTCGTTTTCGCATTTCATTTACATTTTACATATCTTGTTATCTCTTTTTAATATTATCTGTAATGTGTTGAATTCTACATTGATATAATGCGCTTTATATCAAAGTATTATTTACATACTATCTCGTTTTTTCATTATGTAAATCATATATCTCATTTACATATGACCTAATTTACATATTATTTACATAACTCGTTTGTATATGATCTCATTAGCATATCACTAGCATATCATTAGCATATCATTTACGTATCATTGACATATTATATCGTTTATATATTATCTCGTTATCTCGTTTTTATATTGTCTCCTTTTAATTATCTCGTTTTCATATTATCTCTATTTTACATTTCTAGTTACAGGATTTAAGAAAGTGTCATCTTTAATGTGTTGAATTCTACATTAATATAATGCGCTTTATATCAAAATATTATTTACATACTATCTCGTTTTTTCATTATGTAAATAACATATCTCATTTACATATGACCTAATTTACATACCTCATTTGCATATGATCTCATTAGCATATTATTTACATATCATTTACATACCTCATTTACATATTATCTGATTTACATATTATCTCGTTATCTCGTTTTTATTTTGTCTCCTTTATTATCTCGTTATCTCCTTTTACATTTCTAGTTACAGGATTTAAGAAAGTTAAGTGTCATCTTTAATGTGTTGTATTCTACATTAATATAATGTAGTTTAATGCTTTTATATTAAAAACAATATCTCGTTTTCGCATTTCATTTACATTTTACATATCTTGTTATCTCGTTTTAATGTGTTGAATTCTACATTGATATAATGCGCTTTATATCAAAATATTAATTTTAATCTTTTTAATTTTAATCTTTTTTTTCTTTTTTTTAATCTTTTAATTTTTTGTCTTTAGGTGAAAGCAAAATAAAGTTTTTGTCTTTAGGTGAAAGCAAAATAAAGTTTTTGTCTTTAGGTGAAAGCAAAATAAAGTTTTTGTCTTTAGGTGAAAGCAAAATAAACGTTTTTGTCTTTAGGTGAAAGCAAAATAAAGTTTTTGTCTTTAGGTGAAAGCAAAATAAACGTTTTTGTTTTTTGGGTGAAGACGTTTTTGGTTTCTTTAAAGAAGCAATATTTAATATTTTGGGGTTAAAAATAAACTCACATACAAGTTTTCAAAGCGTTCTTGTTACCCCGATTCACAAGTGTAAGCTAATAATAAGGATTTATAATTAAACAGTCTAGTTTAATTTCCCAGGAAATGTCAGTTTGACATCATTTGACTTAAATTCACATATAGATAAGTACATTATGTAACCTTCAATTTTATGTCTTAAACAGACGGCGATAGAGAGGCAAAATTTACAGTTTGCCTGTGACATTACAAATAGTTCCTACACTAAATCCTTACATTAGAGACGTTCTAAACCACCGATCTGTTTTCAGAGGGGAAAGATTTATCCATATCAAAAGGAGTCGTGAAAGTCACTGTTGGTGTCGATGGCTCATCCAGCACGACCGTTGAAGTTAAACAGGAACCGGACTCTGGTGAGGAATATGGTAAGTACTGTTTACATTATTTTAAACAGCAGATGTTCAAAAATATTTGAATATTTTTTACATTTTGAATAGGTGAAGGACATTAGCCAGCAGCTTCTCCTTCAAAACCGATGACGGGTTCAGCTTGAAATGTTTCATCATTGAGATCATGCACAAACTTCAATTTATGCCAAGAAATGTGTTTTTAATCCAATAAATGCTATTGAAACTCTAGGTCTGAAAGCATAACACTATTCAACCCTGATGATCTGATCACACACATATACTAAACTATGGATGTGCTGCAGATCTGTTTGGGTTTGAATGCTACATAGAGACGCAATGAAAAGTATTTAATGTAATATACATAGTATGATCAAACACTTTACTCCAAAACAGCTTTCCTATATTTTCTATTGGAAATAAACACTGGAATCATGTTTTTACACACAGAAAATACAATGTGTACCTGTATACTTTCATTGTTATTTTCCTGGTTGTGCAAGCACAAAGAGTGAAATCATTCACTTCAGAGGCACAGATATATGCTTTTCAATTGTCTGTATTCTGGAACTATTCAGATGTAGCTTAATATATATATATTTCAAATTTTAATTGCATTATCGCTTGTCAATTACCACAAAAACTGATTAGAACTCAACCCTATGAATGACATAGACATTTACAGTACAAAACTGTTTTACATGAAATACTTAATTCTTCTGTAACCAAAAAAAACAAAAATGTCTATTTATAATGTATAAAACTTCCAAAAATATAACAAATAATGTATATTTAAATGTTGGTATTTATATTCCTTTTCATTAACTTACATGTAATGATCATCACAAACTGTCTAATAAAACTGTCTGTACAAACATGCATCTTTTTTTATACAGTATAGTTAAGATTCATTTAGTGACTGCTGCTTCTGGCAATGTAACTACACCGGTATGTTCCTGCAGAATGTCAAGTGAAATCTGAGGATTTAATGGATGATGTGAAGGCTGTAACGGTGTCTAGAGCTCCATCCAGTCCAGCATCATCATGAACTCTCTATGACATCCAGGTTAAAAATGAATGATGTGGATGAAAACAAAGGTTTGATTTTGTCAAATATTCTGGGCACCAGTTTCATCTATGAAGACTACAAACATACTGGATAGCATTACGCTTATAACTTATCTCCAATGAGGAGATCTTCCCCTCAAACCTTTTTCAGGTGCATGGTGGGATATGATAGGAAAACTTTATCACTTCCATGTAGTATTTATCAATTTAAAGGAATTAATGAATTCTCTCATGATGTACTTGACATAATGCCAGCCCACATTCATGACTTTCTTTCTTAAGCTGAACACAAAGTTTGTAAAATCCATAATTTAAATAATTCACATGAGTCTAGTGAGGAAACAAATGTCTTCTGAAGATAATTAGATGTTTATGAGAATGTTTTTTTATTTTAAGAATGGTGCAAAACTGAATCCAACGCAAATTCAAATATGGCTGCACTGACAGCTTCAATGAAATTGGTTCTTGTGTGTCTTGTGACTGTCTGTATGATGTCATGAGACCCAAGAAATTTAAAGATATAAATGTGTCATATTTATAATTTTTTTGATTCATTGCTTTCACGATGAATGGTGAATTTTTAAGCATTTTGGGACATAAAGTGGACATTTATATATATAATAAAAAGTATGTTCAGCTAAAGTCATATACATCTGGGATGACAACAGTCAGCACACAGAATTTGGTGAGAAGCTTTGTAGATTTCAAAAATAGATCTGCTCATTTTGTGTTTTAATATTTTACAGATTTTATTCTACCTTTAGACACATATAATCTGCCAAAGTTTAAACGCATTTAAACGCATTCTGCTGATCTATAAAATTGTGCATTTTGCCTCACTAAAGCCACGGAAATCTGTCACCACCATCTCTTAATTTCAGTTATATTACATAAATGTGTTTCACAAGGTTTATGTAAATACATTTTTCTCGTATGTGTAACAATATCATATTTTCCCTCCACGATTATTGTAGCCAAAAGTATTCATGATTATAGTATATACAATCTCTATACCTTTCATCAAATGCACACACCTGGCCCGAACTTAACTTCAAGTCTGTGTTTGGTTGTAATATTACAATATAAAACAAATATTATGGTTCTATATTTTCCACACACCGTGCATGTTTGTGTCTCCTCTTTGCTCCGCCTCTCTGAAACGTGGAGATTTTTTTAAAAGTTCATCGCGCTGAAAAGCGAGGTGTGCTATGATTGGCCAGTTAACCAGTGTGTAGCGATTGGTCGAATACTGCAAGCGTGTAACAGAAATGTAACGCCTCTTACCATATTTGGAACATCAGGTTCCAAAGCAATTGTACTGACAGGTACGCCCACGTTACTTTCCTAAACATTTGGATGGTCTTGGTCAAATCATACCAGGAACTGATGTAGATTTGTGGGCGTGTGGTTACACGAGGTGTTTCAGGCAGGTCTGGGTGAGCGTTCGGTTTTAGAAAGAATGCATCTTTTGTTCAAACACTTTAATATTTGCAATTTTACGTGTCTGATACATGCATGGGCAACTTATAACACACCAAAAACACGTTTTGGTGCCATATGACCCCTTTTAATATTTTTTTTATCAAATCAATAAGGCATCAGTCAAACCACAAATTGTGTTAATCTTTTCTTCATTTTTTTTTTCAATAAATCACACTCAAAATTCTGTGTAGTAAGGCAGACAGTGTTTTTTTACCATTGTGATTAACACAAAACTTAACTATAGTTTTGGTATTAGATTTATTAAGTTGTATTAATATTTAATATTAGCTTTTATTTTTAGATGTTTATTTTTACTGCTACTCTTAGTTAGTGTTCACAATTTTTGTATATGCTTTTGTCATTTTATAATTTATTTGTTTATTTTTAAGATATGTCAGATTAATTAAATTAATATTAGTCTTGGTTTTTATTATTATTATTTTAGTGCTTTAAACTTGTTTCAGATTATTTTTCAGGCAACATTTCAATGTTTCCTTCGTTAAGTTTTTCCAATAATTTTAGGTCAATATTTGATTTGAATAAACAGTCACGTTTTCAAACATACCCTCGGTGCTCAATTATATTACCAATATTTAATCATTTGATTACACAGCAAGCATCCTTCTCTGTTTTATATCTTTATTGCTTGAATAGTTTTGATACAGAACAGATTACATTTCTGATTCTGAAGCACTTATTCAAAGAACAAGAGTAGTGTACCAAAAATGTTCTGGTTTTGATTCCATTCAAGTCCAGTAGAATTATTTTTGGGGATGTAGCAGCGACACGAAGCTCCCTTTACGTCAGTCAGCCCGTCAAACAGCGAAAGATCTCCATTGCTCAGGGAGGACAGAAAAAAAACTCTTGTAGAAAAATTCATGAGAGGAATGTGGATTCGATAACTCCACCCTGTTCATTTGAATTCACAGTCAAGTGCTTAAAGTAGTGATTGATGGATCCACGTGTTCAAAAATCAAAGGTGGACTGAAAGATTTTTGCGAAATGAGAAAGCCTTAACGTAGAAACCCTGAGAGTGAGAGCGACAGGTGGGGCGATAACGGCAAAAATATATATAAATGAACATAAAAAGGTTATCATGCAAAACTACCCTACAGATTCACCCATAGCAGAATAACACCGTAAATTCACAGTTTATATGCAAAGAATATATCAACGAAAACAACTTGTATCTCTCAAACTGAAATCATCAATCATAATAACAACAATAAAGATAACAGAAACAGACCTCACATTCTAGAAAATGCATACAGTCTACATAAAGCTTTCCGATCAAAAGTGATTATTGTTATCCAAGACCCAAAATCAAGCTGGGATGCCAAGAATTCATTTCAAATCATTTCTTACGCAGCATAATCGTGTTAATACATGGCTTCTCCACATTTACTACTTCACCCACCTCTGGGTCACAATAAATACATTAAAAACAGTCTGTGAGTAACCGCTTGCTCGCCACCAACACAAAACACGCTCGCGCCGACCCACAAAAGGCATCGGGAGAAGCGGGAGTCCTGGAATACACCGATTGCGATTGCATTCAAAAGTTCTTCCAATACTATCAGTCCAGTGCCCGAGTGGAGTTGCCAGATCTCACCACTAGGGGGTGAACTGGGTCTGATGTTTAGAGGACATCCCGTCGGGCAAGCTCTCTCTCTCTTTCTCTCTCCTTTTAAAGAAATCCTCTGTTCGGCAGATGGCCGCTTGTCTCTGAAGATGCTCTCCGTGTGATTTCAGTCTCCGTATCCTTTGAGGTTTGCTTTGTTTCTGAGGTTTCACAAGTTCATAGAACTGAGAGAGATAAGCAAAACTACAAAAGGTGTGATTGACGTGAGAGGAATACATCCTGACACGAGGCAGCAGGGCGACAGTGTTCAAGTACACCATGAATTCTAGTTCACAAGCTCGGCGGAAAGTGAGACGCCCCTCAGCTCAAAAGAGAAGTTAGGCTGTAAAAATGTGATGTTTTTGGAAGACTTCATCCCTGGTACACATTTCATTTTAGTCAAGTACATCAGATTTCATACACGTGGGCTTTCTGTATTTCCTTGCGTTTGCTTTTTGAGCTTGAGGGAAAGCGATTCACGAGCCCCTGTGTTAAAAATACTGCATTCCCTCGATAAAAATCCTCCTTTTGCCAGCACAAACGGAAGGTGTCACCGTCAACACAGCTGGTTTGGGGCAAACATTGCCCATATACTCCACGAACACCTTCTCAAGGATGACCATCAGATTGCTTGGCTGAAAAAAATGTACAAGACAGCACCTCGAACAACGCATCTCATTATTGCGGTAAAACATCTTGGGAAGCTTTAAAGAAAGAATTACGCACACAAAAAGAAACAGAAAAGCCCTTTGATGCACGATATTCCAGTTTCGCCCTCGGACGCAAGCCTCTCAGTAGAAAAACATCCTCTCGCTTCTTATTGGACAGTTTTTGCTGTCGTTCATCTGTACAATACGATACGAATTTGTTCATATATTGCTTAAAGTAGTTCTCTCAGGATTCAAAAAGATCTAAAATACTATAAAAATCAACTTTCGATCGAGATAAATGCTGATAAAGATATAGCAAAAAAGTAGAAAGGCACTTGGAAAATGTTCTTTTGTTATATGGCACTGCTTCGTGATGCAGCACGTTTCAGCACAAAGATCCGAGAACGTCTCTCTTCACTCCGCGACCAAAATGTGCTCAGTAGTGGGCTTGCTGTGGGTCTCCAGTAAACCATTGAGTAACGCCGGCTCAACGTCAGACGCGTAGGGTGACTCGGAGGCTTGTTCCTCTCTCGGAGGTTCTTTGGGTGGTTCTGTTGCTGGTGAAGGTCCCGTCTCCTCTTCGTTTCCCACAACCTTGTCAGTGGCCACGCAATCCTCCCCACTGCCCTGTACAGTCTTGTCGCCCTTCGTAGTCTCCGTGACCTCGCTTTCGGTTTCAGAGGGTGGATTGGTGCTGGTGGGCGTGCATTCGCTTTCACTGGCCGAGCGCCCGCTGAAACTGTCTTCATCCGCTGCACCTGTGACGCCACACATCGACCCGTCGGCGTCCGCCCCGCGCGGTTTCTGATGGATCCTCTGGTGCCGGACCAGACTGTGCTTGAGGGTGAATGTGCGCTCACATGTCGGGCACTTGTAGGGCCTCTCACCTGGATGATAAACAAAAACATCTCACTTTTAGTACAGTTCAAGGTACATGCTGGAGTCTGTTTTCAGTACTGGTCATTACCTGTGTGAGAGCGCATGTGTCTGGTGAGGTCTTGAAGGCTCCAGAAACGCTTGTTACATATATTGCACACCTTTTTCCTCTTGTCCGGCTTGCTCCCAGGTTCCACTCCCTCAACGCTCTTTGGTTCAGTTGTGGCTCCCTCTTCGTCGCTTTTCTCCTCATTGTCCTCCTCAGATCCGCTCTCTGTTCCGTCCACCTCAGCCATGTCCTTTCTCGAACACTTCTCCACCGCCTCCTCTGCACCGTCTGTCTCCGTTTCACAGGGCACGGTTGGATCGTCTGCTTTTGGAGGTACGTTGGTCGGGTCTGCCACTACGTCTAGCTGGTGAACTTTCTCGTGTCTGGTCAGGGTGGCGGCGTAGCGGAAGCTCTTGTTGCAGCTTTTGCAGGTGAATTTGGACTCCTCCTGAGGTGTTGCTTTGTCGGATGCTTCAGCTTCTACTGCGGGGGAGGACTGTGACAGCTCGCTGTCGGTGAACTTTAGGTCCACCGGTTTCGAGGTGAAGGTTAAGTCGGGAGTCATATTGCTATGGGAATTGCTGTCATCTTTTTCTGGGTCATTGTGCTTCGAGGGCTCATGGGCTGGTGGTTCTTCTGCCTCTTTTTGAGGGATCATCTCTGCTATGGCTGCCTCTGTCGGTTTAGCTGGTGAGGGTTTCTCAGCATCAGATGCCTCGGGCTTCTCAAAGTCGGAGCTTGTGAGATCCATCTCCTCGCTCGCAGGAAGCTCAGCGTCAGACATGCTTTCTAGAATAAACATTAAGGCATTATTAGATTTTATCTGTCACACACACAGCTATAGACCATTTTGCAGGATGTAAACAACATCCTTTTTTTAACACCACAACAATGAACAAAACACAAAATGTTAAACAATATTTATATATATTAAAGAATTAATTATATATGTAAAATACAAAAATGGGAAATACATGCTTTTGGACCAGTGATGTTAACATCTTGCGAATTGGTCTATATCAGTAAAAAACTTGAAAGGAAATTAAATCTCTTTAGACTGCAAAATTAAATGATATAAAACCAAGTATAAGATAATATGAAACAAAGTATATACTTTCTACTATGTAACCCAAAAAATGTAAGGATTATTGTTTTCTCAGTAACTTAAACAGTATTTTTCGTGTACAATTTTAAAGGACAGTTTACCCCAAAATGAAAATTCTGTCATAATTTACTCGCCGTCAAATTGAAACAACGAAATCAAACAGATCTCATCCACTATTGACTCCCATAGTATTTATTTTCCCTACTAGAGCAGTAAATGTGGGACGAGATTTGTTTGATAACTGACATTCTTCCAAATATCTTCCTTTGTGTTTAGCAGAACAAAGAAATGTAAACAGGTACGGAACAATCTGAGGATGGGTGAATGATGACAGAAATTTCATTTTTGGGTGAACTTTCCCTTAAAGCTACAACACCTGTGAACAATTTATAAGAAAAAAAATGATAATTTCGATCATTTAAAGGTATAAAGATTTTAAGATAAATAAATCTGCATTTGTATAATATTACATAATTAAAGGCCTTTCTTATAAAACTTTTCTCTTATCATTTATAAAAACATTTTCATAAACAGACATTTAAAGATTTTTACATTTTGATTATGTCTATTAGTACCTGCACTGTCTGCTGATCCTTCCTCTGATTCCTTAGGCTGTGGCATAACACCGTTGCGCCTAAGCACTCGGTTGGAAATGCCATGTTTGCGTAACAGATGCCGTTCACAATTGGACTTGGTTGAGAAAAAGGCATCACACTGGTGACAAGGATATGGCTTCTGACCTGTTTACAAAATGAACAAATTACACACTTACAATGAGGTGCCAAACTGTAGGTGCATATCAACTATGTCTGTAGTGGTTTGCTCCGTAAAGAGAAACACATGAAGACTTCACCTGTGTGTGTTAACATATGACGCTGGAGTGAACTGGCCCAAGGGAAAACTCGGGGACAAAATGGACAGGTCATCTTTTGCACTGAATTTGAGTATGCATTCTTCTTCCCTTTAGACTGCTGGGGGTGAGTGCTCTGCTGGACTGGCGAGTGTTTCTCCTCCTTTATCTCTTTCTCGTCACCGCCGCTCGAGTGCTGACTTCCTTTTCTTGCTAACTCGATTGTGTTGGTTTGAAGATAGGCGCTGAACTGGTTGGCATCGGTATTTGCCAACATTCTCTCGACACTAGCAAACTCCCCACTGGACTCAAGATCAATACTCGGGTCGGTGGTGTTCAAGGGGGGTTTACTTTTGGCAGGCCTCTTCCTGGACCTCTTCTTTGAGTTGTTAAGGGGAAGCTCCTTTGTCAAGGTATCTGTTGATTCTTCCTTGCCAGTTGTAATAGAATTCAACGGACGGTTGTTAGTGTTCTCCCGTTTAAGAAGATCAGGAGCTCCAGAAACGGAGGAGATGATTTGAGCAATTGACGCTAGTGGGGGAAGTTCTTTCAAGGCGGCAGAGGGTTTGGGAAGCAGGGGCTTGAGACGCAACGGTCTTCCTACACCACTACCGGTAAGAGAGGTCAAGGCCACAGGGAGCTGGTAGCAACCAAGCTGCTGGGATTTCTCATCAATGGATCTATCGGCCTGAAGAGCCTGCGCAAGGATGCTAATGGATGACTGTTCCTTCTTAACCTCCCTGGGCAATCCAGCATCGATGGTTTGTTTAAGCTTTTTCGCTGGATTCTTGGGAATGGAAAGATCCATAGGTTCCATGGAAGTGTCATAAAAAACAGGTTCAACTTTAATCCCGGGTGATCCACTAGCACTTCCGGCGCTACTACTTCCCCCACAACTTTTGTTAGAGAAGTCTAAAGGTTGATCCATATCTGCACCATAGTAGTTCAGGTCCTCCACTTTGATAGACTGCAGTAGAGTGCTGGGAGAACCCCCGTTCAGATGAGATGGGTTTGGGCTGTTTTGTGTTGATGCGGCCACTAGGGTGATGATGTGTTCCTCAATATCCTGTTCGTTGATATCTAGGTGCTGTTTAAGAAGGTGGTGAATACAATTACGCTTGGCAAGGAAGGCTGCTCCGCAACGCTTGCACTCAAACGGCTTCCGCTGGCAGCCGTTGTGTGTGCGCAAGTGAATCTGAAGGTCCCGAAAGGTCTTCAGGTCCTCCCCACAGAAGCGGCAGGTAGTTTCATTAGGCCCAGGCTGCTCCAGTAAGTCAGTTGTGGATGTGGATGAGGTCACATACTTGATGTTTTTCTCGATTTCCTTGCGGTTGTTTTTCATGTGTTTCTTGCGTAGATGGCGCTCGCAGTTAGCCTTGACAGTAAATGGGTAGTGACATAGCCTGCAGACGTAAGGTCGCTCGCCACTGTGGGTTCTCAGATGACGAATCAACGTCGCTTTGTCCGGCGCAACATAGTCGCAGATGTTGCATTGGTGGGGTAGGATGCCCAAGTGGTAGCGCATGTGTGCCTGCAGCGCACTGGCGAATGCAAACACCTGGTCGCAAAATCGGCAAGGATAGGAGCCTTTTTGATTTCCCTTCTTGCCGGCGTTTTCCTCCAGCTTGCCAATGTCTTGCTTGATATGCCTTTCCCCCATATCCATTGGGGTGTGGGCGTCACCCATGCAGTCAGCCTCCATTTGTATCCTCTCCGTGGAAGCATGGTTGCTGGCAGAAGCAGAGGAAGATGAGGAACGATCCCTTGAATTCTTGTGAGGGTGGCTGGCAGGGGGCGGAAGGCTGGGGCTGATGCAGCCTAGTGAAGCTTGCTGGGTATTCATGAGGGGTGGAGGGGTTGATGCTACCATACTGGTTCTGGGAGCCACCAAGGGCTTTGGTTTGAGTGGAGGCATCTGCTTGTAACCCGACTGCATGGCACTGCAAGGCGCCTTGGATAAGGGTGGGAGTCCAATCTGGTTAGGAGCAGCAGAAGTTACTTTGAGTATTTGCTGTATATCCGCAAGCTCCCCACTGGATTCGCCACAAACGGGCTTTACCACCATACCACCATCCGGCTGCACCAGAAAACCAGTCTGGAAGGGTTGAAGGGACAGCAGTTTTAGTGCGTCATGATGAGAGAGACCGTGAAGAGTCGATGGGTCAACGAGAGAAAGGCTTACTCCTCCGACGAGGCCAGGTTCCTGAGGTACAGTGAACTGATTGGACTCCACATGGATAATCCGGATACTATCTAGCTTGGCCTGCTGGACTTCCTCTTCCGATGGGGCAGGCTTGACTTGGGAGATGTGCTGCAAGCCTAAGGAATCCATGAAGTTGCTTTTCTCAGGAGCAGGGGTCACATCTTTTATAACTTCGGGGGAGGCTATCTCTTGAGTGTCACTAGGACTCTCATGTGAGGTTTTGTGCAGGTCCAGAGCGGAGCTCAGAGGGAACGCCTTGTCACAGGTGTCGCACACGAAACGATGGAATTTGCCGGTGCACCTGCGAAGGTTCATCTCACACCATACCTGTAGATTTAAATACATTTCAAATATACTTTAAGAAAAGCCCGGCAAGACAATGAGCTGCTACATGCTGTGTGTATTTTTTCAAGTAAACTTATCGTCAACAGAGGAAACTTACTTGGGCGATTTGAGGAAACTTGTGGCATGAAAAGTCAATGAAAGCCAGATCATTAAACCCAAGAGGGATGGATGGGTTGTTTTGAATGAAGGGTCGTCCGTTAGGGTCTGTGGGAAGCTGCTTATGGGTAGCTGCGTTGTGGCGAAGTAAACTACGGTGTGACCGGAACGAGACACAGCATAAATCACATCTAGGAAAAAAAAACTATGATATGAGACATTGCCTCGATGATAAACCACACACTGTGTTAAAACAATGACTATACATGCTACGTTTATCACAGAATCATAAACAAAAGAAAACTAACATGAGACAGACTTCAGACACTTTAAAAAATGAACTCTCATCTATATAGCCCTGTGAAGATGCATACATCCCAGATATCCAGCCAGGATAATATAGGAGCTGTTTTTCTTAGAGAGTTAACTAAAGGTTGGATGACAACCACACCCTAGTCTACAACAGCTTGCTTAATGCGAAAGACAGCTGTCTAATGTGGTTCATGGTTCTTATCGCATGCCCTACCTCTGATCACAGTGACGACAGGTCTATAGGGACTGTAAGCTGCTTTTATCTCAGCAGACATATACAATGCCATGCTAGGAACAATGGAGCATTGCATCCACTCTGCAGTGACTTCTGTGTAATGTACTAAAGTTACAGTATTGCTCATGAATTATTTCATAGATTTGTCATTTTTAGATGCCTTTAAAATCCAGTTTTATTTGTTAAAATGAGTAAATGCATTAGGTAACAAAGTATCGATGAGAGATTTGAGAAATGTGTTCATATAATGGAAGTCAACGTTGTTCGGTTACCAACATTCTTCAGAATATCTTCCTTTGGTTTTACTCAAACAGGTTTTGAAATGACACGTGGGTGAGTAAATGATGGCAGAATGTTCATTTTTGGTTGACCTATCCCTTTAAAAACTGTCCAACAGTGGAAACCAATTCAAAGCAATCTAGATCCTCTTAGCTCTTGTGATTAAGAAGGATTAGCGCTTAATTTGCAGCACTTCCATACAACAATAACGTTGCTCTGAAACTCAACCGGCCTAGCCCTGCCAGCTTCCTTCACCCAGACTCATCCTGTGTGGCTATCCATTAACTACAGTCAGAGGAGCCAGTTGTCAGGTGGCTCTGGAAGGATAGTCTGCAGACTGACATCTCCAAGGTAACAACTACCACTTCACACATTCACATAGGAATATACATAACACTACAGAGATGTTGTGAAGAATGCATCTCCTTCTGTGTCTCATTACCCCCCCTCCCCTTTTATTCCCTGCTTCCTCTCTGTGCCACTCCCTGCCGTAAGCCTGGAGGCCGCATGCGGGAGGGGGGAGATGGTTTGGGGGTGGGTGGTGGTAGGGATGGAAGGGAAATTAAGGCCTCTCATGACAAGGAGGGGCCAGAAAGACGAGATTAAAGTTGTGTAGGTATGATTATTCTTGGTAAAGCTAATTCAAACTAATGCTAGACATATTTCAATGCACTTTGTTGGCAACTAAATTTAAAAGTAAAAAAAAGTAAAAAAAAAAGTACACAAAATTGACGTATTAATCTGAGCCTAACAAACGTTGCACATTCAGCACAAATTAAAATAAAAGCCCCTTGAGGAGTTAGTAAGACAAGTTTTCCCTTCTTTATTCGGATGTGTTAAATTATGACCGTTTCACGGCACAAAGCATGCCACTATATCTCCCAGCAACTGCGGGACTCCAGCCTAAAGCCCCAGTTACTGGCGTCTCCCTGCAATATAGATCCCACCTCAGGAGACAAAGCGGCAACATTCCAGTCTGAACATAATAGACAGCTATAATATACTGATGTGAAGACCTAGCGTAGGATTGGCTAGAACCGTTTCATTAAGTCTCATAACAACAACTCAAGAGCCGTGTTTACCAGGCTTGTCAGTTTCATGAATTAACATCTTCTCTTCATTAATCTCATGGAACACTTGACTGAAAATTTGTATTATGTTTGGAGTAACACGATACAACGAATACATTTTTATTGAGCATTTTTGTCTTATTTTACAGCACAAATGATTCCTGAAATTAAAATCAAGATACTTTTACTTCTGAAGCAAAATGACCTAAGATAGGGCAGCACAATGATTTTTTATGATTATTAATTAATAATTTCTGCTTCCAATTATTAATTTATCATAGTCATTGTGATATTAACATGTTAATAGCAAGCAAATTAACAAAAACTCTGGTCCAGAGTGTACAGATGTTGCCGAAGAAAAAAAAAAAAGTAATAAAATGACAGATAAATCGTGATTATTAACCACAATTAATATTTTGAAGAAAATAATCAGGATTATCATTTTAAACATTATCACGTAGCCCTAACCTAAAATACTAAGAGTCATGTTGTCTGGGAAAAAACTGAGTTAAGAAAAAACTTTCAAATCTCAACATAATTTAGTAATTAGAAATTAAGTACATTTTTCTTTCCACATTTGCAGATATTTTTGCTTGTTTTAAGCGTAAACTCGCTTGAATTTTTTTCAGTTCACAGGACATTCCCTAGGTGATTTTACTGTTACTTTATGTAAGAATGTTTAAAGTCCAAATGAAAATACAAATTACAAAAACTATTTTTTCATATATATAGTATATCAAGTTAATAGCGGTCTTACTCTTTTTAAAATTTGAGTACCATCATAAGCTTTAGTTAAAATCTGAAAATGCACTTCCTTTCTGTAATGACTATCCATCGTAAGGGACGTATGTTAGCCGGATTGGGTGGAGCATTCGTTAACTCCTCCCCTTCAATTGTCAGTTTGCTGCCTGTTCCATTTCAAAATGCAATGGTTGTTTTTTACATCCAATCAAATCGCAGAGAGAGACGGAAGCAACGCCGCTATTTTTCTCATTAGAAAGTCCATTTCCCTCAGAAATGCGTCAAGATGCAAAAAAAAAAATGATCGCAACTTCCAGTTCACGGGGACTTTAAGAATTTTATTTATTTCAGTGTATGTTGAGAATTATTTTTTTGCTTTTCCATTTTTGTACAGTATAGACAGACAGGAAGTGATGGGGAGGGGAGAGAGGGCAGCAGGATCAGGAAAGGTCCCTGAGCTTGGACTCAAACATGTCTGGGGAACTATCCACACGGCAAAAGGCTCAGACTCTTGTGAAAATTTTACATAAGAACCCACACAGTGTTCTTACACAATGTTTAGGGTGTGTGTTTGTACCTCTGTGTGGTGTCAGGATGAGTCTCCATGTGGGCATCAAGGTCATTTCTTGAGTTCAGCGTCTTGAGGCAGATAGGACAGGAAAACACTCCCTCCTGTCCCCTGTTCAAAGCCTGTTCATCTGCTCCACTATCCTCCAGGACCTGAAGCACACAGGTCAACGTCAGCTACATTTTGAGACCCCCCTCCAGGGGCGCAAGTTCCCTTGGGTAAGATGATTTGCTTACCTTTTTGCCAGGCGGCTCGTCCGATCGCTTGTCTTCATCTTGAGTTAGTTTGTGTTTGGCAGAGGGGCGTCTGCTCTTCAGTGGAGACAGGGTCGGGCTGTTGGGGATGGAGCTGGCGGAGTCCTTCTCGTGGATTTTCATGTGTCTGGAAAACAGAAAAGAAAAAAATTTACGACCACAGCTTATCCAACTTGAACTTTATTTACCACTAGAAGCACAATTTATGTATACATTCTGACAACGATATGTGACTCTGGACAACAGTCTTAAGTAGCTTGGGAACATTTTTAGGAATCGGCAAAAATACATGCTATGGGTAAAAATTACAGATTTTTCTTTTATTCCATTTTTTTAGGATATTAAGTAAAGATCATGTTCCATGAAGATACTTTGTAAATTTTCTACCGTAAATGCCATTAATTAATTTTTAAAGATAATATGCATGACAAGATTGTAAGACTGAATGACATTTTAGTGGGCGTCTTCTGTAAATCAGGGAACCCTGTATAATAGCTCATAATATGCTCAGAAAAACAAAAATGCAAATAAATTTAACAGAAAACAAAAATTTAAAGCAGTATTACACTTAATGTGTTTATGCTCAAACCCTTTTCCGTCTTTGACCCTTATATGTTTTAATATATGAAATATATAAAAAATTACCCAAACAAACACATTTTTTTACTGCATTCAGTCATATCATTTTTTTTATCCACATTTACTGTATGTTAAATGACATTAGTTTGTTTTATTGCATATAAATATGTTAGACATTACATAATATTTCATGTCTAACAAGCCAAATTTTATTCAAAACATTTTTTATCAAAATTACACACAAAAAACACAACAGTGATTCATTTCATGATATCTGGATGAAAAAGGAAGTCCCAAATTCTGCAAGCTAGTATACAGACACCTCGGTCAATGCAAAAGAGAAACAGAAATATATTGAAATAAGGCTTTGGTATTGATGAAGCGTGTTAATGCTTTTAAACCAAGTGTTCCTCTTTAAGGCATTTACAAAATTTGCAAAGTGCTTATAGAGGATTAGTACTTGGCTACCTCCCACTTGTTTAACAGACAAGAGTAATTCATGAATACTGCTGTGGAAATGTTGGGTAGAGGAACCTCTGTGTACCCCACTGGGATCCGACAGAAATGACTCCTAATGGGCTGAAATTCCTGCAATTATCCCGCAGTCTCTACATGTGCATATGTGAAGTCAAAGATGGCTGAGAGAGATCAGCGGAAGAGAGCGCTAATGTTGCATGGAGAAGGCCAAAGGACCATCCTCTTTCCAGAGAAGTCTGGAGGAAATCAATGTGGGCACTCAAAGACATCTAAAAATGAATTAAATGCTCAACTTAAGAAAAACAAAGTCCAAGGTCACTCTCTGAGGTTTCTGAGTTATTGTAAGCTTACGCTTTTATGTCTGCAGTATATCAACCCACATATCACCGGATAAATGATATCATCTTGTTCAAAGTGTTTATATATAGATCCAAAAAGGTCTCACTCCAATGTTTGTATGCTCTAAAAGTTTATTTGATAATAAGTTCTTGTGTGTGTGTATATGTGCGTGTGCAAAGGTCAGACATCCGTGGCCCTGCGTGTCTCAGTTTTCACTCTGCAGTCAGTGGTTTATTAATAGAAGGAAGCATGTTGGACGCCCGTGTGTGGACCTGACGGGCTGTTATATCTCTCTGCTCTGGAATCTGACCAATCACAGAAAACCTGCACTGCCAAGTCAGCAAACTGTGATTGGATGAAACCCATCCTCACCTTAGGCTCATATAGAAGGGTAACCTATAACCTCAGTGAAATCCTTACTAGGTAAACGTGGTACGTCTGTAACGCTACTACTGGCTCCAAGTCATTAAATGAGGTTGAACCATGAACAATTCATTTAAAAACTAATGAGTAATATAGTGTGTCTGTAACTTTTCCCCGTCCTTGAATGAAGCACGTTGATGTGGACGTTTCACGAGCAGACTGGCTAATCTGTAAAGGATCATAAAACTTGGTCATGCGTAAGCAGGTCGGTTCAGATCCAAGCATTCCATCGCACTCGAGCAAGAGCGGAGACAGAGGGCGCTGTGGTGTCAGAAAGTCTTCTTTTTTCAAAGCAATGTCACACCAAGGGCACCTCCTTTAAACCTGTTCGGTGGTGCAACCGAGGTCGAGAGAGTTAAAGCAAATAAAAGCAGCCAATCAGAACGTGTCCTGACTCTCCTCTCTGAAGTTATGATCCTTCTCCATGACAACTGTGACTCTCTCCCTTCCCCGTCCGTGTGATGCTTTGGCAACAAGATGGCTGCCTTCTAGCCAACTACATGGACAGTCTCACAACTTTTATTGTTTGGGCCTGTAAGCAACCACCTATCAACAATTTCTAGCACCCTTGCATCCACCGAGAACGCCCTAACAACCATTTTATGTTGTTTTGCACTCAAATTTTTCATATACAGTTTTAGATTAAACCAAACTCTTTTTATTAGGTGATATTTGTCTACGGAAGTTATAAGGATGTGTTATCAGATCCCCAGCAGGCGATGTAGCAAAACCTGATTCCCTTCACATCCGTCACAGTCGCACATTCTATGCAAATCGAAGTTAGTGTGCTATTTCTAATTTCACTTCAGCTTACTACAAGATAACAGCAATTTACAAAATGTCCATCTCTGCCGGGAGAACTTTAACAACCAAACGCACATACAGAGCCCGCTTATGCACTTTTACATCACCCTTCGTAACTTTGGGAGGAAGTTCATGTTTACCCCCTTAATCAGCAAGGCCTGCTGGGAGAAGATACCATGAGCAGAAGCTGGGGGAGGTGTTTCAAAGTCACCGTTCACTTCCTGCAGACCTCACGCTCCTTTAACAAGAGCGTGGCTATCCTGTTCACAAACGCCAGTGTTAATACACCAACATACACAAACAAACCAACGCCTATTCATTTATCTTTGTGGCACACTCGTCCTCTGGGCAACTTCTCAAACTCAAAGCTAAAGTCAGAGTGAGCTTACATACATCCAACACACATGTGTATGTGTTTAAAAATTCTAAATTAATATGCACAGTACACAGACATATAGTATATAAACACAAACATTTATTATGAATGCGATTAATCGCAATATATCGTTTAATTAATAAACCTTTATATTCATGGGCTTCAGACACGTTTATTAATTCACTCTTTATTAAGTAAACCATTTGTTAATGTTATGGGAATTTGGCCTTATTTTCATGAAATTTCATAATCAATAAATTATAAAAAAAAGTTATTCTGCATGAGCTCCATGTGAGAAACCCTCCATTTAGCACATGCATGATTACTCTTTTCTGTCCACTGGCTTTAAGATTTTCTGCTATTTAATGTAACATTGATTAGGCTTTATTTGCAATCATATTATTCTCCACGTTGCAAAGTGTGAAATTAAATATATTTAAAAGAAACCCTTCTTAATCTTCAGTAGCCTATCTATTATCTCAAGACTAGCCATTTTTTAATATATGGTATAGAAAAACGTAACGTTACAAAAAAACATAAATCTCTTTTAAGGCCTAAGCGATTATGTATTCTGTAGATTCTGTATCCATCTTTAAGAAACGCCTGAAAACACATCTGTTCCGCCAACATCTGACTGATCTGTTATGACGCTTTTCTTCTCTACTCTACTCTACTCTGAAAAAAAAAAAAAATGGTAGGAATGAATGAATGGTTCCGTATACTGTGTTAGGCTATATAAGACTAGTCGTCTTTTTGATTGCACTTATGCTTTTGTTGTACTTATGCTGTCCTAATTGCTTCCATTATCTACCCCACTTGTAAGTCGCTTTGGATAAAAGCGTCTGCTAAATGACTAAATGTAAATGTAAATGTATAATTAGCCTTTATTTCTTCTTTCGATATTGGTTGATATTGGATTTTACTCAGAAGTCTGTTAAAATGTTTCATAACTTGTAAAGTAAATGAATGCTGTATTTTTACATAAACATCCAAAACAAACTGGTCTTGAAATATGTCATTACATTTGTAAGGAATCAAAAGCGTGAGCACGGTTTATGCATTTATTTGTGGGTACCGATTTCAAAAATTAACCGAGGCAACGATTAACCAAACTGTAGCCACAGATTTGTAGGGCACGTTTTTTCCTCCAACAGGGACCTCGCAGGGTCCGTACTATGTGGATATTGTAAAACAGGGCTAGTCACCACGTTGACCAAATGCGAGACGCCAATCATCTTTACCTGGCCCGCCTTAATATTTCAAATAAGTGGAGAGACTTTAAGAATGATGTGCTTTAAGAAATGCGCATCCTGAGACGCCACGCCTTTGAAATTCCAAAACGCTGCTACATTCAACACTAAAGTAATTCCCGTGGCTCATTACGATTGGCGTCTTAGTAAGCGATTTGTTCGGTCTGTCCAAAAATCATCATGTTATTTGCAATGTTATAATCAGCAATCCACAGCCACAGGCAGTCGCGCACGATAGGTCGCTTTCCAAACCCTTACCCTTTCTTCAACTCCAAAAAAACATAATATTTAATAAATTAATTAATCTTTTTTTAATGCATAAAATGATTTCCTCATCCAACATCATGTCTCACAAATAATTCACAAATCAAAACTTTTAACCCGAGTCACACAATAACCAGGACTGACCTGTGCATGTTCCCATTAGTGGTGAATGTCTGGCCACACACTTTGCATTTGTAGGGTCTTTCTCCACTGTGCACCAGCATGTGACGGTCCAGAGAACTAGCTGAGCTTAGAGCCTTCCCACAGATACTGCACGAGTGGTCTGATGTCCCACTGTCAACGTTGTGCTAGAGAAAAGAAATTCAGGTCAGCTAATTCATGTGTGCTTAAAACCATTTACTTATTCACAGTCCCTAATAAGCACATATAGGCCCCGTATTTGCTTATTGGGGGACAAAATTTAATGTAGATCATCAAAACTCTTTCTCCGGAGACAGTCTTTGTTTAGTGAGAGTGACGGGACAGAATGCATGATGGATTGTCAATGCTTTGGCTATATGACCGACAGAGGTGTGCAACATATGGAATGTTCTACAGTATGTTCTATAACGTCATGCTGCTTAACCTCATTTCCATTTGTATTGATTTAAATGTATTTTCTAAATATAGACAGGTGAGCTGAAGACTGGACAGCTGAAGGTTTGCGTGTTTGTTACCTGTCGGATGTGCATGGTGAGCTGATGTTGGGTCTGAAAGCCCTTATCACACAGCGGACAGACAATACACCCACTGTCATCTTTGGCTTCCTGCTATAAATATACACAAAATTAAATGCTTGTAGTTAAAGACCATACAGCTTAGATCATCACAAATCATTAGATCACTACCACATTATGACATCAGAACACTACAATAATACAGCTTAAAGATATTTAGTGCTATTGTCACTTTCACAGTGGCCTTACAAACATTTCTAGACACTTACGTTAATAAAAAATATATATAGTGTTAAATTAAATTATTGTTAGTGCTATAGTGTACAAGATGTGACTTTACTGGTAACTGGCCCATATGGATGATGTGAAAAACCAATAATAAAACCAATACTAAAACCTAAAATAAAGAAAAAACCTGAACATAAAAACAATCCTATTGATCATCTACGTGTCATTCAGAAATGGTTTGGGGAGCGTGGGTAAATTCCCATATGCAGAAAAGAAGGATCAAGGCCTTGCTTGCCGACCTTGAATGTCTTGTCGGTACATGTTGTATGTGTGAGATACTGAGCTAAATCCAGTCGGTTAAACAAACACTTGCCGCAGCATAACCCTTAAACCTCAGGAGTTACATCAGTCATAACGACACTACTATCAAATATAAATACTGTATTGTTGTGGATGTACCGCAGGAATACAGTCGTCTTTTATGCCATTAAGTGGAGTTGTGGCAATACGGACCAGAATGAATCTATTTGCACCTCACATTTTACAGTATTTGTGCACTCTATGTTTCTAAACAAAGCTTCTACTGTATATGTTTTTTATTGTGTGCTTCATGAAGAGCATCGCTGAGAAACGTAAACTTGAGTTGCAAATCTGTATAAGCGACCCCATGCGTGCCGCCTTCCTCTCGCCGCTGTTGACAATACGGCAGATCATTAACTCGACTGTTCTGGAGCGCGAGGAGCTCAGTTCCTATGTAGTCATGTGACAAAATTCCTTGTAAACTTACTCATATTTTTTCATAAAATAATTGTGTCAACACCTGTCAATATCTCATTATAAGAAAAGTGCATGAGTCACAAATCCTGCATTAAGCAGTAACACGAGCAGTTAAACTATGCTGGATTCTTCAAAAACATCTCTGCAACAAGAGCACTTCCTTTTCCTCTAATGGAACGCTGGCATACGGCTTGTTTTCCTGCTCGGACTATTTTGGCTTTGGTTCAGGACTCTCGGAAGACGACTGACCAGCTGACAGTGTTTACCTACTTATTCAGCATGTTACAAGGATACGAGGGGACGTGTCATCCGCAGAAACAGTGTGCACCAAATCGACTGAATCTTACTGACCTGCTTTAAAAAGTCCAGAGGTCATTTCTTGTGTTATCAAACCTTAACAATGCATCAACGCTAAACTTGTTTGATTTAAAAAAATTCAAAACAATTATAAGTACTATAATGCTTGTTTAGAATCCAAACCTGTTGCGCTTTGAGAGATACGCACGTGCCAAAATTGTTGTATGTATATATATTGTTTTTTGCTGTATAGTTTTGTCTGAGCCTGTCTGCGGTACCTGTCTGCAGGGAACTGTACCTTTGTTTCTCTCCGATTTTCTTCAGTTAATCCGTTACATTACGTAACACAGAGTAAGCTTTTTTCCATAAGGAGATCATAAAAGGCCTGAGACGTAGGCAATAACGTTTTAAGGTAACACAGATATTTCCAATATAAAATTAAAACAAGATCACCACATGTAAAATTAAAATAGCACGCACATGAAATAATGCATATTTATCATTGTTTTAAATTAATATAATAATTAACTTACTTAATAATAGATATAAACTAAACTACACTACTTAAATAAATTAAATATTAGATAAATATTAAAATCAGTTTAACTGACAGTTTAATAATGTTAAATGTTTCCGTAACACGAATAAACTAGTGCATTTTCATTTGAAAATTGAGTTTTCGTTCTCAAAACGCTCTTTGTCCAAACTAGCGTTTTCAAGCGTTTCCCAAACGCTGCCCATCCACACTGAAACGTCTGAAAACACTTACATCCATGTCCTGCTCATGAGTAAAACCTAAGACATGTCAGCATATTAATTAACTTTCTGCCTAATTATGTCGCGGCAATGTGGAGCAAAGACACCGATTTTTTTTATAGACTGATAATGAGGTAGCTTAGAGATATTGCTGCGGATAACACAAGCCTAAAAAGCTGCAAAAGCGAAAATGAAACTTAACTCACGCTCCGCTACCAAACAATAACTGCAGAGTAATTAAATATTCTGTCTCGATATAAAGTATGAATGAACTGACATCAACGCTATCAAACAGGAGAGCAGCCGAAACAACTGTGTCACATGAAGAAAATGCGTCATAGTTTTTAAACCCCTCCGTTTTCTCATCCACACTACAATGCAAAAACGTTTTTTTCAAATTGATCCACTTTCGAGTGCGTTTTCGAAAAGCTAAATTTTCGTTGACAAAAACGCTGTCTCAGTATCGACGAGAGTCCAAGACGGAGAGAAAAGGATGCATTTTCAAACGAAAACGCATTAGTGTGGACAGGGTATAAAGAACACAACCACCCATGAGGTTCAACAGAGATAATGTGTTGATGATGGTAAATGAGTTAAAGGTACTAAACTATGGGAAGTAGTGGGAAACTCTTAACACTACAGGGGGATGGGCGGTTTGATAAAAAACCTTCAGAGGCAAAACTTTTTTCCAGTTCCCCGGGAGTGTTAAGGGGTCAAAAGTGACACCTGTTCTCCGCACACGGGAGTGTTAAGGGATGAATTGCATGCTGTAATGGGAGCCATGTGATGCAGAAGTGTGGACAAAAGGTGAATTGAGATGCCAAAGAACCATTTGTCACTTTCTGTTTTAAGGCAGGATGCTGCATCTATAAAATCTCCCCCGCCCCGTCTCTATCACCATCTAACCACAAAAACACATGTATATCAAACACCAGCTATTTGAGACAACGTTACAATACCATTAATGGAATACAAATATTAGAATAAGTGACAAAAATAGCATACTTATTATAGTTACAAGTGCTTTTTTTACAAGTTAGTTTTTGGTAGATTTTTTAAATGTTCACATAGTGCATGTTTTTTGGCTAATGTTACCCACAACATTACTTTTTGTGACTGTTCTCTTTTGAAAGCACAAAAATAGCAAGTTTTGAATCTACTACAAAGTTAATCAGCAATGAATTTTACTGTCAAAAATTGAGCAGCTACCTAACTATAAAACTATGTTGCCAAGATGCAATTTTACAACTTGGTGACAAGTCCCCATTCTGACACACTGTCTTATTAAACTATCTCCTGTCCCATCACACTGAAGAACATACTTTTAGTGTCTGGTAGAAGTTGGAAATTGCAAACTGGGATGCATCCAGGACATAACACGGGCTTATTTGGTTAAACTGACTCAGTGTTAGTTTATTCTGAGGTTGAACGTGTGAATTCTGCATTCTGCATTTGGATCATAATGTGTAAATATGGTGTGTGTGTGTTTAATAACCACAGACAGTTGTTGTTTTGACACTTCACAATTGCAGCTTTATCTTAATATTGAACACACAAACCTGTTGAGTTTACATGGAAGGGTTTGCCTCATTTGAAAAAAGTCTTACCTGGATCTTTCTTGCGCTGCGGTTGGTGCCGGGGCTTTTGATAGGCACCTTATTAGGCGTTGTGGGGGCGGAGTCTACTCCACCGTTAAGCTGGGCTGCTTTCATCACATTGCTCATCATGGAGTTGATAGAAGACAAGTCCACCCCGTCGGAAGCCTCCATCTCTTCATCTGCTCCGTTCTCCCATTCTTTTTCTTCCTCTACAGCGGCCGAACCCTCTGAAGGTATTCAAATAAAGAGTGGTATTTTATTAAAGAAAAGTTTCTTTTAAGTTTTTAAGATAAAAGAAACGTCTTCCAATAGGTAAGGGCTGCAGCATAAGTTAAAGGAATACTCAGAACCCAAAAATACAAATTCAGTCATAATTTACTGAATTAACGTTAGGAACAGACAGTTCTGACACACCATTGACAACAAATTAAAAAAAAATCTACAATGATAGTCAATGGTGCCCCAGAACTGTTGGTTGCTAGAATTCTTCCAAATATCTTTGTGTTTACAGAACAAAGATTTGGAACAACTTGAGTGTGAGTAAATTCATTTTTGGGTGGAGTATTCCTTTAAAACTTTGTATATCACTTAAAACTTGTATTATTGCCCCATAATATTAAATCACTTTTTTCTTCATCAAGTCAATTTGAATAAAAGCATCTACTAAATGCTTGGATGTAAATGTATAGACAAGAAGTTATTCACTGGTACCTGTATGTGTTGTTTGTGTCTCCGAGGGGGCGGGGCTCTGTCTGTCCTCGCTTTGCTCCACCTCCTCCTCCTCCTCCCCCGTAGGGGTGCAAGTAGTCGATTTTGTTCTCATCTCTTCTTTTGAATTTTCCATAACTATAAAAAGGTAAAGAAAATGTAGATCAATTATACAGAAAAAAAAACACCAACTGTCAAGCAATTCCATAGAACATGACAACTTTCCACTCTTCATACCGTTTCCCAAAACCTTTTTTTTTTATAATGTTAGACACTTTCAGCATGGGGGCTAAATCTCAGGAACAATTTGAGAATGGAAAACTGTTCAGTAGATACACTGAACAGAGTACTTGCCCAGTCATTGGAAAATAATGTTCTCCACCCCTACCACAGAGAGATGAGACACCAACACACATTCTCTTAGCCCGGTCTGTGGTTTATGACTCCAGCACCTGTCTGTCAAGCACAAGTGAGAGGGAGTCTATCTATCAACTGACTAAACACATGTCTGTAAGACTGATCATACATAAGATCTGAAATGATCGGACCTCATTGTCAGCTAAAAAGGTCCATCTTTCATTCTATATGTTCCTTCCACTTTCATAACTCACTTCCTCTTTCTTGACATCTAAAGTCTATCTTTGTTGAAGACCTCTCAAACATAATTAAAATCAAAGGTCTGATTGGCTGGAACAAAACCCCAGCATCATGCGCATATGGACCAGTAGGACGTGACTATCAAGTGGCTCTGATAAAGGAAACAGGAAGCTGTGGTCAGCCGTCTCCGTGTTTTCGTAATACCACATGACCATCACACAGGGCAAGCCTGGCAGATGGCTGTAGATGCTAATCTGGTATAAGCGGTACTCTTGAGAGGGGGATGTAGGGTTCGCTCCTAAAACTGAGGGGATGAACCAACATAGATGAGCAAAAACCTAACACTTCAAAAACTGACGACGTAACAAATCTGACAATGACTAAGAGGCTAAAATGAGAAATGACTGCCAGAGAAGGAATGAGACAAAATGATGGAGAGAGAAAGAGATCGAGAGATTGTCATTTCCCATCCACAGCCTCACAGGAAGCTCTTCTGCGGTCTGGGTCGCTTCCTCGTTTGGAGAGAGGATAAGGGAATGCGAGTGTGCGTTGGTGTATGCGAGGAGGCACCCGGACAACAGAATCCGAAATAAAATGAGTTATCAAAGGTCAAACTCGGCTCCAACAAGTGGAACTTTGCATATGTCTCATAAGCCGAATGGAAGTACAGCAAACTCTTTGGAAATCATCCCAACATAAAAATAACTACATGTTCACACTCCGTTCCAAACCTGTTTACGACCCTTTCCTCATTGAAACACGAAACAAGATTTTTTTGATAAATGTCTCAATGGTTTTGTGTTCATACAATGGAAGTCAATGGGGTTACCAACAGTCTTCAAAATATCTTCTTATGTGTTCTGCAGAAGAAAGGAAGTCGTAGAGATTTGAAATGACATGAAGATGAGTAAATGATGGAAGAATTGTCATTTTTGGGGTGAACTATCACTTAAATGTTCTTTAATGCACAAAAAGAACAAGACGTTGTGTCTAATCCTATGAGCAATAACAATAGTGATGCTTGTCTTAAAAGTCATAATGCCATAAAAAGATAATTCTTCATAATTTCATTCACAACCTTAACCGTTTAACCCAAATAAATGCCTTTTTAACAAATCCATAATGGTTTCACCCCTAAATTAAAGTACTGTCATCAGTTACTCGCCCTCTTGTCATTTCAACCTGTCGATAACCGAACAACACTGGCCCCCATTCACTTGCATTCGTTTTGTGTCCATACAATAGAAGTGAATGGGGGCCAGTGTTGTTCGGTTATCGACTTTCTTCAAAATATCTTCTTCTGTGTTCTGCAAAAAAAGAAAGTCATACAGGTTTGAAATGACAATAGGGTCTGTGAATGCTGACACACTTTAATTTCTATCAAACCGATAAGGTCAGCTGAAACTGTAACAAGCATATAAGGTATAGGCTATTAACTCTAAGGGGAAGTAGTCTTAAAACAGCCAATCAGATCAAAGCTCGGCTCCAGATCGGTTTCCCTTCATTAGCCAAAGCAGAACCCCTCCTTTGATAGTACGACTGGATGATTGGCGACGCGTTTAATCGCAGCAAAATGAAAAACGGTTGATGGTTGGCAGTAAACAAGAGCAGGAGAGAGGAGAGAAAACCTGTTTTAGTAAAGAAGGGTGTGGATCATCAAGAAAGATACTGTTGGGTTTTGTTGATGACTAGATGTAGAAAGGGGATTACACAACAGCGGGGCAGGTTTAGAGTTGTGCAAGGATTTGGGGTGGGGGTTTAGAGAGAGAGAGAGAGAGAGAGGACGAGTTGCACTTGTTATAAGATTCTCGCTCTCTTGCCGAGAGAGATAGTGGGGGTGGAGGGTGCCGTGGGGGCTGCTGTTACTACATCTGTTCCTAACCATCAGTCTCACTTTCCAACACACCACACACACACACGCACACACACGCACACAAACTCGACAGAAAGAGGTTCCAGCACATCCCAGTTTCAAAGAAACTCAACACATGTACATTCTGAGGGGTGCAGTGATGATTTTGGTGTTATGGACCTGTTTGCATGTGCATGCGTGTATGGGTGAAAGCATGTGAGCCTTGAGTGTTTATTAGTTTGTCAAAAGCACACAAGGGTGGAAAAGTCTTCACACTGTGCCAAACCGAACAAGCATGAATGCCGCTGGTGCCTCTCTCTCTCTCTCTCTCTCTCTCTCTCTTTGCCCATTTGCTCTCTTCTCTCTCTCCCCATTTGCTTACTCTCATCTTGTTTCATCTTCAATCTCTCTCTGCCTCTATCCCTTTAATGGATGTTTCAATTTGTAGATTAAGCAAAACTTTGGCAAAAGAAATTTGGGTGACGAAGAATACAATGACAAAAAAATAGCACTAGAATAGGTTGTGTAGTAAGAATATACAGTAAAATCATTCAAACTGTTTACTTAGGGGGTGAAGGAGATGTTTTACAAGACAGTAAGGCAAGTGTGATGTGCACTTTTGGCGAAAACCTGCCATTAGTTGAAGTCCCCTGGGGGTCTCTAGCGTGTGAGGAGCCCATTGAGGGGGTAAAAGTTTCCCACAGTCCGCTGGGAATCTCCTCCACTAACACACAACATCAAGATCAGTGGTAATTTCACATAGAACAGCGCTTTTTGTCATTTTCTGCAAAGCGTGTGAAACTGAACCGGGTGAACCATGGTAAAATTTGATAGTAGAGAGCATTTACCTATGAACAGACTAGAGGTGGGGGATGTGTAGAACTGGAAAGACGGGCATTTAAATTCTGCGTGCGCACATACCACGCAAGCTTATAGGGAATCTGCAGCCGCACAACTCCGCAGAAAGCTGTGCTGAATTCAACAGAACTGCGACACCCATCATTCAACTTTTCACTTCAGCCGTCCCATTCGCATTTGAAACACACTGGATAATGTGTATTCCACTACCAACAACAGACTCACACTCACAGATCAGCTGAATTTATTTTACCACGGCGTTCCACAGACGTTCTCAGATAATATTGAGGAAATTAAAAAGAGAAGAATGACTAGATACAAGAACCATAACTATTCTATGTGCAAAAAAATCCCCCCAAAAATGGCCAATTTGCATCACTCAAAGAACAAGTAATCGGACGCCTCGGTTTACTTTGATGATTTCATCACCAACTTGTCCTCTCCTCCACTTTACCACAGGAGACACATGTGACTGCCATGTCCACATGGCACCTGACTTTTTATTAGCCATGCATTCCCAATCTAAATTTACCATTATATTTGGGCAGGAAGCCACAGCATCCCCTGCCAGCCACAAACCCAAGCATCCTATTTAGTCAAAAACCTTTAGCTTACAAGACTTTTCCCTTCCAGAACAGGTTCAGAACAGATCTAGCCCAAATTCAATCTCGTTCAAGTTATTGGCCACTCCTGGGATGCAAATGACAGAGCTGGGGTGGGTTGGGCATTCCAAGGATGGCTGCCAGACAATAGCTCCAAACCAAACTGCCAAAAGTGACACGTGCACTTCAAAAGCAAGCAGATACCTAATGGAGCGACCCTGGTGCTTTCGGGACTGTGTATTTTAACCTGCCAGGCAGAAAGGGTCTGTTTGCCGAGGATAAACATTTGGTCATCATTTATTCACCCTCATGTCGTCGAAAATCTGTATATATGGGTGGAACCCAAAGGAAGACATTTTGAGAAATGTCTCAGTGGTTTTGTGTTCATACAATGGAAGTCAATGGAGGCCAATGTTGTTTAGTTACCAACATTCTTCAAAATATCTTCTTTTGTGTTCTGCAGTAGAAAGAAAAGTCATACAAGATTTAAAAGACATGAGGGTGAATAAACAAAATAATTTTCATTTTTGGGTGAAGTTTCTTTCAACTCTAAGAAAGAGCGAACAAGTCTGCAAAAGTCTAGGGGGGTTGTTACAGCAAATCCAGCGACCATATGTTGGCTGTTTATTACAGCCTCCAGTGTCTCTCCTGACATCCCAGAAACAGGCGAAATCCAGACTCTCTTGTGTGAAATAAGTATTGGCCAACACAGATAAATGAAGCTGCGGAGGAAGGAAGCTACACTGTTATACCCTTGCATGAAGCGCGAACGATTTGTTTTTTTCACTCCCCTCATTTATCCTCTCCACCAATCGTATGTTTGAGTAATTCCGAGCGGCTGGGGCCCATCCTCCACCCATTCAGTCAGCATCCTGCCCTGACTTGCCAAAGCAAGTTACACAAATCCTCTCTCACACACACCGAACACTAAACGACAAAGAAGGCTCACTCAGTCACCATCATGACTATCGCTTTACTTTAGGTTTTAAACAGACTGTGACGCATTCTCGCGTGCAATACGACAGCCTAAACTCTTCTCATTCTTCCTCTCTCAGCCTCAAGGGCAAAGATCGGGGTATCACTAGAGCACTATGTTTACAGATACATCTAAAAGGGGGCCAAACTAGGACAGAGTTAAAATATTTCTCTCTCTTACTCAAATAAATCAAACTCTCCTGGCCATTCATTCAAAGCCTTTTATTTGTGCTTCATTCACGCGAGCTCCACAATCCAAGAGTTGACGCTTGCACAAGCTCCTTCCCGCTTTCAGACGGCTCAATGGGGAATAAGCCTCTGATCTTTATGTAATGGCCCACTGAACCAGCTTTGTGCGCAGAGCAAAACACAAAACACAATGGGACTTCATAAACCGCATCCAAAGTCATAAAAGAAACTTCCTGCAGCAGAAAACTGTCCTTTTCGGCGTGCATTGTGCGAACATCCAGCCAAAAACTACTGCAATCCGGCAAATCTTGTAACCTGATACGGACAAGCGGTGATTAAAACCTATTCAAATTTGTTGAGCTTTTTCTTCAAGGTAGGGGTGCACGGTGTACTGGTGCTACGGTAGTATTGCGATGCTAAAGCTTAAATAAAAAACAAAAACAACAAAAACAAGCTCTATTTTTTAAACGGTAGTAACGGGGTACAGTAAGTAATGTTGACTTTGCGCATTAACATTCATTTGTACACTTACATTTTTGCCTTTTTGCTGAGTTTCTCTTCTTAATGCTTTGAAAACAATTCAGCACTACTACAGCAAACTTTACTTATCTTCCTCGATACTAGTGCTTTAAAGTCTTACCATAGTAAATAAATATTAAAGTATACTACAGACAACTTATCCAATTACTACAGTTAATACAACAAAATTTTGTAGTGTACAGTATAATACAGTTTACTCTACAAATGTTTCCTTTAGTACTGTGTGTTAAGAAAATACGGTTTATTTCCAAGATCGTAAGATATGGTTATGGTACCGTGATAACTCTACGTTAAGGTTTAAAGAGATCTGGCGTCCCAGATCAGAATCTTTCACAAGTGGGTATCAAGATGTGTTGTAACACCCAAACTTGTTTACAGTTACTTATCGAGACATTATCAAGTCATACAACATAAAGAAGAGTTGCACATGTTAAAACTCAATACACTGAAGATGCTGGTCCCGCCTCCTCCTGCTACTTACTGGTTCATTTAGAAACAGACACTGATGACATCACATGACACAGGTTTAAACTCATTGTTTAGGACCGAAAAAAAACTTCTAATGACCAAACGACTAGTGCATTTAGAAACAATATAATACCTCATGAGAATAGTACTTCCTGTAGGTGCTTAAAACTCACAATAAAAAAAACTACACTAGGAGACATGTTCAGGCTAAATTAACAGAGAGGATGGGTTTTTGAATTTTTCCAGAGATGTGATGATAGAAGTTGCCGCCTCAGGGCTATACAGGGTGTTGAAACAGTGAAATGAACTGGCCTAACAAAAAACCTCACGATTCGAGCATGACTAAAATGGTCCAATCTACGAGTGTGAGAAAATGCAGTACTTCCCTCAACAAAATCAGTTCAATGCCTCAGGAGCAGAACAGAAACAACATACGCTCAGCGAAAACAAATGAAGATGAGTGGCCAAGCACAAAAACAGTCTGGTTATCTGTTCTCAGTCTGGTTATCTTCGATCAAATAAGAAAATGTGGTAGTTCACGCCTGAGTAGTTTTTAAACTCTCACATAAAATGAATTATCACGACCATTCGCAAATCTAGCTTTGTCTTGTTCTGATGTAGTGTTTAGTCAAAACATCTTTTGTGTGGCTGTTGTTTGCAGCGAGATCGCAGTATCTCTTTCATCTCAGGCCTGCAGCCACTCAAACAGGTTCTTGCTGGATGACAGTGCCTCACCTCTCAAACAAGCCTCAGGCCCAACCACCGCACTGTGTGTCATCATTATCTCAACATCCTCAATGTCCAACGAAACAACTTTACATACTGATGGAGAAACTCACAATCTGGTCCTGTTCTGTGACTTTTCAACAGATGCGTCACAAGTCTGAGCATGGGCGACTGCAGGCACTCGAGACCGTCGTTTGAGCAACAGGCCGTGACTCATACGAGCACTGAACGTCACCAGCTATCTGAAAACTAAACACGCTCCTATGAATAGAAGTTGCTTTGCGAACATCACCTTTTTGGTATAGTTCTGCTTATAATAATGACAATAATATGTGATGCAAACCCTAAAAAAATCTCCGTCTGGAGTGTGAAATGGGAATACATGGCAATTCAAAGCCATTAGCTTATAAACATTTAGATGATGACGTGATGAATCAAAAGGCGAATTGGAGAAACGTGCATTTTCCTCATATTATGCGTGAAATATGGCAGCATCATACTTTCATCTAGATAACACAGCTGTTTTGCAGAAGAGAATGCTGACCTTTGACCTCGCTACCTGAGAACACTGAAACAGATGAGTAAATATAGCTAACTATACTAATTCGGAATGAGCAAACCTTTTTATTAAACAAATATTTGAATATATGTATTAATGAAAGATTATATTAAATGATGCTTTAAAACCAATAATTGATCAATTTAAACACTGATGTCTTGTTTCTATTCTTAGCATCTTCCTTAAATAATATGCCCTTATGGGAGAAGACTGATATGAAACGCATATGTTTTGCTTTTTAAATCAGCAATTAACCGGTTACCTCGTCTCGTAAAGATGTTTTGTAATCTATCTTGTTTTTTAACATTACCCAGCTATTTTATATTAACGCATGAACAGATAATACAACTTTGCTCAATCTGGTATTTTGTCTTTAGATCTATTTGAATTCTTTCTTTTTAAAGCAACAGCCACAAATACATTTTTTAAATTCTTTCATGTATCTTGTTGGCAAGTCATACGTAACAAACCCACCTGAATGAAAAGCTAGATTACACGTCATGCAGAAAATGCGAACATGTACGTGAGGTGCAAGTGATGTTTTAAAGCATCTTATGAGCTCAACTACAAGTTTATGCTTTTCAAAAACAGAAGAGAACTGTAATACTGAATCTGACATAATGAAGGTTTGCACATGGGTTGTGTTTACCTCAAATAGAAGATCCACACACATGGATATCAAAACGTGTTTTTGCTGTAACAGACCACATGCACGTGCGGGAGTGAGGTGGTTGTACTTTGATAAATGACAGAGGGAAGGAATACGAGCCAGGGATGTAAAATATGCGAACGTAACACAAAAGACGGGTGCAGCTGGAATAATAAAAGAATGGATGCAAAAACTAATTTCAGGTGAAGCTCTAAACAAGTTCAGGGTTTAAAAGCAGGCCAGTCGTCCATGCTGCATGTGCAAGCAGTGAAGATGCTGAGAGGTTGCGTGCTCACGCGTACAGGTAGCCTTTGGTTGGGCCGGACGGTTAGGTATATTTACCCGTCCTCAGACGAGGTTGTATTACGCAGCCGCCGCTCAGGGTGGAAGATGGACGACGGCGCGCCTCGCGTGTCAGCACCAATGCTCACACTGCAGGGAGACCACAGAGAAGGAGTTTAATATGCATGCCTATAAACACACACACATTTCATTCGGGATGACAAAACAATGAGGGACGAGGCACAGACTTTTGACCTTGAAATCTGTTATAAAGTAATAAAAGCATTGCAAAACCTGCTGTGTTGAATCACATCCCTATGAAAAGGCCCATCCCTCCCCTTTTAATCTCAACGGCTGGAGTTTGACCTGCAGTCAGGGTACATTTTAACTTATGCCAAACTCTCCCCAGATGCTGCTTTGAATCAAGTCAAGTTACTAACTATCTTTATTTCTCCACACATCAGAATCGCCGCCTGCAAGAATGAGAATTGGATAGGGGATACATTTACATTTAGGCATTTGACAGATGCTTTTATCCAAAGCGACCTACATTGCTTTATCCTATACATTTTACATAGGTATTTGCAATCCCCTGGGTTAGAACCCACAACCTTGCTCTTACCACTGAGCTACAGGAAAGGGATCATTCAAAGCTTTACCCATTGGATGGTTGCTCATTAAATGTTTGGCTTATTAGATGATGCGTTTAGCCAACACTATAGGCTATAACAAAATGATTTGAATGTCGAGGTTTGTCCGGAAGCGTTCACCCTTTTGGACTTTGAAGATTTGCAAGACATTTTGCACCATTATTCATTAATATAGCCTACTGGATGTCCTTTCTCCTGGGAAATATACCTTCTTGACTACAATAACTAATAAACATCATTCAAAGGCAGGCATTTATGGTGAGAGTGACACTAAATGTAGAAAAATATCATTATTATATATCATAGATTACATATAAACAAAACATAATTTGCACAACTTAATAAACAGTATGCAAATAGTGTTACAATAATATTAGCAGCAGTTCAAATTGAGCTGTTAGCATTTTTATATGTATTTAGCAGTTTAAAACTTCACAGGCTTAAGAAAACCTTCCTGTCAGCGGATCGCAGCTGTATGACTAAGTTAACAAGTACAGGACATTATTTATCACTATAATTTACATTTTCAATCATTTGGAAGACGCTTTTATCCAAATCACATTCAACATTTGGTCAACACGCTAAACGGTACTGATAGCCTAGTTAACCAGGCCATGTTACTAGGATGATAAAAGCTGAAGTAAGCAAGGGAGAGAATGAACAATGTGAATTTTTTTTTCAATAGACATTAAAACAAGACAGTTATTGGTTAGTATGTTTTAAGTTGTTTTTAGAAAGTTGTGATGGATGCTGCGGTGGAGACCTGAGCAACCAGCCGTCTCCATTCTTCATTTATTAGCTGTATGTTAAGGATCCAGCAATGTTTCTTTACTTTGACTGGGATTCACATCTGCTTTTAAAAAACACGAATTCGTGATCTTGTGTCATGTAACGTTACAAATTTCCACCTACTTTCCCACTGTGCATGCAAGTCACTGCAACTTACGTCTCTGTGGTTTTATAGACGTATTCGAAGACCCGTCAAGTCTGAGAGAAAATACAAAATAATTGAATATATCTTCATATGACATAGCAGGCCACTTCATCCTCCCAGTGTTCAATGCATCACAGGTGTGAAAAATATTCACCAAAGTTGTTTTAATGGTGTTTTTAGTGTGCTCTTCCATTGTTTTACACCGGCCGGCTAATAAATCGGAAGTCTCGAGACAAAAAGGAAGTACATCACATCGTTTACTTCTGTATTAAAAAATAAGGTGGATAGAAAATTTTAAGAAACATCACCAGTTTGATGTTTAATATTAATAGCCGTTATATGAATTATTATCATTTCGAAAGGTAAGAAATATTAATTTATTCTTCGCAATTGATAATCGACAGAATAATTGGCTATCGGTGGAGAAATTTATTATCTGTGCATCTCTATGAGAATCATTTGTCCAATGACGAGTAAGCTGACTGCAGACATGATGAAGGGATACAGACAAATACAGATGAAGAGGAGGAGAGTTAAGTACGCAGAGTTATCCTCTTTGTGAAGGAGCTTTTCAAGGGAAGAGGATACGTGCAGAGGGGGTGATGGACTGTGTTTAAATGTGAACGAGTAAGCAATAGAGAGAGAAAGAGAGAGAGAGAGAGAGAGACAACCTAACTGGCTCAAGACAGATGACCATAAAAAGTTCACAGCAAACTTTAACGCCGGTGGGGGATGGAGAAATGATGGCGGGACGAGCGAGGGAGACGGAGGAGAGATGTGATAGAGATGGAGGAATGGATGAGAGACGCAAGACGAAGATTATCAGATTAGTGCTGGTAAGACTGCCTAATTGAGAGGCAAAGAGGCAGGTATAATGGGCTGGGTGGAGGAGACATTTTAGATGGCTGTGGTCTTTAGTGTGTGTGTGGATCTTAAGCTCCATCCCTGTGAAACACACCTAGTTGTGTGTCATCTTCCATGTAAAATCCCTCCGATAATGATGACGGGATACTGACCTCACCGAATATTACAGGCTATGCGTGAATCGAGCAACAGTCACAAAAAAAGAGAAAACAAACAGAGAAAAGTGAAGAAATAGTGATCGGCGAACGTTAAGATCAGCATCTCTGTTGCAAACACAGATTGTAGTCCCTTTCACATTTTAAAAGAAATGTAAAATGTGTAAAAACTTGAACTTTCAATAAGGACGGTTCAAAAAACATGTCACACAAGTTTAATGTCGGTCTTCAGAGAATGGGAACGTGACGTCAGCAGCGCAACACATCCTGTGACACCGACACCGCAGTAGAGACTGGGAAATAGTGGATGTAGAAGTTACATTTATATTATACAGTTAAAAACACATATGAATGGAGAACGCTTGCTGTGTTATGAACTGCCATATCTGCTCTCATGACCGGAGGGGAAAGCAGATTTGAAAAGAAGCACACTTTTTCGCTTCCTATCTTAGAAACAACACAACGGTGAAAGTGCAACTAAATGAAAATAATTAACTTTGTCAAATGTGGCTTTGTCATTTGTATTTATTATAACAGATTGTTCATTTCTGATCCACTAGAATTTATAAGAGCTTACACAATAAGAAATGTGAAAATACATTTAGAAATGTCATTTGTGATATAGCCCTTTGCGATCCCTCCGTCTCCATAAGAGAGCGCTCCTTTGAATGAACAAGGGACTCAAATACAAGTCCATCTATTCTAAGCAAGTGCAAGCAGCTCTTATATTTTTTATGCACATACAGTCGTTTTTAACTCTGGTGATTTCACGGCTGCTGCCCAAAATGCAATGCACAATAACATAGATTCCCAAGCTCTATAGCACCGGGTCCACTGATGTTTGCTTTTAAATGTCTAAATCAATCAATTCCTCTGTGTGAGTTTGAAAGAGTTTAAACAGCTGAACACAGTGTCAAAGAGATCTGCCCCGTTACAAACCATGTCACAAGGTCACATCATTAGCACCATGCCAGGATTCGGTCGTATTTAGGCTAGGTCCCCGTTCAGTGAGCGCAGGTATACGCTACATCCATATTTGGGTTAAACCCGTTTGTGTAGGCACACCATGTGAATACCTCCACCTCCGTATGCGAGCATGGGCACTTCAGCGTGTGTGTGTGTGTGTGTGAGTATGTGAGTGAGAAAGAATGCTGCTGCTCTGTTTCAGGGGCTGGATGACAGGCACGGACAAGTGCACGAACCGACGTGTTTGAGAGCAGTTGGCGCTCTGAGATATCGCTGTTTTCTGCTTAGCACAACAACCCCCAATATCAGTTTCAACACCAAGAGACGGAGATAAAACCCAGAGAAAGAAAGATTGACAGAGAGGCACAGAGCCTAAAAGAAAAGGTTGAAAAAGAGAACTGATGAATGAGTGAAGAGTGCAAGGTGGTGCACGCATGAGGTGAGAATCTAGACAAACGGGACAGGCCAGTTTCCTCGTGTGGCTTGAAGGACTGTATTAGAGCTGTATTAACTGCTCACTCCCTGGCCTGTTTTCTTTGTTTCTATTGAACGCCAGGGATAATGAGGGGGGGGGGGTACGGGCGGAGGGAGTTACTAGAACCTGCACCACCATGAGGTCTTGTATCCTTATCAATGCAGACCGTACACCCTACAAAACACTGGCCTACAGAAGGGTGGAAACTGGTTACTGCAGACACCCCGATAGAAGACAACTACCCACCGTACTGGTGCAGACTCACAAGTTTGACAAGTTTGACACCAAACAATAGCTGATAAATAAAATGACTATAGTTTTAATTTAATGTAAAGCTAGGGCAGAAGTTTCCATTGATGTCAGGCTGGACATCTTTACGCTTGAATTTAGGCCTATTTTAACCCTGATCACAAGAGAAAAATTGTTCTACAAGGTTATTTTGTGTCAGTTCAAATTAAGCCACATCCATAACTCCAACTTCAGATAGAAATAAAAGGTATCAATGGGATCATGAACTAGCAAAAAAAAAGAAAGAAAAGATGGAAAAAGCACTATTAAAATGGGAAAACTGCACCATACTACTTTAGAGTAAATAGCCACGGAGCATGGCTCCAACACTTTGGTAAGATGTTGCTTCAATCATGAAGTGCCTGCAATGCAATAAAAAATAATGGAGAGGAGAAAACTAAAATTATCTGACTGCTCAATGTGTGACAACATGTGGAAACTCCAGTACAGCTTGAGTTCCTTTTACAGCCAAGGGCTTGGTTTAGTACAGAAAAGTGTTTGCACATCAAACCCTGGTTGTTTTCACAGAATCCTTAGTCAGAATTTTTTACTTCCCATGCAACCTTGGACTCATATGTTGACCTTAACCACGGACGATGAGATGCCACCACATCCAGTTTTCAGCAGTTACATTTCATAGTAACATGAATGACGGAGGCAAATTATAAAAAAGCACAAAGAAATGCAACTTCTCCAACCTGTTACAAACAATGAGGAGCTTTGTGAATACAAACACATTTCAGGTATTCGCCATCACCCAAGAGGTTGACTATCACTCCTAAACATCACTCAACACCTGAGCATTCGTCATACCAGGCAGAGCCTTGTGCTGCGCAGGAAGTGGCTTTCATTTTCAAATAATCTCTGGGGTCGAGCTTGCTTTATGCAAACCAGCTCTGTATCTGTGCGAACATCTCAGATGCGCTGCGTCTATGTGCACTAAGGTATATTGTTTAGTCTGCACATGAAAATACCGTCCTCTTAAGTTTTTTTTTAGAAAAGGTTTTTTAGACAGGCCCTTAAAACAAAGTCAATTTTCAAGGATGCACAGTAAGATCTGGTTCTTGTTGCACATGTGTTTTTTTGTTTTGGGGGGATGGGGGACCTCTTGCCCCAGCTGTGGTGCAGGCACTGTAGTTCCTGGCTCTTCAGAGGTTAAGAGATGATGTAAACAAGCCTGCAAAATGAGGGGTCCTTGGCAACAGACGACTCAGCTGTCAAACCTCACAGGTGCCTGCGACAGGAACGCGTCTCTTACCATTCGCCTTGCAGGCGGTAAGCCTTTATTTGGGCCTGAACGGCACATATGGTGTTTCGGTTTAGTCGGACTTCACAGCGGGGTACCGGGTGACTGGTCACATGGGCGAGGTTAGAGGACAGCAGAGTCTCGTATTCGAGCTCATCTCCATATCCATGCAAATACTGATGGGTTGGAAAGAAAAGCAGGGCTTTGACACAAAAGAGAGACTGAGCACTGGAAAGGTTCCTGTAAGCGAAGACAGACACTGGCACTCGGCTCGCTTTCTGCAGAGAGCTGTGGTGTTAGTTACAGAGGACTGCAGATGCGGGGTCCATGCTGAAAGATCAGTGTGCCATTGACAGCTGCCTGGAAAAAGCATACACTGTCCACCCCTCATTACAGATGGTGTGTGTGTGCACACAAGCTCGATCTCATAGAATATCTCTGTCCCCCACCAGCCTATCCAAAACAGGGCAGCCATTTTAGGATGTTTCTTGAGGGAGAAACAAGACCCATGAATGAATAGAATAGTAAGAATACATAAGGAGCTTCTCAGGCTGAGTTTAAATGTGTGGGGTGTAAAGGACGCACACCTCTGATCATCTAATCTCTTTCCCTCCTGTTGTTCTTGTTGTTGTGATCACTTTTTATGTAGCAGACGCATGATCCACCAGACAACTTTCGTTGCAAATCGAGTACGGGGTATGCATCTGATGGCATGTCCAGCTGTCTATTGCTTACTAGGATAATAAACTGTCTTTAGATTCTGCGACTTCCAAAACACTACTTGTTCTCAGGACGTATTTCATAGAACTTTTGAATCATACATGGAAAAAAATCTAGTTGGGAAGCAGTCACATGGGAATTCCCTCCCATATTCACTCGCTCTGCAGTGCTGGTCGGGGTTGCACTTTATGGCAGAAAGGACACAGTGGGCCCATGGCGTTCTCCTTTGACAGTTGTCCATCTGTGCAACAAATAGAACATTCATTGAAGGGCAACAGTGACAGCTCACCCCATAAATCCAAGGGCACACAGTGGCCTCTCGAAACCTCGGTCTCCACACAGCTTAGCATCGCTAACTACAACAAGTGAATCATCATTGAGTCCTGCAGATCTGAAACATCTAGTGTAACATCAGGCTTAACCTTACTGGTGATGATGAGTAGAGGAGACAAGTAAAGCTGAAAAAATGATGCCCAAATGCTTAAAGTAATTTTTTCTGACTCTGCATCCTACCAATGACCGATTTAAAATAGCTACGAGTGATCAATTCATTTAAAGGGACAGTTCACTCAAAAATGAAAATGTAGTCATTATTTAATCTCTTGCCATTTCAAACCTGTATAACCGAAGGGCTCTCTCGGTTAATGTCCTTAGGGCAACATTTAAATCAACCAATCAGATTTCAGCAATAAGTTTACAGTTTATTTTAAGTTTAATCTTGACCAAACTACGGTGGCGTTAATTAAATAGCATTGGTTTGGTGTCCAAGTGAATGGGTACCGCCATTGTTCTGTTACCAACATTCTTCAAGATATCTTCGGTTGTGTTCTGCAGAAAAAAAGAACGTCATACAGGTTTGGAAAAAGTGGATGAGTAAATGATGACAGAATTTCCATTTTTGGGTGAACTGTCCCTTTAACATGATAATCTTTCTCCTCGCTTTTGATTTGTTGCAGTGGTAATCAATTTGGTTCAAAATCCAGCTTTACAATGAAACCTTTGCTTGAGAGGAACTAACACAACTGTGCCATTAAAATATCTTACAATAGGAAGCATCTTTTAAATTATATTGAATCACTCTTTTACGCACCCGTTGAGGGATAGGTGTGGTTGTTGGTTTCACAAAGTACACTCTGAAAATCTCTATACACCTGAGAACACAAAGAGTCTAAGAGGAGGGGGGTACCTCCAGGCCTTTTCAGGCCTGTTACTCTTGCAAGCTCCTACAAGTCATCCTGAAAGAGGCCCAAGATGCTGTTGCACACATCCTGTCCTCACTACAGAGTGAATACACCAGCCTTCCAGAGGGATTCCCTCACAATTGTTCACAAGTTCAAAGCAAACGGAACCGAATAAACAGACATTAAAGTCTTCTGGTAAAAGCTCCACAGTTGTTATCTATCAGTTTAAAAAAACACAGACGATGTCGCATCTGATTGGGATTTGCTGAGAATAAAGCACTATGAGTCTAGTTAGTCAGGTTTGGAGGCTGGCTGGATGCCTCTCTTGGTTTTCCGTCATCTGTTTAGAAAACTGGAAAAGGAAAACGACTGGAGGGGAGACTGATGTCCAACTAGTCAAATATCCCTCATACAGCACGTTATAATGGAGCTCTTTGTCAAGCAGAGAAGAATACAGCCTTCATCGAGCTGATTCTGTGACCATCTCTGCCGCTCACACGTGTGCACACACTACACAGGCATGTGGTGACCATGCATGATTTGTGAAACCCATTTTCTTCTGCCCTGCAGTACAAAGCTTGTCAGGGTGAGAGAAGACATGAAGTTGTGAAAGCGCTTAACTAGACGGCCTAGAGCAGCTCTCCGATGTTATCTTCAGTCCCTATGCATTCCCTCACTCCCTCTTCTTTCACTCAATCAGTTGTGCACCTCCCCTCCGGTCCACTATTGGCTTCTGTTACAACGTTGCATGGCTTCTAAGCGAGGATGCAGGCCAAAGTACAAGGCCAAAACATCAGCCAACTGGTGCTGTAGCGGCACCCACCCACCCACAAAGGCCCCGCCTCCGAAAACCTGTCCCATGTGACTCCCGCCAGCCAATAGCAGCCTGGGCCGCCAGCTGTTTGCTATTGCCGTTTGCCTGAGTGACAACCAGGCTGGCGCTTGCAGAAGGGGTCATCCATCACACTCCAGCGCATGCTGACGCGGAGGACTTCTCGGCTACGCTGAAGCGACTCCCTAGCATCACATCACGTACTGCCTCCCCCCGCCTCCCCTGCCTGAAATAAGAGTCACATTGTTTTTTGCCTTCGTACAGCTCCAGAGTTGCTGCGCGGGGTCTCTCTACATAGGCTACTGCCTCAGGACACACTCCTACAAGGAAGCGATTCATCTGGAATTGGGGGGGTGGAGGCATTGGAACTTCGGTGAATTTGAAGGCTGAGTGTGTTATAGTCCTAAATGTGGAAGCGTGGTGGTTGGCATCAGGCTGACCATCCTACGAAAGGCTTCAGAGAAGCAGTTTGTGAACAAAGAACGAGCGAAAACCAAAAACGTCATAAAAGAGAATTCGAATTGAATTCAGATTTGATCTGTTGTAAACCAAAGGACTTTACAACTTAGAAAAGCAACCTACAGTTTCCTGCTGTATGGCAGCATATGTCCCTCACAAGATAAATTTATTCATACTCGCATTGTTCCTTAAGAGTCAATGACACATCAACGATCTTCATGACAAATGTGAACGACATTGGCTAATACATAAATGAAACAAAGTACACAAGAATGGCAGCAGTCAAAGGAGGGGTGGTCATTACAAACCAATCTCTTTTGAAATTCCATGACACTCTGTAGAGGCGTTAGCACACCAGCGTTTTGGCTACAGTGCCGTAAAGGCCTCATTAACATCTCTATAGACTCCCTTAATGTTTGCCCACAGACTGATAAAGAGCGTCCCATCAGATGTAAGCCGGCACCAGAGTGGGTACATATTGGTGGGTGGGTGACAGCCTACAACACAGTGAGGCTCTGAAAGGATGAAAGGGGTAAAAACACGCAAGAAAGGACAATTACAACCTTCAAACAAAGGCAAACAGGCTTAGCCGAAACATCACATGGTTCAACAATGGATAAAGTCCTGGTTTCCTCTACTCATTTTTGAGAGCACTAAACATGAGCTTCTTGGACCACGACCTGATTAAGCATTTCATGTTTATCACTAATAAAAGAGAACTAAGGGAAATGCTAAAATGGCCACTAAGCATTTATTTTCCTGTCAGCTTTTTTCGGGGCAAAATTAAGGCTTTAGAATGCAACCAATTATTGACGTTCTTCTAAAGAACAATTCTCTTCATAAGCACAAAACTTATCATAATTATGAAAACCTGAAAAAACATCCAGTATCCACCATTTCCTCTTCAGCAGAGGTCTAAAATGGTAACACACAGTCTTGTGGGATTGGCCATTTCCTTAGAAAGGCAAGAAACCGGCGGTTGAAGAACAAACACAGACAGGCAGCTCGAAAACAGTTTAACAGCATCAGATGAGGAATTCAACGTAGTCAATTTATATACATGTTTAGAGATGTAAAAGACAATAACAATGTAAAACAGCAAAAATAAAGACGCAATTGAAGACGCAGGTCAAAGATTTCTTTATAAAAAAAATCTACTACTCTTACAAGTAATTTTCAAGAATTGCGGCAGAATAAAACGACAGCAATCTGACAGGAAAAGTGATTTGATTTTTATATAAAATTATACATCAAACAACAGGCCACAAGACGTATTCTTCATCATTTAAAAGTGTGAGACTTTTTAGGCTTGTGCAGAACATCCTGCATGAACATAACAAGGTTTAATGAAGATCATTTTAACTACCAGTTCTAATATCCAATGTTTTGTGGTTTGAGCAAAGCAGCCATTTTGTCTGAGCATTGGAGATTTTTTTTTAAGTTCTAGTTTCACAAAGACCCTTGATCTGATATTCTGGTGAGCGAATCAACAGCCTGGGTTATCTTCTCTTCTCTTTGATTAAGTTTATTATTGCCATTGCTGGTAACAAAGTTCACAAGCAGAGGTCAAAGCCTCTGGTTAATGATGAACAATTTTTCGACAGACATGTTGTACGTGATGCTGATGATAGTGGAAGGAATGAGAAGGAAGTAAAGGTGTCCACAGTTTTCTCTTATTGCTAACTCTGATGAAGATGTTTTGAAATGTGGCAGTTACTGTTCATCCCTTCTTGTAATCTTGTTGGCAGGCAGAGGCAGGTCAGCTTATAGTGCGTCAGAACACACTGTTGTTTTTAACCACAAGGTGAAATCCTCCCAGACAAGAGCTGGAGACTGAGAAAAACTTAAGCCCATTGCTGTGTGTTCAATACAAGTGATGCACGGGAGTACTGGTCTGGTAAACGAATAACAAAATATGCTTATTTCTTTTTTTATTTAAAATTTAAATTGGTCCTTTTGTTGTTGTTAACTTGGTGTGAATAGGGTGAAAACTATTTTTAAAAATTGTGACATTCGCTTCCATTTTACTCTTTTTGCAGAAGATCTAATAACTGTAAAGCAAATAAAAATGCATTAAAAATCACAATTACATTTGGTGCATAATTATATTTACAAACGTATTTCATTTTTAATTGATTGAAATTTGGGTAGAAATGATGTCAAAATGCAGTACACCTTCATAGTCCTGAAAAATTTTTCCCCAGAAAATTCTTGACTTCTTAAACATTTTGGATGACTGGGTGGGTCCCTCAGAAATATCTGAGCGTGCAGCCTTGCTGTGCAGGTGTTGAAGGAGGGCAGCGTTTCTGTCTGCTCATTGTGTACACAGCCCCTGATGGGAAAGGCCAGATTTCAGGAGAAGAAAGAACCCTGCTTGCCGTCTTTTGTGCATTCTCCTCAGGGGCGCGTCAGCAGAGCCTGCCCCATTGACTCCTTGTTTCCCATGGGAGCCTGACAGTGTCCCATTAACCCCAGACCAGTGAGGCAGACACACCTTTACCTTTTCACCTGACTATTCAACTTAACAGCCCAAAACTGTGATTGAGGACCAACCTGGACCCCCTCCCAACCTTGCACCACTGCTACTGACTCCATCACGCAGACGCTTTTATTTTGGAAACACTAGCAAGTTTATCAGCATCTGCTATCTTTTCAAATGTTGATGTCTGTTAACAGTGCAAGCGTGGCCTAGTCATATGTCAAAATAGATCGCCTCTCATCAAGGCGTGTTGACCCCTTTTGACCACTGGTGTGATGCAAGCACTTGATTTAGTGCATCATTCCAAGGTTGGATTAAGGGGGTCAACTTTCGTGAGTTGCTTGGGTGTAGCGTTTAGGAACCATTTATGATGACATGATTCTTCGGCATTAATCTTGCGTGATACGACTGGTCTTGGTCAGACCATCTTGACTGGATATCTCAGATAATTCTGAACGTGTGAGAAGTTTAGCAGAGACAGAGCAAGGATGCACCTCCTAGTTCCAAAGCATCAGTGAGTAAAAAAGTAAAGTAACACCAGTGAAGTTTCAAAGCCATGAATTCCTGCCTCCCCTCCCCATAACTCACTCAATGTTCTCAGACCCCCCTCCTACACTCACTCCCTGTCTCCGTATTCGTCCCAAGGCCAGACCAGTAATCTCCTCCTCCCATCCCCCCTATGCTCCCTGCAGCTGTGCAAAGGGATGCTCTCAGGTAGAGGCCCATGTGTTTGCACAAGAGTTGCGAGAAGGAGTGTGGCCTACTTCTTTACAAGCTTGAGGAACGGCAGGACTAAGGGCATGCGCTCAGGTCTCTGTGGATACGAGGTGTGTCCTCTGTTTGCAGAACAAACAACAGTACCTTTTCAGCTCAGGCAGGAGTACTTTATGTGTGTGGGTGTGGATGGGTACGTGTATGGTTCGGTTTAGAAGACAAGGATGACTGGGAAGGTTGTTATGCACTTGAATTATCTGTTCCTTATCCATCGCTGGATAAACAGCTACAGGGAAGTTTAATGATTGGTTCTGCATGGGCCAACTTCAAATAGGAAGCAGTTTGCAGCGCATAACTTCTTACAACGTTTCATAGTGTTGCATTTAGCAACTAAACAAAATGTGATTGTTATATTATGAAAAGAACATGAGTGGTGCTTGCCTGAACAAATCTTCTTGTCCACCATTGACTACCATAGTAGTGAAAAAGGTCATTGGTGGTCAAAAGTGCCCGATAACTTTTTGCTTTCCTACATTCTTCAAAATATTCTCTTTTGTGTTCAACAGAACAAAGAAATTCATAAAGCAATTTTCTCAACTATAATAGTCAACGGTGGCCAAGAACTATTTGGTAACGAGCACTTTTCTAGATATATTTCTCTGCGTTCTTCAGAACAAAGACATTTACCCATATTGGAATCAACTTGAGGGCGAGTAAATCAAGAGAGAATTATCACTGCTCACCGCTGTGATATTCTGGTTTCTATATGTGACTCAGATCCCCTTATTATACTTGCCCGGGCAAACACTACTAATTATCATATACATTCAACACAGTATATAATCTAAGGTACACAAACAACATGCAAAACAATGACTATAACAGTCAAAAACAGATCTCCTCAACATATTTGCTGAGCTACACCGCAGGATTACATCTCTTCCCAGCATGCACTGCAGCTCTCAGGTAAGATGTCATTAAGGCAGCTCATCCTTTCGGGCTATATTTGTTGTCAGTCTAGTGGCGGTGTGGCAAACCAGCTAAGCGGACAGAAGCGAACCGCCACGTCTTGGCTTTCGATTAGCGCCTGCCATAAGACGACCAGATTTCCACCGTTTACACAAAGGCCTTTCTGCATCTTCTCAAAAGTGTCAGATGTGGAAAATGCGTGCACCACCCATTGTTAAGCTAAGGGAAAAATACCCTTCTTGGGACATAAGGGAGCTCATGGTTTTAAATCAATCACACTGGAAGTGACGCAGCTAGTCACATTAAATTCAGTACGCTTCTGTATTTAAAAATAATGTAACAAAAAATAACGAAGAAGTAAAAAAATATAATATCCGATTAAAGACATGGATATGGCACCTATATGAAGTGCACTCTCTCTCTGCACACATAATTAGGCCAAAACTGGTTCTGCGATGCTGTTGCCCTTTTATTCCCTTCGACAACCAGCCTCGGTCTGTCTGCTCCACCCTCTCTGCCCTCCCTTCCTCATTCTCGCTCCCTCCCTCAGCCAGCTCCACTAAGCAACAAGTGCTGCCTGTGAGTACCACCCCTCCCCCCGTCCCAGCCTCCAGAAGCTATTGCAAATCCTGCAAGCAACTGCCAGCTGACAAAACTGTTTAGTCAGCAAGAGAGAGCCAGGCAGGGAGGAAGAGAACAAGCAAGCTAAAGGCTCGAGAGAACAGCGAGAGACAAGGCAGAAAAAGGGCCGTACATCACTTGCGCCACACTTCTCCGCTGTCATGTCGTTTCACAAAACATCTTGAGAAAATGACACATGTGTTGAGGACGAGAGTAAAAGATCAGAACAAACAGATGAATGTGAAAAACACAGACAGCATATCATTAGCACGCTGTGGAGGTCTGTCCTTCAAGCTTTCTGAGCCTCTAAGTAGGGAAGACAGCCAAACGGCTAAGTAACTATTGTTCGAACTTCCTTCATCTCTTCCCCCTCCACCACAGAGGCAAGTTTCACTTCATGTCCTGCCTCTCATCTCCTTTTCTCAGCTTTATTCTCTTCTGGCCCTACCTCCCTGTCCTTTCCTCCATTGTGGCATTCTTTCACATCAGTGATAACCGTTGAGTTAGACTTTGAACTCTCAGCAAATACCAACACTATTTGCTGGTTGGAGCAGCTCGGGGGAGAATCGGGGAAAGGTGATAAGACTGGCAACCGTAACAGGGCTTCAGAGGTGTTTCTGAGCCTATCGTCAAAGGGAAATAAGATGTGCTCAGCTTGATTACCCATTAGCCTGATGACCGCTCAAAGGCAGATGATTGGGTCAGTCCTCTGATGAATGGTTTACCCACACAATCCTACAGTTACTGACTTTAACTCAGAATAGACTACAACTTACATGCAACTCACCATTTCAATAGTCAACATAAGGGCATGAGAATAAAATTGATAGTTACTTAAAAATTTATATATTTTGTACTTCAGCTAGTAAGACTGACCACTTAGAAAAGCTAAACTGCCACGTTAGGCCCTCAATCCCTAAAATGACACATTTGTACTGCCCGACAACAATGAAGCACAGAGAAGGAGAAAGAGCAGCATTCATGAAATATCTGCATTCTTCTGACTGCATTAACAAAGTATAGACGGTGAGGGACTTCAAGCCGGACAACCGCAAATATAGCTGGGGCTAAAGTGTCAGCACCCAACACTATTCTTGTAGTGACTTCCAGGCACACGAGTATGTCTATGTCATGTCAAATGAACCACTCATTGAACTAAAACACCAGTTTGTTGTGTGTTGATGCCATCAACACAACTCTTAAAACAGATCTAAAAGTTTATACCATTGATAGAATTCCTATATTGTCTTGGTGTGAATTACTTAAATGTATTTTGTTAATCTAGTGCATATGAAACAATGCAGCCCGATCTGCTGGTCAAAATAAACGAAGGTAAAGAAACGCGTGTCAACCCCAAGTTTGCTTAGGGTTCGTTTTACTCAATCTCTCACTCCATCAAATTTTTTCCCTACCTCCGCTTCACGCCACATGGAGGGATGGAATATAATCTTATCTAAAAAAGGCAGGATAAATATAGCCTCCAAAGAGCCAGCCCATCAAACGCCTAGGCCAAAAGCAGGTCCCTCTACATCGGGATAAAAGGATGCACACTGCCTTTTTATTACGTATTTGAAAGCTCTCGAAAAAAGTCTACGTAAATAATGAAACCTTAAGAGAATCTTTATATTGTATATTAAAAAGTACATTAACAAACTTACTAAATCTTGTTGCATTATTAAAGAATTAAAAAAGTATAAATCAAGTAGTAGTGGTATAGACTAATCTATTTTTTTTGTTTGCAATTGATTTACTTTTTGATAACTACAACACAAGCAGCTTGGCCTGGATATACATTGTCGTGTAATAAAACGTTTAAAGTTTGACTGCAGTGAAGGAGGTATCTTGGGAATTACAATAATGAATTTAGAGATAATGTCAATACCCAAGACACTTAAAGAGACACGAGGGAGGGAGACACTTTTAATTAGCTGTTGAAAAAAATACCATGACAGAGCTCTAGACTGCAACTAAATGGTCTAAATAATTTTTGCATATTATACATTTAATGTGCAGAAATGTTATATTGCTCAGGCGGTGGATTCAGTCATACATTTTCGTTTACTCTACCTTCAACCATTCACTTATCTATCATTACCCCCCTACGTAATGCTATGATGAAGTGAAAAGACAGGCATGTGTGTTACAGCATAGTACGCAAGCTCTTAAAAGGGGCAGCAGCATAATAAAGACATCTGTTTATAATGTTCATCAAAAAACAAAGGACGGGCACAAAAACACTCACTCATTTTAAAGAAATTGTGTTCTCTTATACGAGTTGTTCACAATAAATGGAAGAAACAAGCATTAAGAAAAAGGTTATTCAAATATGGTAAAGTGTTAAAAGTTTACATATACATTAAAACTAATTAAATCATAAACAAGGATTTGTATTCAATCCTAATTGATTTATTATATTCCTAATTGATTTATTAAACACATTTGAATGATGTTTTGGTGATTCTTTTCTCGTAACTTGCCCCATGACTCGCACCAGTGCCACCCCTCTCAAATGTTAGTCTAGAGCCCGGCCATTAGGAACTTGACAATAGAAAAATCTTAAGTGTCTAAGAATGCAGACTGAACAATGTTTACACGGAGAAATGAATTGCACTAATCCTTCCATAAATCTCACACAACAACATGCAACCCAAAACATTTTGCCACCCAAAAAAAAGTAAAAAGAAAAATACAATGAGCGTGCGGTCCACTCGTCCGCTAAATGAGAAGCTGCATTTCTACAAACAAAGATCAAAGAAAGATTTTCAAAACTTTTACGTTTTAACTCCTTCCTTAATTTTTCAACATCCTTCCTCCTTTCCCATTTGATCACTAGATCTTGGCTGTATCTATTTGATAAAATCACTAGACACACCATAAAATCCATTAGTTAAGCTTGACTGAAACCAATGATTTGGTAGTCAGCAGACATTGCAAAACAACAACTGCGTACTTTGTAAACTATTATGTGCCCCTAAAATATCAAAACCGCACACACACACTGTATGCCTGCTTTTCCAACATTTTCCTTAATTTTAGCCAAAGAGGAAACAAACAAAAACTGCATGGAAACATCGTCCTCCTTTAGACACAACATCATCAAGCTCATCCTTTAATAATGTCTGCGAGGCCTCAACAAACACAATACGTGTCTGTTGCAAACCGTTGATATCAATGGACGCTGTCATTAAAACAATCCTGCTTGACATCATCTTTACATTCACACTAAAGACAGATCACGTGGGGCTTGTATTGCAGGACACGTAAGATCTTATATTTAGAGATGAGAGAAGACAGTGATAGTGCTCTTGCAGCAGATCTAGGCCTTGCTCGTCTACAGTGTTGAATTTCGTAATGGAATGTGAACTGCTCATCCAGATCCGTCCTCTCCTCCCTGCCTCAAAAAAAGGGGGCCAAAGAGGCTAGAGGGCAACAAGACATCCTCATTTTACACAGCCCCCTTTAAACGTATATAGGTAAGGATAGCCATCTTAACGGCGTAATTTGCTAAACACACTCAAAATAAATGTGAGTCAAGTTGCCAAAAGTACCTTAAAACACACCGTCGAGGATGAAGCAAAGGTGGCGAGTGGATTTGCCACGTTTACCTTCTGCCTCATCGAGGCAGCCGCTCCTAAAGTTTCTGCCTCACCGAGGAGGGGCGGGAAAGAGACGGAACAAAAATGCCTAGCAACCATTATCTAACCAGCGCGAGCTCGGCTGCTGTCTCCCGAGAGACCGAGCGAACACATCCATTCCTTCAGTTCACGCGGAAAACTTTAGAAAAACTCACACGACGTTTTAAAACATCGCATACGAATACGTAAAAACTTTACCGTGACGAAGAACATATTAACTTCATCTGAATGAGTGGAAATAAATAAAAAAATTAATTAAAAAAACACATTTCTGACACAAAACCAACAGTGTTTTTCGCACTTCATTTACCTCATCCACTACCTGAGCAGTCTAATCGCCGAATTTAGGCCATCCCAAAATAGATAAACAAACTTTGTGATGCAACAGGTTGTTGTCGATGTAGACTAAACAAACACGAAAGAAGACAGACCAACAATACCAAATGATTCACATTAAAAAGCGAATTTAGATAATCGATAGTTATCGAAACGTGGCGCCGAGACGATCAAAGTGCACGCGAGATGAGCGTGTGATGCTCCGCGCGACAGCAGCAGCAACTGCGCGTTAGCTACCGCTAGCTAACAGCAACAGACTTTGAACCCCATCACCGCACGCACCAACTTCCATATGGTCTTTAAAAAGTTAGCAAAGATGAATTTAAAGCGACGACCGCTGAAACACGTCGCTGTCTCAAACCGCGTCCAAACATTAAACGCTGTCGTTTGAGGCAGGTTTGTGTAGTGCGGGTGAGCATCAGGTCTCTCCTCGCGCAACGAGGAAGCTGAAGTTGGAAAAAGTCTCCTCTTACTCCGCTTTAACTTTCCCACTGACTCCAACACAAACTCACGTTTAACACATGAAATAAACACGCGACACCACAACAGCAGGCCCGAGAAAGAGTGTTTTAGAAAAGCAGAGTCACTTACGTTTGACTTTGTTGGGGTTGGGTTGCTTACGCCGAGACATGATGATGGTGATGATGAGCTGAGGAGAGAGAGAGAGCAAGAAAAAAAAGAAGCTGCAAAAGTTGTTCCGGACAGGAATCAAAATGGCGTTTGTAAAAAGATGCGCAAACTTCGTCAACTTTGCCTTTGAGTGTCCCCACTCTCCCAATTCCCCCCACGCCGAGATGCTTTAGGGAGGAGAGGAAAACGCTTTTTAAGTTTTCCTCCCACTGCGCCTCTCTCTCTCTCTCTCTCTCTCTCTCTCTCTCTCTCTCTTCTCTAAAGCTGATAAGTAAGGCGGAGTATCACGTGTTGCTCCTACGCTAGTCTCCAAGGGGACGCGTGTTACTGAAGCTGCAGCCACAGACAAGCATCCCAAAGACAAAAGTTACACTGTCCTTTAAACTAAAAAAAAGCATCCTTTTAATACGTTCCTCCAACCCGATCAAAGCCATTGACAGACGTCGTCGAAGCGTTGTCACTGTGTTGTATCCTATGTGAGTCCTACGTTTGTCTTAAAAAAATACAATTAAACTAATTGAAACATTTAAGGATGTATAATGTGAAACATCACTCTTGAGTATTTTTTCTTTTTACATTTCAGAGCGGCCTTGACAATTGATGTGGGTTAAAGAACAACTACTTTAAACTACAGTGACACTACTTTCAGAGATGTGTTAAGTTTTCAGGACTAGTTTTATCATCTGTAATGTTTTGTCTGTTGTTAGTGGTTAAAGCTGCAAATTCCTCCTGGTACTGATAGCGGATATTAGACCCTCCCCATCCTCCCCCTCTTCCAGCACAGGCTGATTAGACAGGCCAAACCTGCCCCCACTACACTGACAACCAAGCATCGCTTTCCATTGTGATACTGGATATTATAATTGACTGACTACTGATTACTTTATGCATACAGTTACATTACACAAAGTTCATAAAGTTCTCATCATGCTATCGTTTGGTTATATCAAAACACGTTGATAGGTTTGTGTTTGAAACATGAACTAACACAAACAATACATCTACAACTTCTATTAATCGTGACCTTTTTTTAAAGCAAAAGTTGTAGCGTTTAACATTTTCTTATCGTACATTGAACCAATATTTTTCATGTCATTTTCACATTTTTCATCTCAAATATATTAAATGAAATGCAATGGCAGAATACTTACTATAGAATGTAATTACAACCTCATAGCTTATAAAGATATGCTTTTTTACTTTAGTAGAACAGTTTTGAATGTTCAACTCTGTGTGGTGTGAAGAGTTCATGTAGGGTCTGTTCAGCCATGATATGGGTCAATGAATAACTCGTTTGAGTAATTTATAATTTCCTCCGAAAGTATGTAAAATGGTTGGCCGCTCACATTCAAGCAATGGATCTTTGCAGTCTGACTGAAATGACGATAATTTGTTCGTAAAAAAATAAGAATAAATATTTAAAGGTCTATGTAATCTAAACCTTCACACATTGATGTTAAAGCAACATGCACAGCACAAATCCTCAGAGTGAACGCAGCCCGCAAAGTAAGACAAGATGTAGGGAGACCTCCATCTCCAAACTAGCCGAAACTTGAGAGTGATGTTATTTATTGACCGTTACCAAGGCTTCCAAATGCAACCCTGTTGCTAGGGAACAACCTTTCACAGCAACAAAAGGTTTCCTTTATCCTCTGTGAACAAGCCTGAAAGAATACCTCAGAGCACCACAGTCTGAAGACACAGACTTTAAAGATGTAGGCCATTTCCTTACGGCATGAAAGATGCAACATGTATAACCGCTTGATTCAAAATAAAAAAGTTTGGTCAGGTAGATTGGGCTCTTTGGGAAAGATATTGGCTGCTTGTAGTTTGGAGCTCACAGGCCAAAACAGCAAAAACAAACAGCAAATTAAACATATTTTTAATATTTTTTACCTTTTTTTACTTTATACTTTAAGAATAATACACACATTAAGAAGGATGAAGCTTCATTAGCACTTCCTGCACTGCACATTTCATGTTATGAAGACGATGCTTAAATAAGCATGAGGTTATACATTGTATAGGTTAGATTAGCTGGTCACAAAAGACAATATAAAGAGTTTATTTACAAAATGAGATAACTCTGTTTTCAAATGTTTTCAAAATAATGTTTTTTTTATCGTGCATTCCAGTTAATGTAAATCACACTGCAGTTGTTTTGTTTTGATTAAAGCCATAATAACTCAAAAAATACAGCTAACTAACATAATAAAAAAATGGTAACGCAATGAAAAACATGATTTTTAAACATGTTTAAAAACAGAGTGATCTCATTTTGGAAATAAACTATTTATGTGGTTTCCTCACAGACAGGGGTGATGGGAGAGGTGAAAAACTGGTTTTCCTCGGTGGTAGATGACTGAAGGTAACCGTCGTTTGCCTTGCAGAGCATTTGATGACGCCGAATTTGGTTAACTACTTGGGCCCAAATCATTTTTATGCTTTTCTGTTCATTAAAAAAGTATAGCACTGACAAAAATACATTGAAGCAAAGTTTGTGGATTCAACCGTTGTAACGTGTGGTACTTCCTCATAGCAAAATAGATTACAATCTCAAGAGTTTTCTTCGGTGGAAATGTCTGATAACTTCTTGAAGCTTTGTAAAGTTAAACCACTGTTGGTCTTTAACCAGTACATTAAGGATGATCACTTTCCAAATGTAAACAATGTGTTGCATGTCAAGCTTCACTTAAATGTACTTTTTGAGCCTTCTGAAGCGACAAAGTGGCACCTGTGTGATACATATGACAAGAACAGTACAAATTGGATGAGCTGTTTTTATTTTCACTTTCCGAAAAAGTTTACATTTTACTCAATAAATCACAAAAACATGTGATATTTAGGTCATACTGATTTTGCAACACTTGTCAGTGGCTTTTACAATGGAAGTTTTCCTTTTTATGACAAGAAAATGAGTAAGTAGATGTATTTAGAGTAAAGCAGGAAGCAGATGTAACGTCTGGTGACTGAAAGTCACAAGAAAACAAAACCCAACTTCAGCTAGATCTGCCTTTTTAATTTCATGTGTACATTACAGCAGGTCTGTGTGTCTAGATTATCATATCTCATCACTTCATATGACGTCGAAAGGAAATACACATTTCAAAAACAAATTATACTTCTAAGCTTGTTTTCTTTAGGCCTATAATACATTTTGATGTTTCAACATTCTCTTCACACATCTTTCTACAGTTTATTGGAGGTAGAAAGTCATTTCAATATTTTGTTTCCATAGGTTGTCAGAACAAATAACACAAATACATATAACAATCAGTTATGAACATCGTTGCTTAACAATCGTGAGTGGCTGAAGAAGAGGAAACAGGACAGAGCGCAATAAAATGATGGGAAGGGTTAATGGCTCCATCTATTGGTGAAAACCAGAACTGGCTGTATAGACACAACCTGTTGACGTTTGTAGATAATAATCATTAAAAAAATTTAACTTGATTCCGCATACTCATTTGATGACGTAAAAGACATGCACTAATGTATGTGTATAAGCAATTATAATATAATATTATACATTTATTTTTTGCAAAAAAAAAATTTTACTATTATTTTTACTACATATTTTTTTATTAAGATTTATTGTCCTGAAAAATACTTATAAACGTGCTTTATTCATTTATTTAGTCATTATTTATCTATTTATTACAATGAATTTTTATTTTATTTAGTCTGGAATTATCTGATAATTTCTACTTGCTATATTTAAAAAGAAATGATAAAGATTATGGAGACATTTGTTCATTGCCGGTTCACGTGTTCATTTTTAGAGAGTAGACTCATAAAGCTGCAGTTAGGAATATTGTAAAGTTAATAAATGATCCTTATATTGACCTACAACCCCCTCTAAAATGGTTTAATAACAGCCAACAAAATGATCAATGTCTGCAAAAGTTGTAGTACCTTTATTAGGCTACTATTACAATTTTTTTTACAATTGTCTAATAATAAAGGAACATTTGCAATTAAGAACAGGCCCGCTGGTCTCACTTGAAGCTGAGAGTTGCATTCACACATGCAATCTGGAAGCCATCTTGATTTATTGCATTCAGCAGTAAAGTAAAATCACCCTGTGAAAAGAGACATATGAAACATTAGGCAATACAACCCATGTATGTTAATAGTAACAGTCAATCAAAGCTTAACTTTGTAAGTGGAAATTCTGTGCAAGTGTAAGCCAAACCAAATAAATAATGCAACCTTTATAGGAATGTCTGTCTTTAACTGAAATGATGAATCAAGCGTCATAATTTCTGTAGAAAGAATAAAGAAACGTTACTCCTAGTCCTAATATGTGACCCTGGATCACAAAGCCAGTCTTAAGTAGCACTGGAACATTTTTAGTAAAAGACAAAAATACATTTCACGGGTCAAAATTATCCATTATTCTTTTATGCTAAAATTCATTAGGATATTAAGTAAAGATCAGGTTCCATGAAGATAGTATGTAAATTTCAACCATAAATATATGAAAACTTTATTTTTTGTGAGTGGATGGCCTACCACAGTGCCCCTGATTAACAATTTCGAAGGCAATTTTCTCAACAACAAATAACTTTTGCACACTCAGATTCCTGAGTTTTAAACGGTTGTATTTCAGACAATATAAATATTGTTATATTCTAACAACTCATAAATCAATAGAAAGTTTATTTATTCAGCTTTCAGATTACGTAAAAATCTCAATTTGGAAAAATTGACCCACAAGACTGGTTTTGTTGTCTAGGCTCACATTTTTTGTCATTTTGGGAGCTTTTATATTCTCAATGCACCATAATTACTGTTTGTTCACCAGAATTCTGTCATTGTTTATTCACCCTCATGTCAATCAAAACTGTGACTCTTTCTGTGGAACACAAAAGAAGATATTTTGAGAAATGTCTCAGTGGCTTTGTGTCCATACAGTACAACTGAAGTCAATGTTGTTTGGTTACCAACCTTCTTCAAAATATCTGCTCTTGTGTTCTGCAGGAGAATGAAATGGAAGGACATAAGGAAGAGTACATTTTTGGGTGAACTGTCTTTTTAGAAGGTACATTTCCTGAATCATCACCTCCTCGTCTGCTTCCACAAAATGTGAAACGTTGGAAATGAGGAAGACAGAGGGGTTCGTTCCACGTCAACATTTCGTAGCCGTTTAGCAAAAGCACAGCTGATGAATATAACTCATGGACAGACTGCCCTGACAAGAAAACACACAGTTACTTCTTCAGGCTTTGTTGACCTTCATCTAAAATGTATGATAATATATACAAATGAAAAACTCACTTAGAATTAAAGCCAATCTGATTTTTATTGGATCTGTTAATTTGTTAGGGCAAGGGAGGAATGTGAAGCCCACATCCTGTAAAGGGTCTATGACATATGACAAATAAATCAACTTAATCGATATGCACTGTATGACGGTAAGAGATGTTTGAATGAACATTCTTTGATATAAAAAACAACATAAATATTATCACTGATGTCACTGATATACAACAGCACTTAAAGAAGCGTTCACAGCTATGTTTTTGGTATTTCTCATCAAAACAAGACAAAAAAAGAGAACATTTAGATGTTGATATATTGATCTCACCACAGCTCCTGTAAGTAATTGTAAGTCTTTCTGAGTTGCACACTGCGTGAATGGGCCATTGGACATCCTGAGAATGAACCAAATGCACCTGAGAAATGAGAAGAATGAGAACCAAAATGTTTGGCAATGTAATATCAAACAAACGTGTCCCCATAGCCGTTACGAGTCTGTCTAGATTCATATGAACAGAAATCGGAACTAATGGAACAAAGTGACACAACTTCTCAATTGGGGTCAAACACATCAACATGACACAACCTGACAAGTTTTACTTCCCTCTTAAAACAATGGTTTGTTGACTTTGACTTTTTTAATGGACGAGTCTAACATGACAGGGCAAGTTATCTTGATGTAACTTATATTTGAGCTGAATTTGTTTACTTCATAGAGCAGAGAACAGAGGTTTAAAGTCAACCTTCGAAAATAATATCTTTGCTAAAAAAAAAAACACGACATGACAAAAGACATTAGACATTAGAAACGCATTAGAACCCATTATATTAAAAAATTTTGTCCACACTGGATGCGGTGTGCCTGTGTCCGTTGTAGATAAGGTTTAGCCAATCTCTGCTAGCAATGTAACTCATCTAGTGTGAAATGCATTGTGAATGTGTACATACTAGGCCTACCCAGAAACATTTCATATCATCGCTGTCCTTCCGAAATCTCAAAATTCAAAGTTTGTGTTCTCAAAGTTGACAAGCACTTTTTAATACTTCTTATTGGTTGGATATTTGCAAAGTGCAAAGTATAAGTATGACTAATAATAATGATTTATGACAAAAATGAAAATCACGAAATATGGAGATACACAAGATTTCAGAAGGACATCAGCGATATATAGGCTATCTTCATTTTAACTTAAGACTTAATCATTGAATTAGGAAAAGTCTTTTGAATGAAATGTTGAACAAAGTTTGGATGAAAAAATAAACACACCATATCATTAGAGACTTTTTTATATTTTAAACCTAACTATAAGTGTAAAGAGCACACAATCGTGCCACAATAATTTATTATAACATTATATTGAAACATAATATTATAATATATTATGAAATATTGACATGAAAATTTCACCAAAAACTTGTTCCTGCCTCAGTTAGGATAAATCTGGAGTTTGACAAACCTCCCCCGCAGGGTCACAAGAGATCTTGATGAAAATGATGTTTTCACCAAGAACCGAAAAAATGTCATTCAGTTAGTATGTCAGGCTGACTTGATCTTGGGATCATGTTGAATTTGGATGTTCTGATTCCTTGGAGGTGGTTTTCTTCAGTGGATGAGGAAGTCCTGACCCTATATGAATCAGTATGAGGATCCTCATGAGCACATCTGCCCGGAGCATCCTCAGCAGACCCATCAACTCTTCTACAAAGACAGTGAGTACATCACTGTTAATGACTGGATTGTTCATTTCGTGGATGTTTCTTTTGCTTTATCGGCAGGTTTTTTAAGTGTTTTTCAAACACACAACTTCGTTTTCTCCCACAATGCCTCGTCTGATTTCGTCTGAACTCAGTATTATAAAAATCTAAATTCTTTTAATTTTAATATCTGTCGTTCAGGCTAACGTGAGGACGGATTATGTTAGCCAGGCAACGCATGGTTGGTCGTTTTTCCAACGCCACGTCAAACTCAGTCGAGAATAAGCTTCTTGACTTTGAACCTTATCATAAGGTTTTGCAGCCAAGAGGAACCCCAGATGAAGGTACAGTAAAGCCATCCCTGTGAATGCATTTTTTTTTGACATATTTGATTAGTGTCACATGATAACAAAATGTCACGTGTATCACAAATACTGAGAAATTGGCTGTTTTTACTTTCACATTCAAAAATGTCAAACACAAGCTGTTTTTCAACAAACAGAATTTGGTCTTTCTAGTTCACATACATCAATAATCAATCATCAGTTCTTATTCAGTAAGATCCTACAGCTAGATTTTTGTGAGCCCATTCTTCATCTTTAATGTAAGGATAAAGAACAACACACTTTTGTGATCTTTTCATCACGTTGAGCTTGTTTTCTTCTCTAGCAACACTAGCTGAGAGTCTCTCTGTGTTGAGCGTTGACATGCGTGTGACGGAGAACAAGGCCGAGCACATCACAGACAAATACAAGAACTCCAACCTCATCGTGCGCAGGAATAAAGAATTCACTATCATCATTAAATTTGACCGCGACTTCAATAAAGAGAAGGACAACGTGGAGATGGAATTTCTGATTGGTGAGCAGTTTTTAATATTTTTTACCCAAATTATTATTTCTTCTGGTCTGTAGAACACAATACTAAACGTTACACAGGTGTTTATTGTATATAGGTACTGCATAACTACAATGCCCATTCAACAAATTGTTTATTTAATAAAATGAACATACAACAAAATACAACAAATCGTTTATTTAATAAAACTACTATTCAGTCAAATAATAATACAAATGAACATAAATAAAATAGTTATATTGTTAGACACTGGCCAAACACAGACCGGAATTTAACTAAAGTTCTGGTGTACGCGTCCTATGAAACGATCTATAACACCATCTTTTATTTGAAGATAAATGATCAGAAATAACATGTCACCGTTTCAAGCAACATATCGTGAATAGGAAGTTTTTACAAAAAATAGAGATAACGCTGGCATAAGCGTTCAAGAAAAGTTGGGATTATTATAAAAATGAATATGAACAAATCTTGTTTTTGAAGTTGGATGGATGCTATATTTCATTGGTAAATAAAACTGATTACACAAAGCTTCTCGTCTTCGAAACGTTACCGGGTGAATGAATAAAAAATCCCACCCATTCACATTTCTTCCACTTCATGCAAATATCTGTTGTCCTCATCTCACACAGGCAGTAAACCTGATGAAAACAAGGGCACCTACATCGTCATGTCCATCGGTAAAGAGAACCGTGATGTACGCTGGAAGTGTCGCGTCGCAAACATCGAGGGAAAAGACGTGACGGTGGGCATCACACCGGACCCCAACTGCATCGTGGGCCGCTTCCGTATTTTCATGGTTGTTGTGAGTGATTTAGGGAAACAGCGCACCCCGAGAAACCCAGACAATGATGTTTATGTGCTGTTCAATCCTTGGGACTCTGGTGAGTACAACTGCATTCACATGCTGCTCACATTTGACATAAAACAACAGGACAGCCTTTGAAATGTTGCTTGATGCCAACTGTCAAAATCTTGCTATATGTGTCTCTACACAGCGGATGAGGTGTACATGAAAAAAGAAGAAGAGAGGCAGGAGTATGTTCTGAATGATGTGGGGGTCATCTTCATCGGAGACTTTAACGAAGTGTCCTCCCGCTCATGGAACTATGGGCAGGTCCGTAAAATCCCCACGGACATCATTCGGGACGTTTTGTCATATCAGTGACCATCCAATGTCGTCTGTCCACCGCTGTTGACACTTTTATGTGTTTTCTTGTAGTTTGAAAAAGGAATTCTGGATGCCTGCCTTCTGGTTCTAGATTCTGCCAAAGTACCGCTAGTATTTCGTGGAAATGCGACTGAAGTAATCCGGCAGGCCTCAGCTCTGGTATGATGTGAAGTTTGCATGATCTTTTCATAGCTCGTGACATTTGATAGAGTTCTCTGTTGGTTATCAGACTATCAGGTTTGTCTAAGTAACATCTTCAGTTCCCATTATGTTATTGCCCAGATGTTGCTCTTTCATAACTAAGGAGGTTTGATGGAGTTCTCCGTTGTGTTTCATTTAAGTATCAAGTCTCAAATGTTTCTCTTTAAATACTTAAGAAAAAATGAAATAGAAACAAATTAGATAAGTGTTGAGGTACATGAAGAGTATGGAAGTGGTTGTGGAAGTGAATTATCTGGATTTGGGAGACATTTTATAGAAATGTTTGCGTTCGTCTAGAAAGCTTTGATAATATTGACTTTTGATTGCTGACTTGACAAATCTGAGCTTAGTTTGTGGCATTGTTAAGATAACTTCTGATCCTATAATGGAGACATTTTGAGAGTTTTTTTTCTCAGGGGAAATATCTAAGATGCAGGACACTATATTTGCACTCTCTGGTATATAAAAGAGATCCAATCTGTGATCTTTCTTTTTAACGGGTAACTTTTAAATGCAGACTTGGCAAATCGCAGCTCTGTTTGTGACATGAGATCTCCTTTTAAACTGTAATGGAGACACTTTCTGAGTGGAAATATTATAGATGGCTGAGGAGTTTCCATTTAACCGCATTGGCGATCTTAATCATGGCAAATGTTTTACAGAAGCATATTTCTGTCTTATAGCGTGATGAGCAACATAAACACATTGTGTTCATTTTGGCTACCTGGTGGTATATTTTCAGATGAACGCTCAAGATGAGGATGGTGTTCTGATTGGAAACTGGAGTGGAGAATACTCAGAAGGCACATCTCCCACCGCATGGACTGGAAGTACTGAAATCCTGCTGAAATATGCCAGCGAGGGAGCTACACCCGTAGCTTTTGCCCAATGCTGGGTATTTGCCGGTGTACTGAACACTTGTAAGTATGGCAAACGCACTTAAATAGGCTACTTTTGTGTCACGTGCACCCTCTAAAGTTTAGAAGTGACAACCAGATTTAAATGCTGGAGTAAACAAGTCACAGAGAACAAATGAATCACAACTTGCACTGGTTGACTAAGTTACATAGATAAGACACAGGTACTCCATAACTGTATAGGAATTCCAGCGTTATGGACGTGACATTACGATTGTATTGAACCATCTGTTTATATTTCACCGGAGCCTTGTTGATAGAGTCTAAACATCAAAAAATGCCAGTCTATGAAAAAAATCGAAATAAACATGCAAAATAAGGACACGTTTATTGGGAGACGATATACTTTGAAGGATTTCTGTAAAATAAAAAGCACAATCCTTCAGCAATAATACCCAATGAATGGAGAAGTGATGCCTCTTTATAGAACATGAAATAGTTACTCTATATTAATTTTCATATGTCCATTTATGAGGAATATGTAGCGTTATGGATGTGACAATCCTGAAAATGGCACTTACCTGACTATGAAAAATCACAAATGCTTTACAAATTTGAAGAGAGATCTCACATGGGTATTTGCACAACCAAATGTTAAAATATGTGCTGTTACAACTGGGAATATAACCACATTTTTTTGTGGTACGATTGACATTTTCACGGAATTGCTGTTTGTAATAGCCTACCTGTTTACCCAGTTTTGCGCTGTCTGGGGTTACCGGCGAGGGTCATCACCAACTACAGCTCCGCTCACGACAACACGGGCAACCTGAAGACAGACATCATTCTGGATGAAGATGGTAAACTGGACAAAGAAAAAACAAGAGATTCAGTCTGGTGAGATTTCCTGACGCTTACAATTAGACATAATCAACTATGTCGGCTACTGACTATGTTCTGACTTGGATGTCAGGTCATGAAATTATGCAGAGTGACCGCCCTTAACCTCCGGTTCACATTTGCACATAATAGAGTGCCTGTAGATGATTTTTGAGAACATCCAAGTGCTATTTTACCTTAAAAAATGAAGTGAGATGATCAACAAGGCAAATATAATTCAGTTCTGTATTACTGTGCATGAAATGTTTTAAATTGAGTTTTTAAGGTTATTATTTTAGAAGCAATACAAATGTGGGTAACACTTTACATTAAGTTACCCTTTATAAAGCATTTATAAAGGTGTTCATTAATGACTAATAAGTCATTTACAAATGCTTTATGAAGCAGTTATAACTGCATAAATAAAAAGAGGGGATTCTAACGAAATACCTGCCAAATAGTGAGCCATTTTTAACAAACATCTTATAAATGCTTAATAAATGTATTTATTCATTATACAGTTGACTCTAAAGCAGATTCATTATTATCTTGATGTTGTTTGCAATATAGTTTGTCAGACTGGACACTGTAAGGTGTTATGTTGTTTTTCTTATACCGGCTCACTATTTAACAGGTATTTCGTTAGAATCCTTTTTATTCATGCAGTTATAATTGCTTTATAATGCATTTGCAAATGACTTAGTAATCATTGACAAACACATTTATTAAGTGTTACCCAAATGTGTTTTTAACAGGAACTATCACTGCTGGAATGAGGTGTTCATGAAGAGAACTGACCTGCCGGAAAAATTCTGGGGGTGGCAGGTGGTTGACGCCACCCCTCAGGAGACCAGTGATGGTATGCACATGACTGTAGTTTTGGTGAATGTTATTTTAATTACTTGTAAAATGATTGGAATGGGTCCAGATGTCTGCTTCAAGGAGGGGTTGGTTATCTCTGTTATATATCTTTTATTTGTGTCTAGCACATCTGACATTACACCTGTGGGAGTTTTCATCATTTAAAATATAACTTATACAGTAGGTGCTTTTTGTAAAATTTGACCTCGTCTATAAATGTAATCTAAAGAAGGAAGTAAATAGATAATGTGTGTCAATCATAAATGATATGATAGATTTTGAGATACAGTAGTCAAAACAAAATCATTGATTGACGCTACATTTCATGTTTTGTCCAAAAATACTGAAAAATGCCTTCGCTTACACATAAAAAATATATTTTCCTACATATTAATTGTCTATGTATTAAATATTGTAGTATATTTCATTTTCATGTATTAAAAAGTATATGCGAGTAAGTACATGCATTATATTTTTCAGTATATTTTTCAGTATATTCAGGGTTATTTTCTTTAAATAAGGTATGATTTTATGTACAAGACTGTACTTCATGGTGAATGTCTGTACAAAAATGAAAATTGGGACAGCATTCACTCTCCCTCATGTTATTTCAAACCTGTATGACTTTCTTTATTCTGCAGAACACAAAAGAAAATGTTTTGACGAATGTAGCCAGCACCCATTCACTTGCATTGCAATAGAAGTGAATGGCTGCAGGAGCTGTTCAGTTGACAACTTTTTTCAAAATATCTTCTTTTGTGTTCTTCGGAAGAAAGAAAGTCACACAGGTTCAAAAAGTCATGAGGGTGAGTAAATGATGAGAGAATTTTTATTTTGGGGCAAACTTTCCCAGTAATCTGGGCTTTAACAGACTGGATGGGTCACATATATTGCATGACTGTCAGTAAAACGGACTCAATATTTACATTTTTAATATATCATATTTAAAAAACATTTCTACGTGCATCCTGCTATGCTTAATGGAATGAAAATGTTTTTTGGCTTCTCTCATCAAGGTCTTTATCGATGTGGCCCGACATCTGTCGCTGCTGTGAAAGAAGGAGAACTCAGCTACCCGTTTGATGCAAGATTTGTTTTTGCTGAGGTAATGAACACAACGTTACTTTACACGACAATATTTACTTCAGATATCATCAAGTTTTGAAGATAAGAAAATCCAGGCAAACTGCTAAAGTTGCATGTGCGTAATTGAAAACGTCTGTCTTCAGCTGAACAGTGATGTGATCTACCATAAGGCTGATACGATTGGAAAAACAAAAATCATCTATGTGGACACTGCGTATGTGGGAAAACTCACTGTGACCAAAAAGTTGGACAGTAATGAATATGAGGACATCACTTCTACCTACAAATATCCAGAGGGTAAGTGCATCTGCTTTCACTTTACTTCATGCGCTGTTACATAAGATTCAGAACATCATGTCCCAAACGTGACCTTTCAGATCTCACAAAACCATTTACTGATCAACGTTTGGTTAGCAGAGGAACCACTTTGCTAAAATAGCTACGAATTCCCGAAAAATCAGATTGGGTGTCCTTTAATCTCCTTTGTGTCATTTTTCCTTCAACACCTCGGACTTTAGGAAGTCTCAAGGAGAGGGAGGCCATGCAGCTGGCAGAGCGCCGCGGTGTTGCCATCGGGGATTACTTTCCACTTACTGAAGCTGGTGTGGACATGGAGCTCCAGGCTGATGTCGTCAAAATGGGTGAAGACTTCAAGCTGAATATAAACATTAAGAACCAGACCACCGAGAAATGCACCCTCAGTATCATCCTGACCGGGTGTGTTGTGTTTTACACTGGGATCACCAGCTCGGTCTTCAAGACCGAAAACAAGGATGCAACCGTGGAGCCTTCGCAGAGTGAGTCAGACTTTACCGGTGAAAGTGATTCAGTGTGTTGTTTCTGATACGCTTTGTCAGAAAGTTTTACGCTTTTCATCGAAAACTAAAACTTTGTCACTTCCTTGCCATCTCATTTGTTATTGGCTTTGGATAAAAGCATGTGCTAAATGAATAAATGTTCAACTTTATTAACAGCTGAAATAGTAGAAATAAGCATCCAAGCTGCGGAGTACATGCGCGAGCTGGTGGAACAATCCAATCTGCTGTTTGTTGTGTATGGACACATTGAGGAATTGAACCAGTCCCTTTCCACCATGAGAGTTGTCACCCTTCTCCCTCCTGAATTGACTATAAAGGTATATTTAAACAAATAATACACATTAAAGAACTTTACAGGAGTTGTTTTCATGCTCTTGATAAAAGAAAGGTACAAGATGCACCTGTAATTCATCTCTTGCAGGTCAACGGGACTCCCCAGGTGGGCAAGGAACTCATGGTCTCCGTGGAATTCCTGAATCCATATAATTTCATCCTGAAAGATGTGCAGCTCCGCCTTGATGGACCTGGTCTGATAAAGACCAAGTTGAAAAAATACAGGTAAACTTTTGATTATAAAAAGCAATACTGTAATACTGTAGGACATTTATAGATGGAAATGTACCAACAATATGCTTCTGAAAGGTTGTATAATCTTGGATTTGACAATTTACCATCATATACAACATGCACAAAAGCAAAGATGGATATAAATGAAGTTATTACTTTATATTTTTGTCTTGCTTTCAGTTCAAATGTTTAAAAACAAGATGAGGTAAAAGTTTGTAAACTAACTTTATGTTGGCTTGAGAAAGTCTAGTCTAAAGTTGGGTAGAATGTGAAGTGGAAGAAATGTAGACTGTGATAGAATTACTGTGTATGAGTGTGTGTTTATGTTTGAGAGTTAACAGCTTGAAACTAAACATCCTCAGCTGGACATTCTATCAATGTAAATCTATGGGATTTTTGGGCAGTTTGATCAGCTTTTTTAGGAAAACCGTAAGTCTGATCCCTTAGAAAAGACACCCAAGTGAGACCAGTCTAAAGATCCGTGTGAAGTTTGATGCCGTAGCTTGACAGTTGTAGAAGGAGTTAGAGTCAGAAGATGTAGTCTCAGAAGAATAATAAGAAAGCCAACATATTTAATATCTTTAAAAAATCTACTTTAATTTGAGGCGCAGAATTAGATTTTGTGTTTTTCACAAAAACAATAAAGTTGTAAGTTTCCCAACAAAACATTTAGTGAATATATGCTTAAAGTGTAAAATACACTACAAGACTTTTTCTCAGATCTTGCCCAGATTTTCAGTCTGTGCCAGTCTGCAGATTTGATCAGTTAGTGTGTTTCTGTCTGAAACTTTCAAAAAGTCTGCAAGTGTATGATGTCTAGTTTAAAAAAAAAACTGCTCCGATTTTAAAAGTCTTGATAAGTGTTCCAGCCATTACACGAGAAATAATATCTTCCAGCAGGTATAAAAATTTTTTCACATAAAAGCGGAAAATCATCATTTAATCACGTTCCAAATCTGAATACATTTCTTTGTTCTGATGAACACAGAAGATATTTGGAAGAATGCTTCTACAGGTTTTGTGTAGCTCAGTGGTAAGAGCATTGCGTTAACAAGGTTGTGGGTTCGATCCTAGGGGATTGCACACACCTATGTATAAATGTATAGGATAATGCAATGTAAAGGGTCTGCCAAATGCAAAAAAATTAAATATAAATAACCAGACAGATTTTTCCGTCCATTGACTCCCATAGTAGGGAAAATTACTTTACCATTTTTTTGTTCTGTAGAACACAACAGAAGATATTTGGAAGAATGTAGGTTCTGGGGCACCTTCGACTACCATTGTATTTTTCCTACTATGGTAGTCAACGGGGGGCAACATCTGTCTGGTTATAAGCATTCTTCCAAATGTCTTTCTCTGTGTTCATCAGAACAAAGAAATTGATGCAGATTTGGAACAACTCGAAGGCGAGTAGATTATCAAAGAATTTGCCCTTTTAAGTGATAGTTCACCCAAAAATAACAAAATGTCTCCATTTACTCACCCTCTTGTCAATTTAAACCTGAATGTCTTTTCTTTCTTTTGCATATCACAAAAAAACATATTTTGAAGTATGTTGCTAACCTGCACCCATTCACTTGCATTGGTTTTGTGTCCATACAATAGAAGTGTATGGGTGCCAGTGCTGTTTGGTTAGCAACATTCTTCAAAATATCTTATTTTGTGTTATGCAGAAGAAATTCATACAGGTTTGAAATGACAAGAGAGTGAAAAATTATGACTGAATTTTCATTTTAGTATGAACTATTACTTTAATTCGAGTTTCAACTTTATTTTTTTTACCTCATTGGCAGACATTTTTCTTGTTTTAAGCATTAATAAATATGTTACGTCTTAAGTCATTTTGCTTACGATATTTATTTCTATATTTAAGAAAATGAAGATACTTCAAAATACTAAGAAAGCACTTAAGTTTTTGCAGATTCACGAAAAGTTTGTATTTGCACTTGCAGGCAGATTTTCCCTGGCGGCTCAATCAAATATAAAGAGTCCATCATCCCTCTAATTCATGGGAAAAAGACGTTGATCGCGGTACTGGACTGCGCTGCACTGAGACAGGTCACCAATGAGATCAAATTCGATGTACTGAAGGCTGCGGTCAAACCGGTGACAGAAGAGATCGAGAAGAAAGTAGAGGAAGTACCTATAGAAAAAGAAAACGAGGTGGAAAATGTGACTAACAACCCATAACAGAGTTCATAGTCCCTGTTATTTTACTTAAGCTTGCTTTACAAATGTTTTGAAAGATAATCTCATTCAAATTTACATTTCCTTGATGAAAGAATCTTCCTGACCTTACCAGAGTAAGGAAATTGAAATATCTGAAATATTTAGTGAATTTTACATGATCTTGTTGATCAGGGGCTCATGTACTTTATTAACTAACAAACTGTCATTGTAATCACAATTGTTGATTTTTCTTTGCTGTAATGCAATGGACTATAAAAAACTAATGCAAACTAACAATAAACAACAAGCATAAAGCATTTGGATTTGCTTATTTACACTAGTTCAAATGACATTTATCGATTTATACAGGAATCAGTCATTTATACTGACATCAAGCATGACATCACTTTGACAAAACAGTGTACTTTTCGTATATGAAACAACATCATTGAAAAATATTAATATTTCAGATTAGCTGACACATCATGTCTGTTAGAGACATCAGACACAAGGAATATTTACAGAAATATAAGATACATATAAAAAGGATATTACAGTGATGCCAAACGTTAGAAGATTGATATTCCACTTTTATTTACATCTATGCAAATTAGCACTTTTGCAATTGATCGCTTGCTTTAACTAGAGCTAACTACAATCTCTATGTGCCATGCCTTTTTTCTTGTCTTTGACTGGAATCATGTCTATTGTATTGTCCATATTCAAATATTTGTATAAACAATTAAATTGTTAAGTAAAGAAAATCTATATTTTAAAGATATACCAATGCATAAATGTGAAAAAAGGTCATAATTAATCATATTGCAAAGTGCTTTCCTGGCCTTTTTTGCCTATGACTTAATGAAGGTCAGGTTAAAAGATAATAATCAGAATCAAGAAACAAAGATTTACATGAAAAGCATTGTTTTAACTAGCAGTGTTCAGAAATTATATGCAGAAATGTAACCTATAGGATAAATATACTAGGCCCTGTATACAGAATTAAACTACTATGATTAAAATGAATATATAAATTGTGGAACAGGTACGTGTTTTAACAAGTATGTGTTTAGGTAAATCGATCATTTTTGTTTCATTCGTGTGAACTACTGACATTTTTCTACAAATCCAAACAATTATATATTTTTTAAATTTGGATTTATTTAGAACTGGTCAAAATAACAAAAACGATTAAAAATGCTCCCAGACCTCAAATACTTCAAAGACAACATGTTTATATTCATTTTAAAGAACAAAATTCAGAGAATTTACTATTTCCTATTTACGAAAAGTTAAGAACAATGAATATTTGATGGAACAATCCTGAATTTTTCACATTTCTCTTTGCATTCTCTCAGTCTATCACATTGATGTTGGGGTGATATGCATATTTGACAGCAATGCACATTTTTAGGAAAATTAAATAAATAAATAACAGATTATAATTACTTCCTTCACAAAAGCTCAAGAGCACCGTTCACACTGTGAAGCTCACAGATCTTTTCCTTACTTTGTCACATAATAATAACTGTTTTCGCACATTTTGTTGTAAGTCGGTTTTAATACATTTTGCTTTCTTTGTTTTGATCCTATATGTTATATATGGCATGAAATAAAGATTACCAATCTAGAATAAAGGTCAAATGTGTTTGCCTGATATTCTTTGACTTCCCAACACTGGTCCAGGATTCGTTTAACACTTTTTTTTAAAGAGTGTACAGATGTGTTATTTAGAAGTTTAAACTATTATTTCTCACAACATGCAGTTTCCAGATTCTTCTGTATGAGCAATGTGCACGTGTGCAATGTGATGGACAGTGTGTAGTAAGAGCTCTCCTATATCCTTCATATTTTTGAACACCCAACCCATTTTGAAATAACAATGGCGCCATCTCCTGGTAAAAGTCAGAGTTGCTCTGGTCCATATGTTACATAGCCCATCTTCAATAGTCATTTAAATAGTTGGAATCTTAATCTGAGAACATGGATGAGAAACTCTTACAAATCGGTGCATTCCTAGATCTTTTAAGCAAGTCTTGAAGGGATAGTTCACCCAAAAAATTAAATTCTGTCATAATTTACTCATTTACTTGTCATTTTTCTGCAGAACACAAAAGAAGATATTTTGAAAATGTTGGTAACCGAACAACGGCTGTACAGTTACCTGCATTGGTTTTGTGTCCATTCTGAATGGGTAACGCCATTGTTTTGTAAAACATTCTTCAAAATATCTTCTTTTGTGTTCGGCTGAAGGAAAAATGTCACACACGTCTGAGTAAATTGGGACATAATTTCCCTATTTGGGTGAACTATCCCTTGAAGGCTAATTCACATTGATCATACATACTCCGTGTGAAACACATTAGTGTTTTTGATTGAACAATGGCAAAGAAAATTTGTGATGTTGCTATTTGTTGGTGTTGGAGTTTTTACAGTGTGAATTAGTATTTAGAGAATATTCATCAGTTGCTATCTTCCTTACTTACTATGCAGTACAATTTAGATTTAGTTCAATACAAAACTTTGAATAGTCAGTGTGTTAGTTGTTGACTCCTGGATTTGGTTTAGGGATGAGCCATGATGGGTAAATAGTTATCTGGGTTGGGTTGTATCAGCCCTTAGTCAGTTCTCTTTTTATGAAATGAGAACCTTACAGTCAACACCAGAGGCTTCTAAACTACTACCTAGTTTGTAACTAACTCTTTACGTTATTCGGTTGCACCATTTGGTCTTAAGGCAGAACGTAGCTATTAGTTTGTAAGCTCACTGTAAAGTAATGTGTAGTCACATAATATGACGTTTACCTTCAATAGTTCATTAGCAGCCTTTGAATTTGTTAGGAAAAGTTTTTATTTAAACTTATTTTACATAACATAATAAAGGTAAAAATGTTTTTTTATTAAATAGAATACTACCTCATTATGAATTACATAAAAGGTAATTTAACAAGATTAATATAAAAATGGTAATTAAATACAATACAGCATGACAAAATCATTATAAATGACATGTTATACGTGATTTTATTTTACTGCAAACCGCCAATAAAATAAAAAGGATGATTTTCTTACTTGCACAACACAGGCAGATGGATACACACACGGAGGCGTGCTAGTTCAGTGATTCTGCTATTTTATTCCTACAACCGCTCCTGACGGGAGGATTCCGTAAATATTTAATTTACACGTAATGTTACGCTTCAACTATTGGCTAGAATACACTACAATACTTTTAAAATCTGAACAGGTATCATACTCTTGCAGACTTTTGGAAAGTTCCAGAAAGAAATACACAAACTAATCATATCTGCAGACTGGCACAGACTTTCTGCAACATGTCCAGACTGAAAATCTGAGCAAAAGTCTTGTAGTGTATTTTAGCCTTAAGTTGAATGGTGCAACTCAAAAATATTTAGTAGTGCATAAATTGTAACTTATTGTCCGTTTAAGTCAAACAACCGGCCAATGACAACTAATGAAACCCCCATAAATGATAAGAAATACGTATAGGGTTACATCAAACTATCTGCCTGGGTAGAAACATTAGCTTGCTTCTTCATGCAATCATCTGAAAAATACAAAACCTTTGTGTACATACAATATTATAAATGACAGAGAAATGATAATACGTGGTAATCTTTAGGCTGCATGTGGAGGCAACACAACCTTTTGTTTGGGTCAAACTCATCAGATTAATGTCCGAGTTTTACTTCCCTTTATATTCTAAGAATTATTCATTGACATGGCATCATAACACTTCTTCCTATCTGACAGGTCAAGATATCCTTATGTGACACAACTATGTTAAAGTTACAACATATTGGGGAAGTTTCCCGGACAGAGATTATCTTAAACCATCCCTTAGTTAAATTAGGATATTTAAGTCCTTTTTAAAAACATAATTTACAAAAAAACTTTACTGCCGTACATATTGAGACAAAACAAGAAACTTCTAACATTTGAATTAGTCTGGGTCTAGCCTTAAACCGTGTCCAGGAAACCACCCTCTAGTCTTAAAACTAGTTTGATGACTCAACAACACTGATATTCATTTTAAAGACATTCAAATTAGTTTTTCTTAGCTCGGAAAGCTTCCAAATTGTGGTTGTGTTTTTTTATTCATTATTATATGGTGGTTCAGTTTTTTGTATCAGTTTTAGTTATTTTAGATTATTAGTCTGAAACCATTGTGCTGACTGTCAATTTTTATTATTTTAAAGATCTGGGTCTATTAAATGCACTTTACAAGTTTCATGTGTTTATAACCTTACTAGCTGGTATATTACCAAATATATGGTAAACACTTCCGTATAGGGGGCAATAAACAAAAGTTATTAGCATGCCTATTATTGTCATATGGCTGTTTATTAGTACTTATAAAGCACATATTCTGCATGACCATAATCTACATCCCTAAACCTGCCCAATACCTAAACCTAACAACTACCTTACTAACTATTAATATGCAACAAATTAAGAGTTTATTTGGGAAAAAGTCATAGTTAATGGTTTGTTAATAGCGATAATTGTTCCCTATACTGAAGTGTTACCGAATATATTAATACAAATGCATTCATATTTTAACGTGTTCTTAGCTATGAATGAACTTATAAATGTTTGTCATAAATTAACAATTGCCAGCAATTTGTTGTTGTTGTAAAAGAATAAAAAAGACGTCAGATTTGTCTTTGTGTGTCAGGCTGATTTGATCTTGTGATCATCTTAACTTCGGATGTTCTGCTTCCTTGGAGGTGTTTTTCATCAGTGGATGAGGAAGTTCTGACCCTATATGAATCAGTATGGAGATCCTCATGAGCACATCTGCCTGTAGCATCCTCAGCAGACTCATCAACTCTTCTACAAAGACAGTGAGTACAACACTTTTAATGACTTATGAACTTCATGTTACTGAGCTTTGCTAAGTATTCATCTTTCAATTGAGTTTTACGCTGTTTTTAAATATTGTTCTAGAATTAGCGGAGTCAGTACTTATAAAATCAATAATTTTAATTTAATTGCAATATGTCACAGATATTTACAGTATTTGTTATTTGAAACTATTAACTCAAACACTATTTGTATTATAATTACAGTACTAGTCAAAAGTTTCGATACGCATGACTGAACCGTTTTCATTATCATAAGAATCTTTTAATCTCAAGGTTAAGGTTGGGTATCGTTTGAATTTTATCGATTCTGATTAATATCGATTCCACAATTAAAGTAAAACATATAGATGTCAACCTGTATGGTCTTTTAGCTCGCTTATTGACTGGTTGGCAAAAATATATATATTTATGAGCACCATCCTGTATACACACAGCAACCATGTTTTGAGTGATATATAAAAAAATTAATACCATAGTTAAACTACATCATGGTTAAACATTTGTTAATATAATGAAACTAAACTGTAGAACTTTGCTGTAATTTTTCGTCAGGTTTGGAAGTAACTTACTGTAGATTTGATTTCTTCCTTAATATTTTCCTATAAGAAGTGTTTTTAATTTGAGTTTAACTTTACTTCAAAACACTTTCAAGATTAAAACACTTTGACTTTTGAGATTCAATATGAGCAAGAAGAGACTGGTCTCAGTACTGGCATTACAATGCAAAATTGACCTTCTTTCTGAGCATTTTTGTTTTGTTTTCTAGAAATAAATATTTAAAACTTCTCATACGATAAATTAACATAACAAGAAAACTGACCAGAGATATTTAGTCTTGTTTTATGAAAGAAAATATAAGAATTAGGTAAGTTTATGTTTAAAAACTTACATCTACAGTAAGTTACTGGAAAACCGGCTGCAAAACTACAGCAAAGTTTTACATTGTATTGCAAATTTGTGGTTTCAATTCCAAAATTGGAATTCCCAGCACTACTCAAAATATGTCTAAATGTTTGAAATTACGTTTATAGACACAAATAAAACTGTGTTAACATATACATTTCTTTCATTAGAAAACAAAAATTCTATTTAAAAACTTGAAATACAATAAGATCAATAAATTAAAAATAGAAATTATAAACTTCAATAGGCTACTCTTTAAAATGGGTGAGGGTGAGACCTCAAGAAGCTGAATGAAAAAATGGCAAGAGTATCAATTTGCAATTTCAAAGATGCTAGAATATGATAGTTTTGATTGATTTTAGATGCTTTTAGTCACAACACAATTCCCACAGTTGCAGTTTTGATGAGTTTACTATTATTAAAAAAGGTGTAAAATAAATAAAGACTGAATCTCTTTTATTGTCAAGGATTGCCTATGTCAGGCATCTTGAATATACAAATACAAGTTGCAAGTGTTTTAATCACAGCACACATTTTATAATATATATTTTATAATAACCTCCTGCCAAACTATTCAGCGTTTCATGACACAGTTTTTAAGCCTGTGTACAAATTTCACTGTGTTTTTTTCCTCTATACCCACATTGTGTCATTTTTCAATTTAACGCCTGTTTGGAGTATTTATAATAACCTTTTAGAGAAACATTATGAAATGTCAATGTTTTTGTGATTTGAACAACCTTACTATACAACTGGTTGTGCGTTGCTCAGTTGAGAATGAAATTTCATCAGTGTCTTATGATTCTTGGATCCAATGTGAGGCTTGTATTCCCAAAATAGTGTCCCAATATAACACTATATTGCATCATAATCTTCCCATGAGGGAGAACAAAAAGAAATAGACAAAATCTTGTAGTTCACTCAAACACACACCACCAAACACGCATGTACTCCTCTGGGCCTGGAATGGCTCATATTAAATGTCTCACAAATGTATCTAATAAATTGTTTGCAGTAAAACAATATCCCTGTATTTTTTGTGTAATATCTGGTCTGTCCTTCAGGCTAACGTGAGGACAACTTGTGTACATCATGTCAAATCCTGACAACACCACCTTTTACCTGCAATCCCAGAAGGGCCGTATAACCATTGCCAACTCGAACTCAGATGAGTTTAACCCGCCTGAGTTTGAACCGTTACCCTTGGATGACGAGGTGTCCCCAAGAGCACCTTGTAAAGCTATATTTCCATTTTTATGTGATGTTCATGTTAGAAAAAGAATAACTTTAAATTTAAATTACTTAGAAGCTAAAATGTCAACAGGCAAAAAAAGACCTGTTGTCTTTTAACAAAGAATTTTGTCTTGTTCAGCAGGGCTACCTTAAAGATACTCTCTTTCATGAGCTGTTTAGCTTTTTTCATGTTCTGATACTAAGATAATGAAATACCATCAAGTTTTTTTCCTTTGTGTTCTAGCAAGCCAATCTTTCAAAGTGTTGGGTGTTGATATGCGCATAGTGGAAAACAAGAAAGATCACAACACCGGCAGGTACAAGAACACCAACCTGATTGTGCGCCGAAACAAAGAGTTCATCATCAATATCAAATTTGACCGTCCTTTCAATATAATGGAAGACACCGTGGAGGTTGAGTTTTTGATTGGTGAGCTTATTTTTGAAATCTCCTTGAAACATTATTTTAGATTTGCATAGAGGCTTCATTACTGCGTTTAAAATCTTTCTTTGGCTTTAATTAAAAAGAACATTTGGGCACTTCCAGCATTATGTATCTGACATCTTGCGTTTTGACATATATATGACATATATAAACTGTCAGAGAATGTATTTATTACCAATATATCGAACCATCTGTTTATATTTTACTAAACCTGTGATGATAGAGTTTAAAAATCCAAAAATGTTTTCTATATTATAAAATAAATGTGCGTTAAGGACGTACCATTTTTTTATTTTTAACCATTTTTGAGAGACGACAAACTTTTTAGGATCTCTGTTAATTAAAATGCACAAAAAAGAAGCAATAATAGCCAACAAATGGAGAAGGGATGACTCTAAAAATGTACTGTTACGGATTTGACGACTCTCAAAATGGCAATTACCTGACTATGAAAAGTTAAACTTTAAAGCTAAAAAATGCTTTAGAAACTTCACATGGGTACTTCAACCACCACGCGTTGACATCTGTGCTTTCAGTACTGTGAAAACCTGTGGTAGACATTTTGGTAGAATTATCAATTTATATTTTATACATCTGACAGATACTTTAATCTAAAACGACTTAAAAATTGCTTAAAAATATAAAAAGATTTGTTTCCCATAGAAATTGAACACATGACTTTTCTCTATCCGTGGGTAGCAATGGAAGACCGAATACTTATTTATACTTATTTATTTCTCAAAGTTTCTTGGTTGAAAGAATGGTCAGTCAACCTAGATTAGTTAGTATTCTGCCTAAACGACTGTATTAAATGTATAAAATAATGACAGTATCTAAAAACAGTTAGGTCTGAAAATCACAAACCAATAAAAGGCATAAAAACTAAAAGCTAGAATTACATCTCTGGTGTTTTCAAAACCTGAGAGGCACAAGTGAAAAGAACAAAGACACATGCGTTGTTATCCTATTCCAAAATCAGACCTCGGAAAACATCTGTCTGTCATCAGTAAGACGATGTACCTCATTCTGCGTTTTAATGTCATTATTGCTGTCAGGAGAATTAGTCCGCCTCGCTGAAAACTTGTTCTTGCAAATGACTGTTGCGCTCATCTCACAGGCAGTTCACCTGATGTAAACAGGGGCACCTACATCAATGTGTCCTTTGGAAAAAATAAAGGTGAAATGATCTGGAGGTGCCGTGTACTAAACACAAATGGCAATGAGGTGACAGTGGGCATCACACCAGACACCGGCTGCATCGTGGGCCGCTTTCGCACTTTTGTGGCTATTGTGAGGGGATTAGCAAAACAGCGCACCCCGAAGAACAATGACACAGACGTTTATGTGCTGTTCAATCCTTGGGACTCTGGTGAGTACAACTGCATTCACATGCTGCTCACATTTGACATAAAACAACATGGCAGTCTTCGAAATGTTGCATTAGGTCAAACATCAATATCTTGCTATATGTGTCTCTACACAGCGGATCAAGTGTATATGTCTAAAGAAAGCGACAGGCAGGAGTATGTTCTGAATGATGTGGGAGTCATCTTCAATGGAGAAATAAACAACATGTCCTCCCGCCCATGGAACTATGGGCAGGTTCGTATAATGCCCCTTCACATCATTTGGGATTCTTTACATTAAAAGTCTGGTGAACTGGGCTTGTTTATTGTTTCATAGTGTTATAGGAGGTCTACGTATGACGTTTGCGTGTTTTTAACATCCAAAAACATCAAAATCAATAAGTAGGCTATTTTCCACCCAGGTTTTGAGGCCAACTCTACAAACATTTGGTTTTAATGGGCGTGCCGCATTGAAGACACTTGGAAGTAAATGCCCACCGGTTTGATTGAATAGCAGTTTGCGTAGTTGGAGCCAAATTCGGTGAATTTGGTTATAGATGTACCGTTAGGTTACACATAAGCACCATTCACAGTTTTCGCAGGGCATTAGTATTATCTGGAGACCTCCTGGGATTTATATATGACCTCCGCACATCAGTATTTCATGTGACACATTTGCACGGGATGATTTTACTCAAATTTACTGACTTATTTCCCGGATGTGATGGCAAGGCATTTCATGTAGTTTGTATACCCTATACTTGTATTGCGTTTAACTATATATGACGATACCTGTCAGCATTTAAGAACCAGTGATTCCAAACCGGACAAACGTTTCATCGCGATCGTGGGTGTCAAATGTTAAGAGAGTTTTCATGATAAATAACCAAACGGGGGACTCCTGGTAACTTATGGATATCACCAAGCACCCAAAATAATACCAAAACACTTTAAAACAGCCTCCATTATTCGCAAACGGTGGATAAAACCCTCCCACAAATCACAGTGATCCAGATGCAGCGACTGTGTTCTTCCACAACCAGGGATGGCACAATATTTAGCTATCTTTAACGTCGTGCTTGTTTATTGCTTGCTCGCTCTGTCTGGTTCCGCTCCAATTGTGTTACGTCAGAATTGTCATGCGTGAACCAGTGGGCGGGCTAGAAAAGTAGTCGATGATATTTTTCTGTGGAGGCGGTGTTCAACCTATCAATCTCGTCATAGGTGCATTCCAGAACCTGGCGTTCACTGGGCCTGGTGTCATTAACGGATGTAATCTCAGATACAAGGGCGTTTTCAGTTCTGACACTTACATGATGTTCGTGTCAATACGATTCCCTCTTATATAACAAAAGCTCGGGTTAAAATTGTGATTTTAATTCATGTGTCCTTTAAAGACAAAATGTCTACAAACTAAAGTCTCAACCTGTAACTTGTGTATTTTCTTGTAGTTTGAACAAGGAGTTCTGGATGCCTGCCTTCTGGTTCTGGATTCTGGCAAAGTACCGCTAGTATATCGTGGAAATGCGACTGAAGTAGTCCGGCAGGGCTCAGCCCTGGTATGATGTGAACTCACAAAGAAAACGCTTTCTACATATTAACTAAATACTTTCTCAAATTAATGCATGTGGCATATTTACAGATGAACTCTCAGGATGATGATGGCGTTCTGGTTGGAAACTGGAGTGGAGATTACGCCATTGGCACATCACCCACTGCCTGGACCGGAAGTCCTGAAATCCTGCTCAAATATGCCAGAGAAGATGCCGTGCCGGTTTGTTTTGCCCAGTGCTGGGTATATGCTGGTGTGATGAATACTTGTAAGTTTATTTTTTTTTATACGTTTAGTACAATGAAACATGACATGGAGTTTTGACACCATTCAAATCTACTTTGTACATGTCCCAAGCCTGGGGTAATGATATCGTACTGTTTTGTAACAGCGTTACTGCTAAAAAACTAACTAAATCCAAGGAACTCCAAGATTAAGACAGCAGCAAGCTTTACATATTTTTTCAACCTTCCACCCAGTTCTGCGCTGCCTGGGGATACCGGCGAGGGTCATCACCAACTACAACTCCGCTCACGACAACAACGGCAACCTGAAGACAGACATCATGCTGGATGAAGACGGGAAAGTGAACAGATCTCGAACAAGAGATTCAGTCTGGTGATTATTTGAAAAACTTTGCATGAGCATCCAAATGTTTTGTAGGTCATGTGTGTGAATTTTAGCGGGATCTAGTGGTGAGGTTGTGAATTGCAACCAACAGCTCACTCCACCCCCTCCTCCTTTAGAAATACTAAGGTGGCTGACATGTGCCAAAGATCTCATCACGTTTTTGCCTCTTTGCGGAAGAAGATAAGGCATTCTGTAAACAGTTTGTCCGTTTAGGGCTACTGAAGAAACAACATAGTCCACCCATGCTAGGGGACCCGCGGTGAAATAGCTCATTCTAAGGTTATAAAAACATAACGCTTGATTATGTACGGTCTTTATACACCACTGAACACATAGTTATGTATTTTATATTGCATTTCTGTCAATAGATCCTCCTGAATCTTACACGTTGAGCCTTTAAGATCCAAGTCACGGCTCAGTTCGTTGTTGTTATTCACTGTTGGTATCATGATTTATTGTGTTTGAAAGGTAAGCATACTGTGTTTTTACAGGAACTATCACTGCTGGAATGAGGTGTACATGAAAAGAACTGATCTGCCACAGAAATTCTCTGGCTGGCAGGTGGTTGACAGCACCCCTCAGGAGACCAGTGATGGTAAGATCCTCCTTATGATTTGATATAATTCATAAAGTCCCAAACTAACTTTGCTTTTCCAATGGGTTTATATCATAAATATCATAAATATAAGATATTATAATATCATAATGTTTCTCAAATAAGTATTCATCGATAGTCCTATTACTTGAATTCATTAAGCTCAACATTTCAGCCCTGTTACAGATATTTGAAGACAAATCATCAAACAAACAAAATCTTTAATTTATGGAAAACGTGCGTTATCATTAACAGCAGGTGAAAAACTGAGTTTGTAGTATATTTACTGTACAGTTTCTGTCATTTAGATGATTTGCTTCACGTTTCACTGAAAATTTGTCGAAAATGAACAAGCAAACTGACCTCAATTTGTGAATTTCAGTTTCAAGACTAAAATACCCAAAATCCAAAGACCTTTAAAGAGGACATCAGTCTTTAAATAGCATTCATGCCCTCCATCTGTTCGGTATTTAGAGGGATGGTTCACCAAAATCTGACAACCCATTGACTCCCATAGTGTTTATTTTCCCTACTATGGCAGTAAATGGTGGGTTAGATCTGACATTCTTCCCAGTTTCTTCCTGTGTGTTCAGTAAAACAAAGACATTTATACAGGTTTGAAACCATCTAAGTTTGAGTAAATGATGACAGAATTTCCATTTTTGGGTGAAGTATCCCTTTAAGGATTATCTGTTTGAACATCTCTGCTCCATCAACATCTGGTCTGATAAAGACTTTTACATAATAAAGTATGGGTGCCCAAACAAGTACATCCAAAATGCACGCCGTTATTAGATAAAAAAGATAACTACATGATGTTGTTTAGGTCTCTATCGCTGTGGTCCGACATCGGTCAGTGCCATAAAAGAAGGGGAGCTAAGCTACCCTTTTGATGGGAAGTTTGTGTTTGCAGAGGTAAGGAAGCCACGTTTATTAGTTGTCCACTGATTAGAACATCTTCACATGTGTGATTGGGCATTTCTTTAGTTGTTCATCTACTGCTAACTACATATCGCACCCTCTCCTGTCTTCAGTTGAACAGTGATGTGATCTACCATCAGATTGATAAGTATGGAAAAACCAAGATCCTCCATGTGGACTCTACCTATGTGGGAAAACGGGTTGTGACTAAATTAATTAACAGTAATCAATATGAAGACGTCACTTCTAACTACAAGTATCCAGAAGGTAAGTTCATCTGCTTTCACTTTCAAGAATCATTGTAGTAGAGTAGGGCCCGAACTTGTGTTTGTATATGTATTTATGTTTTACTGTGTTGTTGTTCGCCGGCGGTCGTCCGTGAGGGGCCGCCGGCTGTTAAATTACTTTATTAAATGTTTAAATGTTTGCCGGTTCCCGCCTCCTTCCTTCCTCCCGGGTTTCGGCAAACATAAATACATATACAAACACAAGTTCGGGCCCGGTCCTCTATCTTCGACGGTCCGGTCGCTCGTTCCTTTTATGCTCCCCATCTCCTACGAGATTCAAACCATTGTCTCGCCCCGCCTACTCTACTACAATCATGTGCTGCCACAGCACCCTGTCCTTATTTCTCGATCATCGTCTTGACTCCAGGAAGCAAGAGTGACAAGCAGGCCATGCAGATGGCTGAGAGACGTGGTGTTCATTTAAGAGAATACGACGATCCTGGTGAAGCTGGGGTGGACATCCAACTCCAAGCCAATACTATCAAAGTGGGTGAAGACTTCAAGCTGACCATGATCATTAAGAACCAGACCAGTAAACGCTGCACCATCAATGCCACCATCACTGGCTCTGTGGTATTTTACACCGGGGTTACTACCACTACCGTCAAGAAGGAAACCAGACAAGCTACTGTGGAGGCTTGGAAAAGTATGACATCCGTAATAAATTTGTTTAAATAATACATTTAGGATTCTTTGGGGTTTTTCCTGAATACACTCTCAATTTACAGCTGAGAAACTGCTGATAGACGTCCGAGCTACGGAGTACATGGCCCATCTGGTGGATCAATCCAATCTGCTATTTGTCGTGAACGGTAGCATTCAGGAAACGGGCGTGACCCTCACCACAATGAGAGTTGTCACCCTTCGCCCTCCCGAGCTCACCATAATGGTAAATTTCCTTAGCGACCATTCACATGGGAACTTGTTGATGATCTGATTTTTTTATTTATCTAACTGTTAATGTTTCTAAATTTCATGTACAGGTGAGCGGAAGTCCCCAGGTGGGCAAAGATTTCACCGTCATTGTGGAATTCTGGAATCTCTTTAATTTCGCCCTGGAAGACGTTCAGTTACGCCTTGACTCACCCGGTCTGATACAGACCAAATTCAAGTCCTACAAGTAAGCCGCTTCAACAGTCTCATATCTGTCCATATTCATACATATTCAGGATCATCCAATTAAGTATCAAATACAGAAAAAAACGTCCCTAAATACTGGCTTAAAGGGTTATTCGCCCCAAAATAAAGAAATTCTGTCATCTTTAATTCACTCTCACGTGGTTCACATCTGTATGTGACACATTCTTCTGTGGAACACAAGAGAAGATATGTTGAGAAATGTCCAGGTGCTTTTGTGTCCAAACAAAGAAAGCCAAGGTGGTCGATGTTGTTCGGTGACCAACATACTTCAAAATATCTTCTTTTGAAATGGCGTGAGAGTAAATAAGCAAACTATCCCTTCCTTTTTCTCTGCTGGAGAAGTTATATCGCTGATGTCCTTCTAAAACCTTGTATCTCCATATTTGGGGATTTTTTATATTTTGTCAAATCATTATTATTTGTCGCCCCTTATGTTTGTCACTTGGTTTTGGAAATATCTAAACAAAAAGCATTAAAAAGTGCTTGTCAACTTTGACAACACAGTATGTAATGATTTAAAAGAAGTGTTTATTTCATTTCCTGAAAAACAGCCGATTTGGACATGTGAGGTTTCAGAAGGACAGCGATTATATACTTATATGTGATACGCATTTATATATAAACGTATAATATTGTGTAATATTATAATATGATGTCTTTTATATTTTTAATTTAGATAGTTAAATGAACTAACGTGTATGTTTCTGCTTGCAGACAAATTTTACCTGGTGGCGTATTGCAATATACAGAGTCCATCACCCCTTTGAATCCTGGCAAGAGGGTGTTGATAGCAGGTCTGGACTGCGTCCTTTTGAGACAGGTCACCAATCAGCTGGAAATCAACATACTTGCAGTCTGACCGTATGAATGACCGTCCAGAAAGAGCAAGATGAGAAAAACAGAAAAAGAAGAATTCTCATACATTACGTACATTATTAATTTAGCTTGGCTTGCTTCACAAATGTTTGTTTGAAATACATTCCAATATACTGATTTAAATGTCTTTTGGGATAGACGCCTGACCTCCCCAGTGTTAAGGATGAATAGCGAGTTGAGTGTGAAGTTAGAATTGGGAAACATACCGAAAATATACGCTGAAATTCGTGAAGAAAAACATGAATTTGTCTTTGGTTGGGTGAGGGTAAGGGTCACGACGAAGTTATAATCATAATGCATTGTTGATTTTTTCTTTCTGCTATAGTGCCATAAAGCACAGTTTGCTAATACAACTTAACAATAAACATTCATCAGAAAGCAAATTAATGGATGCTATTCTTTCCTGCAAATCTTACACATTCATAAACATTCACAGAGCAATGCATAAAAAACACTATATAGTCAATCCTCAGATCAGCTGGCTCACAGATATCTTAATTCATAGTAAAAGAAATATGACAAATTTTGTTGGTATGACAGAAGTCTGTTCATTTACTCACTTTCTGGTATCTATGTGGTGAACAAATGTGTGAAACGTTGCGAATTGTGGTGCTGAATTTTCCCCATATTTCTTGTCCGCATTTACCTACCCGATTTATTCAAGGCAAGGAAAGCTCCTCTGTTGACGCAGCCCGCCTTACCTCACTCAGTCCACTCCTTCCATTTTAATGAGACATGCCGTGGTTTAGACAGCCCACTTTACTGCATCAATGCTGCTGGAATACCCCTCTCTCTGTATTTCTGTCTCCCCTCCTTTCCCCAAGCCTTCCCCACACCCACCTGAATGAGTCACCACGGAAAACCTCTCAGCTACTGAGTAATTGCTGGGTCGGACGGGGACAAACACATTAAACAGGGATTCCCTTACGGACCGGCATTATTTTTCTGGCGGTGCCGCTGAAATCGCGGTCCACTTGACTATGTTTTATACGAGCTGACACATCACTCGGTTTTCATCAAGACGGCCGTCTAACATTATTATTCAGGGACGAAATGTTTGTCTGTGATGAAAATGATAACGCGCCCGCAGACGGATTATGGTGTTGTAGAACACCTCCGCCAAAAGATGGCGACAAAACATCCGACAATGTTCGGGCTCTGTGGTCGTGTGCATCCTACTCTAGAAATAAAACAGCCTTCACGATATTGTAACGTTACCCCTTAAGATCGTGGTTATACAACGAATCGTTTTTACAAATCTGAAGCAAAGCATTTAGTTATATTTGTGATGCAGAAACGTCTAAAAGGCATTCCCATTTTAATGCGTTAAAAGAAGACTATATTGTTCGAAGCCCAGTGAATGACTTTCTTACTATTAACGACTAAAGAAATTTCGATTAGCCTATATTGTGAGAAGTCCTGAAGGCATCGGACTCCTGAGCTTTAATCTGGACTGTAAATGAACTGTCGAGGGACCTCATTACTCAGCAGAGACGTGAACATGGTTTCTCCTCACTGATCGGATTCTCCTTCAGCTATAATGCCCTAGGTAACTTTTTAGTATTCTCCTCCTGAAGTCAGTCTCTCTGAAAAAAAATGGTGTGCAATGCATACTCTGTACCCATTGGTTGGCTACATATTCCGCTGACGTCAGCAGGGAACTTTTTTCGGTGATTCAGACTTCATCACTGCCTTTCTCTCACTTTTAATGTAACCCTATCTCAACCAGTATGAATTGATTCCAGTAATTTTCCACATCTACAGAAAAACAAATGTTAGTTTTACTCAATGTTGTAAAGTGTGACCATTTTTTTGTATGAAATCTACTTCTTTGAAAGAATTTTCATTGACGTATGTCTCCTTGACATCAAATATTTCTTTAATGATGCTTAACCTGAGGATACATGTTGCTTCAGAGCAAAAAGATCCCAGTCCTCAATAGTTTTTACCAATACTATACATAATTTGCCTCGGGTCAACCCATTAGATGCCCTGGTAATCTAAATGCGGGGAATTGAGACAAAATCATATTTTCTTTTATAAATGAGTTCACAAACTGATGTTTTTGCGGAACTATATCCGGACAGCCAAATTCATGTATGCTCATTCCGTACATGCCAGACCAAAACTATTTTAATTGAATTTACCAACACGTGTGAACCAGACTTTGACAACCTCAATCTAAGAAAATTCCTGCAACCTTAGTCCACCCAACCTGATGTCATGAAATCTGCATCTGTATATGGGTCACGGCAAAACGTGCAGACAGACATCTTATTTCGTGAGGGTGGATAGGTGAGACCACCAGAGAGCACATATATGCGGACATCTCCGCAATCCCAAATGCCAGTGCACTGGGAGAAGGGGAGCAGCCCGGTCTAGCAAATGAGAAAATAGAGAAGTGGGGAGTCCGACGGTGAATTTTACGTCAAGCATGAGATGTGGGCGTGAAGCAGGGAGAGAAAAAACACGAGGCATTACCGCCTTCTCTTAACGGGGTGCACCATTTCACTCCTCTGCGCCTTACCGCACGGGAAAATCGTACAGACTTTCTGAAGAGCTGCTTTTACTAAACGGCGATGTTCAGCGCTCACATTTGGCAATCTTTTCCACTCCAAACTCTCTAAAATTGGTATATACTCCAATGGTTTTACTGGACGTAGGATGGGATTAACTTTGACCGGAAGATATATTTCATTGTTTCTTGCTGTTCAAATAGGTGAGTCCATTTATTTCCCGTGTATATTTTGAGATGCGCGGACTTTTCCATTTTCAGTACTGCTTTTCATGTCATTGTACATGCATTAAATTTGAAACGACTAGTTTATAGATAAGAAAAGGGTGTACATATCGATACGCTTTCTGTATTTTTAGGGCGCATGTTGGTGCAATCGAATGCATATTTAATTGTTACCTTACTGTCCGGATAGCGATTAGATGTGTAAATGGGGGGACTTTAAATGAGACAACACAATAACGAATTGTATAAAGACAATCGAATGTGCTTTAAAGTCATAACTGCGGCAATATGGTCATGTCGAAGTCTACTTCTCCTCCTTCCCATTTTAGAGATTACAAAAATAAAGCAAATCTTTATGGAGCAAGTTGCAGGAAGTGTGGGACCGCCCGATCCTCTCCGCAATAAATAATTCAAACCCCATTTAAAATAAACAATATTGAACAGGTAATAATAAATTAAATGTGTTTTGCCATTCGTCGCTCATAGATAAGCGTAATTCTTGTTTTTCTTTTTCCTGAAAAGTGAGTTTAATAGATGCATAAAGAGTTTTGGATGGTCCAGTTTGTTGAGGTCATTTACAATCACGCATTCGACCAATGGATGCTCTAAAATATAATTGACAATCTATTGTTTCATGACAATCATTTTAAAGGCGTTGTTTCAGAATTTACAAGTAGGCTAGCTTAATGTCTTTGTAATATTGTCTCTTTTAAATTGGCATAATTTTGGTGATGTAAAGGACTGCAGGTCACTCCAACAAACATGTAAGAATATTCGGACACGACCAATTTTTTGTGCTTGTTCGTCGAAAAAAATGTCCGCTTGATTCGTAACCCAGTTGAACTATTAATTTGCCACAACCATCTCCTGACTTCAATGAACATATTATGTGCCAGTTTGACACCAGTAACGCTGACAGGGTCTAGTAAGGTGGTCGTGACCACTTGTACAGTAGATAGGTGAGTCTATCTTCGATGCGATCTAAATATAGACCATACGCCGTGCAGAAGACGAAAAAGATTTAATAATTCATATTCGTTCAAAGTGGTGTCTATTGTTCTATACGAGAACATTGCACGGGTTATTGGCGTAAATTTTATACGAAATCAGCCATCTCCACGGAACAAGGTTTTCTGTGAGCTGCACGATTTTGTGAAGAGCATCGTTGCATTTCTCCTCCTCATATCCGCCATGTTGAAGTCTGATCAACATTATTTTGATCGAAAATGTTGAAGACGAAATAGGCAACAAACACCCTTATGCAAGGTAACGCATCTATGAATTTGACTTAATCTGTAGAAGGAAGTACAGTTGGAAAAATGCTTAAAATGGGTTGCTTATTGAAAAAGGGCGAACCGATCGTGATAGCATAATTATAGCAGGATATTTCGTTATGTAAGCTTTCATCAGTGCGGCACGATACAGTAACAACCTTCTTTGTCCGGATTTTAAATGTGATTAGTGTGTAATAGGCTAAAGCTCTAATAGACGATGTATTATATATTAATTCCCAAAAGGCAATAGAGCCCATATAATACCATTATTTGATAAATCACTGTGATTTTGAGTACAGTTTTTAAAATATTTATTCTGTCGGATGAATACACAAAATAGTTTTGCTTCAATTATAGGATCAGCAGAAGGCTTTGGAGAGTTCATCCTCTTTTCATTCTGTGAGGGCATATTGTGTGTATAAATAACGTAAAATACAGCATTCAGGCCTATATAACAATGGTAACACATTTCACACAATGCAAATAATGTATTCATATTAGGCCTAATTATATAATTCTCATATTCATATACCGAGGCCGGTGGTCCGAGTTTCGGCCTGACTAGTTGAAATATTCAGACACTTTCACAATTGACAAGAGCCAGTTCCTTAACAAACCGAAGCAACCAGCTTTTATGCTTCGTTAAGCAAAGGGATCCGCACGACTGATCAAACGATGACCTTCCACTCCAACATTCTGTCAATAATTTGGGAAGGAAAAGCATCCGTGTTCAATTTTCTCATTTTCGCTAATAGATCTGTCATGAGGAGAAGAGACTTTTTTCTAGATGTGTAAAGAAAAAGGGAGGGGGAATACAAATCACTCAGAATGAAAATCTCACCACACACAAGCCCACTCGCCCCCACCCTCTTGTAAACCATTACATCATCGTTTGTCCACGCGCCACCCTCACACTCAATACACAATATATCGCGGAAGTCTTGTCTTATTATTTTGTTGACTAGTTATGTTTTTGTTATTGAATCTATTTATTTTAAACGTATATAAATCCAACAAGGCCTAATGCGCTGAGATATGTGACAGACAATTTTGCAGGCTAACAGGTAAAAAAAAGGTGAAAAAAAGTAAAATAATGAACACAAATTTTAAATCTATTTGTTTAAAAAAACGCACAACTTTTAAAGAAGTGGAGATGGAATCGTTTTGAAATCACATGAATTTAATGGTCATTTCTCTTTACGCAGCCTATTTGCTGCAGGCGGTTCGAGCGGCAGGGAAATGTGATACAGTGTTCAAAGGTTTCTCGAACTGCCTGCTACGACTGGGAGAGAACATGGCCAACTATCCACAGGAGCTGGACGAGAATGAAAACCTTCAGACCATCTGCACGTAAGGGAAAAGTGCAAACACACAACAGAAGATGTTATAAACGTATGTGCGAAAGTGAGAGAGAGAGCAAAAGGAGCCAGATGGCACAAGGGGCCCCCTTGCTTAATTCGACTTCATGAGCATAAATAGACCCGTACATCCAGGATGGCGTTAATGCGCTGCTACACTATTCACATTTCACCAGTTAATTACAATCAGATGAACCATCACTACACGCCAGTGCCAAAGGTCAACACGCGTAATTGGATCAGATCGGGAGGTAGCGCACGATTATTGTAAGCGATACGCCCTCTAAAATAACAGGTTCGTTTACTGCCGTGATTGAACGAATCAAATCTGTAAAACTGCACGGAACCAAATGTCATTAAAACCAGACATGCAAAGCATTTCGTAAAATGTAAAAATCCTGTTTCTTTTATGCAATTAATCCTTGCCTGAATAGCAGATCAAGCATGTTCAAAATACATCCAGATAATCTTTAGTGTTATACTTTATTTCATTTTGAAATAAATGTTACACTTTCTAAAAAATCAGGAAGTATCATTGTAAATCGTTCAGCGATTTAAGATGATGTAATATCAAATTAAATACATTGAAGTATTCTCACAAAGAATTGCAATTGGGCGATAAACGTAAATTTGATTTGGATTTTGGGATTTTTTGAACGTACATAGCCGTCTTTACTATAGCAAGAACTCACTTGTCGCTCCATGCATTGTCGATATAGGGCACAGCATAAATATGCTTGATAGTATAACACAATCAGAAACACAGAAATGTCGATATGAGCTTATTGAAAGTAATGCAAATTTAATTTCTTAATTTAGCAAAAATGACATACATTTATTTATCCTATTTATATTTTAGCAATGCAAATATTAATTATTTTTTATTTTCTATGGGGTCAGCAGGCTACTTGTTGTCTAGGGCTTAGTATGTGTGTGTGTGTGTGTGTATGAGTGGGGGGATGTTCCGGAAATATATTAATAAATAATGGGTTTCAGAGTGGGATAGAGAAAGGGGGTGGGGCGCAAGAGGGAGTTGTAAGAGAGAGAGAGAGATGGGGAGGGCATTAGAAAACACGTGATGTGGAGACTTTCCCTTCGGAGCCGCATTACAACTCGGGTTTCCCTCGTGCCCTCTCCTGCATGTGTACGTGAGGACATACAATAGCACGAATGAATTGTACATCCGAAATCAAGAGACGTCTATATAAATATATGTTTGAGTTTGTAATGTATTTCTGAACACGTTAAAGCATTATATTCTTATGAACATGCAATTATTTTGGACAAAATGTTAAATTCCATACCGTACTTGGATTGTTAATAAGGAAGTTGTTGGGAATTAAATAAAAAATAATAATAAACCATATTTTATAATAATTTATATATTTTTAATTATATCTAAAATAATTTCACGTTTACTTAAAAAGCAATGATATATTCATGTAGTGATTTAAAGGAAAATAAAATGAAGTAGTTTCATTTCATAGGATTAAAAAAATATCGATTTACATATACATTTAGCAGACGCGTTTATGCAAAGCGATTTACATTGCTTATCCTGTACATTTTACATAGGTGTTTGCAATCCCCTGGGATAGAACCCACAACCTTGCGTTGTAAACGGAATGCTCTTACCACTGAGCTACAGGAAAGCTTCATACATATTGTAGTGTATTCCAAAAAGGACAAAAATGCAATTGAAACCATGAATTAAAAAAAATGATCTAAATGATTTTTCTATTTAATTTGGATTATGTTGAAAATAACCCGTCATTAATAAAAAAAAGAACAGTTGAATTATTACTAAACACATGATATTACAACACATTAACATTGTGGCTACTTTAGTGAACTACGAAAACATGGCGTTTGATTATTTTCTGGAACGGCTGGCAGCATTATTGAGTGCGACGCAAACTAGACATAAATAATGAGTTTTTAATGTTTGATTTGCAGTTACTGGGATGATTTCCATTCATGTGCGACCACTGCTCTGGCAGACTGTCAGGAGGGAGCCACAGATCTGTGGGAGAAGCTGAAAAAAGAGTCCAGAAATCTGGACTTCCGCGGCAGCTTGTTTGAACTGTGTGCTGGTGGAAACGGGGCGAGCCGGTCAGCGGTTCCGTACGGCTTAACGCTGATCCTGACTGCACTGTCTACGCTCGTGACGTGGCTTCAGTTTTAACCCACGGGGAATGAAGAAAACAACACAACACACAACAAAAAAATAAGAGAAGAGACGAGGAAAGACAAGGAAGCCCATCAACACAAAAAAATAAAATAAAAAAGAATAACGAAGGTCAAAATTCATCCTCACACAAATGGATTTATATATTTCATCTGGAGAAAAGACGATTTTTGCAGGAGACAATGGCGACCAGAGGTCTTCTGGGAATGCTCAAGCACATTTGCCTGACTCTGGGTCGATTTCATTAAATATTTATCAGATATTGAGTTCAAATGACGGCCTGAATTTATGAAAGGTCCTGGTTAGAATAGCAGCATTTTATAACATTGCCGTCTGTTATGTATGAATTAATACTGTAGGCTCTTCACATGGTCGTCATGCATATAGAAAGATAGGAAATATTCTTTCATCGAACTGGTTTAGAGTTCTCCTTGTTCGCAGACCTACGTTTGCTTTTTCACAATGTTCAAGATTTACTTTTCATCTATACATTTTGTTTAGTCAAGCCAAGTATTTGAATGTATGAGGGGGTTAGAAATTTCGCTGACCCTCGAATTCAAAAATAGGCCTGCATGGAGAACATCTCTAATCACAATGCTAATAATATAAATAATGATAATAAAGATAACAATAAAGAAACCTCAGGAAAGACTACAGGCATCTACTTAGTGGAATACAGAGAAGAAATAAATCAGATTTTAGAGGGAGTTTTATTAATAAAATGAACTTAAGCATGTCATATGTAGCCAGGAAAAGAGTCTGAGTGTTGACTGTTGCCATTCTTTTCCAGAATCCAGTGTTCATAGAAGAAAATCTATTTCATTTCATTTCAAAAAGATTTATCTCTTTCTATGTAGGAAATATAAAAGTATAAGGCTAACACTTTACATTACAGTGTCACTATTACACATAACATATAGGCTAACAACGTGTAACAGTGAGCAGCTTCTGAAATAATGACACATCAAGTACAAGCAGTTCATTATTATGACGCAGTGCTTACGTAATTACACACTGCAATGTAAAGAGTGGCCAGTATTTCTCCCGACAGTATCGTAGCACGACAATATCAGGACCTGTGACATTACTAGTTGGATGAAGTGCATTTTGCTAGCTTTATTTGATGTTGCCAAGGCATAGACCACGTTTCACTGCCTTCAAAAGATGTGTATTTTGTTTGTTCGTTCGTTTGTTCGTTTCTGGGGATGTTGCATATGAAATACCTGAATATTCAAAACCATACAAGTAAATAAGAGATGTATGTGATATGAAAAAGAGAGATACTTTAACCGATACAGTTTTAAAACAGATTGATTATACAGGTATATAAAAATAGACTGCTAAAAAGAAGTATTTAAAAAGTATTAAATAAAAACAGTTACTGTTTAAAAAGAGATTTGTGTTGTTTTCATTGATTCAGCCTCTGTGGTGGTGATGCCAATGTCTTTATCTAAACTATGCATGAATCGTTCATCTAATTTTGTTTTCATTTGCAAAGGAAGCGATAGTTAACAAATGTCTATCAATTGAAACAAAATAAAATCTGTCCCGGTGTAGACGAACGAGAGCCACGGCATTCATGTTCAGTATAGCATTTTTTCTCTCTTCCAGCTCTCCAAACGTACATGAACGAGCGCGCAGGCGCGCATGTACGCGGGCGAGGCTCTGTCGAGTGAAGACGTATTGTTTTATTATTAATAAGGTGGCAGAGAGAGTCGTTTCATATTGATTGTCCCGCACTCAGCGCATTTCTAAACGCACACTGTACGGCGCTTGTCTGAACGAGAACCCTATTGACGGCGACAACATTGAAAAATTAAATATAAGGAAAATATTTATCTAGGCATTCGTATACATTCAATATGCTGCTGCATATTTCTATAGATTTAAAAAATGTTATGCAACAAAAAATTGATCCCTGGCAATTTAAAGTACGGCGTTTTTTGATGGATACCTGTGTATATTAAGATGAAGGTAATATTTATGAATTCCAAAAAAGTTAACTAAAATTAGACGAAATAAAAAAAAATTTAAACAATTTTTATTCAGGAAATGTATTACATCTCATATTTTGACATAAAATAAAATGTAATTAATTATTTATTAGCCACCAAGTTTTCGTTGTAAATCGAATCTTATATAAAAGCTAGACACATCGTACACGGGCTTTATTACGCAGTCGCAAAATGAGCACTAGTTTTCTCACTGGAGGTGTGAGGTAGCGTGAATGGAAGCGAGGTCCTGGAAGCTCATGCCTCGTTTTTTGGTTTCGAAAATGAGATTGGATTCAATTCCTTCTGTCGCTGGAAGCGGATGACGACTACATTTGTAATCTCATTAAAATGCATGCTATTCTGTTGCTGGCACTGCATATGTTATCCTGCCCAGATCTCTTTGTAGTGCATAGAGTTACAGATTTTTAGTTTCTCCTTTTACGTCGTACAATTTCGCAAAATTGAAGACGTTCCTTAACATGAAAAGTGGCAATACCAATTGTGACATTTAATCTTTAACCATGAAAGCAGAGCAAACACACACACACACACACACACACACACACACACACACACACACACACACACACACACACACACACACACACACACACACACACACACGCAGACACGCGTTGCCCGCACGCACAAGCACACACACACCGAGATGGCTGGCTCCCCTGACGCTGTTTCGCAACAGACTATGCATGGCCATTTCTAAGGGCTGGCAGAGTTGATCAATGTGCCCTTGCCAGTGCCAGGCAGACGTGGCATTGCTTGCTTAGCTGTGCCTTTTCTCACAGTGCTGTGAACACAAAGGCAGGGCATTACATTCACGCAGGGCATCATGGGAGGTTGGGTTTTTCCCTCATTAATGGAGTCAGCTGGCAGGGACTAATCCACTGAGCAGAGACAATCAGTTTAGCATTGTAAAAGCTATCTATCTATCTATCTATCTATCTATCTATCTATCTATCTATCTATCTATCTATCTATCTATCTATCTATCTATCTATCTATCTATCCATCCATCCATCCATCCATCCATCCATCCATCCATCCATCCATCCATCCATCCATCCATTCACCCACCCATCAATCCATCTATCTATCCATCCATCTATCCGTCTATCTATTAATCTTTTCAATTTTATTCTTAGCTTTAAACCACATTTGATCAGCTCAGACTGGGTAAATTATGGTTTAACACATTTCTACGTTGCTTATATGCTTATAGCATGAATCTTCAACAAAAGTCTTAAATCAGCGATCATGTTTCATTTGTCATGACATGACTCCACATTAGAGATAGAGAGAGAATGCATAACCTCAGATGCTGAAGGCTTGGAGAGGTTACTAATGACTTTAAATTTAATCTCCAGCAAATAAATGAACAAATGAATCTAATTACTGTTGATGGAATGCCTTTTAATAGCATGCATACCTCCTCGCAGCATCGTATAGAGAGCAGTCTAGCAAAGATTCATAATTATAAGTGTAAAGCGAGTTAGTGGCATGCAGCATATGTCCGAGCCGACCATATCGCCACAACGGAGAAACATCATTCTAATGTTATTACATAGGCTGGGTATTTCAGCAATACCTATGAATGTCAGCCAATAGTTAATGTAATGAAACTGAGATTAGATTGAATTTAAGAAAAAAGAGTGAACCTAAGGTATAATCATTTATTTGTTTTCTTATATGAGTTTTTAGGCGGGTGTTATGCCGGAGTGATTCAGCTCGGATGAAGCGCGTTCATTTATTGCCATCTTAACGCATGTGTCAATTTGACGTGGTTTGGCGAAGATGAATTGGTAGACACTCAGACTCATATGATGAGCTTGTATAATGCACCACATGGATTTCAACCGTAATGGGAAAAAATTGGATCATGTAGGGGTGAAAATGGAATTAGAGACCAGATCAGCTGTAGGGACTACTTGAGGACATTGTTCTCTCTTCAGGATGGTGGTAAAGAATTGCTCACGAAGGTCTGATTAAACAAAATTATACTGCTTTACAGCTTCAGTCTTTTTAACAAGAATGTTCTACTGTGATGCATATGTAAACTCCTGCTTCTTTTGATGAAATCTAATGTAGTTCCCCTTGACGAAAACATGTAAGCTGATCATTCACGGTTGCATTCAAACTCTGACATGAATTGTGCCGATGTTTTTGGCAGAATTTTTAAACCGTCAACAGCCACCGCAGAACAAAATTGGCCCAGACTGGACTTCACCTCATTCATTTTATCCTCTCATCTTCCTTCTCATAGACATTAAGCCATAAAAGGTATAAAACCTCAGGCAAAAAAAGATTCATTTAGAAAATGGCATTTCCTCAAGACTTTCAATTCCTTGTTAAATGAAAGCACAGATCTTTAACACTTGACAATGTTCTATAAAAGATTGTCCTGCAGTGGCTACAAAGAATATGACATTAGAGGTTATGGTGACCTATGGTGTATTGGCAGAGAGCTTGAATAAACTAGAGAAAAAATGCACTGAGATATATTGATCAATGAAATAAAAGTCATAATGAGCATCAGCAGACTGTTGGTTGAATCTGAACGAACAGGATCTTTCTCATTTGTGTAAACTGTAAAACAAATCGTATGTGATAAATGAGATTGTCCTACAGCTGGGGGACCAGAAATTATAGTTTTTCACTGTAAAATTATACACTGTAACATTTTGGTGTAGATTTACACCAGGTTTCCCAGTAATTTACTGTAGATTAAATTTACATTTTGTTTTAAACATATACTTACCTATTTCTTAGACTTTCTTTCATGAAACAAGACTAAATATCTTAGGTCACTTTTCCTGTTATGTAAATGTATCGTAATCTAAGAAGTTTGAAATATTTTAACTAGAACACAAGATAAAAATACTTAGGAAGAATGTAATTTTTGGTGTTTCTCTTTAATTTCAGCTTTCAAAACTACATGAAAATCAGAAAAAAATAGTTAAGGGTTTTTTACATTATGCCAATAAGTGGAAAATTTGTAAAAAAATAACCGAAAATTACACATTTACTTTAGACAATATTGAAAATCGTATAACAGATAGAGTATAAATAATACATTACACAAAGGTGGATTAGTCTGCCTGCAGCACAGTTTACATTTACAATTTTCTTGGCAGATAATGTTTTTATAACAGAACACCACTTTGAATTATCTACAGTATGATAGATTCTCCATTTTCACAAGCCAGCACACCATCACAGGTTAAATGAATCTTGTCTGAACTGATAGCACAAAGCTTGTGGGTTCGACTAACAGAGAATATACGCACAACTTACAAAAGTGTAAAGCTCTTATGAACTATAAATAAAAACCACTCGTCTTTGGATAAAAAACATCTACCAAAGGCATATAGATAAGGAAGTTTCCACCACGAGATACTTTGCATCATTTCTATCATTAAAAATAAAAATTCTGTTATTATCTCTCTTTATACTGGACTTTGTGACTCCTGAAACCCACATTGACTGGCTCACCTGTCTTCAGCGGTTAAATAAAGGCATTGTTATTCCGGAGTTCTGGGCCTCTGGGCTATAGCCTGTCTACTGTTGTAGGATCAACCGAGCATTATTTGGTATCTTCCATGAGCAGCCAATATATCACATAATTTTTGCCAGGTTTCACACAGTAAAGAAAAGCTTAACAGCACTCATAAAACTCTGAGCTGACAACAATGCCCACACAATTCACATCCATGAGACAAAACTACGGAAAAACAGCCATTACTTAAAGAACAATATAGGGTTGAAGTGGACATATTGAAGAAGGACAAGAGATGGGGAGGGGTAGAGGTGAGAGATAGAAAACACCTGACAGACAGAATCTCAGAGAGAGTGAAAGCGGTTAAAACAGAGAGGAAGAAGGAAATGAATTAGTTTCCAGAGAGAGAGAGAGAGAGAGACAGAGAGAGAGAGAGAGAGAGACAGAGAGAGAACAAAAGAAAGACAGGAGAAAGAGAGGAAGTGAAACTAATTGTCTCCGTCTCAGAATTGCACCCGTCGGATGCCGCCTAGTGACATTAAAATTGATTTCTATCCTGCCACGGATCACCTGTGCTGCTGGAGAGATCACAGTCAGACAGACACTGAGATACAGGTTGTCCACCGCTACAGGTGATGCCAGGTCAACTCCGAGGCCCTTTAAATGGGTGTGTGAGGAAAATTTCTCAGAGAAAGAGCTCTTTTTGACAGAAAGAGAATTAGTCCTGTGTTGTGCTCATGAGTTGAGGAGGTGTGCTGCAGATAGATGGATGTCGCTGTACACTTTCTCTCTCTCTTTCAACAACTCTTTGTGGTCTTCCTGACACAAAGCATCTAACTACCACTTTTTAACAGTTCCTCTCTGTTATTTCATGAATTGCTATTGAATGGTTCTTGGCGAGACATTTTGTTTCTGTGTACTTTTATAATCTAGCCTTTTTGTCATAATAAAATTTACCAAATGCTTATGATCCAAAGCGGCTTATAGTACAGTAATTATACAGACAGTCTACCCAGAGTAACCTGTGCTGAATTGCCTGGCTAGAGGGCACGGCGGTGCGGGGCCCCGCTCAGTAATTCAGTTTACAGATCAGTCCCACCTGAGACCAAACCAGCACCCATTGTATTACCAACACAGAACCTTATCCATCAAAATCCCTACCACCCCAGTCCCTCCCGTTCTCTCTTTCTAAAACACAAGTTATTCCTGACTCTATTACAAGCACAATAAAGAGACAAACAAACAAAAACAGTTGGATGGATAAATATAGATGGAGAGATAGATGGATGGACGGACGGACGGACGGACAGACAGACAGACAGATAGATATATAGATAGATAGATAGATAGACAAACAGACAGATAGAAGGGAAGGATGGATGGACGGACAGAGAGACAGACAGATAGATGGATAAAAGTGTAAAAATGCTGAAGCATTTTTCAGCTGAACGGAAATCTTACATCATCTCTTTCACAGCTTTTCACTCACACATCTCTCTCTCTCTCTCTCCTCCCTCTTCTTTCTACACCATTTTATAGCAATAACTAGATTTCCTCACATTGCTTGTTTCTGATCAAAAATTCTGTGGTCGTACAGAGAAAAATGTCTTCATCAGTTTCTATCAGATGTGAGCGCTGCAACGAGACTTTCCCAATAAGGAGACTGTAGAGCGCTGCACCACCTTCTAAAAATACCTGCCCTAAATATCTCAAACCCAAAACGGAGACACACAGAAGCACTGAATATAGACGTTTAATGCTTATCTAAAAACAAGCTCTATGCTTCATTCTCACAAAAATATGAATCATCAGACATTGTTTGTAAGTGGCTCCCTTGAAATTTCCAAGAAGTGTTTTGTGTATTCTCGCCGTATTCCAGTCATATTACCTGCTGTTAGACCAAAACAACAAGATCAATAAGTCGAGCATTTACGAACGATTTCATTAGATAACTGTTAAGTTGTCTCAGGAAGGATACGCTAAGCATACAGTTAAGTGCTGCCACGCAAAACTAAAAACACTGTTGAACTGAGCAAGGTTTTGACATTAGCCCAATTCAAGAGAAAAATGACTGAACCAATAAAAACAATATGCATTATTCATGCTAAGATCTAGAAGCTCCTATTCTCTGCCAGTCTGGTAAATATCTGAATGTATTTGCATGTCTAAGAACCCTTGGGAACGAGCGCTATGCCTTTGGTTCACTTGCCTCAAGGTGCTGTTGTATCGTTGATTCAGAAAACAATATAACTTTACCTTCACTATGTTTGTTCAAGGTGATATTAAGGACGGGTTTAACACCAACTGCTGTGAAAGAATACTATTTGCATTAAGACAAGTAAAAAAAATCCATTGACAAGCGAACATGAGATACGTATATAAAACAGCAAAAACTGCAATTTCACAGGTTGTATGCTTAGCCCGAGCAACGGTGAGGTATGTTACATGCAAAAAACCTCAAACTATATTTGGGGTTAAATTTCACACACTAGGAGGCGTGTAACATCTGTTCGCCTTTTAAATGCGAGCTGGGTTTCTTTCTAGCCAGATTGGACTTGAGCTGAATTTCCATGGCAACCACATTGTACCACCTCGGTTGCTCAAATCTGGTTGAGTTCCATGCATGCTGGCTGAGATCGCATCTTGTCCTCGCATGATCCAATCTTCAGCACTTTTTATGCTTTCACTACAGAAGAGCACGCTGCCTCATCCTCCCCGGAGAGCAGCTCGATTTGGATTTCAACAACATGAATCTTCTGTTTGAATCATTGTACAATGATTCAAACACAGCACACGCAGTTTGAAATGTGTTTGAGGATTCAAATGCTGCTTCTTCCATATGAATCAAGATCAGTGATACCACCAACTATCAAAATTACCCTCAGTGATTTGAATGTTACTTGTCACTTGATTCAATCTTTATTTAGACTACTTGATTCCACAAAATGAAGTTTGTTCAGTGATTCAATACACTGCCCCCCTTTCTCTTCATCATGTAAGATACTGCTAATATTGACTCATTTGTCTGAACTGTGTGGAATGGTTTAGGACTACTAAACTGATCTATGTAAAACCGTCTTTACTGCTCATATCTGAATCATGTTCAAAGGTTCAAAAACCTGGAACTAATATATAACAACTTGTAAATGACTCCCTGATTTGAATAATACCCCCTTACCTTTTGTTTAATGACTCAAATACTATTCCACCCCCCTGAATCATGTTCATTGAATCTAATACCACCTCCATCACCTGAATCATATAGAATGATTCAATTTGTACTCTCATTTGAACGATATTAAATGAGTCAATTTCTCCAATTTGTCCTGTCTTTTTCCAAACCGTTTAAAGGATTCAATTTCATCTCCTCACCTGAATCATGTACAATGTGTAGGAAACTACTACCACGACATGAATCATGTTCAGTGATTCACTTTCTGATCTCCTCAACTCGATCATTCAATTTCTACTCCACTCAATTGAATCTTGTTCATTGAGTCAAATTCTACCTCTCTAATGTGAATCATTTACAATGATTCAAATAATACTGTCCTCACCTAATTCATTAACAATGATTCAATATCTAATCCCCTTAACTGAATCATATTCAGCATCTTCTCTCCTCACCAGAATAATATACAATCATTCAAATAATACTCATTTAACCTGAATCATGTTCAATGATTCAACATCTACTCCCCCTCACCCGAATCATGTTCAATGATTCAATATCTACTTTCTTCACCCACTTCAATGATTCAAATACTCCCCTCACCTGAGTCATGTTCAATGATCCAAATACCACTTCAATCACCCGAATCATGTTTAATGATTCAATATCTACTTTCTTCACCCACTTCAATGATTCAAATACTCCACTCACCTGAATCATGTTCAATGATCTAAATACCACTTCAATCACCTGAATCATGTTTAATGATTCAATATCTACTCAACTCACTCGAATCATGTTCAATGATTCAATATCTACTCTCTTCACCCACTTCAATGATTCAAATACTCCCCTCACCTGAATCATGTTCAATGATCCAAATACCACTTCAATCACCTGAATCATGTTTAATGATTCAATATCTACTTTCTTCACCCACTTCAATGATTCAAATACTCCCCTCACCTGAATCATGTTCAATGATCCAAATACCACTTCCATCACCTGAATCATGTTTAATGATTCAATATCTACTCAACTCACTCGAATCATGTTCAATGATTCAATATCTACTTTCTTCACCCACTTCAATGATTCAAATACTCCACTCACCTGAATCATGTTCAATGATCTAAATACCACTTCAATCACCTGAATCAAGTTTAATGATTCAATATCTACTCAACTCACTCGAATCATGTTCAGCGATTCAAATACTCATCTCACCTGAATCATGTTCAACGATTTGAATACTACCCCTGTCTTCTGAATCATATACAATGATCCAAAAACTATTGCCCTAAGCTAAATCATGTTCCTTCTTCATTTAAATCTCAAATAAAGTGTGCCCACTTTTAAAGTTTTATTTTTATTTCTATTATTTGTTACCTATTGAACACCAGATTTGTATCTTTTCCCTTTTTTAAAAGTTCTGCCTCTGAAACGCAAGTTGGCGTTGCATTCTGTTATCACAGTGTATTATTAGACACGACAGAAGCAGATGTCATCCACAGCTCTCACTTGTGCGACCAAGCAACTGTGGACTCATATGGCAGAATTTGCTTACAATGACAAGGACCTGATTCTTTGACTTCTAACCCTCGGAGGTTTGAAATACATTTCATTTTCTTTTTCATCCATATTCACAGGCCTCTCCACACTCCAAACGCTAGCTTGGTTTAGAGATGCTCGACTAAAATCCGGATACAACTGCATGACTGATGCAGCATGCGCAAGCTACAAGGAAAGTCTGCATAATATTGTATTTGACACCAAAAGCTTATAGGTACTATCTGTTCCGGACCATTTCAAATATGAAAATTTTCAGACAGGGTTTAAGATAAGTCACATTTAATTCTGCTTCTAAAATACTAGCAATATCAGAAACTAGCAATATTGCAATAACGGCATACATTTGGCAGATACTTTTATCTATAAAAGTGAATTCTTGTCCACAACATATTTTTTTTGTTTTCAAGTGTGTGAGTGTTCTATGGGAATCAAACACATGACATTGAAGTTGTTGTAGCTCAACATTCTTAACAACACTGAAAAAAAACTAGAGATACACCGATACTATAGACTTCAAAATTATGTTTTTTGGTTATGCATTATATATTAGTCTAAAAAAGAAAGTAATTCAGGTTTGAAGAGACTAGAGGGTGAATAAATGATGTTTTTGGATGAACATGCTTGTTATCTTATAATTTGATTTTGAGACTAGATTTTACGGACTAGGTCACATATGTTTTGGGGCCACTGCAGGTCACATAGATACTGGAAATGAGAATAGTTTTAATCTAACACCCGACAGCTTTGTGAAAAGTGTTTGCTAAATTGTTGATAATTTCATTACACTTCAGATTTGCTGCTTTTACCCCTCGTCAGAAGCTCTCAGCCTCCTTTTAGCGGCATATCAGGTGTAGGATGTTTCTGCTGTCCTAAAAGTCCTACAGGCTGCTAAATGCTTCAAGTCTCTGAGAAACCAGTTCAATAAATCTTCTGTCTCAAAGAGAGACTTTAATTTTCTGGACCCTTCTCCATTTCTCTACTTCAGCTCTTGTTTTTCAGATGACACAAGCACAAAACAAATAGCCAACGAGTACCAGAGAATGAAATATAACAAGAGAGCACTCAGAGAACGCTGAGAAATAACTTTGTGACATACACACAGCGTGACGTGCCAACCCTTGACTATGTGGAAGATCGGGGCTACAATTCACAAAGGCCCACCTCACACACCTGAAGTGCTATTACGTATAGATTCATAGACAGAATGGGCTCTCCTTCACACGCTCTGACAAGAGAAGCGGCTTCCATTGTTGCACAGAAGAGCGAATAGCTCAAGGGAAGTACGAGTTGAAGTTTGTCATGTAAAGCACCAAGTTAGATGTTAAATTAGCATCGACTCCTGGTTTTCAAGTGGGCATCACTGGATCCCTGGATGACTACAGTAAACTATTATAAATTATCTTCTATATAAAAATAAAGAACACATAAAGAAGTTAAATATTTAGTTGAATATTTAGTGTGACATTTCCTTTTCAGTTAGTGTAAAACATCAATAAAATGTAAAAATATTTAATATTTTAGATAAAGATAATAATTTGAAATATTTTGTATGACGGATAACAATATTTTAAACGTACATATACATTAATTATGAAAATTAAATGCATTTTATTTTTTAAGGTAAACTTTTGGTTATAGTCATACAAATTTTCAAAAGAAAAACATTATTTTTCAATAAGTGTAAAAATATATTTTGTATATGTAAATATTTGAATATATATATTTTTCTATTAATAAATAATAATGAAATAATTAAAACGTATTATATTTCATATTACTTATATTACTAATATAATTATATAAAAACGTGTATTGGTATTTTTATCTTTAAAGTTAAATATTTGGTTGAAAATAATATATATAAAAAAGTAATATATAGTAAATATAAAAATAACATATAAAGTGAATATTTAAATATTAATAGTTTAGTTAAAGATTTTATATTGATTTAAAATATTTTGTATGATGGATAACGATATTTTAAACGTAATTAAATGTAATATTTTGCCGTAATATAATCATGTTCAAGAAAGCCATAAAACTCTGTACATTAGCAGTTTGGTTATCTATCCAATTTGGAAGCAGATGTTTCGTTTCGCCTCCAACAAACATGAAATCCTTGCTGTTATTTGGCATCACATATTACAACGCCTGGGTTACATTTTCCATTTCAGATCCATAGATTTGTGGCGAGGTGCTATTCCAGCGTCCATTAAATTAAATCTTGAAATAAAAGTTTTAAATCTGATCTTGATTGTTTGACCACCACATTAGTACAGACTGCATGTTTCTCTGGTGTTTGGTTCCTCCGGGGCTTTTAGGGTGAGAGTGTATCAATGAAGTTTCCAGAATGGGCGGCAGTCGAACAGTTTGATTAATATGGGTGTCACCTGGTGAGCAGGCCGGGAACGCCATTACGTCTCATAACAGGATCCGATCTGAATAACCTCTCGGCTTAATGCAGCCTCCACAATGCCTGCGGGCAAACCTTTAATGCCATTATTAACCCTTTTGCAGCAGCACCAGACATTCTTACTGACTCCATGAGACACAAGTTTGATATATGACACAATATAGCTCCGTTAGTAACCCTTTATATACCGTCAGCAGCAAACTAAAAATAAATCGGCTTAGAAGCTTAGAGAAAACGCTTCTTATATCGTTTGTTACTAATGTTTAAGGTCATTGTCTCCAATCAAAGTCTATGATAATTTGTCTTATAATAATATGATATTGTACAATATCTGTTATGCTGATAAACCATTCTCAAAATGTATTAAATATTAATAACGTTGACATGTTAATAATTGAGCATATTACTGGATTTATGTATTTCAGATTATTGGTAATGGAGTGCTAATTTTGAGGACATTATGAATATTGATATTTATGATGATGCTGGGAACTTAGTGTCCAATGTGGGTTACATTGGCCAGCTGACACAGAGGACTAGTCCATCTGGTTAATTAAAATACAACAGATCATTTAGACATTCAAAGAAATTAATATCACGCACAAATAAATGTTAAAATGTCACGTTATATAAAGATGTACCAACATATGTCCACAGAAATATGGACGTAAACTAAATAAGCTCTTGTAGAGAAAACAACTGTTTGTAAAGTTATATTAATATTATTATTGAAATTTTTATTATATTATTATTATATTGAAATTTATTCAAAAAAACTTCCCAAAAGTAACTTACACATAGAGAATAAGTAAACTATGATGACCCAAAATCAATACTATTGGTCAATCCACAAATGTACCGGTGGAGTGAATGTAAATCAGTCCTGTTGCTAAATATTGATAAACAGCATCATAAAATCACAGCTGTCAAATGGCATGTTTCAGAATTTAACCATTTAAGAATCTGATTTAGTTATTTTGCAAAAACACAAAATTAAAATCTGTTGTTTGACCATTTACTGTCTCCATGCTCATGTAATTATTTTTTGGCTAGACTACTAAGAAAATCACAAGATCGGGTGGTTGAGCAAATTGCATTTCACTAGTAGAAAATTGGCTGTAAGAATTCCAGAAGAAGCCCCAGCTGAGGGCTGCTTACATGAGAGGAAACAATAAAAAGAAATCTAGCATTTATAATGACAGATTTTTATGTTTTTGTGCACAGTTACAAAATAACGAAGAAATATGTACCTCCATGTTTTTGTTTGCGTTAAACCTGTATTTTTTGTTCTATCTAAAATTCTAATAGTGTGTTTAAATTGTTGTGTTTATTATACAGAACAATGGGAACAAGCAGTGGTTTTTAGGGAGAGATGGGTAAAGAAACAAGACGGCATACAACAAATAATGTTTTATGTCAAATTGTGTAGTAGATCTCAGTCAAACAGCTGGGGTGTAGGGTGGGGCATGATTTGGACTTTTGGGAATTGAGGGGATTGTTGGAAGCCTGGCATAGAACAGTCAATATAGTGCCGCCCTCAGGCCGAAACATACGTCACACAGAGAAGAAATTAGTTTGAAGGGGGAGAGAAAGCTCCTGTTTTTGATTAAAGATTATGAAGGCACATGAATTAAAAAAATAGTGAGCCACATAAATATTTTATAATCAATACTGCAATATTACATGAAAAAATGGTGACTTGAACTGAACACTGAAAACCGAACACTACACATTTTAAAATAAAAATAGATTTTCATGTTTTTAAAAGATGTACCGTAGTTTTCACCGGTGTACACATTTTGTAGATAGCAGGCTGAAAATTTAAGTATCTGTGTATTTCTTTTTCTCTTTTTTTGCTCAAAGACCACAATATTTACTTTGAACTCCGCATCTCAGTTTTGGAATTGAGGTCACTTTTAGAAACGTATTGATCTTAAATGCAAATTCCGATCCAAGTCGAATGCGAGTGATATTTCTCCACATAAAATGATGTCATAAAAAGATCTCATCCAAAGCGCAGTTGATGTGATGTTCTGACCTATGACTTATTACAAAGAGGGTGCTCAATTGCATTTCTTTCTTTCTTTTTCGAATTCCCCTTGATCTTGTGTTTGCCAGCTTCCGGTGTAAGTATTGATCTGACTAGAACATAGAATATCAGAAATAAAGTCAGAAGGTGATTATTTTCAGAGCATGAGAATATTGAAGACATTCAGGTTCGATTTGACATTCTCCAAACTGCAACAAAGCTGACAGGTGATAGACTTAAAATAACTTCAATCTCATGTCATCTTGTGATAAGGTATACTACAAACATAACGGATTTTGGTTTCATAAAGAACCTTTAACATCCATAAGAACTTTCTGATGCACAAAAGGGGAAAAGGGGTTTTAAGGATTAAAAAAGGAAAGAAAAGAGCCTTTTTGACTGAAAGGTCCTTTGGGGAACCAAACTGGTTCCTCTATGGCGTCACTGTGAAACACCTTCTTAGCAATTTTATTTATAAGTGTACATAAAAATTATGTAGAGTACAGTGTAGAAATTAAGAACTGTTAAGGAGCCTTTTAACCTAAAATCTTAATGTTGCCGTAAAAATTGTTCATTTAAACTCTACCAATGCATCCCGTATCACTCTGAAAGAATGTTTTTGGGGTTTGTTAACTGTAATTTTTTATTTTTCGTTTTTAAAAACGGACATTAAAATGATCGAATCCTACCCAGCATAAATAGAAAAAGATGCATTAATACACAAGGATCAGTCCCACTGGGCCGTCTCATGATTCGCAATGACTGTCCCATTCATTCAGTTTCTGATTGCATGGCATCAAAAATTCATTACTTGGATTGTAATTGAGCTTGCTCCCCAAAGGAAGATCCCTCTATTCTTTAGCCACTCTTCAAAAACTGAAGCGACGTGAGCAGACCGCTCCATAAGGGCTCATTAAGATGCAGAGGACATTTTGGCCTGTTCCAACAAATGCCACACTGGCTGGGGTCAGTTCTTCCAATCTGTCTCTCTGTATACATTTGAAGCAGGGCGGAGGTAATGGGAAGGTATTGTTCTTGCTGGATTCAAAAGGGCGCTCTAGAGATGAATAATATGTCACAATGTAAAAAAACCTAAAGTATGGCATTTAACAAACAATAGAATGAATAATATTGATCTAAAGTGATGGTCTGAAAGGCACATGAGAAAAATTAAATAAAAAGTAATTTTCCATCCTTGTTTATTTTATAAACAGGACTGACCTTTGAAATGTTCTTATATATTCACAATGTTGTATATAGAGTTCTTGCTTGTACGAGTTCAAAGCTCACTATTTTGAGAATTATGTCTGGTAATGCACAAGCCAAACTTAAGTGCCATAATGGTCACATACATACTGAAAAATAAATATATATTTAACTTCTGCCATGAATAACATTTGAATTTGCTACAATTGAGGTAATAAATATAAATCAGAATTTTCCTGTTCAATTGTTTACAAATGTAGCAAGTAACTTTATAAGGTTTATAAGCACTATAAGGTTTATCTTGCACTAACATCTAGCAGGATGTGCATTGTCCCTTACAAAGCACATCTATTTAAAATCAATGACATCAATGTTTTGTGTTCTTTTCTTCTTGAAGAGATGCACATGACTGCAAAAAGTAAATATCTGTCAACTTTGATTATTGCACTAGCACAGCGGATTTTGGCTTCAAACTAAAGGCAAACACAATCACACCTCAACACTGTATTGTTAATTTACTTTCTCTGTAAAGAACTTTTAGCTTTTCTTTTAACATTATATAGTGGGGTGACTTTGAGAAAGGGTTTAATTTTCTTAGTGATTTCCGCAACTCAGTACATGCTTCCTCACATCTTCTTTATTCAAATGTAGAAACAAGAGACCAGCAGCTGACAGGCATTTGACTCTGTAAAAGCCTTTTTTAACATTTGTTAAAATCAAATGCACAACCCTTATAGTGACACAGTGAGTTAAAGGAAAAGTTTATCTGAAAATAGTTCACATGCTCTATTCTAAAGCTTCAACAAGTTGTTGCCTAAACTATTTTCAACCCATGGTTGGGTCAAAAGGGACGAATCCAACCACTGAGTTCAATTAACCCAGAGAACATTCATATTTGTGACCCTGGACCTCAAAATTAGTTAAGTTTTGTCCGCGATTTTGCTGCATCCAAAATAAAGTTTTGATGTATTTACGGTTGGAAATTTACAAAATATTTTCATGGAACATGATCTTTAAATAATATCCTAATGATTTTGTGGTGAGGAAGGCGGGACAGAGCCATGAGGCGGGGCCGGTGGCGTTAGCGATAATTGGAATCAGTTGTGCGCACACCGGTCCCGCATATCTCATGGGGGAAATAGGGAGCATAAGAGGACGAGCGACAGGACTGCTGATGAGAGAGGACCGGGCCTGGACATGTTTAAGTTTGCGTTTATGTTCTTGGAGCCGGCAGTCGACCGGGAGTTGGCTGCCGGCCTTTTACTTCCGTGTTTTTTTTTGTTTGTTAATTTTTGATTCAACATCCCGCCTTCCTCACCACAGATTTGTTTGCATAAAAATTTTGTCAAATGTTGTAACGGATGTACTCCCAAACGAGATGATTCCAAACAGAAATACTTTCATTATATCCCAAACCAGGGAAAACACGAGAAACAAAAGATCTTTGAAGCAGCAAAACACACACGAGTTACTTTTTAGACAAGACATAGAACTAAGGAACAGTGTCCGAATAGAGTTTGAATAGTGTCCGGATGATGAGTCTGATGACGGTCTGGTGCATTGATAATAGGCCCATTTCACAATGATGTAACTTCCGCCTTTTCGCAAAGCAGTGTATCATAGCATCCGTCTTGCGCACACAAGAAGAAGAAAACTTTCATTTTACCGTTGCGCTGGAATTTAAAAACAGTGAAAAAAACTGACAGAACACGTATTCAAGCACTTATCCTAGCACCTTCGCTAACACGAAAAGAAAACAAAACACTTACCTTTATAATCAAACAGGTACGTTTCAACCCGTATCCTTTATCTAGCTTTGATCTTGTCTGCAAGATGTTGTACATCATCTAGCTGTATTTGTGGAAACTGTGCAAGGGACTTGGTAAACTCCATTTTGAGGCGCTAGTGGAAGTAATGCTACACTGTAGCGCGGCAGAACGGAAGATGCGTGACGTCATGTGAAAAGGGCCTATTGACGAGGGACAGGTGAGGGCGCGTGGAGAAATTAAGTTCTTGGGGAAAACAGGCCGGGGACCAACAGGATTGTTACAAATGTATTGTTGGCTATTACTACAAATACACCCATGCTACCTATGACCAGTTTTGTGGTCAATGAGTTGAAATAATTTAGCATTTCTGGGCTGAAACAACTCATCAAAGAATTATTTATAACCCGATGGCTAAATGCATCCCTTTTCACTCAACCATGGGTTAAAAAATGTATTGAGTATTTTTTACATTGAATACATTAGCAAAAATGTATGGGAATCTGATGTGATATAAGGTTTAGAGGGGTTATCAAGAACAAACAGTTCAAAACTCTCAAAATCCTGCTTCATTTAAAATAAATGATTTTTAAAGAAAAAGATAATCCAAAAAAAACACATATAGTGCTTTAGTAATTTTTGTATTTGAGTGAGAAAACTTAAAGACAAAGACAAAACTTTGGATAGACTTAAAGACAAATCTAGATCGACTCCCTGATTCAGTAAAGTTGTAACTGCTTTAAAAATCTTTTTATTAGTTAAAAGAGAGATGTTACTATATCCCCTATTCCTAATATGAGAAGTGGGAGGCTTTTTGAACTTCAATATCTTCCCTGCACTCCAAGCTCTTTTTCAGCCGCCTGCTCAATGGCTGCATGAATAATCCGCACTTCCTCCTGGGTCAGGGTCCTCTCCATGTGACGGTACACGATCCGGTAACAGTGGCTCGCTCTCTTCGTCCTGCAAGGTGATGAAAAGAGAAAAACATGTTTATGATAAGTCTTTTACACGCTGTGACCGGGCTGTTGAGTCATTCATCTAAACCTGAGAACCACCAGTACCTTCAAATATTTTATTCCATAGAAGAAAGTAAACCATGGGGGTTTATATCAACATGAGGCCGAACAAACAATAACTGAATTTTTATTGTTGGGTGAACTATTCCTTAAATGTAAGTTTAGTTGGCGTATGGCAGAGATGTTTCAGCACGAAGAAGTTATATAACAGAATATATAAGGTCAAACTTATACGTGGAACAAACCCGTTCAGGGAGATCTCTGCGAAAACTCTCTCTCTCTCTCACACACACGCAGGATGCTTCGTCTCAGGAGAGAAACGTTTTGGATTAACAAAGACAAGAAACTACAAAGTTTTCACTTACACAGAGCTCTCCAGGGAGAGCAGGAAAGTCAGGGATGATTCCTTCTTCCTTGTACGGGCTGCACGTACGCAGCCCTGACAAATACAGAGGAAGAAAGGAAGCGGTTGGACTGGTTTGAACAAATCTTTATGGGGCAACGAAGTGAAACAAAATGGCTGACAGTCAACGGCAGCAAAGCAGCTGCTGGGATTCCAGTGCAAATCAGCGGGGAGTTGTGAGGATAGATCGGATTCACTTTGCTGATATTGGATTTGTAGGCAGCAGGGCCCGGCTGAGGCCCATCGAGAAGCGCACAGACATCATAATGTATACGAAAAGCACGCTATGAGTTTAAAGCTGAAAAGCGTACATTTAAAAAAACAATATACTGTATAAGAGCTTTAAAGACAGTTAGAAGTCCATGAACATTGGTTCAACCAATGAGTGTGGGCTACCTATTTGTTCGACCAAATGCAGGAAACAAACTCTCGGGCTTTATTGTACGACATACAACACACCAATAATGCCCAACTAGTTGTGTTTTAAAGCTTTAACGTGTCTTACAAAGGTGGTTGCTGACTCGATAAACAAAAATAGAACTACATCCATAGCCAAATAAAAATTGCAACAAATAATGCAAAATAGAGAATAGTTAATAGTAGAAAAGTAAAAACAAATGATTTGCTTAGTAGACCCTGTATGTATATTAGATCTGCTATTAAAATTGGCATAAAACCAAGGATTATGAGTTCCTAAAATGAGAGTTTGAGAAAAATTGTGTCTGGTGTAGACACGGAGTCAGGGGATCTGGATCTGCAGTATTCAGTAGTAATCTCCAAAGGTTTCACAGCAAGCAGTTGCGAAAGCAGATCCCATGTGGACCAGCAAGTCTTCATCACAACTACAAGCTCAAAACATGGTTTTAGTGTTTTTATGACTATTATTGGTTGGAATGGGTTTGCAGATATAAAGAGTTACAGAGGGGGTAAGTGTCCTTTAAGTAGGGCTCAATTTGAGAGGTGACTGCGGGGATCAGGGTCCCCACATAAGGTATTACGGACCCCCTAAAATGTTTACATCAGATATAAAAAATGATTAAATAAACAAAATGCGCACCCATAAGATCCAATAAATAAATAATATGAATGAAATATATACAATAATTAAGTCAACACCCCCCAAAAAAAAATCTCATGGCAGGGACCCCCATAAGACATGATTCAACTGGAGCACAGCTGTCAAGGCTATTTTTAAGATTAATAGACTACCTCAACTTCAACGTTCTGGATTTAATACAGGCTACTGTATAGACCGGTTCACAAGATGTAGACACTTTTGTATGTAAAAACATTTACATGTCATCCGAAGTGGTCTACATCCCTGATTGCATAATATTCAACACACACATAAAAAATAAAAATGTATAATAAACTAGTGGTTACAGCAAGTCAGTCGCAATAGTAACAGAGCCAGGTAACAATCATTCAAACAAATGATTGCTCTCCAATACAGCTACAAGACTATCATACTGTATACTGTAACGTGACCAGTGTGAAAAAGTCTGTATATTTCAACTTTGTTTCCATGACGACAATACCTGTAAAGCGAGTACGTTTTCACCCGCTACATTCACAGTAGCAGACAAAAAAAACATACCAAAAATTCGGTAACCATACCAAATACAAGCTTCACATTTTCACTTTTAAACCCTCAGGAAAGCTGATCCGGTTTGCTTGAAATTTAAGGGATACTGCAACTGTTTCTTTAAAAACACAATAGAGGGATGAGGGATAAGTCAAAATCCTTTTCTGTGCTTATAAATGTCATTCCACATGAGTTATGATATTGTGCTTTAACTGTATTGAACATTTGTCGGTATATTTAAGGCGAGACATCTACAATTGTTCTGTATGTCACAATTGTCTGTTTTCATAGGAAAAACCTTTAATCTCGGGAATAATTCGCTATATAAAGTTGAATCGTAAGTGCTGTGGCGCTCCCTGCATCTGTGTCAATAAAGCTTCTCTCCCCACAGGGAAAACCAGCATCCTCACAGTCAAGCTGCTAAAAATAACCAACAGATGAGTGTGATCCCTGGGGAACCTCATCCGTAACTGATAGACAAATATGAAAAGATCATACCCACCAGTGCTTTATACAGTTAGCACGAACAAAGAAAGAGGGGAAAAGCAATTAGCGTAAACCCAGGAATGACAGAAAAACTGTGACATAAATAGCTATCTGTAAAAATAGACGGCTATGAATATATCTGAGAAACGTGACTGCTTTCTACCCACACATGCTGTGGAAAGCGTTTCTGAGAACTTGTGGAATTGCGGCTGGCGCGAAGGCTCCGTCTCTCAGCCAGACATCAACCGTGCGAACGCCACGGATCCTGACAATTTTAGGCTATCACCGGCTGCCACTGGGACATGTACATTTTCACGCATCCCGAACAGCCAAAGTAGCTAATTGGATAAAGTGATTTTCAGCCAGCGCTAAAGTTTCCCTTTTTACCAAATTTCCTCTTTATTTCTGCCTTCAGAATTTATTTCTGCTTCAGTACAAGGTGTCTCAATTATTTATAGTCATTGTACACGTGACAACTTATTTGACCGAAAAGCAAAAATGAAGATACAATTGTTTGACTTGAATCAGTGAATCACTATTTGAATCAATTCAGTGAAATAAATCAGATTTCCCACCACACAACTATTCCACATAAAAAGATGCAGCGTTTTGTCAGCACATAAACCAGATTTTCACACCTCTGAATAATGTATTAAAGATAGCATCGTTGCTAAGCTGCATAGCTAGCAAAGCTAACAAGATCTTTCAACGATCAATACAATCTTGTTATTTTAATTATCAGTAACTGAAAATGAGTATAAGTGAATCTACCAAGATGACTTTCCTCTGATATTTCAGTTTCATGCACAACTTCCTCCTTCTCTGTCCGGCTCGGTAGAAAGAACAGCTGACATTTTCAGTGAACACACAGTTGTTCAATAATTCAGTGGCCACAGAAGGCGAACAGTGATCCAAACACACACAACAATTCCATTTTATTGGAGCCGACTCAGTTTTATTGCTTGGCAAAATTTGGTGTGGGAGTCGACAGGTGCAGTTATTCATACAGGCTTCGTCTCGAATGGAAACGTATGTGTGATAAACTGTAACGCGGCACATAAGAGAGCAAAAACTGACGTACAAATATGAAATTCATTCTGAGAGACAAAGAACAAACTGGACCTTAGAGACTGTTATTCATTTAAAATCTCATTTTAGAAATGCCTTTCAGTTGTTTTAAGATAAACTCAATAACTGTACCAGGTCAGGCAACTTAAAGATCTCTGGTCATCTCAGTTGAGGCTATTGAATAGCTCTTTTGTCATAGCTGACAATGTATTGATTAAAGGGACAGTTCACCCAAAAATGAAAATTCTGTCATCATTCACTTACCCTCAAGTTGTTCCAAACCTGTATACATTTCTTTTTTTGGTTAAACACAATGAGGGATATTTGGAAGAATTTCGGATAGCAAACAGTCTTGGTGGCACTTTTGACTACCATTTAAATTTCTCCTACTATGGTAGTCAATGATGTCTAAGAAATGTAAGTTGCAAACATTCTTCCATGGATGTACATTTATGTCACCAAAAAGTAAGATTTCTTACACTACAGTTTACCACAATTTATGTAAGCTGCACTAGGCAACCAAGCATCTATTTTTGGTTTATTACCACAATACATTTCAGTTTTTATAAGGCTGTTTTACAAAACAAGACCGTCAACAGCTTTCTCCAACCTGCAATTAAGGATGCTAATAAAACCCAGGAAAAACAGCCCATGAAGCTATTGAGATTCATAAAAAACCTCCAGTAATGTAATAAATGAAACATGGGCACTCTCCGTTATTCGCGCCCAGAGTATTAATGTGCAAATAAACATACAGTATGTGAACAGATTTAGCTTTTGCAATGATATCTTCACAGCTATGTCACAGCTTTGTTTACCATGCTAGTATATCATTTTGAAACTCATTTTCAGATTTTACTGTGATCATAAAAGGGGTGCAGGTTCTACATACCAGGTATGAGAATGAGATACAATATTGGCTCACAACAAACCAATATCGCAATATTGAAAGAGAAACATTGATTACACTTTATTTGAAGTGTCTTGTGTAATGCTGGATTCACACAAGCGGTGGAATTGACGCAGAGCAGCCGCTGCCGTTCACGAAAAGATACAATATTTTTCTTCTACTGCGCATGGCGCAAAAAGCCGTGCTAGTGCAAGTTTCGGGGTTTTGGATGCATGAGCACCGCCTTGCACGCCGCCTCCGCTACGCCAACGAAGTGGCCTGCATTTTGCCGCTTAAAAGCATGTTTCACTTTGAAAATGAACTGGACAAACGCGACTGCCGCATACTGTGCGAGTCCACCATTACAGTGTAATTATTTATTTAAGTATCCAGTAATAATAATTAAAGTGATCATTTCCTCGCCCTCGTGTCATTTCAAACTAGTATAACTTTATTTCTTCCAAAGAAACAACAGAGGATATTTTGAAGAAAGTTTATAACCGAACAGTACTGGACCCTGTTCACTTCTATTGTATGTACACAAGACCAATGCGAGTGAATGGGGTCCATTCTTCAAAATATCTTCTTTCGTGTTCTGTGGCAGAAAGTAAGTCATAAAGGTTTAAAATGACAAGAGGACAGAATTAAAATTTTTGGGTGAACTATCACTATAACTACATGTTCTTACTATAGGGCTACAGTAGGTTGTTGTTTATGGTTAGTTAGACGTAATTATGCAAAATGTATAGTAAATACTATAGTAAACACATAAACAACATTACCACAACGTTTCCAGGGTGTCATTTTAGTTTAAAAAACGTAGCCTTACCACATCTATTGTACTGACCGTAGATGCGAATATAAAGTCACAACAATATATACGCTACAGTTATGAAAAACGGATTTCATGTTCCGGTAGGTCAGGAGCAGCAGCAGCAGCTGTAAAGGCCATAGTGACAGTAAAGCATGTTTGTGCATGTCCTCAGACTGTGTATATGGTCTGTCAGTGTGTGAGGAGCTGTAACATCCGGGCTTCAGCATGGCCTTTGCCTCTCCATGCAGTAATTGGAAGCAGTATTCCAAGAAATGGTGGAATTTAGCAGATACACGACAGCCGTAACATGGCTTTATTTTCTTGCTTTGAAAGGAGAGCAGCTATTGTTCGACATTAAAATATAGTGGTATGTCTAGTTTCATGTTGAAGTATGCTTGTCTTTGGCTAATTACGTAACAAACATTTTTTTTTGTTCAAACTGTATTTTTGTTTCTTGGCAATGCTGGCTGCTAATTTATTTTAATGGATTTGGTTTAGGGGCGTCTGTAGTCTCAGACCAACAGTTTGAAAATAATGATTCAGTGCGAGGACCAAATCTGCATACATTTGCATCCTCTATTTATTTTCTTTTAGCTGTGTTATTATCTTTTTATATTTTTCTCGTACCACCCTTCAGAAGTTTATGTATGTATCTGTTGTAAATTGGGACTGAACATCTGATTAAATTACCTGTAGGCCTATATTGTTCGTATAAAAAGCTCATCTCCGAGGCACACCGTGCCCTGAATTATTTAGTCTCCAACATGGTATGAACCACCACAGTTTAAACCTTCAACATGGTACTTTAACATGTCCTCTTAGTAATCCTTCAAACGATGGAACTGATAATAAAGTAATTACACTATTGGTTTGTGTCCCCTGAGCTTTCCAATGTTCCATCCCATTATATATATCGATTAAATCAGCGCTGTGAAAAAATTATGTGTTGGGGTCATCCAAGTCCACAATAAAAACACAGGCTGTACCATCAAGAGGTAGACGGGAATTTTGTTACACGTAATGGGGAGACACATACAGGAATAGAGTTTCATTCAAAGTCATCATACCTGGGAGGAGCTCTACAGACAAGACAAGCGCCTGGTTTTCAGAAAGAGAGAGAGATTATAAAACAAGACTCTGCCCTATTGGTTGAATATCCCAGAGGAGAGAGAAGGGCTGACAGAAAATTCACTTAATGTGCTGCTAATGATGTGAACCAGGAAGTGCTGCTAACATGCTAACAACCCCAGCACTCAAGCAAAGTGATTTCCTGAAGAAAAAAGCCACAATTCACAAAAATGGGCCAGCATTCTGTATCATGAACCTCCTCACAACTACAAAACTCAAATTGAGATGCAGGAAACAAATAAAAGTGACCTAGCATCATTGGGAATTTAGGTTGAATATAAATAACATGTTCACGGTCAAAAGATCAACATCGTTTTAACCAAGGTCATTTAAACCAATGGTATTTAAAGGGATAGTTCACCCAAAAATGAAAATTATTTTAATATTAAAATACCCTCATGTTATTCCAAAGCTTTTTGAACACAAAAGAAGATATTTTGAACAATGCTAGTAACCAAAAAACATTGACCCTTATTGACTACCAGTGTATGAACAAAACCACTTGGACATTTCCCACAATAAAAAGAGGCACTGGTCCACCGGCCCAGCCCTGTCTGAGCCACAACTTCAGTCACCGCACATCACCGCTAAGATGCCACCCTCAGTAATGCCAAAATAAATGCAATACAATAGCTTGTTTCCCGATAAGAGGATTTAGTTTGGACTTTCATAGCCTGTCACGAAAAGGCAGACTGTGAAAGACACAAGACGATTTTCTTTCCATCAAAGGCATGGCGGCCTTTCTCTTCACTAGCATGGAAGAAATCAATTTGCATTCCATTAGGAGCTCCAGACTTGGGCGTTCTGACTCACAGCCGAACCTCTTGTCTGTATTAATCCGACAACTAATTTATTTTCTAATCATACCTGACAAAAAGGTGGGTTACCGAGAGCACCTCTTGTTCTACGTGTCGAGAAACTGGACGCGCGGCTGGATAAGGACTATGTCAAGGGTTCTTCAGAGGTCATGTTTGAGCGGATGCTACGTAAGCACAGAAGGACTTCACATCTCGGTGGAATGCAAAAGAGAACAAGCATTCTTCTTTAGTGCCTTGTGGAGTTATTTTCAATTCACATTCAAATTTCTTTAAAGGAATTTCAAAATAATCTTTAAGAGGGAGTCGGAGAGCCAAACATATCAGCTCTGAGATGAATCTGAGAAAAGTAAACAAAATATGTAAATTGCTTTAAAATTGCTTTATAAAACTTTAGTCATTCTGTAAACATACAGTTATTTGACTCAGACAGACATTAGAATAAAACTACAGTTTCTCTTGAAGTTAACTTCAAAATGTTTTGATATAAACATGTGAAAAGTGTAAACATTTAAAAAGACGATTTACGTCATTCCTCAAATACATCATGTGAGTGGTCTCATTAGAAAATTCTCAGATTGGTCGATTTCACTCTTTAGGATTATCGGTAATGTGTTTTTTTCATTTTGAATCCCACTGACTTGTATTTTCTACTGGAGCATATATCAGTCCACGTACAGTAACTCATTGTTTATTTAATTACGGGTTGATCTCTTTTAAATTGTTTTCAGTTTTGCACGCTACTTATGCGCGCTGGACGTGGCACGTTTTTGACACTTGCTGGGCCTCACGTTTTGGCAGAGCGCTCTGAGCACCTTTCTGCAAATTCTGAGCGGAAAAGCACTTGACATCATGCGCCTTTTTTCTGTCCAATCGAATGAAAGGAGAGGCGGACCTTCCGATGTGGTGACGGAACTTTACAGTTAACGAGATTACAGTCATAGAGAAAAAAGTCAATATTATTAGAATAAATCATGTTCTGACAAAATTGTGTGTCAATATATGATTACAAAAATGTAGCTTTATCGAAAGCGTCTGCCAAATGCATTAATGTAAATGTATTAAGCACATGGGCAGAAGAACTTATACCTGTATTTCCTGTAATATTTGTTCAATGGTAAAAGGTTTATTCAACCTGATCTGAAAAAGCAACACTGAAGCCCCGCCCCTAAATCTAACGTCACTGGCGCGAAAGCAAATCGTACTGAAATCTATAAATGATATCGTCCAAATTTAAACGAATAAGCCACCACGTAAAATAGTTCGGATTTTGCCACGAGATTGTGTTGTTTTATTTGTTGTCTCTTTCTCTAGTGCACCGATATCCAACTATAGTCTTAAAACTTAGTCCCCATTAGATAAGTCTGGTATCTGTTTCTTAGCCCAGTGAGTCCTGAACAAAGAAACACTTAAACCAATTCAGGGCTCTCTTCTAAAACCAGCTCCTCATGTCAGTATCAGAGGGGACAAATAAAAAAGAGCCAATGTTCATGAGAAAATAATGAAGCTAATTAAAAGAAAAGTGCCTCGGATAATGTGAAGAGGGGAAGAAAAAACTTAAGGGAGATGAAATTAAAATTCCAGCTCGGAGGGACGTCTACAGGCAGGCAGGCAGAGAAGGAGTCACTGAATTATTAAGCTCTCTGTCATAAAAGCGGGGAAGCACCTCTATCAGCAGACGAACACACGGAAGGTTGACAAGCTTCTTCAATGCACCTGCCGCTAGTCTAAAATAAGCATCAGTGCTGCTGTTGAAACTGGCGAATGAGCCACAAAATGTTTTCATAGGCCGGAAACATCTAGATGAACAGATGCCACAAATGCTTACAAGTTCACGTACATCTGAGATTCAAATCTTGGTAAATATTTATTTGCATGGATATTAATTTGCAGTTCATTTATCAACCTGAGGATCAGTAAAAATTTAGTTTCAAGTCTCAAATCGGATTGTCATTATTTCAGCTGAATTAATGATCAATTAAAATAAAAGACCACAATGCACCTGAGACGCTGTCAAAAAGAAGGAAAAAGTATTTCAGCCACCATTTAATGATTATATTCAGTCAACAAAGACCGCCTTAGATGGGTAAAAAACTGTTTGTGTCTGACTGATTATAGCAGATAAAGTATTAATCAAGGGGATTTTTTTTAATCTTTTATGTGGTAAAGTCTGTCAAACATATTCATTATCAAAGTAGTGTAATTCTGAATATTTACAGTATCCCATCTTCTGATGCTATCAAATCAGAAACACAGCTTCAATAGACCCAGTGTCTAGTTTGTGCATGTACTGAAGTTAAGTGTAGCTGAATGAGTATGTCAACAGATATACATTTATATGTTTTTGATATCAACATTTATGTTGTATTTACATGTATGTTGTTGATTTCTAAACAACATAACACAAGAAGGACTGTTTATTTTGAATATTATTAAAATGAAAACACTGAATAAAAAGTAGTAGTCTGAACCCTCAGATAGACAATGAAGCAGTTAGGCAATTCCACGTTAAATGACAACCTTAACTTTATTAAAAATATTAAGTTTAACCAAAGGTTTTACTATAGCGATGGCACAGACGTCAACATTTGGTGGTTAAAATACCCATGTGAGGTCTTAAAGTTTTTAAATAGCATGCAAGTGTCATTTTCAGGATGTCACATCCATAACGCTACATATTCCTCATAAATGGACATATGAAAATTAAAATAAAGTAACTACTTTATCTTCTATAAAGAGTCATCCCTTCCCCATGGGTTTTACTGCTTCTAGTTTATACATTTTAATTCACAGAAATCCCAAAAAAGAATGTTGTGTCAAACATGAGAATCCTTGTTGTCATATCCATAAAACATATTTATTTCTCTTTGTTTTTAAATAGAAAACTTGTGCATAGTGATATTTTTCTGATATTTGTTTGGACCACAAAAGGTTTGTAAAATATACACAAATGATATAGTGCATTAGTAGCATTGTTACGTCCATAACACAAAATGTCACATCCAAAACCCTGGAATTGCCCAGCTTCCATCTGATTGGCTAGTTTTACATAACATCTCTAAGTTCAGTCAGTTTAAAAAGTAATGGACTGACACAAACACGCGCACGTTCACAGTGCCTCACGACTGTGAGGTGGCTGCCGGCCTTTTTTCTTCAATGTTATTGTTTGTATATTATGATTAAAAGTTTGTTTAACGTTAGCCGTTCCTGCTTCCTTCCTTCCCAGCTGTGAACTGTATAACATATATATTTACCTTTGTTTTCTGAACAGGTATCAATGTTTTAAAATAAACCCACGCTTAAATAAGACTTTATAACAAAACAAATAATGAAATTTTGATTAAAGATGAAAACCCACCCGATTTTGACGTGAGCATCCCCCAGTAAATATTTTAAGCCACTATGAACTTAAAAAAGAAAAAACCCTGCCGCATTGCTTCAAATTTATGTTTTAGCTACGATCCCGTTCTCTGAAAATGTAATTTGTGGCTATGCAGCAAAGCAGCAGTGGTCCAGACATTCAGCACAATGATACAGAAATGAGTAAAAACTGCTGTACCATAAATAATTATGACAAGGGGAACAGAGGAACAAAAGATTTAGTTGCTAGCTGAAAGAAAACGCAAGGACTGACTGGACTCTTTGTTAGCCTGAGGGAAACATTAACAAGAATATAAGCACACAGCATGGGTGCCGCTTGGGGCGAATTAAGCCTAGATGTTCCTTTCATACCACAGAAACAGTTTTATAGGTTCTATAAGTATTGGTGTAAGTACCCCATTTTTATACTGTAGGAACACCTTTTAGGAGGGATTATGTCACTTTAGACCGAATTTAGGCCAGACCAGACTACAGTTAGATGCGATGTGATTAATTTGATAACCTGTTTTGGCTCAAAGATCATGCACTATATTCAGTTGTAATGGACAATAAGGAGCATGTGCAACTTGGTCTTCTTAACTTAGGCCTGTTCTGCTCCAGATGGGTGTGAGTGGACAGCCAGCAGTATTTACAGGACTACACACTGAAGCACTACCTGTTATTTGTCAATGTGAAGCGGTTTCATGCGTGTATGACAGTCGCCTACTCACCATCTGCTCAGCCAGCGAGCGGCTGATGAGTTTTCTGTTCATCATGTGACTGTAAGCACTGTGTGGTCATCCATACAGCTAAGAGAATTATGGGATAATGTTGCTAGGAGAATAGGCATACAGTTATGCTCGTAGAGCGTCACCTTATTGTTATCTGTTATTGTTTGCTATTTTCTTGGGAAATGAAAAACAGATTTCCTTTGGATTTTCTAGGAATCTACACTATCGTTCAAGCTTAGTTTAGTTCTCGTTTCTGTATTTGTATTTTTCAGCATTTACTAATAATATCGAAACACACTTTTATGGAACATTTCAAACCAACAATTAAACTTGACATCGACTGAGCCATAACTTTTATTTCCCGAGATAAAATTGCACCAAAAGAACATCTTCTTTCCTTCACTAATGCAGCCATATTGAGTGTTGCATTTCCTCCCCATTTAGAGTATTGGCAGTGGCACATCTTGTTTAAGAGACAGTTCATCCAGAAATGAAGATTCTGTCTTCATTTACTCACCTTCGAGTTGTTTCAAATCTGCGTACATTTCTTTGCTCTGATGAACACAGAGAAAGATTTTTAGAAGAATGCTTATAACCAAACAGTTCTTGGACCCCATTGACTACAATAGTAAATTACTATTATAATTTTTCTGTTGAACACAAAATATATTTTCAGGACTGTACGAAAGCAAACAGTTCTGGGGACTACCATTGAAATTTATCCTACTTTGATTGCAAAATGGGGTCCAAGAACTGTTTGGATACAAGCATTTGTCCAAATATCTTTCTCTGTGTTCATCAGAACAAAGACATGTATATGGGTTTGGCACAATTACAGTGAGTAAATCATGACAGAATTTTTTTTTTTGGTAATATATCCCTTTAACATATATGTGACCCTGGACCCCTGAACCAGTCTTCTGTGTCAATTTTTCACAATTGAGATTTTTACTTCATCCAAAAGCTGAATATATGGTCAAGCTTGATATATGGTTTGTAAGGATAGGGCAATATTTGACAGAGATATACCTATTAAAAAATCTAAACACGGAGAAAATCGCCTTAGAATTCCTTAGAATAGCATATTACTCACAAAAATATTGCTTTTGTAAATATACTTATGGTGTGAAATTTCCAAAATATCTTCATTGAACACGATCTTTACCTAATATCCTTATGATTTTGGGCATAAAAGTAAAATCTATAATTTTGACCCATACAATGTTCAGTTTACTTTTGCCACAAATATTTCCGTGCTACTTAAGACTAGTTTTGTGAACCAGGGACACATATTATATTTTCCCACACATTTAGAATGAAGGTAAATTCTTCAAAACTATGGAATAACATATGGAATGTTATATTCTAGCATATTTAAAGTAGACTTCTTTGCCTAGAATTTACTCAATTGGTCTCTCGGCTATTTCAAAAGTTACATTTTAGTTTCTTATGACAAAAATAATTATGTTGGCACAATTATATATTTTTTAACAAAAGTAAAGTGACAAGTTGAATTGTAGTGAATGGCTTTGAACGGCAGTGCAAGTATAAGTAAGAAGAAGGATAAGACCTCTCAAACCAATGGGAAAAATACAAGAACATTGTGTTGGTTCCCATTTAATAACTATAAGACAGAAGAGCCATGACACATTTTAGAGGACTTGTTTGCTGCGCAGGGGGTTAAACTGCTTCTCGGCTTCTTGTATCGATCCTGTTCATGCAACAGTGAAACAAATAAGTCGCTGTGAAGCTGTGCTCAGGGATGCCGGATTCTCATGGATTTAGCTTTATGGACCCATTCTCCAGCAGGGCTCAAGGAACTCAGGATGTAAAATATATATGAGCGATGTAATCACTCTCTCCCTCCAGAGGTAAAGAGAGGCGGTATTGATACTAGTGCGTTTTAAAACGAAAACTGCATTTTAAAACGAAAACGATCCTCATTTAGAGAGTCAGAATGCTGTGCCATACCCAAAGCTATAAGCAAAAACAAGTAATGTTTTGTACAGTGCATTTGCAGTGGTAGGATGTGGAAAAACTTAAATTATTATTATTTTTATCATCTAATAAAAGCGTTTACGAATAAAAGATCAAGTGCACACTGCTACTTCCACCTGTGGACACTATTACAAGTACATTTTATAAATGGCATTTACATGGAAAAAGGCACTTCAAAGAAGTCCATCGTACAATATTACTCTTTCCAAAAACCATAGAAATACTTTGTTTATTCTGTTCGTTTTGTTACTAAGCATAAACAACAAATAAAAAACAGTTATAAACTCCACGCAGAGCAAATATTCCTTGGTAAATCTGTTTTGGGGATAGGTCTCCAGGGTCTCCTTGCTAGAATCTGGATCAAGAAGGGCGTTAATATGGATTTAAAATTTTCATGAGGAAACATTACTAAAGTATATGCAGATTTGCATGTCCAAATCTAAGGCTAAGGTTGGGAATTTACCATCTGAAAGAGCTTTAGGCGTTTGTTAGGTGTCATGCTTGTAATTTCTATGCCACTAGCATCAAACACGGAATTGCAAATATTAAGCAAAGCAAAATAAAAACAAGAAAATGTTAGTTGTGTTTGTCTTTGTTCGTTCGGCAGGATGTGATTGAATTCTCTCAGTCACTGAGTGAAAGGTATTATCCAATGGTAGCAGGGTCATAGCCCCCCGCCTCTATGCACTGCCTTCTCATTACTGCGGCTGAGGTCTGGCAGGTCTAACGGAAACACTCACACATACAATAATAGCGTTGCCCTGTTTGCATCTCAGGTATACGTTTCTTCCATCATTTATGTACAGTAGCCCTGCGGTGTGAGCTTACGTAAAGTCTATTAAGCCTCATCCCCATTCACTACAAAGAATCATTTTTTAATATCAGTTTCTAAACTCACCTTTAATATAAAAAAGCATGTTTACCTGGTAAGTAAAATTGTGTACAATTATAAAGCTTTAAAATATGTGTCGATTTTTTCTAAAACCAGTGGGAAAGATTTTGTTTTTCTTTATAAAAAAAGCTTAATGGATATGTTATCTGGAAAATGGAAAACTTCACTCAAAAGTTATCTTTTTTACCTTCATGCCATCCTAGATGTATATGACTTTTCTATTGAGCACAAACAAATGATTCTTCTGAAGAAGAAATATTTCATCACATTGCAAGGATCACAACACGGTGAATCTTCCAAAAACCATATAAAATATCATTATCATTATTGGCACCCCTAGAAATTCTTAAGAGTGAAATACACCAAGGTGACTAGAAACATGATGGTGTTCAGTCATGACTCAAACCCATTGATCATTCATCACAACGGGTAAAACCAAAGAATATAGTTCTGGTGTTAGGCAAAAGATGGTTAAGCTACACAAAATAGAAAGATTCAAAAGAAAATGGTTGAAGTAATAAAAATTCCCATTTCCAACATCAGAGCAATAATTAAGAAGTTTTAACTGACTGGAGATGTTGAAAAAATGTGTGTCTATATTCTCTAAATGCACAGGAAAGAGAATATTTTGAGTGGCCAAATCATTTTCAAAGATCACAGATGGAGAAATTAGTTGAATTTTTGTGTCGGAAAAAGTAAAATAAAAATAAAGGAATTTCAAACAGGACTTGGTTCCATGGCCACATGAAATGAAAAAAAATAGTTTGGGAGCAGTAACACAAGATAGGTTTGGTGCACACAGGGATAAAGAAATGCCCCGTGTCCACAGTTAAGTATACCACCAGATCTTCATTGTTGTGTATCTACTTTTACACCGGAGGTTCTGGACATCTTGATCAGATACATGGCATCATGAATTATATCAAATACCAACAGATATAAAAAACAATATCTGACTGGCTTTTATAGAAATATTAGATCACACTTCAGTATAGGGAACAATTCTCGCTGTTAACAAACCATTAACTAGGACTCCCCTCCAATAAACCCTTAATTTGTTTCTTATTAACAGTTAGTAAGGTAGTTGTACGGTTTAGGTATTGGGTAGGATTAGGGATGTAGAGTATGGTCATGCAGAATATGTGCTTTATAAGTACTAAAAAACAGCCAATATGACAATAATAGACATGCTAGTAACAAGTTGCTAATAGTGAGTATTGCCCCCTATATTGAACTGTTATAATGGGTCAAGTTAGATCTTCCATCAGCACATCCATCAGCACAGTTCAAAACATCCAATCAACTAAAAATGACAATAATAGTGGAGAGAATTGTATGAGAAAAAACTACTCCTATCAATACATCGCTTATCTATTGAAAACTACACTTCAGCATAGTAGATTCAAATATGGCGGCACATCGGTAAGGTCAAATCCAACTGGTTTTTGAATTTCTCCTGACAAGTTGTCTTTTCTAAAATATTATAAAATATAATTCTCACATACAGTCGCAGAAAAAATTGAGAGACCATTTCCAAATTATTTTAATTTCATTTGTTTTTATATTTATAGGCATGTGTTTAGGTCCTTTTTGTTTAATTCTGTGAACAATGTTTCTACCAAATTGTAAATAAAAATATTGTTTCTTTTTGCATTTATTTGTAAGAAATGAAAACTGGAGAAACAGGCCAAAACAACAGAAAATATATATAGATAGCTGTGTATATACAACAATAATATTTGTATTTAAGCATACAAATATTATATGTTATACACAAACATATTTAAGTAAAGTTCCATCAATTTATTTTATGATAACCTTGATTTTATCACAGTTTTTGAGTCTTGTCATGCTGTTAAGTCTTTCACATTGCTTTTTGATGACTTTATGTCACTCCTGAAGTTTGATTTTACTGAAATACATCAGACGCTGAACTGGAATGGCCACGATACATCTAGAAAAACTGATTAAATGAAAATTTGGATAGTTCTCTTCATTTTTTTTTGCAGCTGTAAATTACTCAAAATCTGAACAGTGTAACTTCATAATTAGGGCCATTAATCAAAATCTGAATCTGTCTTGATTGACGCTCTTGAAATCATTCCCTAAATCATAAATAAAATAAATAAATGCCCTTCCATTACTCATAGCGTATAACTTCTTTGAGATTAATTGCTCGAACTTCCAATCCATATACAAATATTCAGATTTGGCATCACAATTAAATTTTCATGAATGTTAAATATTTTAAAGATATTATGTACGAGAGCGTTTACAGGTCTGGTGTTTACTTCAGATGCACGGTGATGAGTTTTAGAGAGCGAGCTAGTCTTTACCGTCAGCTCCATAATTAATTGTTGATGCAGGGTGGTACCGGAGAAATCGTGACTGTTTTTTAATCTCTCTCATCTGGGGGGTCTGAGAGATCTCAGACTCACTGAAGTACAAGAGGCGGCAGCTCACAAGAGTATTTCTCGAAGATCATTTTTTGAACTATGTTGGTTTTCCATCAAACACACTGGCCTGTCATCGACTTTGACATAATACATGTGTCTTACTGTCTGGTAATGGCTAGTCCACGTCAACATATCCGCCCACCATAACTTTATCCTGTTCAATTAGCCTTTGATAATCTAACCTTATTCCTCTCATGCGGATAGAAAGATAACCAAGCAAATACAGAAGTGTTTAGATTCAAATCACTGATATTTGGGGCTGAGAACCCAATTTAACGTATGTCAAAATTTCAACTGTTAACAGTTTACATTTGTGGCCAAAAGTTTCTGCTTGAGCTGTTGTGGAGTTAATTTACATTGTTTATATATTATTATGCAGAATGATCCGATGTATTTTAAATAATTGCAAAAAAAAGAAACTCCCCAGATGTCAGTCCCATATTGAGAACCTGTGGTCAATCCTAAAAAAGCGAGTGGATAAGCAGAAGCCCACAAATTGTGATCAACTCCGAGCACTAATAAGACAAGAAACGTTTGCCATCAGTCAAGATTTGGCCCAGAAGCTAATCCCCAGCATGCCAGAGCCAATTGCAGAGGTTATTAAAAACAAGGCTCAACAATCTCATTTGTCTGTCAAGTATTCACAGAAGAGATGGGTTTTAAGTAGTTTTTTGAATGTTGTGAGAGATGTGGTTGACCGGACCGAGTTAGGAAGAATGTTCCACCAGGAAGGAGTTGTGAAGCAGAATGAGCAGGAAAGTGATTTACTGGCCTTTTGAGAAGGCAATACAAGACGTTGCTCGTTTATTGAACGCAGGGATCTTGATGGGGTGTAGGAGGTATTGAAAGTAATTATAAAGAAATCTTTCATTTTTAATAATATTGAAATCTATGCTGGTCTCTTATTGGCTGCTTTATTCATTCTTCATCATTCTGTCAAAGTGATCGTTACAAAAACATTTTTATTGAATACATCTGTAGTTTTGTAATGAAAAACATGATATGTTTGGTCTGAAATAATTTCCAGACAGAAATACTGTGTCATTGTGGAGAGTTATTTGATTTGATTTATTGTACAAAAGTTAAAATTGGCTTTTATTTTATGTTTTCATGTTTTTTTTGTTATTTTGTTATATGCTTTCATCACTGTTTTATTTCATTTTAAATTGCTATACAAGTAATTTATTTTCAGATTTTTAGATTTAGTTCAGATTTGATATTTCTTTTCGGTCATTTTAAAGCCTCAACTTAGTTATATATTATATATAATATTCTTTTTGCCCATATTTTACGTGATTTTAACGTTTATATTTTTCAGCTTTTGCTCCTTATAATAACTGCAGAATAGTTTTAATTAAATTTAACACAATTAATATAAAATAAAATATTAATATCAATTAATATTACTATCAAGTAAATATATAATAAATGTTTATATTATAACCAAACATACACCGGAAGTTAACTTCAGCCCATGCACGTACATCTGATAAACTGTCTATATATTGTCCTCTATAGTCTTTCACTTCCCTTCCTAGTGCCCAAATTCATATTTACAATGTACATCATAAGAAACAATGAAGAGGTAAGAAACATATCAAATTTGAACACTTTATTAGCTCCACATGCAACCTGTCATATTTCACTAAATGCACGAAAGAAGTAAAATAAAGAAGGAAGAGCAGGAGGGAGGAAACAGAGAAAGAAAGATGGAAAAACCAATGGAAAAAAGAAGAGAAGAAAAGACAGAGTGGGATATATGAAGGATGATTGGCTTACAGTTACATTTGCAGCAGGAGAGAGGCTCATGGGAGCTGGAGCTCTCAGTGGGAGCTATCACACACATTAGTGGCAAAGCCTCTCTCAGTAATGAATGGCTCTGAGCACTGGTGAGAGAGATAGAGAGAGAGAGAGAGAGACAGACACCGGTCTGTGGCAGACTTTGACATTAGCTGAGCAATCTAGCCAGAGTTTATTCCATTTCCTTTCCCGTTATTCCCCTTAATTATTTATGCCAATTTATTTTACAGTTGCCGATTGCCAGATGGCATTTCCTCTTAATTGCTTGTTAAATGTTTCACTTGACCTTTTTTAAAGGGGATAAAAATCTCACTTCCTAAATAATATTCCTTTATAAACTTGTGATGTCCGCCGCAGTGATCTTTGACTTCTTGAGTTTGATGGATCACAGACGACGCACATCCAAATGTTCGAGATCAGCATCAGACGACAGGTGTTATAAAATGACCCTCTTAAAACTCTCCAGATCTCTTTAGATTTGCATTGACATCGGCTATCGACTGCTTGCGCTGCGAGTCCGCAGGCGCCAACGAACCCCTGAGAAGCAGAAGTGACGGTATTCACAGGTATAAATGTTTAATACTACTGTGCCGTTTGCACCCGATCAATAATGGGCAGCAAGCTGTCGAGTCTCAGCAGTGTCTATGAGCCGTGTAGCACTTATAACAGTCTGACAGTGTCAGATACTGTGGGGGGATGAGCTGATTGTTTTTTCTGCCTTGTAAAACCAGTGATGGCGTTTGCATGAACAATGAAGAGGCCAATAAGGCACAAGTTTGTGGCGCATGCTTTAATGTGTGTTTCTCAATTATGGGATGGGTCAATCACATCTACTGCGTGGAACTGAACAGGCGGCCAGATGCCAGCAGTCTGTTTTCATCTTCAGGGCCGTATGTACTGCAATAATAAAACCGGTCACCTTAACCCGCATAGTGGAGCTCTAATGGCGACTAATGGATTTTCAACTTCTGTGTTGATGAACATTATATAAAAAATCACAACGTAACCAAGTTAAGAGTGAAATGACAATTTTATGCGAAATACATAAACAATATAGATGCAAAACAGAATAAATAACTATGTCCCAGTTCCAAAACATACTCAGGTAGCTACCTCAATATTGGGGTAAAATTCAATGAAAAGGTTTATCCTGCTAACATATTTTCAAAGCAGCTTTACATAAAGAAAAAACAAAAGAGGAAAATTAGTGTAAAGGCAAACAGAGATGGCCATCCTTATAAAAGCACTGTTAAGGTAATTTTCAGAAGTAAATCTAATATCAGGAGTATCCCGGTGAGCAATCCAACACAGCAACAGTGGCAAGGAACCAAAACTCTAATGATGAATAAATGGAGAACCTCAGATGGGAGGGCCAGTTCTCCTCTGACACGTTACAGCTGCAGTCAGTGACTTTTGAGTAAAAAGATGTTAAAGTGGGATTTTTATCTGATCACACTGGAAGAGTCTACCACATGGTTGTTTTTAGCAGGCAATCAGAGAATTTTAAGACAAGCTTAGTGAAACTCATATGCATATGAGGTCAAGATAAACATTGAATACAATTCAGCAAAATAATACAAATAAAATTCATGATTAAAAGTTCAACACAATTAGAAGTATTATGTTGTACCCAATATTTTTGTCTGCTACTGCACATATTTTATGCTCATCAGAGTATTGTGGTATTATTTTAGCTACAGGTTGATCAAATCTATTGGGATTAAGTTGTTTTTTTCTCACATTAGTAAATTCTATGTAGTTCATTTCAAATCAGTCACCTATGAGAAATGATGGCAGCAGACAGTAGTGTCAGCTTATTGGGTCTTTGGAAAAGAGCTTATATCCAATATTAGAAAGCTCAAGAACAAACATGCCATTTAGAGCCTTGATGGAATTATTGAAAACGTCTCGTCGTAAACCGTTTACTTTTGGAAGGTGTGTTGCCGCCGATCAGAAAAGCAAACAGAAAATGATGTGTTTGTAGTTTGTATTCAAGTAACACTCCATTATGGTTCGTAATAATCAGCTATTTTATTTGCTCGAAGACAGAGGTCAACTCCGATTGAATGTTGAACAATATATAAATGATGATTGCTTGTTTGGAGCCTACTAAAACAAACAATTAAATAATGTGTGTAAATAATTGAAGAGGTAATCACGCCTTCAATGGGATTGAGACAAATATTCACTCGACCAAATGCCTGTGCACAGGTGTAGGAACAGTTTGACAGTTATGGAACTCAATGTTGAGTCAGCAGCCCTATTCGATTTGTTGAAAGGAAGGATTACAACTGACCAGTTGTTGCATTGTTTGCGTTGTTTACATTGTGCACAATAAAAACAAAAAAAATTAATTATGTTGAATATATGAGATTGACGATGATAGATTTTAACAAGATGCCATAGTTCTATAACTATGTGGGAAAATGCAATGTTCAATACAGTGTCCGAAGTCCCGCCTTCCAGTAAAAAGAACCAATCATCAATCATTAAAGACTGACGCTTCTCTGGGGGAGAGGCTCTGCACAGAGTGGTATAAACCTGTGTATATGCACAGCAGCCCGAGTCCCCTTTACTGCAGTTTGTGTTTAAGAAACTGAATTTATGGTACAGGTGATGTCAGGTTTAATATTAAGTTGGAAATATGCTGTTTTATTGAGATCTAAACAAGCTATTGTAAAGATATCAGTCTTTCCCTAAGTGGAAAGGATGTGGTCTGTATGACTGAAATAGCTGCCCGGAGGCGTTCCAAAAATGGCCGCCGAGTGGGATGACTTCTCTTAAAGGGACTTTGTTCTGAAGGAGTTGCACAAGAGGTGAAGAGCAAAGTAACATGAGAATAAAGCTAAGCCAAGGTGCACATACATTACCAACCTCCTCTTAGTCGATGTGCGTACCATCACCATCACCATCACCATCACCATCACCATTACTCATTAGTGTGCAAAGGTGCTATGTGAGTTTTTTCTGCAAGGCCTAATGGGAGCAGGAACTGGACTTGAAGACTTCACTGTCTAAACTATTTAACAGCTTCTTGGTTTGTCAGTAAAGGAATAAAGTGCATTTATGCATTTGGCAGACAAAAGAAGGCTCTGAATTCACCATGCCTTCAAAACTCCATGGATAGCTTCAAAGTCGAAATACTTTACTGTATTGCACGTTCCTCATCTAACAGTCGCAAGATTTATGTCTATTATAAAAGGCCAGAAACTCAAACTAAATCACTAGAGACAGCATGGCGCCGATGGCTGTCGGTCAGTTTTTGCTGGAGGCCATTAATCCATACATCTCCAAGCTAATTGCCAGCACTCTAATACTACCCCATTCCCGATTTTCATAGGCGTTTAAAAAAATCTATTCATTCCGCTCACATACTCCTCCTAAGCTCTTACAAACTGTTTTTGTAGATATAACATCTGCATGATTATCGTAAATATAATACATAATATAGTACAGCCGTGAATCTTTTCCATCGGCCGCTCTGAAGGTTTCGGTTTGGCAGAGTGCAGCCACATTGATCGAATCTGGTCTGGTCAGGTTCCAGGTAAGGATCAAAGTACCGAGATAGGGATTACTGTACGCTTTCTGCAAGAGTGCCCTGAAAGCACCTTCTGTAAAGTGACCCAAGCCCAGGGAGATGACAAATCCCCTGCAGTGCGAGTGTGTCTGGGTGTGTGAAATGTGGAAACCTCCTCTGAGGGGAAAATGGATGAGGGTTGGGGTAGATCGCCTTTCTTTAGCCATTGAGTTTTTCAGGATACATTTAGCAACAAAACGTGTGTTAAAATATCTTCTTTTAAACAGGGGTGCAGTACATGTTGCGCCCCAAGTGGCACCAAAGGGAACTGCAAAAATAATAATTGCTGTCCCACTTCTGGCTGCCCCACAATAATTCAGCATATAAAAAAACGTTTCAAATTTAGTTTTTTTAGTTTCTAACATGAAAAAGTCCAATAAACCAAATGCAATAATGAAAATGAAGCAAACCTCTTTCCATCACTGATAGAAGTGATCTCTTCCCTTCTAATTACTGTGTTGGTCAATAAAGAGGGTGGAAAGGCTTTGAGACACTTAAAAGGAGCTGGGCCGGATTAGCCCATCAGTCCAAACCACAGCAATAAAGGCCAAACCAAAGGGGTATTTCCTTATTGACTGAATGGCTGCCTAAGCCCTTTATAAAAAACTCAAGTTGATGTATTCAGACTGGCTGTGGAGGTTTAGGTGATGATAAATTGAGATTTATTGAAGTTTGGTTGGGCAATCTGAGAATCCTGTGCTAGTGATGGCTGCTATGTGGGATCCGATCAATATCTCTAATGTTGGGTTAAGTTAATCTAGCTTGTGTATTACTGCACAGTGTAAAAACAGATTCACTCGCAGAACACAAGATCTACAAGATCATCAGAATGAAGAATTACAGGACTGGATGTTTATATATTTTGTTCTGTTGAACACAAAAGAAGATATTTTGAAGAATGTAGGAAAGTAAACAGTCTGAGGCACTTTTGAGTACCATTGTATTTTTCCTACTATGGTAGTCAATGCTGGACAAGAACTCTTTGGTTACGAACATTCGCCCAATCAGAACAAAGAAATGTATACAGATTTGGATCAACTCGAGGGTGAGTAAATGATGACAGAATTTTCATTTTGGGGTGAACTGTTCCTTTAACTGGTGATGAGCTTAATAAAATGAACCATGAAAATGAACCATGATTTTATTACAGTAAGTATAGTAAATGTGTTTTGCCTTTTAACAGTTTGAGCCATACCAAAAATGGCAAGTGACTATTTAGATTTTTTAATGCAGTAAATGCAAGCACAAATCCCAAAAGCAAATGCAATTTGCGACTGTAAAACAGATGGTAAATCTGTCTTTCAAAGCCACTGCACATTCAGTACAAAACAGGAAGAAACACATTTAAAATTATTCAAAATCATGTTGCTTATTTAAATATGATGTTTCTTTGAAAAAAAAAACCTATAATAAAGCACATGGATTGGTTAAAATACCAAATGACGAGAAACCTATGGGAGGAATGCAAAGTAAACTTCTGGTTGATAATGGCTTGTGACTGGGACATGATCTAAAAGGAACAAACCAATTTTCATGAAAACTCTAAAACAGTTTGAGAATACAATACTAAACTCCCTGAGATTTCCATCTAATCTAAACAGAACAATACAACAAATAAGATTGAAGCTGATGTGTAAGAAGAATCTCATTTTCATAAGCGTCTAGATCTTTTGTGTGCAGCACACTACATGTTTTCATTCATCTTTGGAGAAGAAAATTAATCAAATTCTACCAGGAATGGTCGTGTATTCACATTTAAATCACAAACTGTTATTTTCCTTCGCAAAGAGTTTGCTTGTGTATTGTGGCATCAAAAATCTCATAATGAGTCTTGTGTTTGAGAATCGATCTGTTTTTCTTCCGGACAAACTGGGGACAGTCAGGAGCGTCAATGTTTTTCTTTTTTTCGACTCCTTTGACAGCACATCAGACATGCAAATTCCCTCTGTAACCCATTTAAACAATTCACTGTAATGAGGCCAAAATGCTTTTTAATGGGTGTCAAAAGAAACAGCTGAGGTTAGTGAATGACCCAATCTGTTACGGAGAAAACCACGTCAGACTAGACTGAGCTGGTCTAGCTGGTTTTTGAAACACAGTAGTTCTGCAAACCAGACACTGCTTTTAAAAACCAGATAGACCAAACAAAGCTGAATGACTCTCTCTTTCTCTCTCTCCATTTCGATGTCTTAAACTCCCTGAAAACACGGCTGTCACTCAGTCATTGACCTTTGACCTCTGAATGGGCCGACATTGGTGATACAACACCGCTTGTTTGTTTAGCTCCTATCAACAGAGGCTCTGAGGTGATGACCTAATATATTGTTTGTGCGTGTCTGGATGTGCACGCACACACACACCAACACACACTGACACGCGCACACACACACATTTGGTTGTTCTCTGTTTTTTTTTTAAGGAAACCTATCCCCAAAGCCAATCCTAAACATAGCTTTATAGCTAATTTAGTTTCAATAACGCGCTGTTGGATTCCAGGCGTACGATGTTAATATTTTCGGCCTCTCCTGTGAGGAAATGACATGCAGAGCGGAGTCTAACTCATCGACCTTTCCCCTCACCGTTCGCCATGCGACAAGACAGAAACAGCCACCAAACAAATCGCAGAGACAGGAAAAAGCACAAGGGCTCTCGGGGGCGACATGTCAGAACAGGCGCGCGCACACCTTCAGAGAGGACATCAGAGTGTTTATGTAGCATTCCTGTGAGGACTGGCCAAGCTCCTTCACTGCCGCAACCCTCAGCGACTCTGTTCTAATTACTCTATTGATTCAATCAGAGTGAATTCTGGCTCCTGACTCACCGGCAGCATGCTCCTATCGCACACGTCCCCTCTTCAGTCAAGTATTTTTAGAGAATTATGAGTGGTGTTAGCTAACAGGTGGTTTGATATCGCTGGATGTCAAGGGTCATTCTGATAAAACTACTACTATGAACTAATACAACAGTTTAGCTATGAGGATTAATGCACATTTTGTCCCCTTTGTTTTTTTTTGTAGTGAAACCATAATAAAGACAAATGTACCATGGTAACCATAGTTTAAAATGATATTTATAATTAAACTATGGTAATACAAATGGCACCAAAAACTTGGTTACTTTACTTTTTTTATAATAAAACCATGGCTAATTTTCCAAAGGCTATTGCTAAAGATGTTATGACTCGACAAATATTTTTTAACATGTTATTACCCATACAAAACCCACTGGCATTACCATGGTACAGTGATGGTATCAAACGGTTAGCACTCCACAAAGTGTGTCGCTTTGTTACGGTTGGTTCACTTTCTGTCCAGTTAATAAACTATTCTATGAACATACAAATTTCACAATTGTCTTGTTTCGAAGAAATGTAGTTACATTAATGGTAATATTATGATATTATTATGGTATTCCAAAAGGACTAAAACAGCGTTTCATGTTTTCTCATGCGGTGTGTTTGCGGCATTCTGAAAAGTTGAACTATTTTCATATCGATGCAGCGGTGACACGCCTTAAAAAAAGCGATCAGCGTCACCCCCTATTTGCCTACATTTAAAATAACAAATATGCTCGTGGAAAAGACGCAAAATGTGAATCGGGCTTAATCGTGTTTTTAATGGCAGACATAACACAAATGTAACTATGGTAAATGAGATATTGAAAAAATTGTCTAGCATCAAAAATGTAACTATTTTACGCTGTGGCTAATGCGGATGAATTCGTACGATCTCATTCGTATATTTTAGTACGATTTCGCACCAGTGATGTTAGATTTAGGTACTGGGCTAGTAAATTCATAAAATAGTTACGAATTCCCGTGAGACCTGGTTGGTAGAATCAAAACATTATGGACTGTTAAATATTGCCCTCACAGAACAAAAATAAAACGCAATAAATTGTACAGAAAATGTATTAATGTTACTTATAGGGGGCAGTCTTATACTTACTTATAGTAGGGCAGTCTTGGCCTAATTGTTAGAGAGACGGACCCGTGACCAGGTTCGATTCTCCGGGCCCGGTGGGTAACGACTGAGATGCCCTTGAGCAAGGTACCTTACAACTACTTGCTCCCCGGACGCTGCAGTGATAGCTGCCCACTGCTCCAGGTGTACATGTGTTCACTACTCTCTGGATAAGTTTAAAGCACATTTCTGGTATTTCGGGTATGGGTCACAATATCTGACTAATAGGTCACTTTTCACTTATCATTCAATGTTCAGGTCTCATCCAGGAGCCATCTCTCATTTTGGGGAACACAAGCTTTTGAGTCTGAATGGGACATCAACTTGTTTATGAAGTTGTGATAACAACACAAGGAAGCGTCAGTTTCATTTCAGCGACAGGGATTTGTGATTGTAAAGTACAAAGTTTTGTCTGAATTGTTTAAAAAGTGAATGGTAATTGGTAATTTACTGTCTATCAAATGCTGACATTACTCCTATGCGGCAATGAAGCTCTATGATATATGGTGGCAAAAATAATCACGTAAATATTTATCAATATATTTGTCTACAGCTATTAAACACTTGTAAAATGGTCTAGTAAAAACAGGACCTTTGCCCGGTATTTGTGTCTAAAAACCACTGTGATATAATTGTACATTTTGTTAGTGCAGGGAAAGTTTTTGAATGGCAATTCAGTCCTGAATCGAACAGATAATTGGCAAAGGCACACCTAAATGTGTTATGGCTGTATTAAAGACCTTTATGCCGTATTGTTAAGTGCTCCCTATCGCTACCTCTAAGATGCATTCATTTCGGTAATCAGCACAGGCTCATTACAGCCAAAAGAAAACAAGAATCAATGCTGTCCTCAGCATTAAGGATTGAATGAGTTGCCTCCTGCCCAGGTAAAAGTCTTTAGCCACAGTGCACATAATTGATCCGACCTCAACCGCTTTCATCACATTCTTCACTTCGTTCCCTGGTCTCCTGACAAAGACTACCTGATCCCCATGTGCACTTCATGAACGCTCATCAAAGCTGTTAAACAGTCTGATCCACATTCAGTGTGGTTACAGAAGATCTAAATACTCGAGTGGAAATATTTTTTTGTTCAAAATTCTGGCTTATACACTAGCATTTAAACAACGCAATTTAAAATGTTTATTTTATTTTGTGTCAGTTTCTCTGACTTTATTGTAGTTAAAGCATGGGTTGGTTAAATCGCATGACAGAGCTGCGACCAAAATGCTCGAAAATGCGACCATTTTTTATAACGAGCGAGATCAAATTTCACAGGGTCGCATTGGTGCGAGTGCGTCAAAGATTAATTTTGACATTTAAGTAGAGGTGCACCGATTGACCGTCTCACGTCTTGTCGATTCGAAGCCGACCGTATATTGCCAGCGATGCGGGCAATAACGTCAAATACGCAGGTAAACGTCCGTTCGAGATGGCTGTCTTTCACGGGTCATTTACGCTCGTGATTGCGTGGTTCCACCGAACTGCGGGAGTCTCCGTGAGCGCGCACACACATCATGTAGTGCACAGACAATTTTTGACTGTCCAGTAGTTAACCTTCGTTGCTCCGTCTACTTCGGGTATGTACTACATGGTAACTGTGATGCTAAACTCTGACACATGCTAAACTCATGAAGTGTATAACAAATGTAAATTCCATTCAACCCTATTAATTGTTTTACGTTAAACTATGGTAATTTCAGGGAAAATTACATTCAACACGACTTGAAAAAAATCCAAACTATAAAAAATGAATAAATCAACCAATATTTGTGATATATATCAGATTGAGTTCTTTACTAACACCAAAAAGGGCAAATACATATACATATTTACAGTAGAATTCACTCATAAGATTTTAAAATTTTTATTGAAGTGGCAGCTAAAATCAACCCACTTTTGGCCAGTGGAAAATTACAGCTTTTTGCAAAGAGGGCAAAAAAAGAGGATTGTGAAGAGTGACAGGTTATATTTGTGTCAGATCATTTCATAGCCAACATAAAGCTTGAATATAAAACTTAATAATAACAATTGTATAATCATATATTGCCTCGCAAGTGTTAAACCACAAATATAAAGCGGTCTATAGCCTACTATTTTAAAAGACAGAGTGACAAATTAATAGAATGATTCATCCAAGGTCATTATGCAAGGTCATTATGATTACAACAAAAAATGGTGCAACCAAATTGTAAGTGCAAACAGTGGTGAAAATGAGTCTAGACCCCTGCATGTGTAAACACTTTTAAAGCATTGTTCTGATGTTCTGTGAAAGCATCCCAACCAACCTGAAACATCGTGTGAGTTTACAACTTTGATATCTGTTTGACTAAACAATGAAAGACAGGAGAAGTGTTCAGGAGACTTTATCATTTTTAGAATTCAATTAAAAGATAATCAAATTAGTCTAACTTAGTGACTAATATCACAAAATGTAGACTGTAAAAAATCCAGTTAAAAATCTATTATTTTCTGGCAGCTGGAGTGCCAGTAAAATAACGTAAAATAACTGTTTTATCATGCAAAATTATATGTTTTTCTTGAAAATTCTGTAAAAGTACTTCTTTTACACTTTTACAAAGGTGAAAAATGTTCTTCGCTGGCAAATTAAGGCTACATAAAGTACTACACTACCCATAATCCTCAAGTCAAATCCATAAGTCTGAGACATTGCTGTTGCCATGGCAATTGCAAAAAGCAGCATTATAAAGAACACTAAACACTAAACATCACGGCTATATCCCAAACCTATTGTCAATGGTTTCTAGTATTTTTCATACACTAGAATGAACCTGTTACTGAAAAATTGTTTGCCTGTGAAGAATGAATAGGAAAAATGCCAAAGCTGCTATAAAAAGTGGGTAGGCACTATTGAAGTCTATTTTTATAAACCGAGACAGATATTATGGCTGCAAAAGATGAAAGTCACCCAAAGGCTTTTTGAATCTGTCCTAGAAATCATCTGACACAAGAAAATCTGTTTTCTTCTCTCTTCTACACCCACAATTTTTGAATCAGGCACAGTCAAAACAGCAGCCCTACAAATGTATTTACAGCTCATCAGCACCGCTTCGCTGTAGTGACGGTAATGTGTGGTTATGACAAGCGGACACTGTCTCTCTCTCTCGGTTTCTCTGACAGTATGGAGACTGTTGCCGAGCCAACTGCTTGTCTGGGAGATGTCACACCTGTTTCATCTGTGGGACTGCTGCATCTCAGGTAGCGTGACAGCAGCACACCTGCAACTGGGCCAGTTTCAATACCAACACTTACTCTTGGTGGACAGAGTTGACGTCAGCAAATATGATGGTGTCATTTATTTAATCGATTTATTTAAGTTTTTTTTTGTTAATGTTGAAATGCCATTGCCGTCCAGAACCCTCGCTGGACGTCTAGGAAACAAAATACTTCATGATCGAATGCTTATTATGGATTCTTTTAGTGGATCAAAGATGCTTGTTGACTGCGAAAACAGCACGGCGGTGTAAACACACAACAGGAGACGCCTCTTAATCCAACAGGACTCTTGAAAAGTGACACATGGAGTGCAAGGTTATTTAGTTTACTAAAATTAAAACTTGGAAAATGTTTTTATTCATTGAAATCAAATAAAATATAGAATTTTGGAAAAACTCAAAAGAAAAGGTTTGCTTCAAACATAAACTGAAATAAGTTTATATGGAATAAATTATTATAATATGTATGTATATATATATATATATATATCATAATAATAAAACAATAAACAATTAAATTATAAAATGACAAAAGCATATAACGAAATTGCTAAAACCTTAACCAAAATTAACATAAAAACGAAAAATCTAAAAATGAAAGCTTATTTAAAATACGAATAAAACTAAAATCAAAACTATAATAACTCCGATGAAGTAAATTGATGAATAATTGAATAATTGTTTATTTTGTTTGTTTATTTCTTAAAAAAAAATTAAAATAGAAATCACAAGAGCTTATTGACAGACTTTCGCATAAAAATCACTTTTGTGGCAAATACTTCAGCCTACTATAAAAACAGTACAGTACATCATCTGTAAAAACTCTGACTCTCTGTTTGTTTTCAGCTTTGATAAATCTCTTTCCAGCATATATAGTGAAATATAGTACCTCAGTGTAAAAGTACAAAAGGCTTTATAACCGAACAGCAGTAAAGATGTCATTTTATATGACGAAATTGATTCTGCGCACAAGTCAAGAACCCTAAAAGCATTTTAATGGTATTACTGTAACATGTACTGTTAAATTCACAGCATTGCAAATACTGTATCGCTGTACTTACAGTCACGCTCGGGCCTGTGGGAATCATAGGGCATGGCCGCTCCCCTCCGGTGACCTCTACTCTCAATTACACAGAGATTACCCAGCAGCCCCGGCCTGGCTTGTCAGCCCCTATAAATTTAGTGCCGGCACAATTACGCTCACTCCCGCCTGGTAACGCCATTAAACACTGCCTGCTCCTATACACACAGGAGGGAGTCGCGACTTAATATAGACGTCGACAGGCGTGGAGAGACAGAGAGGGAGATACAGATGGAGCTTTGCTCACACTGCTGCTCAAGAAAGACCAATTTGCTCTCCAACAGATGACAAATATCATCATCTCTCTTAAAGTAAAACACCTCTGGGTGAATTTCTTGTTGTTGGCTAATTGATATATTATCATTAGTGTGTATGTCTCATGTTTCCTTAAGAGAACAATTCTGATGAAAATAAAAAGTCTGTAATCAGTGATTCATGTCGATGAAACCTCATAACCTGTCATCTTTGGAACACAAGAGGACATTTCTTGTAGGTTGGGTTTGATAGTAGTACATCAAGAAAATTCTGTCATCATTTACTCACCCTCTTGTCATTTCAAACCTGCATGTTCTTCTTTCTTCCGCAGAACACACAAGAAGATATTCAAAAAATGTTCTTGACCGAAAAGCGATGGCAGACATTCCCTTGCATTGGTTTGGTGCCCATGCAACGGAAGTCAATGGGTACCACGGCTGCTCGGTTATCAACATTCTTCAAAATATCTTCTTTTGTATTCTGAGGAAGAATGACGACAGAATTTTCATTTTTGGATGTACTAACTCTTTAAAGAAGTAAGCAGTTATTTATGATCATTTAAAAAAAAATGTATGGCCCTCAGATTATTTTCTTCAATTAACATACAAATTGAAAATGAAAGACTAGAGCCTCTGCATTCTCTTGAATGTGGGAACAGTTTCTTCAAACATATATCATTTTGAACTCAATCCTGAGAAAATTGTTTTCGTCAAAGACTATGATCAAAACTAAGTTTATATTTTTTTGGTCAGTAGATGCTGTGCTCTTTCAGAAGATGTGTAACAGCGCCCCCTATTCAGCAACATTGAAAACATGGCAAGCTGTAAAAATACAGCAATGGCAGGGAATGTTGTGTCATAAATAACAGAAAATCGTGACAATGGTTAGGAAAGATTGTCAGTAGCTGGGCTTCCATCCAAAACGTAATGCAAATCTTTTCAAAGTTTGCAATATCACTAATGCGAAATAGGTTGGTTTCCATTATGTTCCTCAAGCGAATGATGGTGGTATTGGTAACCTACTAACTAGAGATGTACAGATATATCGGCCAACAAATGCTAGTGGTCGATAAAAGCAATTTTTCAAACTATCAGCTGTTGGACGATCGTTTAAAAACAGCTAATGATCAGGGCCGATATATCCTGTCGATCAAAAGAGCGCAGGAAAATGCAACTTATCTGTGCAGTGTATGTAGAAAATGTTAAGAAACAGCTCCAGTCTGATGTTCAGTGTTAAAAGTCGTTATATGAATTAATAACATTCAGAAATTTAAGAAATATTGATTTAATCTTTAGACTCGGTATCTGTATCGGCATCAGCAGATATCACCCTAACGTTTTGATATCTTTATTGTCAGAGACACACAAAGCCAAATTGGTTTGCAAAGCAGCTGACTTTTCTCCTTCTCAGCCTGCTTATATACACATCTTCTCACGCCCATGCCACCATTATTTATTATTAGTGGAACAAGTGGGCCCTCTCCCACAATCCAACCTGGGCCCCCTTCCTGCCCATAGTTTTCAAGCGTTAAGCTTTTACCAATCAGCATCCAGTATCTGAGCTCTCTGTTGCATAAGTCAACTTATGTAAGTTGTCATGAATGCATCATGAATGCTGTTTCATGTTGACTTTGAACGCACCGCCTTTGTATGGTAACATACAGTAAATTTCGAAGACGCTAGCTCCCGTAGTACGTGGTGTCACCCCTGTCTTTTTTCATCGCGGATTGCTCACAAACATATCGCAGCGTAGCGCCGTCTCATTAACCTCACAGAGGAGCATCTGGACATTTAAAAGTCCTTATCTCTCACTGACTCCAACAAAAGCCAACAAAGCAGTAGTCAAAGTGAAGTGAGTCAGCCTCTCTTCTCGAAAGAACGCTGGAGATTCATTCATTCCTTTACTCACTCGCCGGCTGTGCGTTAGTGTTGGTAATGAGAACGCCCAGGCTTCATGAGCACTGCCTTTGTGTAGAGTCTGAGGAGCATGAGTCAGGCCTTCTGAGAACAAAAACTGAACGCGAGGAGATATTAAATTTGTATATGAGAGGTTAATGACTCTCATTGGAGGAAATGTCAGGACATTTACTGCTCAGCTGTCTGGTCTAATTGAATACACACTAGCACTGTAAATGTATTACTTGCTCAGCAGTGACAGTTTCAAGGAATAGTCCCACAGTTCCCTTTTTTTATTCTCAAAATATTGAGGTAGACTACTACTTTTTCATGGTACATAGTACTTATCTGACCTCAAATTGTTCTTGAAAAAATTCACTCTTCCAAAGCTGCTAAATCTGTGAACTAGCGAGGACACTGTTGATGTCTGGAAAGCTTCTAAGGTGTCAGATTCTCGCAGGCCTCTTGGTCACTTTGACAACTGACGTTCTGGTTCAGTTCCTCAATTTGGTGGGACGTTCTGATCTTTGCAGCCTTTGGGTTGTATCCTGTTTTTTAGAGATTCTGTTACACTGCACTTCACAGGATTGACAGGGAAGTTCAGTTCGCTTTTGTCCTCCTAATAACATCTTCTTGAAGTGCTATTCTTAAACTTAGCTTTGTGTCTGCACGACTGATCTCATCTATTTTTATTGAGCTACCTCACAAATTAAATTATGTTCATTTAAACACAGGTTTATGGAAAACAAATAAAGATGTGCCATGTAATTGCTTGTTTAAAGAGGTCATATGGCGCTAATGCGTGTTATTATTAATAAGAATATTATTTTTATTATAGACCGGAAGTTAACTTCGGGACAGGTGCATGCATCCAATGAAACCGCCAATATCCACTGGCATAAATCTTACTTTCCATGAGGCGTTTATAAACTAATGAAACAAAAAGAAAAAAGGTTCCTCGCATCAACAAAAAAACCAACAGAAACCAGTGGGAGTGTTCTAATTTTAGTGTGTTTGAACGAACCATTAACTTTGAGTGAAAAAATATAATATAATTAACTAACGAATAACCTTTTTAAAACCATTTAACATAATTCAAAAATGTATATATATCACATATTTTTAATATGCTTCATTTAAATTTACAAAAGAAAGGAATGAAAAACAATTCATTAAATGTGATTTCGGGCTTAAAGCAGAGTACGCAAATAAACTATAATTTACAGATTTTACACGTAAAAATATAAAGAATTTTACTGTTTTTTTACAGAATTGTGTTTACCTTTTAAAATCCATTCAAAAAACGTACTGTTACAGAAAAGCAACATTTACAGGGGAAAACGAGGGATGATTTAATTTTACAGGAAGAAAACGTTATTTTACAGTTTATTACAATCTCATTTTTTTAACAAGATTTTTTTTACAGTTTACTTTTGAAATACGGTCAAAAACTATAAAATGACAGAAAAAGGCAACACATTTACAAGAAAACAATTTAATATATATCCTTATAGCCTATAATTTTACAGGGATAAAAATATTATACGGTATATTTCTGATTTTCAAGTTTTTTTTTACAGAGTACAGTACTTGTACATCTGAATCAAAAATAAATCTAACAGGACAAAAATTTAATATAACCATTGCCTTAATTAGTAATTTTTATTTTATTTGCGTAAAATATGAAAAGCTAGTACATGAGTGTACGAGGTGTGATGTGATGCGTACCATCTCACCCAGAACAGTTTTGCATTGTCAACATCACCCCATTATTCACAAGCCAATGGTTGACATTCTATGAGCTGTGGGCCATTAAATACACTCCTCTCTCTCTCTCTCTGTCTCACACACACACACACACTAGACATTAGCCTGCTGGCTTGTAGAGCCTTCCGGAAGAATCCCCCTCGGGCTTCCGACAAAGAGGGCAGATTTTTAACAAGTCTAGCTCCTCCAGCAGCCTGCTGATGAGGACCGCCATTTGCCAGCAGAACATCCCCTTTCTGCTATCACTGTCTTCCAAAGTTGACTGCCTGTGCTTAAAGGCAACTATAGGCTTGTAAGTTCACACTTTTTAACACAGAGCTTCTCTCTCTCCCTCACACAGTGTCATTCACCCTGCAAATTTCACACCAACCTTTTAAAAAATTTGGATCCTACTAAAGTATAAACATCAGGTGAGGTGTCTTATGAATATCTCTATATCTCTATAAATAACAAGTTGATTATAATTACCCCACATTTAGGTCACTTTCATATATCACTGAAGTAGGTATCTTGAGAAATCACAGCAGTTTTTGTGACGGCTGTTGAAATACAGACAGTTTGCTTTATGATTCTGGAGGGTGGGGTTTTGGAGAGAGGGTATGCAGAGATTTATTTCTTTGTCAAGATCTGTGTCAAGAAGTCCAATTTATAAACATTGATTCTTAATGTGTAGCTTATTAATTAAAGGAAGCACTAAGGCAATCACATGTGATTTCAGTTTAATATCCACAAAATAAAGTAATATAATTGTTTAATATATTTATTAAAAAAATAACAATTTAAAAATGATATAGATGTGGTGTACAAGTGTTTTTTCCAGACGAACAGCACCACGACAAGGCAAACGCTGATCCCAGCATGACATAAATCCTGATAATACAGGTTTTGATTTGACGCATGCAACACATATAAATACATAAACCATGAGGGCCTCAGCGAAAACGCTTAGTCTTGTCATCCCAGGCCATGCTGACACTCCCGAATACCAAATATAATATTACAGCAGACGGCGACACATATCCCATGATCAAACTTCACAATAACACACCAACAAAAAACAACACACTGAATTATGCCGCAGAGCGTGTAAATCATCAGAACGCTTTGACTAGCACAGAGGAGTTGAAGCGGCGCTTCTCTGTCGAGCTTCCCGTCCACAACTGTCAGATATATTGACAGCTCTGTCAACTTTCCAAATTAATTCCGCCCGATTACACCTGACAGCGTTATGGGCAGATAAATGCAGATTTGTGTCGGATTATAGTGCCCATCAGGTTAGATTTGTGTTTGGTGTCGAAAAAGAGAGAGGGAGATTCCTCCAGGAGTACACTTGAACTGACAATATTTTTTGTTGTACTACCACAAACGTGCTGTCATCGTGTATTTACCCTCATGTGGTTCAAAACCTTTATATGACCAATTCTTCTGTGGAACACAAGAGAAGATATTGTCTCAGTGGTTTTTTGTTCATACAATGGAAGATAGTGGGGTTCAATGTTATTTTGTTATCAACATTCTTTAAAATATCTTATTTTGTGTTCTGCAGAAGAAATTCATGCATGTTTGAAATAACATTAGGGTCAGTAAATTATGAACAAAAGGGTGAACTATCCCTTTCAAAGAGCAATGCCTTACACAGTAAAACAGAGCAATCAGCATCCGTACATTTTCTGGAGGAGGGGCTCTCCACAGTACTTGCCAGGGCAACCTGGAAAAATAGTTTTTTTTAAAGAATTAACTAACACTCAACATACCTAACCTAACCCAACTCAACCCACTTCAACATTGCTTCGTCTTCCTCTCGGTTTAGTTCTACTAGTTTCCTGTGACATTTCAGTTATATATTGCATAGTGGTTATGTCCAGGAAACAGCAGGAGATGCTTTGAATGTCAGGTGCTACAAATCATCAGAAATGTTTACTGTTGGACAGCTTACCTGTAATGCCTTGACATTTGTGAGCGATATAGAGCGATATATCATATAACGGCTCTAAAATCTAGAGTTAGAATGTGACATTTAGCCCTTTTTAACATTCACATACCTCTTTCACAAACGTAAGCCGCAACCACAAATATTCTTTTAAAAATGCACTTCACTGCCTCTCTAACTGTCTAAGAAGAAACCATTAAGACTGTGTTCGTCGACGGGGCCAACTCACTCCGGAAAAACTCCTGCAAACAATTTTACATCAACATTTTGGGAAAATAAATAAATGACTGGCACGCCAGAATCTTTCAAGCCCTCTCAAGCCGAGGATAAGAGTGTCACAAATACCTCTAAAATATACCGGCATGGTGTACTATAAATGACTCTTCAGCTTTGGGTGTAACATTTTGGTTGTTATTGAAATGTGAAACACTGAAATCCAGGAACAAGAGTCAGGCAACATATATCTAGAAGGGTATACCTATTGTCAGCATATATGGGGCCTGGCCTCGGGCTGGCGAAGGTGATTGAATTACGGTACATATAACTGACGTGCTGATAAATGTGTGGTGTGGTTCGATAGTGTATACATTAATGCCAAGTTATTTTTATTTTCTCTTTGTTTGATTCTTTGCCTTAGCTTGCAATGCAAAAATATAGAATATAGAGAAAACAAACTGGTGGTGTATTCCGCAAGCATCACTCTTTCTAGTGTTCATACTGAGCTATAGGAGCAAATTTATATTCCTAAGTATTAAATCTCAAAGTGGCTTTTAGACTTTAGACTTGCACTCAACCATTCTGCATCTTAGCAACCACATAGCAATGCCCTGGAACCATCCATAATACTCTAATAACCCCTTATCAACAAATAGCAACTACACAGAGCATCCTAGCAACATTCAAACGATGCACACAATCACTCTGAATCTTAGTAACCACACAGCAACGCCCTGGCAACCAATGACCCAGAACACACTAGCAACCACTTACCAACCTCTTAGCAACCACACAGAACAACCTAGCAGTTATCAAACAATGCACTAAACTAGTCTAAATCTTAGCAACCCCATAGCAACACCCAGGCAACCACTCAGAACACCATAACAACGTATCAACATTTCAGCAATCACCTTGAACATCCTAGCAACCCTCTAAGTACTCAAACGCTCTGAATCTTAGCATCAACACAGCACTGGCAACAACTCATAACACCCTAGCAACCACTTACCATCATCTTAGCAACCAGCTTGAACATCCTAGTAATGGTCTAAGTACTCAAACGCTCTGAATCTTAGCAACCATCCACAGCGCACAACACTCCTCCACTTACACTTATCACAAACGCAGGGCTAAGAATCATGAGTCAAATAATTGTGGTGATGTCTCGAGTTAAACAGTAAGCAGTATGGATAAGGGCGACCTGCGTGATGGCTCTTTGAGGTCATGTCTACTTCCCAAATGTTTCTTAGCACTCAGAAGAAGAGCATTATGGGAAACTTACTGCCAATCTAATCATATTACCAGCTCTCGAAACCTGCCCGAGTCAGCAGTACCAAAGAGAAAAGGAGAGAAAATGATTAGGACAATATTGTGAATGTGACTTTCCTGACCGGTGGAGACGGTTGGAGGCTATATGAGCTGCGATTGGCTGTCCTCTCGCTGTAATTAGTATTTTGAAGTTGGAGAAGAAGTATTGATGTTTCCTTCGCCCTCTCTCTCTCTCTCTCTCTTTGGGTGTAAAAAAACTATCAAGCGATGCTTGCAGGCATTGATGCGACTGCAGCAAAATGATCATAAAGAGGAAATTAGCTGCAGGACACACACATACACAGAGTTTGATACACATACGCAAATACATCAGAGCTATTTAAAAAAGTACTTTGCTGCAGCAATACACTTACAGCGTGACAGATCGAGCATTGATCGGGAAACTATTCTACAAATATATTGGTTTTCGAATAAATGTGCACACAAACATAGGTCTAGGCCGAATCGAATTAACAAGAGAGGAAAAAACTCAATCTATTTCTAGCTCCCGTACAGGCTATTATACCCTTGCAGCATCTCATGATGTCATCTTATTTATGGATGTCATTAGGGGCAGGGGAGGGAAAAGGTTGCTATTTAAAAAAGATTAAGAGCGGGGACAGAGATGAATGTTTGCGGCTCTTTTTACGCACTGCAGGTTCTTACTCTTTCATTAAACACACACACAGTCTGCTTCAGTAGAGGGTGCCTGGGACAGCCGAACCGCTGTGCCTGCAGGTGATCTCAGCCTCTTTAAAAATAAATTATCAGTCGGCTGATGTCACGGGGACCAGGATGCAGGAAAAGGGCAACCCGAGCGTGGCCCTGCCTTTGCAGGAGAGACTAACATCTCGAACTACATTCAGGGAAAATCACAGAGGAACTTGTGAGGTTTTGTGTGAGTGCTTGTGTTTGTGAATGAACGGTGGAGGAAAGACCTAATGCGTTTGAAGAGCCTTACAAACACTTTACCATGTGAAATGGAGTCTAATGCACGAGAGCTTTAAAAGAAGCCATTAGGCATCGTTGACCTCTGCTCACTCCGTCAATAGACAATCGCCACACTGCCAAACAGCGTGGCACAATAACATTGACATGATCTTCTGCCAAACACATTAGCCTTGAGAAAGATTGCAGAGTCACTGGGAGACAATTAGATGGAACACAAAAGCAGCTTTGAAAAAGGAATTAATACATTTGCATCAGCAAAAATAGAATAACAAAACAAAGTTGTGTGTTTACAACAGGTTAACGTTCAGTTTGAATGCTTGGATATCTAATGTGGTCTTCAAGGGTTGTCAAGTGTAGTTTGGAGTTCAAATTTTTTATCTGCAATATTCATATAATCAGCTGAATATTCTGTTATATATGAAATCTTTTTTGAAAGCATGTCTTGTTCTTGACACAAGATTACACTGAGAAAAAACATTTCTTAGCATTTTGCCTTGTTTTTGTACAAATGTAAGAAGGTTAAGTACATTTATGTTTAAACAAGCAATAAAAAAATCAACAGGGTAAGAAAAATACACTCAAATTGAAGTAAAATGGTGTTATTTTATGCATATTTTTTTAAATTAATTTAAACATAAATGTACTCAGTTATTTTCTTTTCTTTTATTAAACAAGGCTAAATATCTTCGGCTTCCTTGTCAAGTCGTGGCCTATCTTAATTTTATATATTTTAAATTGTATTAAATTAATTTTGATATTTGTACTACAGAAAACAAGAAAAAAATGCTTAGTTCGATATTTTTGCAGTGTAACTTTCCTAACTTGTATCAAAATGTTTTAAACCCCTTTATTCCTAAATCGAAATATTCAAAATCAAAACCGGTTTTTAGATGATTCCTTCAAATAGGATATTAAAGTTTTTATGAAAGATCTGTGTTGAAATATTTTCAGAATTTTCAAAAACCAAATGTTTAGACCTAATGGCCATATTTTAACGATCTAGGTGCATGGTCTAAAGCGCACGATGCAGATTGCGGCGCGTGTACAATAGGGCCCATAGATTTTTGGTGTTAACTGAAAAAAAAGACAGCTAATTTTTTGGGATAAGCAGTATCTGTGTTTTGACCAAGAATTTTTGGATTTCTTACTTTGGATCTATAAAGCTGTCCACCAGTGTGACCTTCTCCACTAGGTCTCCTCCGATACTGCGCAGCAGGTCGTAAAAGTCGTTTTCCGTGTAACCGTCTGACGGCAGCCAGAAAGAGATGTCATTGAAGAGCGGAGGATACTTACTGAGAGCCTGTAATGAGGAGAGAAAGAGGGAAGAACTTATTCGTGTGAACTGTGTTAAGCAGCACAATGACAAAAAAGACATTAGCGTGGTGCATTACATCACCCCATCTGTAGTCAAATCACTGGAATGAACAGCGTTGTGTGGCTTATTGCTTTTACAAAATGACAGCAATAGTATAAAAAGCGTTATGTTTGATAAATAATTACATTTCATTACAATGGCTCTTCTGACAATCAATATATTATGTTTGACAATCTTTTCCATAAATCTCATTTCCTTAAATGCATTTTCAAATGTTGTAGTCATTGTGAGATTATAATGACCGCACACCTGCAACCACACAGCAAAACAAAAAAAGGCAAGTCAGTTCAGTTTTAGCTAATTTGTTTGCAGTTGACGCATATTTTTTGTCTATTATATATTTATTTATATAACTGGTTTATTATATTATACATTTTTATTTAGTTTAAGTTCCTCAAGCGTCCAAATGCGTTTTGTGTTCCCTACAGAAATACTATTTTATAAAGACATCAAATTCGATGTATAAAAAACACATTACACAAGAGTGGCAACCAAGGAGAAAATCTTCAGCTTTCTCGTTATTAAAGAATACAATATAGTACAAATCCAAGAGTATAAAGGACATTTTTTAAGCATGTGATGAAAACATGGTCAAACTTCACAGTTACCTCATTTAGCTTTTCCAGCAGCTAGACACCTACAGGTGTTGGTGTAAGGCAGACATCTAAGCCTGAGGTTAAATCTACAGTCATGCCCCGAGGCCTGTATCCTTACAACAGCAGACCTCTGAGCCCTGTAGGCTGTGTGAAACCTTCAAACACTTATGAAACACTACCCATTCTACTATCAGCTGGAGGATGCGCTGGTCTTCCACAGAAGATCGATAGGGTGGAAGATAAAATAGATTAAATAAAAGCTGCTTGTAGATGTGTGTGCGTGTACAGGAAGTGAGAGTCAGCACATGACACGCCCCTCCGAGCTTAAATCAAGGTGTACGCGTTTGGCAAACCCTTCAAAGCGGGTTGCGGTGTTTAACATGGTGTTTAATCTGTATGTGAGAATCAGTTGGACTTACCAAATCAACAGTTTTGCTGACTATATGTGTAAAAATCAATAAGTATTCAACTTTAAGTAAATTATAAGTATTCATACTTTTAAGAATAAATTATAATAGCCTACATATTATAACAAATTTACAGCATTTCTTTTTTCAGATTTAAAAATGTACTTTTTATATTTGATCATTTGTGTTTCTTTCTGTGAACTGCTATCACAATTTCTACCAAATTTCAAATAAAAGTTTTGTTTCTATTTGCATTTATTTGCAGAAAATGAAAAATGGAGAAAAAGGTGAAAATAAAAGAAAAGATGCTCTGTATTTTTTCCCACCTCAAATACTGAAAAGCAAAGAAGTTCATATTCACTTTTAAGCAATAAATCAGTGATATTTGGACATGTATCTCTCAATGTTTTTTATGTGATAACCTAGATTTTTGACACAATGTTCGTGTGTTTTGTCATGCTTTCAGTCTTTCACATCGCTGTTCGATGACTTTATCACACTCCTGAGGTTTGATAAAGTTGACACTGGGCCGGAACGGACACACTACATCTAGAAATCATGATTTTAAATGGTCTCTTATTTTCTTCTGTGGCTATTAATGTGCCAGAGAACACTGCTTGGTAAATCCAACAAAAATCATAAACTATGATATGATATGATCTGTGATACCATATGATATATGAGATGGTATAAGGTATGATACATGCTATGGTATGATGTTATATGATTTGCAATATATACATGATAGGTGATGTGTGATATGATATTTGATAATGATTACCTGGAGGAGGACCTCAGTTTTTTATTATTTTAATGTGTAAAAACACTATGCAATTGTATGGGTGCTAAGGCAGTTTTAAGTACCCCTTTTTAGCAAAATGCTTAAGCACTTTAATACACTTGCTTATTTAATTATTTCTTTGTTGAACATACTGTCTTCTATCATAAGATATGATGTTGCCTACATTTGATAAAAGTAACAAGCCATGAGATGCAAATGCTGTGTTTCAATGCTTTTACTCTAGTCATGTGTGGATGTGGGTATTTTTGTATTTTAGTGTTTGCCACTAACATCAACAAATGTAATACTACTAAAAACAGGTTTCCCACATTAAAAAAGAAAACTCACAACAATGTTGCTTTGCTATCGCAACACTGCTGTGCTGGATGCTCAAACATTCAAAACAATTTTATGTAGTGCCATAGAGTCACAGTATTTTACTTTTTACATTTCACCCACAAATCACTTTCAGTCGACTCAGCACATTAAACTGCTAGTGGATGAAGCATTTAAGTGCCAAAAACGTCTTTTAAGACGGGTTAAGACATTACTGCTTTACTAACCAATCATTCCTGGTTATGGCCGGATGCTGATTTTTGTAAGAGCAGGCAGTTAGTGTAAGAGTAAACTACTCTTCTCCTAAAGTGAACGTTTTTTTCTATTCCAGTCTGTCTGTAAATGTGTGTGTACTTTAAGAGAGTAGTATGTGTATTATACGGTATGTCTTGTTGTGTGTGGTGATTTATACTGTGTAGTGGTGTGTATGTTGTGTGCGCCGCTCTCAGAGGACACAGCAAAACACACAAGGGTGGAGAAGAGCACTGACCTTACGGTCATACCTCATTACCAGCAGAGAGAGAGAGAGAGAGAGAGAGAGAGAGAGACTGTCATATATAACAGCAGTGGTGCATCAGGCAAACTGACAGGCAAATGTCTCTCTCTCTCTCTCTCTCTCTCTCTCTCTCTCTGAGTAATGGACAGTGGGCAGCGAGAGAGATAGGCTGAGAAATGATCTGCAGCCAGAGAGCACAGGTAATCATTCACACACACCAGGAACACTATCTAGCGAACACACACACATTGTTCTATAGGAGAACACTTTGGTGTGAGGACTGGCCCTTCAATGTACAAAGGTCATCCAACAATATATGCCATATATAAAATATAGAGGAGTACAGATGGATGGCTCCCTAACTGTCCTCAAAACACCTTGTTCTTTCTGTCTGGAAGCTACACACGTCATGTCTTTACACTGGGTTTGCTGGCAAAATGATTCTGCTTTTCTGTCACCATTTACTCTCATGACGTCACTTGGGTTGCTTACAGTACATCTGCAGTGCAGCTTCATTCACAATGGAGAAGCTTTGAAGGCATCAGCGCAACCTGCCCTGAGGTGTTTTTTGATGGCGCCCTTCGTGTCACCTAAAACCTTTAAAGGAGTCTTTCTGCTGTGGAACACAAAATAAGATATTTTGAGAAATCGTGTTCATGCGAATGAAATCAATGAGATTCAAATTGTTGTTTGGTTACCAACATTCCTCAAAATATCTTTGTAGTGGAGTAGGCAGGGCGAGACCGTGGTTCGAGACCGGTGAGTAATTGTTAATGAGCGCCAGCTGTTCGCGCACCGGTCTCGAATCACAGTCTCGCCCCGCCTAGTCCACTACAATCTTCTTTTGTGTTCTGCAAAAGAAAGAGTCATACACGTTTGAAATGACATGATGGTAAATAAATGATCAAGTAATTTTCACGTTTGGGTGAAATATCCTTTACGCTCTAAAGTCACTCATAATTCACCGCTATTGTTTTGAATCCACTGTAATCGACTGTTGAGTCTTCGGCCTAAACTGCAAGAAAAGTTGCTTGTGCGAACAGAATATCTCTCATTCTGAATTCAGAAAAATTTTGTGACAGCGTTTTCAGTGAAACCAGCTGTTGAGAGTCAGCTCGCGAAGTTTTGCCTGTCACGGTCCATGTGCTCTGGCAGCTGACTATTATGGGATATTGTACTGCATGTTGCTTTGACCCTGTGTTGTGAAATGAAAAACACAACAGGCTTGCAGAAAATGAGGAACAGTATTTAAAGTCCACACACCAGCCCTGCAGGCATAACTGAAGTCACCAATATGCTCCTGCAGGAAACCAATGAGACAGAAGAAATGTTCTCTGGGAAAATTGTTAAACCGAAGGTATGTGTCTGCGATGATTTGAGGTACTTATGTCTGACACACAATAACAGGGTTTACGCTGCAGACAACTATGATGAGTATGTACAATAAAAACTTTAAGCATTTAAAAAGGTAACTGTTAGAAAACCGTGCTCGGTCAATGAGAACATTTCATCTCCAGTGAGTCCAACAAGACGGAATCACAGAATTCCATCTTATTAAAGCAGTTTAAACTGTTGAGATTGTGTGTCTGCCTTAAAAAAAAGAATGAACAAAAAAGTAATGCGTTTAATAACACACACCCCTAATAACAAGTTGCACGTGTGTGTGCCAAATTTTAGTCTTTGTGGCCAATACTTCAATTTTAAAACTAACATTTTTGGAACCTAGTGTGACCACAAAAAGTATGTGAATATTTGTATTAAAATTTTTCAAAAGATTATGTTTTTATTTGTGTTTTATTGAGTTAGTTAGCTGTATTTTTGAGTTATTATGACTTGAATCAAGACAAACCAAGTTTGCAGTTTGATTGATAGTAATTGGAAAGCATAAAAAAATGATTTCTTTAACAATTTATCTCACTGTGGAACCAAACTTTTCATTTGGACATGATGGACGACTTTTTAAAAATGTATACATTTTAGTGGCTTTATAGAGCCAATTACACAATAAACAAAGGCAATAAACCACAGGCGTGTTTCATCACAATAATCACAACAACTACAACATGTTTCATGTATGTCTTGATATTAATCTTCATTTTGAATAATTTATTGTTTTATAATTCAAAACCCAACGAACTTCATTTGTGAAATATTTTAATTATTATTCTTGAAGTGTGTTCATGTTTACTATCTTTAACCCTTGTATGGTGTTCATGTTTTTGTTATTCAGCCAGTGTTCACAAGTCTAGTAGACTTGATTATTAGGCGTTACATATTTATATCTGTTAAATCACACATAAGGAAAAATTATGTTTGTTTTGGTTAAAAATGTACTAAAAAGCGAAATCTATAATATGGTTTATCTACAATAAATATACATTTATATAAAAATATTACCCCCAAATTTTTTTGTTAACATTGAAAATTAGTTCCACAGATCCAATCACCAGACAAGACTTAAAATTCAAGAGAAAGTAACATAAAAATAATCTGCTATCTTTGTCGATGGCAGGAACTTGCACTTTCCAGGCCAGCACTTTTCGTGCAGTGACGCCTATTATGGCACTTCTTTAGTGAGAAACTGCATAAGTCTTACTTGAAAGGTGACAGATTGATAGATGTCAGACAGGCAGAACTGCTTCAGGAAGCGTTCGTCCTCGCTCCAGAACAGTCGGATATCCGGGATGCCGAACAGAACCATGGCGAGCCTCTCCAGCCCTAAACCGAAAGCCCAGCCAATTTTATTAGCAGCACCAGCTGTGGAAGAAAAAAACGATTGAATTACAAACACAATCTATTTTATCATTCATTTCACTGACTATGACATTCTGTTATTAATATGCATTCAGGGATGAAACAAAAATGACAGTAACCAGTCAAAACTAATTTATATTAAGCCAAAACCTGGACGCTCTTAAATGCTGCATTGAAATATGAGCTTTTGTAAAGTAGGGTTATCACAATATCTAATTTTCACTATAAGATTATCGTGGAAAAAATAATCAATAGCAACACTATTGTAACGATCTATAAATAATAATAACCAATAATTAATAATAATAATACAACAACTACTAATAATAGTAATAATAAGAATGTGTTTTTCTTAAAATAATGTTACTTCCACAGAAAAATGTATTTATTACTGCTTACTAACTATGATATTCAAAAGAAAACCACCAATCAAAGAAGTCACCGTTGCCTTAGACAAAACCTCTTATGCTGCGTTCACATCGCATTCCTCGCGGGAATAGTTCCTTATTTTCGCGCGAGTGACAATAAAAATTGCGCTACATGGAGTGTCTTCATGTGTGCGGACGTGTCAAACAGTAGGCGTCAATGAGTTGAAATTTTTATACTTGCGCGAAAGACGCGATTCAGAAATTTTCACAGCAATTGGCTGCCAAAATTGCATCATTCGTATCGCCCGGTGCGAGGTTGCATCTATTCGCGTATTTGCACGGACTTTGTATGCCATTTGTTTGAACAAACCGTATTTGGTGTGAACGCAGGATAGGAAGCTCAGTTGCTGAAAACAAGGCACTGGTGTGTTGGACTACTTGACAGACAGGGCCCAGCCCAATATTTGTAACCTAAAATAAAATCCCATTTCTCATGGAAATCCATCAGATTAGGAAATCTAAATTGTTTGCGAACAGTGTTTCACTTAGAGAGCACATTACATCATTGCGGTTTGTGACCCACAGTGAGTCAGATAACTTGAGGAACACATCCAGTTTGATTGGCGGGCAGCAGTGGTTGTCACACTTGGGCGGTCAGCAGTGCCGCTATCACAGATGTGATTATAGTCATTACGAATTTTTATTTGCTCTGCAACCCCTGTCTGACCCACGGTGAGGGGAAGAGTGAACAAACAGAACATCTCCTATCTTTTCTCGCTTTTCACACTCTCAATCGTTCCCTCTCCATTCTTGTTTAACCCAGCGAGACATTCCTTCAGATGTGAGAGAAATGTGCTTTATATGTTAATGAAGGAAATGCTCAGGGGTCAAAGCGTTCAGCCAGACGGGACAGAAATCGGAATAAATCTCAACTTCAGATGTACAAATCAATCAACTTTCTCTTTCTCTCCCAACTGTACGCATTAGCGGTTCTGTTTTCTCTCAGGATCACGGAATAAATTTTTTGCCTAAAACGCTCATTTCCACAAATGTTAATTTTCTTTTGCTGTCTCCAAGCTGAATAAACATGATTTGAGAGGTGTCTTAAATTTGATTTCAAGTTCCCTAAAAAATGTGTCTTTGTAACTTTTCTTTATCTACAGTGCATGCAACAGAAAATCAAAGCAAAAAGATTGGAATATTGTGTTGATGTATGGTTGTTTTATAACGCTTTTCTTGCATTTCTGAACTTGTCTGTGCTTGACAGCTCCAGTCCCCATCCACTTTCAGTACACAGATGATCAACTCAGGCATTCTGCTTCCTCCTTTACTGTTTTATTGTAAGAGAAAGTCAATCAGGTTTTCGACACGAGGTTGAGTAAATGATAACATCATTTTCATTTTCTGTGACCTTTTCCTTTAAAAACTTCACTGGAATTCATGATGAGATAGTCGGAAGCAACACTCCACTACAGTTGCTTAGGCACCGAGCCGTGGATTGATGGGAAGGCTGATTGCTATCACTCGCCTGTCAGTGAAAATCACGACCACATCTAGGAAGATAAAAGAGCGACGTAAAGCGGTGTGACACAGTTAAGAAGTGGAATTCTCAACGCTTGCCGCCGCCAACACACACACACAGCGAACGCCAGAGACCTCAGCCAAAAGCTGGCACGAATATCAGCCGTCGCTGATGACCTCAGACGAACGCCACAGCCGAATGACATTGCAACCAACCCCCATGCTTCCATTTCCCTCCCTCCTCAAGTCTGTGACGCCTATCTCGATTTCAACCAATCGGAGAAAAGGGGGTAGACTGCGTGTGGGCTGTGTTTGACGGCATTCACCTTGTGACGACATCGGCTAACAGTTCTTGGCAGCTCTGACTTTCACAGCTTGCCGCCTCTTTGCCATCTACTCAAATCCTTCATTCTTTTCCACCCTATCTCTCATTCTGCCTCTCTATTACTCACCCTCTCTCGCCCTTTTATTATCCGTCCCAACAGCTTCCATTCTCCTGCCACGTTCTCTCTCTGGTTTTATTTCGTCTCAATTCTTTAGTGTTTTAACATTTAATTTTGATTCAGGTTTGTCAAAAACTATTTTAACCCAAGTGGAATCAACTCACATTATATACAAGACATGATCACAAAAGGAAATAAATTTAGTTGATTCTAAATCTAGCACTTTCAAATGAATATGGAATGCTAAACTTGTTGAAGGTGGCAAGGCGCAATTTATTATGTAACAAAGATTATGTAAGGCATCAATTGACATGAGACCATTACACACTTGTTAGCTTTTTTTAGATTTCTTAGATTTTGAGCCAATTTGGGTTGAGTTTCAGCTTTGTCGTGCATAGTTTGCTGTGAAGTGAATAGGGGAAAATGAGAGGGATTTTTGTCATGGCAATCAGCAAAAAAGTACTGAAATACACTGATGGTTTGCTATAAAATATAAAAAAGGCACATTCTTAACCTTTATCTCCATAACCAAATCCCAGATGTCCAGGCAGCATCTTTACAATTTATTAAAATACTGATTTTGGAGATTCTGTGAGACTGTAATGTAGTGTTTGCCAAACTGTGGGCCCAAGGTGGGTCCAAAGGGCCACAGATTTTGTGGCACTTTATGAAATATAGAAATTTATTATCAATTTTATGCAATCAACTATCAGCAAAATAAGACCACTAACCAAAAGATTTTATGTTCCAGCATTGTATAACTGAAAATGTTATAATTCAAATTCTAAGTTTAAGATTATATGTCTTTATTTCCGGGTTCGCAAAGTGATGCACTCTACACAAAGGGGGCCTTAAAAATTGAACCAGTGCTGTAGTGTACACCATGAGTTTATAAAAGGTTTTGCATAAATGTGCAATGAAAAGTGCTTATTAACGTCTGTTTAAAGAGTACCCTCACTTTTAATGATTGAGGCGTGGACCCGGAAACGATTTTCCTTACCTCACGATATAGGTGGTGAGCACATGAACTAAAGGCTTTGGCTATAAATCGGATGTGGTTTACTATTTAATTGAGAGTTTACCAAACACATTGGGAAAAATTGTGCATGCCCGGCCATGTGAACTGTAAAGGCCTGCAAACTTTTTCTAGAAGTTGTTCTCTAGCTTTGGGAAAGTTTAGCATGGGGTAAACAGGACCTTTCTTATCTTTCTTTTGAGAAAATAAACCAAAACACTGATAAATGATCTTCAGTTTGTTCTACAAATTTGTAACCAACTGCTATCTAATATGAGAACAATTCCACGCACAAGCAGCAATAATTCATGATTTTGATGACGGCTTTAGGACATAAAAAATTTAAACGTTCGGTATGTCCTGCCTCCTCATCCCGTTTCAACAGGAAATACCAACACGTATCAACTGATTTCACTGCGTCTTAACGAACCAAAGTCTGTGACCAAGCAGTCTGCAGGCCTGACAGTGGATGTCTGGCTTTTAAAAATCTTCCAGAACTGATTGTGGGTGTGATTTAGACATCACCTGATGCGAGTAGCATTTATGTGCCAGGCAGCTAAAATGTCACACATTGGTTCCTGGCCTGCATTTTAAGAATTTTTATATCTTTGCTATAAAATATATACTTGACATTTTACCGGCACACTGTGTTCAAAAAAAGAAAAGTTCAATTCAGGGGAATGACTTATTGCGCTATTATAATCCTCTCTGGAGTTTTCTTACTCACACATCTCTTTGTTCTTCTCCTTGCCACTTCAATGATCACACAGCAAATGTTTTTAATCATTAACTGGGCTAACAATCCACACTGTTTATTCGCATCTGCAAGCCAGCCAGACCACATAGATGGGGACAGCACTTTAAACATGAAGAATCTCCCCTGATAATGAAGGAGTCACAATTCGCTCCATTGAAATGCTCTAAAAATAAACCGGTCTTAAAATCTTTCGCCACCATGAACTAATTGGCCAATTGTCTCTGCTTTTTGAGAATGAATCGCATATCACAATACATAAACAAGCTACATGTGTAAAGTTGTCAGCGTGCATGCTAGGCGCGTAGCTACGGGTGGGCCCGGGTGGTCCTGGGGCCACCCACCTGTCAGTCACACCCAGTCGGCTGTCTCGCATGGAAGCCTAATTAGTAAATTATGTTGCAATTATCACAAAACATGACCTATAAAAATAAATTGCATTGTTTCTTGATTTTTGTTTTGCCAAAAAAATCGATCTGTGTAATTGTATAGATGAGCAAGCTTGGCATTATATTCCCGTTTTGTTAGCAGCCTAATGAAACTGCAGGTCGAAGTAACCACAGTTCACGTTCTCTTTTTTTCCACAAGGTTATGCACTTTTTATTTTAGAGGTTATTCATGCATAGCCTAATAAAGGTTAAATTATTAGTTAACGAAAACAAAATTTAGGAGAATAATTAATTTTTCGTAAAAGTCAACAAATGAAAAGTCCAGACTGAGCCCCCAAGATGAACAGAATGTGGCGTTCTTTGCCTCTAAAGTTGAAATACTTAAATCAATACACAAAAATACGAGCGTTTTGATCAATTTGATCGCTTGGTAATCTTTAAAAGAGGGCTGGAGGCCTATTTCATGCAGCCCACACGCCACGGAGGAGCCCATTATTTTCCCCTCAACCGGCCTGAAAGACCCGACCTAACCTAAGCATTTATTGATTTTACTTGCCAAAGCATGTAAAACAACATATAAACATTAGGATCATGTGGCGACTCAAATGTTTATGTATGTTCCCTACATATATACAGTACATCTGCTTTATTAACAGGTCTTTCGTTCACTCTTCGTGAGCTCAAAATGCTTTTGTTCTGTACCCTTGCATTCACACACGCACTGCATATTTTGAATTAAAAAAAATCAGCATGTAAGCTTGCTGTGCAAATTGCTTATTATAAGTATATCAAGTAATATAGGCTACTGAAAATGCCGTACCTTAATATCCGGTGCTTTTTGAATTTGTTACCTGCGTAAAAACAGGCTACTTATTTTTGTATCCATTTAAACTCCGCTGTGTTCCGTTGTAATTTGTATTGAGGCTCCGAATATTTGCACTAAACAGCCTAAACAATCCGCATTTATTTTAGTTTGTCAATTTATATTTAGCTTACCATGGCTAGATGTATCCAAAAAAAACCTTCGTTCTAATTGCACACTGACCTGCATTTATTAATAAATAACCTGAAAAATGTGTAGGCCTACGTCTAACTAATAATAGACCTCATTCATAGGCTATTTTTATAAGCATTTCTCTCGTTGTCATCAGTTGTAGGTTTATTCTCACTATGTGGTTGCCTAGTCACAGTTGTTTATTCATTGTGGTTTATGTGGCAGCTGAGCCATGATCAAGCATTGTTTTCATATACTGTCCACTCCTGTACTATCCACTAATGTCCTGCTGATTTGTTGATGGTGTTTTGAGTTGCGTCTGTCACCACTGTGTGGTGTGGTTATCATGCTTATGCTGTTTTTATCGTTATGTTCTTAGCACTGTTTATAAAGATAGTCAGGCGTATTCTCTGTTTAAACGGTGGTGTATTCAAGCAGGTGAAGTGGAGTATTTTAGATGCATTTTAGGCTCGGCCCACCTAATTTTCTCTGGACCAACCATCATTGTGATTCAGGGCTACGCCACCGGTGCATGCTTGAATTTTAAGAGTCATTCATTACGTGCTGAGAAAAGAAAAAGCAGATTAGAAAACTTCATCATGAGGTATATTGTTTAAGATTCGATTAAAGCAAAGCACAGACACCTGCAGTCCATATTAACAACAGGAAGCGCCATTTTTCACCAGTGAACACAAAATCGCATTTGCATAGTGAAATTAATATGGATTTTGCAGTGGGAATATTGGCTCATGCAGCTCCAGCTACCATCATCATATATTAACACTATAGGTTTAAAGAGCCGCAGTTTGACTAGTAATGAAGTGCTTTTTGTTACATTGTGTATGCCAATACAGAGAGAGTTCAACATTAGTTGAGGGTGAAAGATTCGAAAGCTGTTCCGAGGCGGAAATGAGACTTTTGCTTGGCTGGATTTTCAACAACGCATCATGTACATTCAGGCAAAAACAGAGAAACAGACCGCACACGCAAAAAAGTGCAACAAGGAACATGAAAGGAATTCACATGTATTAATCAAACACAAGGGTTACACAGTGTGCTTATATTATGGACACACTACACTGTAAAACACAACTAGTAAGATTGACTTTTTTTCTGTAAATTTGCACAAAAAAGTACATTTTAGGTAGGTAATAAGTACATTTGACTATAAAAACTGTGTAAGAAACCTTACACAAAAAACTGAATGCAAAACTTGCCCAAATTTACACAAAAAATTGAGTAAATCCTATAGTTGTTTTTACAGTGTGCATCCACATGGTTTTTATTAGTGATGTAACAAAGTATCTTCCGCCAATATTTATCAGCTGATTTTTTATCAGCTGATTTTTTATCAATTGAACATCACCATATCCAAAAACAGTAAAATGTTAATATAAATTATTATTCATATAAATATGAATACAATTCAGAATGCATGAAACACTGATGCAGGGCCACCGCTTTAAAAATGTCAAAGAATTAAAGGAATTTCACACCAATGTTGTGGAATAATTTTTACATTTTTAGTACCTTTAGCACTAGCGTGGTTATCTGCCGAGGTGCCGTATACTTCGTTATATATGAGCTTCATCACAGGGCTGAATAAATCAACCCTGAGCATCGCCCACCAGAAACAGAGATGAAGTAAAGGGTGCTGCTTTCATGGATTATTTATATATATATATAATTTGATAGAGGGCAAATAACTTTTGTAGCACTTGTTTTATTCATACAAATGATGAGAGGCAGTTGCCCCTTCCCTGTGACTTGGAGTGTCACCGCTTTTGCTGAGGACACGTGGTCAAAGGAAAAGCCCAGAAGAGGTTGCGGGACGCAGCAGACAAAGCATCAGGATTGCTCACGGCCTTAGGGTCAGCCGGCTTGTGATGAGAGCACCAGCGATGAGCAACACGGAATACAAAAATGACCGACAGGGCGGCCAGAATGAAAAGCAAGCCTATAGTGTGTAATGGCACATGTGGATTTTAAGAAAGAGAATAACATTTACAAAATATAACAATGGGATTTTACAATGGAAAATTTGTGGTACTGCTTGATTATGCAAGAAATGCTGAAAATTCGTTTTTCTTAATGGATGCATCATTCTGAGTCTTTTGAGAAGACAGATGTTTGTTGTGTTTATGGCATTGCATGGTCCTTCAACTGAATTTGAGATGATCAAAATGTTAACCTCTTAAAAGACCAAATTAGCCAGAGTCAGTGCCAAGCATCAGTTAAGCTGACCCGAACCTCGTGAACTCCACAAGTTGACCTGTACTAAACTCTTGGCTGATAGACTCCTCATTTATCTCAGTCTCATTTCTCAGTTCTCTGGAGTCTTTTCTTGTTGTGCCAGCTTCATTTTGTCCTCCATGCGGAGGACGATGACAACCAAGTTCCTTTTATAAACCGCAACAGCAAGTAAAGCTAATTATTCATGAGAGGTTGACAATGTGGCTTAACCTCCTCTAAACGCCGGATAAAAACTAAGCTGTGTCGAGTTCCACTTTAGCGAAAACTTCCTTTGTTCGCCTCGCACTGCCATTTGCTTTTAATCCTCTCCAAATTAAAGGCTGTTTTAGGAATCGCGTGTGCGACTACCACTTCGATACGCAGTAATAAATTAATTCAGCTTTCCCTCGACATGAAATTATATTAAAACCAACTACTGTCGCTCTCACATAAAGAGTTCTTTGATTTAATACACTTAAAGGACTCATTAAATGAGCACTTTCAACAAGCTGGTATGATTTATTAGGGTCTTCATGAAATGTCTGGAACATATTTTGCTAAAAAACTCTCAATGGCTGTGTAAACTAAACCCCCTTTGCCTCGTCAAAAACAGTTATTCTTACAACAACCCATTTTGGTGCATGTCTCTTTAAATGATAATGAGTTACAGCGAACCCCACCCCCCTTCTGTCCGGCGTGTCAACACAACACACGTGTAGTACTGTCGTTGCAATGGTTTAGCTAAATGATGTTTCCTGAAATCCATTTGCCAAATAACATAACAATAATATGACAAAGTAAGTTTAACACTGCTTTTGAATGTTCTATCTAGCCATTGACTGACTTAGCTACCTTCGCTATCGTATGCTAAAGTTATCCTCCTATATATACGGTACATGTACTTCAATTCAGACTGTTGATAATATTACTTACATCGGTCTCGTTCAGTTGGTCTCGATCCCTGTTGAGAAACAACTTTGAAGCTAATCCTGCTTGTTCTGTCCCAGGTTGATAAAGTAGTTCGGCTCTAAGTGATTCGCGCAAACAAGCAGGTTTTTACTCATGGTTTCTGAGGAATTTCAACTAAAAATAAAATAAATCCACTCCTATCTCTTTCCAGTTTAGGACTCTGTGCAGCGACTACAATGCATGTTGTCCTAGAACTTAGCCATGGCATCAAGTACACCGCTGTCACTGGTGAAAAAAACAATGGCGGCAGCGCAGTGGGTGGAATTGTGTAGATTAAGGGGCAGTAATATTATAATAAGAGCAGTCACATCAGGTGAGAAATCTGAACATCTTGATTTCTCACATGCTTGCAGAGAAAGGCTTGTCCATAACAAAATTACTGGGATCTTGTTCTTAACTTTTTCTGGGTTGCTAGATGCACCGGGGACCCGATTAAAAAAATTGACTTTAATGCAATGGGTCCTTAAATAGTCGCGCCTTTATAACATGACAACTAAACTTTAATATATAGACACAAAGTTTGAGACCACAAGTGAAAATATATTTTTGCAATTTAATTTGTATTTTTTTGTCAACTTTTCAATATCCTTACATTCTCTGTGCATTTTCAGGTTGAAATCAACTACGGAATTGTAGAATTACGATGTGGACTTTGAAACTGTGTATTAGCGACAGGTTTATTTATAAACGTATTATATCTCAATTAGCGTGTCTTGTTGGCTATGCTGGAATGATTGCTCTGTCTGGCTGCAGTCTGGTCCCACTGCACCAGCTGCCTGGGGACATGAAACCCCTACACTCACATTGACATGTTCATTCTGTTTGTCGCGTGGAGCTCCGCCGCAATTAGCCTCTTGCTTCTGTATTAGGCGCGGAACAAGAGCGGTGAACCATTTTAAATCAGATTGGGTCAAGGTCTGGGTCGTGACCTGTTCAACTGGTTCACTCTTGGATGAAAAAATCCTGTAAATACAATGTGACAAAGTGCTTAAGATCGGGAAGCCCTTCATGGAATATGTATGAGACAATGTACAGTAAAGCTGGTTGTTATTAAAACGAAATAAACTGCTTATAATTAATAAAAAGACATAAAATATTTTAACCATATTTAAGACATTAAAATATAAAGAGATCGTAGAGTGAAACAGTATACAAACCGTATACAGTATGTCATTCGTCCTTTTTTCAAATATGACCTCATAGGAACTTAACTAATTCTTTACCTGTAGACCACGATGCCACAGAAATGTTCACCTAGATGTTGTGTGGGGTTTAATGTTCGTTCCAATCGTAAATTATAGCAGATCAACCAGATTAGCCTTGTGTTATCAGAGCGAGAATCACTGATTTGATCGCAAGTAACACATTTTATTATAAAATATATACCTTGAACGCACTGTCACTTGTCCAATATATCTAAAAAAAATTAATGTTTTTTAATGTTTTAAAAATGGTGAGCAAGGAAGTATGTATAAAGTTCATCCATTTTGTATAGAAGCTATGTACACTGAGTGGCAGGAAGACTTAATGCAGCAGGGTTTACTGTTATCTGTTCTCTATTTTGACTGGAAAACGTTCTTGTGTGATTGATTGTACAAACAGATTTAGCACAAAAGAATGGGGACTGAATTATATTATAAAGTATAGAGGGTCTGAATTGACGTCACTTTCCCACGTAAACGTGCCGGCAAACACCCCCTTGAGTGGCAAAACACAAAAAACACATTTTCTACTCGAGCAAAACTTGTTTATCAAACTGAATTTTACAAGATTTACATTGCTTTTTTAAATGTTAACGTGTTGACAATACGCTTACCTTTGCGTTTGTATGAAATACATCTGTTAATAGTGTTAAAAGAAATACATTTACCCAACATATAAAGGTTTGGAAAGTAGGTAGGTAATGCTATTAGGGTATGGTTACGCAAAAACAAACATCCATTCACTTTTTTCAGTCTTTCTTCAAATAAAAATGTTTAGCACAAGACTAAAGAATAACTAACACGCCAAAAATTCTTTTCAACCCAGCGCTGGGTCAAAAACTGGACCAACTCTTTAATCGAGTTTGAAATAGTACAGGTTCTGGAAAATGGCATTACTTTTTTCCAGGTAGTTACAGAAAATTATTTACGCATTAAACTTTATAGTGCGGTTTCCTGGATAGGGTTTAAGCCTAGTCCCAGACACACGGCTTGTTCTAATGGGATTGTCGTGTCACATTCAGTCTGGACAACATTTAAAATTATAATAGGTTCTAATACGTTCTGTTGTCTTTTGCTGCATCCAGTGGAGACTCAGTGTTAGAGTGTATTTTGCACATGTATGTGAAAATTCATACACCTGAATAGCTTTTCTGAATTTGATTGAGACACAAAAACATTTGACATAAAGTCAATACTCTGAACACATTTTCTGATCCCAATACCCTCCATAAACATGCTTTGCTGTCCAACTGTCCAGCATTTGCACTCAAGTGTAAACACAGCGATATTCGTAATATTATTTTTAGCCTCCTTTTTAATTAGTGTTTTTTATTCCTGCACTTTAATGAAAGTCAGATGGGGCCATACGGGTGATAAAAGACCAAAATTACAGGACTGCTGATCAAGTTAAGTCATTATGTTTATTAATTAAATCTCCAGGCTTGTATAATCTAAAATTTATGCTCATAATACACTTGATCTGGCATCTTTGCATTCCATTTGCATCTATTTCCAAGAACTACAATTAATTCTTAATTATGTCGTGATACATTCCTTTTCCAATGTTGCATTCTTTTTCAAATGATATTGTGTTGCGTAGGTGGGGAAGGCTCACACCATAAAGACAATTCTGACCCTTGACCGTGAATTTGCAGTCGAATGAAAATCATGTGCAATCGTCAGTCAACGGTGGATGGCAAATTTGAATTTTAATTATCTCTGTTGCGACGTGACTGAATATTCATTTTTAGGTGAAAAAAATGTTGACAAAAACATCCTGTAACGTTAAAGTTAAGGACAGCTTACCGTAAAAAGTAAATATGCAAAGCTGCCACCTGGTCTTATAAATATCAGATGGAGCTGTTTTGTGTGCAGGCTCTTGATTTGAAGGGAATTAACATGTCGACCGATCGTACCAAAAGCAGGCGACTGAATCGGCACGTCTGCCACCTTCCACACTTGCACCTTCCGTAAAGTTTTATAACAAAATCAAAATCTGTGTTTCAACAATCTTGCCCAAACTGCTCTCATCAATAGGGTGGACCAATAACTGGAAAAAAAAAACTAAGCATATGCTTGAACTCGAGCTGTTGCTATGATACCAAAACTTACGTTTTGCTGTGCTAATCGAAGAAATTGTAGTGAGATGGAAATGATTGATTTGTTCAGTCATCTGTTTGCTTAAACAGCCCTGGCTCATAAATATGCAACAGAGCCAAACAACTGAATCAATGGCTGTTATAATTATAAAGCAGAGGGAGAATGAAAATGATATTAGGCAATCAAACACTGAGTGCAAAAGATGCAGTAAATGGAGAAATAAACAATGCATACCTACATTCATATCTATCCAATTCATAAATTATTCATTCATGACTGTTCTCACTGAAGGATGCAAGTCTGCAAATTGTCCGCATTATAAGTTTAGTTTAGATGTTAATGCTAAGATGTTTGAACCTGTGGCGTGTATCGCGAAGCGAGGTGAGTTTTGAGTTGACAAAGCCAACCAGGTTTAGATCAGGTTCAGCTGTTGCACAACGCTTGGTATTAACGTTCTCAGTCCGCTCAGGTTCAGATCCAGAGTTTGTGGGCCGCATGGACCTGAAAGTGTCACATGTGCGTCAAACAGCCAATCACACGGAACATGGAAAGCATCATCAGTTTGATTAAGTATCAGCGCATTTCAATTCCCTGTTGAAGATGAAGAAATCATTATGAAAAAACACATTTGAATTGAAACACATTTACAAGGCAGGAATAAACTGATGCAGTAAAAGCTTGAGAAGGACCCTACTGACTATATCAATGCAGAATCAACTGAATTTAAATGATTTATATAGGTTCACAAATAGATAATGTATTATCTTATCAGTTTAAAAAAGCCTGAAGTTTATTTTTATACGTATATAGTTATATTTATTTCAATGCTATTTTTAATATTAATTAATTCATATAAATTATTAATTCATATTAGTAGTATATAAATGTGTTTTGAATCCTTTAACCAAATGTAAATATACAGTACAAATAAACACTGGGCATCAAAAGATTTTCCCAATAACATCTTATCACTTCAAACTTTTTTTATTTGGAGTGAGAGATACATGGGGAGTGGATTCACTGCTTCAGATATATGTCACTTTGCTCAGAGCTGATTGGTCCAGTTTCGCGATCTGTAACCCACAATAAAACCTGCTCCGAAACAGGATAGCCATGAAGAGCGAGTTACCATGGCGACGAAACCCGCTCAAAACCAATCCACCTTCTTGAGCCCGAAAATACTCAGACTCTGCGTCCGAAATCGCCAACTTCCATGCTATATACTAGGCGATAAATTAGTTTCTTGTGAATAATTATGTTTTTATCAATGATCACGTATACAGTAGGTTGTTGTTAATACGTCAAAGAGCATAAAGGTCACATGACCATATAACATTGCGGACGCAATATATCCAAAATGTATTCATAGTACTCATACCATATAGATCGTACTGTTTTGAAGGCCAATTGGTAGACACTAATTCAAATTCAGTACGTACTGACATAAAATGGGAATTAGGACGCAACAAGTGCTCAAACTAAACATGACCTAGCTGGGTAAAACCAAATCCGGGTTTGTGATAAATCTACCACTTCCATACAATATACTAGGTGAAACCAGTCTTGAATAGTATGTCCGAGACCTCAGTATGCAAAAAACAGCATGCGAGAAATACCCAGATGTCCTAATGCTTCTGCAGAGATTTGTGAGTGTCCATTGATTGGACACTACTCTATCCCATGATGCTCTGTCCCGGGAGCTGAACAACAGTCAAATTTCAAAAGTTAATCAAATAAAATAGAGGGAAAAATTAAGCAGACGTTAAGTTGAGAAAAATGAATTTCTCAATGACTAAATTATGATTCTATCAACACCTATGTACATATTCAAATTCAGTGAATACTGTCATCGTATGCAATTGTTGATGGAGATATTGTTTGGCAGATCAATATTGTTTATTAATAACATATTTGTTGGGTTTTATTTAGTTAAACTTTTTATTTTATTTTTATACTTACATATATAGTTAATTCTTTAAGATTTGTTTAACATTTTGATTCGGTTATAAATATTCTGTTGGTTGTATTCTGTTCAAACATTTGTCTTGTGTTCAAAAACTAAAACAGTTTTTCTGGACCAGTATTGAACCTGCATTGTTTACATTTTCCAAAATGGTCTATATGGAATAACAACACTTTCCATTGTGCCTAATGCTGTGTTCACACCAAACGCTTAGCATTGCATTCCTTGCTCGTTATTACTCATGGGATCAGTAAGGTATATTCGCATGAGTGGTAAGATGGGGAGTGTCTTTATGCGTGTCAAACATTAGTTGTCAATGAGCTCTTCAGGTGAAATGGCAAACATTTTCCCAAGAAGGAAGAGAAAATGATTTACACACCAAACTTTATGATGATTAACAATTACGATTTTAAACTCCTGGCAGGTGAAATTTGTTTGGATGCTGGTGGTTAATTATGGTAATTTTCCAAACACAAACACGCAAGATTGTAATTTCGACAAATGAGTGTATGAATATTGCATATTGTCTTAGTGCACAAGAATGGTGTCGAGACAAGTTTTGTCAACCGAAAAAAAAAATCTATTTGATTTAACCCCTATGAGGTCTTTGTTTTGGGTGTACACTCATGGTCGTGGGGTCTCTAGAGACCCAAGGCAACAAAATGTAATTTTGTAACAAAATAGTTGTTTTTCTTTTCTGTTTATTAATATTTTTACATCACATTTGTGCAGTTTTGGGAAGATTTGTGATATTTTCACAAAATGTATATAAATAAATAGGTTTATATAAATAGGTTTTTAATCAAAATTCATTTATGAGGATAACATTGGTCATTTTACATGGTTAAGTGTAAGATTTTGGCCCATCTTTAGGAAAATGCAGTTGAAAAAGTAGGAAAGTATCTCTTTTACTAGTAGAGCTCCACTATTTGTGCTATTAGACCAACTGAAACATATATTTTCACAAGTTTTTCAGTTGGATTCATATTATAGATAAGATTCATACAGCATTATTCATACATATTATGAAATCACAATTATAAAATATATTAAAATACTTTTTTTTTAAAGTTTAGCATTTTTCTACAATTTTTTTTTCAATTATGTTACATTATGATTAGAATCAAACCCGATCAAGATGTTACAAAGAGAAAAGTTGGAGTCTTTAGAGTTTATCATTTATTTCAATCATTTGTTTTCCATATAATTCCAAAAATGTAATCTAAATATTAGTTACTAACTGTAAATGAACTGTGTGTCTGTGCTTAATTGTTTTGTCTCATCATTTATTTCTCTCTCAATGTTTTGTGCATAGTTAAAAGTGTGCCACCTCATTTCTGTCTATGCATGTTCTAAGTTGTTTCTAATTTTGAGAAATTGTTTCTAATTTTGTCTATTTTCAATGCGAAGACCATGAGTGTGACATTTTTCTCACTACCATAAAATCAAGACATCATTAAATTTGTATTATTAGTTGACCATCGTATAAAGTTTAATGCCATTTGGAAAAAGATAACATTTTTGAAGCAACGGTCATTTGCAGGTCAAAAAGACCCGTAAGACCGCATAAGGGTTAAGAGTCCTGAAAAAGTCTGAGAAAAAAGAATGTTGATTTTGGTCCAAACTGTTGCTGAGATCAGCACATATATCAATTCAAATGATTATATCATAACTTAAAGTCGAACATGTGTGTGTGTATGGAATCTAGGACCATCCTAAGTTTGGTGTCTCTGACATCCGGACATCTAAATATTCAGTGACTAAGATGAATAAGCTGTAATAATTTTTTTGCGCAATAGATCAGGACTTCGAGTTTTTTTCAGGCAACAGGTCTGCATAACTGCTGAGAACTATAAAGTTGTTGATTCAGCACTTTGGCTCTGACACCACACAATGAACACATTATTTAACCCCTCAGAGTCTTTCAAAGGCGTTTATCAATACGTTTGCTATCTAGCATCCATTTAGAAACATCCTACTAACAACTCCCTTGAGTTTATTTAAAAGCAACTTTGACATTTGCTTTCGCTCTGAAAGGTGCTTTCCTCCCCAAGTGTGCTCTTGTTTGGCCATCATGTTGAAGATGGCTTCAGGTGGGCATGGTGCCAGTGGTTAACACACCTGTTTGTCATTCCGACAGCATCGGCCTCATTGATTGCTGAGTCAAGCAGTTCAGTAGCTTTGCTGTGCTAATATGTGCATGCTCCCACACACCCACCCAAAGACGTTCAGATGTGGAGAGACATCATGCAGGGACGTAATGGATGCCACTCAAAAGGCACAAGAAATAATGCTAAGTGATGATGAGCAGGGTTACCTAAACTTTGTTACCGATCTATATGCATTTGAGTGACAGCACTCTCAAAGTTTCTTTGTGAATATTGTGTTAAGGTACATAGAAAAAATAAACGTTTAGGAACTCTGCAACTCAAAACGGCAGAGGTGTGTCTGTTAATTGTGCAGCGAGTGTGGATATCTTAAATATGTTCTATAAATAACACTGATAAATTGTATGTAAATTAATATTCAACAAGTGAAATGAAAACGTATTTTTCAAATCGGCACGTAACAAAAAAGAGACTAAAATACAGATGTATTAAATCAATTATAATTCTTATACAAACAAATATATTAAAGGGGCTGTGTGTAATTTTTGGAGGATCTCTTGACAGAAATGCAATATAATATACATGACTGTCTTCAGAGGTATTTAAAAAACTTTTATAATGAAGTGTTTTGTTTTTATTATCTTGAACGAGCTATTTCTATCCACATACACAGTGGCTCCCTTGCATGGCATTTTTTATGAGGTTTCTTCCATGCTTTCTTCATTTGTGGATAATGGCTCTCACTGTGGTATGTTGGAGTCCCAAAGCCTTAGAAATGGCTTTTTAACCCTTTCTAGACTGATATATTTCAATACTTTGTTTCTCATCTGTTCTTGAATTTCTTTAGATCGCAGCATGATGTGTTGCTATTTGAGATCTTTCAGACTACTTCAGTTAGTCAGACTGTAAGTGATTTCTTGATTCAACAGCTTTGGCAGTATTTAGGCTTGCGTGTGGCTAGTGAAATTTAGCTCAGTTATTCAATCCATCACAGTTATTTCATGATACCAAGGGAGCAATTACTTTATCTCATAAGGTCAGAAAAGTTTGGATTTTTTCCCTTAATAAATAAAACTATCATTTAAAAACTCCATTTTGTATTTACTCTGGTTTTCTTTGTGTAATATAAAAAATAGTTTGATGATCTGAATCATTTACGCATTACAAATATGCATAAAAACAATGGTTATAATAAACCGTAATATTAAACTGGTACAGTGAACTAAACGTATGGAACTGACCATAGGTAATTTACCTTTTATCGGATCAAATGTCCCTGGTTATGCAGAATTACTGCAAATATGCACAATATGTTAAATTTAAAACTGAGCACGGTCAAAATCACGCATCTCAAAAAAAACTAAACAACATAAACAACTGTGCACATCTGTAACCAGAATGCATGGAGGCACTGCGGACTATTAAATAACTTACAATTTGATGATTAAATTAATTCATTACAAAGACTTCCTCCTGTTGTTTTGATTGAACAATGTTTATCAGCTTTTCTCTTTTTTTCTCGAGAGTCGATAAAGTTAATCCACATGCTGTTTAGAATGAAGTTTTCCGCATGTCTTTTGAAGTTTTATGGCAGTTGGCAAACCAACTTCTGGTGCTTTTTCCGCTTCACAGGACTGCTTGCGAACAACTCCCCAGATGGCAGAACGTAAGCAAAAACAAAGCGCGCCCATTTAGACAGATGATATGATTGGTCAGTTTAACTGCCCTCATTGATTTACGATTGTACTGTCAGTGGTAGCCTCTTCGAAGGACCCCACATAAGCATACCTTCGACTTCTTGCAGCATGTGCAGGCTACGCAGACAGCATATGACATCACAGAACTGTAATGACACACTAACAGGAGACAATACCATACCGACCAACTAAATCAAAACCACTTTATTTGTGAAACTCCACAGAAAAACAGGCAACAGGAAACACCCACAGAAAACAGGAACAGGTAACATCCACAGGTACGGTAAACGAGAAACATCCACGGGTATTTACAAAGGCATCCAAGGGAGTCGAGGTAAATGTGTCGGAACATGAAACAACAAGACCTGACAATGGTGACTGGGAGAGTGGTGAATATATGTGGTGTGGATGATTGAGTGCAGTGACTATAATCAGGGATAATGAGATAGTGCACAGAGTTCTGGGAAGTGTAGTCCATAACTAAAAGTCCGGAGATGACGTGCAAGGAAGTGAAGGAAGAGGCTCTGGTGCAAGGGGCGTGGTAGGATCTGGTACTGCGGGTGTTACAAGAACTGCAATTGCTCCATGATCTTGAATTACTCTCGTGAGACTTGGAAATCTCACGTGGTAGAGTCCCCATCGATCCAGGAAGTAAAATATACATATCTTATCGGGTAAATCGACGACTTATGATAATATTTTAACGTTTTTAAAAAATATTTTTCACAATAGTTTAGGCCATCACAGATGGCCCTTAGGGCTCGCTACTGATATATATCAATAGCTGCTGTTGGTGCTCGTAAAAATGGGAATTAATTTTGTGTAATAACGGGATGTAACATTGTGTAAAGTAATCATTACACAATGCAAGCCTGAGGCACTACGACAAAGCCTTCATTTCAGAAAGTAGGCCAGAAAAACACAGAATATGAGAAGAACACATTTTCTTAAATCGACTTAAACGTCGGGTTTTTTTGCCCCTTTTATATTCTATTTGGGAGAGAGGTCTGAAACGGAACAGTGCACAAACAAATGTTTGCTCTAACAGTGAAACCCGAGAGACAAGAAGTGGGGTAGGAAACTGTGACTGAGTGTGAATGTGTGTGTTTGCCTTTTTAAGAAATAGAAAGGTCTCTGTCTGTGTGAATAAAAGAGAGAGAGAGACGGATGAATGAATAGATAGACTAGTTTAGTTTTAAAAGAGACATTGTTCCAGACTCTTTGTGCTCTGGAAGGTTCAGAATTGCCATGCAATTTGTGTCATACTATAAAATAATATTGGCCTTCTATAAACTTTACCTCTTCTTATTTCAAATCTTTAGATATTGCAGATTTTTTGTGATTTGTCCATTTATTTAAATCATACCCATCATGTAATTTTCATCTGCTCTGATAGTCCATAGGTACATTATTTATCTAACCAATAAAGCAACATTACATATGAAAACCAAGAGACAAAGAAAACAAGAAGGGGGGAGAGCGAGAGGAGCGAAAGCTGACTGATTAAAAAAAACGCCAGCTCGTCAAAAAACCAGCATCCTGACAGACATGCTGTAATGAGGCCAAAGACACATGCGTGTGTGAGGGAGCAAACGCTTGAACAGGAGCCGTCACAACTGGCACATGATTTATTCAGTGATAGGAGGGCGGGGGGCTTTAAGGATTAAGCCTAAGATTGAATGTGCCACCTGAACCAGAATGGGAGCTCAGCTGGTACCTTCCCCACATACCAGCCGCCCCCGCTCCCCTGCAGTCCCAAAGGCCCCTGGACGCGTGACTTGAAGGGCCGTTAATTGTCACCAAACACGGCTTTAATCACATTCCCCGGGCCCCCCGCCCTCTGGGGTGTGACTAAACCTCACCAACGCCGCTGACGCGTGCCGTCATTAACACGGGTCCCATATGCTGTGGACCGCTCCGGCAAGGTCCCACAGGGCTCTGTTCTGGGCCCGCTTCAGAATCGATGCATCCAGGGATTACACACTGCGCTCTAATGAATAACTAAGTGGATCCACCGCCAAACCCCAGTGCCGCACCAGTTCCCCTCCTCCCCTTTCATTAGTCAAGCTCCACCCCTAAACCAAACACACCACCTCTGGCACACTTATGCCGCGCTTAGCATATGGCGGTCACGCTCGGAGACGAATAAATAACCTTTCAACTTCCCAGGATGGCTGGTTCTCTTTCTTTTCTCTCTCGTCCTCGCTCGTCCTCGTTTGCGCTTAATGCCGTCTTGCTGGCAGCTTTTTATTGTCTCTCTGTTCTGAAGGGAAAAGAGGGAATGTGTGAGTGTGGAGGGGTGTGTAAAGGGAGGGGGTGCGAGAGGACTGAATGGGAAGTTGCCATAGCAACGCACACACTCCGCTCTGCCGCAGTGAAGAAAGGCACAGAGAGAGTTTGGAAGAGAGAAAATGAGAATGGGAGGGGTGAAGGAGAACAGTGGATTGACAGCATCCCTGCAGTCCAGAGAGGAAGCAGGGAGGAGAGGGCTGGGACATCGAGAGAAGTCAAAGAGGAGATTGAGTACGCACAAGTTTGCATTTGCTTCTGTGTGACGACAGTCGATGCAGAGGACAGTCAGTTCGTCAGCAGTTGTGAAAAACTCCACTCCACTACAGCATTCAGAGTACAAAACCGAGTAAATCATATTAAACTTTTTAATAACATCAGAACTGCCATGAGTAAAGTCGTGTTTAAGTATGAAACAAGGAATCTACATTACAAATCAACAAGAAATCAGAATTGAACCTACAATACTACAGTACTCTATTTATACACAGGCTATTGTCGAAGAATAGTTTGTAGTCATTCATGAAATTGTAACGTTCACTGTGACCCTGCTTTTCACGATCAAAATAATTCAAGGTAGCCAAAATCAATTTTTGACCTACATTTTTGTCACCCTGAATATCCAACACAATCTTACGGCAATTCTTAACTAGTTTACGAGGTAGCTAATTCGTAACGTATTTGAAAGGTTTTAGTACAATTTGCTTTCGTGCCAGTGACGATTAGGTTTAGGGGAGGGGCTTTAGTACGGCTTTTTTCTAATAATCGTACGTTTTTGTACAATTCACACCGTACGAATTCATGCAAAGTAGCCAGCTCATAAAAAATGATGAATTCTTGTGAGATCAGACTGAAATATTAATTTTAACCAAAATAATTTAAGTAATTTTACTCAAGTGAAAATTGGGTTGTACATTATGCTTAATATTGATTTTAATGTAATTTCGTCACACTGAATATAACTGCTTTAACTCTATAACCATTTATACAGACGTCACCAAACCTTTTAAAAGATATAACAGAAGGCATAATGTTCCACCATTTCTGTACTTTGAAATACCACCTCAATAAAACTAAATAATGTTACAGATATTAGTACAGTTTTGTAATGCCATTTTTTCGGATGTCTACACGGTTATGATACACAGTAGATCCCTGTAAAGCCGAACCCTAACACCTCAACATCCATGCTGATGGAAACTAACTACTGTCACCATTTCTTTACAAAATAATGCAGGTCTTCAATGTTGGCGCGAGGCCAACATTGGTTAAGATATTTGGTTAATAAGACTTTTTCTTTGACCGAAATTGTGTGGGTTTGTCAACATTCGTTAAAATCTCTTCCCGACGCAAACCCTGATTAAATATGACCTGTAACCTGCTTGGTCACATGCTACCAAAAAGACGCCTGTGAGCGAATTCGTCTGAGCAGCAAAACCTTGAGGAAGCCCTGTTGACAGCTGTCTGAAGACATGAGGGCTTTGTTTACTCACTTGTGAATATGCATTGCCACTCGAGTGGGTGTACACAGGGATAAAGCAGTGATTGAGTACAGACACAGAGAACAGGAAGCGAGACGCAGACTCAGTAATCTGTACTCCTGTCAGGCACGGCACCGCGAAAGACACCAACTTCTACTTAGGTCCAATCAAATTGGGATTACAGGTGTCCTTGCGGCGACAAAACGTTCGCCAAGTTTTGCAAAACGTGACATTTTGCCGAGAAACTGGTCCTGTTCTCAGTCTACAATTATGGAGGCCGACCCCTCTGATTCAGAACTATGAGATATAAACTGTAGGATGTAAGAGGCTATAAATAGAAAGCTATTTTCAAGAAACTGTACGTGTTGCCAATATAACGCAAGGGACTAAGAGTGTTCCAGCACAACGGAAGACACGTGCTTGACCATGAGTGGTCCGATAAAGAGAGAGATCGGAAGGGTGGAATTAAGAATAAGAAATAAAGTATGAGAGGGACGGAGCCCTTTTAAGACAACCCTTTAGATAGAAAAGCTTTCAATTATTGACAAACTCAAAATGCCAGATAGCACGAGAGTACCAGAGGAAAGGACGGAGAGAAGTATTTTTGTTATGAAGAGGACACTTGGATCAGTGGTTCCCAAATAAAGACTTACAATCTTGAGTTTTAATCAAACCAAAAACACATTCAGTTATACAATTCCATAACATCAATTAATTTTGTTGTTGGTCTTATTTTTCTGACGCTTGATAGCATAAAACTTCATAAAATGCCACAAAATATGTGGCCCACCGTTTATGAACCACTGACTTATTATATATATATATATATATATATATACTTATAATACATAGATAATAACCACTTATATGAACAAGCATATATATAGAAAAAAATATAGAAACATAAGGAATACTTTTGCATTTCCGTCCATACAGAGATATAATTGAGTCCTATGAGATGAAGACAGTTAAAATTCAAGAGATAAAAAATGCATGGCCTACATTTGTTCATTCATCGCTGACATGACTGCGATCTCATGAGTTGAATGAATAGCTTAAACAACTAGATCAACTAAAATAAACTTATAAAAATAATAAACCACGATACCAAATATATTCAGAGAATGACCCCAATATCATGTTTCTGTTCAAGTTTTTCCTCCTGATTATACTGGTTAATATGTATTAAAAAATATCCTAATATCCATAAAGCATCTATTTTTCCCTATAAAAGGTAATGCTTCAACACTAAGTGTAACGTACGAATCTGAATCTTTCAATCACCATCAGGTCATAAATTCAAATGTTATGTTTAGAAAGTTAACAGAGCAGTAAGGTACAAAACAGAGATCACTGTACATCTGAGTGCCGCTGTCATTAATTGGCTGTTACATGTACCGCGTGTCTGGCGAGCAGACGGCGGGAGGAAGCTGTGCTGTTTAACACAGACTGGATCGATGAAGAGTGCAGATGAGATTGAGGAATTAAGTGGCAGTGAGAAGTGGACCAGTGGAGTGGGAGGGGCGGTCATCCTGGGCCCGTCCCCGGGGAGGAAAAGCATGTCTCTGCAGTCACGCGTGTCTGTCCCCTCCCCCTTTATTGGTTTGCCTGGCTCTCCCCTGTGGGACGGTCCCATTCACTTCATCAGGGCTGATTACCTTACACTGCACTGCACAACACTGCCATCTTCTGGCAGAGGCAGAATGCCTTTAAAAGGTGTGGCCAGAGGAGCTCTATCTGTTTCCTACATCTTCTCTTTTAAAGACAGTGTCTTAGCTACTGTAAGGACAAGCAGTGAACACTAAACCATTATACCGGTCTGTAGATGCTTATTTAAGCAAATAGTAAGCATTCATTCATGTCTTCTACTTCTATAAACTTGTGTTCTGAACCCCAGTGTGATGCCCATCTATACCAAGAAGATCTTATATACCCTGAGAGAAGTATTCATTGATAATCCCATTCGTCTCAATGGCAGTAGCTCAGCTCTGGCGCTCAGCGCTGGATGTATGATGCCATCTTCACGAACAAATGATAAATAGTTCACCTTCAAAATGAAAATTCTGTCATTATTTACATTCTCTCTTATAATTTCAAACATTTGTGATTTTCTTTCTTCTGCAGAACACACAAGAAGATATTTTGAAGAATGTTGGTAACAGAAAACCACCGGACCCTTGCATTGGTTGTCCATACAATAGAAGTCATTGGACACCAACGTTTTTGGTTACCAACATTTTTCCTAATATCTTCTTTTGTGTTTTGCAGAAGAGAGAAAAACACACAGGTTCAAAATGACAACAGGGTGAGTAAATGGTGACAGAATTTTCATTTTGAAGATGAACTATTCCTTTAAGACACACGGAGTGACTGATCACATGACATGTAGATTAAAGGTAGTTGATGGCCTGCTTAAAGCCTCAAAAAAGAAATAATTCATTAAATATTTGTGCTTTATACATTGTGGCTTAAAAAAATCATAACAATACGCGCCAATAAAGAGTATCAACTAGCCTGGGCTAGCATCCTTAACTAACTAGCCATGCCATGAATCCTTTAATCTTGGCAACGTTTTAAGCATGGGATAATGTACACACAGACAGTTGTTATCACAAAATACAGCCCCACATGGTGATCAGGGGTATCATATCCTACTAATGGGTTTGTGGTGGCTAGATGTAGACAATCCCGCTTATACTGCTACTCTGCAACATCCAGTCTACCAGAGCCGACTATTCTCTTATATTCTTTTTAAAACTATCTTGACTATTTACATCCCTGGTGTAAACAACCTTTTTAATGAATGTGAAGGATGTTCCAGTCTAGACTGGGTTCACCTGAGCTCAACATCTGCCCTCCCATTTTGTAAACGCATCATGCCATTGCTCTTAAGCATAAAGTTGAATAAAATTGCCATAAATGGGACTGTAGCAGCGTCACCTCAAATCATCATCTTTCATTATACATGACTTCAGTTTGGTTTGCAGTGGTGTATGAATTTGTGTGTTCACAAACCTGAGTTGACCAGTTCCTGCTCCATGACCCCACAGCCCAGTACCTCGAGCCAGTCACCTTGAAAGCGCACCTCCATCTCAAAGGAGGGGTGTGTGAAGGGGAAGTAGCAGTCCACCCAGCGGATTTCCAAATCTGAAACACGAGAACAAACAGATGGAGAGCTGGACCAAAGAAGCGAAGATGCCAAGTGTGAATAGCGCAGGATTCCTACCTTCACCGAAAAGGTGTCGCATGAGACGTGTGAGTGTCTGTTTCAGATCGAACTCCACGAGTTTGACAGCCTCCAGTGTGTGCGTTTCCTGTTTCTGATGTGTATGGTGACCAGTATGCTCAAACAGCGACAGGTCCTCACCATTCTCCACTTTGGCGAAAAGCTAAAATGCAAGTTGTAAAGGAAAAAGTTCACCCAAAAAACTATGATTAGAGTATAGATGCCCTTAAATTTACCACAGTATAAACAAAAATCTATGGTATTTTGATTTCAATGCTTGTCATTTTTGGAGCGTGACAGTCCATTCTCTGTGTTTGGAACAATGTGAAGGTGACTAAATGCTGACAAAACCTTCATTTTGCAATTTCACCTGTTTTAACAAGCGGTCTCAAACTTTCACGTTCAGTTGCATTCCCAGAAAGATTGCATTATGATTTCATCATGATATCTGTGCAACACCTCAACATCCTATTCATTAAAACATCGCATTCATTCATTGCTATAAATACGCTTCCCTACGTCACAAAAATAGGGCAGATAAAGATCCCAACCTCATGGTTTGAGAAAAGTCGTACTCCCTCCATCTGGTGAAAAACCGGATAGTGACTGGAGTCTATCTCATCTCGCCTATACACATCTCCAGCCAGAAGGAAGCAGTCGAGCCCCGAGCTCACCAGCTCTTTTTGATGGGCGGAGGTGTGCGCCCGCAGCATGTGCGCGCGGTTCAGGTAGTAATTGTCTCCTTTTTTTCGACTGGGATGGTCTGGAGGAATGAGCAAGCTGTCAAAGTTTTGCTCCACCGTCACTACCGGGCTGAGGTTGTCATGTACCGAAAAGCGCGGGTTTCCCGAGCGGCCCACGTAAGACTGGTAGAAATGGTCTTTGATGCGTTCTTTAATAAGCCACAAGGGATGGTGCGGACGGTTGTGAAACTGGCAGCCAACTTTGGACAAGACTTTCGCTGTCACGTTGGTCATGTCATCTCGCGGGTAGACATGGCCCAGAACTTCGACAGAGTTTGGGCAAATTCTGGGCTGAGGGGAGCCATCTGTGGACAGCCCCCTTAAGGGCAGGAGTCTGTGGGATACAGCAAGGGCATCGGTCTGTCGACAGTTTGACGGCCGATGGAGGGTTGCGTGTTGAAGGAATGGGAGGAGAGTGAAAGATCTACAGTATAATCTCATAGTAGATGGTCCATTAGTCTGCAAGGAGAAAAGCAGAATAATATAAGTTTATGTGAATCATCTTTTTTACATTTCTGTTTCAAAGTGATTAAAAGTTAGTGGTTGTTAGGAATGGAACAGGACTGTAGAGTAGTCATCCACCAAACTGTCCAAACAATAAGTGATGCCAACAAGTGAAGCTGTCAAGATTGGTGCATTAGGGGGCGATCACACAGAACGTGCTGCTTTTTCAGTGACTTAATGAAAAGAGCATCATGCAGCATTTTTATGTTGCTAGGCAACAACCGAAACAGCTTTACTGTCAGTCAAGGAATGTAGTGCGAGCTCTCTAAGAAGGTGCTCGCTCTGACCTTGCTCGGTTAACCCGCAACAGCCAACACAAGTTTCTCCTACATCACTGCAGTCTCTGGACATTTCAAGCAACTGTAAAATTGCGTTCCCCACAACGGAAGCCTCAGCTCTCCATTCATTTCATTGGACAATGGAAAAAAGGCGCATGACGTGAACCGCTTTTCTGCTCTGAGATTTTTTTTCAACTTCAGGCGCTCAGAGCACTCCACCAAAACGCGAGGCACAGCAGGCGGCAGAAACAAGAGGCACCCGGCACGCATAAGCAGCACGCAAAACACTCCCTGCTAACTGGAAACAATTCAAAAGAGGCGCGTATCACAGCAAAAGACGCGTTCTGTCTGATCAGGCCCTTATTTATTCTATTTAATTCATTTAGTGTTTTAGACTTCATGTTTAAGACAAACCATCAACGCTCCAATCTGTGCGTTTTGTGAAACATAATGTCGTTAAGCATGTACATAAACAAATCAGTCAATTTGGCATAATTTGACTTTTATTTACGTAAAGAAAAGTACCTAAAGTAACCTGAAATTTTATGTTTCAAAAAGAGATTGCGATAAAGTAAAAAAACTTAGAGTTTGCAGCCTTAAAGGGATAGAAAATGTAAATTATGTCATCATTTGCGTACCATCAAGTTGTTTGAAACATTGTAAATGGTGACAGCATTTTTTGGGGGTTAACTATCCTTTTAAAAAAACAAAAATTAATGAAACTTTAAGTGATTTTATACTGAATTACACATATTCTCCATACCCCAAAGACACGTCTGCCTTCCCAATGAAAACAAAATGATTCACTGGTCGATAGCGTTCTTTAATTTTCTAAAAGAACGTATATACCTTTTTTTACAACATTGTTTTCACTGTGTTTCATCAAGCGCTGCAGCTATAACCATCAAAGCGTCACTTTTGTAATCAATTCACCACCTTCAACAACACATTTCAAGATAATTACTGTCCAGCTTCATAACATCTGCCGTAAGCAGTGTTCCCTTTGTGATTGCATAATCCATTTCGTTCGCAGGACTCTGATGGTTGCAATAAAATCGTGCGGTTATTTAAGAGGACTCGTTTGTCGAGTATCTGTCAGTTACATTATTCTTATGCGTTTAATCGCTGTCCAATGAAGAAAAATCATGACAAAATCAAGTCGGCTCACCGGAAGCAACACGACCAAACGAAACACATCAGAATCCCTTTTAATTAATAATTTTGTCCACAATGGATGCGACGTGAGAATCCCTTTAGAATAAGCTGTGTGTCATGCCGCGCCGGTCGCGTCCGGTGTGAACACGGTGTAACATTTTCTCCTCATTAAATAAGACATTCGAGTGCAAACAGTGCTTCGTGTTGACTTTTAGCCAGAGTATTTGAACAGTAAACCTAGACTAGTGGATTTTAAAATGTGTAGTTTAGCACATCTTCAACACAAATATGAAGCTAGTGTAGATACAGTGGCATGTTAAAAGCATATGCATGAACTTTCATGTCATTTCCTGTCAGCCGCTGCAAAAGGCTTTCGGTTCTCCCCAGATTGCTCTGCCAGCAGATGCTGATGTACTTAACAATGGATGTTCTCAGGAACGCTGGGCCCTTTGTGGAGCGGTGCGAGATTTAGATTACATTACACGGATGTCAGACGAGTTCACGCGCAGGGGACTCAACCTCAGACATCCTCCGCGAGATGCAACGTGCCTGTTTGAACACGTGACACAGGAGGAGAGAACCTGCGAGAGAGCTGATGGAAATAACAGGTGAGGGCTCACGTCCGCACAAACAGAGAGACAAGGCACAGCTTGCTTTTTTTGGTACCAAACGCACATTAAAGTGAGAGCTGATAACAGTCACGTTCCGCGTTGAAACCCTGGTGTCATAAGACATTGGAGATGTGATTTATTGGAGGAGTAGCATCATTGCGTGTGGTCTCTCATTGGCCCATTTGATTTCAGCAACAAATATTGCATACTTTATAGCCAAGCCATATATGTGCCACACCAGATCTTCTTCAGAATACCAAAGAAGAAATTTGAAGAAAGTTGGTCACCAAACAATATTGCCCCTTATTGACTTCCATTCTATGGACACAAAACCACACAGTCATTTCTCAAAATATCTTCTTTTGTGTTTCACAGAAGAATGAGTCATACACAGGTTTGAGTGACATGAGGATGAATAAATGAACAGAATTTTTATTTTTGGTAAACTTTCAGAAACTTTCACCTCAGTATCTAGCAGGCTGCAGGTTTGGTTCAGGTGCCGGCTGCGCTCAGGACACAGGGGAGAACAGCGCTGTATTTATCTCACACTAACAGTTCTTTCTCTCAGGCCAGCGCAAATATTTGCCTCGGCCAAGCAATATTTTATGAGGCTGAGGAAAAGTAGTGACTCATTTCTTTTTCTTCAGTCATCACTCTTCCTCGCTCTCTTTGGCGAGTGGCACAAAACAGAAGAATTGTCAAGCAGTGAAACTTATGATCTTACAAGTACACATGCATGCTGTCAGGGGTAAGAGCGTTGTGTTGAGTCACACGTATAAAAGATATGTTGCACTGCAGAGCCGATGGAGTATGACAGTGTTTAAGATGCTGCACCGGGTAAAACCATTGTTTTGCCACTGTACCACAGATGGGTGTCATTGAGACCAACCAACTTCACTATATTTATATCGAAAACAGTGCAAACACATGTAGTGTACATACTTTATTTTAATTGTGTTATATTGTAAATATATATTTAAGTACATGTACTTATAGGCCCGGTTAAACAGACAAGGTTTAAGGCTAGTCCCAAACTAAAATGAAAGTGTGACTTGTCTTAATTGAATATAACTTGCTCAGAAATATATTTAAATATAACAGTGCCCTTGTTTTGTCTCGAGATGTACACCAGTACATTACAAAGGTATTTTTATAAATGTGAAAAAAATATCATAATTCAACTAAAGCATAGTTCTGGTTTGAGCTAAGCCGTGTCTGTGAAACCAGGCCATAGGTTAAATTACATGTTTGCATAATTTATATTATATGCTACAGTAAATACATGTTTAACAAAGGTTCCTTAAAGTTAAGTGTTAACCTTTTACCTGTCTGTCACCATCTCTGTTTGGAACATAAAATTGCGTGTTACTTTATGTTTAAGCAAGTTAAAGCCAAATGATGTCAAACATGATATTTTCCCTGAAATTGATCCCAAAAGATCAAATTATAAATCATGATTTTAAGTTTACTGTTGTATGGAGTGAGAAAAGAAGACAATTGTTTTGGTTGCACCCGAATTTGGTCACTTGTTCATACGGTCACTCATTCATTTAGTTCCATATATTGCAAATGCTAAATGGTCCGATATATGGGGAAGAAGTGAATAAAATTGAGAGAGTGATTTCGGACACTGACGTATAGCCTGCGTCTGACTATCTTGTCATAAACATGACTTGTCATAATCATAATGCTTTTGCTTATGTTACATCTTATTTGTCACTTTTATTGTGTTTGTCTATAATAACAAAACAACTGCTTGATCACGTTTATTTACTATTATGTTTATTAAGTCTATTAAATTTGCTTAAAACACAACTATCTATCACATTAACTTAATCTGTTTATTGTTTAAAAGTAGAAAATAACTCGACAAAAACAAACACAAGTGTATAAAAATGACTTGTTCATTCAGAATTCCGACAACGCAACAAAATGTCCGATATTTTTCCTTTAAGTTCATGTGCCCTCATAATCCTTAATCAAAAATATTAACCTCCCCCCTTGAAAAAACCTCTCCTCACTTCCTGTCACAAGTAACGGCATAAAAGATTAATTTCTGCCTGGGAAAAGATTACAGCAATTAGGGATTGACAACGATCCAGTCAGTTCAAGATTGATGAAATCAAGTCACCACCTACATTTTTTTCTCATTTCAGAACCGTCACACTCGTAAAACACTGCTACTTCTGTTTCATTCCATTATATATATATGCATGTTAAATTTAAAGCACCTTCCTATAGATGATTTTCATGGTTATTTATGGAAGTAGAAATATTGCATTATTCGCACTGCCTTTGAATGAGGCTGAGGAGCAGAAAATGTCGTGTTCACAGCGTTCAGCGGAAAAACGTCAGAATGTCACGTTTACAAATCTGAGGGTCAGTGCGTGGCACGTTATCAGTTTATTTCATGCACACTTTAAATGGGATAAACGTGATTATAGTGTTTAAATGTTTTCTTACAATTGACAATGGGCTGTTTACTACAACTTATTTGCATTATTTTGATTTAGGTATTGTGTTTTTTGTTGATTTTAACCAGTGCTCTAATTGAAGGGGGGCTGAGGGGATCCAGGACCCCCATAAGGCATTAGGGACCCCCATAAGAAGTAAAAAATAGACTTAGAGGAGTCCCACAGATATTTTTATTTGAGTAAAAATGATAATGACAAATGTGATTAAATTCATGCTATCGATATTGTAAATTTCGTGAATTAATTATTTACAATAATTTATATTAAGTTTGTTTATGGGCTGGTTGTCATGTCTCTTTAAATTAAAACACCTCGCCCCACGTGTAAAGACAGCTAAACCTAGGAGATTGTTGCATTCAAACAAGTCCTTTGGAAGACACATTATTATCACAAAGTTTCAATCATCCAGTTGTTCTTAGGGAAAATAGTAAATACTACCTTGGTAGTATTACAGTAAAAGAAGCCTGTTCTTTATGTAACCCTGTTTTTTATAAATAGTATATAGTTTCCCCCCATAAGACTTGGTTTCATTCGAGCACTGATTTTAACCCTTAAAGCTCCTTAAAGCTGCATCTATAAAGAAATGTGTGTAGCACAGTTTCTGCATCCAAGTCGATTTAATTAGAAAATCTCCACTGTCTGTTGATTTAATCAGTTAATAAAAAGCCATAAAATGAATTATGTTAACTTTTAAACTCTTAAGACCAATTAAACGTGGAAACATTTTCCACTAATAATTTAGCTAAAATATAACCCTTGTATACTTACACCCAGTATTTCAAAGCAATAAATGCATGTTTGGGGCAGGTTTGTGCCCACACTTCAGGACTATTTTGGTTTGTGGTGTGATAGGGACACCTGACTCTAGATCATACGAGAAGACCAACATCTGAACTATTACACCAACAGTGCAACGTAAGTAGACTGTATTAATTAGACCCGTCGAGCGAGCTCAGAGGTTAATGAAGTCACTCTCATGTTCCTGTACCTGATCGCATCTGCTTCTCGGTGTGTGCCGGGGTGTCAAAGGTCATCCACCCACCTGCGAGAGCCCAGCATGAATGCAGCCAGGTGTACTATTTTTACCCCCGTGCGAAAGACTTTTCTCAAAAGTTTCAACCTCGTCGCAAAGTCAAAATCTGGAGAAGCCTGTCATACTGTGGTCTGATGGGTTTGTGGATTGTCATGCGCACAGGATGCGATGGTAGTACAGGCGTTGAGAATGATGTAAACAGTTGATTTAACGGAGTCTGGTTCTGAGCTTCACACTGAATTGAATGAAGACCGCAATACCATTTACCACACATACTGCAGTTGAGATAATGTCAATACTGAAAAGCGTACAGGAAAAATACAAAAACAGTCAGACAGCATGCAATGGAATGGAACAGCATGTTGAACGCAGATGCGCATGTAACGCTCACGCTTAGTATTGCTCTACACCAGTGATTTCCCATTACAGATATTTCTTTCATAGCACTAGTGGGAAAATAATACATGCTTATCCATAATTTGTCAAGTAATTCAAAGTAAACAGACACCAGGAACATAAGATAAAATAATGATTAAGTCTACTGCAAACGCTTAATAAGCACATGACGCATGTCCCTCCAACGACGTGCTGAAATTATTATTTGACTTGACAAACTAACAGTAATGCAACTGCGAAATATGTCGTCTGATGCATAGGCCCAGAAAAAAATAGCTCCGATGCAACATAAGAACATGATTTGTTCACCCCCTGGGGTAGTGAAGAGGTGGTGTGAAAATGAGGACAGATGATTTCAGCTGAGAAATAAGATTTTAATGTCAAGTCGAGCTTATTATTCCTTTCATAAACATCTTTTCTTGTTTAAATGTACCAAAGTTAGTGTTTGTGACTGAATGTGTTCATTTTAAGGCAATCAGTATAGTAATGCACCGGTCCTCAACTTCTGTGCTGGGACGCTCAGCACTGAACATTTGGTAAAGCTCTGTTGCCTGACACATTCAGTTCAGTTTGAGGATCTCTTGGGTGTCAGATGCGTTAAATAAGGGAAATATACAAAATGTGAAGTACTGTGGGTCCCCAGCAGCATGGATGAGATTCATCATGAGAAAGCACATAATCGTAGTCCTTTAAATTGTCAAATTCAGCAAATGCAGATTCAGAAATAGGTAATGGAATGAAATCTCAATATTCAATAACATACTATAAATCAGTAATAAAATAAGAGATAAAATGCATCATAAACCATTGCATCATCCAATATACACGGTCCCCTTTTCAGATGTTCAATCAAGTGGAAGAAAATTAGAAGTAAATAAAAAGTTAAAATCTTGCTCAAGCAGCAATATAACCACAGTGGAAAATAAATCCTGACTGAGGTTGTCCTAATTATTCCGGCTAAAAAATTCATCAGTATCAACTGTGTTGACTTGAGCAAATGACAAATGTGTCATTTGATTTCTCATAATGATGACATTGATATTTCCAAAATAAAAAATGATAATTTACATTAATATAAGAAGCAGATTTCGTAAGCTACGTATATATCAACATTAAATCATTCACCCTGCTTTCAAAATATCACCACTGGTGAATAAACAATGGGCTCATAATGGTTGCATTATTCTGAATAAATATAATATGATACGCAAATAAATCTAGAGTTTCACAAAAATCTTTTAAATCCACATATGCACAAAAAGAGAACCATAAATATATGCTAGACTACCACAATAGGATGAGATTTGCAAATTTTTTTTTTTACAAATATATTTTAATGGTATTCATTTTGGGATCGCTTTCGGTGCATTTGTAAATCGCTGCACGCATTTGTGGATTAGTGCACAGATTTTGTGGATCGTTCTCTGTGCATTTGTGGATTTTTTAATATTTCTATCATCAAGACGTCCACACAATCCACAAATAGGTGGACTCCGCCCACTATCTAATCAAGCCAATAGGGAATCTTCTGCTTTTGTTGACCAATAGGGCACGATCATGCTTCAGCCAATCACGTTTTGCCTTACACTAAGATTCAGTGTGCAAACATGCCAGTCTTAATGCATGATACTAAGAAATGAGAATGGCTTCTTCTTCAGTCTACTCAGTAATGATTGGTTGAGTTTATATGTATTCTCTGTATGTTAGTAACAAACGACTGAAATGTTTATGACTGTGTGCACAAACTGGGGTGGACAATCCCGGTGACTGATATGGTCTGCTGCCAGCCAGCAGTTACATTGTCTTTAAAATAAAGATTTTCCAAATCACATTTAATAAACTCTCCTTATTGTTCGTAAACATTTACTCAGTAATTTTGAATCCAAGTCATTGAGTGCAGCTGTTACACGTCAGAGGAGACCTGGCCCTCCCGGCTGAGACTAGGTTTTTTTCTCCACTTATTTATCATTGGAGTGTGGGTTCCTCGCCACAGGGCCGTGTTGGCTTGCTCACCAGTAGACTGCTATATAAGATTAGCTAAAAGATTCGGTAAATTCCGTTAAAATTGCTTTATTAGAATGATCTTACTTCTTCTACAAACACCATGCACTTGTGACGTGGTCAATGTGACGGTTCCCGTTGTTGTCATTTGGACGTTTTGTGAATGGCGCCTCTGCCTACGATTTACGAATTCTGCAGTACTGTTCATTGAGTTAACCTGTAGCAGGTTTTCAAATGCTCCTTTAAAGGAGATCACAAGTAGAGATGAGGAAGCTTCTTCGGGTTTTGCTAGGATTTTTTGTCATTGTTCTGAGCACTTTGACATCACATCACAAGGGCAAAGCTGATGCTGATGTTTTCAGAAATAATGTTATTGTTGTGTTTATGTTTACTTTTAAGCTTAATAAAGCCTTTTTCTATTGAGCTATGCGTTTGTCCCTCCTTTAGTTGCTTCCCTAAGAGGCAGGAGTTGTGACAGTCAACGAAATGGGGACGTTACCTGATTGGCTTGAGTAGATAGTGGGCCCTGGAAGGAGTCCAGATTTTTTGTGGATTGTGTGCACGTCTTGACAATGGAAATGTTTTGCGATCTACAAATGCATGCACTGATCCACAGTGGCGTGCTGCAATAAACAAATGCACAGAAGGCATTCGGGCCGATCATTCCGCAAATCTGGAACGGATCCAGAGAAGGTAAGTGAGAGTGAATTTGTGGATTTCAAAATGTTTGTGAAACATTTAGTTGCAGATCATAGTATATTTATTCAGAATAATGCAACAATTCTGACCCAATAAAAAACAATATTTTGATTAACTATGTGATATGTGGAGGATATTTACATAAATCAAGTGTTCTCACCAGTGTGCCATGGCCTATTTTAATGTCAAACTTAGCCAATGCTCATCAAAACGTTTCCCACTATTGGTGAAACTCCTTTTGCCAAGATTTTCTAAATTTGTCTGGTCGTGTTCCACATAAACCACAAACCAGTGCAGTGTTCAAGCTGACCACAATCCATTACTATATTACTACAGACATTTCCACAAGGAATCCCCTAGCTAGACCCCAATTTGTCATCTTACCCGACTACTTTTCAAACACCAAAAATCCAAATGTCATTGAGAGCTTTAAGGTTTCAGGAACATGATAGCGGGATCTGTAGGGATCAACCAGATTCAGTAAATCATGTGTGAATCAGTCTAGTCTCTACAGTCAGTGAGGTGAAAGCCTCTCTAGAGTTCCTCATGTTCACTTCCCCATACATCAACTAACAGATTAGATGCAACATAATGCTTAAGCTAACAGTGTGAAGCCGGATGTAATTTTATGAGATTTCTGTCCAGGTAACTAATTGTGGTTAAAACCCCAAGAAAGAACCAAATAATAAGCTGACTCACTGTACTTAAAAGTTTAGAAAAATCATTCTCGTGGGCAATTACAAGACCATTTATCAAAGCAACAGAGATTCTCACATTCTCATGACAACGTAGTTTTCAGTTTTTAGCAAGCCTGTTTCTACTAAAAATACCGTAGGCTTCATAAACCATGCATGACTAGGGAAAAAATTTGACAAGAATCTTCTAATTGTAATGGAAAGAAAACACAAATGCGATTTCTCTTCAAACCCACACACAACTTTATTTCTTCATTGCTAAAAGTATGTGCAGCCGTTAGTTTTGGGGGATTTCCACTAAATGTTGAAACACTTTTATTAGAGTTGTGCTATTACTTTTCTCAGTTGTTTGTCTTATTTTTATGTATGGTTAAAAAAATCAATGATATTATCAATGATCTGCTATTAAGCAATAATTTAGATTTCAGCGCCGGGATTTTTTATATTTCAGTTTCATTCATATATTTTTTAAAATATATATTAATTATTATTTATACTTATTATAATTATTTTATTAATACATTAATTATGAATATAATATATGTATTTAATATATTGAATCCATACATTTAGTTAATATTGAATTTGTTAAATAATAATAGTAAAGTAATATTAAGTAATAATATTAAAATTATTAATAGCTCATTTCTATTTTCAAAAAAGAGCAACTTGAAAACTCATCGGAGTTGATGCCTGACCCCCAGTTAACTTCCGGTTTGTGTTTAGCTAGTGCATAATAATATAACTATTTTTCTTTTATTTAATGTATGTTAATATTAATATATATTATCAATTTACTGTATAATAATTGCATTAAATAAAGATTTGTTGAATTTTGTTGCATGTTTATTTATACAATTTGTTGAATGGGACCTGCAGTTTTGACACATGTATCAGTGGTTTAATTACCAACATTCTTCAAAATATCTGTTTTTGTGTTCTGCAGAAGAAAGAAAGTCATACAGGTTTGAGATAACAAGGTTTGAGTGAGTAAATAATGATGAAATATTTTTTTATGGTACATTTAGGGGTGGTTTTCCGGGCAGAGATTAAAACTAGTCCCAGACTGACTCAAAAGTTAGTCCTGGTTTAACCTAATCCCTGTCCGGGAAACCGGCCCAAAGTCATTTGATGATGTGAATGAGTCTTTTCCTGTGGCTGTGAGTCGGTCTCAGGCGAAGCCCCTGTGGTGCCATAATTCACGCCACTCACGGCTTCAGAAGACGGACGCCATCGCAGCGGTGGAGCACCACTCCAAGCACTATCACAGACTCTGCCAAACACACTCGCACATGACCTGGCACACACACATGCTCGCTCACAGGCTCAGCTGCAGATAGAGGCGTCAGTCAGTATCACCTACTTTGGGACTAGTGTCGATGGCAAGCAATCCGTAATTAGCTGAGATAGAGACGTTTGATAGAAAGAGAGCAGGCAAAAACTAAACTGTAATGCAACTGTACAGCTTTCAGCATGAAAACATTCAATAAAAGCAACATTACAGGTGATCCAAGTGGATTTTTAACTCACTGCAGTGTTATAAATCATGTGCTATACTGCTCTCCTGACATTTTGACTATAGAATCAGGCTTTATGTTCTATAACTCTTACCGTCAATTACTGTGTCCTTGTTCATAAATTCAGAGCTCAAAATGCAGTTCAGACAGATGGCGACGCTGCTTGGTGTCTAATGGTGATATATTGTCCTCATTACCATTATGCAAAATTGAAGGTGCCTATGTAAGGTAACATAGGGGTCCTTTATTAATTGCAATTATATGGTGTGATGATTTTAGACCTCTCTCACAAAAAACCTAAATGATAGCCAGAAGCTAATAAACACATTCATAAACCTTCAGTAAAAGTATTATACTTGTAATTCGTTCCACACTATTTCTGCTAAAGATATGAATGATACATCAAAATAGTGAAGCTTGTTGAGGACAGATTGTCATTAGAGGTGTGCTATTACTTTTCTCAGTTTTAGTATTTTTACCTATGGTTAAAAAAAAGCAAACTGTCAATGACAACGTGCAAAACAGGAACGTCAATCCTATCTCCACCAGTCTTTTAATTTTTGCAATTATATTTAATTATATATTTAATTATAATTATATGTTGTAGTTTTTATTTTTACGTACTTTAATAATATTAAATATCAAATTTCTTAAATATTAATAGTACAATTTACAACATTTAAATTGTTAATAGTTCAATATAATTATTATTTCTTTTTTTCAATTTTGTATTATTGCATTGTAAGTTGAATGAATTTTAATTTCAGATTTAAGTTTAAATTTTAGTTTTTATTTATAAGTCTTAGTGCTTTTAGTATCTAAAATGCTAAACTTCCTTTACTTTGTGTTATTACTTTTTTCTTCAGTTTAAATATTCAAATAATATTTGGGCCTATATTTCTCTTAAAATAAATGTTTTAAAAGTTTTAGTAAACCCTGCTCAGCACTAGAATATCACAGTGACCTGAGGATGGACTCGAAACTTTTGACAAGTAAGAAACCTCATAACAACCACCTAGAAACCAGAGCAAAACCTCAGCAGCCCCCTTGAGGCACAAGATTTTTCAAACAAGTTCTACAGAAAAGGCAACACGTCTAGTATAAATCTGAACTATAAAAAATTACTAAAGTAATGAAAATAAACATTCTCATTATCATAATGCAACCAATAGTTTCTGTGCAGGTCTTATGCATTCACAAGTAGTCACACGTTAAAGCAACTGAAATGATTCCAGGACATCCAGAAGATGGCATGACATTTATTTTCGCTCCGGCTTCTTTTTCCATGCTATTTTGAGAGAACCAGGCTGGCATGGATCTTGTGCCATACGCCTGTAACCAGGCCTGATTGGCCTGTGTGCTCAGTTGCTGTGGGCATCAGTGGATCCATGCGGAGCCAGGTCACCCTCATATGAGCTGGCATCAGAGAGGTCAGATGGCCAGCATACAGAATTACTAAAATGAGACTGTGTACAACAGGTCAAACCAATTTTACAGCATTAAGAAATTATACACCATTTCTTTCTACATTTTAATTAAATATTCCATGTTGTAAAACATTTTTGCACATTGTATGGGAAAGTAATGGGAGAAAAAAGATCATAAAAGGACCTCAAGTTAGGACTTGAACTTAGGTCAAGCAAGGCTGCAATATTTTGTTTAAACAGACAGGCAAAAACGACATATTTCAGAACATAGAATGGCCTTAAATCATTAAACTTGCAAGCCATGTTTTGTTCCATGAAGCAATCTGAATAAACATTAAGGCTTGGTTGTAATTTTCGTTATAATGATGTCCTCAGGTACAATATTCACAGCTTCTTGTAGACAGTCAAGAGGTTGCAGTCGTTGGTGGAACCTTTAGATTAGCATCCCAACAGATCACACGCAAGGGCGCCATCCAAGATGACCATGCAGCCTTTATCCATCAGAAAGAGCTCGGAAAATCTCCTCAAGGACAGAACATCCACATCATCATTATGACCCACTGTTGCTAATGTTCCTACCATGTTTCCTCTCTAATGGCAGGCCTCTGCCGATAGATAGAAACCCAAAGCAGTGTGAAGGTTACCAGCCGACAAGAGCATGACAAGGACATACAGAGCCATCTGTAATTGGCACCTCAGTGCTGTAATCGCTACATCAGTATGCCACTTCTTGGTTCATGCTCACATCCCTGCTTATGGATCATTTAGACAGATCATTCCCCTTTCCGGGCTAATCTTCCTATTATCCTACATGCTGGCAACGACTTGTAAGTCATAAGTTATTCATGATGTGTGGGAATTCTCCACTGCATTTGTGATGGACAATAATCAGACTATGTGGGTTGTCGTAATGGCATCAAATGACCAGCAAAAGAGGAGAAAGCAACAGTTTTGCAATTCTTGGAAAATCAAGAAGAACACTGGTAACTGCTAAGGCCTACAAAACAACATTCTAAATGGATGTTGCAATTAAAATAGGGATGAGAATGTTTAATGTCAACTTCACGTCGACTGGTCAAATTGAATTGTGATCATAACAACGTCAGTGGCGACAAATGCAATGCCGATGTGGAGACTGCAGCGGAAACTTGTTAGCCTCCATCAACATCTTGACAGTGGTTTCACGAACGTGCGGTTTGTAAGATAGGATCAATGAATCACAAAGCTGCAATTTGATTGGGAGTGAAAAACTGTCACTGTCAAAAGAATGAGATGCCGATTAATGATGTGTCAAGCCATGGCCAATGAGGCCATTATTTGAAAACATGACCATGGCACAAAGCCACAAAAGACAAGGTCAGGTTGGAATCCCATCAAGCCAAATTACTCAATGTTCTTAAATCAACAAATTTCTGTTGAGAGTGTTAAGAAACGTTGAGATTATTAAAAAAAGTATCAATACACACAATCCTTTTCCCACAAAACTGATGAGTACCAACAACGCCCAACACCCTTCCATATCACCCTATTCTTTCAACCATAAAGCAACCGCACAATAACTTCACTAACAACAACAACAACAGCAAAAGTTGCATTTTTTTTTAAACAGGCGCTACAAGCTGTCATCCTGCACTCATGCATGTTGTAAGAGTCGGGAAGGCGTTTTCCTACAAGGCCTCTAATAGTTTTCATGGCCAGACCTCAGATGGTGATTCAGCCAATGGGTTAAATGGCCGAGGGTGGGACCGAAACAAACCATCCCATTGCGCTTCATCACCTCTGCTGTTACAAACACCCACGGCCGAGTCATGCCCTGTGACAGGAAGCCGAGATCTATAGGATCAAATAGGCAGCCTGCTCAGAGGACTTGCTGGGTGCCGAGATGGGGCAGTCCTAAAGCCAGGCCAGAGATAGGAGCTACGCATCTTGGCTGACACGGTGTTCCCACGTCAACACGGGGTAGTGCCTTCCGCACCCACGCAGTAACTGGTGTCCCTCTCACCTTTGCCAACATTCTACCGCCCTCGCAATAGAAAGTCCCGTTCCCCGTCCTGTTGGAGAATTTTTGTGCACGTCCAGAGTAAGCAAGTTGCTCTTTTCAGAATGCAAAATGTTGCCTTACAGTGAACACGATCCATCCAGACTCCTATTTTAATTGTTCGTCTAAGTGCACATTTAAGGTAAAAACCATCATGTAACCACAAACGTATGATACCGGTTGAGCAGATGTTGCCATGTATGCTAAAAATCAACCTATACAAGGCTCACGAATAATAGTCTCTGCATTTTAAAGTGAGAAAACGTATTTGTTAACACTGAAAACGTATCATATTTAAAAGCTTCATGGTGGCACGCTTCACAGAGAGAATCTGTTTCAATTTCGCTTTTATGATATTGAGCAAACTTATTACATGGGGCTTTCTAAAGCTGCTCTGACAGGGATATAAATGCAATAAAAGTGTATTTCAGAAGCACCGCTGCACCACGGCTGTCAAAGCTCTGTTCGTCTGCATCCTTCATTCATTCGTCCTCTATGCATGTACACATGTCATCCTCAAACTAACCCCTCTGGTCTTGAGAGCAAGTCACTTCCCTAAATGTAATCTGTTGTCCTGCTAGTGCAGTCTTTATTATGAACTGTCATATCGGATGCAATAATTGTAAAATGGCAACTCTGAAAGCACTGGGCCCTTTTATGATGGGGAAACAAGATAAGACCTGAACGTTAAAAAAATAAAATGAATGATGAAATATATTTGATTTTCTTCTTCAGCAAATGAAAATTTATGTTACTAAATAAAATCCTGTTAGCAAAATATTAAAACATATACAAATAATCAATTTTTAATTAAAAAAAATGAAAACTTGCAATGTTGCAAACAACACGCAACTAAGATAACCTTTAAACCAACCCACAACTCAGTAGGTGTCTGATAGTCTATGGCCATAATTTGTAGGGCAAAAGTAATTTAAAGCAAAAATAATATTTGATATTCGCAGACAATAATTGAAAATTATTTGAATGGCAAGCTCCTCCACCACATGCACGCATATAGGCAGCACGCATGCATGTATAGGCTACACACACATAAACAGAGCGAGAGAGACCATTAACGACTTCCATTTGTATGATGACAGACTGTTTAATTCATAAGAGATTGGAAATATAGTAATTTTAGGATAACATGATGAAACATTTTAACATAATAAACATAACCAAATGACCTAACATATTACGAACAGCCTAAATGATGGCACTCACAGTATCAGCTGATGGGAAGTGTATCTTTAGCATCATCTTAGTGATGAGGCCCGTTGTTTGCTCTCCGTCTAGCATTCAACTTGGTTGATCTGATCATGAAACTAGCCGATTACCACTGACCTGTGGATGCTTCAACCTTGAATAAACGCTCATCCTAGTGGCTGACCTATAATAAGCAATCTTCGAACAGCAGATTTTCCACTGCGCTTCATTTTCATTAATATTATAAAGGACCCCTCACAGAACTCATATTTAACAGCGTCCCAAGTTACCGTATTTGTAATATTAGCGAGTGTGAGACTTATGACAGATTTTTGGTGCGTTTTTGGCAGGGCCACCCTTTGGTTCCACAAAAGCGTCACCAATGCATCGACACGAAAAACACGGGGAATTGTTTTTGACAATCGCACAAACTATTCGATGTTCTATATTTAAATCAACTAATCAGATATTCGAAGATTGTTACTAATCCCTAATACTTTAGATCGTAAATGTTGATAACTGTTTTTTTACCAAATTAAAGCTACAATCCGTAGCTTTTGTCTCTCTACTGCCATCTCTGATTGAAACATAAAATTGTGGTTCACTAAACTTAACAACTGGCGTTTCCCAAAATGACCTCAAAGTTTAATTTATAAATCATTATTAAAAACGCAACATCGTGAATCATGATAAAGTTAGGCGACTTCATTAAAAACACAGATTGTGAATTGTGTCAAAAGCTGGTTTGGTTTAGTTTAAACGAAAAAAACGTTACGGCAAAGAAAAATAAATGTTTAAAATATTTTCCTAAATGTTCTTTCAATAGCTTTACAGAAGTGAAACTTGAACTTGTTTAACTTCACACAATGTAGGGAGGGAACATAATTTCTGTCAAATTCGTCTTCAACTACATCCGATCGATGAAAGCGCATCTTAATACTAGGTGTAAACAGCCCCATAGTGTAAATCTAAGGACCTCTAAGGTGGAAAAAGCTGAAAGTTTAAATGCTACTGTAAATCAACTTTATGCTAGATGATGTCTATCAAAACATTGTATACATATTGCACATATATTATTTACCATCCAATATCCAACATATTTATCAGTTCTCACAATAATAACGGGACTTGTGCATCTGCAGCTTTACAAAATTTATGGGACAACGTACCATATTGATGGAAAGTGCTACTAGTCTGCCTACCAGACAATTTTTCACTTGAGGTTTGACTTTGTCCCTCTTTTTCCAGCTAGGATTCTATCACGGTTATCTTGCTTGGAAAGTCAAGGTGACTAAATGTTCAGTGTTTCTTTGTTCAAATCAGGATGTGATGTTAAACAGAACAGGTTTCACACAGAGGCAACAGGTTTGGAGAGCGCTGAACTGGAATCCCTGAGGTTGTAACACACTGTTGACACACTACATTAAACCACTCGGTGTCTCCTGAGAGAAACAGACGAATTTAGAAGGCCGCTTGTAGGGAATGCCTCTCTTTTCATCTCTTTTTCTATATCTGTCTAAAACTCATTTGTGAAACAGTCAAAAGGACCATCTTTAGCAGAAATCCACTGAGACGTTACAGCTCACTCATTTCTACTTGAGCGAAGATCAAAGAATCTGTGATGTAACAGTCCTGAAGCCATGGAAAAGGTTTTCTACCATCTTTAAAGCTTGGATTTAAAGTCGACACGGATGAGACGAGAGTGACGTGATGTGGCCATCACGGATTCTGGTGAAACATAAAAATTAAAGCTGCCATCTAAAGCTTCAGCCTCTCTATCGGCATCTCTGTTTGAAACATAAAATTGCAGGTCATTTTACATACATTTACATAATGTTTACAGAAATTAAATGACTTCAAACTGGGATTTCCGGCATAAACTTCTGCCAATTTACTCAAAATAAAACCTCTGTCATTTACTTATAGAATTTCGAATAGTGTGTGCGATCTTAAAAAAATCGAGTAACGTGTTCATTTAACCAACAACTACGATTCACAATCATTTGAGGGCGAAGCACCCAGCGGGTCCATCCACAGGTCAGCAATCAGTTGCTAGTTTTATGGTCAGACCAACCAATTTGGATGCCGGACGGGGGGAGCAAATAACGGCTTTAATTACTAAGATCATCGCTAAGGATATGCTTCCGAACGGCTTTGTCGGAAGAGAGGGCTTTAAAAATCTTAAGGAGTTTGTAAAGCTCAAGTTTACTGTTAGTCTAGAAAAACAATCACTGCCAGATTGGAGAAACTTTTTCATGACAATAGAAATGAAAGCCTTTTGAGCTATTAAATTCTTGAAATCGTTCCGGACTTTTAATAAATGCCGTCATTCGGTTAATATGTTTTAACGCGTTTTAAGTCTGGTCTAATATCTTTATGGCTTTATTATATTTTTCTTGATCAATCACACTGCTGTTTTTTAGTTGGTATAAATGTGCATGCACACATTTTACAAGGAAATGTCCGAGCATAATGAGCGCTTGATGCGTTATCTTAATGTATACCTTGATGTTAGATTGCCTATTGCCTTCAGGTGTCATTTCATACAGCAATTAAACGTACTTACAAAAATGTTTTAAATGTTTTAACAATTTTAATGTTTTTAACGTTTTTTACGTTTTTTATGGTTTTAACGGTTTTTATGGTTTTAACCTTAAATTAAATTATAAATTAAAAAAATATTACAAACATTAAATATATTTAGGATTATTTTCCAAGGTAAACAATTATACCAATATAACAATAAGAACCTCTAGCTCAATTCTCAATGCTCATTCACGGTTGCAATGAAATGACAATAAGCGTGATTGAGATTTGAGAGCTACAGATACAGATAGCTCTTCTATTTAATAATTTTTGAAACAGCACGTCATCTTTATAAGCTTATCGTATAGCCTATGGAAAACAGCAACTTGTGAGGAGTCATATGGGTTTAAAATTACTTTACGGATGAACAAAAACAGAATTTGAAATCTATTTAGAGAGATTGGCTCTGGCTGGCTTGATATTCAGTGAATAACTGGGACAATATGTTGCCAACAGGTAATCTTGCTTCCAACAGGATGGTGAATTCCCACATAATAAGAAGCACACAGAGGAGTCCAGGAGCTTCGTGTGTGTTAAAGGAAGTGTGTGGGTGGAGTTACACAGCCAACACAGGTATGTGCTCACCAAAGCATGTAATTGGGTAATGTACCAGTCGCATACAAAGAAAACCAAGTAAACTAAACTAAACCGAAACACATTCATTTTTTTAAAAATGAATATATGAATATAAAAAAAATATTATTGATTCAGCTAAAAATGCCTGATGTTGGGTGCCGATGTCACGTTCCCATAGGAGTTTAACATTATAAGCGTAGCAACATGCTAACATCAAACTACATTGGAATCTTGTGTTAACAGAGGTGTAAAGTAGGCTACTTGGGTATTTTTTTATATAAAACTTACTTTCAAATGTATATATCTTATTAGTGTTTTTACTTTGAAAACCTTTTACTTCCTTACTACTCTTTCAAATTTGATGAATACACCTATGTTTTTTTAAGTACTCACTTTGACTAAGTAAAAATACTAGATATTTAATGTACTTATGTAAAAAAATGTATTTATCAAATGTAATATATTAAAAATAATTCTATGCTTTATTATGTAGTAAAATAAAGGAGGTCGTAGGCCTGTCACGATAACAAATTTTGCTGGACGATAAATTGTCCAAGAAATTATCGCGATAAACGATAATATTGTCGATCTGAGACCATTTTCATCTATGATAATGGCATAACGATACTAAAGGGCAGCATCCCTTTAGCAATCAAGCGAACTACACTGTCGGTGAGTGCACACCATTTTGCACTGTCCTGTTTGTACTTTGTTTGTCGACTAAATGCCCCAGTTATGGTGCACTGTCGGGAAGACGAAGACGGCCCGTCTGCTGTAGCTTTTTTTTTTCTTATCTGGGAAAACTGCAATGGATGATTGTGTTTTAGGTGCATATGCATGTTAGACAATGCAACTGAAAAGAGGGTTCACTTCTCCTATGCTAGGGAAACGAGAGTCGCGGATAACAAACAAGTATGCAAATGAAATTATCGCGGCCGGAAAAATTATCGAGGTCATTTTTTTTTTATTGTGCGATTAATCGATTTATCGACTATCGCGACAGGCCTAGGAGGTCATCTGTTTTCGAAAATAATCGTACAGTTTTATTTCTCTTTTATAAATGTGATCATGGCTCTTTAAAGATACGAAGTATGCAATACTACTCTACAGGTACTCCAGAATAGATTAATATAAGATTGGCAGAAACTGCATGTGTTACGTCTGCTTTAACAGTAAAAAAATAAAAGTACTTTGACCCAGTCACCAGCACACTTTTTACTTGCTGGTGTGAGCTACTAAAATGCTGTTGCGTTTTGAATAAGCGACAATTTAGTTGAGAATGCTTTTTTAGAAGACGTCTGCCTATGTCTGGGCACTTGATAGCAAGCCAGCTTGCGAGGTTGTGGAACAGTCTCTTTACTTCTGTTGGCAAGACATCATCCATCTTTATGCCATATTGAGGTGAGCTCACAGCTTTCACCTGCAAACCCATGAGAGCAATGCCAGCCTGAAACAAACTTGACCTGACTTTTTTAAAGCCCCAGCCTGCCCACAGACTGTCTCAATGATGTGCAGTCAGCAGGTTCCAACTACTGGGACTACCAACCATGGATAAGAAGTCCCTGACGAGCCATCCCTGGAGTGTCTTGGCCCAATGCCCGACCTTGATAGCGCCGTTCTCTCGAGACACGTATCCCTCATCATTCGGGCCCTGGTACTGGCTGTCTACATGAACATGAAGTCCCACTTCTCTGTTCTGCCTGCAAAATCCTGATCCTGACCCTCAATGACATTGTGCATGGGGTAATTTATCCAGCTTGCGATGTCCTCCATCATCGCTACACACAGCGTATCTCTCCAGGCTAAGCATTTGACCCTATTGGTTCTGAGAGCAGCCCCCATTTATAATGACGCAGACCCTGCATTTGTTTATTTGTCCTGGCTTTGACCCACTCTCAATCAATTGAAATTCAACACTCGCTCACCTGCATTTAGTTTACTTTTGGATTTGGAGTAAGAATCCCCCTAGACTTGAGTCCTCCTTTCCTCAAAGTTGATTCAATTATAGACTGAAGACACCCAAACAGCATCTTAAAGAATCTGCAGTCCGTGCTGCAATCTTTTTATATCAAATGACCTTCTTTGCAATTCTTTTGACAAGCACAGATTTCACAACCCATTTTACTTCAGTAATTTCATTTTTGTGACTTTCTTGCTGTGTAGATGGTTTCAAAGCAACAACATAAACAAACGTTACTGCGCATGCGGACATTTGTGGACTGCCCTTAAATTATGGTACACATTTGCAAATAATAGAGTGCCAGTAGATTATTTCTGATAAAAAGAAACTTAGAACCGTTACTTGGCTAAACTTCTCGTCAATATTTTTTTACGTTTAGACTGCGAAACCAAGCTCAGCCGCTGTCAATGTCCGATACGGTTTCTTTAAATGCGACGAAGATACACGACACATTCAACAAATTGTTTATTTAATAGAATTTACACAACAATATTCAACAAATCGTTTAGTAAATAAAATGTATATAAAAATAAATGAAGAAAATAAATAAATTATAAAATAAATTAAATATAAATAGTTATTAAATAGTTATTAGACACTAGCCAGACCGATAAACAAACACAAACCGGAAGTTACCTTTAGTCCCAGGATGCGTGTGACCAATGAAACGGTCTATAGAGCAGGGGTTCTCAACATTTTTGACTCCAAGGCCCCCGCTGTATTCAAGTAAATTGGCCCCCCTCCCACTCAAAAAACTCAAAATATCTACCCAATAAAATATTTCAGAGCTTGATATAAACCTAGAAAAGTTTTTATCAGTGTATTCTGTTTTTCTGTGCTCATTTGGTCTAATTTGAAATTATTAGTCATTCTGGGGCCCCTTAGAAGTCAGCTGGGATCCCCCATTGTGAGCCACAGCCCGCTGTTGAGAATCACTGGTATAGAGCTTTCAGTTTGCTGTCTTCAAAACCAGAAGATAAAAAAAAAATTAAGCTATGATTTCGAATAGGTATGAGAATCAAAGTGTAGGTAAAATAAGATTGTAGTAAGATGAAAACTATGTTCATATAACTGATCACTTTGGTAATAAAACACATTTAAAACATGCTCGAGCAAAGAAAGTAGCGTTTAAAAATGACTCACTCTCCCACAAATATTATCGGAACTGCTGCCCACATTCCGTCGCCTTAAGAACAAACAAGTGGCAAAAAGTTACTGAAATAAAATATTCCTCTTGACCTATTCAAAGTGTGAGTGCATAAATAATCACTTGATATCGTGCCTCTTCAAGCAGTCCTCTAGCCCACAGAGACAGAACATCTAAATGTCACTCTATGACTCTAAGCAATGAAACCTCACCATGCGCAAACCGATTGTAAGAGGAAGTGAATGGAGAGCTGGCAGGGGACGCATCCCATGTTACATCACGAGGCAAGCTGGCACTGAGGTGGCTGCTGGGCACTATTCACGGGCACAGGCTGAGGCTGTGGACCCAGCAGGGCCAGGAAGAGCTATATGTAGCAGATGGGAGTGTCCTGCCGAGCAACAAACCTTCATAAGTCTTAGAGGAGCACTCCCCACAGTCGGACCACTGCGATAACATCCACCCAATTTATTAGCACGTTTCTCACCAGGTGATGTGGGGAACGGTGGGCAATATCAAGATTCATATTTTCTCACAAGAAAGCATCCAGAATTATTGTGAAGAACTATAATAATTTAACACTTAATAACAGGTGCAGACTGTAGGCTTCCTGCTACTGTCAGAACAAGCAAAAGGGCACTCAATGTTATTCCCTATTATTCAACACAAAATGTGAAGACAAATTGTACAGTTGTTAACATTAAGACATCATTTTTCATAATAAATCAAGGACTATGAGATTATTAAAAAAGTTATTATTAAGATGAATTACATTTTGCCATTCTTCTTTAATATTGTTGCCATGGCATGTGTGCAATGGACATTTGGAAGCATATGGAATGCTAGACAAAAAAAGGAAAACATTAACATGGCTCCAAACTAGACTAAGATTAGAGAGGGGTGGCATTGTTGCTACCAAGTCATACAGTTGGTGGTACCAGCCCTTAATTTGGTAGCACCAGGGTGAGGCAAGAGAAAAGAAGCACTAAAACTACATCCAAACATGTTAAATGAATAACAAATTAATACAAATCATAATTGTTTATACATAAACTCTTTCAACAGTTTACCAGACTAAAAGCACATCTTTAAAACCAAATTAATGTATGTTACTTTTTCCTTTGTAACAAACAACTCCTATAAGGAGTAGACAAATCATTTAATATCAGTGAGTGTTTTTGGGGCCTTTCTTTGATGAACATTACAAACATAGATTTTTTTTATGCTGCTGCCCTTTTAAGGCATGTATACAGATCTAATACTGTATATGGTGACGCAAACGTTCATGAAATGGACTGTTTTTACAAGGATGCTTGCTAATATGGGAATTATGACGTAATTTTGTATTTATATGGCCGTTTCAAGAGTAAGAAGACGTGAAAGAGTACTCAAGTTTATTAGTTTGCGCTCTGACTCTCTAGGCGCGCGCATATCTCAAACTGAAAGCTGCATTGTTGCGTGTGTTTGGCTTTTATCCATAACAACTCAAAGATAAAACATATTTTACGTTGTGTCTAACATTTTGTATGCTTTGAAGTATTGTTGGAGAGCTTAATAAAATAGTGTACTGCTTAGAGTTTAAACACCCTGGTGTAAATGTTGTTTCCTGCATTAGCTTCACACTCCATACAATACAGGCAACATATTTCATTTCGTTCCTGTTTTCTACCTTAGCCATGGAAATTCTTGCATTCTGCAGGCGAAACATATTTGTTTCAGTTGCATGAGTGAGCAGTTCGCTCATCTGCTCTGTCAGTCCTTCCGCTTCAGCAGTATAAGTATTGAATGCGACTATTACCCGTGCATATTACGTCTTTGTGGGGCGTGGGCACTGATAGATAAGAAAATGGCTGAAGGAGGGGAGGCGAAATAGAGTGACTGGATTATATATTGATCAGTTTGGCAGCGACCATTAAGACAAACTGGTCGCACCACACAGAAAAATTGTCGCAAAATGCAACCATTTGGTTGCAATCTAGAGGCCTGATGATTTAGGTAAATGTGTTTCATATTATCAGGTTTATAAGAAAAATGTATGTAAAGACTGACTATGTCCTTGTTGTTTCCCTTTTTAGATCTTTTGGGGGAGGCTTTGTTCTCCCACATACGGTTTAACATCTCAGACAATTTCCAACAATTATCAAGCCAGCTAATTTGTCTCAGTGACAGCTAAACAAATGCTACAACTCCAACAGGAGGTCATTATCAAGGCAGCGCGGGGTAATGCATTTACTAACGCCTTGCTAAACCAACAATAAGTGATTAAAGCTCCAGGCTACACAATTAACCTCTTGGGAGAAACTCTTTCCCCCGATACCACGCAAACTACGACATAATGACTCTTTAGCTCTGGGTTTAAAATGTTCTTTGTGAAATGTAACAGATCACTGATGTTAAATAAATCTGCATATTACAGAACAACTAATACTACAGATTATAAAACATATTTCACTGTATGCTAACTATTTTTTGTGACGATGGCATAATGGATGCTTGCAAAAAGACTTCAATGTTGTACGCAAAAAGAAATGGTACCCATCTTGAGCTGGTGATTATCTCCTCAGGTGAATATAACCATGTTTTTCCTTACGTTAATTTGGAGATTTTATTTGGCTGGTGGGACTTGTGCCCATTTAAGACAACCATTATCTGAAGTTCTTCACAAACATATTTTTTCTGTGAATTCTTAAGTGTGTGCATTTAACACAACCCTACATTCCCCTAACAGTACCCAGCACAGCCACAATATTTATTTCTGCTGACTTGCGAATTCTCTCTCTCATTATGCTACACTATCTTTTTGTGAAGCAGAGATGAGTTGAATTGACACTTAGTTCATGACAGAAAAGTATCTTGGCTTGGTACAGATCATTCATTCACTCAATTGCATGTTCATGGCAGTAATGGTTTCAAATGCAGAAGCTACGTGTCTGACTGATGCACCGCTACAGGGCCGTAAGTGAAGATAGACTAGTTTAATTTGCGCTAAAAGACTGAAGCCAAACTAACAACAACATTTCTCACTGGATGTAATGCTCAGTTCATAGGATCTGACGGTATGATGTGAGCGATGCTGTTAAGAGCCTTAAAGCCGGGTTCACTCTAAAAAAAAATACATGTAGCATAGTAAATATCACTGTACTGTTAAATACTATTATATTACATATTTAAAAATCTTTTAACCAATTTATTTCAGTAGGACATATAAAAAAGATAAAAAATCCAACAGTAAATTTCTCTACAATTTACATATATTATTTAAGTTTATTTAAATAAAATAAATTAACTAAATATATTTTTATTATATACTATTTTTTGTTTAAATTGTTGCATGTAAATAAGTGTATAGGAAAGCTCGATTTTGGCATGACATTTGACAAAATCGATATAGACTCTGTCACATCTGTGATGTAAACAAAGAGTTCCATACTCTTTCAAAAGAGAGATTTATTCATTATAATGAAAATACCTGAAAAGATTTGAAGAACAGCGATAGAATATGACCAATGGCATTTCCTGGAACCAATCGTTCTTCTTCTGTTTCCCATATTCAGAGATTCTGCGCAAGAGTCCCGAGTTAACCCTTTTGGCATTATTTAGGGTAAAATGTAACCAACTTTGTATCTCTTAAATCAAGAAATCATTTAAACTAATTTGACAGGTGTGCAACGTGTTGTCATAACAACGTGATACTTCCTGTTTCCTTTTCTGCCAGTATGTCCTGTAATGACATCTTGTTTCATTCTAAGTTGATAATCCTCCGTATACCGCATCCTTTAGAATATGATACCTATGGTACACAAGGACGCAGACTTACGAAACAAGACACAGCTATTGACTAACAAAGATCATAAGAATTGCACGATATATCGCCGAGCCCTAATTATTATAAATATAATTAATCTAGGCAGCCATCCATTAATTTATTGAATACAGAAAGTACCTTGTTAGTCACTGATATCAACAGATTTTTTCTCCTCCTCTATCAAGCTTTTAAATAGACCAATGTCACGCACCCGGCCAAAGCAGGTCTTAACATCTAAGCAGGTCTTGTCATAAATGAACTTTTAACCGCTGCAACATTTCTCAACTCTGACAAGAGTCCCTTGAGGTTACTGAAGTGAAACACAAGTGTGGCATAGTAAATATCAACACCACAATAAAATCAATACAATGTTCAGCACAGTAAGTCAAAATGTCACACGGGCCTAGTGGTCTAAAACGAACAGAAGGATGAACTGGAAAACCTGGTTAGAGGGAAGCCACAATGGGAGACGTAATATGGATTACGAGTCAAAGCTTTTACCCAATTCAAATTGTACACAGGAGTAATCCACACAACATGATAAATACATTTTTGTATAATGAAATTTACATGTTTTTCTTGTTATTTTACACTCCCCATCTAAATCTTTAGACTATAACCATAATCTGACATTTTACCGCAACTCAAAAAAAGTCTGTCAAATAAAACGGTAAAATTATTTTTTTAGTTTCTAAAGTCATACAGTATCTTAGCACAGTTTACAGAAGTGACTAAACAAATAAGACAAAATAAGGCTCTGGCCCAACAAGAGGGTGTATAATGTTTGAGTTTTCACATTTCAAAAGCTAAAATCTTGTTGATGCCCTAATCTTCTTCACAAACCACAGGACAGAACATTCCTGCTCGTAACAAACATACCATTGGAAATCAATGACAGGCACTTAAGCCTGACGGCTTCTATGGAGTGGACGAACAACTTCTTGTCTCCTGTTCGCCCACTCAATCAAGCGCATGCTCGACTGCGGCCCACGTCGAAGATGGAACCCCTTCGACCGGTTCATACAATGGACGTCTGCGCTAGGTTAACAGAACGCTCAGTTGCTCTACTGTATCTAGCATTGTCAAAGAGCTTGTGGGCTGCAGAGTGATGTAGGCTGAATAATCATTGACACTCAAGTGCATTCTGGGTTCAGTCGCTAACAGAAGCGATGAGTGGGTGCTGAGTTTATGCAGTGCAGACGCAGCAGGTTCTGAGATTGTGACGACTCCCATGCAAGCTCCATTACTCAACTGTGAGCACTGCATGATCGGAAAATTCTTCCATTAGACAATGATAGGGGAAAAGGTTGAGAAGAACCGATGTCATGACTGATGTCTGGCCGAATGCATGGAGTTGATTGGGAAGCCAGAGCTTGTGGGATTGACATTGGGGAAAATTATGAGACCATGAAAAAAATCGTATAAGTTTACATCACGTGTAGCAAGTGTGTATTACTATATTTAACATTCTTTTCACTTTCACTTAAAAGATTAAAGAATGACCCACATTGGTAAGCTATTTACCATAAACTAGGTATGATGACATCGTAACCACTCGCGGCGAAAATTCTGACTCAAAAATGTGTTCCAAGCCGCGCGGTACAAAAATGTGTATGTCATTCAATATCTTCTCCTGGCCGCCTGGTGGTAGTATGTTTTTCCTGAATACGACGATAACTGCATAGAGTACAAGCCCCTGAAGCGTTGGACACTTCGGGATTTCAGCCCTAATGTGATTTCAGCTCACCGCGGCTTTCAGAAAATTTGCGTTGCGTTCAACCGGTCGGTGGGCTTCATCTAAGCTTTGGACACTAATGAAATGTAGGTGGACCTAAATACACAGGTTTTATCTTGTTACTGACGAAATTCCATCGAAAACCATCGAGGAGAAAGTATTTAACTAACTCGCGGAAATTGTGAAGTCACATTTGTGGCGGGTAGATTAGCGAATGTACTGCAGGCGCAGTTCTAAAAAAACCATCGTCTGTATTCAACTCATTCTGACGGTGTTTTTCTGGAAATTAATACTCATGCTTTGAATATGTGTTGTATGAATATGAATGAACAATTAATATTGATGTGTATTGTTGTTTTCTCTTGTATTCTCAAAATAAATGTTTATGAATATGAATGAACGCTTATTAATTTTTATTTGTTTTGAGTGAGGTACCATGGGTCTGATGCCCATTCCAGCTAAAACAGTATATTTTCATGATTTCATTTGAAAGAACTAACAAAATTCTACATTCGTTTCAAATTTCGTGCAAATATCTGATAAAATAAGGAAGTTACAAGCAAAAATGTGTTAATTATAAGCATTTTCGGTCACACGACTTCCATTGGAGTTAATGTTAACTATTTTAGTATATTCCTCGGTATTATACATATCATAACTTTCGCAATCCTCAACTGATTTTCACAATTCGGGTATCGTCGGAAAGGGAATTTTCAGCTCTGTCTCGTCATGTCATCCATTTTGAGTTTAGGGGTGTTTGAAAATTTTGTCATCATACCTACATAAACGCTGCAATATTTCATGAAAAAATAGGAACTTACATTTTTCATTTTACTGGGACTTTAACCAAGCTTGACTCTGGGTTAAACAAAGTTTTACACTTTGTTCATGTCATTTTAAGTCAGGAATTAGCATTCAACGCTGAATAATGAAACGTCTCTGAGGAAAAGAGTTTACACGTCTTTTGAGACTCACCCCGCACTGCGGAAACAAAGCTACACAGAGTGAAAAGATGCGGTGTTAGATTGTAACAGCCGGTTATTTTTGCTACAAACAACCAATCATAAACTGCCTCACTGCTTTCTTCATTAAACATTCATGTACAGTCTCTGAAATGTCAATCTGTTGTTCCAGGAATGTTCCACATATCTTCATCTGACAAAAGACTGCAGTCAAGCCTAAAAAACTTGTGTCTTTGTCAATACTTTCTAACTGGGCTGGATTGACCTATAAAACCAACAGGAGAAACATGTCTAAAGAAATGAACCAACAACACGAATCCCTATGGAACTTAATTATCACATCATAAAGGCCACAACACACTACAGTCTTCTTAATATTGTGTTTCAGTGATTTTTGGCACATCTGGGAGCTTTCTTTCACTAGAGACTACAAAAGGCATAGGCTTTGAATAAGACCTCAAACAATGCATATTGATGATGATCTGTGGCATATATTGAAAGCATATAGAACCTCAAACAAAACAGTAACTGCATTAGGATTTGACAAATATTTTAGCCTTTTATATATAGGATATATACACTATTATCCATCATGACTGTCAACGAGAGCTAGGTTTGTTTTCTGTTGACAGACATAATTAATCACACAGACACTATACAAATATCATGTGAGGAGAGATTATAGGAGTTTAAGAAAACATTAATTTCAAGACAGTAAAAATAGAGATATTCCTTGAGATGGTGAGAAAAACAGCCAGTCATAACAGAAAGTGTTACCAGTATAACAATGTGCAAATAAAGGGACAAGGTAAACAAATATAACCTAAACACAGACAGATCAAGTATCAAATAAAAAGGTTAAAAGAGCGTACTATATTATTCTGCATAGTATAATACTATTGTTATTGTAGTGTTAGTTTAAACCGCTATATATAATCCGTCAAAAATATTTTTGGATACACTATATTAAAGATGTACAACATTAGTTAAGAAATATAACCTGATTGTCACGGAATGGTATGAAGACAAGTGTACGACAACTCCACAAAGAAGTATTTAATGAATCCCCAAAGCACAGGAGAGTAAACACAGGAACACAACCACACGTAACTATACACAATTCCTGTAATGACTATGCATCTTAAATGACGAATGTTAGACGGCTTGGGTGGAGCATCCGTTAACTCCTCCCCTTCAACTGTCAGTCTGCTGCTAGTTCCATATCAAAATGCAACGGCTGTCTTAAACATCCTATCAAATCACAGAACAATACAAAAGCCACCCCCACTATTTTTTCACAGGACCTTTAAGCCGAGAGGGGTCTAGCTGCAGCCGATGGTGCCAGTAGAGCTCCACTCTCAAACAGGAAATACGTCACCTCCACTTGCTCGCTGAGCTCTCCGAAGTTTGAACTTTAACTCGGGTAATTTTATCTCAGCATCCCTACACTACTTGCAGACTGACGCTGTCTTAATGTGCAATGCAAGCACAACGTATATGGCTTCCGTTAGATTATGCAAAAAGGATGAATAAACAGGATGTTGCATGAATTTCTTATTCAGGTTTCTTACAGGTTTAGAAAATCTGATTTTTTAATATAATCCACCGAAGTACTGAAAACCCTGATGTTACACACCCCGGTAACATAGTTGGCGATATACACCTAAACATGTTGGTTGCGACCCGCCATTAAAAGGAAAGAAGAAGAAGGAGAAGAACCTTTGATCGTTATTTACTGTTACTTGCAGTTGATGTGTTTTGTAAATAAAGTTTGTGTTTTTACTCAAAACAATTAAAACTTAATTTGTGGAAATTATTAATAAAAGCAAAAGTTGTATCTATTAACATAAGGTGATGCACCATGATACGGTGGGGCGCCAGGTCAAACTTTGGGGCTGAAAAAAACAAGTCGGTCGCAGGTGTAAATGCCTCGTTGGACACAGCCCCTTAATCATTTGGGGCCAGAGTCTGCTCATTAGTGAGCATGAGGTGCAAGCAGTGGTTTTAAGGTCCCGCCCATATTGACTCAATCGTAAGAAAATCGAAATCATGTTACCACACCAACAAACACTTTAACATATAACAGCTTGAAAAGAACTAAACTAAAATGACAGAAACCATACTTTGCAAAAATGCATTTGAAGTGCAAAAGGATGTATTTAGGTTGGGGTAATTCCAGTTTGTTTAAATGGAGCCAGCCACCAGGAGGCAAACAAATTGCATTTGCTTCACTTCTCAGGATTTGAGTGCCACCCATGTTAACAAATACAACCTTACTGTAAAGCGTTATCTTTTTCTCTGAATACTTTAGTTATATTTTAAATAGGTTTAATCAACATCCCGTTATAATGGTTAACCTAGATTATTCATTTATATAGAGCTGTTAATATAAAAACTATTCATGATGATTTAAATGTATATTTAGACAGAACACTGGTTCACACAGTTTATCAGCATTACTTGAAACTGTATTTTCTGTCCTCTTTTAATATTTCTGTTCCATTTTTCTTCTGTCCCCAAGGATAGCATTAATTCTTTCCAAGCACTTTCTTTATATGCACTTGACATCTTTATTACTTTATTATGCATGAACTTTAGAATTAATAGTATCACAAAAGAACATAAAGTTTTGGAAATGTGGATGTATTTTAATCCTAAATGTGTAGACTGACCAAACTCAAATGAATTAAAAACTTCTTACTTCTGCCATTTTACTATCTTTGCAAACAAAACTCTCTCCAAAAGACAAGCCTGACTACATAGAATGAATTGCAGACAGAAAGTTCTTCTCTTTTTTCATTTTTAAATAGTGTTGTCACAGAGAAAGGTGCGATTTCTCAAGACACATTCAGAGATACCTGTCAGGAAGCAGGGATGTTTAATGTGCTATAACAAATTGTTTATAGCACTGTCGTGTTAAAATGTGTACTGTGGTAGGCCATATGAGACCAGTTTCATTGCACTTATGCTTATGAGAGCAACACAGATCTCTGGAAGTCAAATTTAATATGTTTTTTTACCCAACAGAGACTTGTGTTTTTCATAAAGCTGATGGGTGAGTTCTTCAAAAAAGTCAAACAGAGAATTCCTCGGTATACGTGGAAAGATTGGCAGTGTGTGCCATTAAACAAACCAAAGACCTACAAATATACAGAACAGCTACTTCAAACTTTACAGTAAGTAAATTTAAAGGCACAATTTAGCCCAAAACCAGATATTGTGGGTCACCTTTAACTAAGCATCATGCAATCAATACATAAACAAAATTTTCCAATACAAAGGAAAATGTCTAGAGAAAATATTCAGGCTGTTCTTTTCAACCAATGTAGTTTTGAGAATTGTGTACACCTTAACAAATAATGACATCATTTTTTTCTTTGGGTGACAATTGCTAACCCAATAACAGCCCACGGCATCTTGGACTACACACAAGTTTCCACCTTTGCAAGCAGTCATTAGTTTTTCAATTTAACACAACTTTACAGTTCATCGCACATCCAAATAAACAAGTTCCAGCCTGTGAAAATAGTGAAAACAGAAATAGTGTTTAACTGATGGATGTTAGTCATAACATAAGTCACTGTACACTGCCATCGGCAGCAATGACTCACAAAGACTTCAACACATTGCAGTCGGATTCATTTATGTAACTTTTTTCACACTTTTATTTTAGCACACTGATCTTCAAACATCCTCTCTTCACACCAGAGCAAAACGCTTAAGCGTATGATTCCCTTTAAAGTACTTGATGAGCAAAGTGCACATTATTAGCGGTTATGAAGTCAACAAGCAGATTCTGCCATGCTAATATCTCCAGCCAAATCTCCATTTAGCTGGTTGATGTAAACAGAGTGCTAAATGAATAGGAAGCAAATAGGTAAATAGCTTTCTGTAAAAAAGGCTCAAGGAAAACAACCATCATCAGGACTTAATTTTAAGTTAAAGATGTTAAGAATCTTAAACTGGACGATCGTATCTACAATTTGAGTAAACAATTATAGATCAATTGTTTTCTAACAGGGATTAAAACAGCAACGAATCTGCAAAACAGTTATTGTGCCATCTCAATGTCACTTTTACCATCCGGATGCCAGGAAACAGCAGTCATTGGGGAATGAGACCAGAGAGCCTGTGGCCTTCTTAACCCAAACTACATCCTCCTTAAGCTTCTGACCAGGATTTCTAAACGGATTAAACCCATAAACAATCTCCTTAACATTATATCAGATATATATATCAATTCATGCCAAGCAATTTCTGTATATCAAACATAAAGAGAGAGTTGGCTGAATTTCAACCGACAGTATCCTTTCTTCTTAACCCTGATTACACAAAAACAAGAGTAAATCCGATTTCACCTGAGCTAAACTCTGAATATAGTCCTGTGATGGACTGGCCGACTGTCAAAGGTGTTTTCCTGTTTTAGGATGGCTGGGGTAGGATCCAGCACTCCCTGCGACCCCATAAGTGATAATCGGTATGAAGAATAGCTGGATAGATAAACCCTGAATGTGCGTTACATTCATAACAGTTCATAACAGTCAGCAGAAGCAAAAATGAAATGGGGCTTATTTAAAATATGCAGAGGAAATAAAGAATATATAAAACAAACATACCTAATAAATATTAAGTTAGTATAAAATACGTAAAACATCATATATAGTTTTTAACTTAATATTATATATTTTTATTATAATTTACAAACATGTTATACTGAATTAATATAAGACTATTCTAAACTATATTACACTTTTATTAATATAGTGATAAAGTGCTGACAGCAGCACATGCTTGATGTGTTCTTTAGTTGTAGAAAAATGAATGCAATTCTCACAAGGGTCAAACACTATTTAACGTTACAGTTTGTAATATTTATACACATGAACCTAACCGAAACAATCACTTAGTTCGCAGTTTTTTTGTGTAGAAATTAAATAAAGTGGAAACAATCTAAACAAAAGTGATACGGCTAAAGCTATCCTGCAATATCATGACAGAGAACTTGACAAACATAAAAACGATTCGCTTGGACCAATTCGTGAAAAAGAGACGTTATGATCATACGAACATGACTGATCATCGTATAACTTACAAATACAAAACAAATATGAGCAAATGAACACATGACATTAACAAAACAATCCCTCTCACTCACCTCTGTCTGAACACGCGTGCTGTTTTTGGTGAGAAAACGAATGCGCCTGATCTATGTAATCGAAACATATTACAAACTAGCTTACGTAGAGAACACAGTGTGTACTAAATATATTTTATTCATTATATTAATACGCTGTTAAAAAAATGATGTGAAAATAGAGTTTTATTTTTATGTTTAGAAGTAATTTCCAGGTTATTTGTTCAGGCGCGCTTCGCGAACATGCTATTTTGGGGTCCTAGCGCCAAACTGACAACATTGTTTTCATCATGGCGGCATCCAACAGAGCGCAGGTGCTGTCACTTTACAGACTGTTGCTCAAGGAGAGCAATAAATTCCCCTCTTACAACTACAGGTATTTACACGAATCCATGTTTTTATATCGGTATCAGATTATATTTTATAAAAGGAGCTTTCGCTGCTTGTTTTAGCCTGCTGCTGTATGATGGGGTTGAGTATATTAGCATCAACATAGGACACGAACAGCATGTCATAATACAAAGGTGTTTATCTAAATTTGTGTCTGGATTCTAGATAAGCAGCTACTTCTAATTCTTGCAGCAAGTTTTTATAAAGCAGAACGTTTACATTAGGCTGTTTTACAACAAAAGAAACTAGTAAAATATCTTTTAGCCTTTTTTTTATAAGGCTAAAAGATAATTTAACCATTGTTTAACTTTGTGTAGGTGATCTGAGTATTTTGTAAGCTGCATAATAAAAATAGGCATATTGTGCACAGTATAAATATTGCATGGCACATAATAGATCCAGTAGCAAGCGTAGTAGGATGTTAATCAAAGCAAGCCAAAATATTCCTTACCAAACACAAACTTGAAATGTTAGCCTATTAAATGGCAAACATGTCTCTGTTTGGTTAATAGTAGTTGTATATGAAAGATTTAGAATTAATTGTTCGATTTGCTGTTTGGTCATTTGGTCAAACAACTTGGTCATTTGGTTTATGTATAGTCTCAGCCTCCGACCCATGGGCCCATGGACCTTTTTCTTAACATTTGAAGCATGAGGCACACTTGTGCAGGGATAATGCGCACGCCTTCAGGAGGTCGTCTGTTTTCGAAAATAATCGTACAGGTGTATCTGTCTTTTATAAACGTGATCAAACTACTTCGAAGATACAAAGTATGCAATACTACTCTATAGGTACTCAAGATTAATTTAAGAAAAATTTCTGTGTTACTTCCGTTTGAGCGGTCTGCCTGGAAACAACACGAAGTCGTATGATTAAAGAAGTAAGCTGACGTGTTTACATCGGTTGCAATAAGAATTCATCACAATCGACTAAACGCTTAATGTCTTAAATTATGCAAAGATCACAGCATAAACTCATAAATATTGTTGTTGCTGTTAACTTTGGACATCTGCTTGAATGTACGTTGGTCTGTTACTGAGGGGACATTTCCACACCTCTAAACGTACGGGGATCAAAACAAACATGATTGGTTGCTTTCTTTACCGATCAGATATAACATAAGGCCTCTCGGGCCGGCCTTGGCCAATGGAAGCAGCCAAAGTTCCCAGACCTTCAGTATACTGAAGCGCTACAGTTTATTGAAGCACTTTACTCCACCTTATATTTTGACATTTCTCCACTTTTCTAAAAGTCATACCTGCTTATGCTTTATATTTTTCTTTTTTGATCAAATAATTGGAGACAAATAATCGAGTTGTAAGAATCGACACTATTCTTACAACTCAATAAATTGTTGTTTACATGTTTTTTACACTTACAAAATAAGTATTTTCTTTATTATATTAATATTGCAATAATTTTCAATGTTTTGTTCTTATTCCAAAAAATACTATTTACAAAGAATTACGATTGTGCCTTAGAATCAAGTACACAAAAAGATATTATATGACAATTTTTTTAAGATAATTAAACATACAATTTTTCAAATCTCTGAAGCAGACAATTTCTCACTGTAATCTTTAGACATTAGTCCTCATCAGCCAGTGTGGCTGTAGTTCAAATGGTACTAGAGACTGCGCTAACAACACGAATGTCATGAGTTTGTGTCCCAGCAAATAAATAAAAAACGTGTAACTCGAATGCAGTGCAAGTAGCTTTACATAAAGCATCTGCCAAATTTAAATGTAAACCAAATTTCATAATAGCCCTAGTTACTTCACTTTTATCGTGTGGAAAAGAAGAGTAGCATGACTAGCCATCCTGACTTCTCTTTTGTAATCTATAGTGTAAAAATGAGTGTAAATAAATAATGCCCCTTTAATTACCAGTGAGAGATTCAGGGGAAATTAATCCATAATATAATTTCTACAGGATATTCTATATTCAGTGTGTTTGTATTACAAATAGCAATAAAAGTCTTAAAGTGTTAACTGAATAAAAATCTGACAACTAAAGGAAAATCCTCTACCAAGTTTCCATAGAGCTTTGATATTCCCTCTGAAATCGCTGTATTCTTTTATAATCCTTTTAGTTTATATTGCAATTCATTGTGTCTCATTTAAGAAACATGGACAGAATTTCTTTCTGTGTGAATTCTTCATGAACCCATTTGCGATAAATTATCGATTTGAAAAGGATGTGTTGAGCAAATTCTCAAAATATAGCTACATACATTGTCAATTTGTCAAAGTCAATTGAATGCAGTAAATTGTGTTAGAATCGGCCTCAATTTTTGAAACGTGAAGTTTTTGTAATTCAGTGGCTATTTGATTTAGTTTGCTTGAGAATAGTTTCACACTCACATTGGCAACTCGAATTTGGGTGCAATAAGGATCGAAATGTACCTTTTATATTGGATTTTTTTGTGGTTGGTGGTTTGAGTTCTGTGTGTATTTGGTTTGAAATTCTCAAATTTGCACAGGAGACAAGAGTTGAAAGAGCATGTAGAGAGAGAGAAGGAGGGGGTAAGGGGAGTAAAAAGAGTGAATGAAATCCAGGAGAACTGAGAGCGACTGCAAGATGATTGAAAACAAGAAACAAATTCAGCCAGTGAAAGGCAATGATTGAGAGGCGAGAAATGAATGAACGGTTGATTTTGATAGAAGATAAGTCACAACAAAGATCCAAAGAGAAATAGATGTCTTCTGAGAGTTGGAAGCACGTTTTCTGTGTGCCTGCTGCTGATTACCAATAGGGCTCCAAGTACAGAAAGTAGGGCACGCTCTTACGTAAAGCTTCTTCCCAATAAATATAAGCCTCCCCCGTGGCTTTCGGGTTCGACGTTAGCGCAGAGCCAATGACGACATATCTGCGCTGGATCTTATTCATAAAGCACACAACCAATAAAGCTTTAAAAGCCAGAGATAAATAAGTGATCAGGGACCGGCTCTCCCCGCATCATGCTGAGGTTTCGCTTGTGAAATCTCACAGATCTCCCTTGAAAGTGTGTGCGTCACTCTGCCAAGCTGCTTTATTTGATCGCGTCAGTGAGGCGTCCGTGATGCCTGCTGGAAATAAAAGGCTTTTTTTTGTCTTTCTGTTTGTATTGATTCATTCATAGCTGTTTGCTCATTCAACATGACCGCACATGTTCTTTCTCCACTGCAGAGACTAAATTAATGCATACATCGACATAAAATTTTACTTTATATACATTAACAAAAGTCTGGGCAAGTTTGTGAAAAGTTGAGTCTGCTTTTTATTTCAGATGTTTTTTTCACCTTTGTTCAGCCTGTCTTCAGTTTTCACGACAGTATACTCCATAAACTCCAGAGATAGTCTCGATCTTAGGGTAATGCTGCTGTGCTTAAAGGAATTTATGCTCATCCACTGTTCATCCAAAATTTAATCTTAATCTTTTATTTACTTACCATCATGACATCTGACAGGTGTATGTGACTTTCTTTCTTTAGCCAGACACAACTTAGTTATTCTGAAAGGTGTCCTGGCTCTTCCAAGTTTGTAATGGCATTGTGTCAAATTTGAATCGTCTTTGAGATACATGAAGCCAGCATGCCGCCACTAGGCGTGTAATACACATTCAAAGTCTAACGCTCTCTATCTTGGCTAAATATCTCAAAGAAATAAAAATGTGTTCGCTTTAGAAGACATTTTACTCTAGAATGACCACAGTCATATGAATTAGTTTAATGACGGTTATATGCGCTTTTTGGAGCTTTAAAATCTGGGGCACTCTCAAATGCCAATACCAAGCTGGAAACATTTATTTTTGGGTGAACTATTCCTCTGAGAACAGGGCAATAGGCCTACAGTATATTGAAATTAAAGGTGCTGTGGGTAATTTTTTTGCAGGATCTATTGACAGAAATGCAATATAATATACATAACTATGTGTTCAGAGGTGTATAAAGACCTTACATAATGAAGCGTTATTTTATAGCGCAGTTTATAACGCACATTTGAAAAAGCTACACTCGTCAAAAATCATCATTATAGATATACTTTATTTTCATGAAAATACCTGAAAAGGTTTGAAGAACAGCGGTATAATATGACCATTGTTATTTCCTGGACTTGAGTGTGTAAATCGTAATTCTTCTGTTGCCCGTATTCAAAGTTTCTGCGAAGAGCGTCCTCTGGCTTTTGGATGTGGCGGCATTTAACCTTAATTCATTGAGAAACTGACCATAAGAATTGCATGATGAAGTGGGTAAAATAAGTTTTGAATACATCACCATTTTTCTCAATAAATGTATTTCTAAACATTCGGTTGACCTGAAATTTTCAACTTCGTGTCGGTAACGACTAGGGCTGCAACAACGAATCGATTTAATCGATAAAAATCGATTACTAAAAGAGTTGGCAACGAATTTCATTATCGATTCGTTGTGTCGCGCGACACGGAGACGTTTGATTATAAAAAAAAAACTTTATTTGAGCGCGTAGCGGAGTGAACACACTCGGTCTCTCTCGCGCACTGATGCTAGCAGAGTTCGGCGCCTCATAGACAGGGCAGAGCAAAAAAAAAAACGAGGAAAGATACGTGGCGGAGGCAGAGAAATCCGCCCGACCAAAGTCATCCAATGTGTGGGAGCATTTCACACTAAATAACAGAAAACAGAAAAAAACAGAAAAAGAAACAGAAAAAGTGTGTTAACTGCTAAATATGCTAAAGCGAGATGGCGGGAGCACCACGGAAATGATCCAGCACCTGAACGCAAACATGTTGGAGGCTTTGATGAGGAGGAAGGGAGTTCAACAGCAGGTTAAGTCATTACACAATCGTACTTTTGTTCCGTTTTGAAGTGAGGAACGTAATGTCCCCGGTGCTGGTGTTTACTCGTTATCCAGCTTGACTAGCATGACAAGTTAGCGTTAGCTCGTTAATAACAGATGTGAAGCAGGGTGGGTTAAATACACAATGCACTTTGCATTGCAAGACTAAAGACACGTTTTTATTCACTAGCATTTTTTGAACCATTCATTTATCAATCTGTTGTCATGTATAGCTACACTGCAAAAACAGCTTTCCTTACTTAGTAATTTATTTCTCGTTTCCAGTCCAAGTATCTAAAAAAAAAAATCAAGATTACTAGACAAGAAAAATGGCATGAGAAAATTAATAACTCATTAAGATTATTTTTCGTAACCCATTGGCAGATAATTTTGCTTGTTTTAAGCAAACAATCACTTCATTTTGAGGTGTTTTTTCAGAAAACAAGACATCATTTCTTATGCTTTTTCATGTGTCTAATAAATGTTTCTTGATTTAAGATTTTTTTTGATATTTGGACTGACAACAGGACAAAACTACTAAGTTAGAAAAGCAATTTTTGCAGTGTATATTCTGTGCTTTGTCCCATATAGGTTATTATTGACAAATATATTTGTGTGTGTTGTACTTTTTAATTTAATTTATAAGTTATTTTATAGCACTTGGTCATCTTCAGCTGTGCTTAAATGTGGTGTATAAATGAACCTTACACTTACTACAATGATGGTAATAATTTAATGAATAAGCTTCAAGTGAACTTGAGAGAGAGTGTGTGTGTGTGTCAGTGTGAGAGTTTGTGAGTGTGTGCGTCTGCAAAAGTGTTTGCATCTGCGAGTGTGTGCGTCTGCAGTGTAGTGTAGAGAACAAGTTCTGACATTCAAACAAATCCTGTCAAATTTTCTGATTTGTATTGTTCTTTATAAATTATTTATTGTTCTGGCAGCTCAGGTGGCACTTTATTTTAAAAAAAGTCTATATATTTGGCAGATGTAAAGCATACATGTGTATGTTTTTTGTGTTAGTCCATTTCTATTTTATTATTATTATAACAGCTCAGGGATGTTCAAGGAGCAACATGTTTGTGCACTTTCTAAAGATTTTAGTTCTGATTTTGAATAAAGGGTTGGAAATGAATGCTTTTCTTGGTTTATGTTTTTATCCGATTCATCGATTAATCGAAAAAAAATATTTACAGATTAATCGATTATTAAAATAATCGTTAGTTGCAGCCCTAGTAACGACCCAAGCAATCCGTACATGCAAAGAAAACAAAACAAATAATTTCCGAAATTAAGTAATGTGACGATGTGTAATAAAATGAAAAGACATAGAGGAACGTATTGAAATTCACTGAAATTTATTTAATACCTTATATTTTCTTTGTTGGTTAAGACAGCGTCAAGACAGCTTCAGTATCTGAGAAACTAGTCTCATGCATGTTGGTCATGTGTGATTTTGGCCCATTCTTCTCTAGACAAACAGGTTCCGTGGGCCTTTCCCAGTTCCTTCCATTGATTTTCTATTGGTTTCAAGTCAGTTGATTAGCTTGGCCATTCTAGCAGTTACATTTTTTCTCTGAAAACCAATTGAGAGTTTGCTTCGCTGTGTGTTTAGGATCATTTTCTTGCTGAAATGTTTACCCTCGTTTCATCTTCATCATCCTGGTAGATGGCAGCAGATTTTAAACAAGAATGTCTCATTACATTTTTCCATTTATCCTCCCTTCAATAATATAGCAAGTTTTCCAGTGCTGTATGATGAATAAACAGCACCACACCATGATGTTTTTGGGTTGATGTGCAGTGCCATTTGACCTCCAAACATGGTGTGTATTATGGCATCCAAAGAGTTCAATTTTGTTCTCATCTGACCAGACTTTTTCTCCCTGTATGTCACAAGCTTGTCTTAATTCTGTGCAGCAAACTTAAAATAAGCTTCAACATTCTTTAATAAAACTTCACATGCAATGGAGTCTTGGGTGGTGAGCGTGCATACAAGTCATGGTGGTTGAGTGCATTACTAATCGTTTTCTAATGCCTGGTCTTTCTGAAGCTCTCCACAAGTGGTCCTATGCTCTTGGACAACTCTTCTGATAATTCTTTTCACTCCTCTGTCAGAAATCTTACGAGGAGCACCTGGCCGTGACCAGTTTATGGTGAAATTATGTTCTTTCAACTTCCGGATTATGGCCCCAACAATGCTCACTGGAACATTAAGAAGTTTAGAATTTATTCTGTAACCACTGGCATCAGTATGTTTTGCAACAATTAGGTTGCAGAGGTTTTGAGAGAGCTCTTTGCTTTAACCCATCATGATATGTTTCCTGTGTGACACCTTTTTAGAGGCCATCAGTTGGGACTGAACCAGCTGATATTATTTTCCACTGAAACAAGGGGCAGGATTGCTTTCTAATTACTGATAGATTTCAGCTGGTCTCTGAAATTATTTGTTTAGTTTTCTTTGCATCTATGGATTACTTGGGTTGTTACCGACACATGGGGGAAATCTGGTGAAAAATGGTGACATTTTCAATACTTCTTTTATCCACTGTATATCATCCCAGCCTACAATTTTTATAAATAACTTTATTCATATATGAGTCACTTTATAAGTCACTTTGCACTTCTACTGCACATTTCTACTCTTTTCTTCTCATCATAATTCTCGTATTTTCTTTTACTTTTGACTCTTTGTAAACATATCCCCTTGTAATCAACCTGTTTAGCATAGTTCTCATCTATTTTCTTCATTTTGACCAGACTCATCATTTTCCAGGTAAAATGTGTGAAATCCACTTCAGGGGACGGAAGCATCTTTAGCTAATAAAACATGGCCCATGTATTCACAGCTGAAGGTGTCATTAAATATTAAGCCATTGTAATTGGTTCCGCTTCACAGAACCACGAAACAAGTTGTTTAATGTTCCTTTAGATGCCGATTATTCCTCATGTTTTCTAGTCGGTGAGGTGAATTAATGTGTGTTTAACTGCCCATGGGTGATGCTACGCTAATTGTCGCCTACAGAACAAGAGTTTGTGAGATATTTAAGCGCAAGTTCCTGCTCGTCTCCAGAAACATCTTTGTTAATCAAGTCCCACCAGCTACAAGAAACAACACATTATGTTATTGTTTAAGGTCAGCTTAAGCACATCCAACAGCATGACGCGTTCCCTTAAAAACACAGGAAGGCGAGTTCTGTTTCTCTGTCACACGCATCATGGCTCATTTGTAAGTCTGGCGGCTTGGCACAGGTAGCGTTTGTCTCTCCGAGGATTCGGCGTGTGTGCTGCTCGATGAATCAGCCGTTCCTACGCCGGTGACACAGACCAACTGCTTAATTGTCCAATGGGTCCAACCAGATTTCACCACGGATCCACAGCTCGCTCTCTGTTTTCCTCTTCACAAACGCTTTGTCTTGCTGGTGACCTTAAAGCCAGATGGCTGTAAATGCTGAAAATAACTATCAGCTGTTGCATGAAATGAATGATATGAGTGGATTATTATTAACCGGGTCTCTCTGTGGTAATGAGATAATGAAGTGATGTAAACTGAGTAATTGTTGGCCTAGGAGGATCACATTTGTGAAATATTCTTCAGGCTGTTGTTTTTTCCCTGTTGTAATGTACAAGGGCTCATGTCATTGTCATATACAGTGCTTTCAGGCAAAAAGTATAGCAAATCCCTTTAAAATAATGCTTAATAAGGTTTAGCTACACTTCTGTTGCCTGAACATTGAGTAACATGGCATATCCAGAGGTTTATGGACAAAATCTTGATCTGAATCTTTTCGTGTATTTTACACGGCTGTGACACTGTATACACACAAGCACTTAAAATGCACATCAAAGTGCACTTCAAACACTTCAAAGTCCCCTGTTTATCTCTGACTCTTTTGACGTGTCTGTCAACGTGGTTTTACTAAAGATGACCCATTATTTCATTCTCACGTCGCAATTTTGCATCTGTCATCCGTTGTGTGTGATCTGAGATTTTTCACCCTGCGCACGAGTCTGCTCTCATCCGTTCTGTCTACCTCTCTCAATCTTTCTCTGTGGGTCTCTCTCATTATTTTCTGCCTCCCTGAGCCTTTCCGCCTTTCCTCCCCTTCATTTTTTGACCCCTAATCCAGTGAAGCGGGAGGAGGTTTGAATTTGACTGTCAGACTCGGAGCGAAGTTGCCTGGTCTTGGTGGAGGAGCTTCATCTGGTGCCAGGCGGCACTTTGATCTCGCTGTGGTATGGTCGGTTCCTCTGTGCCCCGCATTGCATGCGATGCCAGATTAAAAGACTGAAGAATGTTGACACCCTAGAAGCATCAAGGTGCGAATCAACCTCACAGTTTAGTAACTAGCCGTCTAATGACTGCTCCATTATTAGCATGTGGCACACACAGCGCTGCCGCTAATGAACTCTGTCATCCAGCAGAAAAGTGATTTGAGTTTGTCTTTGCATTTCCCAGTGCGCTGTCGCAGCGGCCCTTGTCTCCTCACTGCAGTATGATGAGCTCACTGTATCCTTGCCAATCCATTCACGTTTCGCTAACAGATTTGAGTTCTATAGCAGTAGTAGATGCAACATGTAATTTGAGTATTTATTTAACTGTTACTGTTCTAGGTACAATATGACAGTTACTGCATTTGAAGAGATGGAAAAGACCGCATTCCTGACACAGACTGCCTTCATGAGCAAGTTCCCTAACTCCGTCTTTTTGACTTCAGAACGTGACACATTGAGCTGTACTGATCCACATGAGCTCCGTCCCACAGAGAGCTTCAAATGGCCCTCCGTACCGGTTTCTGTGCGTCACAATTTCAACAATTGTCATGTATTTATCACTTTCAGTGGAGAAGCCCTTCCCCCACATATATACTGCATATATTGCATTTCACATAAAAATATACTTACTTTTATATATAATTATTAGAAAAAGTATTTTTTGCAACCCCTGGTAAGTGTTCTGCTTTTTCCTAATTTATCCATCAGATTACAATCATGTGCAATGAACGCCTCTTTCTGAAGGGCCAGATAGAAATGCACAAGGCGCTGTCATGAATAATAAGGAGAAATGTCTTCTCATTATTCAAAATAACACAGGCTAATTATGAGACACATACGAGTCCTCAATGTACTATAGTACATCGCCACGTCACAAAAATAGCCTAAAAAAGCTCAAAATTTACTAGTTTTCCATAGTGTAATAACGTACGGTTGCTAACATTGTTTTCTAGGATGTGCAACACAAACAAATGCAAGCTTTTGTTAAATCTAAATAAATGTTGATTAAGGTTTTGTGGTGAAAGCTAAATGTGCAAGACGCAACTTTTCAAAGAGGTTTTTTTCAATGTAACAACTGCATTGCAGCATACTATTTAAAACAGCATATTTAAAAACGTAAATTAAATGTATCAATATATCGTTTTGTTATCGTTTATGTCTTATTTCATTTATTATAAATTAGATTTGTTTTACATATATTAATTTCATTGTATGTTTTTGAGAATTGTAAACTTTAATAACCTGTCATTTTCTGTTACTTTATGGTTTTATTTTACAGTATTTTTGAAATGTGGCATAAAAAAGTGAAATTACAAGAATGAACTGAAAATGTACAAATTGGCGGTAAAATAACATTAAAAACATGTTAACACGTACAAGAAATGATAACATGAACAAAAACGTTTTATTATGCCACCCCAGCTCCCTTAATATTATTTTTATTGTATTTTTATTCATTTTGCTCATTCTTAATTTGCACGTATTTATCTCACCTTGCATCATTTGCTCAATGAAAATATTATTAATATTAAATAACCTTTTTAAATAAATTTGAGATTAATTATAATGAATAAATATATTAGAAATACATACAAATATCGGCCAAAAATAGCCTAATTTAAAAACAGATGATGATCAGGGCCCTATATCCTGTCAATCAAAAGAGGACAGTAAAATGCAATTATATTTTGCTAGGTATATATAAAATGTTAAGAAACATCGTCAGTTTGATGTTCAATATGAATAGTATTTATATGAATTAATAACATTCCGAAAGTTAAGAAATATTAATTTAATCTTCAGAATCTTTATCGGCAGACATCACACTGAATAATTGGCCAACATTATCGGTGGAGAGATTTAGTTTTGGTGCATCTTAAATAAAAACATTTTTAAATTAGTTGGCCTTAGACTTAGATTTTATGTGATATCGACAAATATACAGCCTCAAATAATTTTCTGTGTTTGCATTATACCGAAGAAGCTTTAAACCGTTCACTTCTTTGTCTAAGAAAGCTCAGACTCCTCCCATTTGAGTGTTCATTGTTGCTATAGAAACTAAGCCAGAGGTTGTGAAAAGCTCAGTGAAGTTTTTCATAGTAGATAAGAGTATCTCTGAGGTGTCATCTCTTGTGTTACTGACACAATTTAAATTCAGCATAATTACAAGGACAAGCCCTCTGGAGAAACCTGGAATTTAGTGTTTTATTTGTGCGATGGTGATGACTCGTAATTCGCTACTTATATCGAACCAGCATCCTTCCATTTATTAGCGTTCACCATTATACCACATCATCCACATTTTGACTGCAGGTGCTGGTTTGAACATTTTCAGTAGTGCTTTTAACAGGACCAGTATTACCATTATTGCTTGGATGGATGGATGGATGGTATTACCATTATTGCACGGGATATATACAAACCTAAGTATTAAACTTTGATCTGTATCAATTTGGCATGAGCATTTGTACTACAGATACAGTATGACAGAATTAAGTAAACCTCAAATCATGCAGGTTGTTGAAGAGTGGGAGTTATTTTAACTTTCCTAAGTCATCAGTTTTTCTCTGGCAAGTGATAAGATCTGCAAAATAATATTATAGATTTATCTTAAAGGAGGGAGCTAAGCCAAATTTAGTCATCCACGGAGACTTGACAAGGGAGTTTTTTTGCCCTGAGCCAATAAAAGATCAACTTAGCAACACCCTGGAAACTCCTCAAAATTGTGGAGGTGTCTTTTGTGTGGACAAGCACTACTTAAGGCTGAAATGTGTGATTTAAAAAAAGCCTATTTTGACAGAAATGCAGTATAAACCTTCCTCACCACAGTTTGTTTATTTGTTTATTTCAGGCAATGGCACAAAAAAGTACAAAGTAGACAAATATAGTTAAGTCATATAGTGCAAAAAAACTGAATATACAGTATTTAAATATGACAATCGAATTCTGCTTGAAAGGGAGTGGGAAGAAGACAATTTATTTAATCCCTCCCCATTTGGTGATTATACATTGAGCTTCATTGTTACTTTACTCACAGATTGTTTACAAATGTTATGTCATGGTGGAGTTGCCACAAATAACAAGTATTTATTTTAACAACGTTTATTCCAACAAGTAGAAGAATAGACAATATACCAGCGATAGTAATGGACAATGTTAAGAAACATTGAGCACATGTTAACACTATGAGACCGAGTACAACAGCAATATAAATTAAAGACCCTCATCTCTGTATTTTGACCAGACCCGATGTTTATATAACAGTTTAAATTGATAAAGAGTTTGGCATTGCTTTTGTTGCAAGTCCAGTTTGTTCCATAGTTTCACTCCACATACAGACACACAATAACGTTTACGGATGCTTTTGGCTCTTGGTAATGAAAAATATCCAAAACCTCTCAAGTTATGAGCTCGCACTGGAGTTTTAAAAAAACTTTTAAATGCTTTATATGAGACTATTGATGTATTTTATTTTACAAGATCATCAAGTTTTAACAGCTTTGACTGCGTAAACAGATTATGAGTATGTTCTAGAAAACCAACCTTGTGAATGATCCTCACAGCTCTTTTCTGTAAAATGATCAGAGGATTTATTGTGTTCTGGTAATTATTTCCCCAGACTTTAACACAAAACATAAGGTATGGTAGTACCAGAGTACAGTATAAAGTACGGAGTGCATTTTCATCAAGGTATAGTTTTGCTTTATTTATAATTGAGTGGGTTTTGGAGATTTTTGTTTTTATGTGTCTGACATGGGGTTTCCATGACAATTTACTGTCAATTATTTATTTCTATCTACAAACACCGCAGGTCCCCCTACATAGAATTTGTCATGTTTATTCTTTTTCACCCCTAGATGCTGCTAAATTTCACAAACTGGACCTTTAATATCAAGTCCTTTGTGTCTTTCTTGTTTCTGAAGGACATATGCTCTGCGGAGGGTACAAGATGCATTCAGAGAGAACAAGGCATTGGAGGATCCGAAAGTGTTGGAGGAGCTTTTGAACAGGGCCCGGGACAGTTTAGCCCTCATCCAAAGACAGGTACGAATCAACCAGATCAAAAATAAAAACTATAAAAATCTGTAAAAATAGGGCACAATATACAGTATGAATAAGAAGGAATATAACATATTTATTTTTTACAGTTGTTGCACGGCATTGCAATACATTTTAGCATTTAAGGAAATGTCCGTAAAATACAAGGACAATGAATGGATAAAGTACTGGCAGAAATGTGTTAGTTCATTTTCCATATTATTTTACAGTTTAAAAAAAACATTTACATGTATGAATATGTAGATTTTGGTTACAGAGAGTAGAAGTAAAACCCGAGACGCAATACACATTTTTTGGGAATCAGATTACAATAAAGTTATATTTGTTATTATTAGTTAATGCATTAGCTAACATAAACTAACAATAAGCAATACTGCGTTTGTTAATCTAAATTCATATTAATTTCAACATTTACTAAAATCAAAAACTGAAATAATCTAATGCACAATAAGTGAAAAAGCATTATCAAAAATGCTATAAAAATACATTATAAACTTATGTTTTGTAATGTGTTCACTAATGTTAAAATACAACCGTCCATTTTCACTATATTCGCAATGTTTGTAGCTACTTCCAATAATTCTTTGAAAAGTTCTTAAAGAATTGTTGAACTGAAACCATACTCATTAAATTCCTGTCCGTACTTGTTATAGACTCACAAACAAATCCCATTTACACCATGAGATTGGCAGTAAGGGTGACTGGGTTATTGTGCATTTCATATTTTCCGAGTAATTCAACCTAATAAATAAAGTTACACTTGGTTGTCTCCATGTATCTCAACCTATATGGATGAAGTGTGCTACACTGAAACACCTATAGATCATGCTATTTAATTTTAAGGCTGCCCTCCATAAAATGTCACCTTTATTATCAACTTCATTTTCACTCTCCTGGTGTAGCTAGAGCAGTGAGCTTCATTTATTCGTTCTGTTCTTGTTTAATTCAATCTATCCTCATGAGAGCTGGAGGAAGACATTAACTGTTGCATCTTCAGATGCATGTCGATGAACACCTGCTCTGCACCCACCTGTCCGCTGGCACATTCCACACACCACGTTCCCATAATTCCACTCTGAAAATGGACTTAATCTCTGGGGGTTGATGATTGTGACATCAGAATATCTATTTTCATTCTGTTATTCGGTCTGTTTTAGTAAAAAAGTGTCATCATTTACTCCCCCTTTACTTTCATGCACAGAACACAAAAGAAGATATTTTGAAGAAAGTCAATAACAGAACAGCACTGGCCCCCTTTCACTTCTATTTTATGGACACAAAAACAATGCAAGTGACTGGGTGCCGCTTAAGAACATTCTTCTAAATATTTTCCTTTGTTTTCTGCGTAAAGAAGAAAGTCATACAGGTTTGAAATGACTAGATGGGGAGTAATGATGACAGAATTTTCATTTTGGGGTGAACTTATAGCTTCACACAGTATGAATGACTTTTAAAGGGCTTTTTGGAGCCTGACAGGCATTGCACACCTTAGCGTTTGTTTTACAAAAAAATTCCTCTTCAGCAAGGAGTGTATAAGACTACAGAAGAACAACTACAGGTGTACGAAAGGAACAAAAGAGGATCTGTTACACTGAAATCATTTGTCTCTTGTCTTTTAATGAAGAGGTTTAGCTGTTTTTTGAAACAGAATCAAAGTACAGCCTCAGAGATCAGACCATCATGATATCTGCATTAAGAGCTTGTGTCACCCTGACAGACTCGGCATGGGAATGAACTTCCTGGGGAGTTAAAAGAAAGAACTTGAGGAACAAATTTTAGGGTCAGCATCAAAGAGAGCAGTTTCACACCCTCGAGCTTGGAAAAGTCTGTGATTCAGGCCTGATATAAAATATGCGGGGCTGTTTGAATGCAGAAGTGAACACAAATGTTTTTTTTGACATTCTGAAATGTCATCTTGTCATAGTGGACATAGCATTGCCATCTGCATTTGTGTATATGTGTGCTAAGCGTTTCTGGTCCAAGCGATGTGTCATCTGAGTGGTTGTAGTTTTCTGCGTGTGTGGAGGAGGCTTCTGGTCGTCTCATCACTGCCAGTGACATTATAACCAACTGACAGTCATCCAGTGTTTAGTTGATTAAAGGCTGAAGTATAGTACCCCTTTAAGGGTACGCGAGGGACAGCGCACAGTGCGCGTGTGAGTTCAAAGCAGTATACTTTGCAAGGCTGTGTGTTCGGCTGTACGCGTATGCTCGCGTACACGTTAAAAAAAGAAGTATGCCACAGGCTCATCACAGCATACAGGCTTCAGGACGCTGTAGGAAGAAAGATCCATGCCTCTCTGTCACTGTTCCACGCACTTATCCCGGTGTGTGTCGTGACACCACCAGCGTGCGTGCCACCCTCTATCCACACCCACACCCCAGACTGACACAGACTTACTCCATTTCTTCCGCTCTACAATGGAAGCTCATGGGAACTTTTCTTTAGTTATTATTAATTGTATCTTTCTTTAAAGAACTGTACGTTTTATGGTGAATTTACAGTAGGTTGCAACATTGGTGTGAATCTTAAATTCTTTCTGTTTTTGGATTAAAATTATATTTTAATTCACCCAGAAATTATGTAATTTCTGTTTGAACTTTTTAGTTATGTTTATTACAAAAGCCACACGCTGTATCTACACCAAAAACAACCAATGCCTGGTCGCGTCCTGACTGTACGTGTAATTGTTAAAGCTGCATGTCATCTCGCAATGTTCAATAACAACATCTGTGAGCTCAAGGCAAAACGGCAACATTAACTTGAAAATAAAATGAACAATTTTAGGACAGTGCAATACAGTTATAATATTGACGTTACAAATTTTTGAACTTTTCATAAATGCATGTAGAAATATTACTGTTGTATTGCTTATAAGTGAATATCAAACTTATTTTCTTTGCCGATCTGAAAAAAATACAGAACGTCTTTTCTGTTATTTTGACCTGTTTCGCCAGTTTTCATTTTCTTATGCAAATAAATGGAAATAAAAACAATATGTGACCTTCGACCTCAAAACCCTTCAAAAGTAGCACAAATGTATTTGTAGCTATAAGTCAACAATACATTGCATGGCTCAAACATTTTAGATTGTTTTAATGCCCAAAATCATTAAGATATTGAGTACAGATCATGTTCCATGAAGATACTTTATACATTTCCTACAGTAAATATATCAAAACTTATTATTGTGAGTGGATGCAGCAAAATTTTCTCAATATTACGATTTTTTTGCACTCTCACATTTCAGATTTTCAAATAGTTGTATCTCGGCCAAATATTTTCTTATCCTAACAAACCAAAAATCACAGGAAAGCTTAGCTATTCATGACTGGTTGTGTGGTCCAGGGTCACCTATTTTATTTTTAACATTTATTTGTGAATACGAGAACATAATTAGACCTTAACGAAAAAAAAGAATATAAATCGTTATATTATAGACACTAGCCAAAAACATAACCGGAAGTTAACTGGGGGTCAGTCGCGCGCGCCGTCAAGTCCCAACTTGAGTTCATGCGAATTTTAGTCTGACCTTATTTCTTATATGCTTTTACCACCAGTGAAATGATCAATATAATTGATCACATTTGGTGAGCAGTACCGTCCTCAGAAGGCAAATAAACAGCCACCCACAACAAAATGAATTCCATACTATACTCCTGGGACACATATTAAAATAATTTATTCCCTCTTAGCCCAGCTCAGGGGACAGGGGGGCATCTTTCATGGGTGTTTTGTTGATTTCCAGGGCTTACGAGTGGATTGTATTTCTCTTGCAGTGGTGCATTGGTGGCTATAATTCAGCCCGCACTGAAAATAAAGCAGAGGTTGAGATGTTTGTGTGAAAGGCATGACCAGATTAATTTAGGGTTTTCCCACCTTTACCTCCCCGTCCCCCTTCATCTGACTGTGGAATAACCGCTGTATATTTTCCACTGGCACAATGAGTCTGACTTGTTAAAGCAATGTGTGTAAATCTGTTTGTAGTCAGCGCAAGGCTTTCCATAAACACACTGTCACATGTACAGTATGTGTGCGTTTCTCGCCTTTTCAGTTTTTCTTTCCTTCTCAGTTTTTCTTTCCATGCTCTAGATGTGGTCAGTTATATATTATTATCTAATCTTTTTTTGGCCGCTGTTTGAAGGTTGCATTGCTTTAGTCAGCACATCCTGCGAGAATCTCTCCAAATCAGATAGAGACACGAGAGGAAAACATAAGACTGAATTCTCCAGAGGCCCGGTGCCGACACAATCAAGCTGTTACTCTCTGCTCATCAATGTTTTGGACATGACAGATAATTTATATTGGTCTTCATCTCAAACATGACAAGCAGACCCAAATGATTTAGAGAGGGACTTCCCCGACTGGATCCGGCTGATCGGAGAAGTAAAAGGAAAGAGATGCAGATGAACGGAAAAAGAGCTTGTTGTATCCGAGATGTTGTGTGCATTTGCTGCCGTCCACCTATAATTGTATGACCCGTGTCTGACTTTTTGTGAAGGACTAGATTTGTTTTCATTCCATGTAATTCTTCCCTAGTGATCTGGAAAAGGTAGTGTTCGTCTAGCTTATGTTTTGTGAATGACTTTTATTTCCCATGGGAATGACATCATCTTTCTCCCCGGTGAGGCGAGTGATGCGGGTAGGTGTTTGTTTATTACAACTGTGTAAACATGTTTCCCCTTCCACTTGGACATAGACAGGTTACTTTTCCTGAAAGATTGTTAACACTTTCACTCTTTGGTGCTATCAAAACATCTCTGTTATCTCCCATGTTTGATTTAAAGGGATAGTTCACCGAAAAATAAAAAAATTGTCATTTATTCACCCCCATGTCATTTTAAACCTGTATATGTTTAACACAAAAGAAGATATTTTGAGAAATGTCTCAGTCGTTTTATGTCCGTACCGTGGAAGTCAAAGGGGGTCAATGCTGTTGGGTTTTTATCAGCGTTCTTCAAAATATCTGATTTTGCGTTCTGCCGCAGAAAGAAAGTCTTATAGGTTTGAAATGGCATGAGGATGGTTATAAATTCATTTTTGGGGGAACTGCCCCTTTAAATCTGTTGTCATTTGTTCATGGACATTAATGCACTACATCAAAGTTTTTTGTTTTATTGTTTGCAGTTCTGTTGGGTGTCTCTAGCATTATATTTCTATAAAATAATTTTTATTACAAACAGGCCTTTTTAACCTGGATAATGTGTTTCTCACATGTGAACACTGATTTGAGTGAGTTGTCAACTTTGTATGAATGTCAATATATTGGTTTTGGCGTGAGCAAACCCGTCACAGTTTATCGGAGGCTTCGGTTGAGGCCATTGACCATGTCTTTGGCCATGACTTCTATCCACTTGTGTTTGAAATAAAGTATTGATGTGATTTGCGTCTTCACTGGCCTCTTCCACGTGATCCTCTGCAGAACAATCAATCTCCACTAACTACTACTGAAGGGACTCAATGTCAGAACCTCTCTGCTTCTGTGTTGCTACAGAGATAAAATCTGACTTCTAATGTGAGTTATTGATGACAAGATCTTTATGCTTGCTAAATAGATAATGATAAATGGCTTAGCAGACAACCTGTTTGTTTTGTTGCATAGTGTTATATTTTGTGGGTTAAGAATAGGGCTGGGTCTTTTCTTCTAGCACTTGGCTCGATATTTTTCATCCTTTTGATGCCATTTAATATATCGATATGTTTTTTCTCTGAAATGGGTCCTAAAGATTTTGAATTTCAGGTAAGACAGGTTGAATGAATTGACAGATCAATCAAACTATAACTCTTTTGCCATTCATATATCTTGGTTTTTGCATTCTTATAGTTGCAAGTCAACACAAGGACAAAAACCCATCGCTTTGCCCGTGTTTTTTTTGTGCTAATTAAAAGAAAAGCTTGTTTTTTTAATATTCGGTTTATTATTTGTTTGTATAAGGAAACCTTAAAGGGAAGGTTCACACAAAGATTGAAATTCATTTTTTTTTCAACCTCATGTCATTTTCAATCCGTAGGACTTTCTTTCTTCTGCAGAACACAAAAGGAGATATTTTGAAGAATGTTGTAAACCAAACCTCATTGGACCGCATTGACTTCCATCGTATGAACACAAAACATTTCCAAAATATCTTCTTTTGTGTTCCACTGAGGAAAGTGTCTTATGCAGACTTTGAACAATATAATTGGGAAGAAATGTGTCTTATTTGAAGGCAAAATATATTTTTTGCATGTTTTATAGCTTTTTTCAGCTCTTCCTTGGAGTTTACATGGGAAAAAAATCTTCATTATCTAAATAGTTAGTTCTTTAAAACCTCTGTCTGCTTTTATATTACCTCAGCCAAGCAGAAACATAAATGACAGCTTTTCAATCCATGAAATGTCTCTTCCCAAGATAAAGTAACAATATTTACTCATTACGATGGGCTGACGCCACGGCCCAAAAATAGAGTCTTCAATCCAGAAACAAATGTTATGTTGAACGCAACAAATCTCAGATCTGTGAACAGTAATATTCACCTCTTAACTATGTTTGCTCAGTACACAGTTACTGCTGCTAAACCGTCAGAATCCGTGAGCAAAGTGTCTGATTATGAATCAAAATAACAAATGTTGTTTTCCACACTTGTCTTATTAATACTGTAGACCAGTACTTCTCAAATTTTTCAGATCAAGTCCCACCTTCAATAAAATTAGTTGTTCCAAGTACCTAATGACCACCATAGAAAATCATATGAATAAACTCTCGAATTAATATAAGAGCTATGAATCTTTATCTCTACACCTCATTCTCCAATTCTTGAGGGTGAATAAATTGAATAAATGTACAGAATCAATAAATCAATCAGAGACATTGATCCCGTCTCTGGCTATCCTGTTGGTTTTCAATGCAGGTCTGATACTATTGTTTTGTAGTTATACTATGCACCTGTGGTTCTGTTGCCTGTAAAGTGACCAATAAATGCAGGATGTTTTTTTAAACATGATGGTGTGAGGAGAGAAGAGCTGAGCAAACAGAAGAAATGAATGCATTCCCCTCTTGGGTTGTGCTCTTTAATACAGAGCGTCTTTCTCTCTCTCTCTCTCTCTCTCTCTCTCTCTCTCTCTCTCTCTTTCTCTCTCTACGCTTCCCTATGTTTGTCTAACCTCTGCTCCAGTACCCAAACGAAAAGATGAAAAGACAAATGCAGTATTTGTCTTTTTTTCTCCTCATTTTTTGCACCAGGTAGTGGTATTGGAGTTCCTAAAGGGCCACGGACAATTGCAAACAAGCTGTCTGTGGTCCTGAATCTTCTATAGTCGGTAATTATGACTCCATAATAAAGCAGATTTTCAGGAGCTGGATTGAACTGTCTTGAACTTCATTTAGTCTGTATACATATTATGAGAACGACATTTAGAAAGAAAAGAACGTTAATGTTATTATTTATAAGACATTGCCGCAGGCTAAAATTCTGTGAAGCAGCATGTTGTTGACAAAGGTTGTGCCTCTACTAACTTATTTTTCAGAAAATACACGATAGCTGTTTTTCTGGGTCACAGTTGGTGGTAGATTACATTAAATAATAATAAACAGTTATTTAAAGGAAAATATATGTCATCATATGCCCGCCTTCATGAGACCATGAGAACATTTTGACAGAATGACAGAATGTTTTGTTTGGTTTTAACTAAAAACAAAGGAAGTCCTATACTATACTAAACTATATACTATACTATACTATACTATACTATACTATACTATACTATACTAAACTATATACTATACTAATACTATACTATACTATACTAAACTATATACTATACTATACTATACTATACTATACTATTCTATACTTTATTAACTATTCCTTTTAATGCAATAATATTTACAAAGTATGCATAAATCAATCGATCATCCAAGAAACTGAAGCATTTTACTGTTGAATGAGAATTCTCAACTTCTAAGTAATTTCCTCTATTTATGAAAGCAAACAAGGCCAGAATTTTTCTCTGATATCAGAGATTATTTGAAACGAACAGATTCTGCAGGAAGAAAACTGATAGCTTGGTCGATAATTCATGGAGGTCTAGACATTAAAGTCCTTGATTCTACTATGCACTTGCCCTGAAGGGCTTTTACTCTTATTTACCACACTTTTTCAAAGAAGTAACGGAAACCTAATTGACTATTTTAAATTATGAATAGCTTATAGCTTGATACGACACAGTTTCAAATTATCTTCCCCGAAGCTTACGCAGAGGTGTGCGCACTTTCTAGGGACACTTTAAAGAGCGTGAGCAAACCCTTAAGTCCTCTGGGCTTCAGGACGGCGCGCCAACAGATGGGACTGATCCTGACTTTGCGCTCTAGAACCAACAAGGCCACCCTCTGTTTTCGTATCCATTGCATATTTTGTTTAATGCCTCCGCCTCGCAGTGCCACCCCCTGGGTTCTTCCGCTCAGCACTTTTTCACATCAGCATCAGCATATTGATTTTCTCTCTCTATTCATATCCCTCCCAGAAGAAACACTATTCAGCTATTCAGAGGGCATTGTCTTGTCCTGCGCTGTTTGTTGATTTTAATCATTAAGAGGGGAATGAAGCGTCCGTCGTATCCCGTAAGCCACGATGTGTATTTGATGTTGAGTTTGCACGTCTAAAGCACAAACGCTGATGAATTGCAACGTTTATTCCAGCAGTGATTAGGGCAGCGGGGTTGTAATAACTTCATGATAAGTTTGTTACGGGGCTAATAACGCTGTCATTTTTCCCATGAGAGTGAGGTACGGTTGACTGATATCCAGTCCTTAATGAGCGCTGAGGAAATGACAAAAGCACCCGTGAAAATCTGTTCTGCTGTTTGTGTGAACTGTTGACCCTGGCATCCAGCCCGATAGCCTGAACCTTGTGTGTTTAATGTGATCGTGCTGTTGCGGCAAAATAGCATTTCCATTGTGATTAAGAAACTCAACAACTCATGATTGGGCATGGGTTTTTTAGTCTTATTGTGAATTGAGCTTTATGAAAATTGCGTATGCACATTTCAATGCCCATTTTGTGTATGCAACATAAATACATCAACCATATTTGTAACTGTACTTATTTCCATCCTTATAAACATTATGTTGCAGACAAACCACAAGTGCACTTGTAGATGTTTATCAGATTGCAACTTGTGTAAAAGCTTCACAAAAATGTTTTCCAAATGACTGAATTGAGAATTTGTAATTCATTCACTATTGTGTACAGCAAAAGTAGGTGCATTTTAATGAAGTTGCGGAGTGTATGACTGTGGCATTGGTAACAAACAGTAGTCACCAACAGTAAAAAAAAAGCCTAAAAGACAATTTGTGAAAACAGCCAATCCGTCACATGGATGTAATGTTCACTACGTCAGGCTTTATTTATCAAATACAGCCACTGAAGAAATTAAGAGAAGATTTTAAATTTCATTAAATCATCATTTTTAGATGTTCTGTGTGCATTCCAGTCCAGTGTTTGATGAATTTTAACAAAAGCAAACCTCAGGAGTAACTTAAAGTCATTCAACAGTGATGTGAAAGACTGACAGCATGACTAGACACACGAAAACTGTTAAAAACTTCAAGGTTATCAGATAAAATGTATTTTTAGACAAATATTGTACAAATATTACTGTTGTATTGCTTAAAAAGTAAATCTGAACTTGTTTTCTTTGCAGTATTTGAGGTCTGAAAAAATACAGCGCATATATATATATATATATATTGTTTTTTTACCTGCTTCGGGAAATAAATGCACAATATTTTTATTTGAAATTTGGGGGAAATTTTGTAAGTAGTTCACTGAAGGAAACAAAAAAGAAAATTTTACCCAAATAAATAACTATAAATACATTTTAAAACCAGAAAAACTGATTTTGAAAGTCTTTTATTTTTGTCTGCCATAATTAGCATTTTTACACCTCAAAAGCACTGGAAGCAAAGTGTAAATTAAGGGATATTTTTTAGTGTCCATCACTTGTTTCTTATGCGGAACTTAAAAATGTCCAAAACACCAGAGTGATGGAAACCGATACGGAGGAAACTCTGTTCTCACATGTTTATTAAATTGTAGCTGGATAGATGTCTTCTGTGGCAACAAAATCCACTTTAATTTCCTTGACGTGTGTGTAAAGATATATACTTGTGCTTTCTTTGTGTGGGGTGTGGCCAAAGACCCAGGGTCATATTAAAAACCTCATTAACGTACTGACATGCCATAAATATGAATGAAAGTTTCCCTCCCACCCTGTTGACATGAATACTAATGAACCAGACTGACACTTTAGAAAATAACCTCAATAAAATCCAGCAAGTCATTTGATTGTTTCAAGTCCTAATTGCCTCTCTTTGTTTTCCGTTTTTCTCGTTTTATTTAATGATCTCATTCCACACCAGCATCCATTTTTTACAATCCTTTACAAGTAAGTTATATGGCAGTACAATGGTGCAGTTATTTTATCAGATGGTACTTTATTGGTACTGAAATGACTGTACCGTGGTACACATCCACAATACCATGATAGTATCATGATCCTTTTGTCTTTTTTTTTGTGACTTCATTTAGTAATTTTCCCACACAAAGCATCACAGAGTTTAGTCGGCACTATAGAATGTTGGAAACACAAGTAGATGTGTTTGTTATCTTTAATCTCAATGAAATGGATTGTGGGAAGACAGAATGCCTTGTTTACCTTATTCAGTACTGCTTTTTCTAGTGCAGAAGCTGCAGTCGCTCTAAGGGCTGCGTGCCAGGCGTCGGTCACGCGCAGCAGGTGCCGTTCTGACCTTTCATATATCTATCTTCCCTCCATCTCTAATCCCGCTCCAAAAGCCTATTGATGTGCACTGATCCTTTCAATTTTCTGCTTTGCTTCTTCAGTTGATACACAGTCTGTGGTTTTACTAGCGTAGATTCATGGATATTACGATCTGGATATTAGAAATTTGAAGATTGCATTTCGCACAGTCTGTCATTACAATAATGCGTGTCCCAGACTAAAGAAGATGAATCAGACCCTGGAGGGGTAGCTGGTTTGAACTGGAAAAAATTGGAAATAACGTTTAATTCTGAAATATTGGATTTGTCTTTATTTGTCTGTTAGCGTTAGTAGGGAGCAATCTGCGGACGAGTGGTACTGAACAGCTACAACTTTTGGCTGTAATGGAGGGGCATTTCGCAGTGATTTTAAAGAGATGGTCAGGTGGACACTAATGATCTGATCCATCAGTCTGTATATGTGAGAGAGCATTGCCGAGAGAGGCGGGGTTATCTGGATCCTGTCAATCAAATTCTCTCTTTATCACCCTCGCATGTCTCTTAAATGACAAAGAATGTAACATGGTGAGCGTAGTCGCTGTCCAAATACTGTTTGATTGTTATAGTTAGTTCTGTAAAACTATGGTAACTATTCGCCATCAGTGAGAATTGAATTAAATACACCAAAAAAACATTGTACTGTAAAGCTAAATAGATTTTATTAAAGGGATAGTTAACCCAAAAATTTAAAATCAGTCATCATTTACTCACCCTCGTGTGATTTCAAACCTGTATGACTTTCTGTCTTCCACAGAACACAAAAGAAAATATTTTCATGAAAGTTGGTAATAGAACAAGCATTGGCCCCCATTCACTTCTATAGTATGGCCACAAAACCATTCTTCAAAATATCTTCTTTTGTGCTCTGCGGAAGAAAGAAAGTCATACAGGTTTGAAATGACATGAGGGTGAGTAAATGATGACAGATATTTCATTTTTGGGTGAACTATCACTTTAAATGTGCCATTTTAACAGGTACCTTTAAAGGAAAATTCAGTACCATGAAATACATAGAAATACCATGGTGTTACCATCTAATATCCTTTGTGTACCTCAGTATCATACCTGCATTTTGTATTATTTATATTGTAAGTGGTACAATACCACATTGGTAACACTTGAAATTTGGTAATAGCATTAAACTGTAATTTTGAAGTTGAATTCAAATTTAATTATATTTTACATTTTATGCTCCTAAATCAAAGTTCATTGGTTTCTGCTTTCTCCGATTTCTCAAACAAACGCACACTTATGTTCTGATTCATCATCATCTTTCACTCACTCTTTGGCAACGTTTCGCTCTCCCACTCATTCTTGTTTCTTCCCAAGAGTGTATGTCTGTCAACATCTCTATCTGCCAGCCGTTTAATGTCTTGTAGCTGCTCTATAAGCACTGTTGTGCAAAACTTCTGGAGGAATCTCAAGTCTTGATTTTCTATCCGCTGCAGTGAGGATCCCTGTATGCACATCTAACATTGTTTTCTCTGTTTCTTTCTCCCATTACCAGGCCCTGATGATTTTTTTCGAATTTTGTTGTTTGGGGAAATCTGTGAAATTGTACAGACTGGGGAAATGTTTATTGGTAATAAACAAATACAATAACTCTTTTCCTGTTATAGATATATAGTAAATCAACAAAAATGACAAAAAATAAGGATACAAATGATTTGCAATTAGTGTAACAGTGCAGTTAGTGGTGATACAATTTTTAAGTCGCCATGAAATCAAAATGTCAGTGTTTATTTTTTAACAGAATATTGCCATTTTATAAATACATTTTATAAATATAAATATTTTAAACCTTTTTTAAATCATGTGCATTCATATTGTCCAATCAAAATCATAAACATTCCCTCCCCCTCAAAACAGCCTCTCTTTTTTGCATTATGTATGTCTCGGCCTGAGGATGGGACTGTATTGCTTTCTTACTGTCAACAATCCAATCAAATCTCGAAGGATGTAATCTTCAAGCCCCGCCCTACATTTTTTCTCAATCCAGAAGTCATTACACTGAGATATACGTCATCAATTGGAAGAAAATACCATCGCAACTTCCCTTTCATGCCAACTAAAATGACAGGTTTTCCACATTTGCAGAAATGTGTAGTTTCTGTGTGGGCAATCACTTACAAATTGGAGTAAATTGTCAAATAAGTTGCAGCTTAATCTTTCACTGCTCATCTCTGTTTTTCCCTCTCTCTCCTCGAGAGCAGTAAGGGATCAGATGGCCTTTTTAACTGTGCAATAGTGCGGTCACCTCTTCATGTTCATCAGGGAGCGAGACATGTCTCTCAGTATCAGTCTGCCAGTCCTCATTGATTACAGCCACTTGAAAAGATGGGACTTCAAGCATGTGTCTGCTTTTAGGAAGTCAACACGCGCCAACTTTCCTCCCAAACCCGATTGAAATAAGAGCTTTTCGCAGACGCTAAACCCCCCACACTTACAGAAGTGAAGTTTCTAAGAGCAGTAGGAGGGAAAAAGTGAGAATAATGTGAATTGAGCTGGCCGTTATCTGGGCTGCTTATTTTTAGCACTCCAACGGTGGAGGATCACCAAGTCTCTCTCTCTTACACCTTCTGAGGAGATTCTGCAAACACTCAGCTGGGTATCTGTGGCTCCAATTAAAGAGAGTGTGGAGTGTGATGAGCTATGAGCTCCAGACAGCACAGCCGCTTCTCTTCTCCTCTTTTCTCTGTCTTCTCTCACTGCTGCAGTGGAGCTGTCCTCATTACATTCATCTCATACACATGCATGTGTGTGTTTGTAGTAATGCTATACTTTATTTTATGTACATGAATTGTGGTGATACCATGGTTACATGAATCAAGGCGGTAACATTTTAAACATGCACTATGCTTCTAGATCAAGTTTTTGAACCTTTACTGATTCCATGTCTGGTTGTACATGTTTTTGTTTTCAAAATTGTAATTCGAATATCATGTATCATGAATTTACTTTTTATTTGGATATGTACCGCGCTTATTGACCTTTGTGAAATGTAATACCATGTTTTTTTTATTTAAAAATAAATAAATATGGTAATCATTTAATTCCATGGTATTTGTTAACCCTTGTTGGGTCTGTCGGACCTGATTTTAATATTTACTAAAACTTAATTGTTTTATCAACCTCAGACATATTTATTCCTAATGAGAACTATTTTATTTTCAAAATTCATGTTTTTTATAAGGTTATCATATTTTTTATAAGGTTATCATTTTATTGTGTTAGTTAGCTGTATTTTTTAAGTTATTATGGCTTTAATCAAATCAACTGCAGTTTGATTGATATTAATTGGAATGCACATAAAAAAACAAACGGGAACTAAACTCTTTAAATGTTATCAGACATTTATATTAAAGGCTATATTTAATATTTATTTATTTATATTTGTTTAAGATAAACTTGTTTTTTCACCCATATAAAATATTTTACTTTTTTTCAAGAAATGAATATCACCTTTTTCATAAATGAGATTAAACAGAGAATTATTATTCCTTTAAATATTATTATAGATTATAATATATTTAATAATATTATATGTATTATATGTAAAAAAAAAAATCTGTAATTATTTTCACTTTATATATATTTTATATACTTGTACATACATTATATATATATATAATCTATTATATAGTATTATGTACTTTGTATATTTTAATATTTTTAATATCTTTTTTACCTAACTTTATATTAATTAAAATATACATTTTAAATAACTTGAATTTCACATTTATTTTAATTAATTTTTGATGTATTGATTTAAAAAAAAGTATGACCTAGCAACTTTGGCTGAGACACAAAACATTGAAATGGAGTTTGGAATGGTATATTACATTCTTATACCATCCCTGTACAATTCCCTGTATGTGATGATCATCACAGTACAGTATGTCTCTGTCCTTTGTGATTTTCATGGTTACATTGCTGTTGTACTGTAACACACAGGACCCAAGGGTCCAAAAATAATCATTTCTCTGATGGTTTCTGTATGCAGATTTCATTACATTGTCTGGTATAGTTTAGCACGCCATTAAATCCCAGTCGCCTGCGTTGGCAATGTGGACTTAGCTGTGGCTTTGACTCCAGAAGGATGCAGAGCTGACTTTAAAGGTCAGTCATCCCACAGGGCCTGGAGAGAAGTCTCTGATTCAGTCTGCCTCATTGCTTCATGCTGTAAGCTTTTAAAGGTAACTGCCTCTGCAGGAGCGAGAGGCTTGTTAAACCGCTGACGGGGGACTCGTTTCCGCTCGCTTTTATATATAATTCATTATTCATCAGTACACAGCAAGAAGGGGTGACTTTAATTTGGAGTTTACAGGCTTAGCCGGGCCAGATGATATAAACAACATCCATTTATGTCTGTGTGAAATGCGAGACACGGAGCTGCGGCGTTATGGAATGTCGATCTTAACAAGGAGATTTTCAATTGAAGATTAGCACGAGCCTGTGGCGTGGAGATTGAAGTGCATGCATGAATATGTGAAAAATATGGAATACTGACTAGCAAAATAACATAACGTACATAATTTGACAAACAAATACATTTTGAAATATATAATACATTAACTTTAATAGGATATACACTGGGAACAATATTTTTAGTTAGAACTATGTCGCTATCAGGTCATTTACATGTACCCAATTATAGAAGTGTAAAAGGTATAGTAACAGGTGCAAACTGGCCATGTAAAACTAAATTCCAACAAAATAGCATTTAGTAGTGTAATTAAAAAATGGAAAATGCTGTTAAATATGGCCGATCGGGTCATGTAGGGGATCCCAAAGCCTTCGTTATGTTTAAGTTGTGTCTTGCTGAAGGGCCCTTCATGCACTATACATTAAACCAGGCGGAATGATGTCGGTAGCCCATAGACTACATAATGCATGATGATGGGGTCAGTGTCTCTCTAAAAGAGTGAGATCACACCTAAGGGGGTCAACCAAAGAAGAGTTCGACCACAATAGTGGCCTCGTCCCACAGGTGACCTCAGTCAAGCACATATATGGACTCTCAGACAGATTAGCTCCTTCACTGGTTCTCATTCTCTCATATTTCCTTTCCACAAATCTTCTTTAATATACAGGTACACATCCCTGGCCTAGAAATGACCTTTCCCGGTTATATTACATCTGCACTTATAGGAAAGGTGAGAGTTAAATGTAGCCTTATCCTGCCATCATATTATACAATAGAATCCAGGTGTGTGAACTCAATGTGTTTTTGGTTTGTTGTGATTGCCTGTGTGTAATGTGTGTGTGTGCAGCACAAGGCCACAAGAGTTTACATCTGTGTGACAAGGGAACTGCTGGTATAGAGCTAAACTCCAATGTGAAATGGCCTGCACCGTGTTCAGGGTAATCTAATTATTTTGGTAGTTATGTCAGAATTTGCCAGATGTGGTTGCTAAGGTGTTCTGAGAGGATGTCACGGTTTCTAGGGTGCTGAGGGTGTTTGCTCATCAAGCCTTTATTACATTCTAATCCTTGGTTCTAGTCCCTAGTACTTGGCTCTGGTCCCTCAATTTTGCATTGCGTTTATTCACCCTCATGATGTCTAAGTATGACATCTCTGAAACACAAAACATTTATTTTGAAAAATGTCTCAGTGATTTTGTTCATCATACAATGGAAGTCAGTGTTTTTGGCTAGCAACATTCTTCAAAATATCTTCTTTTGTGTTCTGCTGAATAAAGAACCTCAAACAGGTTTGCAATGACATGAGAGTGAGGAAATGATGAAAAAATATTCATTTTTGGTTGAACTATCCCTTTAAATCTTTGGTATCTCATGTCCGTGGCAAAAACAGTGCCAGTTATTTAAAAAAGTTTAATACTTAAAATCCTGTTTGGGCAACATAAATGCTCGTGTTAGCAAACATCACCCAACAAGTCATGCAATGTCAAAAAGTCACATCAGAGCAGGATCTTAAATTTACAAGACAAGTTTTAAACAGCCTCTGACCTTCCTGTGTGTGTGCGTGCGTGCGGGACTGAGTTAAAGTGTACTTTGCCATATGTTTGTGAATGAATGTGTTTGTGAAAGCGTGCGCTCTCGTGGGTGTTCGCAGAGTGCCTGTGTGGGCAGCTATCATCCCACACGTAGCTTTTTAGCCCGAAGGCTTTTGGCATTGTTTCTCTGCATCGCATTTTCATATCTTCTGCATCTGAAAGGCTGCGGTCGAGCTGGCTGCTGAAGAAACATCATTAAACTGCAATGACTGCTATGGTAATGATTGCTGTAGGCTGCCTGACCCCAAATGGGCCCCAGCGCCGCTCACAGCACATACACATTGCATATAAAACCTTTGTGGACGACGAGGTAGTGAACGCGTGTGCCGCTTTCCGGTCCATCGAGACGGCAAAGTTCCCAGCCTTCTTCTCATTTCTTCTCCTTTTATCCATCTACTCCTGACTGACAGGTTTGCCCTCTGGCTCGAAGTTTCTCATTGAGGTGACCACGACGCATGGAGAGTTTGACATTTGTTCTTGTGCCAGGTGGGGTTTCTCCAGTCTTACATACGTTTGACCGTTGACACAAAGTTTAGTCCACTTATAGGGTCATGAATGCTTAAAGCATTTTTTTTAAAACAGATATGTAATGGTTACACTTTGATTTACCTTGTTTTGACCCTCAGATACAATAAAACCGTCATTTAGCATTTTTCAGATCTGAAGTGTGAGCAAGCAGTGCTTAAAAACGGGGCAGTTTTCATCACTCTTGAAGGCTTACTAATTTATTCTTATGTGTGAAATATTGGTGACCTTGGATTATAATAGTTAAAAATTTCGGGTTGTCGCTTGTCGATTTTTCTGCCTGAAATAATTATTGATAAGCATATTATTGCAATATCTATTTAAATTTAATGAATCTCATTAGTCACATTAATCGTAATTTTTATTTCTTTTTTTTACAATGCCACTCAAAATTTGGAACCAGAAAGTTTGTAACCATTGTGATTCTTAAGGCAAAATGTGTTGTGTGCACTTGTTAATTACAAGATTGAAGAGAAAACAGCTGAATAACATTATTTTTGTGTTTTTTTGTGCGCATAAAAAGTGTTCTGTACGCTTCAAAGCATGAACATTGAACCAATGTAGTAACATGGACTATTTTAACATGTCTTTACTTACTTTCTGTGCCTTGGAAGTGGTAGTTGCAGTGCTCTGTGGGGGGTCAGAAAGCTCTTGGACTTCATCAAAAATATCCTAAATTGTGTTCTGAAGATGATTGAAGGTCTCACTGTTGCGGAACATCTCGCAAGCAAGTGATTCATGAATTTTCATTTTTCGGTGGACTACTCATTTAAAACGACAGTTCACCCCAAAGTGAAAATTCGGTCATCATTTACTTACCCTCTTAGCATTTCAAGCCTGTATAATTTTCTTTCTTCTCCAGAACACAAAAAGAAAAGGAAGTTGGAAGAAAGTAGAAAGTTGGTAACAGAACAGTGCCGGGACCCATACACTTTTATTTTATGGACACAAAACTGGTGCAAGTGAATTGGTGCCGGTTACCAACATTCTTCAAAATATCTTCTTTTGTGTTCTGCAGAAGAAAGAAAGTCATACATGTTTTGAAATGACACAAGGATGAATGAATGATGAAAGAATCTTCATTTTTGGTTGAGCTAACACTTTAATACCACAGCTATTGTCAATACAGGTATAAAGCGTCATTCCTAAATGGCAACATCCAATACACAGTTTGCTCTTTGTGACCTTGAGGGGCATGGGAAATCACAAAATAGAGCATAAATGTGCAATCGATGACGTATTGTTTACATTTTACGAAATATCTCTGAACTCTGATTCAATGATAGCCATTAACCTTTTGGCAAATCCAAACACTCCAAAGGCCTAATAAAAACCTGTGCTTTCGGACCACCGCAAACTTCATAAAGTCAGATTGCGAGGCGCATACATCACACCATGAGTAAATCATCTGTGGTTATGCGGTCTAAATCCGAGACTAGTATTTCTTCAACTCCCCCACACAATACTCTTTCAAGGGTATGACCTTCTCTGTTGCACCGCTGGTGTAATTGAAGATGAGGGGTAATCAAAGCAGCCCTGGGACCCTCTTGAGTACCAAAACCTGGACTCGGATACTTAAAGAAACGGACAAGAAATGGGCCTAAAAATCAGGGGTAGATTCCTGTTTTCGTATCCTCTAGTTTTTCTCCTTATTGTTTTCTTACCCCTCCCATGTGCCTCGGAGAATCAGGGGAGGGTCCTGTTACTGCAGCTTACTGTAGGGAGGTGTAGCGTTGCGGATTTGTGCGCCTTTGTGTGTGTGAGAGAGAAGGCAAAATCAGGAGCTACCCCATCCCCTGACCTTAAACAAGCTGAATTTTCAAACAGCCTGTGCAAACACAGAGCTGGAGGTGGAGAGGTCAAATAAATTAACACAAGGCAACTACCAAACCATCGTAGTGAGTTATTGGCGTTCCGCTTCAGAAATGCAAATGAAAAACAGCTTTCGGGGAAAAAAGGCGGAAAAGATGCGAGCAGACAGCTGTATGTAATCGTTCCCCCCTTCTCGTTCGCTCCCGTTTACTTCGGGGTCTGTTTATACATCTGAAAATTTCAGTAGGATGCAAAACGCTCGCTTTAATTTACTCAAGCTCGTTGATTTCTCGACGCCAAACACCCTCCCCTCACGTCTGTCATCCGTTAATTTCCACAGTCTTCCTCTCTCCGATCCGCTGGTACGACGCTCCAAGGATTTCATTAATTGCTTTTAATGCCTGACAAGGGCAAGGAAGGCGCTTAATTGGAATCGCCCACCGGCGCGTTATCCGACGCCTACCACGAACAGCTCTAGGATTTGCGTCCGAAGAGCCGATGGATTTGTACGGACCTCACGTTCCTGCACTCACGGGTGTATTCCTGGCCACCGAGGGCCGCCGTTTCCACAGTATCCTGCAAAGTGCGTGAGTGCTCATGCATTGTGTTAAATAAGAAGTATCCAAAAAAATAGCTACACCTGAGAGAGACTATAATGTAGACGTGAATATCGCTCTTCCAATGCCCACCTTACTAGAAAGCCCCAGTGCATTATGGGTTTGTGGAATAACTGTGCAGAAATACTTCTCAGGCAAAGGTTTCTGAGAATAATGGGACGGGTTTGTTGATTCCTTCGCCAAATGATTCATAATCGATGTGACCCGAATTCCAAATGGTGGTTCATCTTCTGTCCCACTTTAATGCGGCACACGCTGAGGTTCTCCGATCTTATATTTCCTAAACGCACCTCTGAAGCTTGCAGCACCGGTTCAGATTTAGTAATCGTCCTTTTGAGGAGTTTAAAATAAAAGTGTGACCGCAGGTCTGTAGTGGCCGTGGATTCTCACCTCTCTTGGCATCGCCCTCATTAACCTTTTGCAGCGATATCTTTTTTTATCTGCAGTGCTAACTGTAGATAGTATAGTGTAGTCACCCACACGTCTGGATTCTCTCAGGGAACAGTGAACCTGGGTGTTTATGAGGGTTTTATGTATGCGAGTGCCGGTGAATGACTGCAACAGTTTTTCTGCAGTGACTGCTGTTGATCCACAGAAAAAAGAGCCGTATGACACCTCTGTAATGTGTGTGTGTGTTTGAGAGAGAGAGAGAGATAGACTGGGAATCTGCAGCGTGACATCCCAACAATGGGGTGCCTGCTGCAACCGCATCAATTAACATGAGGCAGGACCTGCTGCATGCTGATTGGCTGAGAGGATTGCCATTTCCCTTAACGCCCGCCCTCGCAGCTCCACGCCTACCTTTAGTGGAGAAACTCAGCCAGTCAGATACAAGGACATGCCTGCAAGGAGTAAACTGCAAGTCCTTTGTGTCGTGAGTTTGTGCGAGTGTTGTTTTAGACGTTGCTGCCACCTAGTGAATCCCTTCAGCTGTGCGTGCATGCAATACACACTGTTCACTGGTTTTCAACTGTGTTTTCTTTAAAGGCGTAGTTCACCAAAAAAAATCAATTTCTTTCATCATTTACTCGCTCACTCACTTACTTATGTTATTTCAAATCTGTATGACTGCGGAACACAAAAGAAGATATTTGGAAGAATGTTGGTAATCAAACAACACTGATTTTATTTCCATTAAAACAACCGAGACATTTCTCAAAATATCTTCTTTTGTGTTCCACAGAAGGTATCAAGTAATGCCTCTCTGTTGTGGATTAGTGGTCTTGTGGCCTTCGCTACTGTGTGTCTTTGAAGTCTATGAGACCTTAGGGTGTCCAATTTGTCACTTAATGATTTCACTTCACAGCGAAAAAACTGACCGAAAGTCCAGGCAGCATTGTGTCAGCAAAGCAAGAGCCGAGGGAGTCATGTGCGATTGTAAGGAATAATCCATTCCTCATTGTTTGCCCACCTGTTCTCACAATTTTCTGCTTTGTATTTTTTCTCGGTAAAAAGCCCTTACTAAAGCAAGAGACTAACCTGTAGGTGCTAGAATTATTCATCATGATGCTATGCATATATTTGAGCCACCTGGTAATATTTAGGTTTGGTTTTCAACTGTTTAGGACGGCCTGCTGTAATCTCCCAGAATCCCTCAGCATTGACACACAGGCAGCTGTTGTGATGTGTTTTAAATGCTGTGAAAACATCTGCTGCTCCACCAGCTGAGAGCGCGGATATAGATGCCAACTTTCTTTGGGCTTTTGTGAGTGTGTGTGAATTAAACGAAACCAAGCTCTGGACCTGGAGAAAACCATTGTAAATGTTCAATGTCAAATAGAACACATGATGTGCAAAAGTCATAATTGAAGAAGTAACCTTCATTTGTTAATACTGTACAATATAATCTAGTGTGACGGGACACACAAGGACAGTCAATGTAAAGTTATGCCCTTTATACACGGCGACTTTTAATCATATTTTACTAAAATTGTACATAATATCACGAGGCAAAACTACTACGTCATGTATTGATGAATTATGGCAGTTTTTTTGTTTAGCTGCCAACATGTGGCCGGCGTGAACTTTTGGTTGGCGTGTAATTCTAAGGTTCTATCTGCATTGTGAGCAGTTTTGAGATATTGAGCTTCAATGTCTGCGCATTCCATTTGACTTTTTCAAAAAAAAGTCCCAAAATGTACACAACGTAGAGAAAGAAAGCATCACAGAATAAGAAAATGTGAACTGAATAGGAAAATCACATTCATTTTCTCTCTCGCACGCATAAACCATCAACAGTACTCACAAAAAAACTAAAAATATTTTCACACATTTCGGTATTATTACTCGTACGCAGAAATTACAAGGTACTGGCATAACACGGAGCTCAAAACAACAGTTTAACATAACAGTTACTAAAAATGACGTCCAAAACTCCAGAAGTGTACATTTGATAGAGTTTGTCTTTTATGACTGTCCTCACGAACCAAGTTCCAGACATAGTCACCCGTCATTGATTCATCCCACCTTCCTGTACTACAGAAATTTCTGAAAGTGACAATTGGAAAATGTGTTTAGTTTGTGTTTATTTGCAATATACCGATATATCGTAATGAATGACATAAGCTCAAAATTAACTTGAGCTAAATACACATTAAAACAAAATAAATATAACCACAGTAGAACTATAAATAGAATCAGAAAGAGCTTTATTGACAAGTATGTTTGGTATGCACATACACAGAATTTTTTTAGGTGACAGGAGCATCCAGTACACAGAAACAGCAACAACAGTACACAGAGACCATAATACAATACAGTACATAATACAGTACACAGATGATTTAAATAAGGGCCTATGGATATAAAACATATATTAATACAATAAACACAAGATAAAGATATAGAGAGTAAAGCTATGTGTTTATGTAAATATGTAAAAGAAAAATATCAGAATAGACTTTTGTAGTACAAGGTATGTGCTATATACAGCAAAATGATTGAAATGTAATTTACAGAAAAGTTGTATAAAAATAGATAGGTCGGATGAAACAAACATTTGTTACACTGTGTAATCAAGACCGTAGATTTGGAATTGGCAATCAGTTGTTTTTTAAGCTTTGTAACATATAAGAAATGCAGTCATTATTCTATGCTACACAATATACTCAGTGGCTTCAACCCAGTCCTGTAGGACCACCGTAGCACGGCACTCATGTCTCTCATCTGACACAGCTGATTCAGGTCTTGCAGTCTGTAGTAATGATCTGAATCAGGTGTGTCAGATAAGAGAGATGTACAAAGTGTGCAGTAGCTGAGAACCACTGCTCTAGTTTATCTTTCCAGATGATAGTCATTTATTCCTTCGTCTAGTTATTGCTGATGTCGTTTCAAGATCAACTGGAGTCAAAATTCTTGGTCAAATATTGATGATGGTGAGAGACGGTGTCTGTTCTGGTAGAGTTTGCACAGGTGCCTCCCTAGAGTGTGATGTACTCTGCATGCCCTGCTGATGTCAGGCAAAAGCAGAAAAAGAGCTGTGATGGCACAGCACAAACTGGTCCGGAGGAAAGTCAAGCTTTGGCAGAGGACACCGAAGCGTTTACACTTGTTTGTCAAGTGAAGTGCTCGATTCACAGTGTACAGTACAGGATAAATGTCTGAGCATACATTTTGGTGAAAAAGTACAGTTGTCTTTTGGATCACTTCCTATTATGAATCATGAATGAGTTAACCTCTGCTTTGTCTTTTATATAACCTTCTTCCTTAGAGAGAAGAAAACTTTGACTCGTTTAACACAATCAAGACACTTAAAGGGACAGTTCACCAGAAATGTAATTCTGTCATCATTTACTCACCCTCAAGTTGTTCAAATCTTTATACATTTGTTTGTTCTGATGAACAGAGAGATATATATTTGGAAGAATGCTTGTAACCAAACAATTCTTGGCCACCATTGACTTTCATAGTAGGATAAATGACAATTGTGGTCAAGAACTGTTTTCTGTCCTACATTCTTCAACATAACAAAAAAATTCATACAGATTTGGAACAATTTGAGGGTGAGTAAATCATGACAATATTTCCAGGTGAACTTTTCCTTTAAGGGTATTGAAAAACTGACTAGTTGATATAAAAGGGATAGTTTAACCCAAAATTAAAATTCTTCCATCATTTACTCACCCTATACGTTGTTTTAAACCTGTATCTTTTTTCTTCTGATGAACCAAGAAGAATGTGGGAAAGTTCTGAGGGCATCATTGAGTACCATAGTTTTCATAAAATGTATGCGTACACATGAATATGCAAATTAGCTCCTCCTCCTCGCAATTCCTGAAGCTGCTTAAACTGAAAGTGAAACTGAGAGCTGACACAGCAGTGCAGAGATCATTTTTGCCCGAATCTGTGCCATCTTTGCATATTTATTACACTGCTGATCCACGGTAACAGGTTTATAACGTCATTAATTGGGGCAGTTTCCAACTGCATTTTTTAAACAGTCTTTGGTAAACTGCAATTTTATGGAGAAAATACTCAGCAATGGTTAATAATTATAAATCTGCACATGGTTTGTCTTAAAACGTATTAAAAACACCACATAGACATAAACAACATTAAAAACTTCCCCACAGGGGTTCTTTAAGGAAGCCCCATACGTTTCTTTGCCATATACTTTTCTGTTCAAATTTCTTCTACAAATCTGTAGAAAGCTGTCGAAACACAATAGTATCACCACTTTTTCTTGACCATTGTCTGCTGTGTTTGTTGACTTTTACCCAGGAGATTTTGTGAGATTTCCTGTGCTCAAAGTCATACTCTGGTTGTTGGTAAATGGAATCTGTACAGTCTGTGTTGTGCTGTCTTGGTCACATCCAATAAATCATAGGAATAAAGCTGGTAAATCTAAACTTTTTAACATTATGTGGTCTCTCACATTTTGAAAATCCAATAAGGTTTTAACAGTCTTTTTGCCAGTCAGTATAGACAGAAACTGATGGGATGGACATTTGTGTGGGACAGGCTTATTCATTTCAAGTTTTGGAATAATGGTAAACTTTTGCTTGTGCTTGTAGTTTTCATCAGTGCTGGTCTCTTATTGTTTTTTCATTATTCAGTCAAAGTCATCAATTTAAATAGTTAAATATGATATAGATAACGACTAATATTGAATATCTAAATGCCTAATAGAAGCAAGAGAAAACATGTGGGAACATGAACAGATTTATATTGGTTTAGAACAGGACGAGGATTCTTGCTGTGCGGGGAGGAACTGTATACATGCTTGGACACGTTTGCTTGCAATCTGGTAAACAGAAGAAAAAAAGTATTTAGATAAAGACTGGAGTATGTTTGTGTTTGTGTTTGTGTTTGTGTGTCCACTGTGAGAAGGGTAGATGCTGAATATTTAGTTTTGATATCAAAGCTTTTTTTAATCTATCACAGCCCAAACTGATCAGTGTTTTTTATAACTCTAAAATACATTTCAAAATAAGTTTTCTTTATTACTCTTTTCTCTAACACTCAGATCCACCCTGGCCTTCTTTTTACTAAACACTTGATTTAATTCAAACCAGCTGGCCACTTGACTCCTCAGGTTGGCACCCAAACCGCAATGCAACTTGCTCCCTCGCCATCCCATCAGTCGTCTGGCCGCCTTCCCTCGGGATGATGCGCACGGTTGCGTCAATGCCCTGCTCTTGTCTTCTTAAAGAGAGGTTATGGACAGGAGACGCAGCCAGAGCGGCTGAAGATGACAGATGGTTCGTGTCACAGGGACGCAGGGTGTATTTACAGAGGGCCGCCTGTGGTCCAAAATGGATCTTAATGTTCCGCTTTGCTGAAGCATCACTATGAAAAATGAACACGTGCACCTCCTTCGCCAACCTTGCATCTTTTTCTCTTACCTTCTGCTCTCCCGTCGGCAGCGCAAACTGCAGCACTTTCAGTGTCTTGGTAACGGATGGTTTCCTTGAGTCTTCCTGAGGCGTCTTTAATAGAGCGGCCACGTGTGGCGTTAAGCCTTCAATCCATCAGTAGACAAAATGGAGATATGGGAGATCTGTTGTGTTTCTAGAGCAGATGTGGACGCAGCGGTGCTCGTGTGGAGAGCTTTAACTGGGGTTTGGCTTGACTTATTCTCCTTTGTGTCTGTCTACATTTGTAAGTGTGGTGGTGAGGATTATATTGATAAATCAAAACTGGACAACAATAGATTAAATGAAAGCTGCACTTTGTGAAATCGTGACCAAACTGTTTCTATATATGATGCAAAGCTGTCTCAACTCTTGGAGTCCACAACATGTTCCAAAGATGTTACGCCCACATCTCTCTCTTTAGTTTGACTCTCTGGGTACAGTAAATACAGACTGATCATTTTGTTCTCTCGTGTACTTTTTACCGTGGCTGTTTGGAACGTTCTTAGAAACTCTGTGTCTCATTGCACGTCATGAATCGTTCTGTTTTGACTCTTTTCATTATTGATTTAGCATGTAGCCGGCCTCTGTCAGGGCTTGAACTCTGTTAAAAACGTGGACAAATAAAAATTACAAAATATCCTTTGGACCTCGGAGCATTTCACTACCAAATGGTATCTAACATTACTCAACTCAACTCAACTTTATTTACATAGCGCTTTTTACAATTTTCATTACGTGCACATCTGCCATTCAATAGACCATTTCATCAGATGTGCACGCCTGAACCCCAGTCAACTTCTAGGTTTGTGTTTGGCTAGTGTCTAATAATATAACTATTTATATTTAGTCAATATATGTTAAATAAATGGGGGCACGACGGCTTGGGTGTAGTCATTTGTGATTCCCAACATTATAAATTCAAGGACAAGCTGACAATGTTGCTGTTTATTGGCATTTGTTAGATTGGTACCTTAATTAGATTTTTCAAGTCGTCACATAAATTTATTACAATATATCAAATAAAGCCCTGTTCTATATTTATAACTATTATTATTATTATTATAACATATTTTTTTTTAATATTTAGTTTCTTATCTTCCTACTGATACTGGGATTTGCTTAAAAAACCTATGCACTTGTACTTCCTCTACATCTACAAATGATGAAATCATATTACATTGAAATCAAACCAATATAATTCATAAAGGATGTTTATGTGGATGTTTTCTGTAGGTGTATATAGGTGGTGGAGATCCAGTGGGTGGCCCTCTGAAAACATATTTTTCTACATGAGGGGGACCCGGCCAAAACAGTTGTGCAACCAATGGTGTATGCACTGAATTTTAATGGTAACCATCTAACAAACTCTGGAAATAACTTTATAGCTTAAAGTCCTCATCTGAACTGTGTTCATAAATAAATGAGCCTCCAAGAAGACTTTCCATCATCATCAATTAATAAACAAAAGAGCAATTACTGTTCTGGAGAGCAGGGGTTCCCAAACTTTTCATCCCCGCTACCCCCAAAATAACAGTGCCAGGGACTCGAGACCCCCACTATCCTCTGAGGTGGTCAAAGTATACAAATGCAACTGCGCACATGCACTTTTTAGATCTATCCAAACAAGCGCATAACGACAACACAAAAGAACACAGCCTCACATAATATGACTTAATAGTTATTTACTTGTTGTTATACATAAACCATGAACTATTACCACAGATTGTCAAATTTCATCAAACTAATTTGAGTGCTGATGGATGTCCTCTTCATGCAAAGGCCGGCCTCATTTAATACCTGAGCAATGCATCACTTGTGACGTAATCATCTCAGGGGTCACAATCGAGGGGGAGGAAATTCCAAAGGCTAATGGCTTTTTATTTGCATGGTTTTATTCTTAACTCGACTAATATTTTTATATTTTGTTTAGGGCTGTCAACGTTAAATGAAATCCTCAATGAATAAAAAGAGTTGTGGAAATGGGAAAGGGAAAGGGCGTCAGATATGCGAAGTGTGGCTGTTGGGGCCGCATTCTTAAACCTGCTGCTGTGATTCCTGTCATTAATGTTAATCAAAGAACAAAATAAAAGAGGAATTCTGTGTGTTTTATAGCCTTTATTCTGTAATTAATTTAGAATTCGGCATTAAAGCGGGCGTAACACACAGGGTTTCTGCCAATCTCATATTAATCTCGAGTCCCTATAGAGTAGTATTGCATACTTTGTATCTTCGAAGAGTATTTAGTTTGATCACATTTATAAAAGATAGGTACAGCTTTACGATTGTTTGCGAAAACATACGGCGCGTGCGGGGGGAGGGGTAGGCTGAACCAAAGCACCTGCGCTCCTATTGTCAACAAAACACAGGGATCAGTTTCACTCACCGCATGGGGTTCATGTCCGGCATCTTTTAGCGCTGGGACGGCTCCATATATCAGTTCAAACGATCTCCAAATCCATCGTTATATCCACAGTTTATATAACATTCATCACCCAAATGCAGTGAACAAACAAACACCTGAACCTCTCGAACGTATGCTCTTTCTCTCTCCTGCTTACAAGTGAAAATGACGTCTGCGCATGCTCCTGCTCTCCTGTGGCCGTGCCGGGTGCTTTTCCGGGAGAATTGTCCAATAAGGGACTAAGAAAATTGTTACGAAACAGTATTAAATGTTCGAAAAAAACTTTCCAAAACCTGTACGATCACTGGGAGAGTGTATCGACCACAGAAACACTACGTAATACGCCCAACTCGTTTTTTGACAAGTTGACCACGTTAAGCATGAGAAGACCGCACGTTTAACATTGTAAAGAAGTCAGAATGCATGACACAACGTTGCAGGGCCGCTTTAAAGACTGTAAAGTGTTTGAAAACTTAATTAAATTTCTGTGTTTTTCCTACCTGTTAGACATGATAGCTCTCAATTATACTCTACTTCAGTGTTGAACTGCTATAATTAGTTAAAATAAAGAAAAAATTATCAATTTAATGGAGACACCAGTTGCAATACTAATATCAGAATCTTGTCTTTCATTCATAAAATGATGTTGTTAAAGAATTCTACTGTTTCTTGTCACGGTTCTGCCTATCATTGTTGGCTAATTCTTGGTCTTGAGGCAGAACCAAAACAGAATTGGGGAGAGACGTTTTTGGCCTTTTAGCTTTCCATACTCTCCCCGAGTCTCGTCTGTTCCTGCCCTTTCCGTCTCGTTAGCTTTCCCTTGGTGTTGGATCTCTGTCGCCTGGTCCCTATTAATTATCCCGTGTTTGTTTCCCTATTTATACCTCTCATGTTTCATTGTCCTGTGCAGGTTCGTTGCATGTACTTCATGTTCCTTGTTCATGGTATTTTCCTTGTGTTCCTCTCACCTTGATATTAGCCAGCGGATTACCTTGTTTTTTTGTGGACCTTGTGTCGTGCTTTAGTTTAGTTTTTGCCCCCTCGTGGGAAGTCTTTTGTTTTGTTACTTTGTTATCGTGTCCTGTTTTCACCCCCATCGTGGGTTTTTTGTTTATTTCATTAGAGTTTTCTTTGTTTCCCCGTACTGCTGCCTGCGTTTGGGTTCTTCTGTGCAATTCATAACAGTTTCTACTTTAATTTGGAGATTAAATGTGAAATTATTAGAATTTAAAAGTATATTTAAAAACATGCATATTATGTATGATTAATCAGATTATTTTTTTAATTGATTTAGAGCACTAATTTTGTTACACTTTTTGATTAAATACACTATTTCTGGAAATCACCTTGTGACCCCCCCGACCCCTACTTTGGGAACTATTGCTTTAGACAACAGAAACAATAGTATTAAGTAGTTGTCAAAAAAGATAAACGTGTTAACTTTGTAAAGTACGGAATAAGTGATGACTAACCATTGAATTATTAAAAATGTATGCACATTGAGTGGTAATGCAGATACAACAAAAGACAAAACAGCTCAAGGCACCTTTAGTGCTTAGAAAGTATCTGTAACATTTAGGAAATGGTCAACAAATCCACACTGTAAAAAACACCTAGTATTTATTTATTTTTTGTGGGGGTTTTTGTGCAAGATTTTGAATTCAGTTTTTTTTAGGAAATTTTACTTTACAACTCTGATATGATCTCTGTTACAGGTGTCCATAGGCAAGATGTATGAGGTCCAGAAGACCGTCATTGAACATGGAGAAAAGAAGCCAGTTTGATTTGGTGTGGAAATCAAGACTGTTATAGAGGACTGATCTTTGATGTTGGAGTTGAGACTGTGGCCCGTTCTCCATGTTTCAGGATGGAAGCTGCGGGATTATGGTGTTTTCATTGCGGTCGTCATGACTTCAGCATCAGAATGAATTGCACCGTTTATACATTTTAAAGGGATAGTTCACCCCAAAATTTAAATTCTGTCATTGTTACACACCGACTTTTCAAATTTGACTTTCTTTATTCTGCAAAACACAAAAGAAGATGTATTTTGGAGAATGTTGGTAACCGAATATGGTGGTACCGATTCCCTTCTATTTTATGGACACAGAGGAAATGCAATTAAATGGGATTCACAATGGTTTAGTTACCAACATTCCTCAAAATATGACAGGAGGATTAATAATTACAATCATTACAGAATTTTCATTTTTGAGTGAACTATCCCTATTATCTCACATGAGACAAAAGTTGTATATACTGTATGTATTATTATTTTTGCTTCGTATTGGTAGAATTGCAATAAATGTTTGTCGATTATGTTACATATTCAAATATTCTTCTGTGTTTTTTCACTGATCAATATAGAGCACAGTGTTAGCAACGCCAACACCAAGGGTTCGATTCCTAGGCCGGTGTCACAAGGGTTAAAGGTGTCTGACAAGGCTAAGTAGTTAAAAATAACTGGATTCTGTTAGTTTTAGGTCAGTAGTGGCCGAGTGATGGGTATAAAGATCATATTTCCCAACGTCTAAAGAGATTGTAGATAAGAAAAGCAAACAGATTTCAGTTGTTTATAGCCTAGCATGTGGCACAGTTCTAACAGCATCATGTAACAGCAGAGAGCTGGAGATCTAAAAGAAATGATCCGTGCGGGTTTACATTTATTCATGAGGAAAACACGGTTGACAGAGGCGTCTTGCATTTATCATTATAGTGTTAATGAGAATAACACAGTCTTTATTGAATATTTTATTTGGAGCTCTTTTAGCTCAAAGGATTTGACAGGTATTGTGTAGTACAGTACAATTAAAGTGTAACGTCAAAGGCAGTTTAAATGATACAAAATCATAATAACATTCTCCAGCATAGAGGCATCTGAATATGTTTGTATCTAAATAGATGAGTACAAATGTGTAGTTTTTTATAAAGTCAATATCATAGGTATATATGCCAACTTAAATATTTGTATTGAATATACACCACAGACTTATAAACATGCAGTACGCGTAAAATAATGTAATGAACCGATTTGATACAAGTTGAAGGTTTCGGTAAGCACATCTGTTTATTCAACCAAAACCAGCTGAAATCAGTTTTGTTGATTCTAGTTGGTCCCGTAACCCGCTGCAGCTGGTTTTAGACTGGGACATCAGCTGCTTGACCATTTTAAACAACAACCTTATTTGACCCACCCAGTTCATAGGCCTCATTTATCAAATGTTGTGTAGAAATCGGCCTAAATTTGATTTTACGATCATTTTTCAAAGTGCGTATGTGTTGAACGAACGTACGTACGCACAGAAAACGTGTGTATGTCTCTCCATCAGATGTGAAAAGAAAAATACAGCATACATTTATAGAAATGAAATAGAAAGAATGTGCATCAGGTGTGTTTTGCGTTGTTTTTAATTAATTTATGAAGCCAGTGTTAACTGTATCCTTACATAATACGTGTTATATTACAATTCTATCATATTTTGTGCAGACAGCTTAATTTGTTTTACAGATAATAAAAATGAGTGAACATTCAGTAAAACCCCCAAAAGTGTTTACTACAGACATGCATTAGTTGCTTTCGCCATGTTTTTCACAGACAGATCCTTTGTAAACTCAGGAAATCCTGAACTCAGTGAAATATTTTACAACTGGGGTTGTGCTGTTTACAAAAAAAATTAACAAGGCACTTCAAACAGTGCATTTACTCTTTGAGATTATAAAAAATAACAAAAGTGTGAGCAGTGCTTCAGCTGAAAATGTAGGCTGCAATCAAAGTGAAGTTGTCCATCGCATTGTCTGTGTGGTAACTCAAGGAAGTGAACCAACAGAAGTTGAGTTTGAGCTTAGTCAGACATATTATGTTTACAACGTTTAAACATCCTAAAAACACTTAGAAGGAAAGGCCAGTCTGCATTTTCAGTGGATATGTCAGTTAATTTTGAAAAAAGAATACCCTCAACAGTAAAAATGATGTCATTAATTACTCATGTCTTTCCCAAACGTATACACATTCTCCCTTCAGTGCACACAAAATGTCATTAATGATGTGGAATAAATTAAGGAGTAAATTATGACGAAGAAGTTTGTTTTGTGATTCAAAGCGCAGTTATATTCCTTGAAGAATGTCTTTTTACAGTCAAAACGCACAAACAGCTCGTTCCTACAACATTTCAAATGCTATTAGATTGTTAACGGTAATCTTAAATCCACCATTTACCTTATTAAGCTTATTTTTTTATTTTTCTTTAGCCTTGTTGTGCAAGTACTGTTGTGCCTGTGCAGAGGCAGCAGCTTTTGCCAGAGGGGAACTGGAATCCCCCGGTCGGGCCTGGGTTCCCCTGAGGTTTTTTTTCTCGTTTAGAGTTTTGGGTTCCTCGCCACCGTTTGCATATTGTTTTACACTATCTGCCTGGCCGGGGGGGCTGCTTTAGACTTTAGAATTCAGAAATTAGAAATAATTAATATATAAGAATTTATAGTCCGTTAATATTTGACCTGTGGTTCTCTCTCTGTCTGTCTTTTGTTGTTTTCCACCTTTTTCTTGTTTTTGCAGGTATATGCCTTTAGTTGTTTTACTTGTAATCTATTGTGTCTCATGTACAGCTGCTTTGTAACAATGAAAATTGTAAAAAGCGCTATATAAATAAAGTTGAGTTGAGTTAAGAGCAGTGCGTAAAAGCGCATCTTCATATTGCATTGAAAGCCGCTGTCTCGCACGAGGACGGCATATACTTCAGGGTATAATTCAGTCCGTCATTGTTATCCCAGAATTCAAAGTTATCATCCTTCATGTACAACGCGAAATGCAAAGAATCGCTTGGGCCTAAGAAAGGAGGCGTGTACATAGTGAAGGAAAAGCGCTCTCCAAGCGCCGTCAACTCGTTGGGCACGAGGGTGGCATTCGCGTCCACGAACGACAGCCAGTCATTAAAAGTATACCTGACTCCAACCACTCTCTTGCAATTACTCCTACCCATCGCCCGTATGACCCCACGTACATCAAACTGGGTGATCGTCATGCTTTCCAACGCGACTTGACAGCGCTTAAGCCGCGTCTCCATATCAACAGTGTCCACGGGCATCTTAAAGGTAGGCACAGGGCGCTCAAATGTCAGAGTGGACTTCAGGTTTACGCACAAGTCATCCATGAAGTCCCGGTCCTTTTGGAGAGGATAGCTCTTGAGTCTAGTGAACACTTTGGCAGGAATCTCCGGATCCTCGCTGGTGTTAAAGTGCTTCACGCTGGCCAGATTTAACCCGAGCGCGTCCGCGAACTTGACGCGCTTTCTGCAGTTCTGCGAGATCTGGTGGTAGAGGGTCGCTTGATCCGGATAGGCAGGTAAGGACTTGGCTCTTCTCCTGTCACGCAGATACTCGGGTATCTCGTCGGGTTGGAGATCATCATCAGAGTCTATACCGTTTTCCATCTGCTCTCTGTCCATTAACTCAGCTGTGAGTCTCCAAGGATATAAACAGGTGAGAAGACTATTCTATAAATGCATGTGCAAAGTAGTGGTCCAGTGACAACCCCAGGGCTCCTAGTGCAGAGGAGAATATATGTGCAGTCAGATAGATTTGTGAGGTACGCCCACCCACAGACAGGGTCCAGCACGCCTTGCTGTACACACGATTGAAAAATAGAACGATCGTCCATTGCATCATCTTTACAAATAAGTAATTAATTTCATAAATATATGACTACTACTAACACTAATAATAATACTTGTAACATAATTTTTGAATAAAGTGTCGTATTAGCATTGGCCTATGTAATTGCCTAAGATAAAATATTAAGCAAATTTGTTTTTATTAAATAACATTTTAAAAGATAACACAACTACCACTTTTCCAGCATTTCAAAGTTATTTTTTCATTAGAGACTTGTTTCATGTGGTTTCACATTAAGATCTTTGCCTGCCCGAAAGGCCTCTTTATTTTCCCTTAAAGCTGTCTGGCTGCTCTCCCAACCAATGACCACAGGTCAGTTAGATCTTTTAAACATGTTGAAATCACAGTCAAAACAAACAAACTCAGCAATCCTCTAGTTCTGTTACAACACAATTAGTTTCAACTACAACACAATTCTTATTTGACTTAAATGGCTCTTTATATGTAGGCCTACACTTTTGTGTTAAGAGCCTTTGGCCTCAATGCAAGATGTTAGAATTATTGTTGATCATTTACAAATGGAGATTTCCTTTTAAATGCCATGTTTAATCATAAAGAATAAAACTAAAATGTTGTTTAAAACATTTTTTTCCAAATACTGTAAAACTTTCCAGGAGCAAGCAAGCATCAACAGAACAAAACAAGTTTCTCTCGAGGTTATAATATAGTCCAGTAGATTTTAATGGGATTTTAACTATTCATTTTTATTTAAACTTTAATAACAATATAAAGACACCATGTACTGTGTATGTCACTATATTTAAAATTGTTAAAAAACATTTAATAATCTTATTCAAATTTTAGAGAAGTTTGTTGTAACTCTAATTCACCAGCAGATGTCAATGTTGTTACATTTCTGTCATACCTATGCAAATAATACAAATACAGTGGCTTAGGTGTGTAAATAAAACGTGGTTCCAAACCGCTTGTGTACAAATGAATCATTTCTTTAAAGGTTTACTAGTTTATTAAGACACAGTAAAGCTGATGGATTTAACTGCTTCATTCCAGCATCAACATGACATCAGAACACTTGCATGTTACAGTATGTATTTCTCTCGGCTATTAACATTAGTGTGGTAGCAGCATTTGACCAGGAATGAAGACAAATCGCATCATCTACAAATCTTGTACATCTGCTTGTGCAAGATTCTACATTGATGGACACTTCTATTGGAAAACACCTTGTGTTATATAAAAGTATTTTACATTCGATGTTGTTATAAAGGGAATGTGTCAGCACCCTTCATGTGCACAGATATGCATTCATTCATATGGAATCTTAACCACAGATAATAGTGATTTCTGACATCTTCATAGTTATAAGATTACATGCCCTAGAAGTACAAATGGTCATCAACCTACATTCAATTCAGATAAAAAAGAAATTAAACAAAGCTTTTTCTGTATGAAAAATGTTTGTGAGCTAAATCAACTGATCAACCTTTACTGTGTAATGATCAAGTGATATAGTGATTATAGTTATGAAATGAAAAAACAGACTTTTCACATAACAGTCATAAGCGGGAATGTGTTTTCTTCCTCTGTGAGGTTATAAATAAAATAATGTATTTCTATTTTTTGCCAAATTTTTGGGGTGAAATATGATTGTTTCCACAATTAAATTCTCTATTACTACAGTATTGAACTTAACTTAAACAGGTAAAGATTCAAACTTTGAAAACTTAACCAAATGATATCTCTGAGGTGCAAAACATGTTTATGTGTTGTAATATACAGCTTATTCGACATTTCTCATTTCATTGTGGGCGACTGAAAAAGTGGACAGCAAAACCATTTGACAATCAAGACTTCATCTTTAGTACACATATTTATAATGCTTGTAGTAGATCTAAAATATACTTCCATATATCTTAAGAAACATCTGTATTTATATCTCAAGGGATAAATGACAACAAAACATTGAAACTAACACAATTAACTGCCTTCATTAATATAAATCTTTATAGTTATGGAAAAACCTGAAATAGATAATGGGCATTGTAGTTCAGCATTTATAGAAGGAAAAGCATCCCATCATGCCTCCTCTGCTGTGTATACACGGTACATCAACGTGACGATAACTGCAGCGAGAGCGGGTATCAACCAGTTTGACCACCAGCTGGAACAAGAGACCAAAGGGAAGGTTTGTAACAAAGCACTTGGACTTGCGAATGAGACTGCATTATTAATCAGATACTCGCGATCTACAAAGGAAAGTTTGTAATAGAAAAAACTGTGAAAATAGTTTATTTAAAAAGTTATGATCCCTCATGTTTATCTACATATCTTTGAAAACCTCATTTTTAAGTCACATCTACCCAGACATTCTGTAATACAGAAAACACACAACATGTCGTTTTAATGGAAGCAGATGCAACCTACCTTGTTGTTTCTTGAACAGTTGTTACAAGTGATTCCTGTTAAACAAAAAACAAACCAAATTGGGTTTGTCCAATGCGTTTTAAAACAGTTCGAAGAATGTTTGTTAAAAGCTTGAAAATGACATTATCAACACTACGTACTGGTGGTCCGCCTAGTTTGTCTCGGTCGTCCTGTGAAAAAAAAAACAGAGACGTTAAAATTACGACGTGAGCTTATTTTTGTAAGATTTATCACAAAGTTACCATGTTTTTTTTTATATAATCCTAATAATCATGTTTTACAAAGCTACGAAAATGTATTTCCCAGCACCTTCATAGAAACTTTCAGATAGCATCTGAACTAAATCCACACTTCCTCCAGTAGGAATAAAAAAAGAATTCCAAGTGATTGATAGTATCTCAAACCCCGGTAGGACTAGAAAAACATCTTGGATTTTGTGAGATACAACTATGAAACTGGCCTGATGCTGTCCAGGATGTAAACTTGGGAACCTGACATTGTACTTGGCTCACTTCTGGATATGAAGGACGGGTAAGTGTGTGCTTTTTTCCAACAAAGCACATTTTCACATAGTTTAACATTACCATCAAAATTGTTGAGATTTTACATGTCATGCTTATGGCAGACACTATAATCCAATTTACAAAGTTCATTCCAGATAGCCTTTTTACATCTGTTGCCAAGGAGCCCAATGACCCATGACCTTTGCACAGCCTTTTTGCACTCACATAATTTCACACAAACTACAAAATGCATCAAATATTGTCTGACCAGGCCTTTTTTGTGTGACACAGCTGACTGACGGAACAGACTTGCAAACAGACAAACATGCACACACTGTAGTGTTTGTCAAAGAATGTACTTTTAATTCATCTTATTTTTAACTCGTTTTAAAAGTTTACTGTATTTGCCTTCACATAAACCATGTTCAGCATAAACATCAGTTATTCTGTTATATAAAGCTGTGTTAAAAACAGCACAAAGGACTTCTTTCTATTGATCAACGATATTTCCATTCAACCTACTGGATGAAGCTCTCCTATAAGCATAGAACTGGCCATCTCCCGGGCATCTGTGGAGTGCCCGACATCTTCGAAACTCTCTGAAGCATCTCCACCCGCCTGCTCTCGTAACACCTCCTCTCCTCCAGGGTGCTGTGGACAGCAGTAAACGCATGAGATCATCCGGGTCACACTTTTTTCAAAGGAAAGCCATAAATGATTGCTTAAAAATTCCCTTTGCCCCCGGATTACAGTTCACTGCTAATGGGAAACTGGGTGAATACTGTCAAAGTTGATCCATGATAATCAAATTGTTTCTTTTTCTTTAAATGAATGCAATCATTAAAGCATTTTATTTTTACAGATGATCTGGTGTTTGGTATGGAAACCCTTATGCACTAAGCCATGCAATTGTATGCTTAAAATAGCTTTTGTACATCTTAAGATCTAGCTGGATTGCTGTATATTTATCAACATGTAATCTAGATAACACTGGAAAGAGGGGAAATGCCAATCTGATAAAGCACGCAAGCATGTGTGTGGTACTATCCCTTCATACAAATGACATGAATTAAGAAATTGTTATTGCTTAATACACATACATTAAACACATTAATGTTAGTTGACTATTTGTATCTATATTATTGGCAAATTTATGGACACTTAGCGGAAGTGTGTCCGTGCATTTCTTGTGTTGAACTCTGCAAGCCTGTGGACTAACGTCACACACCTATTTTATCAATGAATTCATTAATTCTCTGTAGGCAATGTACACAATAACGTGCACAACAGACAACTAATTCTGCTACACTGTTTGTTTACCAAATGCAATTGCGTATGCATGTATTACACATTTAACTGTAATGGTCAACGTATTTCGCAAAAGTGTTTGTGGTTGTATAGAATTGTTAACACTCACCTCCTCGAGAAACTTCGTGACGTCGTATACTTTATTATGGATGATAATCCATGTGCTTTTAAAAGAGTTCCGCTCCTCCACTTCTGACAAACGATAATATTTAACACCCTCCGCGTCTGATCCGTTAACCTCCATCGGTTTAAACGCGCGTTTTTCGCAAAGAAAGTCCTCCAAAAAGTTACCAAGCGACCCTCACACGCGAGCGTAACGTACTTCAACGCTGCGCCAACCAACAATTGTATTTCCCAACACGCCAAGCCACGCCCATTCCGCTCTGGAGGAAATCTTATTGGATAGGGTTGCATTTCGTTTGCCTAGCGTGTCGGTTTCTATTGGTTTAAAGGCTGTCAATCAAAGTGTCTGGCCGTATATCGCGTCGGATATCAAGGCCAAAGCGTCAGCGTGACTTTGCTGAGTTTGCTCAAGTTCACTAGAGCGATGGTTCTCACGCAATACGGAAGCGCAGAAGTTTATGGTTTATCAGTTTACTCTGATATGGTTCATTATAAGCCACACCAGGCTGAGATGACGTGTGCTGTAATATTTGTTGGTTAAAGGGGCACAGTGGCTATCCTGCAAGCACAAAAAAATATGATCTAACATAAAACGTCATAATATAATGACTACCTATGATAAAACTATTGCAGTGTTCACAACAAATGGATTAATTTAGTAAAACAAGGTTAGTTGTTGAATTAATTTATGACAGTCAGCTCCATTATTAGGCTAATATAGATTGTTTGGTGGGATGGGCACGACGGCTTCTGTCTCGCGCTTACCGCCAATATCGCGCTCTAGTAACTGTCACGTCAAACTGTGAGGTAAAATATCACTTTCTTTCTTTCTTTCTTTCTTTCTTTCTGTGGCAAGCGAATTCAAATTATATCTGATACACTAATAACAATCTATAATTTAATTGCTCATAATGTGTAACTTTAAGCGCTAATAATAGTAACCTACTGTACCTCAGTATCACAGTTCAATGGTTTGGTTAACCCACATTTCCCCTCAGAATGAATGGATGTGGGACACAGTCATTGTTTTTCATGGCTCTTCCGGAGCTGAGGAATTTATGTTATGTCAACCTGTTCTTCCCCAACACCAATGATGAAGGAGAGTTGAGAAACAAGCAAGTGAAAACCTGCAGGTGAAAAACAAATATAATATATTTAAGTTACTGGTATAGGCTGGGGCCTGGCTAAAGTTTATAATTTGCATGTTATTTTAAGTTAAGAGTGCACTTTAAATCTATCTTTGAAAAATATCCATGTTCCGTGTTAATCTGTTTTGTGTTCTATTCATGTTTACCTTTTTCTCTCTTTCAGAGAACTTGTGCTCTTATACTCGAACATTATTGCCTCACCTGTTTTGGGTCATTTTGTGGGCATCACTGTTGTCATGACTGTAAGTATGAAATTTTTAACCTAGCTGATTGGATTTGAATCTGATATTGTACAACGGGTCATTAGGTCCAACGTGTCATTTTATGCAGGCTCTATTGACAGAAATGCAATATAATACACATATCTATATCTTCAGAGGTGTATAAAGCATTAGGCTATGTTTTTGTTACCTTTGGTATTTCGATCTACAAATACAGAGGGTCCTTTTGCATGGAAATCGCTGTTATTTCTAAAGGAAATAAGGAAAAACTCATCTACAGCAAAGCAAAAACGTGGTAACATCTTCTCAGGCCTGTGTCTGCCTCCATAGGGCTTCTTAAGTGAGGGTTGGAGTTAGCCGTTGGTTGCAATTCGCTACCTCACCTCTAGATGCCGCTAAATTTCGTGCGCTGGACTTTTAATAACCATTTATAAAAAATCATTAGTGTAATACAGTTCAAAGTAGGGAAGGAAGGAGGTGGGAACCGGCGAAAATTTTACAAACTTTTACAAACTTTTACAAACAAAAAAGTATGTTTTATTAATTATTTAACATAATAATATTTAATCAATGATGACTATAATTAATGTCAAAATACATTTTATTGTAGCAAAATTATACGTTAGGCGAAGCGCTTATTATTTTGATTGCATTGCGTGTCTACGTGCCTCCCTTTTATGAGGGTTTTGTGATATCTGCATCTCCTTGCGTGCGATTGCACCTGTCATTGGAGTGTGTGATGTTGCATGTGCGTGACTTCAGATCTGTGGATGCATGTGTGTGTGCGTGTCAGCGCAGCTCGTGCTAAGGCATGTCTCGTGCAAAGCAAAATATTTGAGGCACATTCCACACACTCCATCATCTGTTTTCCTGACCTGAACTGAGGCCACTTAAATCAGCATTTAAAGCTAACAACATTTCCAGTGTCGTCCCTTCAGTGGTGCATTTGATTTGAATCTGGAACACATTTTTCTTGAGTTTTACAAATTTTGTGAATGTGTTACCAGACTTCAATTGGAACGCTAGTGAATAATTAACAATGTTGTGCTTATGTAACCTTCGCGCCTTTTGTGCTTGTGCAGTCAAAAAGGGAGAACATGCCTTTGTACCGATGCAACTCAAAATGATAATTTGTTTATTCTTTTTTGCAAGTGCTTCATTCATCAGATTTGTTTCTTATCGGGAACATGATATCTTTGTTTACCGGTCTATTTTAATTGTCTGTTTTTCTTTCTTGTGCGCTTTCCTAGAATACATTTTACAAGAAAGGCATCATTCAAGCTTTTGCACAGACACATGGTCTGCAGGTAAGTTTAAGGGAAAATGTATTAGCTTTTTTTTTTGTCCTCTCTCAGACAGTTTTACCTCCAGGTTGTAATAGCAGACAAATCTCTCAAGCATTTCTGTTGCTCCATGAGTTCAGTCTGAGCTTGAACCTAATCTGACCCTTATTGACCTCTTTTTGTGAATAAATGATCACAACGGTTCTGAATTTAGGAGCTGTATATACCTTATTCAATAATGTATTTATTACTGAGTGTAATAGTAAAGTGAAAGGTGTTCTGGGCCATTGCCAGTGCATTGGTAGGATATTGATCAAATCACTATCCTGCTGTATGGGCAATAGTTATCCTTGTCTTAGCGAACGATAAGAAGTAAAGATAAGCAATTGAGTTAAAAAGGTAAAATGAAAAGGTAAAAAGGAAATATTATGGTAATGTAGCGAGAGAAAATAGGTATAGAGAACATGGGCAATTAAGACATACAATATGAACCAGAAAACAGAAGCTTCTTTACAATGATACTAAATCTGTCTGTCACAGACCTTTAATCCATCCCATTAACTTCTGTTTCTGTAGTTCGGCAGCCCCCAAAGGGTATCACCTCCTGTTTTGCAGACCTGTTTGTCTTATTCTGTGACTGCCAAGCTGGCTCCCAAATGGAATAAAGCTGGCCAATACCTTATTGCAGGTGAGCAACAAAACACTTACATTTACATTAAATCATTTGGCAGATTCTTTTGTCCAAAGCGTCTGTAAAATGACCATAACAACAAGAAATTCGTACACTTAGAAGTGCCAGCAATACAAAGTTTAGGGTATGACGTTAATATGATAAAAGCAAGCATACAGAGAAAAGTACAGAAATTTTAAGAGAGTCAATCAAAAGTTTTTTTTGGTAGAATCAGTTAGAGAAGTAGTAAAATTTCATGATAATTCACTCACTCACATGTCATCATTTAATCCACTAAAATGGGGGCTGTTGGTTAAGGTCCTAATTTCAGTTTCATCGCAGCTTCGAAAGGCGCTACACGACACCAGCCAATGAATAAGGGTGTTGTCTAGCAAAAAGATTAGTCATCTTCCAAGAAAGCTAAAATATGATATACTTCTTAAACATAAATAAATGGCTTGCAAGGCCTCCAAGATGAAATCTGGACCTTAACCAACAGCCCCCCGTTGAAATCCATTATATGGATAAGAACCCTGTAAAGCCTCATTTGTTTTTCGACAGAAGAAATAAACACACGGTATGACATATGTATGAGTGAATTATCACGAAATTTTAATTCTAAAGTGAACTGCTCCTTTAAGTGCTCACAGAAGAGGTGGGTCTTCAGCTGTTTTTTTAAATGTGTGATTGATAGGCCTTACATAAGCCTTTTTTACCTGATTGCACCTTAAAATACAGACACTGTTGTTACCTTTGTGCATTTAAATGACACAGCCATTATGCAATAATAGTAAGCCATTGTTCACTGAAAAAGGAATGGATGGCTTTGTGAAACACTGTTGAAAAGATCTTACCAGTCTACTTTATGATAAAGCTAAACTTCAGTCTGTGTTAGCGTTTTTTTTTACTTTTTTCTAGTTCGAGGAATGAGCAATGCATGCAGTTTACTGGATGTCCCTTTCATTTCATTTACAGAGCTCTTGTTTTTATTACCTTGGGGTTTAAGGGATATGTCAGGAGTCTCAGTTTAACACTTAATTATAAAGGCAGGATTGTTGTAATTTTAAAGTTTAACAGTCATGTTATGAATTATCACTGTAATATTTATATTTTTATTACCTTAATTAGTAGCACAATGTTTTATACTAGAAAATATGTAACAAGCATGTACCTGTACTGTGTGTGATGCTTCCAAATCAACAGCCTATTACCGTTGAGTCATCAGTATCGTTTGGATAAGTGGATATAAAAGGAACAATATAAAATGAAAAGGAAACTGGGCAGTTTTTGTGCCCTTGTGTTGGAGGTCGCTCCTTGAAAAATTGTGTGGTGTAGTCCTTGAACACATTTGGTGCCTTTACTGTGTTTATCACTGTGAGGCTGACAGAGGTGTTTGGAGGTTCTTCAAAGCTTGGCAGGGACAATTTATAGAAATTAATTATAGTCTAATAAATATGTGCTTGTTTTTAATGAACATATTTTTGATGATATTACCAGATTGCAACATTCCCCACAACATTTTTTGTTATAAATTATGCAATAATATCCCATCATGCAACTTGTTTCGACTTCTTAGAATAATGTTTTTTTCTCTCTATTTCCAGGAAGGGAATTCCTAAGTCACTCTGGTAAACTAAATGCGGTTGGTAGGTGGGACTTGTCTGTCTATATACTTTGGCACAGGACACTGCCATTTCTATTCTCATTGTTGGACACTGATTTCCCCTGATTGCTGTCTAGGAGTTACTAAGATGGTCGAACACATAAGGAAAACCCCTCTTACATAATATCTAAATAATATTTTCTTTCTAGTATAAGAAAATAATCTTGTAGAGTGTTTATAAGGATCAGCCCTTCCCTTGCAGGACTACTTGTAAATGTTCATCGCATACACTTCTTTCACTTTAGCCCAGAATAATTTTCTTTTGTCATGCTTCAGGCCACAGTTTAAGATGTAACACTGTATCATCAAACCAAAATCTCTTCTATAGTTTATTCACTTACTCATGATAACACTCACACACTGTTTTTTATCTCTGTTTGTCTTATCCCCTCTTACTCTCTTTATATATTTACTCATTCTCATATCCTCTGAGGATGTGCTCTTGTTATTCACCCACAGTTCTTGAGTTGAACATCACAGAGACTCAGCTCTGTATTAGTGTTGAGGCCAACACAGTCAGACTTCCTCCAGCTGTGGTAAGACACTATCAGCCTGGAGTCACAAATCCCAGTCTAGCCTTTTTTAACCTGTGAAGATCTTTACTGCCATTATAAAGTGTAACACCTTTGACACAATTCATGCCCTTTATGCCTTTGGCACTTGCTCAACTATGAATGTGCTCATGCCAGAGTAAAACTGTCCAATCAACTGTTTTCTGCATAAATCTGTTCCTCAGTTGTTGATTTAGACACACAAATACATTTGTATACAACTATTTAATATATTAAACCAATGGTAGGTTGATAGCCCCTAAAAAGTAAACAATATGACCCGGTTCCACATCTATTTTCAGTTAAGACAGCTTAAACACTCATTTTAGTCTGGGAATAGTTTTAAGCCTTGTCTGTGAAATTTGGCATGTGACTCTATGGTGCTTTTGATCATGTAACAACATCAGTCATAGGTTTTGACTTTAGAGAGGGAATACCTTTTTGTCAGATCATTCACAAATGGAGGGAGTGTTTAGGAAACCAATCTGAAGTAATATGTTTGTAGTGACACAGAAACTACACATCTATAAAACATCTTTTTTGAGTTTTACTTTTTGTGTTCTTCTGTCTGTTTGTGATATGCACAATAAGATGTGGTCTTAACATTTTTAATCCATGCTCTCTCGTATTATAATTTATGTTGTCAATTACATGCTTTTGTGTTTTCTGGCAGTTAAAGGATTTTGATTTTCCTACTGCTGTGGTGGACCATTTTCTCCACACTGATGATGCTGTCCTTCATACAACCATGCCAAATAATTGGTGCCATATTCTACCAAGGTGTGTGTATACAGCACAGTCAGACTGCTTTTTAAAATTGAAGTCCTACATCTAAAAACACACATAAATCGGTACTGGTGATTTGCACTGTACTGCTGGTTGACAGTTGGATTTCAGCAATATTTTTTCTCAGAATTGTATGGCTTTACTATTACAGGTAAAGCATAGTTTTATTGTTTTTCATGTATCTTGTGTGTGTGAGCAGTATGAAGAAAGGACAGCTCATCAGTATCAGTCGCAGAATTCCACAGGAAAGTCCATTTCAATCTTACTCCGAATTCCAGGAGCATTGGAACAGCATGGTAAATACAACCACAGTCATGCATCTTCGAATGCACTCTGGTTAAGAGTTAAATCCTCATGTTTATTGTGTAGTGGCAGTGTTTTTTGTATATTACGATGTGTTACAACTTATTAACCATGTATTAACATTTTACTGTTATATTATTTACGTACCTATTTTTAGTCTCCCCCATAGAACAGTCTTTGTAGCTATAAAAGCATTCTTTGCTGCAAAAATTCGTTTTTTCAGATATATTAATTTGTAATATAATTATAATTTTAAATACTTTAAATAACTAATGTGTATACGAAGTCCCAAAAAATTTATCATAAAACATCTTCTTCGCCACTTTTTATTAAATGTGATTTATTTTGTAACGTACATCTGTGGCTTGTATGATGTTAGAGAAATAAAAAATGATGTCCTTTACAGCAGCCAAAACAGATGCTGGGCCTCAAAAGTGTTGTGAAGGTTACATTTCAGGTTGATAGCATATGTTTACAGTTAACTGTTAGACCTACTCTTTTTCTGAAACAGCTTTTGCCATTTACATTTTAATTTTTATGTAAATTGACTGTCAGACACTGGAAGTGTTGTGCTTTCACAGCATTCTACTTTGTTTTATGTGTGTGCTTGCACGTATAGTACTACCTGTATGTGTGTTCGTGTTTAACACTCTGATCTACTTATGTTTGGATTAGAGTTTGAAACCTAACCTTTGATCATAAACAGACGCACACACTTGCGGGGCTTGGCTGTAACACAGAATTTGTCTGTATGTGCAGACATGCACGGTTTGCCCATTCGTATTGTATATACACCATCTGTTCATGTCCAAAACACATCTTTCGTTAGAACATTGCTTGTTTGCTTATAAAAACACTTACACAGACAAACAGGGAAAAATCTACCGGTTAAAAGAAAACTGTTTTATTGCATGTAGCTCTGTTCTGTATTCATGTCTCCATCTTTTATCACTTTTGTTGTTTGTTTGTTTCTCCTACACTTTTGGTTTAGTATGGATACAAGCTTCCGTCTGCAAGGGAAGAAGAAGTGATCTACTGCAGTGTCTACTTTAAACCAATAGGTGAAAAGCTGTTCACGTATCCTTTAGTAATTGTTCTGACGGTGTTAATCTCATTTTTGTTTAGCATATACAGAAGTTCATGAAGCACTTTCTGTTAAATACTGTGAATTTACACCATATCTTTTGTGCTGTTCTGATCCGTTTACAATCATGATAATGTTACCTTTTATTGGCAGAAACAGAAATCGCTTTTTGTCATAAATCTTCTTCTGGAGATTCATTCTGAAAGCATTAAAAAGGCCTGTTGTTCAAACACTAAGTTATGCAACATGACAATGACACCTAGTGGTCATGAGCTAGGAAAATAGTTACTATAGAACAGAAATTTACTCTTGAGGATCTATTTGAAATGAAGCTTTCTGAAAATGCAAACAATCCACAGCATGCAACTATGTTTATTGTATAAGAGAGGTTTATCCTATGACATCAGTATGTGTATGGTTAATTCTGTAAACATGCGCTTAATATGGTGTACAGCGTTCACCACAGTATGTTCTGCTGGACAATAGCCATTGTTTGTGGCAGCCCCAGAATTCATTCAACTCAGCTTTATTCTCTATACATGCTGTGTGTTACAGTCATATTAATAACTATTTTTAGATTTGTTCTCTTTCGGCAGTTTAACACACGTATCCTTAAACTCATGCTCAGATATCCACTGTGTTGTATCCGGACTCTGCCAGTACAGTGCTTTCCCAGAGTAGACCTGCAGGGGGTGCTGAGAACCTTCCTATCAGATCTGCAGGCTGAACTGCTTAGAGTGTGTGGTTTTCCAGTGCAGATGTCCAACAAGCCTTTCTACTACAACCATGAACTGATCAGACCAGTCTCTGAGGTATTACACAGACGTGTGCATAAACATACATTCAAACATACAAGTTCAATTGATCAGATACTTAGATTACTCTCAACGTGATGTCGAATCCATCAATTCAACTTAACATGACGGGACTGTTGAAAACTCTCTGCTGCTCAGTATTACATTTGACATTGGCTTATTGGCTCATTTCTTGTGACAAAACTCATATGCTACACAGATGCAAATGGATGGTCTACCCTGCATGTGCTACCCTGGTCTTACATTCATGTTGCAAGATAAATTCAATAAATTTGACATTTGTATTTATTTTTCCAAACATATCATTTAAACGTGAGTTACAAACTTTCAAGAAAAGAGACCTATGGGATCTTTTGGATGAATTACAAAATCTTAAAACTGCTCGCCAGATATAATTACACCCCCGAACTTGACATATGACACATATGAGAAGTGAACATATGGATGATCGGCAAAGCCTTCGCAGAGTCAGCTTCATAAAACAATCCATCACTTTGTAGGAACAATGCCATTTAAAACACATAATATGAGAGTTTCCAGTCAGAGCAATACCTGACACTACATTAGGTCATTTCTTCCATTTGATTATTGTTGGCGCAGGGAGGAGATACTGACAGTCGGCCAGATGGACTGAGGTTTAATTTATGCTGGCCAGAACTGAATGCTGAATGCTAATGTCACATGGACAAATGTGGATATGATATGATTTGAAACACGATATGTGTCAACCCCTTTGTTGGTACAGATGGAAAACTAGTGAACGTGAAGCTTCATTATTATCATAACATCGTAAACTCTCATGATTGATAATGATGATGATGAGAACAGCATTAGGCCAACAGTGATTAACTGACTCCATTTAATTCACACACCAGCTCCTCAATTATAGATCAGCGCAGACAAAACTTTACAGATTTCTGATTTCATATGACCGTGATACCTATACTATATATAACAATAGATATTTAATGCACTCACATAAGTTGAAGATTCTGTCCTTTTGAAGAAATTGTCATTGTGTTTGCTTTGTTGATGTGTTATTGGTTTACCACCAAACATTTAATTTTCTGTGCGGTGTTAAACATTATTAGTTTAACTTTAAAACTCACGATCAATAAGAGTATATAAAAAATATAACATTTTATTAATAATACCACTTATATATATCAGTGTGTTGCATATCTTACACATACACAACCCTCTCTTTCTTAAATTTTAGTACTTTGGAGCCCTGCCTGTAAACTTGACAACAGAAAACACAAGCAAGGGTGTATTGAACCATCTACCCAGCAGCTCTGTACAGAACACAACCCAACACCACTGTTTTCAGCATGAGTCGACTGGTAAACTGACCGAAAATAAAAGGAGTCTCAGTTTGGAGTCGTCTCCCGGTCAAAAAGCGTGGACTTTCGTCAGCTCGACAACTCTGTTCTCCGCTTCTCCCACAAATGTTCATTTTACACACAGCCACTCACAGTCTGCTGTGTTTCAGAGACCAACGCTTGTGCCGGTCTTCAAGAACAAATCAAAAACTTGTCACCTAAATGTGACCAAGATCCCTGTAGAGGAACAGCAGAGAGGACTGGAAAGACAGAAGGTGGCAGTTATAAAACCTCTGACTACTGCTCTCCAGTGGTCTCCACCTCCAGTCCATTCTTCAAGGTTCTCCAGGCCTGTCCCTGAGCGGGTGTCCTTACCCTTTTATAAAAGGGAAACGGGCACCGATGGAGTCACTAGGGTTCTCCCAAACCAACTTTTTGTTCATACACAGCCTCAAGTGTGTGAGGTCCCCAGTAAAAGAACGGTAAGTCAGTCAGGTCTCAGGCAGCAAAATTTGAATATATTTAGAAATCAAGTGTTTTCTAAGTAAAGCATTACTCTTACTATTGTTCATACTGTACTATATGTGTAGATAGATGTGTGCTGGTGCTCTCTCTGATGGAGCTTCTCTCATCTTTCAGGGAGGCACTTTTGAGTCAAAACCAAAGCGACTCAAAAAGAATTTGCAGGATGTGGACATGTATGCAAAAAACAAGCAGGTACTTAAAGGTGCATTTTAAATTTTTAGTGGTTTAAATGTGAATTTTAAACATTATTAATGATGACTAAAATCGGATAGCTAGGTATTCTTGCAGCTCAGTTGGTTAACAAAACAAAGGTCATGGGTTTGATTACCAAGAAACCAACATTCTTGGAAAAAAATTATAGCTTAAAGGCACTGTAAGGGTGTATATGTATAGCATTACCTCCAATGTTCTTTCAAAATATTAACCATAACAGTATAACCAAATTACAATCAGCAGCTTTCTTGTCAGCATATTTAGAAACCTTACATGGGATTCACGTTCAAAAAAGATTAGTGGAACAATAAATAATGTTTCAGCATATCTGTAATTTTGTATTTAAGTGATAAAATCTCAACAATAATGCAGAATTAATTTCTCCTCTGTCATGAATGGCATTAAATGCACGTTTAGCACATTTTATAACAGTTTGCATATTATGTATTGGCAGTGTTTTAAATATAAAAAAACGTTGAACTGCTGATGAAATGAGGTTAAAAAGGTGTTAACCTGCTTCATAGAGGTTTTCATTTTTGTCTGTTCCCAGCTCTCAAAGGTCAACTCGGTGACTCTGCAGGCATGGTTGAAGAGTCGAGGGGTCAGCGTGCACTCAAAGGTTAAGAAAGAGGAGCTAGTGTCAAAGGTTATGAAATGTTTGAGTGAAACCTAAGGCAGAGGAACCACAACTTTAGTATAAATACCTAAGTGTTGGGTTACTCACCTGAATACCACGTTATAATAGAGAATACTGAAGAGGTTTGAAACTTTCCAAGTTCTTGTTGGTTGAACTAATAAACTGTTGTGGCAGTTCAATATGACATTAGTTGTTCTATGATAAAGCATTTCATTCAGTGTGGACCAACAAAATTAATTGGATCTTTACTTTGAAGAAAGAGGTACTGTAGATAAAACATATATTTTTAATTGCATGATGGTTGGCTTCTTTTACACATATTATTATTTAGTATTTAGTCAACCAATGACATTTAGCACTGCAAAAAAATCCAATAATAAAATCGCATTGTTCTTTTATAGTTTAATGAATTTTCAGTAATATGTATACTTTTTATTTTAGTTTTGTGTCAGATGAAAGACCAGTAAACCAAAAATGAGACAACCGTTGTTACATAGTTTAAAAAGTGAAAATAAATAAGTTGGTGTTTAGAAGACCTAGATGATCAGCTTTGGTTGTAGACTTTGGTATTTTGGGCATTTAATCTAAGCACACCTTGAGCTTTTGAAACTTGAAAAGAGATACACAAGAAAAGTTGGAAGAAGCTGGAGCAAAATTTTTCATTTGATTTAATCGTGTTGCTGCCTAAAAGAATCACTTATGATAGAGAAATGTTTTCGATCCTTTCTTCCCACATGTTTCTTCAGCAATCTTGCCAAACCATTAAAACACAGAATTGAATAGACAACCATGAATGTTACGGTATCAGAAAAGACTGATGCATGCATGATTGTGACATTCACCAACCCTAATAATACCACAGTCTCTTGGAGGCTCTTGACTGAAATGGAAATGAGGCCCAGCCACTCAGATGGCTAATGACGGGGCCCAAACACACGCTTTCTGTATCTTAAAAGAGCAGGCTTGTTCTTGTCTTTTTTGCCCTTTATACTTACGGAGCTTAATGACCCATACAAATCTGACTTGAAAGCTTGCAGTAAGAACAGTAGGAAGTCATGCAGGAGCAAGTATGCACTTCTGAATTGCGATTTTCTATTCTGAACTTGAACTTTGTGAAACTTTCATACCGACCCCACTGCGACTAATAGGGCAACTGTTATTTATGACCGTAATGGCTTCTTATATTCAGTATGTTTAATTGATGGATGGCTTGTTCGTAATATGCAAAAATGTTATATATGAATTATTAGGTCATAGGTCAAGTGCAAGACCATTTTTTTTACATTTCTCATACTTCTCAGAATCAGGACTTTTGTTTGGTCTGAATCAGTATATACATCCATTGAAAGTTTAAAAATGATAGATTCAAAATTACAATTTTGATTAAATTTTAGTTACTTTTACAGTATACATTTATATGCAGTATTTAAAACAACGTGTTATTTAAGAATTAACCTGTTTAAATTGTATGAATGCAATTTTATATTGTAGATAACAAAATTTCACATAAAATGGAATTTCGTATATTTAAAGAAGCATATTAAGTCTCAAAAACAAGCTTAGATAAACAAACAATATATCTACACATCCATATGTAACAAATTACATCTTAAGACATATTTGGTTCACTAAAGGACTCCAACAGATCAAGTTCTGAGAAAAGGTCTAGCATCATTTGTTTCATCATATCTTTCAGTAATGCACCCCAGAACGTACTTTTGTTTAAATGCCAAAAGTAACAAGGCACGCCAACAATTCCTGAGTTTCCTACGTGCTTGTTCATGCTCCCATCCCTCAGGACACATCTACTGCTCTAAATTAGACGGTTTTCCTGAATTATGACCTGGCAGACTGTATCTATAACCACAAACTAATATATGGAGTCAAATAGTCTACTGCTGTCACTTATGAGAGCTCTTATAATTTAAAGAGTCATCGATTGAGCAAAGACAGGATTTTTTATATGATTGTTGATGTGGGTTACTTTTACAGAACATAACTTAAATAGTGTAGCCATATTTTGGTTTGTTTCAAACAGTAAATCGAAAGTTATACCATTGATCTATCAGGTGTGTTCTTGAATAGACAATGTAAATGCTAGTTTATATATTTTTAATTTTGCGGATGTATCAACAGTTTACTATATTTAATGTTATAATGATTTTAAACCATAACCTGAATAATAACAACATAATACTGTTCAATAATACCCGGCTTACATCGTATGATAAGAGCAAGACTGAAAGAACCATTAAAGTATACATGGTTAGGAAAAGTGAAGTGATCTTGTACAGATGAACACCCACAAAGTCATGACGATATCCAGTTCGGTCACGCTGTAGTTCTTTCTCACATTCTCAACACATGGCTACATTTTGCTGCCAAGCTGAGAATGATCTCCGTGCTTAATGTGCCCTTATATATGAAATACCAGAGGGACCTTCTCACCACCGAGTCTTTGAGCAGGGCAGGTGGCAGCTGGGCGTTTTTACCCAGCCCTAAAAAAGTGAACCCTTCATCTGCGCTCATTGTTCTCAAACCCATTGTGTGTGTGTGTGTGTGTGTTTGCTGGTGCGATACAAGTTTATTTAAAATGTTGTAGGCGTACAGTGTATATTTTGGCACATTTTTATGCAAATTATATAACAGAGTGGCCCAAGAAAAATTTTGATTTTCAGGCTGGGAAGGGTCTAAAACATTTCATCAACTTATTTTCCAATTACTTGTTGTGTCAGTAAATCACAAACATCTGGAGAAGTCATGAAAAATTAATTGTTCAAAAGGTGTGGGAACTGCTGTGGGAGCAGGAGTTTGGTCACGCATGAAGAGAATTCTGAATTGCGTTGTATATTTAGTTTCAATGTGAAAACTGAATTGACAGACTAGTCGTCTCTGGCAAGCATGATGTTTTAGAAAATGGGGGGACTGGAGCATGAAGAGAAAAAGGTCTTTATGATGTCCCACAAAGCTAGTTTCAAAACATGGATTTGGACAACATGTGTGCTTATAAGACTTATATATAAATATGAAGTACAGAAGGGGACCAGGAAAGCTTAGGTGCATTGTTTTAGTTCGTTCCAGATAGTATCACATGGATTTTAGCGGCTGAGGTTTGTTTAAGTTTAATAAGCATTAGCTTTGCATGGGTTTGATGCTGGACGAAAAACATAACATAGAGTTTAAGATGATTTACTGTATGTTTGTTTTAGTTAGTAAATCTGAACATAATTGTGTTTTGGCTCAATAATCCGTAAATTACTGGCTTTGAATTTTTTCTTTTTTCAAGAATTAATGTATGTGAATGGTGTTGCCATGAGGTAATTACTGAGTTTGTGGTTTGAGGACTCTTGTGTTTTCCCCGGAGACATCTGCAGACTATCCCGGAGTCTGGTTTCCATTTCCACACAAGAATGCTGACAGCAGTTGCCTGGATTTTTGGAGGTTTCGGGGGGGAAATGCTCATGCTTTCCATTAAGTTCACTTTACTCCTTCATATGAAATATCACAATGTCACCCTTTCAGTTGTGCTCTCACGGAGGGACTGGTTTATAGAGGTCAACGCGTAAAAATGCTCCATTGTGTTTCTGAACCCACTGAACTGTGCCACAAATGTAAGAATGGGTTCTGTTGAAGTAGACTGCCTACAGGAAAAGAAATGTTTTCAGCTTGATTTCATGCCCATTAGGACGTACTATATATTGGCATTTGTGTTCACATTTTACTCCAGGCTGTTAGAAATATTGATTGAAATACGCCTTGAGTTTGTTAGGGGGCTAGACACTTTGTGAACAATGATAGACGGAGAAGCAGTGTTTAGGAAACCCATTTGTATAATTACAATTTAGTTGCTTTGAAGAGAAACAAAACGTGTCAAATTCAGAAGCCAAGCATGCATAAAAATATCTAAAATATTAGTTGCCATGACTGTTTTGTGCGGTTGCCAAGCTGCTGAGGTCTTCCGAATAGAAGGAGATTATTTTGTTGCTGTTGCAATACGGTGTTCTAGGTGGTTGCTTAGTAAAAAGAGTTCTTCCCCAAATATCTGTGATATTCTTATCCCTGATATAGCTGGTTTTAGTGTCTACCATGCAGTCTTATCACTTAATCACTTATTAGAAAATTCATATCACATCTCACCTAAACAAGCCACATGATTTAAAGGAACAGTTCACCGCCCCCCAAAAATTGCTTTCATCATTTACTCACCCTTAAATTGATCCAAATCTATATACATTTTTTTGTTCTTATGAACACAGAGACAGATATTTTGAAGAACGTTTGACAGCAAACAGTTCTGGGGCACTTTTGACTATCATTACCCAGAAACACAGCAAATATTTATCTTCATAATGAACTCACAGATGGGGAGACAGCGATTCATTTTTTTATTATATGAATTTATAAAATATGATATAAATACTGTGGAAAAACTGTTTAAGATCAGTCATTCATCGTCTGGACCGCATTGACTACCATAGTAGGAAAAAAATACTTTATATATTTTTTGCTCTGTTGAACACAAAACAAGCTATTTTGAAGAATGTTTGACAGCAAACAGTTCTGGGGCACTTTTGACTACCATTACCCAGAAACGCAGCAATTATTTATCTTCTTAACGAAATCACAGATGTCCAGACAGCAGTTTTTTTTATTATATGAATTTATAAAATATGATATATATAGTTGAAAAACGGTTTAAGATCGTTCATTCATTGTCAGTATAGATATATAGATCAATCAGTCAATATAGTCCCAAGACATATGTCATGAAGAGAAAAGATGTTGTTTAGACAGAGAGAAGGTTCATGTGTTTGATTCAAATTAAATTAAAAAATATAAATAAATGAAAAAAATGTCAAATATATTTACCCATATATATAAGTCATTTATAATAAACACTACATCTGCTAATTTATTTATTATTATACTATATATAAACAGTTTATATAACAAACACTGCAATAGTTCTGAAAAAAATTAATGTTAAGGGTCATACTTTTTCTAAACACCCAAGCCTGAAGATGAGCAATAGCTATATTAATGGCAATGCCTTTCTTAGAAATATACTTGCGCTTAATTATCAGTCCTCTTCTCTTCTGCTTAGTTATTTCTGTTTCAGGATGGTCTCAAACAAAAGGACCCAGACAAAAAAAAGGGCTGCAGTCCATTCAGACTTTGTGAGCGACATTTCCTGCCTCTTAACACATCAGATCACAATGCAAAGCCAGAACACTCTCACATCCAGAAATAAAACATGCCACTTCAGGCGAGAATGAGAAGTTTTTGATCATAAGGACGAGGGTGTGGATAGATGTGTTGATGTTAACCAGACACCAGAGGAAGTGTTTGACATGTATATGTAGATATGCATATCGTTGTAGAATATCAGTGTAGCTTTTATTTTTGCTGTGTACACGAAATTTTGTCTTGACTAATACTGTGTCTGATGCAGGACTACATGTTTTTTGAGAATAGCAGAAAACATTTAGTTAACAATTGAAAATACTTTTGAGAAATTGCTGCCACAAGTGTTTTGTATGCTTGCCAGGCTGCTGCTTTTGGCTTGTGTGATGTTGTGATTCATAATATCCTGTTGTTGTTGTGTTTTTCTCTCTTAGAAAAATAAAAAAACTTGGATTTCATTATAGTTCTGCATTTAACAGTAATTCAATATTTTTCAATTAGATCTTTTGATTAAACGTTTGAGCCTGTGAAATGAACATGTTTTATGGATAAAACACTATATTTATTTGTAAAACCAACATTCTGAGAATATAAGTTTCATTTTAGAATAGAAATAAACGTAAACATTTTTTACCGCTCTTTTACCAACCAAGCAGCGAGCTTTACTAGTAAGATGACAATTATTCCATTATAAGGCAAGTAAACATTGCCCTCCATCATTGTTTATTTATGTCCTTTAGGTTTTTATGTCCTCGTGTGTTGTTTTGTTCCTGTCTTTGATAGACGTGCTTGTCATATTTTAGCTTGCAGCGCTGCATCTCATCCTCTTCTAAAGTGTTAAAAATGTGAGATTTATGCGAGTGATCAAGGCCAGTCTTTGTGTGGAGTGAAATGAATTACCTCGCTCTCAGAAAATAAATTGCACTACACCTACTACATTTGACCTGGAATGTTCCCTGTGAAGAACACTTGCAGAATGAGAATGATTCAGAAACTCAGCCACTGCTGTGTGTACTCTGCCTGTCCTTTAGACCTTCAGTACAAACAGAATTTCCATATTTAACACATAGAGGAGAGAACATAGAAGCACTAAAACTGTTAACGCTTAAACGAAAAATCTGTCATCATTTACTCTTCAGCCTCTATTTTCAACTCAACTAAATTTTTTCAGGTAATAAATAATCCCGTTGTGCATGTCTGGTGACATGCCAGGTATGTGACTTTCGAGACAAAGCAATAGGAGAGGATTTTTACATATTCTATAACTTGGAATATGTAAAAAAAAAATTGGCACAGAGCATTCTGTTATATAGACGGTTTCATCGGACGCAAACACCTGGTCCGAAATTTTTTGATCGGTCTGGCCAGTAGCAAAAATAAAACTATATTTTACTTCATTTAAATTTATATTAATTGACATTACTCTTTTATTGTGTAATAACTATTTATTTAATAATTTATTAAATAAATAATTTGTTGAATTTTATTTTATTTATTATACAGTATATTTTTTAAATACACAATTTGAATGGATCGTGTACTGTAACTCTGTTGGATTTAAGTCTAAGTAACGCTTCTTCTGGTAACCCAAAATAATACTGGCAAAACATACTTTTAACTTGCTTGCCAAATAATTTACTTTTTATTTATTTTGCTTGTTATAAGAAACAATCTCTAGGGTCTCTATTTTGTGCAGATGTGTACTAGAAGATACTTTTAGGCCACAAAGCATTTATGTGCAGTAACATTTGTTAATGTTGTTGCTTTGAAAGCGTCTCTATACTGTATAAATGTTGCTGTTGTTAGAAACACTGGAATCTAACCAATATGCTTGCAAATGACGTTGTTACTGAGATTAAAGCACAAAGCATGCTTTGTTCGGGTTTGTTCAGAGGCATATTAAAAGTCCTTGTAATCTCCAGATTGAATCTCCAAAAAATATCTGTCCCTCTTCGTCATCCGAATTGATCTCAAAGATTAGATGAAATCTTTTGAAAGGGAAATGCAAGACACTTCAAGCTTGGGGGTGGAGGGAAGAACAGGTGAAGGCAGGCATGACAGGTGAATTAATTTTAGCTGCAAGCATTTTGGGGCAAGGCTCAACCTGCACTTGATTTTACACAAGAACTGAATTCAGATGTCCAGATCAGAATAGTGTTTATTATAAAATATATAGTGAATGTGTGATAATTACTATGTATGAAATCTTCTCATTATCATCATTTGACTAAATGCATAAATAAGTTTTTTTTTATTTAATACCAAAAGTGTTATGGTTAACATTCTTACATTTACATGTACGCATTTGGCAGACGCTTTAATCCACAGCGATAAAATAGTACTATACATTTATGTCTGACTATGTGCAATCTCCTGGGATCGAACCCAAGACCTTGAAGTTGCTAGCGCCATGCTCCAAAGGAAAGCTTCTTATATGATGCTTGCCCACTCGTGTGCTTGTTGAAATGATTGTCAGGTTGTTGATTGGTAGATGGTTACTAGGCTGCTCTGGGTCGTTGCTAAAGACTTAAAAGCTCACCCCCTTTTGAAAAGCCCACCCGTTAGTCTACAAAGAAGCAAGAGAACCTCAAAGGATGCCCTAAAAATAAGTGGACAAAGAGAACTGGCAACAGCACAACGCTTTTAGTCTTTCTCAGCCCCAAAGCCAAACTCGTCTTTTTGTTTGGTGGCATTGCTTGTGTTCCACTTCAGTGGGTTAGCTGGACATTTATTGTTTGGGAGATGTAAGATCTTTACCAATGAATTCATCCATTATGGATTCTAGACATTTCTTCTCCACATTCTCACAAAACTGCACATAGCATTATTTCAAGATGTCTTCTGAAATTCTTTCCAAAAGCATCTTTATTGATTTTCCGTATTTGATCAATTAATTCGCTCTGATCACATATTTATGTTGGCAACACAACATGGATTGTAACATTTTATGTAAGGTGAGGGATTTGTTGTTGACCACGAGGGTACAGTGAAAGATTCGAGAGATGATGATGATCTCCAAATTCAGATTACATTGGGCCATAAAAAAAATTACAATTAAGAGAGCAGGAGAAGAAAAGGGTAACTCAATCCCTGAAGGCTGTTTGGAATGGAATATATGTACTGTAATACAAAAGACTCCTGAACTTCAATTCGTAATAGTTTGTAAACTGACATAATAAAGCTCACATCTTATATTGTGATGATTGCTAGAATCTTTTCATTGTAAGGCCCCCTTTGTGTAGGATGCATCGCTTTGCGGCCCCCCAAAGACCTATAATCTTAAACTTAGAATTTTTATTAAACCATATTTAGGTTTTAATAAAATGAATTATTTTGGTTGGTGGTCTTATTTTCTGATGTTTGATTGCATTAAATGTACTATATATTGTTAAATTTTCGTAAAACGCCACAAAATCTGGGGCTCCCCGGGATCCATCTTGGACCCCCAGTTTGAGAACCACTGACAATAAAGCAAATCTACTAGACCCTTCAGTCCTAACATAAAAATAAGAAAAAAGTGCTAAAACAATCCACTAGAACATCCAAATCAACCAAAAACTATAATGTTATTCAATGGACAAAAATACAATCATGACATGAATTATTTACCAGAATGGTTGGGTTTTGCCTCAAGCATTTTATTCCATTATAAGCTTGAAAAGACAGGTTTCAAATCACCTGAAGGTTTCTCTTAGGAATACCTCACACGCAAGTCTAACCATGTGTGGCCTTAGGATTTATTCTGTCTTTAACCAATACAAGTCATGCATTATCATTCCTCAACATATTTGTATATTATTCTGTTGCCCCAAGCAACTTTCAGCATATACATCAGGTGATTCTCCGCCGGCCAGAGACTTGATACATGTTCCAAGTGGGACAGCAGTAGTAAACAGAAACAGAGATTTTCCACCATTGTTCCATTTTGGGGCCTTCTCTTTCAGTGACTTAACTTTTCCTTTCACTCAGAGCTAAAGACAAGAAACTCCTAGACTGAAGATTGTTCAAGATTGGTTAATCTCTGTGACATTGACAGCTCCAGGTCTACATATTATAAAAGGAGGCTCACGGTCAAGTTACACATATCACCCTTTCCACTTACAGTCATGGCAAATGTGTTGTCAGTGACATACATTTTGTGTTTTGTAAAGTGTGCTGCTTCTGTATTTGTAGATTATTTTGCCACATGTTTCCATGGTGGATATCTTTAAATTAACATATTTTAAGTTTTAGTGGCATTTATTGGCAAACACATAATATATGCTAAGAGTCAATATTTACATTGTTGAGCCTTGTTTTTCACAACCTCTGTAATTGGCTCTGGCATGCTGGGTATTAGCTTAAGTGCCACATCCTTACTGATGGCTTACGTCGCTTGTCTTATTAGTGCAATGAGTTTATCACAATTTTAGGACTTCTTATTGTCCATTCTATTTTTAAGGATTTACCACAGATTCTCTATATGGGAATGACATCTGATCATGCATAATAATCTATAAACAATGTGAATGAACACCACAGCATCTTAAGCAGAAACTTTCCAATTTTTTTCAGATAGGCTAAGCTCAGATTGTCATAACATTACACACAAAAATGTTAATGTTACACTTCTGAGAACCTACAATAGTCGTCAAGTTCACATTGTACATTGTAAGAAAGTATTTTTTAACAATTACACACTTCACGGTCACTTAAGGAGGGGATCGATCCCACTAGTTCCACTGCTTAATAATAGCTTCAAGAGAAGGTTTATTTTTTCTCTGGTCTGGTAAATTGCATTGACCTTCGCGATAAATGTACCACTAACAGCAGCATTTGCTTCATTACCATTAGAGCTCAGTAATTTGAGGGACATACCAATAAATCAGCTGCAGTGCATTTTTCTTACTGTTTTCCCAGGCACCAATTGTAATGTGGTCATGCGTTAATTTATCATCAGCCCCGCTGGAAAAGAGCCGTATTCACTATCTGCTCCAGAAATTTCCCTTTTCGATCCATTACTCACTCAAGCCCTAATGTAGTTCATTTATCACTGGTTTATCCACTGATTAGTTTGCTGATATAAAATTGCGTAATGTACCGAGATTCGTTCACCAAACTCAGAGAAAGGCTTGCTTGCTTTGTAAGAAAAAATCATTTCAGGATTGGACAAGGAACCGTTCCTGAACATGGTCTAGCACATTTCTCAGACCTCTGCCAGTATTCTTATGGGATATTTGGTTTGACTTGGATATACTAGCGGGTCAGGACGGTTGAGGTTGAATGGATCATTTTACACCAATGAATCCAATTTTATGCAGTGTTCAGCATTTTCGTGCACTTTTGCGAATCAAGAGTAACATTTTGTGGCTACTTTAGACATGACATTAATCAATTGTCAAGGGTTGTCGGCCCACTGAGGTCTGTATAGGAATTAAAAAAATGATCTTGCAAAGAAACATCTGCTCTACAGCTTGTGTTAGAATACACTATAGTGCCTAAAAAGTGTGAAATCCACTGTTGTCCTTTCATGCATGGCACGACAACCACTGAAACAATAAGGCAAGAATTGTATGAACATCGTAAAGCATGAAGCACTTAGGAATTAAGTTGGTGAATACAATTACAGGTTACTTTTAAAATTATAGGACTCTAATTGGTTAGTTTTGCTGAGGTTTGTAGATCATTCCAGGTCTTTTGCACACAATAAGAATAGCTTACTTTAATAGTATTGTTATTTGTTTCACAGTGATGTGTGCAGCCAGTCAAAATGTGTCCAAATTACAAATCTAATAGCAGCTGTATTTGTTATTGGAAATGTGCCTCATTAAGTCTGCACTCAATGGAGAATCAGATGAGTTTGCTTTTCATTGTATTTAAGCATCCAGGGGATTGTAAAGGCTCAGTTAATTAGAAAAGCTCTTTCGCTTCCAAAGAAATCACTATTTTTTGTAGTTAATGACTTTTGTTGGAAAAGTTGGTATAGCTTGTACAGCTGTTTGTTTTTGAATGTCGGGTTTGAAGCCAATTGACTAACACACAATGTTTCTATTGCGTCACAAATCACAACTTGCATTTACTCCAGAGAATGTAGTAGGGAATGTATGTTTGAGAAACAATTTCCTTTATTGTTTTGACTATAAAAAGCCTTTTTATATTATTGTTGGGAATAAGAGGTAACACTTGGTTGTATTTGTTAACATTAGTTAATGCATTAAGTTACATGAACTTACAGCAAAATGTATCATTTTTCAAATGTTAGATTTTTAAAATCGATTTAATGCAGATATTAGCATCAAATATTATAAATAGATGCTGTAAAAGTATTGTTCATTGGTCATATTTAGAAACAATATTTTGTCCTCCAAAAATTCCAATTTGACATTTTTGATAACTACTTTTCGCTTCAAAATTTCCTTTATAGTTGACTGTTGCCTTAATATTCTGCAGGGATTTTGTTGCTTTTGATTGTTCACACAACAGCTTTTTAAAAATTTAGATTTTGTAACTATTCTTGTAACTAGGACAGAAATTACAATATTTTAGCCATTGTCACAATTTTCATATGTGATTGAACAAGTCCCATTCTCCACAGATATTCTTATCTTATTTTGACTTTGTGCATATAAATTCAGATCAAACTCATTTGTTTGGAAAGTTTCCTTTCTCTTCACCATGATGTCATGCACCATATGAGTCACTTATTATATTGTCAGCCGTAGTATGAATTCCATTTGTGTTGCATCATTCTGCTAGCATGTAGTAACACAATCTCTACAATGTTTAAAAAAAAAATGTTGTTGTTGTTGTTGTTGTTGTCAGTAGTTACATCTCTGCACATGGAAGCCCTGAAGCTCATGCTGCTTTTTGAAATGTTTGCACAATGCCTAAATAGTGGCTATTTCTCCTCAGAGGTGCTTGTCTAATTCTTTCCAGAACTCGATGTCTAAAGTTTTTCTCAAGTCTGGTTTTCATAAATGAATTGAATGATATAAGCAATGCACTCCATTGTACTTCAGGCTGTTCTGCCCTCACATTGTCACTCTTAACATCAAATATAATTTTTATACATGCCTTGCATTCCCTTTGGGCTGTGCGGCTGCGGTTTGATGACTGTTGGTGGACCGAAACATCAACGACTCATTAAAGCAGAGGTAACACACACAGTTTTTGCCAATCTAATATAAACCTTGAATGCCTATAGAGTAGTATTGCATACTTTGAAATCTTCGAAGAGGCTTTAGGTTGATCACATTTATAAAAGACAGATACAGCTGTATGATTATTTCTGAAAACAGGTGAGCCCTGAACGCGTTCAGTGGGGGTGGGACGACAGCACGAGAACACAATCCATCGTCGCATTATCCCTGCATAACTGTTGATTCACTATAAGGTTGTGCTTTTTCAGGAGAACTATACTAATGCTGGTAGAGTGTATCGAGCAGAGAAATACTATATCATATGTCCATCTCGTTTTTTGACAAGTTGACCTTGTCAAGCATGGGAAGACAGCACGTTTAACATAGTAAAGAAGTCAAAATTCATGAAACACTGTGGCTCCCCCGCTTTAAAATAAAAATTAATGATGCTGCATTTTACAAATCAGACACATTTGACATGATCATAGACAGTAAGCGCATCATTTTAAAGGGTAACTGACATTGAACAATAACAGACTAAATAACTATAGATTTTGCATTATAATGGGAACATTGCTCTCAGGCAATTTTAAGTGTGACAGTAATTGCTTTGAAATTTATTGTTGAGGCAGGTTCATAGTTACAAAGTGGTGTTTTGATGGCTGTAGCCACAGAGCTTTAAAGGGATGAATTTAGAGATATTTTAGTAGGTTGTCGAAAAACATGTTAATGATCTATCTAAAGCCAGAGTTAATCCTTGCTCTCCGGACCCCCGCTGCACTGCAACTCTTCATTTTAAGCCCTATTTACTTAACTAGTTGTGTCAGTTAAAGATTAAAAAAAAATGTGATTATCTAAAGTGTACTCACGGAGAACCCTCTTCCAAAGTTGCATCCAACAAATAATTTTCCATTAATACGAAAACAATTAAACAAGATAAGAGATAAGACAACCAACACTTCTTGTATCACCAATCAACCAGTCAATGAACTTGACCTTATGATCTTACATTTTCAAAACCAATGTCTGAACATGTAGTGTAAATCACAGACAAATGTTTGTAGCCAATTGAAGACATCTGCAAATTTAAGCATTTTAATGAGCGATTTAGTGTAATTCTTCAGATTAATGGTCCTCTAGGGAAGATTCAAAATTTATTCGCATCCTGTTTATTAAGAAATACAAGAACTATTGTGCCGTCAAACAATCTTTTTGGAATCCTTGGGTTATCCTTTAAAATTTAGGGATGCTGCTGACTCTGAAACATTTGACAAAGTGTGACACACATTTAACTGGCAATGTTATTTTTAAAAAGCAAAATGTTTACAGCATTTATAATGTCTAGTATGTAAAATCAGATTTTTATCACAAATATCATTTACAATACATTTTTCAGGTGATAATCTAGTATAGTATTAGATATCGCTGCACACCTGAAACCTTGTATCTCCATATTTCATGATTTTTGTTGTTGTTGTTGTCATTATTATTACTCAGCCTTTATGTTTGTCACTGGGTTTTGCAAATGTCTTACCAATACAAAGTATTAAAAGGTGCTTTGACAACCAACAATTTCCTGAAAAACAGTACATTTGAACATCCAAAATGAAAAATAAATGTGGCGATCTAATAATTGTTAAAAATTATTATTTTTATATCTGACAGCCGACACACAGTTATAACAACAGCAAAACATATTTTACGTGAGAAGAGAAAGAGTTTGCACAAAAATATCAATTAAATTCCTCTAAACATGTTTAACATAAATTCATATAAAAAAAGAAAGCACTTATCTTTCAGCCAAAATTTGATTTTTTATCACGTTTGTTACCTCCTTTGTCCCTTTTCGTCCCAGCCATTCTGTCCATGATTTTGTACTCACGAACAGGCTCCTGTACTTAATTCAGGACATATTAAGTCACAGCATACAAATGTAAGATATTATACGCTGAGATGTGTTCCAGAGCTTTGAGAAAGTCTCCAGCATTTCTTCAAAATAAGACAGAATCATTCAACACAATGCAGTCGATGTAAACAACTTTGTTGCGAGGCTTTGAATAATATACCCTGTAGTTTGTTCCTTCTTTCTAAACAGTGAAGACTGTGGTGTAAACAGCATATAATTACATACACTGCCTTTCATTATCTCACAACTAATCCGCCCCACCCTTCACAAAACACAGAATTCATAACATTGTCTTGTTCCTAAGACATGTAAGAATCTTGTGTCACAGTAAACAAACAAGCTTTCGATCTTAAAGTCATTTTTGAATGTTTTGGTACTGTTTAGCTTATACAATTGTTTCTTTAATGTAAATCAATCTCGAAAGAAAAACATCAGATTCTAAAGCTTTAGCAGAAACATCAAACATACATCCTCCTTGCTGTCAGTACGTTATTTCCGAGAAGATCAAAACCAGACCCTTGTCGTTGCCGTGGAGACACACAGTGATGACCTCGGCAAGCCAATCGGGGAAATGTTCAGAGTCCAACCGAGACAGAACAACATAAATCAGTGAAGTTTGCTGTGAGGTAATATGTTCCTAGTGCTCTGCTCGTCCCCGAATCACGCAATGTCTCATCCTACCCTTGCCCAAAGGTTCTGTTTAGTCTTTTCTACCCGACCCTCTCCTGAAAGACAGCTGGGGGCAGATTGGAACCTGATCCGCTGTGATTCAGAAAACATTAAAGGCATGTCCAAACAAACCTACGGAGTTTTCCTCTTCAGTCAATGGGAACCAAATGTTAGTTTGATCTTTGAGCCTTCTCTCAGATTCTTGGCTAAGTGTTGATATGCAAAGGGAATGTAGTGCGGCGTGACAGCGGGCAGCTGTGGTTTCCCGCTGGTAAGAAATGAAACGGTAGGATCATGACTAAGCCTTGGTTTATTGAAACGCTTATACAAATTCAAAGGGAGACAATTTCTCTCCCGCAAATAAACATGAGAAACATTATCTGAGATGATCCTTGAGAGCCTATGGTAAGAAGCATATCTGCACCCTTAATATAAGTGATAATAACCTATGATGCTAAAGATAAAGCAATGCTTTAAAAGCTGTAGGGAACAGCTAAGTCTACAATCTAGTCTATAGGAAATTTCTCCAGCATTGCACATGAATCGTCCTTTAATAGCTATTTATGTGCCACGTTTGTTCAAAAGTTAAGTGCGGTGTGGACGCATCTCTTGCGTTCCTGGACTTCTTGGCTTCCAGCGTCCTCCTCAATGAGCTCCATGAGGAGTCCTCGTAGCTGCTGTCTCACCGCCCGCCTGCGGCCCGTGTCCTCCCCGCTGTCCATTTCTCCGCATTCTTGCACGGCTCTCTGTAGCTCCACCTGCAGGGGGAGCCCTGCTTTCTCACCGAGGAGCGTGGGAGAAAACCAAGACCTGAAGATCTTCTCACAGATCACCTGCAGAAAGAAAGAGACACGATAAAAAGGCCGTGACAGGTATCGAGCCCAAAAGGAAAGCATCGGTACGGATGAGGGAAGCGGCCATTAGTGCCATCCCGGTCTCGTTTCATCATGTCCGGAGCAATCATCGGCCGCATTCGCTTTACGTGCCGTTTCAAAGGGACTCGAGATGTGATGGTCTACTCGACCCATTGGCCTTAACGATACAAAGCCCTTATTGTTCTGAATGGCAGGCCATACAATGGGAAGGTAGAGGTCACTATGGGTTGTGTTAAGTGATCGGGGATGGAGAGATGGGCTCTGTCTCAGCCACATGCGGTCCAGGGTTGGACTTGGTTTCATGAAGCTATAGCTCGTCTGTTAGCTTGCTCTCCTTAAAGAGAGTTGGCATTGACAACAGGTGTTGACTACCAAAACACGCAACTGACTGATGAAAGAGGTTGCGTGACTAGGACGAAGCATGGGACTCGGGATTTTTTAATTGGTGAAGACATTTAGTTTCAAAACATGCTTTTTACATAACAGAAAGGCGCCTTTTGGAAAAACATGGTTATGTATCACAATTCCGATGAAATTATTCTGTCATATATTATAGACAACATCAATCAAAGGATTTTTATATAATAGGGCTGCAAAGAATTTATGTTAAAAATCTTAATGTACATATAAGCTTAATTTGTACTTGTGTTTAATTTTTTGTAATTTGCCAAAATCTATTTTCTATTTTCTTTAAGATTTTTTCTTTATTTACCTGCGTGAGGTTAAATGCTCAGATTGTTTTACTGCAGTGTTTATTAGAGTCTGAATGGAGTTGTAGATCAGTGATGGTCAACATAGCCTTATTCATTTTATTGTGGATTTAAGTCAATGTACTGTAATGTTTATCACAATTTACATTTTTTAGAGGTTTCATCTGAGGCATGAGCTTGGTGTTAACTTCTGACGTTAGCTTGGCATTAACTTCTGTGTTTGGTTATAATATAACAATTTATTTTATGTTTAATATGAATCTATATTAATATTTTATTGTATATTAATTGTATTAAATTAAAAATATATATATTTTATTAGTTGCGAAGGTCCACCTGAAGAACGTTTCTATTCTATTCTGATTTCCACTGTACGGTGGAGAGAATAACAAGAAACCTTGGTACAAACAACATTTCTAGACAGTTTTCAGTGGCACAGTAGCACCCAGTTGCTGCTTACTGCTCCGCACAACAATAAATAAACAGCACATGTTTTGTTCTCTCTTTGTAAAAGCTCTAGCTTTTAAAAAATCTTTTTGGTTTAGCTAAAGGAGATGGTTTTGCCGATTGCTTTTTGAAGAAATAACAATGAACTTTAATTTGCGTTACTCGCTCGTTGCGTTCCTTCGGTTTGGTCAGCCCTGTTAACCCCCATTGTGTCGGAAAGCAGTAATGATGGTGCTATCTGATTCCCATCAGCGTTATCATGAACTATTAACATTCCTTGCATTTTTCTTGCCAGTGTTTACAGCTCAAGAACAATTGTCTACTCTGGGCTGTTTTACCAGACTTTTCCAAAATAAAGTAATTTACTGTTCTTTAAACCAGCACATTAACGCAATAATTACTAAATACAGCCCATAAAATTATAAGGTACTGGAATGTACAATCATAGCTGGAAGCAGTGACATAATTGTGGTGTTATTCACTGATAAAGAGATGCATTAACATATAACAGTCACAGTAAGAAGTGGCACCCTCACCTGAAGGTTGCTGTTTTTGCGTTTCGAGCCACATCTGTTTTTACTCTTGTCACACTTGGAGACACAGTCGAAGAAGTTGCAGTCGTTGTCACTGGTGCAGTTCTGCTCAAGTATGTCTCTCATTTTAGGCTCGAAAAAAGCCATGTCCACATCTATTGCTACCACCTGACCGATTACAAAATACATTCATATTAAATATGTAGAATTTCACATGTATAATTGTATGTGTAGGCCTTATGTATATTTTTCGAGAATCTAAATAGTATCCAATCATTTTAGGGCATAACATAACCATTATACATTTAAATGTGAAAATCTGAGTTTCAGTCTCACCTCAGACATTCAGATCCCTCAATATTTACTAAACGTACTGTTCCACATATACAAATAACCTCTGTGAACTCTCTCAGAACTAATAATTCTCTATAAAACTAAAAAAAAGCTGTTTTAGGTTAGTACATGCCGAGCTCTTTGTTTCATTTGAATATTAATGAGACATTGTGCATTGCATAACAACTTGCGCACACGGAGGCTCGGCAAAGATTTAAGAATTACATGCACATTGTCAAAAGGCCTTTTGAACATCTACACTTGATAGATGGGTGTCATAGCATCACACGCTGTATAAATAGAAACTGTCAAATGACAGTTGTTGTTTACAGTAGCAAACATTACACAGTTAAAACCCACAGAATGAGCCGTCTTTAATCTCAGTCTTGAAGGCTTTACTGGAACACGACTGAATGTCTAATCCATAGTACACGATTTATGAGTAAACATTTTCAAAACTCAAGAATTTTGCTGTATAATTATTTTCTCCCCTGCCAAAATAATATTTTAATAAATAAAGATTTAATAATAATCTTTCGTGTCCATGAGGTATTGTTAATATACTTATGAGGACTTAAAAATTGATAAACAATTGCTATACATGCATGCCATGATTATGATAATAACTTTTAGTTTGGATATTAACATCCGCACTTCGGACAAGTAGTTATGCTTTGTTTTACATTTATTTAAGGAAACTTTTTGATCACTTGTCTATGCATTTAAACACTACAATACATGCACTACTGTACTGTTATTGTATTGGAAAATCACAACGTAAAATCACAAAGCATAACACAATGATTATTTTATCATGAATTTAATACAAATATAATGATACTATATATTTTAAAAATAGAACTATTATTTGCATCCTTTATCTTTTTCATGTTTAATATATTAATAATCAACATTCAAAATTGAAACATATCACTACTGTCCTTCTGAAACCTTAAATCTCCATATTCTGTGGTTTCAATTCTTTTCCATAAATCATCTTTATTACTCACACTTTAGGTTTGTCACTTGGATTAGCAAACATCTAAGTATCAAAAAAGTAACAAAAAGTGCTTGTCAACTTTGACCACACAATATTTAATAATTTCAAAAGTACAGTGTTTTCATTTCCTGAAAAACAGTGAATACAAGGTTTTGAAAGGACAGCTACGATACGAAACATATTGAATAACAACATAATCAATTACTGGTGTTTACTCACCGTCAGGTCCTTCCTGATAGCAAAGTTCTCTGGTTTGATATCGCAGAGATGTAAGCGATGGGTAAAGTCGTTCTCAAAATGCTCCACCATCTCTAAAAAGCTCAAGGCCACCCGGGGCACCATATCTCTTGCTGTTAGCCTCCTATCCCTTCCGCTCCATGGGCTCGGTGAAGGGTTGAGTGAAAGCTCCTCCAAAGAAAAGATATGTTGGTCCCACGCGTGTCCAGCAGCCAAGAACTCCACTGCGTAAAAGTGACCGCAGGAGCCCAGGATCTTGGCCACGTGATGGGTTAAATCTTGCAGTACCCGGAGGAAGGTATACTCCTCTTGTTGAAGGAGAGCCCAGAGCGAGGCCAGCTCAGCTCGCGAATAAGTCCGCTCTTTCTCCTTCAGCCTCTGGCCCCACAACCGGGGCAGTGTCAGGTTAGTTCCCGTCTCCAGGCCGAGAGAGTTCTTGATCTCCAGGGTGGCATAGAAGATGACATCCAGGGGCGAGAGCTCTTCCTCGCCACCCGCTCCCCCTGCAGCGTCCTGATAATCAAGCAGAGCTAACGCCTCGTAGGAGGAGAAGCTTTCCAGCTTGGATTTGAGCACGACAGGCACCCCACGCCAGTTGGCGGCCATGACCTTCTTGCCGTTCTCATAATAAAGGCAGCGTTTGTATTCCACTTGACCGGCCACGCAGAGGTCTTCACAGAGGTCGCCGGTCAGCACTCCCTGATGATAGTCATTACACTGAAACACAGACACATAACTGTACATCAGCTTGCCGAAGCAAACAACACTCTTACTATTGAATATACATTACTTACAGAAACACATTTTTTACCTTAAAGTATAGGTTTGTGTTATGAAGATGATGCTCAAATACTGTAAAAGTTATCACTTAATAATGATGGATTAGAAAGAAGGTGAGTTTATTAAGGATCACTTTATTAAGCCATATTTTAGGGTTGCATGGGCAGAAAAATCTTTCAACAAACTAACAACGACCAAGAGCACCTTAGCAAGTATAAAAATGTGAAAACCATTGGGAACACTTGTGTTACTGTGAAATAGTGTCGCCCGTGGAACCACTGGCATTGTGCTATTGTTTTGCAACGTCAAGCAGTATTTAACTTTTCTGAAGAAAAAATTATTTATTACTTTTGAAGATCACGTCAATCCAAGAATTATAAATTGCGGGGTCAAAATGTTCCCTTTTATCAAGGAAATGCAGAAAGGCTTCAGAGGGATTTAAGGACTTTAATAGCACTTAAAAAAGAATAATGCACATTAATTTCACGCTTATTACACTCTAAAAATGGCTGGGTTATTTTTTAACCCATACCGCTGGGTTGAGTCCGTTGGGTTGTTTTGTTGGGTTATTTTTCCACATGTTAAACACTTTTTGGGTAGTTTTAGTTTTCAAGGTGTTGGGTTAAACCCGCTGGGTTAATGTGCTGGGTTGTTTCTGCTCACCGCTGGGTTATTTGAAGAGTCTCGCGTTATTTGAAGAGTCTCGCGTTATTTGAAGAGTCTCGCGCGCTTACCGCCCTGAAGACGTTGAGTGTACTTCGCAACTTTCATTTTTGTAAAGAACAAAGGGGCAAAGTCACTGGCTGGAGCAATTTAAAGCTAAGTTTTTTACGTTTTAAGTGAATATTTATTGAAATAAGCATAATTTGTAACGTTTTGCAAGGCAACAGTGTCTTAACTAACATAAGTGGTGTAATTTAGACGACCAGCATCCGTGACCTCCGATCACCATTACATTAATTGACTCGCATAGTCCTGTGAAGATACGCGAAAATGCGAATTAATACAATTTTAGTGAACCCCATCACATGTAAGCTAAGTCTATGAACTTTAAAACCGGCGAGTCAAACCGGCGAGAGCCCCGCGAGCGCGTTCAAGCATTCCCGGTTCAGGAACCCCTCTCTCGGTGTCCAGTCTGGATATTAAGCGGACAGTCAATTATGTTGCTCCCTCTGTATTAAAACAAACTTTTCAAGGTTTGCGCATATGATAAAGAAAGACGAGTGTGGTAGCCTGTATTTAATGAGTTGATTTGCTGCACGTGTGGTTTCTTAGTGTATCAAGTGGTGTAATTCATAATGTATTATACATAATTTATATGTCTTTAGTTATTTTTATTAATTGACATTTGTTGCTACATATTGTGGAGTATGTTTATTAGTCATTTATAATGTTATTTATAATGCTTGTTAATGTTTGATATGAAACATTTTTATTTATTATAATTGAGCTGTTTTCTTTGAATTATGCAAATCTAAAAATATTGCTGTTACTGGGTGTAAAAGTTAACATTTTTATTAACAATTATTTTTACAGTCAAATAAAAAATATTTTTTTCAAAATAAATGTCAATTGTCTTGATTGACAATGAAGTACAGAATGAATTAGAAATAACCCAGCAAGAATAACCCAGATTTAAACACATGAATAGTTAAAATGACTACATTTTGGGTTTTTTCAATAACCCAGCATGCTGGGTTATCATGTGTAACCCAGTGTGCTGGGTTACTTTAACCCAGCATGTGTTCTGTCCAATATTTACCCAGCGCTGGGTTGCCAATTGGGTTGTTTTTAACCCAGCCATTTTTAGAGTGTAAGGTGGATTTCTACGGACTCTTAATTGTTTTTTTATTTTGTGTTAATTACAATTTTTACATTTTGTTTTCTATCATATTGACCGAAAGTCTACAATCAAGTGTATTGAATTCTACTGTACATCCCCAGATTTCTTATATTTAATTTATGTTTTATGATGCGTCTCCACAGTGTGACTCATTTCATCTGCTTTAAATGAATGCACAGTGTATTTAATGAATGCAATCTTAATTCAATCTCATATCACACTTATTGGATATATGCCTGTGTTGAGATATGTTTCCAAAGCCATCTGTCAGCATCTTTTAATTCCATGCATAAAATTTGCAAATTTAATCCCAACAATGATCATTACTACAGTTCTTCTTTTTCTTGCTTTTCCCCTCTGCCATAAAAAAACGAGCGAGGTCTGAGTTGCCTCTGCAGTCTGCGCATATGTCAGTTTGGGGAGCCAAGGGCCCCGGGGTGATCTAGAGAGACACCACCGCAAATCCTCCTCTGCCACCTTCCAAAGTAAACAGCTGTCAATTGCATTCAGTCCTGAGCTGGACCGGGCAGTTAATGGTCCTTCCTGATCTTAGTGATATGTTTTCCTTATCATTATCCATCATAGTGGTTTATTGAATGGTCTTGCCTAAAAACATGTCCACTATGTTTCAAAAAACAGCCCTAGCCTTGACCTTGTATTCATAATTCATAAAACCAAAAAATGACTTTAATCTTAACATCATACATTTGTGCTGATTAAACTGACTTGGCTTTAGATGGCAATGAAAACACGTGATTTTTACAGTTTCTAAAGTCAATGCGACAGATACTTGCTTTTGCAAAAGTTAAATCATGTTTTTTTTGTGTTTGAAGTGGCTGCTTTCCCAAGTCAGAAGTTTTGTTTATCATTCTCCTGACAAAAATAGCACACCCTTGTCTAGACAAACTGGACGATTAGAAAAATAATGAGTTTAATACCTAAGGTCACAGTTGTCATTAATAATAATAAATCGGGGCTGTCAAACGATTAATCGCGATGAATCGCTTCCAGAATAAACGTTTGTTTACCAGGACACATATTCTTGATTGATAAAACAAACCACTCCCATATTTTAAATGTTAACATCATCAGAAATGTACAAACATGCTATCTTATGTGTGTCTTTGTGCTCTGGCCACACTGAATAAGAAGTATGTGTTTCTGTCGGCATGACCGCTGGATTGCAAACAAAGCAATGAATTATGACATACGACTCAAGCTTCCTCTGATCTGTGTTCCGTGTGTTCCGTGCCTCCACGCATTCATCTTCAAATCTCTGAACACATTGACTGCATTATCTGTACTGAACACACAAACACAGAGACTGAGATTTAGGGCGGCCATTCATCCTGAATATGTCCAGACCTTGTGGTGGGAAAGTTTACATGCAAACGGGAGCTAAAAACAACTGTTGTCCCATCTGATGCAAGGCTGGAAAAGTGTAGGGAATTAAAGTGGATGTGTGGAATTTGGCAGGAAAGGATAGAGTGTAAAAAAACATTGGCCTTGACCAGATGCCCTGGTGTGACCACAAGATAGCTCTTTATCCCACACAAATACAGCGTGAGGCCCGTGAGAGGGTCTATGTTTAGCCCCCTGATAACAAACCTCTGCGATTTACACTACCATATTCAGACAAGCTAAAGTTAAAACTACCAATGGGAGTATTTTGAGTCATTTTATCACTAAATTTAGGCTTAAAGGATTTTAATAAATCTCATTCTATATTTAAGCTCTCTAAACTAATATAATATCTCTGTAAAAAGCAACTTACTGTAACTTAAAAACATCTCCAATGGGTACTAAAGATGTGAAATGAGACAAGCCATATTTATTTTATTTGAGCATCTAAGGTTATGATAAGAGACCCTAGCGGACATCTTCTTTTTCTGTTGCCCATAGACTGGATTGCCATCTGTGCTCTTGCTGGTGAGTGTCGGCATGTTAAGAATGTCTGCATCATTCCATCTCATCATCTTCACCAGAAACTCACTTAAATAACCCAGAAAGTTCAAAAAAGGCAGTTGTCTTCCATATGGTGTCTCATATGTCTTAGATAACAATATTTCAAACAAAGTGACTTGCAACTGTACCATAGTCATTTTTTTGATCATGTTGATTCAATTTGAATCCACAGGTGTGTCATTGTTACAGACATCTGATCAAGAAAAATATCACAATTAGAAGTACTGTAAAAACAGAGCTGCTTAATAACCATACAAACAGCCAAACAAACTTAAAATGATTTGCATGAGTTTGCCTCTTGCTTTAAACAAATGCCTCATTTTATATTTTGTCATGCAATGCAATTACATTCAAACATTTTTGTTTCATGTCTTAATACAGTACTTTGTGTTTATTGTTTAAAAATGGAAATTAATATCATCCACAAAGATTCAAACCATATGTTCCCAATAGACCGTTTCATCGCACGTGCGCGCCTGACCCCCAGATAACTTCCAGTTTGTTTTGTCTAATAATATAACTATTTTTATTAAACGTATATCAATATTAATTTATTTTATTATTCAACTGTATAATAATTGTATTAAATAAATTTGTTGAATTTTGTGGTATGTTCATCTAATTAAATGAACAATTTGTTGAATGAGACCTGCAGTTTGTCACCATTTACAGAAACGTATGATGCGTTGACATCTAGCGGTTGAGCTTGATATAACAGTCTAAATTCTAAATATTGGAGAGATAAGTTTAGCCAAGAAACAATTCTTCTCGGTTTCTTTTGATTGTTATCAGAAAAAATTTACAGGCACTCTATTGCTTGTGAATGTGTACCGGAAGTTAGGTTGGGGTCACAAAAGAGTGCAGTAATGTTTGTTTATTTTGTTAAGATGAAACCGTCTATAAGTGTATTTTTACCTATATTGGAGACATTGATTGGAAAACAGCTCATTTATATATTTTTGGAAGTGGAAACGCAGATTGTGTTGTGTGAGGGGTAGGTTTAAGTTTGGAGGATATGTAGTCATATACAGCATAAAGGATGTTTTGTTAATGAAACATCCCCATAAAAATGGAAATCTTAAATTCTATTCATGCTTATTTGTACAGCGCTTTTCAAAGTCTACACTATTGCAAAGCAGCTTTACACAAGGGCACAATATTAAGAAACACATATAAGGCACAAACAGTAAAAAAAATATGCAAAAAAAATTCTTATAAATTACATTTTTATAGTCTGGAATATACTGGGAAATACTGTATAATTCATGTCGATGTATAGGAACCAAATACTTATATTTTTCGATATATGAAAAGCGGCAATGTCTTCTGTATCATTTAATATATTGAAATATATTAGCAATGTATTCTATATATTTTCAGTTTTCTATATATATTAGCAGTTAATATATAAAAAAAAATATTTTCTTTGTGTAAAGTTAGTCCTGAAGCACTTCATATGTCAGTTTTCTGAAAAATGTTTTTTTCTAATTTCACATGAATTGTCTTGAAGAAGTTTGTTTAATGTTTTACTTCAGTTGCACATGTTCTGTTCATTGTATTTTGTCCAAACGTTGGTTTACAACAAAAAAAAGAAAGTGCTTCATAAACAGTACATCCTCCAAAACGTCTATAACAGTCACATTAAACAAATAAGGTCCTCTGTGGATTGATATTAATGATAAAAAGAGAAGCAAGAAATCGGCTCCAGAACAATGAACGTTACATTAAAGTCTCTCAGGTTGGTGGGTCATGTCCATCTACCACATGGAGGACCATCTGTGCTTAACTCTCACATAATAATATAAGCATGAAATGAACCTGTGCAGAAGAGCACCATTATAAAGAGCAGTTATGTTCTTTCTATGATACCTTGCCAAGAATCCTGTAACATATAGGTCTCATTGAGCAGGTGACAGATGGCATGGCTGATTAAAAAAAGGTCTCGTGTAATTCAGACAACAATTGCGCAAAGGTTCTCAGCCACATGCTGGGAGAAACCATAAACAGTTAACTCTTATTTGTTTATTGCAGAGCTGAACCTCGTACAAAAGCTAACTGTTTGGCAGATTATCAGAATGTTTTACAGCTCATCAGCCGAGAAGTTGGATTAAGTGTTTAGGAATTTGAATGATGGAAAACTTCCACAATTGCTTTTGGTGTACAAAAAAATCCTGCTGTGAATTTTAAGCATTGCAGATTTTGCTTTACATACATAAGAAGAAAGTATTTCATTATTATTACACTCATTACTGTCCTATTTACATTAAATATCACTATTTCTTTTTTATGAGCATCTTTATCACAGAGTGTGTGGTCATAGAAGGAAGTGAAAGCTTTACTCCAGCAAGGATATTACTCACTTGATGATTTTCCAAACAAATATCTGACGTGATTTATGAGAACAGCGCTATCACTGCAGTGTAATCCAATACAGAGCACATGATAAACCCATCAAAATTCAATAACGTTTGGCGTCCTGTATTTTAACCATTGTAAATTCATCAATGAGATCATTTTGGGATCAATGCGAGTGGAATTTTGCCTTTCAATGTAGAACAGGAAAGGCCTAAAACACTTACACAACCATTTCATAAATCATTCTGAATGTCTTACCAAAACAAGCAGATTATATATTTTTGTCACTTGTGCTTTAAAATTCTTACCACACGTTGCTTGTTATGTTGTTATGAGCTACAGGAAGAAAAAAATTCAGCTTCCAACTGTTTCGATACAGATATACTAACACTTAATACTGACACAAAATACTTAATAGACCTTCATGTGGTTATTGGTGGACATTATACTGTTTTTATCAACACAGCTGTTTTAAACTATTTAAGGAAATGTGGATTTGAATACGGCCCAACAATGACGGCATCCTTTAAGTCATTGCCAAAATGACAATTACCCTTGTTTGTGTCTCCACCCAATCATCATCAGTGCTGTCATTCCATTGACTGCAGCTGTTTGAAGTCAGACTAAAGTTCTATGATTTTTAGATTTTACACACTTGAATCAAAACGGTGCTTTCCTTACATTTACACATTTGGCAGACGCTCTTATCCAAAGCGACTTGCATTGCATTGTCCTATACATTTGTTTCGAAGTATGTGCAATCCCCTGGGATCGAACCCATGACCTTGCTCTTACAACTGAGCTACATGAAAGCTGAAACTTAATATTCAGAGTTTTTTCCTTTCTGTTTTTGCAAAAGACTCAAGTTAAATGTAAGTCATAAGTTAAAAAGATTTGAAATGAAAGAGCCTTGTAATATATACATGCACAGAAAAAATTAAGAGACCATTGCAAATTTTTATTTAATCAGCATTTCTAGATGTATTGTGGCCATTTCAGTCCAGTGTCTGTTGAGTTTTAACAAGATCAAACCTCGGGAGTGACATAAAGTCATCCAACAGTGATGTGAAAGACTGTGAAAAGAGAAGAGACTGTGATGTGAAAGATTTTCGTGTCAGCATATCATTGCTCAAAGAATTGCATTAGTATTTGTATACGTCTCATTTTAAATGTATGTATAATTGTATAATACAACTGTATACATACCATTTCAAAATTACTACACTGTATTTGTAGGTATTGTATGTGTTTAAGTGCAATGATCATGTTTGTTCCATTCTGTGAATTACAGTCAATATTTCTCCCAAATTTTAAACAAAAACATTGTATCTATTTGCATTTATTTGCAGAAAATGAAAACTGGAGAAACAAGTGAAAATAACAGAAGGGATGTTTTTCAGACCTCAAATACTGCAAAGAAAAAACAAGTTTAAATCCACTTTAAGCAATACAACAGTTATATTTGTACATGTATTTAGGAAAAGTAAAAAAAAATGTGTATGTGATAATGCTGTCCGTTTTATAAATCACTGTTGGAAGACTTTATGTCAGGTCAAAACTCAACAGACACTGGACTGAAATGGCCACAATACATCTAGAAATGCTGATTTAATAAACATTTGCATTGGTCTCTTAATTTTTTCTGTGAATATACATATTTCAAGGCACTTTCATTTCAAATCCTTTTTAACTTATAGTCTTTTGCAAAAAAACAGGAAGGAAAAAGCTCTGAATCCACTAACACCAGCAAATTACGCTTCAGTAATGTCAATAGCCATGCAAAGAGTTTCCGACTGACTGTCAGTTTTTTTATGAGAAGAGGCTGCAATTATCTCTCAGACCCTGTTTAAAGACCACCAGGAACGGTTTTGCGGTTCACGATATGGCAACAAACAAAATGTTCCTTCAGCACTCACTTGACATCTTGTAATCCACAAGCTCAATAAGAGCTTTAGGTATCCCCTGAGGAGCAATGCATAATCTTTTAATAGAGGCCTGATATTGCAGCAACACATAATTCAACGCTTGATTTATGTAATCCTGCAGTATGAAACGCTTTGTTTTATTTGCTGAAAAGTTCAGAAAGACTTTAAGTTTTCCTTCTTTCCTCGGTTTTTTTTTCATTTTTAGCCGATCAATATTTTTAGAGTCTAAAAAGTAACATTTTCAATTTTTCCTTCCACATTTTAATCTACCAGCCTACATATTCCACAATCCAAGCGAATCCAGACAAGTACTTTGCACTAGTAATTTGTTGCCTCTTGTTTTTCCTCAAGCAAGACTGAAAAGTTATAATACAAGTCTGTTTCTTAAAACAATAACTGCTTTGCGTCTTACTACATGTAATATTATCTAACGTACACTCATCTTTTCATACAACTGAATAAAGTTCAAAATTAGCTTTACCACCCTCTGCAGAATCTGTTTGCTCTTGTCGTCGGTGCAGAAGTCAGAGAACATATTTCTGTGAACGAACACCAGGCTGTTGAGGAACAGCCAGGAGACCAGCCAGACCAGAACGACAACCAGCGCGCTCCTACGGCACACCTTCACCCCCAGCCACCTGAGGACGCAGCCCCCGCGGGCCGACCCCAGGGCCCCGCGCAGGGACCGCCGCATCTGGGACCCCTTCCCTCAGGAGTCTGCTGGAGCTGCGAATCTTCCTCACCGTTTCTTCCCCGGACATCTGTGGTGGTTTTGTTGAGGATATCTGCCCTGTTGCTCTTCTCTGGGGTCCGTGTCAGCGGTTAACCTCCTGCCTTCTTCTGGGGGGGCTCGCATGCCTGGTCGCGCCGTACTGTTAAGCGGAGCGGCTTGCGGATCTCTGTCGCCCAGCTTCCTCTCTGCCTTCCTGCATTTGTGTTGTGAATGAAGGAGGCAGGCAGTGGTGTGTGGAGAAAGTCTCAGAGTCTGGCCCAGATTGCTTGAGTGTCTTTCAGTCTCATTTCAGCACTTCATTTCCCTTGACTCACCTTTTTCTGAACGCTTATGTGTTTCTCAGTCTTCTCCAATGTCTTGAATTCTGTCTTCCACCTACTCCCCTTGTCTTCTCTCTGATTCTGGCTCTCAATTCCCTCTCTCTCTCTCTCTCTCTCTCTCTCTCTCTATACAACACTCCACCTTTTTTCCCTTTGCCTCCCGCCCCCTTCTTGAGCGCTTGCCTCCTCTGGGTCGCCTTCTTCTCTGTTTCCAAGGCAGCGAGGCCTTTCCTGCCGGCGCACAGACCACTCCTGGGCTGCGGTGTTGTGAGAGCTCTGCCAAATGCTTGTGCCAACCGCGGCAGACTTGGACACTCCACAGCCTTCAGCTCTCACTTAAAATCCTGTTTGCATTTTCAACCCCACCAAAATAAAACACTAATACACAAGCTGCCCTTTGGACCAGTATTACTGGTTATTTGATCTGGGACGGGTTCTCCCACGGTAATAATACCCAGGAATTTCATTTCCAGGATCAGAAGAGAGTGGAGGGCTGAGCTTGCAAGTTGCGGTTGGAACTGCAGCAGCGGGAATCTCAGCGGACGCTTTCCCGTCGATTGTTGCAGTCTGCAGGAACGGCCGCAGGTGCACAGAATCCCTAATCGCCGGCTTTAGAAAAGAAAAAGCTTTGCAGCCAAGGACAAGAATAATTTATTAATTTAATATGTTTTTCTTTAAAAGTCTCTACACGTTGATGGGGAATGCCTCGGGTTGCTTTAATTGCCAATTAGATAGATGTATAAATGTGCTCTGTGAGTTTTCAAACGTATTAATGCCATCATCAAATTACAGATACTCTTGAGATGCCCTCTGCTTTGTTGTGCACTGTTAAATGCACACATCGTTAAAATGGTCATGGATTTTAAACTTCTGGCAAACTTGATTGTGAGGGCATTGAGAAACACATCTGTTAAGTGAAAATTCATCACAAACTGTTTCAGAATTGTGGATTTACTGATAATGACATTACTGTAAAACTACCTTTGAATACTAAATATTGGACTATTTGTAACTTGAAATGTTTATTTAATATATTTTATTTCATATATCATTTTATCTGAATATTATTTGAGCTGAAAAAAATAAGAACATAAAGCTTATAAATGTATAATGTCAAAGGTAACAAAAATCCAACAAGGTGTAAACAAGGTGTAATATTGGTGTAATATTGCCATCTTGTGGTTTTATGACACTTTTACATTTAAAAACATCACATGCTGGGGTGCATCCATGTACAGTAGGAAATGTAAATGCTACATGACTGAGAGAAGCTTTTTAACTATTAGACAAGAATTTATATGAATTTAAAGGTAATTGTAGAAGTGTTAAACAAAAAAGCTGATGATTATGTTTTTTTTGTCAATTCGGTTATTTCATTTGCTTCATAGACATGAGCTTTTATAACTATTTCACACATCAATGCAATAATAATACAATAATGCAATGAAAAGGAAAATTTGACATTACAAGCTTTATTTGTCACCTCAGAAAAGTTGCAAATACACAGCATGGAAAACAAACAAGTTGATATGAAAAAACATACTTTAAAGCCCCGAAAGACTTTTATGACAATAAGTATTAAAAAAATGCACCTATTTACCAACACCTCTGGCATACATATATTGCATTATCTAAATGTTTAAAATTCATTTATTTTAATCATGTTTTTTTATTATTATTTTCCGCGTAGATTTCCCTTAAACAAACAAACATCTTGTTAAAAAATTCACTGAACTTGTTGCTGATGAAACTGATCGAATCAAATCTCATCTGATTTCAAAAGCTGATAGTTGATCTTTGAAGTCCTAGATTTGTAGACCATCACTCCACACACCATGCCAACTACAGCGAGGAGACATCCGGCGACGAACACCAGATTCAGATTCAGGCTTTGGCTGGCGAACTCTGAAGCCAAAAAGAAACAGTATCAGGCACACTTGTTCATTTCACACCTTACATAAACTGGCAAAGTAAAAATGAGATGTACCAGTAAGAGATGAACTCCTCCTGAGTCTCAGAGGACCCTGAGAGATGAAGTGACTTGCTGTCTGCATGGGAGCTTCTCTTTTGTGCACGTGAGAGGATGGAAGAGGTACTGAGCCATTGGTGCAGCCCTGAGCGCAGCGGGTGTAGGGGTTGTTGGCTTCACAAATGATGATTGAACAGGTGATGAATACCTAAACGAAAAGACAAGAGTGAAATGAAAAGAGTAAAATCACAGTAACTCAGTCATAAAGTACAAAACAATGCAGATTTGTCTTTACCTGGTCGAACTGCCCAATGAACTTGAAGGCTTCCATACTGAACTTGACACTGGACTGACGACTGGAGAGGAACTTAACAGTGCTATCAAGCTTGCATCTGAAAAACATAACAAAACAATTGTCAGATACAGCAAAATGGCAAAGAATTGATGGATTTGAGTTAAATGATGTCTCGTTTTACTCATTTGCAATGATGGGGTAAGAGATGGGATAACTGGGATTATCGTAGGGTTTTGCTGAACAGGACTCCAGGAACAATTCTGTTTTTTTCACCAAATTGACGGGTGAAATCTGCATGTAGATGGTCTCTGCCACTTCGTACTCCAGTGGGTAAGAGTTTGGACTTTTTCTGGTGGTGAAACCAGATTCGTAAAATTCAAACTGATAGCTGAATGTGCCGAAGCCTCTCTCTGTGATGTTGATGGAAGGCCTGTGAGCATCAAATTTTGCCGTTATACTGCTCTGCTTGTGGAACTTGCACATGACTTCGATTTCCACCTCGTGTCTCCTGGTTATGATATCTTTTGGATTATCATATGTGACAATTTCATTCTTGAAAATTAGATGTTCATCCGTCTCCTAGAATGGAATAATAATATGAAAGATGCAGACATTCTATGGACACAAACTTAACCTTTTTTTATTCAAAATGAGTCTTCATTGCTTCTTACTTCCATCTGAGTCCCACAGGCGTTCAAGGAGAAATTGGCGAAAACATGGGTTTCATTGGAAGTAACGGGACAGGAAGGATCGTTGAGCCGCAGGTGATTGCTATGGATACCAGAAATATTGGCTCGTTCTATTGTCACGGACATTAGATCCTTAGTGCATACAACATCAGCTTTTGGACCTAAACAAAATGGAAATAAACAGTCATTACAAAAAAACAAACAAAAAAATCTTCACAACAAGAAAAAAATCTTTGTTGTGAAGAAATGTTTTTCAATATGTAAAAAGGTAAGAAGATGGTTAAAAAATAGTTATTTTATGGCATCACTGTCAAAAACTTTTCAAGCACCTTTAGTTTCCTAAACTACGCCCCTTAGCTCTTCATGTAATGCCCCTTTAGAAACCCAGCTAGTGAGCTACCAACTGGGAGCCAGATTCACAAAAAAAGAGATAAAATAAAATATGTTTTTTGTGATAAATGACAGATGTTCATAAGAACATTCCTTCTGGAGAAGCTTTCAAATGTATTTTTGAGAACAACTTTTTTGATAAGAATTTAATGAAATATGCTTTGTAAATCAATCTGAAGACAATAACGAAAAGCTGTATTAAGAAGCTTAAGCAGAATCTTCTTCTAAATAATGTTTTGTGAATCTAGACGCTTATCTCACAGGACAAATATGTGTAAATTTGTATGATGCAAATCTTTCATAAAAAAATATATATGGAAAATGCTACTCTGAAGCCCCTCCCCTAACCGTCACTGAAGTGAATGTAAATGGTACTACAATGTATGAAAACGATTTTTGAATTATCTGGGGATCATTTTCAAAAGATATTTTTAAGAAAACTGTAAATACCTGCACGACCAACCACAACAATGACACATCTCATCTCAGATTGGTATGTTCTGGACCTAAAATGTTAATGGATATAAATTAGCCTTAAAATATACTTAAGATATACTGTGTTTTTCTCAGAGTGATTTGGCTAAACGAACGTACGTATTCTGGGAAGCTTCTGCAATGAAGCAAAATGGGAAATGTTGGCCAAGGTTGTCTGGAGTTGGTGTCCAGTTGATCACATACTCTCCAGAGGTGGTGACCTCCTTTGTGCTGTTCAGAGGTCCACTAATGACCACATCAACGATACTAGATAACCAAATACAAACATCATTAAAATGTGGTTAAATTATAAAAAATTAATACATGTGAAATGTTAAAGCGAACAGACTTTTTTATCATACCTTGTATAGATGGCAGTAGCCTTTATTCTGATCTCCAGCTCTTGGTTAACGCGAGCCGGCAGGTGTTCCCCGTGTGCAGGTGTTGGGTGGATGAACCGAGGCATGTAATGGCCCTCAACGCAAGACGGTGCTGGAGCCTCCACTGAAACCACAATATAACCATAAACACAACATTGCAGAGGAATGTGGTGAATACATGATCAAGTTAATTTTATATACTGTACCTTCCAAAGAAAACTGGAGAGGGATTTTGCTCAATGGTTGAATGGAAGGACTGTTGGAAAAAGGCACTCTGAGCACTGTGGAATTATTGGAATATCTCAAACTAATGTTCCTTGTAGGATAATCTTCCATGACGAGCTCGAATACGTAAACTCCACGCGTTGAAGTGTTGTTATAGGACAGAGTGCAGGTATTCTATATAAGGAAATGAATAGTAAGCTTCATAGTTTGATACACTGAGTAGCAAATTGAATGAGTTAATCCTGCTTTAGATCATATGTTTCAGAATACACTTGTTCATTCTTACCTGATCCAGAGTGAATCCTGCATGTTGGTTACACATTCCACATTCATCTGCATTCAGGACTCCATATCGGCATCGAACCTGATCTTTATCTGGATCACAGGAAAGCAGGTTGTAGTTCCTGGGGCAGTTCTGAGGAACTCTAGAAACAGACCAAACGCAGTCAATCTGGCAATGAGCTTGACATTTCTTCATGGAGGTACATGAACATAAAAAAAATGTTGGGTGACAACCCAGCCATTAGGTTAAATAAAAAAATAATTAAATAATTAAACCCAGAATTAAAAAAAAAAAGTTGACCCGCATAGTTTTCCATCGAAAACGGCAGAAGCTCGCCTGAAAAAGCGTTCTGGCTAAAGTTGAGCATGTTTGAAAAACGCATAGCACCAGTGCTGAGCACAGAAAAAAACGTCAACTGATGGCTTTTTTTGAACGCGGTGATTCCATCCAAAAAAAAAGAAAAACACATTGGCTGCAGACGTAAACGCCTTGTTGGACACAGCCGCCTTGTTGGACACACCCCCTTAAGGTCTTTTTAATTCTTCATTTTTCAGATGTGGTTCATGTGCTTTTACCTAACGATGGGTAGTGTGGTTGCGACTGGAGATCTGTTGGGCTGAGAGGTGTCAGATCTGACTCCGAGGTCGATGGTCGTGATAAGTCTCCAGTTTCCACCTGTTGTGATTACGTTAGAAATCCAACAGCAGCTAGCTTTTCTGTTGATACATGTAGAAGTTTATTGTATATTTTTTCTTTTATAGATTAATTTCTTGTGCTGAAGTCTTGTTGATCAGAATGTGTGAGCTTACCGTAGCTGAAACGGCAAGTTGCTGGTGAGGGTTCTTGTCATGACGGCCTCAGATTGACACCAGGATCCACCATTGCGACTTGAATCTATACGACCACTCGCAAAACTGGTTCTGGTGCCGCAATTTCCAGGCGGACAGTACCATTCATCACCTATATCACAGACGTGATAGGCCTCCTTAAAACGAATATCCACCTGAAATAATACAACATTTTTCACTCAAATGATTTTACTTCAGGACACAGATTTGACATTGGATAACAAGTGATGATACAGTGCCAATTCTTTTTTATAAATAAAGGTCATAAACAATTACTGAAATGACCATACACTAGTCCAAAATATATATATATATATTTTATTCAATAGAAGTCTTATATAAATGAAATAGGTGAATATGCACCATAATACAAAAACTTTTGATTGACAGCTATAAAAATGATTTAAGAATAAAGTTTTTTTTAAGTATGTTGAAATAAATAAATAAGTAAACAATAATTTTTATAACTTTGCACAATCATATGGCAATTAAATATGTTTATTTGTGACTTAAGCCCAAATTCTCACCTTATAGCTACCATCAGTGGTCTGTCTCTGGTTGAAGGTCATTGATCCTCCATAGAAGTGTGAAGCAGTGGCTGTTGTGGCCAGAAGCAGGAGAGTCAAGAGATGAAGGTAGAACGCCATGATGCTCTGAGCCTCTATCAATCTTCTCTGACTCTCTAATGCTCGGACCCTTTTTAAAGGACCTGGTTGAGGAAGTTATAACTCTGTCATAATACATATTCCAGTAAGAAAAGGCTTTGCATTGTACATCCTACTTATAAAGAATGATTGGCATGACAATGTTGTTGACCCAGAGTTACTTTTCAACTGGCACATTCTGATTGAGGGTTCTGATTAACATCTACATTTTTTCGTAAAGTTTGTTTTAACAACTAGACAAGAGAGTGTCGGAGTGGTTTTTCTGGTGCAACTTCACCATCAAACCATCAGAAGGATGTAGGCTATGAAAGAATCAGAGCAAGATAGTTGTTAAATGTGTAGCTTATAGAAGCGGTTTCTTAAAGCTGAATGCTTGTTTGTAAAGAAGCCAAAGAAATACCAAAATCAAAGTTTGCTATTTTTTGTTTGTCAATTGTTGTAGGAATTCGATTTTTCCAGCATATTATACAATTCGGTGTGTCCAATTTTCTTCTTTTAATTACATGATGACTTTGTGCTTTAACTTTTTCTTAAAATGTTACATTAATCCAAAGGCACTATTAAACAAATAGAAAACTAAAAAAATAAAAACTTTACAAGTAGTTTAAACACAATTTTCCAATAAGTACAAACTGTCTTAAATTAATTTTAATTAATTTGTGCAAGTGTACCAAGAATAGTTTTATGAATCCTGTTGCATTAGATGCTGTCAGTACTTCACTATTTATTTCCATTTGCATAACAAGACCAGGGGCTCGTTTCAGAAAGAAGGTTTAGTCAAAACTGTGAATATAACCCTGAAAAGAGGGTAACTTTTGTATTTCCATTTCAGAATGCGAGGTTTGTCAAACCCGAGAAAACGGGGTAACTCAATCCGGCTTATACTCTGTGGACCTAACCTTGTCAGGACTCGGGTTTGATATTTCTCTTTGTTTTTTTGTTGGCAGCCTCCGAACAGCTGTTCTCACTAACGCTCTCTCACCCTCGCTCACTTGTTTCTCAATATTTCACTTCACTTCATATTTTCCTGCAGCTTTCCTTTCCGTGGCCAGTGTGTTTGCAGCCTGAGGTGTTCCAAGTGTGGACATCGTTCGACCCAGGGCCCGCGAAGTCACCTTGGTCACCCGTAGGCACACTCCACCTGGGGGACATCGACGTATGGAGGGTAGAAAGGGCGACAGAACTAGTTTGACGTGCATGCGCCAAAAAAGGGGCACTGGGAGCGGGCGCGGGTATCCAGCTGTGAGCGTTGGGGGAGAGGCAGTGCGGTGCACTGCAACCCAATGCTCATGGCGGCCCGGGAAAGCATGGCTGACATTTAGACATCCGCTTCTTCCTGGGATCGACTCCCCGAGGGAGGGATCTCCGAGGAATCGTCAGAGTCAGATGGCAGTAAGTCACCCTCATTTGCTGCAAGGAACATCTCATCATCACGCACCGTTTCTGAATGCCTTCTCTTGGGGAACGATCAGACGAATGAGACAAGGTGTGGACGGTCCGCGCGCTGGAAACCCAAACACTTGAGGCAGACACTGTGTCTATCCCTCTTCTCCATGAGTGTGTTGCACCCACGAGAACAGCAGGACATGCCAAGCTGGAGAAATGAGCTCTTTCAGAGAAAAAATTAATTGGCCTTTTCTAAGTCTAGTTGAAGTTGATAGGTTCTCATGACAAACCCCTTCTGTCGGTTCGACACAACGTCGAGAGACAGACAGAAAGGGAATACTGGCGGGAAGCTAAACGAGGGGGATGAGACAGGAGAACACATGGCCATCATAAACAAACAATGACCATTTGTTCCACACAAAACACATTGGGCTGTCATGACACTGTCACAAGACTAGAAAAGCAAGACAAGAGGAGGCAGGATCATGACATATGTAAATGACCTTCATGCTGTGACATCTGGCTCGATTTTGCCAAGTGGTTCATGTCCTCATGACAATATATTTTGTTGACCTAAGGACAAAATTTTTATACATAAAACCTAAACCCACACCAAACCCCAACCATAATTTACCCATAAAATTAGAAAAACAAGTGAAAAGCAATGGTCTAGAAGCACCTAATCCTGGTTGGAAGATTAACTTTTAAATGAACTGTAAACTTATTTCTGAAATCTGATTTGTTGATTTAAATGTTGTCGCAGGCATATCAACCACTTGGCTAAAACAGGAGAGCCGTGACATCTGACACAACTTGTCATTAATAAAACTTTTGTTTCATCTCTGGATTAGTACTGAAAACCTTTGCAGGAAACTCTTTCTTGCTTTTCAATCATCTGCTTTTTGTTTGTTTGCTCATCCATTATTACTTTGGGTTATTATCTTATCATACAAAAATAAAAAAGATAATTAGAAATTAAAGGTTTTAAATAGAAGTATCTTCACTTTTTTATTTTTATTTATATTTTGGCTTGGATTTCATTTGATCTATTAATGTAAACATATTACGCTGCCAAGGCATTTGTAACAAATATAAATTGTAAAAAATAAACGCGTACACAGTAGTATGATTGGAAAATTTGTAAAGCTTTGTAAAAAAACTAAATGTAGTGCATTGTTAAAGATAATATGTCATATACTAAGCAGGTGAATGACTTACCTGGTAACTTTTTAAATGAAAGAACCTTAATGTAACTTTTCTAGTTATTCAAACATCCCATTGGTTATTTTGGAGTTACAGAAAAATGTTGGCATTTTGGCTCATACTACTGAAGTACCTGGAAATCATTATAAAACCACCTATACTTCATTCTTTCAGCAAATTTAATCTAATGCCTCACATCATGTGATTGTGTCATTGTGTTTGAAACAATTGTGTTTTTCAGATTTGCATGTGTGGTCTCAAATAAATCCAATTCTGTATAGAAAATGGTGAATTCAAGTTCTAAGTGCATAATAATAAAAATATGTCAATTCTGTCATCATTCACAGATCAATCTCATGTCTTATTGAAGTCATATGATTTTTTACTTTTTCTAACTTTTAACATTAAGTAAATTCTTATATAATGTCAGTATATTACTAACTTCAATATCCCAAGAGTGTCAGCAAGAAAACTCTGCCCAATAACTGTGGCAAATGGTCACTGTCGCACTACACTGCACACTTAATTGTTGAGATGAGTCACCAACAGTAAACACTAAAAATATTTCCTTGAGCCTTGAGGGTTACATTTAGATTTAAAAGCCCCACAAATTAATCTGAATCTTTTTCATTTGTGCACACTACAAAACTGTCTTATTTTTCTTAAAGATAAATTAATGAACATAACAATTAAAGAGAGCAAATGTTTAGCAATAGCGATAGAGTTATTGCATAAAGGCTAAACTGCATTTTTATATTGTTTATTATTATTTCTTTATTAATTGCTTGAAGGGTATAAAAATCATTGTCTATGGAAAGTCCCTATAAAACATGAAACCCAACAACTGTGTGTGTAGATACATGTAGACATACTGTAGATAACAGAACATGAGACAGATATGTGACACATACGATATATGTGAGCACATTAACCAACTCTGAAATATCTCAGAAGCTGGATAACAGATACATGCTGTCTTGTGCTCTTGCTTTTTTTGCATAATACACCAACAGTCCCACCAGCGTCATAAGACAGAGGATGAAGAGTCCAGCAAAGACACCGGTGCTTACACTGATGTGGAGAGAATCTTCATTTCCTGAAGCTGCAGAATAAAGATCAACAAGGATAAATTCATGAAAATGACATGGAACAACCTCCTTTATTTAGGCAAATCCACATCGTTTCTACCTGCTTCAGAATGCTGATTTTGTCTCAACACACGGAATGGACCCTGAGTGATGTAATGTGTGGCGGTTTCTTGGGTCACATCTCTTTTGCGTCTGAGTGCGGTTTCTTCGAGGCAGCCTTGGGCACATCTGGAGTTCAAACTTGCTTCAGCGCACAGAATTACAGAACAGCTAATGTACACCTGTCAACAGAACAATAGTTTCTTGTAGTGTAATGTTTCTACTCATCACATGAGCAACATTAACTTAAACAAGATTAACAGTAAGATAAAATGAGATTTACTGGTCGGGTGCATTACATAGTCATTACATGTCAAACTTGTTCTGGAACAAAATGGATCAAGTGGGCATGTCTGTTAGTGTTAACACAGTGATCTGGTAACTTCATTACACATATTTATCATATACTGTCAACACATACTTAACCTCTGCCTAGCGACAAATCAGATATAGACCAATCTGATAAATCTAATCTGAGTGCATACAAAAGTCATATGTTTGTGTGAATAGCTAATAGACTAAACTATATTGACTTTAAACATCTGCTGTAGACTATGGTTATTCAGAATGGCCTGACTTTTGTTAAAATTAATTATAGATAATCATTTTGTTTTATTTTAAGTTTTGTGTTCTTATTGTGAGTTTTGGGCACGGAGGGTGGTGACATGAATATGTCCCAAAGCTGCGTGCTGCACATCTCCATGTATGGAGTGGGTGTCAAGAATATTGGACTGGTGACTCCTGGAACACAGCTCTCAACTGGAGGAAGAACTGCAAATGTATAGAGGGCAAACTGTTTAAATGCCCTTTATACTGCAAAGTAAATACATTTAGACTTTGCTTTGTGCGGAGTCGTTGAAGTTGAAACAAATTTAAGCTTAGCCTTTAATAAAAGGTCTGTCCAGGCCTGGACTAGGCATCAGGAGCACTGTGACGATTCCCAGTGACCAGACAATGGCACAATTCATTTCTTAGTTATTTGTTGTGTTCTGTTTATATAAAAAATATCTTAAATCAGTATTTACTAAAAAAGAAAAGTGACCAAAGGAAATTAAAAAAAATATGTAACAGGGTAAAATAAATGAGGTAAGATTAAAGAGGTGAAACTTTATTGAAGTTTATTTTTTTACCCCACTGGTAGACAATTAACTTCATTTTTATATATTCTTTCTGAAAACAAAATTTTAAATCACTTTTCTTTTCAAGTAGGCCTATGTGTATTTTTATTAGTGGTGGTCATAGATTTTTTTTTTTAATCTAGATTAAAATGGCACATTCAAATTCTGCCGTAGGCATTCAGAATATGTGTGCTACCCAAATAATGACTAAAAGAAAGTCTTTGAGAACGGGTTTCTCAAGCCAGGTGGCGCATTAGACCAGGAGTTCATCTCCTGCTTCCAAAATGCATCACAAACTGCTTGAGAAAGCTGTTCTAGTATGATAATTTGTGATGAAAATTAAATTATGTTCAATAAGATGTACTTGTGTTTATTTCCGCATTAGCTAAGGGATGCTTTGCGTTTAGGTGGCACTTGAGACTGGAAGAGCTCCTACAGTACATTTACATTTACATTACATTTAGTCATTTAGCATACGCTTTTATCCAAAGCAATTTACAAAGAGTTAGGGAGCAACAAGCGATATGTCATACAGGAGCCATAATACATTAGGTGCCAATTCAAAGTTACTGGTTTCAACTAAAGCTAGACCACTACCTGTAGAGAGAACGTTTTTTTTTAAACCAACTGTATGTAAACCAATTCCTTACAGTAAACCAATTCCACATTGCACAAGGTGCAAACAACCTTAGTCTTGTCGAGGTTCCATTGGGAAGCTTCTTAAAAATAAATTTTCCCTGAAGCAAACCATGGCTTCATAGCTGCGTCCATGTTAGCACGTCACGTTTGATGTGGTAATTTCACAGTAACGTTATGTTGTGTTCAGACCAAACGCGAGTGGCGCAGCAAGCGCGAGTGATTTACATGTTAAGTCAATGCAAAGACGCGATAGACCTACTTGCGGCGCGAATCGCGCGAATGAAGCCCTGGATATGACACGATGAGGTGGCACGAATCACGCGAATCACGCGAGTTGAAAAATCTCGTTCTCGCCCCCTACAGTGCAATTAAACTAGGTATACATCCCCGCTAATATATCAAGGTGAAAGTCATCATAGCTTGCATAGTATAGACCCAGCTCCCAACCCAACTTTGAGAATAGATTAACGGCGACATTTTTTTATCGCGCGATAAGAGTCTCACGTTAACGCAGCACGTTAACGCCCATAACGGCCCACCACTAATTTTTATTAACCATATTTTAAGATATCTGTGCCACAAAACAATACAAAAATATTAAGTAATGTTTATTTTCCATGTTCATTTTTTCCCAACAGTGACTTAAAATCTCCACTCTCCACAATCTGTATTAGATGTTTTCACATGTTGTAAACATTACCTCATCAACATATATGTTTGGATGTTGATTACAAGATGGACACTTGCATCTCACTTGATCTCCGTTAGGGTCATATGCCAGCAGTTGAAGAGTCTCGAAGCAGTTCTGTGGAACCCTGATTTGCATCATTATGAAAGATAAAATGATTTTAAGTCACGGTATTATCTATCATGGATATTGTTTGGTGTGTTACAGTAATGCAGATGTATTTGTGATTATCAGGTATTGTTTCATTTCAAGCACACATGGGATTGCTGCTGAAACTGGAGATCTGTTTGGAGTGCGAGTGTCTGAACGAGGTGGTCTTTGAATGTTGGACATGGCATTGACATATATCTGTAATCTCTGGTTTTATTCATAAAATATGAAAAGGGCAGAGCACTATTGGTAAAATGGAGGGTAATAATGTGAACTTTTTAAACCCATGCTGGTGACATTACTGGTGACATTAGTGATCATGTGACATTCTGTCTGGCATCATGAGCTTTGATCTAAGTGGTCCTGGGGTGTATTCCATAAAGCAGGTTTAACTTACCGTCAACTAAACCCTGAACTCTCAATTGATTAACCAAACCCTGCTTACTCGGGGTATGTCGGTTCCAAAACACCTGAGAAGAGTGAGTTTAATCAACCTCCCGAAAGATACCCAGAGTTAATGCTCGCTCACAGAAACAATATGAAGACAATTTTCAAGGGATCACAGATTTCACGTGTCACCATGGAAACGACCGGGACGCTTAAAGTTTTTGACTGTAAACAACGTTACAAATCAGAGTTTTTTTTTCACAGAAGATTTAAATCTGCATACGTGTATAAAGTGTGGAATAAAAATCATATAATTCAATTATTTAAGTTGTGTGTTTATAAAACTATAAACGCTATAAATTAATTATTTAATTAATTATATAAATATATGCAGTGTTTTTATACTATAATATTTAAAATATTTACTCATTATGGCTATCCTTGTTACATAAAGTGTACATTTGCTGAGATGTTTGTAACTGTTATATTAATGTGTTCATGGTATTTTACCAAAATTGTTTTATGTTTATGAATTCAATTACATTACTTATTTTGAAGGCAGTATGAAACCTCTTTTTTGTTCCTTCTCTGTATGTTCCTTAAAAAATCTACCTTTATTTGGTATGAAAAATGACTTTGCCTTGTATCAGCTTTATTTGCAACAGTTGCTGATGTAGTCATATTTATGGAGATTCTTTTAATTCCAGAAGCTACTACATTGGTCATAATTTTGGAAAACGAATGTGTAATACTTTTCAGTACACTACACTACGAACGATAATTTATTACAGCAGAAGATGAAGGTCTGATGGGAAAGAGGAAGAGGTTTAAAACGTTAGACCCGGTCAAACATAATAATCATGTAGCCTTTATATATCCCTTTCAAATTCACAAAAATTTAGTTTCTTTTTACTTTGTTTGCTAAAAGACCATGGTTTTCCAAATGTTAAAAGAGGAGGGAAACAGTCTATCAAAGGCTTATTGTAATTTGGAGAAAGGCCTTTCAATACTAAAGTGTAGGAGGAGGCTGAGGATCAGAAATAATTTCTTAAGTAATACAGTTAGTAAGAAAATCTTAAGTATTATGTTTAATGTATTTTTTATGCAAATGGTTATAAAATTATAAAAATAATTTAAATATGTGAACCGTATGCCATAGGTGTCCTAATAAAACCTTTTAAACTTGCCAGCCTTGGAATCGAACTTGCAACCTTTGCATTTTACATCTGGCTCTCTAACCATTAGGCCACAAATATCTTCGACCGAATGCATCAATATTGCATAATAAGTGGACAAGAGTAATGATATGCAATGGAGTTAAAATTCTACCCTATTAACATCTATTAATTGTTGGAAATTGTAAGGTGTGTATATTTATCCAGTGAAATTTGGAAATGTTTAAATAAACCTAATTCAAAGTTTATACAGTATTTAATATAAATACATAAAGTTAAACAATAACATCTTACAATATTTTATTTAAAGATTATTTCATTTTAAAAGGTTAAATAATAAAGTTAATAAAACAATTAGTTGTGATCTCTGAATTGAAATGGGTGAGATTGGAAATGTAATTGCAATGTTGCTGTAAAATTATAATACATCATACGTAATCTGTGCTTTCACGCTCACTTGACGCTCACTGAAAACGCACACATGCGCATACAACCCCTATAGCTTTGTAACATTTACTTAAAATGAACTAACCCTGGAACATAACCTGCTCCGGAGCAGGTTATCTTCAGAAAGTAAGTTACTATGGAAACTTACCCTGAAAGTTGTCTCCGTTTTTGGAACCGAAAGTTGGGGTTACCAGCTAACTAACCCTTAAATTGACCTGGGTATGTCATATAACCAGTTTACTGGAATACACCCCTGATATGTCAGCTGTGTCACATAGCGGGTATACAGAATATAATTCAAAAGGTATTATAATAGTAAATCCACAAGGAAAAAACACAGGAATCCAGGAACAAAACACAAAGTAACAAAAAATCAGCTTGAGTATAAACAGTTCATGGGTGAAGAAGGATGATGACGGGCAGGTGTGGGGATTACTGACGGGGGAAATGAAGTCCTTGGGGAAATGACAGGGAAAAACAGAAGGGAACAGTGACAAGCTGAGGTTCTGCAGATGTGAGATGTCCACAATATTCAGTTTACACCCCCATGAGTACTGTGAATCACATGGCCCTCTGCCCGACTCATTGTAGTAAAAATGCATCTGCCAGGAACACATGGAACATGCGCAATAATTCACAAATTGTTTGAATTTAAATAGTGATAGAATAGGGGTAAAGTTACAGTGGATTGCTTAACTATTTAGTAAGTATGTACAGGAGTATATAAAGTCTAAGACATGTCTCCTGCTGTTTAAGAATGTAGACAACAATTAAGTAATCAATGAAATACTGTAAAAGTTCTAGAATTGCATAGATATAGTCATTTGACCTTTAAAGAATAGAAGACTTCAGCAAATCTGAGCACAGTTTGAGACATGACATGACCAATGAAATAATATCAAGGTAATTGTAGTTTTATTTAACTTAAATCTTATGAGGTGTTTCGGTTTATGAAATCAAATAATAAATATTGGCAAAAAATTATTGGATGAAAACTAACTAAACGAAAAGGAATGTTGCCTCAGAAATAAAATTAAAGAAATAAAATTAGAATAATATAAAACTCAAATTAAAAATGTATGACACAGTAACAACATCACATGCAAGGGAAAAGTAAATGATATGTGATTGAGAGAATTTACTTTAATTTAGCATTTATTTTGGTTAACTTACAACTCAAATTTAAACATTTTTTATACTTTTAAGAGGGAATGGTTACTCAAACGCAAACTCCATTGTCATTTGCATAATGACACATATTTAATAATAGAAAACAGTGTTTGAATTGAGTTGTGTCAGGATAGAGACAGAAGAACCCAAAGGCAGGACAGCCAGGGAGAGACACAAAAACATTCTTAAAACAATAACCCACAATGGGGGAAACACTCATGTCAGTCTTGTCAAAAAATATATTTAAAAAAAGGGAAACATTTCTTACTCATTACAACAATAAATGTGCTACAATGTTTCATTGTCTCTGTTGGGCAGTAACCAGGAGTGTTAGAAAGACAGCATTAATCCATCTTTAATTTATTTATTTACTATGTAATCAATACCAATTGTACATGTGAACTTTGTTGTTGTCACATTGTAGCACTCGATGAGTGTTTTAAATACATGTAAACATGTTTACAACAGAAGTCAGCTATTAGCAACAGGTTGATGCCTTAAACCAATTGTATAAACACATTTTAATACTCTTATCTCAAAACTAGGTTCTAAGACCCTTCTAATTTAAATAACTCTTGTTTATCTTAGTTCTCCTTCCTGTGGAAATTTGTGAAAAGATGTAATGTTTTGTGTTTTGATGGCAGAACGACTGGCATACCGGTACAAATCAATGAAGTGTAATGCAGCGTTTTGGGCTTCTATCCCTCTTATCCTCGTTTCGAAATTAACATGGTAGCAGATTGAAAAAAGTGTAAATTGCACACTCAAGCGATATTACATTATTAAATGTTTGTTTTGTTTGCCTAATAAAAACCACATTAGAGCCTTTATAATCTCCCCTTCCAACAGGTGTAGCTTTCTAATGAAAGCTTCAAATGGATGTTATCTGTGCTTTTATAGCTTAAGTTTCGGTATGATGTTAACGAAAAAGTAGGTTTGAAAAAACAGAGCTAGGCTAGAGAGACCATACGTGACACTTTTCCCGGACACGTCCTGGCCAGGACTTCAGGTGTCTCCTCCGGAGGTCGCATTTGTTCACCGCATATAGCCTACATCATCGAGGTTTATCATTTCAGGTTTTATTTCAGAAAACCAATCGTTTCATTTCAAGGTAAGAATGAAACTACAATGATTATAAGTCTTAAGATAAATAAATGTTTGTTTTATAATGTTTTTAAGGATGCAAATGAAATTCTGGCAAGGACGTGTATGGAAAAAATGGCTTATGTGGTTACTCTAGCTTATAACTTAAGACCATTTAGACATAAAGTTTTAGCATAATCTTGTCATACAAACACAATGTAGAAACATTTCCTTTCTAGTGGGATCTCAACTTGAAAGTAGCTTCTTAGCTCATAGACAAATATTATATGAATTTAAAGGTAATTGTAGAAGTGTTAAACAAAAAAATTCTGTTTATAGATGTCTGATTTGTCAGTTTGGTTGTTTATTACAAATATCAATGCAACAATTATCAAATAATGCACTGAAAAGGGAATTTTGATTGTTAACAATACAAGCTTTATTTTTCAACTCAGAAAAGATGCAGTTACATAGCATGGAAAACAAACAAGTTGATATGGAAGATATATACTTTAAAGCCCCGAAAGACTTTTATAACAATAAGCATTGAAAAAGTGCACCTATTTACCAAAACCTCTGGCATACATATGTTGCATTATCTAAATGTTTAAGAGGGTTAAAATACATTTATTATTATTTTAATAATGTTTTATACTTCCCACTTACATTTCCCTTAACCAAACAAACACCTAGTGCAAAAATTCCATAAAATGGTTTACTGCTGATGAAACTGATCGAATCAAATCTCATCTGATTTCAAAAGCTGATAGTTGATCTTTGAAGTCCTAGATTTGTAGACCATCACTCCACACACCATGCCAACTACAGCGAGAAGACATCCGGCGACGAACACCAGATTCAGATTCAGGCTTTGGCTGGCGAACTCTGAAGCCAAAAAGAAACAGTATCAGGCACACTTGTTCATTTCACACCTTACATAAACTGGCAAAGTAAAAATGAGATGTACCAGTAAGAGATGAACTCCTCCTGAGTCTCAGAGGACCCTGAGAGATGAAGTGACTTGCGGTCTGCATGGGAGCTTCTCTTTTGTGCACGTGAGAGGATGGAAGAGGTACTGAGCCATTGGTGCAGCCCTGAGCGCAGCGGGTGTAGGGGTTGTTGGCTTCACAAATGATGATTGAACAGGTGATGAATACCTAAACGAAAAGACGAGAGGGAAATTAAATAAGTAAAATCACAGTAACTCAGTCGTAAAGTACAATCCGAAACAGTTTTGTCTTTACCTGGTCGAACTGCCCAATGAACTTGAAGGCTTCCATACTGAACTTGACACTGGACTGACGACTGGAGAGGAACTTAACAGTGCTATCAAGCTTGCATCTGAAAAACATAACAAAACAATTGTCAGATATAGCAAAATGGCAAAGAATTGATGGATTTGAGTTAAATGATGTCTCGTTTTACCCATTTGCAATGATGGGGTAAGAGATGGGATAACTGGGATTATCGTAGGGTTTTGCTGAACAGGACTCCAGGAACAATTCTGTTTTTTTCACCAAATTGACGGGTGAAATCTGCATGTAGATGGTCTCTGCCACTTCATACTCCAATGGGTAAGAGTTTGGACTTTTTCTGGTGGTGAAACCAGATTCATAAAACTCAAACTGATAGCTGAATGTGCCGAAGCCCCTCTCTGTGATGTTGATGGACGGCCTGTGAGCGTCAAATTTTGCCGTTATACTGCTCTGCTTGTGGAACTTGCACATGACTTCGATTTCCACCTCGTGTCTCCTGGTTATGATATCTTTTGGATTATCATATGTGACAATTTCATTCTTGAAAATTAGATGTTCATCCGTCTCCTAGAATGGAATAATAATATGAAAGATGCAGACATTCTATGGACACAAACTTAACCTTTTTTTGTTCAAAATGAGTCTTCATTGCTTCTTACTTCCATCTGAGTCCCACAGGCATTCAAGGAGAAATTGGCGAAAACATGGGTGTCATTGGAAGTAACGGGACAGGAAGGATCGTTGAGCCGCAGGTGATTGCTATGGATACCAGAAATATTGGCTCGTTCTATTGTCACGGACATTAGATCCTTAGTGCATACAACATCAGCTTTTGGACCTAAACAATGGAAAAAAATCAGAATATAGATGTAACAGTCATTATTGAGCCACATAGTTTCCAAAGAGTAAAGAAGACATACAATGTTGTACAAACATTTCACTCTGATTGATGCTTCTTTGTTGGCCAAAAAAGGTTGTTTGTTCAGTTCATCAAAAATAATTTCTGTTTTACAAACGCATCTTTGTGGTAAAGAAATGTTTTTGAATTTTTAAAAAGGGAAGAAGAAGATGGTTCTTTGTGAAAAAAGCTTCTTCTGTGGCATCGCTGTCAAGATCCTTTCCCTTGTGGCAAAATTTGGCAGTTAAGCAGAATCTGTTTTTTAAATCCAGAATCTTTCATGTGAATCTTTCATTTTAAAATGTAAAATGACAGGAAAAACGCCATACTGAAGTCCTACCCTTACCATCTCTGGAGCAAATCTTAATGGTTTTACAATGTATAAATTTGATAATTTTATTAATAATTATTTTTTTGGCCATTTTTTGCTTTTATTAGTTCAGAAGACAGGAAGCGACGTGGATGAGAGAGAAAGGGAAAGGACCACGAGCCGGGATTCAAAATGAGGTCGCCTGTCAAACAACGGTGCTATATGTCCGAGCACGGACCACTCGACCATCGGCTCCGACTTATTTTTTATCTATTATTTCACAATTCTGATCAAATTTTAAAGAGATGATTTTCAAATAATATTTAAAAAAAAAAGCTGTAAATACCTGCACGACCAACCACAACAATGACACATCTCATCTCAGATTGGTATGTTCTCGACCTAAAATGTTAATGGATATAAATTAGCCTTAAGATATACTGTGTTTTTCTCAGAGTGATTTGGCTAAACGAACGTACGTATTCTGGGAAGCTTCTGCAATGAAGCAAAATGGGAAATGTTGGCCAAGGTTGTCTGGAGTTGGTGTCCAGTTGATCACATACTCTCCAGAGGTGGTGACCTCCTTTGTGCTGTTCAGAGGTCCACTAATGACCACATCAACGATACTAGATAACCAAATACAAACATCATTAAAATGTGGTAAAATGATAAAAAAATTAAATTAATTTATGTTAAAGTAACTACATGTGAAATGTTAAAGCGAACAGACTTTTTTATCATACCTTGTATAGATGGCAGTTGCCTTTATTCTGATCTCCAGCTCTTGGTTAACGCGAGCCGGCAGGTGTTCCCCGTGTGCAGGTGTTGGGTGGATGAACCGAGGCATATAATGGCCCTCAACGCAAGACGGTGCTGGAGCCTCCACTGAAACCACAATATAACAATAAACACAACATTGCAGAGGAATGTGGTGAATACATGATCAAGTTAATTTTATATACTGTACCTTCCAAAGAAAACTGGAGAGGGATTTTGCTCAATGGTTGAATGGAAGGACTGTTGGAAAAAGGCACTCTGAGCACTGTGGAATTATTGGAATATCTCAAACTAATGTTCCTTCTAGGATAATCTTCCATGACGAGCTCGAATCCGTAAACACCACGCGTTGAAGTGTTGTTATAGGACAGAGTGCAGGTATTCTATATAAAGAAATGAACAGTAAGCTTCATAGTTTGATACACTGAAAGAGTTAATTCTGCTTTAGATCATATGTTTCAGAATACACTTGTTCATTCTCACCTGATCCAGAGTGAATCCTGCATGTTGGTTACACATTCCACATTCTTTTGCACTCAGGAGTCCATATCTGCATCGAACCTGATCTTTATCTGGATCACAGGAAAGCAGGTTGTAGTTCCTGGGGCAGTTCTGAGGAACTCTAGAAATAGAACAGACATAGTCATCTTGCAATGAACTTGACATTATTTTCATGGAGGTATATCAACCCACGCTCTAAAAAATGCTGGGTGTCAACCCAGGTGTGGTTGGGTTGGACAAAACACAACCGTAAGTTAAATGAACCCAGAAAATGTTTATGTTTGACCCAACAATGGATTAGACACTCAGTATTTTTTAGATTGCAAAAGGTATTTGCACATTTAATGGGGTAGGTCAACCAAATTCTTTCATCATTTACTCACCATCTCGTCATTTAAAACCTGTATGACTTTCATTCTTCTGCAGAACACAAAATAAGATATTTTGAGGAATTTTGGTAACCGAACAACATCGGATCCCATTGACTTCCATTGTATGTACCCAAAGTCAATGGGTACGGCCATTGTCTGGTAACCAACATGCTTCAAAATATCTTCTTGTGTTCTGTTGAAAAAAGAAGGTCACACAGGTTTGAAATGATGACAGTAATTTCATTTTTGTGTGAACAATGCCTTTAAGACATGTAACATTAACATTTGAGAATTAATTATGAAAAGATGGCATTACTGTAATATTAATGCTCATTATGTATTTAACATTTAACAGTACTGTAACTCTAACATATTATTACAACAGTGCAGCTGAAAATAAAATCTTGCAGATTTCCTGCAAAATCTGAATAATATGCGACATTTCTTAAGGTCCTAAAAGTCAACAAAGCAAAACCTAAACCCTTTAATTACAAATTAAAATCTTTTTAATTCTTCATTTTTCAGATGTGGTTCATGTGCTTTTACCTAACGATGGGTAGTGTGGTTGCGACTGGAGATCTGTTGGGCTGAGAGGTGTCAGATCTGACTCCGAGGTCGATGGTCGTGATAAGTCTCCAGTTTCCACCTGTTGTGACTACGTTGAAAATCCAACAGCAGCTAAATTTTCTGTTAAAACAAGCAAAAGTTTATTGTATATTTTTTCTTTTTTATGATTAATTTCTTGTGCTGAAGTCTTGTTGATCTGAATGTGTGAGCTTACTCTAGCTGAAACGGCAAGTTGCTGGTGAGGGTTCTTGTCATGACGGCCTCAGTTTGACACCAGGATCCACCATTGCGACTTGAATCTATACGACCACTCTTATAACTGGTTTTGGTGCCACAATTTCCAGACGAGCACGTCCAATAATCATTTGGATCACAGACGTGATAGGCCTCTTTAAAACGAATATCCACCTGTAATAATATAACATTTTTCACTCAAATGGTTTTGCTTCGAAACCCAGAATTGACAATGGATACCAAGTGATGACACAGCATCAATTTTTATAGCAAAAGGTTAAAAACAATTACTGAAATGACCATACACTAGCCCATAATAAATTTTATTTATATTTACACATTTGGCAGAAGCTTTTATCCAAAGCGACTTACATCGCACTATCCTATATATTTATACATGACTATGTGCAATCCCATGGGATCAAACCCAGAACCTTGCACTGTTAACACAATGCTCTTACCACTGAGCTACAGGAAAGCTGTATTTTTGTTTTGTTTATTCAATAGAATTTAAATATAAATACAATTGGCGAATATGCACCATAATACAAAAACGTTGGATGACAGCTTATAAAAAGGACTTTTTAGAGGGATACTTTACCCACAAATTAAGATTCTGTCATCATTTACTCACCTTCGAGTTGTTCCAAATCTGTATAAATGTATTTGTTCTGATGAACACATATTTGGTAGAATGCTCGTAACCAAACAGATCTTTTTTATTATGTTGAACATAAAATTAGATATTTAAACCGCTGGTGGTGAGAACCCCCTTATGTGATTGTAAAGTGCTTTGGGTGTACAGCAATACACAATAAAGCGCTGTATAAATGCCTCATTCATTCATATTTTAGAGAATGTAGGACAGCAAACAGTTCTTTTGATTACTATTTTATTTTTCCTACTATGGTAGTCAATGGGAGGCAAAATCTGTCTGGTAAATGCATTCTTCCAAATATCTTTCTCTGTGTTCATCAAAACAGAGTAATTTATACAGATTTAGAACAACTCGGAGATGAGTAAAGGCATTTTTTGGGTAAAGTATCCCTTTAAGTTATTATTTTTTTAAGTATTTGGATTTAAATAAATAAAAGAGTTTTGCTTTCATAACTTTTATTCAATATTATTATTTGTGAATTTAGCAAATGTACTGATTGATAATTAAAGGTAAAATTCTCACCTTATAGCCACCATCATTGGTCTGTCTCTGGTTGAAGGTCATTGATCCTCCATAGAAGTGTGAAGCAGTGGCTGTTGTGGCCAGAAGCAGGAGAGCCAACAGTTGAATGTAGACCGCCATGATGCTCTGAGCCTCTATCAATCTTGTCTGACTCTCTAATTCTCGGTCCCTTTATAAAGGACCTTATTGAGGAAGTTGTATGTTTTGCATTACATTGTACATTCAACTTATAAAGAATGATTGGTATGACAATGCTGTTGATCAATTGTTTCTATTAAACTGTCACATCCTGATTGAGGGTTCTGATTAACGTCTAAATGTTTTTGTAAAGCATAGGAAATTCCTTTAAATAATTTGTCAAGAGGGTGTCGGAGTGGTTTTTCTGGTGCGATTTTACCATCAAACCATCAGAAGGATGTAGGCTATGAAAGAATTAGCTTATGGAAGCGGTTTCTTAAAGAAACTTCAAGTGCTTGTTTGTAAAAAAGCCAAAGAAATACCCAAATAAAAGTTTGCAATTTTTGGTTTGTCAATTGTTGTAGGAATTAGATTTTTCCAGCATATTATGCCATTCAGCGTGTCCCATTTTCTTCTTTCAATGAGATGATGACTTTGTGCTCTAACTTTTTCTTAAAATGTTACATTAATCCAAAAAAAGTATTAAATAAATAGAAGACATTTAACTCGATAAATAAGTAAACTTTACAAGTAGGCCTAGTTTAAACAAATTTTTCTAATAAGAAGTACAAACTGACTTTAATTCATTGAAATAAATTCTGGCATGTGTACCAAATAGTTTTATGAATCCTGTTGCATTAGATGCTGTCAGTACTTTTATTTACATTTGCATGTCAAGACCAGAACAGACCCACTCAAACAAATAGTATTAGATAATTTAACCTCATGAATTGATAATGGTGCATATAAATGAGCATGCCTACCTTATAAGTTCATTATTAGTATCACATTGATCTTACACAACCTAAGCACAAGTTTTTTAACACAATGCTGAACAGAAGAAAAGCAACATAAAGAAACTTTTCAAAATCTAAAAAACTAAAATTAAATATATCTCCCAACACTCGATATCACTTTTTCTATTTATCCAGTCTAGTCTTGTGTCAAGCAATTCACTGCCAGAAATGCATTTTAATAAAAATGAACTAGGTAAATTGAATAAAACTTGGATGACGAACATTACAATAATTTATTGGCATATATATAATAAAGCCAAATGTATGGTAACTAAAATTCTTCAAAATTTCACTATAAAAAATGCTGTTTTTAATGCATGCTGGGTAAATATTGGACAGAACACACAGCTGGGTGTTGTGAATGATGCAATTCTGGGTTATTTCAACCAACTCAAAGTTGGGTAAAGACATCACAGCCATTGTGTTAAAAATAACCCAGCATTTTAATCTTGTAGTGTGTTCTGTCCGATATTTACCCAGCATGGGTAAAAAACAACCCAAAATGCTGGGTTGTTTCAAACCATGGATCAGTTATAAAAATGCCAAATATGGACAAAACAATCAGTTGTGTAAAATAATCCAGAGAATGTTTATTTTAGACCCTAAAAATGGGTTAAAACAACCCAAACTTTGAGCTGAAATAGCCCAGCGTCGGGTAATTTATAACACAACGTTTGGGTTGGTCCATTTTAGACCCAATGCTTGGTTTAAATAACCCAACTTTTTTTAGAGTATTGGGTGACAACAAATTGTTGACTAAAAGCTATCCAAACCAGCTACTTTACAGAAGATGAATAGACACAATATTTTTTCTGTAATTAAACACTCCGTTTTCAACGTAGACAGGTTCTAGTCAATCTAATCTATTGTTAAATATTTCTAAAAACCCGCAGGCAAACATGGTGCAAGGACGACCACTAATAAAATATGAAACAATGAAAACATTCGATTTTTATTTCTCTATAGGCAGATTTAAAGGTGTGGCAAATGCACATGTAATGGAAAACTTTGCTTATAAGGAAGTGAAACAATTCCTGTTGTTCTTGTTCTTGTTGCCTCTGGTTCTATAAAAACAATAATTTTTAAATGAAAGTTTGACATTTGGTAACAGGGAAGTGCGTGATCAAACCAAACAAAACCAAAAGAAAAAGTGAACATGATGGGATCAGATGTAAAAATGGTACAGTATCTACTTAATAACGAAATAGCTGAGCATGTAAGCTGCAAATAGCAACAGTAAGAAGATAACTGGTGTCATGTAGAGATCAGCATGTCCATTTTTTTATTATAATGTATGATATGTGACCCAGTCTGTGAACTGAAAAAAATACAATTTCAAATCGTTCTCCCAACAAAGGTGTTAACGTAAATTGAACAAAGCTTTTTTTTTGTAGAAAAGAAGAATGAATTATTTTGAGTATGCTGAACAAAATTTGTGAAAATGTGGTACCAACAAAGATTATTTTGTTGGCTGTACTATATCTAAGTGTATTTCAAAAGCACATCAAAAAATTTGACCAATTTGCCAAACTGTGTAATCTCAAAAAACAATTCTAGTGTTTGAAAGTTCCCTGCATCCATTGCAGAATTTAAAATTTGCTGGTTAAAATGATTAAAATGATTGCTATTTTAGTGTTTGCTGGCTTTATTTTTTGAGTTGGTTCAACAATTTTTTCAATTGACAGTCATCTGACATTACTCAGTTTATTGAGTTGAGTGAAATACTTCACCAAAAGTTGAGTAAACTCAAAAAAGCTGTAAAGCAAGTTGCCTTGAAATTTAGGTTAAGTCAGCTTTTCATTTTTTACAGTGTGAAAATCAGACTGATTTTCCAACTTTATGTAGAACATTGTAAATTACAAAAAGTTTAAAAATGGATATTGAAAGTCTGGTTTCACCAAATATTTATCATGGGTTGTTTTCTGTTTAATACATTTGGCTTTTCTATTTAAACTGGAGTACAATTTTTTTTCCCTGTTTCCAGGTAACTAAATGTACTTTGTGCGGTGACATCTGACACACCTCGTTTTCATCTTTGAATTAGTAATCAAAAACCTTTGCAGGAAACAGATTTATTTTTAAGAAGTATAGAATGCATTCACATCTGCACGGATCATTCCGACAAATAAGGAAGAACAAGTGATTGAAAAGCCGCACCTTAAATGACATTACAGTTTTATTACATTACATGATGTTTAATTAACAAAGTTCGGGAGGAGCCGGAGCATATAACCAGCCGGCTGGTGTATAATCAGCAATCACAACGTATACACAATCAGCCCTAGCGAGCTAGCTAATAAATAGGGAAACCATCTTACCTGCTCGTTCTCCTAAGATTAAGCATCGATACGCTTCGTTCGAAGCCATGTCCGAGGATTCTCTACGAGTAGTCTAATAATCATGTCCCGAACGTCTCGCAACTGCAGTGCCCATCGACGCACATGCAAAACAGCAGCTTGTTAACATTATACATTTCTTTCCGCTTTCGACAACTATTTACAAATGAAAACCAAACTCCTAATGGGTTCATCAACACTGGAAGGACGTCATGTATTCAAGGGACCTTACGGATCTTTAAACGCTGACCAGCCACGCGACAGGCCCGATCAGCAAAGCAACATCTCCAATACGTCTTCCCCGCAGCTTCGGGATGTGATTCCGTATTCCCGCTGGAATAAGTAGCGCTCGTCACCTCTTTCGTTCCCTTATGCAAGTGCTGCCGGCACGCTAGCTCGCTACTCAACGCCAGCTCGATGCTAAACGCCGGCTCGTTGTAAACGCCAGCGCTGCTAGCGAGAGCTCACTGCTTAAGGGACGGCAGGGTTTCAGACGCAGGCTGTTGGCTACCACTAAGCATTTGCTATTAAGGCTCGCAAGGTCGCCGCATTTCGAACCGATCAATACGATACGCCAATGCTAATACGATGCCGTTTCAACGGGTGTACAAATTTTCTGCCAAGAGAAACAATCATCTTGGGGGAAATAATTAATTCTGTTGTTCCATGCAGTCACTCGGATCAACCCCGAATTCCACGACTCATTTCCGATAAATCACAATGTATTTATAAACTAAGTTTACTTGGGTTTGAACCGCAAGAAGCTGGGTGAGTACAATCTTTTTACTCGAAAGTACATTTAGTTTTATCCACCGTCATGTCGTCGCCTCTGCTGCGCTCAAGAATGGTATATCGCTGGCCGGCACGAGCGCACTCACTTGGTTGTTGATTTTACAGAGACAATTTTTTATGTATAAACTCTGTGCCCGTGCTGTCCAGTGAACCAGTGTTGCCAATTCCTTTCATTTGATAGTAGCTAAGCCCGCCCGAAAAGTAGCTAAATGTCGCCAGATCACGTCAAGTGCCAATTGGACATCAGTGACGTCACCACGTAATATCGGACTAGCTATGCACTTTAGTTCCGCATCATACTCTCTCAGTGGTCGTATAGAGCTTTATTTTAAAGCAATACTGCCAAATGCAATATAAATAGGTTCTTAATGACTTCTTTTCTGTATTTGTTGGGCAGACAACAAGGATTTGTAATGAGTGAACTAAACCTCGTAAACTGTACACCAGCAGTCACTTTGGTTGAACAGCTAAAATGCGTTTGTGTTCATGTTTATGCGTCCATACAGTTATCACGTTTTAAATCGTACATGCTCAAACAAGGTCAATGCTTGCCGCTGTTACCTTAAGTTAGACAAACAAGAGCACGCCTAAGCGTATTTACTAGTTGCTTCACCGCAAGATCTCCCTTGTCTCTCTTATGAACACAACCGCATCTTGGAATCAAACCCCAGCTGCTATGTTGACTCCGAAATAATTAATTGTGTTCAACCCATACAGTGTGCACAGCAATTTGAAGTTAAAACAGCAAATTTATTGGGGTGTCCGTAAAATGCTTACCCTCCACAGCTAAGCATCTCGCACACTCCGGATTAACTCCATCTGCAAGCAGAGGTATCAATTTCAGCGACTTCATCACTATCCTCCTAAGATTAAGCATCAACTTAAGTTCGACGCTATGTCCGAGACCCACGTCATTGACGACGCACCAGCAAACTGCAATCCTTCAGCGCTGACGAGCGCGTCCCATCGTTCCATTTCGGGGTCGGATTCAATAGTAGATTCCCCGGCTTCATCACGTGGCCGCCAGCTCTGACGTTCCGCACGTCGCAAGGCTAAAGCCAGAGATGACACTTCATCACCTGCCCCAGAGAGACGGCCGCCGCATTCACCGGCTTCTTCGTACACCTCTACTCACAACACGATCCCCGCCATCCATAAATGGACTGTCCAGGGCCTACGATTGGCTCTATCCAATGCGGACGTCGAGTTCAACAGGCGGATGACCAAGGCGGAGCTTTACGGCCTCTACGCTTCGTCCCTGGCCTACACCGCCCCACCGTAGTCAGCCCCGCAAATGACCACCGACAAGCCGGGCACGGCTCGTGGTTCCCCCTATTCCCAGCCCGGGCAATCCACCAATGCGGCTCGTCGTGGCCGTCCGCTGGCAAGCCGGCACAGCAGGTCCGGTCGAAGGCTTCCAGCAACTCGTCCCTCTCGCAGTAGGCCAGCTCCAACCTCCAGCCAACACCCCGCCAGCAGTAAACACCGCAGGCCGCCCAAGAAACGTCGGCTCGCCAGCACTCGGAGCCCCAGTGCTTTCCCACCCATTCCCTGCCCCTGGCTCTCGGCCCACGGCACCTCCATCAACCACTAGCGCGAGGCTGCCTCAGCTAGCGATGCAGGTGCCGGTCCTCAGCCATTTCACCGCCCCCTTAGAAGCCGCCGCTAGCGCGAGCATGGCTCCGCTAGCCGCTCAGGCGGCTGCAATCCCCTCCCCTTTTCTCTCTCCCACAGAGCAGATCAAGCTAGAGATTCCTCATGCTTCAGCATCTTCAGCTCTTTTTGAGCTATATCCACTGGTCGTCGCAGCATTCCTATGGGGGAAAGAGTGGTCAGCTTCCAGCATAATCGTGCACTGTGACAACGAGGCAACCGTTCATTGTATTAACAAAGGCCGCTCCCACTCCCCCGCCATAATGCCGTTCCTCAGACGCCTCATCTGGATTTCAGCCTGCGACCAATTCATTCTAACTGCCAAACACATTCCCGGATCAAAAGTCAGATTGCTGACGCCCTTTCTCGTTTTGCCTTCCAGAAGTTCAGGCTGCTGGCACCCGAAGCAGACCCTTTGCCAACACCGGTACCTCCCTATTCGGAGCTGATATTCCAGTTAACCACCCCCTAAAAACCCTCATCGATGCCTCTCTAAACTCCATCATCCAAGCTGTCTCCCTCAGGACCCTCCAATCTTATCTCACAGCATGGAAAAGCTTCAAGTCTTTTCACCTGGCATTCAACATTCCCTTTCCCGATTTTTCTGTCCTCACCATCACCTCCTTCATCTCCTTCCTAAACTCTTCAAAAACCTCCAGGCCAGCTCAATTAAAGGCTACATGAGTGGAGTCCAGTTCTTCCACAAACTCATTTTCAATTCGCCATCTGCAGCCATGGCCAGCCCCCAAACATCTATGCTTATCAAGGGCATTCAACGTACCCAGCCTGCTCGCCAGGATGCAAGGCAACCCATAACCCTGGATATATTGACCAGATGCATCTCCACCCTCCGTAAAGGATACCACTCCAAACACGTCGATCGCACACTCGACACCATGTTTATACTAGCATTCTTCGGATTTCTAAGATGTTCAGAAATTTCCACAACATCCATTTTCAACCCCCTAACCCATCCAACGGTATCCGTCCTGTCAGTAGTCGATCCCGAGACTATGTCATTCTCCATTAAACAGAGCAAGACGGACCAAACCAGGAGAGGACATTTCATCTACATTTCCAATCTCCACTCACCAATTCAACCTTATCAGACCCTCCTAGCCTACCTCCACTTCAGGAAATCCCAGACCAAAACCACATCGGATCCTCTATTCGTCGACGAGTCTAACCGCCCAGCTACACGCTTTTGGTTCCAAAAGCACCTCAAAGCTGTCTTGCTCCTATCCGGTATCCCTGCAGACCACTTTTCCGGCCACTCCTTCCGCATAGGCGCAGCAACCACAGCAGCCCAAAAAGGCCTCTCACAGTCTCAAATTCAAGCACTAGGGAGCTGGACATCGGAAGCTTTCAAGAGCTACATCAGGTCAGATCGCTCTATCATTAGAGAAGCCCATCGAACCCTCATCTCCCGAATCATTTAGAGAATCCATCCTTCACCCGCATGAGCGCGAACCTCCTCCATTTCAGCTTTAATCTCCCTAACAGGAGATCTCACCGCCGCAGCGACCTCAAGGGCCAGTGCCCATGTCTCAGGCTCTGCAGCAGCAGAGTCGATAGCCGAAGCTAACATCACAGCAGCGACTGCCTCGGCAGAGGCCCGCACTTCCATCCCAAGCTTGGAAAACTAGCATAGCCACAGCGACTGCCTCTGCAGAGGTCGGTACTTCCATCCCAAGCATGGAAAGGCTTCCATCTAATGCACAAAAGCAACCGTCGCCGCAGCAACTACCCTGGCAGCGACCAGCTCTTCCATTTCAAGCAAAGAAGCCAGCGTTGCCACAGCAACAGCCTCAGCCAAGGCCAGTTTTACCACTTCAGGCATGGAATCAAGTGCCTCAACTAAAGTTCATTCACAACAGCCTATGCTTCCTTCACAAGCACCAAAGCGGGCGTTGCAGCAGTGATCGGCTCCGCAGACGCCCGTGCTTCCATCTAAGGCGCAGAAGCCAGCATCACCGCAGCGACCGCCTCCGCAAAGACCCATGCGTCTATCACAAGCACCAAAGCCAGCGTTGCAGCAGGGATCGCCTCCGCAAAGGCCCAAGCTTCCATCTAATGTGCAGAAGCCAGCGTCGACGCAGCGACTACCCTGGCAGAGACCAGGTCTTCCATTCCAAGCAAAGAAGCCAGTGTTGCCACAAGCAACAGCCTCAGCCAAGGCCAGCTTTACCACTTCAGGCATGGAATCAAGTGCTGCAACTAAGAATCATCCGCAGACGCCCATGCGTCTATCACAAGCGCCGAAGCCAGCATCGCAGCAGCGATCACCTCCGCAGAGGCCAATGCTTCCATCTAATGCGCAGAAGCCAGCGTCGCCGCAGCGATCGCCTCCACAGAGGCCAGTGCTTCATTTAAGGCAGCGAAGCCAGCGTCGACGCAGCGACTACCCTGGCAGAGACCAGCTCTTCCATTCCAAGCAAAGAAGCCAGCGTTGCCACAGCAACAGCATCAGCCAAGGCCAGCTTTACCACTTCAGGCATGGAATCAAGTGCTGCAACTAAGAATCATCAGCAGACGCCCATGCGTCTATAACAAGCGCCGAAGCCAGCATCGCAGCAGCGATCACCTCCGCAGAGGCCAATGCTTCCATCTAAGGCGCAGAAGCCAGCATCACCGCAGTGACCGCCTCCGCAGAGGCCAGTGCTTCAATGTAATGTGCAGAAGCCAGCGTCGCCGCAGCGATCGCCTCCGCAGAGACCAGCGCTTCCATCTAATGCACAGAAGCCAGCGTCGCAGCAGCGATCGCCTCCGCAGAGGCCAGTGCTTCCATCCAATGCGCAGAAGCCAGCGTCGCAGGAGCGATCGCCTCCGCAAAGGCCAGTGCTTCCATCTAATGCGCAGAAGCCAGCGTCGCCGCAGCGATCACCTCCACAGAGGCCAGTGCTTCATTCAAGGCGGCGAAGCCAGCGTCGCCGCAGCGATCGCCTCCGCAGAGGCCAGCGCTTCCGCCCCACCTCCTGCCACCTACGATTTTCCACGGAAGCAAGCATCACAGCATGATCACCCCAACAGGAGCCTCCATCAGGCGCTCCACTACAGCCGGCTCCCTCCTCCAGTCACCTCTTTCCAATATCAGTCTCAACAACAGGGACACCCAAGAAGCCATTTTTTCATTTTGGATGGTTCCCTAAACTTCCATATTAGGAACTCTCTCTACGCACTACTACCAGCCACTCATGGATTCAAACTTCTCATCTCTGCAGCAAGCACCTTTCATCTTCTCAGTCTCAACCATACTCGGAGGAACCCCTACCCCTTTCTTGTCTCATAACGAACCACATCTCCTAAGGAGCCCTCATCATCTCGTCTCTACCCGAACGCAAGCCACGCCTCCGCAGCGCTCAGTATCACGTTGGGGGGTATGCGTACTCCGGCGGCTGTCCCACTTTCTCGCTTTATGGGGGTGTGCTCTGGGCTCAGTCCGGTTCCGAGCTCGGCGCACTCACCCGTACTAAGGTAAAGTGTTTCGGGCTCGGATAGATCTGGCGAGCTCGGAGCCTGCTTCCCGGACAACACGCCAAATACGCATAACCAAGCTTTATCATCATCCCTATCAATATCACTGTTATCTGTGTAGGTGAACTCGTGAAATGATGTTTAATTAACAAAGTTCGGGAGGAGCCGGAGCATATAACCAGCCGGCTGGTGTATAATCAGCAATCACAACGTATACACAATCAGCCCTAGCGAGCTAGCTAATAAATAGGGAAACCATCTTACCTGCTCGTTCTCCTAAGATTAAGCATCCCTCCTCCACCCCGGCTCCTCTTCCAAGCTCACTATCCCGCAGGAACCCGGGGGGTGTGCTCTGGGCTCAGTCCGGTTCCGAGCTCGGCGCACTCACCCGTACTAAGGTAAAGTGTTTCGGGCTCGGATAGATCTGGCGAGCTCGGAGCCTGCTTCCCGGACAACACGCCAAATACGCATAACCAAGCTTTATCATCATCCCTATCAATATCACTGTTATCTGTGTAGGTGAACTCGTGAAATGATGTTTAATTAACAAAGTTCGGGAGGAGCCGGAGCATATAACCAGCCGGCTGGTGTATAATCAGCAATCACAACGTATACACAATCAGCCCTAGCGAGCTAGCTAATAAATAGGGAAACCATCTTACCTGCTCGTTCTCCTAAGATTAAGCATCCCTCCTCCACCCCGGCTCCTCTTCCAAGCTCACTATCCCGCAGGAACCCGGGGGGTGTGCTCTGGGCTCAGTCCGGTTCCGAGCTCGGCGCACTCACCCGTACTAAGGTAAAGTGTTTCGGGCTCGGATAGATCTGGCGAGCTCGGAGCCTGCTTCCCGGACAACACGCCAAATACGCATAACCAAGCTTTATCATCATCCCTATCAATATCACTGTTATCTGTGTAGGTGAACTCGTGAAATAGGGAAAAAGAAAAAAGTGATCCTATGATAAGATTTATGTTTCAACTACAAAGCAAAATTGGTTCCATTGGCAAATTGGTTCCACTTTAAAAAAAAAACCTGGTTGCCTTAAAAATATTAGTTAACTAAATTAAATTCTTTGTTGAGTTGACTAAACTCTTTGAGTTGACTTATATATGTTTTTAAAGATTTTAAGGCAACCAGGTAACTCATCTTTTAGTTAAAAACAACAAATAATTTAATATGGCTTTGGTTCACTCTATGTTTCTTTAGTCATCCATTAATGTAAATCATGTATGCATAAGCAAAAAAAATAGGCTAAATAGTGAAGAAAGCTACAACAATATATTTTCTAATGCTGTTTCAAATGGAGTGAAGCATATCACACTGCAGATCTTTGTCATCTATTTACCATTAGAAACACTTTACTTGAAATTCAAAAGGAAACAAGGAAGATATCAACATTTTCTTAGAAACAAGTAATGATACTTTGTTTAGCCAACTTAAATTTGCTTGTTTATGTAATGCGGATTGTCTTATTTTTCTAACAAAGATATTATTGTCATACCATTTACTGTTATTCAGGCAATTAATATATTTCTGTTGTGTGGATGAAAAATTTTAAATTAACAAAATGAAATTACTCTTTAAGTACTGTTAAATATAAAATAACAAATCTATTTGTCTTTTACTACAATTTTAAATGTTTTCTGCCTCAAACAGATCCAAACTTTGATCAAATAAATGTTTAATAAACTTTAATAAAGTTTGTGATGAGTGTTTATATACCGGCTTTAACATTGTGTCATGGCAACATGACCGCTCAACATTGAACACACAAACTTCAACCATGGTAACAATCAAAAGCCAACATTCTTTAACAGAACTCTAAACCCAACAGATAACAGATGCAATAAATCTTGGGAACTTTCAAACTCTTGCAATATTACTTGTTCAGAATACACTGTTTTGTAAACTTTCTGATGCATTTTGAAAAACCTGAGAATCTAATTACAGTCACCAAAATAATCTTTGTTAGAAACATGTTTAGGCCAATTTTGTTCAGCATATGCAAAACAATGAAGACTCCTTTAACAAAGGTTCAAGTCTTTTGTTTATCTTTGTAGGGAGAAAAAAATTCAAGTTGGATTTTTTACAGTGCATGCTACTGTGTGTCTTGGAGTTTGGCGTCAAATAACACAAATGTGTGTTTTCACTAGCAGAGGGTTTATATTTTGATTAACACTGTAGACAATTTATCATACAAAAAATTCTGCTTGATTTTTATGTACTCTTCTGAATTTAAGTTTAGCTGAAAGAAAATTGTTACATTTTTCGATTGTGTTTATTTTTGTTTAATGGCATGTTTCAATGGCGTGCGTTTGTGTAATTAAAAAAGGTATCGTTTTCTCAGTAATGATGTTGTATAGCATCATGTTTTTGGAATGTTTGGGTGGTATGAGGATGCTGCAAAATATATATATAGTGTTTTTGCAAAACACTTTCATACTTCCTTTGAAATGTAAAACTCTAGAAACATCTTGATGATGGTAAACATTGTGAAACTTTTTTTTTGCTTTTGATGTTAGATTTATGTCGAGTTTGATTTGTTTGACCTTAATAAAATTTAACAAATACAGAACGCCCATGTTTTTTACAGAGAGAAAGAAAGAAAGGAAATAGCTAAAAGCGCAACAGATCCATCACCCATGGCTTGTATATTCAATTAGCAAAGGATGTTCTTCTTTGTTGTTAAATTGTTAGGGCACTTTTTAGCAGAAATCAGCTTCAACTAAAGACTGGAAAAATCTTTCCAACATACTGAACTCCCACATTATGTCAGATCTAGACACTAGGTTGACAACTGAAAAAAGAATTGATGCACAAGATCAACTCAACAGACTTTGTTGCAGTCACACAAGAGGACTACAACTTCTTGCTGGCAGGATAAAATATGGCATATGGATGAAAGTGGCCTGTAGTGAAGCTGTCCTCCACAAAGTGAAGTTTTAAAAACTGCAGAGCGAGCTTCTTTAACCGACTATACACATCGCCACATCTACTTGAGAAATGAACCAATTATGCTTATTACATGTACATTTTATCACCTGAATATTAATGACCTGCTCCTCATAAACACATTTAGGGCATTTTTGGTCACTTTTATGTAAAGTGTTCCAGGTCAAACTATGTTTTCCTAAGAACAAACTCAAAGGGTGTTTTAATTACAGTGTAATTTGTGTAAAGTGTTAAAGAACGTGATTTTCCAGTCCTCCTGATACTGCAACATTGTTGTGGAAGACAACATCTTTTTTTCCAGCAAAAGATATCGTGATGGTTTCTGTTTTTGTATTTTATACATCTTATCACCAATGGGATCTGAAATGACCACAGAGAGTCAGAACTTTGGTTTAATAATTATAATTAAAAGTTATATAATTATAAATTATAAATAGTAGGGAGTCTAATGGTGGATGAGATCTGTCTGGATACTGACTTTCTTCCACATGTCTTTCTTTGTGTTTAGTTAAACAAAACAATTATGCAGGTTTGGAACAACCTGAGAGTAACTAAATGATGACAGAATTTTCATTTTTGGGTGAACTATCCATTCATACATCATATGTTTTTCACATATTTAATGTGAAAATCCTGTCATCATTAAGTCATCCTCAGGTTGTTCCAAACCAGTGGACATTATTTTGTTCTACTAAACAGAGAGAAAGATATTTGAAAGAATGTCGGTTACCAAACAGATGTCATCCCCCATTTGCTGACATAAGGGAAACGAAATTCAATGGGAGTCAATGGTGGATGAAGTTTTAAGGTGTGAAGTGTGTTTAGTGTAAAGTGTTACAGAACGTGAATTTCCAGTCCTGCTGATACTGCAACATTGTTGTGGAAGACAACATCTTTTATTTCCTTTAAAAGATGTCTTGATTGTTCTTGTGATCATTTTAAACCTGTGATGAATAATGTATACATCTTATCACTATTGTGAACTTTCTGGGTTTTGTTTCAGAAAATAAAACAAACTTTGGGTGCACTCTTAGAAATGAAATGTTGTATTTAATTAATAAAGTTATGTCAACCGGTCCCACAAAACTTAGTTGCTTAAATGGAAAAGGTAATATACAATTAATTGTAACATAATGTTTTAAGTAAATCGCTCATAACTGTGTTAATTAAATGGTACATCCCACACTTATTTTGAATAAATGTAAATTATTGTCTTGAATTTAATGACTATAGCTTGATCTAAGATGACCTGATTAAGTTCAGTTTATTAAACAGATAAATGCTTTGCTAATGATATCCATTTGTGTTGATTGTACTTAATGATTGGAACTTAGAGCAACTAAGTCTGTAGGTCAAATAAAAAGACTAAAATAAAATAAAATGTTCAACATTTTTTATATTATACATTTGTAACATTTATTAGACATTCTCTCATTTAATTTCAATAAGATGATATTGAGAAAATAGAACTCAACTGAAATGCAAAAAAAATTATTATAACCGCCCAGGACCTAACCAAAGGCAACACTTTTCTGAACAAGGGTAACCACCAAACTCAAAAATATAACTAACTCTTTAAAAATTTTTAGATAAATGAACATTAAACACTAACAAGTGTTTCTTTTTACTGAAAAATGCATAATATAAAACACTTATATATTTTTTGAGTGTGGTCACCTCAACATGGTTCAGTAATAAGCTAGAGATGTACAGTATGAGACAATGATCAAATTGCTTGGCCAATAATTATCATATCATGACAAATTTAAATCACACAGATCATTAGAAATGAAACGTTTTACATAGAAGTATCTGCACTTCTTATTTTCGATTTTGGTTTGAATTTTTTTGGTCTATTGATGTTTGGTCAACATATAACTCTGCCAAGCCATTTGTTACTACTGCAAGTTGAAAAAAAGCACATTCGCTTTTCTAGGTACTGGAAAAGTCTGCATTTTTGGATTTGGATTCAATTTATTGTCATTACACATATAACAAGTACAGTGTAACGAGCAGGATACCACTGAAGTTCCTGATAAATCCTAATGAAACAATTGTGTTGTGTTGTTCAGATTTGCACATATGATCTATAAATCTACTTCTACAAAGAAAACGGTGAATAAAAGTTGTGATTTTTTACTTCTTCTAACTTTTAACGTTCAGTAAATTCTGTATAATGTCAGTATATTACTAACTTCAAGAGTTTCAGCAAGAAAACTCGTTGAGTTGAGTCACCAATAGTAAACACTAAAAATATTTCCTTGGGCCTTGAGTGTTCTTTTTAGATCGAAAGCCCCACAAATTAATCTGAATCTTTTTCATTTGTGCAAAATACAAAGTTGTCTTATTTTTCTTAAAGATAAATTAAATAACATGCCCCCAAAAAAAGCACATGTTTAGCATTAGAGTTATTGCATAAATGCAAATCTGCATATTAGGTGAATGTAATGGAGTAGGCGGGGCGAGACCGTGGTTCGAGGACGGTGAGTAATTAGTTCAAGTTGTGCGCGCACCGGTCTCCAATCACGTAGGAGATTGGGAGCATATAAGAGAACGAGCGACCGGACCGTCGAGGAGAGAGGACTGGGCCCGAATGTGTTTTATGTTTGTATTTATGTTTATGTTTATGTTTATGTTATTGCGCCAGCGGTCGTCCGTGAGGGGCCGCCGGCTGTTTATGTTTTGTTATTATTTTGATTAAAACTTTACTTTATTGTCTGCCGGTTCCCGCCTCCTTCCTTCCTTTCATTGAGCTTTTCTACATTGAATTATGTGTTTTATGTGTCGATTGAAACAGATATTGAAGGATACAATGTTTGTAACAGTTAATTGATTTATAAACATTTTTTATTTAAAATGAAAAGAAAGTTTTAATCAAATATCACAGATTCAGCCAATCATCAATTAACAAAAAATGTCAGTCAAATCCTGTCATTTATTAACATTTTTTTAATATTATTTATTTCTTTATTAATTTCTTGTAGGGTGTAAAAATCATTGTCTATGGAAAGTCCCTATAAAACATGAAACCCAACAACTGTGTGTGTAGATACATGTAAACATACTGTAGATAACAGAACATGAGACAGATATGTGACACATACGATATATGTGAGCACATTAACCAACTCTGATATATCTCAGAAGCTGGATAACAGATACATGCTGTCTTGTGCTCTTGCTTTTTTTGCATAATACACCAACAGTCCAACCAGTGTCATAAGACAGAGGATGAAGAGTCCGGCAAAGACACCGGTGCTTACACTGATGTGGAGAGAATCTTCATTTCCTGAAGCTGCAGAATAAAGATCATCAAGGATAATTTCATGAAAATGACATGGAACAATCTCCTTTATTTAGGCAAATCCACATCGTTTCTACCTGCTTCAGAATGCTGATTCTGTCTCAACACACGGAATGGACCCTGAGTGATGTAATGTGTGGCGGTTTCTTGGGTCACATCTCTTTTGCGTCTGAGGCTGGTTTCTTCGAGGCACCCTTGGGCACATCTGGAGTTCAAACTTGCTTCAGCGCACAGAATTACAGAACAGCTAATGTACACCTGTCAACAGATTAACAGTTTCTTGTAGTGCAATGTTTCTACTCATAACATGAGCAACATTAACTTTACAAAAATCTGCTGTACCTCACTGTAGTCTCCTGTGAACTTAAAAGCTTTGATACCAAATTTAAACTCTCTTCCATCACCAGAAAAGACATTGACTGTATCATCCAAAACACATCTGTAGAAACACATTACAAGAGCTTAGTGACTTCTTTGATGACATCGTGGAAGTTATTATTAATGTGAATTCATCATTCAATGAAATAAAATGAAATGTGATCACTATTGTCAAGATCATTTATCGTTTTTCCCTTTATTCATTCTTTTTTATTTGCCATTTTACGGCTTGTCACTATCATGTTGAGTTTTGTTTAGACACAGCATGAGGACCGGCCTCACCCATTTTTGATGATGTCATAAAAGAGAACACTATATGGGTTGTCATCTGGTGTTGCTCTGCAGGACTCAACGAAGAGTCTGACGTCTGGTAGAGCAGAATGGGCTTCAATGCCCACGTAGAGCACATCCATCACATTCACCTCCATCGCATGCAGGCTGGAATCCACTTGTCTACTGAAGTTTTGGTCAGTAAAAATGTCAAACGAGTAACCGAAAGTGCCAAAGCTGGATTCAGTAAAGATGTAGTCCGACTTAAGGTTCTTGTAGTGGTTTGAGACACTGGACACTCTGGGATACTGACAAGAGAAGCTGATCTTAACTTGACTGCGTCTGGTTATAACTTCGTTGGGGTTCTCAAAAGAATTGATCTCATTTTTGAAGACCAGGAAATCTCCGGATTCCTGGATGTTGTTGAAGAGGACAGTGTGCATTTGTGTTTTGAATGCACATGTAAAACAGAAATAAAAGAGATACATGTCATTAGACTGACAATTTGGGTTGAATGACACAGGTACAGAAAGAAGTAAGTTTACCTCAATTGTAGTGCCGCAGGTATTGAGGGACATGGTGCCCAGAATATGAGTTTCATTGGAGGTAAGAGAACATGTGGGGTCTCTCAGCTGGAGCCAGTTCTGGTCAATCCCCTTCATGGAGTTTTTTTGTACTGCAATGCTGATACTATTATCTTCACAAAGGATCTCAGCTTCACCTTTACAGACGATACACATTTAGTGGTGAGTCTTGCTGTTCTAGGGTGTCTCCATTTTTCAACAGAAAGTTCACCCAAAACAGAAATTGTGGTCATAATTTAATGCTGTCCTAAATCTATAGGGATTTTCACATCACAGGTGTGTTTTTACAGTTGCTATGTCCGTTGAAGAAAATTGAATATTAGGAAGTTTGCACTTCGTTGTGTTCTTTTCTCAGCCTCTGTAAAAAATTAACATGTTGTTGTAGGGTCTTTCACTTCTTGGCACTGCTTTTTGCTCTTTCAATTGCAACCTATACATCTACATTCCATCTCTGTTATCGCGAACGAGAGACAACAAAACACAGATTTGCACTAATATGACTTTCCTTTTGAGTAAATGGGGATAGACTCTCCGGTTTTGGGTCAACTGTGTCTAATTATTTTATTTACCTGAGAGAACCTCTGATTTTGCCACAATCACCACAATGCATCTCATCTTTGACTGGCTGATTAAGAAGAAAAAGACAAATGTGAGCTTTTGAGAAACCTAAACGTAACCGGTGAGCCCAAACACAGACTTTCTTCTACCTGTAAAGTGTCTCGGCAGAGAAACACACGGGTACGTGACGATGGAGGTCTTTTACCTGCGGGGTCCAGGTCAGTGTTGCCACAGTAACCCCATCACTTTCATTCTGTAAGGACTTTGACATATTCCACGGAGCACTCACCTGAAAATCATTAATCCTGCACAAGATTAACAGTAAGATAAGATACGATTTACTGGTCGGGTGCATTACATAGTCATTACATGTCAAACTTGTTCTGGAACAAAATGGATCAAGTGGGCATGTCTGCTGACGACACAGTGATGTTGTAACTTCATTACACATATTTATCATATGCTGTCAACACATACTTAACCTCTGCCTAGCGACAAATCAGATACAGACCAATCTGATAAATCTAATCAGAGTTTGTACAAAAGACATATGTTTGTGTAAAATGTTAATAGAGTAAACTATATTGACTTTAAACATCTGCTGTAGACTATGGTTATTCAGAATGGCCTAACATTGTGTTTATTTGAAGTTTTGTGTTTATTTCAGACCTGCGGCCTGAGCTTTGGGCACGGAGGTTGATGACATGAATCTTTCCCACAGCTGCGTGCAGCACATCTCCATGTAATGGAGTGGGTGTCATGAATATTGGACTGGTGACTCCTGGAACACAGCTCTCAACTGGAGGAAGAACTGCAAATATATAGACGGTAAACTGTTTTAAATGCCTTTTATACTGCACATTAAATACATTTAGACTTTGTACGGAGTCGTTGTAATTGCATTGTCAAAATTTAATTTATCAAAAACTAATTTAAGCTTGACCTTTAATAAAAGGACATAGTGTCTCTCCAGCCCTGGACTAGCTATCAGGAGCACTGTGAAAATTCACAGTGACACAAAAATAGGGTAAGAAAAATAAACTTGAAACTTGAATATTTTACTGCAGACTAAATATTGACAGAAATATTATTCTTTGTTTGTGAACTGTCTCTTTGAATGATCGTCACTCACTTTCAACAGCAAACTGCAGTGGCACTTGACTGAGAGGAGTTGCATCACTGCTTGTGGTCCAGTTAAAAGCACTTCTGAGTGTGGAAATCCCTTTTCCATTTGTCAGAGTGATGTTTGAAACAGAATAATCTTCCAGAATGAGTTGAAACACATGCAGTCCCACAGCCAACAAACCGTTTCTCTTCAGAGCGCACAACCCCTACACACAATGTGATATACTTTAAAAAAAATTACACATAGTCTGGAATTTTCAATTGTCTAAATGTAAAGACACTAAATTTACACTATACAGTATATTGTATTGTTTCTGTTGTTTGCTATTTTTGTTTACAGTATTTGTTTTTGTAATTAAGCTTATTGCCTCCTTACAACGGTTACATTTTAGCTTTTGGGAATAAGCTCAAACATCGTTTCATGATGTTGTTTTGTACGCCAGCTAGAGGGCGCTCAACTAGAAGCGGTAATAAGCCTCTTGCACAATTGACAAACGAGGTTGTTTTCAGATGTGGACAGGTAAGTGGTGTTGCCATTGTGTTATTGCCACATGCGTTTCCTCTCCATACTCTGTATTAGATGTTTTCACATGTTTTTGTAGACATTACCTCATCAACATATATGTTTGGATGTTGATTACAAGATGGACACTTGCATCTCACTTGATCTCCGTCAGGGTCATATGCCAGCAGTTGAAGAGTCTCGAAGCAGTTCTGTGGAACCCTGATTTGCATCATTATGAAAGATAAAATGATTTAAAGTCACTGTATTATCTATCATGGATATTGTTCGGTGTGTTACAGTAATGTAGATGTATTTGTGATTAGCAGATATTGTTTCATTTCAAGCACACCTCATGTTTGGGATTGCTGCTGAAACTGGAGATCTGTTTGATGTGCGAGTGTCTGAACGTCGTCTTGCGTCAACATGAGTGTGAAGTGTCAATTCACGGATATCATTGACATTATTTGCCCAGCAGCAACTCCCACCACTGAAAAAAGATTTTAAATTCTAGCTTAGCTTCTGCAATGTCAAAATGGTGATTTTTTAAAAATGTGTTCCTCATATGTCATTACAGCTGTGTTGAAACTATGTTATAACAAAGCCATTACGTGTCATTACATTTGTTAAAGAACATCAAGTGTTTAGAATCGTTTGATATATTGTACACATTTTAATGTGCTCAAGATATTTATGTCGATTGTGACTCATGAATTTAGAAATCTTAAACATACAGTATACAAACGTGCTCAAATTTGTTGGTACACCTTCACAAAAAAATGCTTATTTGTCTCTGAAAAAACTTGAATCTAACAAAAGTGATTGGCATCACACGTTGTTTATTCCATATTTAATAGAAATCAGACTTTGCTTTTGATATTTATTCAACATAATATTGTAAATAATAAAACAAATGAAAAGGTCATGGACATAAATGATGGGACCCCTAACCTAATATTTTGTTGCACAACCTTTAGAGGCAAACGCTGCAAGCAATGAGACTTCTGCACCTGTTAACAGGTAGTTTGGCACACCCTTCATGAGCAAACTGCTCCAGCTGTCTCAGGTTTGATGGGTGCCTTCTCCAGACTTCAAGTTTCAGCTCTTTCCATAGATATTCGATAGGATTCAGATCAGGCCACTTCAGAAAAGTCTAATTCACTACAGAATGTCTTGATAGTTTTGAGATTTCATTGTGCCCTACACATATTCAAGTAAACCAGCTCCAAAACATATCTGACCCTACTCCCTGTTTCACAGTAGGTATGGTGTTCACTTCTTTGAAGGCTTGATTTTTATCTGTGAACATAGAGCTGATGTGACTTGCCGTAAAGCTCCAGTTTGGATCTGTCCAAAGAACATTCACCCAGAAGGATTTCGGCTGGTCAATATGAATTTTAGCCAGTTCTACTCTGCCTTTTTTATGTTTTTTCTTTCAAAGGTGGAGTCCTCCTGGGTCTTCTTCCATGCTCAAAAAGTGACGGATGGTCCGATCAGAAACTGACATAAATTCACCTTGGAGTTCAGCTTGTATCTCTTTGGTAGTTATTCTTGGTACTTTTTTACCATTTGAACTATCCTTCTGTTCAATCTGGGGTCGATTTTCCTCTTGCGGAGGGAGGTTGGCTACAATTCCCAAAAACTTTTTAATAATATTTACAACTCTTGTCACAGGAACAATGAGCTGCTTGGAGATGGACTTGTAGCCATTTCCTTTACCATGCCTGTTATTTTCTTTCTGAGCTCCTCAGACAACTCTATCCTTTGCTTTGTCCATGTTCAGTGTGATGCTCACATTTCTTTTCTCTGTTTAAATAGGCTGAATGAAAGATACCAAGATTGGATACATGTGTGAAACTAATTAAAGAAAATAGTTAGTTTTAAATATCACTTTAATCCAATTATGTATTATATTTTCTAAAGGGTACCAACAAATGTGTCCAGGCCATTTTTGAATATCTTTGTTAAATAGGCAAGAATTCATCTCTTTCCACACCTTCTTTGCTTTATTCTATGAAATACCTCAGTTTACATGATACAATAGCTTTTAATTTCATCACTCTTCAGGAGAAATGGAGCATTATTTCAATAAGCTGTAAGGGCACCAACAAATTTGAGCACGTCTTTATATCCAGTATTTATACATAGATGCCCATTAGCATCTGTCTCTAAGGGCCACTGATACACAAGTTGTCAACCATATTTGAAGGGTCCAAGGTGGTCTTTGATTGTTGGATATGGCATCAACACATGTCACAATATGAATAGGTCAAAGCCCTTTTAGTAATATTTTAGAGTAATAATGTGATTTTATTAATCTTACCCCAGAATAAAGACGTCATTACTTGTGACATTAGTGATCATGTGACGCTCTGTCTGGCACCATGAACTTTGATCTAAGCGGTCCTGATATGTCAGCTGAGGTTCTGCAGATATGAGATGTCCACAATCTTCAGATTCACACCGCCATGAGTACTTTGGATCACATGGGCCTCTGCCCGACTCTCTGTAGTAAAAATGCATCTGCCAGGAACACACACAACATGCGCAGTAATTCACAATATGCTTGAATTTTAATCTCAACTGTTTTTATATTAATTATACACAGGAGACTATAAAGTCTCATAAATGTTTCCTGCTGTTTAAGAATGTAGACAACAATTAAATAATCAATGAAATACTGTACAAGTAAATGAATAGCGTAGATCTTGTCATTTGACCTTTAAAGAATAGAAGACCTCAGCAAATTAGCAAATCTGAGCACAGTTTGAGACATGACATGACCAATTAAATAATATCAAGGTTGTTTTAGTTTTACTTAAATTAAAACTGTTTTTAAAACTGTTCTGTTTATGAAAATAACTGAATAATAGAAATAATTTAAAGAACTAAGTTATAATAGTGAACAAAACTAAAATCAAAATGTATTAATCTTATATATGAACATAAAAGAAAATCAAATAAAATGCCAAGCATAAAACAAAGTTACTAAATATGTAGCTAAAATGAACATAAAAATGTTTAAATAAAAAACGAATTTAAAAATATCAACAGAAACTAAATTAAGCTAAAATCAAAACTATAATAACTCTCAATAATATAATACAATAAATATATAATATTATAATCACATTTCTGGCCTCTTGAGTCATTCTATGGTCAATTTATGACTGAAGGGTATAATAATCTGGCCTTACCTCCACTGTTCCATCTGGATATCTGTTTTCAGGTGAAAAAGTCATAGACCCCCCATGGAAACCCACGGCTGGATCAACAGAGATGGCCGAGCAGATCAGCAGCAGAAGCAGCACATTGTTTGACATTTTGTTTAATAAAACCACACAGTGAGCAAAGCCACATACACAAAGAACTGCATCAACACTTTTACTGTCTGGCTTGTTCTACCAGTTTAATAAGTAAAAAAATGTCTTTCTGATAACACTTACCAGTTTCCTTAAGTCACAGGGATATCTGTTTTCAGAGGTTATTTCCTGATGAGAACATGATTATGAACAAGTTCTACATGCAAATATTTTACATAATCTGTTGTTGTTTTTTACCTATTTTATAGATATATATTTTTAGTACATGCTTCCAAAAAACTGTTAACCGAGGTAAATGACAATTACTGTAAAACGATACATGCTGTTTATGTTTTTTAGATTACATTCAACCTTATTGTCGTTACACATGTATACGAACAGGGCAACGAAAAGTCATTTTATCTCACCACAAGTGCAATAGCAGCAACTGCAGGCTATAAAGCGGTTGCATAAGTGCAGGAAAAAACTGTATAATGGTTTACAGTTTACAGATGGATTTTCACTACCGGCTGCAGTGCCTTGCAGTCTGCAACAGAGCAGCTCCCATACCATACTGTGACACAGTTGGTCAGGATGCTCTCTATTTCGCAAGGCAGAAGTTCACCAGGATAGCCTGGGACAGCTGGTTCTTGTTTAGTGTCCTCAGGAAGAAAAGGCGCTGGTGAGCCTTCTTGACCAGGCAGGAGGTGTTGGTTGTCCAGGACAGGTCGCCGAGATGTGGATCCCCAGGTACTTGAAGCTGGAGACATGCTCAACAACATTGATGTGGATGGGGTCATGTGTGCCTCTTGACTCTTTGCTGAAGTCCACAATGATCTACTTCGGTTTGGTGGTGTTTAGGAGCAAGTTATTGTCAGTGCATCATGTGGCCATGTGCTGGATCTCCTCCCTGTAGGAAGTCTCATCGTTGTTGCTGATGAGACCGATCACCGCAATATGATGGAGTTAGATTCGTTCACAGGCCTACAGTCGGGGTTGAGGAGGGAGTAGAGGAAGGGGCTTTGCACACAGCCCAGTGGTACACCAGTGTTGAGTGTGATGGCGGTGGAGCAGATGGAGCCTGAGCGAACATGCTGGGGTCTGTTGGTCAGAAAGTCCATAATCCAGTCGTATTGCTCCTCCATCTTTAGCTTGTAGCAATGCTTGGCCTCTTTGATGGCCCTCTTCAGGTAAGCTCTGGACGTGTTGTAGGCTTTTGCATCACCTGATGATGGAGTGAAAAATAGTTTTTTTGGCAGCAATAACACAAGATAGGTTTGGTGCACACAGGAATAAAAGAATGCCCCATGTCCACAGTTAAATATGTCACCAGATCTTCATTGTTGTGAACCTATTTTTACTCCAGTGTACAAAAGTACAAAAATCAAAAATCAAAACCTGAAATATTAAAATGGTTCATGGTTAGATCTTCCATCAGCACATTTGTTCAAAAAAAACATCAATATCAATAAAAGATGGGTCACTGAACACAATATCAAGATCCTGCCATAGCCATTCCAGTTTCCTGACCCGAACCCTATAGAAAATGAGTGATATGAAATGAAGAAGAGGGAGGACAGACACTAGAAGAATCTTGAGAAATTCTTTATGGAGGACTAGACTAAGATGACTCACAATGTAATCTCAAACCTCATCAAACTGAAGAGAAAACACGCTGATTTTCTTATAAATGTATCTTGCAGGGTGAATTAAATACAAGGATGGCAAACATATATGAAAGATTTTTTTTTCTCAATGTGACATTCCCCCCACTTCAAATTGTTTTCCTTCAATGAAATGTAGGAATATTGTAGATTCTTTAAATTAAAGATCAAAAGGTGAAACAATGCAGATTTATTTTTACAGACTTCTTTGCTCATATCTACCTATGGTGCCATATGTGAGCGGTACTACATGAGAAAACACTGAACTCACCGAGAAAGACAGTGCTATAACTTTCTTTCGCTGTAATGAATAAGCTTTACAGAAATTATGTCGGTCACAAGTCATCTGGCGACTCAATTTCTGGTAGATAAACATTTAAATTGGATTTTCCTTGGATTGTGGCGCTTTAAAGTAGGCCTGTGTAGATACCATTTGGTTTTTAAGAGTCATCTTATGTTGATTTTCCTTCACCCTGTCCAATATATGGTTGACTACAAATCGCACTGATTCAGATTCAAACACTTTATTGGGAAAATAGTATTTTTAGGGATTTTATACTATAAATAACGTGAAAAGCAATCGCACTGTAAAATTGATTCCATGTTTTTTTCTTTAGCTGAAAATTGAGTTTTGCAATATGATAACATTTTAAAATTATTATATACATTACGGAAAACAGCATATGAGTGGAATAAACCTTACAACTGCACTATAAGTCATAAGTAGGCTACTGTTTTTTGGCAGGAATAGTACGTTGGTTGCACTTTTTTCGGTCATCCACCAGATGGCGCTGAAGCAGGACTGCGGTACTAAAACTGAAGATTCACATGCTATACAGCAGATGGCAGCAAATGCCAACAACGACACTTCAACCACATGTGACACTTGAACCAGTACGCAGGAAAAAGGGGGACAAATTGTATCTTTAATAACACCAATATAATCCATTTGTACACACCAACAATAAACAACAATTTACGTTGCTTTTTTTATTCCATAGATGTCACTTTGTGTGTTAACTATATGGGAAAAAATACATTTTACATCTTTACAGCGCTGATTCGGTGCTGTTAGGTGTCAATCATCCCAGCAGGGCATTGCACTGAAACTGCACTCGTTGCATAAACCATTGATAATATATAGTGTAGTGTAGGAGTATGATGCATTACAAAATGCTTTACATGGGTTATTTTACATCTGCATTAAAGACTAAAGTTAAGCTGGCATGTTTATCCATAAATTGCATAATTTGGTTTTCTATAGAGGATGCTGATGGGGGATGGGTGTAGAGAGAAGCGGTTCTGTGAATGAGCACCAGGGGGCGCCGGCAGGATTAAAAATGAAGAACATCACATACATAAGTAGGTCTGCAGCACATGGGGATGAAACATGTATTTTTTATGGATGTTATGTTAGAACCCATGTTGCCAGTGGGGAATGACATCGGGTCCATGCAATGTTGTGCTCAGTGGCTTGTGACACAACAGAAGTATAAATGCTTGAATTTTTCTTTTTTTTCATTTATGGCTAGATTTTATACATAAATTGTATTGGCCTAAAAATGTTATTAGGGTTTTAGAAAGTGACTGGTCCATTTGTTTACCTGTTTGATTCAACATGTGCTTGAGCTGGCATGAACTCTGATCTGGGCATGAAACAGTATACTGTGTGCTGGAAAAAAATCTACGTTTTGAGCAGGATAGGAAGATGGTCATGTCATTAATTTGCTTACACTGGAATAATGACCTAGTGATTATTTCTTATTCTTTTACTTAACATTTCCTTTGCAATGATAAACACGAAATAAAACAGCACAAAATATTAAAACACATGGTCCATAAAACACAGAAGGAATGACCCAGGCCTTGGGGTGACTTGGGGTGGGCTGTTTGACTTGGCGCAGTCACCATAGCAACTCCCTGGCAACCCCCCTCAACATCCTAGCAGTGCCAATGAGTCAACTGCAAAGCACACATATTCATGCCAGAGAACTCATTATTTTGAGAAATCTGCTGTCTGTCAGCCTTCTTTTAAATAAAAATGCCCAGAACATCAAATTAATTGGATGTAAAACATTGAGTGACATTCTCAGTTCCCACAGCAAAAAAAAAAACATCCGGAGACTGGTGAGGAAAGAAAGAGAAACCTGGGAAATGTGTTGATATTGAGTCTACCTGGTACGGTATTAAAAATGTTTGAAGAGCACATTTGTGTTTGTGTGCTTTGTGTATTTCAGGTCTGATCCATGATTTACTCTAGCAAAAACACGTCCATTAAATCTGAGGAGCTGCTACACAACAGATGATTATATAAATCAACATTTGTTGTGATAAGTCAAAGCTATTGCTCATTGAAAATAACAAAAGAACAGCTACCGAATTTCTAAGCATCTCATTGTTTTATATGTTTTTGCACAGAAATAATACTGTCTAACAGGCAGAAATCAAGTCTCTCATATAGTGAAAAGGGATCATATGACACGGCTAAAACGAATACTATCGTTTGTTTTAGATGTAATGCAATGTGTATACACGATTTAAGGTTAAAAAAACTGTATTTTTCACATACCGTGCATGTTTGTGTCTTCTCTTTGCCCTGTCTCTCTGAAATGCCCAGATTTTTTATAAAGCTCATTACTCTGAAAAGCGAGGTGTGCTTTGATTGGTCGAATGCTGCAATCGTGTGACGGAAATGTAGCGCCTCTTACCATATTTGGAACATCAGGTTCCAAAGCAATTGCACCGTACTTGCGTACACATATCACAAACTGACGTAGATTTGTGTGGCTGTGGTTACACAAGGCCTTTCCGGCAGGTCTGGGTGACCATTCGCTTTTAGATAGAATGGATATTTTGTTCCCACACTTAATTTTTTGCAATTTTACGTGTCTAGTATATGCACAAGCAACTTAACACACCATGGTTGATTTATCTATGAAGTAAAGGATTTTTCGCAGTGTTTGTAAGATGTGCTGAAGTTTAATACTGTTTGTGGTTCTTCATATGTTGAGAACACCTGCTCTGATTATAATCTGTCTGTGAACGCCGCGCTCTATTTCCCAGCTAATTGCTTTTGCCTCTATGATGAGCAGATTAAATTAACATCCTACCCATGCGGTAAATCGACATGTCCTATTATTCACGATCACAATTTCACCACAAGCAAGTCTTTCCTCAAACTGTGGCAAAAGCCCAGATCTGTTGGCTATATATTTGTCCGAAAAATAGTCAACGATGCTAAAGCTTTCATGATAGGCATGAAAAAGATTAAAGTAGTAGAAGGGACACAAATGACGACTGATTTTGTACATCTCTAGAGTTCACTATGACAAAACATGCTGTTCACTGGAAATAAATGTTTACAGAATTTTTTGGTTTTATTGCAGGATTTTCTCATTTTTAAATACGGAAAAAGACTGAAAATTTACAAGAAAAACATGTCATTGTACATAAAAAAAAGTTTTTACAGTATTTTAATGGCTCCTGGAAAATTTCTTTTTTAGGGCATTTGTAACATTGTTGGATATTAACTTTTTTGATGCCATTCTGAGTCGTTGTCATAATATTGTACCTGCACTCACCTTTTTTATTATCATATATAAAATCATATATAATATATCATTTTATACAATTTCTTTTAAAAAGAAACAATACTCATTTATATATACTCATAAAAGTCTTCAAGGTTTAGTTCACTCATGTGATCTAGGCCACACTGGACCCCATTGACCCCCTAGTCTTACTGTAATACAACAATATATATCAATCACTGTACACTACGCACATTATGTGTACATTTTTCTGCTATTTAGTTTTTTGCAAATTATGTGTCATTATCTTGTGCACACTACGCACATTGTGTACATTTGCTGCTGTTTTTTATTATTATGTATATTACGTGCCATTTGTTGTATTCTGGTGTAAACAAAGAAATGTTTACTTTGTAAATGTGTACAAGAAATGTCTGTCATACTGTCATGTTGGTCGGAACTGCACCCAAGTTTTTCACCTACTGTTGCACTTGTGTTTATGGTTGAGTGACAAAAAAGGGATTCGAATTTTGATTTTGACTTCGATTGTATAAAAACAAAACCACTAATACATTTTCAAAATATCTTCTTTTGTGTTCCACATAAGAAAGAGTCACATAGGTTTTGAACAACATGAGGGTTAAAACATGATTACAGAAATTGAATCACTCATGAACACTCCGAGTAGTGACTGCAGAGTCCTCAACAACTAATGGTGAATATATGTGTTAGAGGTGAATACAGTATTAATATGTTATGACTGGAGTCTTTGAGTTGTTCCCCTGACAGTCAGCTCCATTCATCTTTTAGGGTGAGAATAAAAATAGATAGGAAATCAGAGGCGGGGGTGGCCTGCTGCGTGTTTGGCGTGTCTGTGACATATTTGCTGTGACACCTCCATCAGCGCGAGCTGGCGGGTCTGACCTGCCCGCAGAATGTCTCATAACATTACTTTGCCACACCAACACTCCAAGCTTTAGTGCAAAAGCAAGGTTGAGGTGGTGTAATATAGACCTTCACATATACTGTATATGCTACACCTAACGTCTAAACAACACATGTGCATGTCTACATAAATGAATGATGATACTGTAAATACAAGTCTAAATATGGCAGTGCATACAGATACCTATTAGTAGCCAATATAACAAAAACTTTTGTTTGAATTTTTTTGTACAGTGTATCTCCCCTTGTTTTAAAGCATAAATAGGACATATCCGTGCAGGACAATGTGAGATGTGTTCATTGTTAGGGTGGCATGGTTTGAGAGAAATACAATGATGTTGGTAATATTCTATAACAGAAACAACATTGTGAATATTCTGATGAATTAAATAGATTTCCATGAAAGGGACAAATCACCCAGAAATGAAAGCGGGAACAGAAAGCATCACAGACTCTCACATTCACATGATTCACATGTTTCCCCAGAATAACCCATGACTTTTGCACCGCTAATGCACTGTTCTACCCTCTGAGCTACATGAAGACTGAATGACACATCAATTTGTGTGGCTTGTTGAGAGGTGTGCCATTACTTTTTAAGCAAAAATCAATAAAATCCACATATATTTAAGCCATTTCGATTCCACAAACACCTATAGAACCCTCCTGCCATTCGGGAACACCCTAACAACTGCATAGCAACGCCCTGTAAAAACTGTATTTTTCATGAAACAGTCCCTTTCTATAAACGATGTGAAGGATCAGGGGGAGGGAAGAGACAGCCAGAAGTTGAGATATAGAAACACAGTGACACAAAGCCCTTAATATGGAAGGCAAAAGACATAAAACTAGTGCTTAGTTGTTATCAGCCGATCCCAGACAGCTGAGCAGCTGGAATATATGCCAACCCCAGCACATCCCATAGTAATTACCACTGACAGAGAAACACAATTCACAGTCAGAGATAAATTGGGCTTTACATCCCTGCCTCCTGCTGTCTGCACCAAACCGATAACTTAAGTGCACTAAAAGGTAAAGTTTGTGGATGAAATTGTTAAATATTCATTGCATGTACAATAGAAAGTGGATTAGATCTCATTTTGTCGATTTTGTTGTAATAGGGATTCAGTCAATTTTGTACTCGCCCCCCAGTTTACTCAGTTTGTATTAGGACCACTTGAAATGTGCTGTTCGCGTTGTTGTTGACATTTTTTTCCGGTTTCCAAGTGTTTCTAGCTCAGTACAGAGCGCCGTGCATTACTGATAATGATGCTATTGGACAGAGCTCATCTTAGCAACCAAAGCCACCTGTGATGTTTCAACATATCTGGCATCAATGCCTCTTTTTTGCCAGCAGGCTGATAGAATCACATCGGATCAAACATCAACCACAGTGAATACTCATCACTGAATACTGATTTCACAGCTAGACAGCTCAAAGAGAGATAGTGGGCAGACGATATGAAAGAGGTTTCTGGCTATGCAACCTCCAATACTTTGCTTTGTCTGCTTAGGCTGACATCAATACAGTTGCTCACACTGAGGATTCAGTACATACTCAAAACTGAAAAAGACATCGAGACTTACATTGAATGAGAAGCCCAAATATATATATACAAAATTTGGGGGTTGCGTAATGTAGTTAACTCATTAGATGGCCGGTTCTTGGAAAGTGATGACTGGAGGAGACACTGGGTTAGTTCTCATGAGAGCATGACAGATTAATTACTTCATTTGTTTCCTCTTCCTAAAATGACTGCTGTTGATCTGTTGCCATAGCGACCTGATGTCGCGGCCCAGAATGCACAAAGACTACTAGAAGCACCTTTCCATCCGTGCCACCGCGTGTGATGTTAAAATGTTAAAGAAAACAGTTCATTTTATTCATGTTCCTGTGAAATCACGGCAGCAAAAGCTTTTCTCACATTTGGGTGAGCCTGAATCTGGCTTCATATGTGACGTATCTGTATGAGTGTAAGGAGAGGGAAATCTTTCACAGACAGGTCAGAGATTAAGGATGCGGTAAATGTTGTATGTTTTAAATGGTCAAAGAGAATCCTGTGGTCTGAGAACTATTCTTCTGTTTTTGCTACACAACAGACACTTTTTTAATCCTAAAATGCTTTTTTCAAGTTGAATCAATGATCTCATACATCTGGACCCCATTTTAATATCTTATCAAATATCTAATGAAAATATATATGTAAATGGAATTTGCGGCATTCTGTGTGATAATATCGTTCTTCTCCCACATCTTTACTGGCACTTAGTAACTCAACATATGGTGAATCTCTCACATAGTCACGTGCTAAACAGATTCAGGTCCCCCACACACACAAGTATAGATTCAAACTGAGGTTTGATATGGCAGGCATATAGCCTCACGACTGTATTTGACATCTTTTTCTCAGCTATAGGTACCACCTGGAACAGCCCGGCATCTCTGTTTGACCACACACCTGCAAAAGACTATGCTTGGGTCATCAATTCTTATGAAAAAGATGTAAACCTGTCAGATGGTTCATGCTGTGTAGGTTCTACATGTTTGGGCTCGTTTACATCTATGATGAGTTACTCTTCAGTAAATACTTTTATACGAAGCAAATTACAAGTGAGGGAGCCTTTAAAATTTCCCCTTGAGAGCCAATATGAGCACATTTATGGTCGCCATGTTTACAAATAAAACAGCATGGTCTATCAGTTGAATCCCTAACAAAAACACATTCCTGATCTTATTCTGAACGATACAGAATAGTACATAAAAGTAGGTGATTTTTTCCACCAACTTTTCATGTTCCAGTGCTGTGCTGTACTCTCATCAAATAATAATAATAAGCAATTCTCTCATGCATTCTGTATACAGCACTAGTTTCAAAAACTATAAAAGGAACATTTACCAACCCATTGTCTTTAGGATTTACTGGCTAAACTATATAAATTTGAATTTATTTCAAAACTAATTTTCAATCAGAACAATACTGGTTGTTAATTGTAATATCAAATTAACATTAAATCTAAAATTAAAAAAATGCACTAGATGATATTGCAATAAATTATATCTGCCAGAATACAATTTGAATAATTTCCTGATCTCTGTTTGTTAGATTACACAGCATTATTTCAAACATCAGTGTAGATTTTGATGGACGTGAAGTGCATGAATACAAATTTCCAACAAGCACATCATTCTATATGTCTACAAAAGAATGAAACAAAATAGAGCTCTGGCAAATTCGGACCCTGTCTGGCAGTGATAAAAATGTGCCACTAATGCACTGACGTGTATATGCTCACCAGCTCCAGTACATCCATCAGCATTGATCTTCTTCTGGCCCATTTGCCATTCTGGGTTTCCACACAGCTCTAATTTGATCTTGTAGGCCTCCAGAGAGGCAGTTAGCCTCTTTACAAGAGCTCAAGACACAAGACACGACAAGACACATGCCCGCTTTAACAGAATCAGTCTGACAAGAGGAGAAGCTATCCAGCGCTCTGTGTGTGGGTGTGTGTGTGTTAGAGAGAGTGTTACAAATCCACAAGAGACCACGAAGTGTCATGTGCCTTGTGACCTATGTAATGGTACTGTCTTGGCGTGTGGTTTGGTCTTATTCTGCTCAAGCTTGTTTGGTCTTTTATTCTGCTCAAGCTCCCTCTACAAGCCTTTTATATTATCTATGCTATCCTCTCCACCACATTCTGCGTTAGTGAGCAAACTTAAAAGAATCAACCATCTAGCGGAAAATAAGGTGGCCTTCTTCACATCTTTCCAAAGCTCTGGATGCTGTTTTTTTTTTCTATAACCTGCTTGGCAAAGCAATTAAAAGATATTTTCCGAGAAAGACTGCTTGGCAACACATATCAGGTTCTCACATGTGCTTGAAACTTCTGCATTGTTATTATGTCAAATTAGTAATATGCCGCACGCTGTGACCGTTTCTGTGGAAGCGGATTTATTTTAGTAACACACAATCAGTCATGTCCATGAAATCGGAGAAAGCTGCTGAAAAATGCCATATAATTATTAGTGGTGCCCTCAGATGATTCTAGCTTTGTAAAGTCGATTTCATAAATCCCCGTTGTAATAAAGCTCAATAAAAGGAAGCAAGGAGACGGGAACCGGCAAACATTTAAACATTTAATCAAAATAATAAATATGTAAAAAGACAGTCGGCAGCCCCTCACCGACGACTGCCAGCGAATACAACATAAATACAAATACAAATACAATCATTTTCGGGCCCGGTCCTCTCTCATCAACGGTCCGGTCACTCGTTCTCTTAAATGCTCCCGATCTCCTACGTGATTCGAAACCGGTAAACGCGCACCGCTGGCACTCATTAACAATTACTCACCGGTCTCGAACCACGGTCTCGCCCCGCCTACTCCACTACACCCGTGATTTCATGAACTGCAGTTTAGAACACACTTGAAGTGCATGTTGTGTTCTCAGCGTTGCTGCAGGGTTGTATTAGCATAAACACTTAGCTTCTACCGTCTCTTTTCTTTCAGGTTTCAAACTATCATGGCCTTTTGTGAAACTGAATTTAGAAAATGTAAAAATTTGAATTGAAATAATGCAAAATCGTTAAATAACAGTTCAAATTACATTTCTTCATGTTTTTATTGTAAATTTGTAGTCTTTTTCTGTAATGTCTAAGATCTGCTAAATTATTTTCTTTCACAGTGAAGGACGCGAATATAAGAATGGTGTCAAGCACAAAAAAGCAAAAGGCAGGAGGAATAAAGATTGACCTGGACGAAATACAATTTCACACCAAATTATACACTATTATCACATTTTATCCCATTAAGTATGTGTGTGTTTGTGTGTGTGTATCTGTGTGTGTGTTCGCGTATGTGTGGGAAACCCACAAAGATGGCAATATCCAAAATCCTTGTCCTTGTGGGGACATTTTTTGGTCCCCATGAGGAAACAAGCTAATAAATCATACAGAATTAACTTTTTTGAAAATCTAAAAGAGTAGAATGTTTTGTGTTTGTAAGGTTTAAGGGGAAGGGTTAGGGGATGGCAATATGATATAAAGTTTGTACAGTATAAAACCCATTGCGTCTATGGAATGTCCCAATAAAACATGTTGGGAAACCCAACATGTGTGTGTGTGTGTGTGTGTGTGTGTGTGTAGGTGTGTGCGATCTCAATAATAATAATTATTATTATTAACAGCAATTCATGTGTCCTCCAGTGTCAGGTTATGTTGTTCACTGAAAAAAGTCATATGAATCTGATTGAATCCAAGAGAGAAAAACAATGAGATGTCTGTCGAGAGAAAATCAGCAGTGTTTAATACCCAGACCTGCACAAAATGGGTTTGCTCGCACCATCACAAAGATATCATCCAATGCTGCTAAAAATACCCAATCTGTGTATGAGTCAACATCTCCTTCTCTGCTGCATTATTGTCTGTATATCTCTGAAAACAAATCCCAGTAAGCAGACCACAGGGGAGAAGGTTGACACTACCAGGTGGGCATCTTTTTATGTTAGTGTGACCCCAGACAAGCCATGGACACACTTGTGCCTTGAGGTCTGGCAGCTGCTGTCTCTGTTCCCCGCGCTGCACCACAGCTCAAAGGGATTCACCCGAAAATGAAATTCTCTCATCAGTTACTCACCTTCAGATTGTTCCAAACCTGTTTTTTTCTTCTGCTAAACACAAAGGAAGATGTGAGATCTGAAATCAGTTTGGAGACTGACATTCTTACAAATATCTTCCTCTGTGTTTAGCAGTAAAAAAATGACATAGAATTTTTTTTTTCATTTTTGGGTGAATTATGTCTTTAAGCTCACCATGTATCCATTGGCTAATGGAATGCAGTGTGAGATGCATGAGTCATACCCCCATGTCTTGCTTGTCTGCGGGTTCGTTCAGTTCACCTGTCTGAAAAGAACTAATTAACCTCTGCTCTGTTTGTTCATTTGCTACAGGCTGTTGAAGCATTAAGCTCAATTATGTTTTCACAGAAGGGCATGATTGCTGAGCGATTGCAGCGTAACTGCGTGTAATTATGACTTGTCCTTTCCGCACTTCACTTTTGAGAGATATTTATGGAAGCAGGCTCTGTGGTTGGTCAATTTGTTCTTCAAATTTCGTTTTGATTCAGTTTGGTAAAAACCATATGCCAAGACAGCAAACCAGATTTCTTGCTTAGGAAAATAGGTGATGCATGCACATGCTGATTCAGTTTTTATCGCATGATGCTAGGGTGTTGTGGGTGGTTGCAAGGGTGTTCCTATGTGGTTGCTATGGTGTTCTAAACAAAATTATAAAACGGTCAGTTCTGGTGCTTGATTCTGATTGGCTGAGGCGAGTTCTAAGACGTTATAAAATACCCCGATTTATAACATAGCTTATATATTATTTTATTTACTTTATTTTATGAAACCTTGCTACGCATATTGAATAACCGTTTTTATAAAAGCAAGAAGCCCCACGAAGGAGTGGGTTACAGTGCATCTTATAACAGCTAAAGGGGACTTTGAGTCGTGCCGCAACGCCCTTAGCTGTTATAAAATGCACTGTAACCCATTGGTTCTTGGGGCTTATTGCTTTAATAGAAATTAGGGTTTGTTTATTATTAATTCATGCTCATGTTGTTCAAAACCATATATAATAATTTTTTGGGTGAACTGTCCCTTAAAATTATGTCGAATTTTATATTTGCAACTGATTAATGGGCCTTTGACTCAAACTGTAGGAAATTAGAGAAGTCGTATTTATGTTACCCCAGGAATGTCAGACATGAAAAACAGACTTCACAATAAGGAGCTGGATAATAAAGAGTAACCAAAGAGACCAATTTAATTACGATTCTGCTGCTCTTTGTAGTGAGAGAGATCTAAAAGAGAGAAAAATAGAGCATCCCTGTTTTCACCTCGTAAATAGGTCATGCAATAAGACTTAGCATGATTCTCTGTGGTTATGTGTGAATTTCTATTAGTTTGTAGTATGAAGAGGGATTATGTTAGTATGAGGTGTGTGTTCCTGCGTGCTTCAGTGCTGCCCTGAGAGGATGTCTTTTCATAACAAGCAGTCGCAAAAATAATTACATTACACAACTCAGTGATAACAAGGTTTTTGATTTACAATAGTGAAGCTTTAATGAAACAAAAGCCATGTTTTAGGTCTTGTGTCCTGCTCAAAAGAGAGAAAGAAACAGATCCAGTCCACATCACTTACATTCATCCGGTCTGGATCGGTGTGAACATAGAAAACTTTAATTTACAAGTAACAAACAGTTATTCAACAGTATATATCGGACAAGCTCAAGAACTGTTCTACAATTTGGCAATTAATACAATTATACAAGCTATATTCAATTCCATTTTAATCACAATGTGAATCTCACTCACTGTACATCAGTGACATGCGTCAAGCTGTGATCTCACATTATGACTCAGAGGGTGGGTGCATGCATTCGTGTGCATGCACAGCAATTTGCATAAATTCAAGTCGGATTTTATTGCCCTCTGAGAATGTTGCTTTTTCAAGACACAACCTTTATTTCACATTCTAAACCATCTGTTCAGCCATCTATGGCCTGGCCATGAGTGAATACTGAAGATAGTCATCACAGGGCGGAAGTGCATTTTCAGATATTAACTGAAGTTTATGAGGGAACCTCATCTATTAAAAAAAGAGAATGACCCACACTGATAAACTATTTACAATAAACATTTACATTTACGCATTTGGCAGACGCTTTTATCCAAAGCGACTTACATTGCATTAACCTATACATTTATAATTAGGTATGTGCAATGGGATCAAACCCACAACCTTGCGATGTTAACGCAATGCTCTTATCACTGAGCTACAGGAAAGTACAATGAACGCTGCAATATTTCATGAAAAAACAGACGTTGTCATTTTGTAATTTAAAAGATTTATGCAAAAACTGCAAAGCGATTCAGCATTGTCGTGTGGAATTCGGTCCATGTCTTGTTTCTTACCTCAGTCTCACACAGAGATTGGCTATGTCTGCTGGATGTATGAACAACCATTCATTTGCATGTTTCAATTATGACTACGGTCGACATTGATCTCAACTTGTACATTTGCTGTCAGTGTGTTAAAATAAAAGGCACACATTTATAAGCAGATGCTTCAACAATATGTGTGTTACACTTTATTTCTCAATTTATCACTTCAGTTAAGTGTAATCTATAGATCAATTACTGTTTGTCTCAGAGCAGACAGATAAGGTTGGCTCTCTATCAGTCACTGTGACACAAATCCAAACCGCTGATCTGGAATTAGTTTTTCACAGCGTTCCATATGCACTACATTTATATTTTCTTTTCATTGCACTTGCTCTATTGTGTTTTATTCCTCATGCGCATCAAACACCTAAAAAATGAGGTGAACCCCCACAAATATGACAATACTGTGCTTTGACATATGAGGATGTCTTCATTTATTATGAGCTGGGTGGATTTATGGGTGCATTCCCACAGAAATTTGAACATTGTATAAATCTATTATCTCTGCATCATAAATCACACTTCCGTCTTCCTCGTGATTTTTACACGGACATCGACCGCTTAGCAGTTCATGATTAATTCCCCTTTGAATAACTCCCTCTGGATCATTCTGTCCATTCTTTTGTAATTGTCAGCTTAAATCAAACCACGAGTGGCCGATGTTTGTTGGATTAACAGAATAACTGCAAATATGTCATAACATTTTTGTGCTGACATATCCTGTAAACAGACTGTCAATACTGCTGACTGGTCCCTACAGTAGAAGCAAAGAGTGAATTTTTCAGACTCACCCTGCTCAGTGAGGTATGAAGAGCATTCTGAATTTATTTTCCTTTGTATTTTGAAGCTCAAGTCAATATCGGCCAACATGTATTTCACAGCAACACCCACAGCAACACCACAATATCAATCTATAGTCATATAAATTGAAAAATTGCCTAAAAATGCCTCGCAGAATAAACAGTTTCAATTTCTGTTACTTATATTTCAACGTTTCGATGTGTGGTTTTATTTTATAGCTTCATTGGGGATGGTCATTTGAAGTCAGCATAAAACATCATCACCATTTTGCTTCTATAATGTGATGTATATCTGAGTAAAACAGTATATTGGACATGAATAAAAGTGCTGGACTGGGCTTGATTTACGTCTGGAATTGCGAAATGTTTAATATCAAAATGAATAACACACCATGATCAATCAATCACAATAAATCTAGAAATGTGTATTAACTTTGAGAACAGTTTTGTATTTTGTTTAACAAGGAGTTTGTTTTTTAGGCGTATGCCATATTTCAATTATGTTAATGCAGGGAAGCAAAATACCCTTGTGCTTTTGCTTTGAAAAGTTTTGTAGTCAAATGACGAGTCAACAACCTTTCGCTGTCTCATCCCATCAATATGCCATCTGAGTGCCCTGCCATAATGCCAACTGTGTGGGTACCATTTTGACACAGAGTGATGTGTGGCTTTGATCCTGTTAAATTTGAGGCCACACATTTTCCATATTGTCAGCTGTGACTGACAATAGCGCTTGATTAAACACGCTGTTTGGTCTTTCCTATCATTTGACTGCAATGGAGATTCGAGATTATGAATTGAGTCATGCTGCTAAATCCAAATGAATGTTAAATCCTTATTGCTACCGTCAGCCTGTTCAGTGATGTCTGAGATCAAAAACACACTGCATTTTTATATTTTTCGGTGGAATTTGGAAGTGTGCTTATAACAGACAGATTTTGCCCCCCATTGACTTTCATTATAGGAAAATGTCTTAATCGCTTTTCTTCTGATCTGTAGAACACAAAAGAAGACTTTTTGAAGAATGAAGGACATCAAACAGTTCTGAGGCACTTTTGACTACCATTGTATTTTTTCCTACTACTGTAGTCAATGTGATGCAAAATTTGTCTGGTTATAAGCATTCTTCCAAATATCTTTCTGTGTTAATCAGAGCAAAGAAATTTATACAGATTTGGAACAAGGATGAGTACATTGTTGGAGTGAAGTATCCCTTTAATTCATGATTAAGTGACATTCACGTCATATGTATATACTACTGCAATACTACTGTACATGAAACACAACTACCTCATGTGACATGAACTCTTCTCTTCTGCAAATCCAACCTGGACCTGAATTTTTCTGCACAGATTCCCATAACATGTTCATGTATTTTGCTTGAATATTGTTCAGAGCTAACAATGTTCTTCAAACGTTTTGTTAACGTTTCCATTAAGTTCCATTGAGAGAACACTTTACTTACGTTTTGTACCAACTTAATTTATAATTTCATAATGTTTAGAAATGATATACAATATCCTAAGGTCTGAGATCTTCCAAGATTTGTTGGGTTGTACATTACATTTACATTTAGCGTACACTTCTATCCAAAGCAAATTACATTAAATTACACTGTACATTTGTTTCTGAGTATGTGTAATCCCTTGGATTGAACCCATGACCTCGGTGATGCTAACGCAATGCTCTAACCAATGAGCCACAGGAAAGCTTGTGGATGATGAATACAGAGCAATGAGACTTTTGCCATTTATATGTTTATAAGCAACTGAAAAACACTAATGTCAAAGCTACTCCGTGGCCTCAAAACCCCCTCAGACCCCGGAGATTCATTATCCTACTGTATGTAGCGTGGAGTTAGCATTAGCCAAACTGTCTCTAATTGTCTATGAAAACAAATGCCAGGGCCTATAATGAATTAATGTGGAAGTTAAGACAGACTCAGAGGAGTCTGAGTCACAAACGTCCTTCACATACATGAATGAAACAAACATGACAAAATCCCCTCTCTTAACCGTGCACTTAGCTTGCCTCGGCATCAGTGAAAACACTGAAGTGGTGCTTTTGTTGAATTTCTTTTTACACACTTTAGAAATGGGGCTTTTTGGTTTTAAAGTAAACTTTGCTCGCCTACCCAAAGGCTTCGTATGTAAATTCAGTTTTGTCACACTCGCCGGAAAAAGGTCAGAGACAGAGATTAAAGAAATGGAGCACAGAATTGAAATTGACTGGGTTCATCCTGCCTTACAAAGATTAACCCAAAGAAATTAAGTAAAAATGTACTCTTACATTGTCAGAGCTAATAGCCTTGTGGTTAGTGCTGCGACATATGCATATGTTGCTGTTGCGCTCCGGGCAACTAGAGTTTGAGGCTTGTGGTCCTCCCTGATCCCACCCCCTCTCTCATCCACTGCTTCCTGTCCTCACTCTCCTACTACACTATTAAAGGCAAATGGCCAAAAATAAATACTTAAAAAAAATAGGCAAAGTGTACCAGTTTATGAAGCAACAACTACTTCTAATCCATTCAGGGGTTGAATGGTTTCAAGAACGAATTTTTGCTAACTGCTCAACCACTATTGTGGGTTTTAAAGGGATAGTTCACCCAAACATTTAAATTCTCTCTTTACTCACCCCCAAGTTTTTCCAAATCTGTATACATTTATTTGTTCTGATGAACACAGAGAAAAATATTTGGAAGATTCTTAGCAACTGACATTTCTGGGCACCATTGACTAACGTAGTACAAATAATTATTGTATATTTTTATTGTGTTAAACACAAAATAAAATAATTTGAAGAATTTTGGAAAACAAACAGTTCTGGGGCACTTATGGAAACCATTTTAATGGTCAATGGTGCCCCTGAAATATCAGCTGCTAACATTCTTCCAAATATTTTGTCTTTGTGTTCATCAGAACAAATACATTTGATTTGGAACACCTTGAGGTTGAGTAATTCATTACAGACATTTTTCATTTTTGGGTAAACTGGCCTTGTTTGACAAAAAACAAGCTAGTATAAGGGGATTGCCATATTTTATTTTATTAAAGTGACTGAAATCTTTCAAAAATGTTTTTAATTAATTAATTAATAATAAATTCTGGTGTCACTGAATTGACACACTGCACCTTTAAGGCGAACAAGTTTTTTTTGGTCTACACATCATGGAGACTCTTTCTGGTAACTGAAGACACATCTCAGTACATCTCGAGTATCATCATTTCCTGTCTCTAGTAATGTGCTTTTAATAGAGGTTTATAGACTCTGAACCAAAGATGAACCGAGAGTTACGACTCTATTTTTTGTATCTTCTTCAGTCAATTGCATATTAGTTATGGCTAAACAGACAAACAACATATTAATCCATAAAGAGTAATATCTACAGTATTGTCCATTTATAAACATAACAAAAACTCAGTCAGTCATTTGCTTGGGTGATATTTGGTTTGCTTCAATCTTCAGTTCACAAAAATAAAGACATTATAGCATGTGTGCTGGTATAATTGCAACTCTTTGTCACAGGCTTTCTCTGCAGTTTTTATAACCCCGGCACAATTATTGCGTCTCTGAGAGATTATGATAACATCATGAGCGGCAAGCGTGAGGCGAGATCAGCTCATTAGTTCACCACGGGCATCCGGGATTCTGCAATTGTATGGTAATACAATTATGAGACCGTTTGTTCTGTGCAACATTAGTTCTCTTCTTAAAGAGCAAGAGAGATCTTTTATCTGCTTGGCTCTCAGACAGGCGGTTTAAAACAGAAGTACATTCAAATTGAGCTGGTGCAGAGAATGAAGTTGGATTTGGATACTGTAATGAAAATTGCTACGTAATATTTGTATCTTCAAAGCATATTTATAATGTTCATATTGCAGCTTCTGTTGAATGAATACATGGTTAGCTATTGGCTGCCCAACTGGCCGAAAATGAATTCAGGGTTTTTCCTAAAAAAATGATTGAAATGATATGCTTGCTAATGGCCATTCTCAGGGTAGTGTTCCTAATTTATATTTGCAAAACGTTTGCAAAGGATAACCTGTGCTGCTAATGATATTGAATTATGGACATCGTAAAATCTTTGCCTTGTGATAATAATCTGTTCTTTCTATAGTCAAATATGACTGCTCTACTCACGAAGAGAACCTCTGGAATTGAACATCTGTCAACATCTATATAAATGAAAGGAAGAGGTGACAGCTTTCAAAAAGTCCTCCCGAGAGCTCTCCTCAAGGACCCTGCGTTCCGCCTTTGAGCAGATACTGAAAAATGAGCAAATTTCCTGCCTGTCTCTTAAAACAGAACATAAAAAAATCTAGCTTCAGAGTGAACAATCCAATCATTGTAAATATCCTTCTGTTCTTGCACAAATTGCTTCAGAATGGAAATATATTTTTCAGGTATAAGGACAGTTGATTAAGATTATGTTGATGTGATTGTCTGTCACTGTTTCTGAAATGCAAATGAACTCTGCGACATTAGAATTAAGAATGTAAAAAAATTTGAATGAAATTAAATGTTGCATTTTTAATGAGAGCTGACAAGAAATAATGACACACTTCAACAACCAAATGGAAATCTGTGGCAATGTATGACATAGATGAAAGATTATCTTAATATTACTATTACTATATAAAGTGTTATAATCCCACTATTTCAGCCAAGTTAATTTACCCAATAGGACATTTGCCACGCTTTATCCATGACAGGGGAGCAGTCAAGAAAATGACTAGAGAAATAGAGGTCCAAGGTTTCATTTAGGCATCCTCTGTGTTTGGGGGATATACAGTATGATTTTAGAAATACATAGCATATTTATACTTACCTTTGCTTGCTATTATCAGAGAGACATCTCACGAGTTGTGGGTCCGATCCATCTTTCCTCACATCCATTATCCTGGGTGAAAGATGCTTTTTGGTGTGGTGCTGCTGATAATTCCCTTTGTATGGTTTCCAACAATGCGACACATCATCAGTTGTGCACCTCAGCCTCATTGGGTGCTTTGGCCCTTTATCTCAAGACACCCTCAGCCAAGGGAGGCCAGCCGCAGGTTGATCAGACCTGGCTGAGTGTCGCACCATTACATGGTCATTTGGCAGCATGCTGTGTCCATCTGCCTCAACCACAGCCAGTGGCTTCTTCTTTCCGCACTACTGGCCAGTTCTTGATTATCCTCAACCTGTCCCCTGAACCCCTCTTCCTCGTGTCAAGCTCATTCAGATTAGTGATTGCAGCCTCATCAAAACTTGCTTTGCTGGTAGCTCGGTGGCATCACTTCTCATTGCAACCATATGCGCCAACCCATTGGCTAAGGCTGTTCTAGCCCCATTGGCAGCGTTAATGCATGCTCAGTGCCCCCGGTTTCGTATGGCATAACATTACAACACATTACTAAAAATCGTCCGTTGGGCCTGTCCTCTGATCCCCACTTCCTTAAGCAGTCTTGTAGTGGAATTGGAAACAAAGCCCCTGTGGCCCACTTCTAGCGGGAATACTTTTGCTGTCCTGCCCCCATCTTCAGCCACCGATGCAAAGTGGGCATGCCTGAAATTCTTTTTTCTAAATACTTCATTAATGGCCTCTTCCTAAGGTACAGTCAACTCAACTATGAGGACTGTCCTACTGAAGCTGGACCACAGAACCATGTCCGGCCACAGATTGATCGCTGCAATGTCCAAGGGGAAAGTACGTCTGTGGTTTAAAGCAACTCACATTTACCCCTGGCTGAACTCAGCAGACCTGAATCTGGGCATAAGGGCTCTGCCCGCTTTCTCTGCCCCTCCCGAATTAAGGGTTGCCTTTCTAGCGAGTTCGCCTGGGCATTTTGGGGGATGACATTTGCCCTCACTCTCTTGGACTCTACTGCTGCTGCCAAGCACTTTAGTACTTGATTGTGGGGACATGTATCTCCCCTGTGTCAAGCTCTTCTTACAACCGACAAGAATATGTTTAAGGTTTGCTGGAGCTGAACATACATGGAAGGCTGGATCCTGTCCACATCAAAAATGCACATTTGTTGGTGAGGGCAGCACATCATATGTAGCTCTCATGATAAAACGTAGCCTGTTTGTTTCCATACTCCACAGCTCACTCCAAGTGATTTTGTGCAGCTCAATGCCTTCCCACCTCACATCTAGCGGCCTTGCTGGGCTTGAGCTTGCTGGGCTCGAATTATATGTTCTATATATATAACTATATATTCCTCCTAAAGACTTCTATGTTGCTAAGGCATCTTGGTAGCCCAAGCCATTTCCTCACTTGTGTACTCACCAATCTCTCATGTGAGACACCGTGAGCTCATACATTAAAATTGTCCACATTAGGTGTGGCAACAAGCCAAATTGGAAGGCTATTTTTCAAACGCTCTCCTCCAACCACCCAACGTGATGCCCGGATTATGATTTCCATTGCCATTGTGAAAGCCACTGGTGAAATTGTGCTGTTGCCACATCCTGTGTGGTAATGCAGAATTGGAGACCATGAAAATATGCCTTAATCAGCTTTGTTACCTGCTCTGGTACATGTAGGAAGTCCCCTGCAGCTTATGTGGCACTGATCCAAAGTCATTGGCAAGATCTAGAAAAAACACCAACATTCTTCAAAATATCCTCTTTTGTGTTTTGCTTAAGAAAGAAGGTAATTCAGGTGTAAAATGATAAGAGGGTGAGTAAACAATGACAGAATTGTCATTTTAGGGGGTGGACAATTCCTTTAACAAAGAATACAAATATGAGCTCTGTCATAATATAATAGTTCAGTTTGAAGGAAGGAATGGTATGCATACAAGGAAACCAAATATTGCTTTGAAATGCTATTTCCAAACAATACATCCAGGATGGCAGATAGAGACAGATGTTTTTAATGATGCTTCGTAAAGCAAGTATTGCTAAAATATTGCGTATACAAGGTTTGTGCTGCAAATATAACCTAAAAATTCGGATGGAAGGAGATTTTCAGAGCGATTGGAGTATAGATATGTTAAAGATTAAAAACATATCCAGGGAGAACAACAACATAATTATGGGGGTTGACTCCTTTGACTAATGCTAGTCATGCATCGGCAAGGATCACACCCTAGCAACCATCTTACACCGTAGCAACCTCGTAGCAATGCCCAGGCAACCATTAACATCATCCCAGCATAAATGTTTTCCAGCAAGTGCTACTTCAAATTACTACAGTACTGTAAATATAAATTTATTACATTCCCTGAAAGGTTTTTTTTGTTTATTTTAAATTCCTCATACTTTTATTTTAGCAGTTTTGGTCTTTCTGCCACAATGATATTAACATTTGCCTGCAAATGGGGGTACAGAAATAGCTCTCCTTTGGCACACACTACACAGCTTATTTCACATTAAAAATTAATAATTTATTAGATAAATGAGATCATTGATTATCCTCACCACAACATCACAGCAAAATTTTATAGACATTTGTATAGACCGTCTGAAGTGCATCATTTCAGGTTGATCAATAAGCAGCATGGTCATTGTTAGATGTCCATTTTAAATCAGTCAATATGAGTTCATAATAAATCTGTCGAACTCATGAGAGGAAAAAAGGAAAGTGGGGAAAAGAAAAGCGGAGAGGAAAAAAGGGACATCTCGATGGGAAAAACATGAACAGGACATATATGAGTAATTGTGGTTAGATGTGCAAGCTCACATCCTTCTATTTTCTGATGCCAAAGAGCTGCTGACGCACATTGATCTTTGAGACTTATTATTCGAAAAGCGCTATTGACAATCATATGGACAGCTTATTGCTCCAAAAGAGATGCAGATAGACCTCCCAGTCGTCAGATATAAATGCTCTTTTCTGATTTTTGTTGATTTTTTTACATGCTCGGTCCATCCTCAGAAATAAATAAGTGCCAATAAAAAGAGCAAATAAATGATGGTTCTTCTCCAGACCAGGAAAGCATGTTTTGAATGTCAAAAGCATTTTCAGCTGACTGACGTCAACACATATTTTTGCAGAAATGGTCTGACTTAATCTTCAGTCCAAATTCAATTTCATAGACTCTCTGTTCTTTTTGAATATATGATTAAACAAAATAAGAGCATCTTAACAACAATATGATTATGTTAGTCTGTCTGCATTTGGCTTCTCTTGGCTGGCTAGCTCATTCCGTTCTTTAAACATTGATTCAGTTTTATCAAAATTGTGGCAGATTTTATTCAAGTAAAAAACGTTTATGTAAGGCAATTGTTTTAGATGAATCTGATATTTAAATATACAATATTAATGAACAGCTTTTCATTAACGTTTTGTCGCAAATGTATTCCTTAAAATAAAAGTCTGACTTGAATATTAGCGGACTTTAAAAATCAGCATTTAAGTTTTTAACAATTTTGACATGGCCAGAATGCATTGATGACCAGAATGCACCTATCTAGAAATGCTCTTAAAGCTATTTAGCCTGTTCCTCATCTCTGAAAATCCTGAAATAACTGAAAGCTGTGACATAGTTTGCAAGAGCTGTAAGACAGGTTTTCTAAACAGGGAACAGAATCTTAATATTCCAAATCTCTAATACTCGCAGCACAGCATTCACAAATGCCATATCTTTGATCTTGTGTGGATATATTAGGTCAGCAGTCGCTTGTTATTTTCGATGTGCTGAAAACAGCCACTATCCAGCTCATCCCATATTACTGAACAAAAGACAACCCAGCCATTTGGTTTTTATATTAAACTGTACAGTCAAGATTAGAAGATTGTATTATGTATTGTATATGTATTGTATTATGGTTTCAATACAAATATGTCTTAGTGTTTAATATAAAGCTCAAATGGCAGGCTATTTGTGTGGCTGAATACAATAGTATACCACTGCTCATCTTTGTTCATTCACTTTTGACAGTAACACACTTACACAAATGAGAGTTACAGCATATATACATCTTGTAGTTACTGTCCTGGATTAGATTTCCCAAGTGACTGTAGCCATTTTCTTTTCCAAAACGATTGCAGTGCATGCAAACCATTGAACATTATTTCAATCAACCCTAGTGAATGAAATACTATATGTGATCAAGGCTTTTAAATGTTCCCTTATCTTTCTAGAGATGTATGATTTACTTGACATGGCTCAGGTATAGAGCAACAATTAAATAATGGCTTCAACCGAAATATATAGCTTCAACGCACTTTGGATAAATCTTAAGATATCTAAAAATATTTATCTTGAACAATATGTATTAATATCAGCTTTTTGTTACAAGCCCAGCAGAGTGAATGTGTATGATCCAGATGAGGACAGCACCTGCCCTTCCCGAACTATAAATCAGTGTTAATCAATAAATTAGGGCGATTCATCACTCTAGTCAATCGTACCTGGGAAGCAATGATCATAAATAAATGTAGGAAATGCTGAGTAGAGGCTTTGTGTTGTGATTGATATGAAATGGCGGGAGTTCTGAATTACATCCCACAAGAATGATCAATGCAGCTGACGGTTGTGTCTGGGAAAGCAGACTGCAGTAGGTGTTGGTGTCCCATGTGGAAAGTTTACATCAACCAGTCTATTTTGAGCTTCATTCTCTATCTCAGTGTCATTAATTACACCTAACATATAGTTGGGCTATCCCGAAGAGAGAGAGAGAGAGAGAGAGAGAGAGAAAGACTTGTCATATTTAATGTACAAATAAGTGTTACCTTGGATTTGGAACAAACTGCCTTTGAAAGTCACGCATCAACTTAAGCCAAATGAATTAAATACTGATAAAATTTGTTATGGCCATATTTTGTCAGCCAGTCTGTGTTTAACTACAGCACCCATAGTTTTTGTGTTTTCTTTGTAGTAAAAACATACTAAGCACAGATTCACTATGACCACAACAAATAGATTCACTATAGCATTTGTGGTGAAAAAACGGAAATGGAAATACGTCAATCAATCTACTAAAACACATGGTTACAACACTTCTAATATAATGAAACCAAGGTTAGGCCACTTTCTCTAAGGGTAGTGCCCATTTTTCAACTCAGCATGCGTATATGATGATGTTAGGTTCCAGCGATATTCACATGGTCTACCCCACCCTCACTCTTGCGGAACGGAATGAGGGGGTTTGTCTAGGCTTCTGGCTCTCTCTTGCACCCCAGCAGAAACACGAGCATCGGGAGGCGCGGGGAACATCGCGTGGATAATGCGCGTACCTTGGACACTTCCCGCGCGTCCCTGAAGGAGAGGATGGAGACATGGCAGGCGCAATTCTCCATATCTTGAACTCGGTGAAATAAAACACATTGTGTTCAATTCTTAAGAGATTCTGAGCCTGCTGGATCCCGTCTTGGATAAAAGCGCGGTGAGTGCAAAGAGCTTGATTTCATTCATTTAATGCGCGATATGAATGCGCGTTTTGCGCTCGAGATATTGGATGAGAATCATAAATATGCCGCGTGTTTAATGCCGCGTGTTATTTTTGCGCAACAGTGTTTTTATATGATTGAGAAATGTCGAAATTATACAGAATAACCATTTTAAATAAGTAATGGGGTTTGCAAGGTGCAAATTTGGAAACAAGTGAAATTGCAGGAAATTGCATGCAAATCAATGCAACATAAACGGACTAAAACGTACGAGAGATGATTTGTACATGCATAAATGCATAACTGTCTAGAAAAGCATTTTCTATTCGTAATCAATTGTGCACGTCTTTGTGCAGTCCAAACATATATTTCTCGATTTTATTTTTCCCTATTGTTGCATTCAATATGATAAGTAGGCTACATAGAAATAATTTGTGAATCAGGTTTATAACAGAAAAGGTTAAAACGGCTGGTGGTTAAAAAAATCATATTTCTCCTAAAAAAAATTCCCGTCTCCAGCTTTACGGTGTGCCATGGGGACAATATGCTGATATCATTAAGAAGGGCTTTATCAAACAATATGACGTTTTTTGAGTTATGAGGTTAAATCATAATAGGTGAAAGCTCATCAGGACGATATTGTTGCCCCCTGGTGGGGCTGTTGGTTAGTGGTGATTTATAACATTTGCTTACTATCGGGTGAAAAAATCAGATTAGGTTTTATTAATTGTGTGATACACTCCAAATCCTAAAATATAAAAGATTGATGACTGTTTTATAGTCTATGATGCATTTCTTTTATTAAAAATAAATGAGTAAAATCTTATTGTTTTTAAAGCTGGTTTCTACTTTGTTTATCATTCCACAATTTTTGCATTCAGAATTAATTATTTTGTTATCCAAATGCAACCATTTCGCTACTCGATTTTCCTTCCCAGTTACATAATTCCTTACCCATCATACCGAATCAAACTCTGCTTATCTGAGCAGGCGCTTACAGCACTTAATATAGAAATGTCTTTACACATGAGGCTGAGAGAGAGAGAGAGAGAGAAACATAGACATGGAGAGCAGTGAGACAGAAGACAACTGAAGCAGCGAGCTATGAATTATGTAAGATTTTCATCTGCATTTATGTGAAACCCTCATGCAAGGTTGAGTTGGCAAAAATATGCTTCTTTTGTTTACTGTTAAATACAGCCACGTTCTGCTTAGATGGATCCAAAATGGTCCTATGTATTTTTATTATTCTACATTAACATCACTTTCTTGGAAGTAGTGAGGGACGCTGTGTGACACTTAGCATACCATCAGGAAAATGGTATAAAGCGTATTTTCTACACATAGCTGTAAGTTGGGTGGAACCCTTAAGATTCCTTTTTGTACCTCTACAGGTACAAAACATAACATAGAGTACCTTTTTGGGACCTTCTATTTACCTGAAGGTACAGTAAAATATTTTCCTAACATTTAACTGTCATTTTAAAGGTACACAATAGGTCTTTAGGGTATACCTCTGTTGCTATCTAAAAACATAAAACATTTAAGGTACAAAAAGTACCCTTAAGGGAACCATAATGGTATAATTGAACTGACTGTCAGTGCATCTTGAAAATGTAGTGTAACATCTTCTGCAGAACACAAAAGAAGATATTTTGAAGAACGTGGCTAACCAAACAACGTTGACTTCCATTGTATGAACACAAAACCGCCTAGACATTTCTCAAAATATCTTCTCTTGTTTTCTACTGAAAAAAAGTCATATACAGGTTTAAACAACATGAGGCTTGAAAAATATCTTTACACCATTTAATCATCTGATGTTCATGTTCCACAGTTCTTCTGCACCTGAAGAAAATGGATCCATCCCCTACAATTCCGAATGGCTCGAAAAAGAGGGTCAAAATTCACCCCAACACAGTCACGGTGAAATATGCCACACATTTTCCCCAACCTGGCGATGAGGGCTATGACGATGCCCCGTCTTTTGAGGACTTCAGTGCGTTCATGGACAGTAACCCCAGTAAGAGACTGGTGTCAGAGACCGGCCACGGCAGGACTTTATTCGGCACAATGGATACCCGTCCCAGGCCCGAGCAGAAAGACAAAGGTGTGGGCGGTCAGCTCGCGAGTTTCGGCGAGGCCTCCGTTCTGGCCTCGCGCGTCACCTGGGGCGCCCTCTTTGGAGCCGCCATAGCGCACGGCTGCGTGGCCCTCATCACAAGGCTCGCGGCGGATCGCTCCAAAGTGCCATCCTTAGAGCTCATCTTCATCCGCTCTGTGATCCAAGTGATGTCCATACTGGTGGTCCTCTATAAAAAAGAGGCCCCCTTCGGGCCCAAAGGCTATCGGCTACGTTTGTTCTTTTATGGGGTGTGTAACGTCATCTCGATTACCTGCGCCTACACGTCCTTCGCCATCGTTCCACCTAGCAACGGCACTATCATGTGGCGAGCGACCACCACGGTTTTCAGCGCCGTCTTGGCCTTTCTCCTCCTAGACGAACGTCTCGGCTACACTGACGTAGTGACTGTCGTAGGTAGTCTTTTTGGTCTATGCCTGGTCATGATCCCCAACATCGCCAACGAAGACAAGTCTCCTCTGGGTTTCTGGAAAGAAGCATTCGGTTATACCATGACTGTGATGGCGGGGCTCACCGCCGCTCTGTCCATGATAGTGTACCGTGCCATCAAAGAACGCGTCAGCATGTGGGCGGCGCTCTTCACGTTCGGCTGGACGGGCACCGTGTGGGGGGCATCGACCATGTTTATCATGCAAGAACCCATCATCCCATTGGACACCGAGACTTGGGGCTACCTCATCGGAATCTGCATCTGCTCCACCGTGGCGTTTTTGGGTATCTACTACGCCCTCAACAAGTTCCACCCCGCTTTGGTCAGCACCGTCCAGCATCTGGAAATCGTGGTTGCCATGTTTCTTCAGCTCATTGTCCTGCGAATGATCCCGTCCGTGTATGACGTCTTCGGGGCTTTGATCATCATGGTCAGCGTGTTCGTTCTGACGGGTCTCAAGCTCTACCGGGTGGGCAGGGTAATTCGACAGGATTACCAGGAGATCTTGGACTCGCCGATCAAATGAGCTCATCATCATTTGTGTACTTGAGTGCATGAGGGGCCATGTATACGTGTGTATGTGTGTGTGTGCAGTCTGCAATGTTTACGAGCCCTCTTCTCATACAAATGTGCAATCATTGAATGTCTGGATCTTTGACGTTTATTTTTGTGTCTCTGGAGGAGTGCCATTGGTCTAATGTCTTTGCTAACTGTCGATGTGTGAAAATAAAAAACAATGATCTATAGTGCCTCCTCGAATGGCTTCGGTTTGTCTGGTGCAAGAATATGATGCAGTATAGAGCAAATAAAACTAGATCTATAAACAGCATGATCAGATATCACATTGTAGCGTGGCAGGTTCAGCTGTATCTCAACCTTTATGCATTTTTATGTTTATTACTGTTGTGAATATCACCCAGTGGTTGTAAACTGGGTACCAGCACAGTTCCAAACTGCATATTGCCCCAAAGTAAATGTCGTTAAAAATAAAATCTTCAACTGTATGATTTTCTATGTATTATATTAAGCCACGCAAAATCATGTTTATTCCACAATGAGCCATTACATTGCTATCCTAATGATACACAATAAAATGCTTAATTTTATTAGCTGTCAACAAGCCAGGGTCCCACCTTTTAAAATCAGATTTATCAATACATTAAAATACAAAGACTTTAGATTAATTTAGGTTTATATATCTAAAGTTATCAAAAACTCATGGAAAATGTTAACCTTTAAATCAACCTGTATTGATTGTCCTCAATCAGTATGTGAAGGTAATCAATACTGTCTTGTTGATGAAAATATATGCTTGAAATTAGGCATTACTGTCTTTTTATCTCAACAAATTTGAAAAGACGAATTATAAAAAAACTACAAAATTACCACAAATTATGTATAATGGGAAAAAGGATATACACTTATTTTTGTTTAGAGGCCATGTAACTCAGTGTAAAGATTAAGACAAAGTTTCTCATTTGAAACCTTAAATTGACATCATAGAACAGCTCCATGTTAAAATTGCACAAAAATACACTATATTTAATTATGCTTAGTACATTTAGCCCCTCGGATAAGCGGTAGAAAATGGATGGATGGACATTTAGCCCCCTTTTCATAGACAAGGCTTAACTAAGTCAGGACTATGCCTTAGTTAATTTAGGCTTTTAAGTCGCTTTTATTAAAATGCCTTAGAAACAACATTACTGATGTGCATCTTGAGACAAAACAATGGTACTGACATGTTTTAAGATATTTCAGGGCAAGATATTTTCAGTTAAGACGGCTCAAAATTCCTTTTAGTCTGGGAATAGTCTTAAACTCCGTCTGTGAAACCGGGGCTTAGAGCTCTATTTTCACATATTAAGTTTGTTCTTAATGTACTAAAAATATTATCTCTGGTTCTCCCATAAAAAACTCAAAGCTGAGTACACTTAGATTGAAATTTTATCTTAAAAAGTACTAAAGACTCATTTTTGTACAGTATATGAATTAAAAATTAGTGCATGAAAATAGATCACTTTAAATTCATGTGTATTTTAGCGCACTATTTCACCTGAAACAATGCAAAACCTTCATTCACAATACAGTACTGCATATCTTTGAGTGCCATATTGCTTTAATAAATCATTTCCTACATAATAAAGATATTACATTTACATTGATTCATTTGGCAGACGCTTCTATCCAAAGCGACTTACAAGTAGGGTGCAGTGGGCAGCTATTACTGCAGAGCAAACAGGGGTAAGGTGCCTTCCTCAATAATTCAATATTAAAGATCTTCATTAATTATTTGTGACCTGTCTGTGAACTCCAAACTTATGTCTCAAGATCCAATTTAGAGAAAACAAGCATCAAAGTTTGATTTTAAACATTAATTTCACTATGATTTTAATATTTGACATTCACGGAATGTTCTTTATGTAACTACCTGGTTTTTACAGGTAGTGTCACACATTCTTCATAGTAACCTTGCACTTAAAGAAATAGTCCCTGGCATCTACTGTTATTGACTATATGCTGATCAGCCAAAACTTGATCTCATGGCTGGAACAACCAGCACATTATCTAAACATTGCAGCCAATCACTAACTGATATTTTGTATGGCTGAGGGACAATGGGTTGGGTAAAGGGTAAATCAGGCATGTCATAAACCCATTCGCTCTCTGATATACCAGCCATCCCTGCACTCAGTGCTGTCTATATGCAGGCTTTAAAATGCCCATAAACTGAAAATATGGCAGTCATCATGTTAATGGTCTGGCAGGATGTCATATGAAACTAGTCTGACTGTAAATAACCTGAGCTGGGCTTCTTTTGTTTACTCTGGCTCATTTAAAGGAAATGTTTCACTGTATTTCTCTTGCATCTACCATAAAGGTGATATTTAAGATCAATTCAATTATTTTGTCCCTCAGGAGTCAGGCATACTACAGTCATGACAGAAATGCTGTTTGGCTTGTTGGCCAGGCCGGGAGATATTTTTGTAAAAAATAGTTTAAATGGCAAGCTCGTGATATTTCTCTAGTGTTCCACAAGGTGGCAGTTTAGAGGTATTGGAAATACTTTTCCCTAAAGAAACGGTTCACCCAAAAATGAAAATTCATTGGTTATTTACCCTCATGTCATTCCAAACTCATGTTTCTTTCCATCATAACACAAAAGAAACTCTTTTACCTAAATTTACAACAAAAAAGTGTATATTTTTAACTTACATATCAGAGCCTGAATGTTCTGGGTCTTATAAAGCCATAAAATGGCATAATTACTTATGCCATTAAAGTTATATAGTTCATATTTAAATAGTACATATTAAAAATAGATGTATTTGTAATGTAAAATACTTTGTTCTACCGGGAATCACATGTGAACCTGAAATTACACTTTTGAGCAAAACATAAAAAAATTAAAGGATTAGTCTCAGATAGAATCTCATGAATTGCCATCTTTAGACTGATGCCAAACTAGTACTGTAGATGTATTATGCACCTGTTATCAGGTCTCATTGTATTTAGGAAGAATGTCCGAAGAATCCAGGTTGGATTATTTATAGAAAAATAAGATAAAACAAAGAACTTTAACAATAGCCTTTTGCTTTGTTCCTCTGTATGATACGCACCTTTTGATTGATTATACTTTCACATGGTTAAATACGAGATAGTACCTCTGCTCTCTTCTTGCTGTAATTCAAGAGATGTGAATAAACTGCAGTTCTCTTTGGGTATAGAATGTCACCAAATTCTGAGATTAAGGACAGGAGGGGTGTCGGACACGTACAGCAAAGTCCATCTGTTGGTACAGGAAACAGATTGCATCCTGCGGTGTGTTATTTGCCCCTCTAATGGCTCCATCAGCCAAGTGTGAGGGACTTTCAATGTGGTCATAAAATTCACTCTTCTTAGTCTATTCGAAGATAATGTCACGCACAAAACACAACATGCGATCTTAATTTATATGACATATATGAAATTAGAAATCCTTATTTGAACTTGTTATATTTAGTTTAGTTAATTCTGATTAGATTTTTTATGTGAATTAATACGAAACAAATAATACAAATATCTGACATGCCCTTTTGTTGCTACAGTTGTAATGACAGAATGGCAGAGGATGCCATCTTATTTGATATTTTTCCAAAGAAACAATTAAATCTGACCTTTTGTATAAATGTGCATTGTAGAGAAGCTCTTTTCTTTTACAGCATTGGCATGTACTAGGAAAGGTTATCTAAGGCCAACTAACCATATTATTACAATTTAATCTATAGACAAATTTGATGTCAAACATAAAATGTCAGAAAAGCATTGAAAACTGATGCATTATTATGATGATTGATATATGTATATAATAGCCTGTTATTATTTTTACCTAACATAAATATATCCCTTCTCTAAACATATTACAACTCTTTACATGTATTTAGTTTATATATATATTGTTTTACAAATATTTTGTTTTTTTATTTAAAATCAAATTATATTTTACCTGAACTATTCCCAAAACTTCACATTGTCCAGTACAGTATTAAACGTCGTTTGGGTCAACCGCAGTGTGCTTGTTTGATAGACGTGTCCAGTCACCAATGAAAAAAGAGATTGCCCTTCGATAACCAATGGGTAAACGGAAAAGCTCTTTGCAGCCCCGCCTCTTATAGCAAGTTAGATTGTGCAGTAGTGAGTTGGGTAGAAGCGCAGTTCTCACGCTGGATACGTTGGAAAGCCCTTCCCTTGAAATCATCACAGCGAATATGTAGCTGAGGGAAAAAACCTATGTAATCTATTTACTTTTCATCATCGGGTGTGTACTGCACACACAACAAAAGAACACAAGACAAAGCTGCGGGTCGGATCATTCAAGGGTAAGATGAAAAATATTTCTAATTTTGTGAGTTTAAGGTTTGATTGTAGCGTACACAGCTAAAGCAATGGATCAGAGGGCTAACGTTAACTGGTTAGAAATCATCGTTATCATCATCCTCAGCTCAATAATCAACTCGTTTGAGGATGGAAATATTTCAGAATTGTGTAGTAGGTAAGAACATGTAATTGTTGTAATAGTTGTGAAGGGGTTTGTGTAAAGATTGTGATCAGGCCTAACTCTGCTGTGATTGTAGGACAAATTAGCATATGTAATTCATATTTTTTTCGCAATATAGTTCGTTGAAAGTAATGACATATAGAAAGCCACTCTATAATACATTCAATTATTTATTTATAATGCTTTGAATGCTGGAATAAATTCATTATTGAGTTATTTAACACCGTATTGAAATAAACTAGTGACAGAAGAGTAGTTTTTTCGCGTTTGCTTGGCTTAAATGGGATTTTTACTGTCACATAATAAAATACTATTTTTATATTGGCATCTGTTTTAAGATAATTCAGTCCTTTTCTTTTCAGTTTTATTCAGTCCATGTTTATTGATCACCCACCAGGTATCAAGAAAACCCACTGGTTAACGTTACACATTTCTGTGTTGTATTGTGAGATCAAGCAGTGTTTCATAGATATTCTGTTTATATTGAATCAAATGCTTCCTCCTGTTTTTTCGTAGTGTGTTCACATTTAGATGTAGGTTACTATCAAGTTGAAAGAATGTTGAAATGGAGCTTCTTTAGCTTTGTTCAGATTGTGTGAGTTTTCTCAGCAAACGCACGTGTGTGTCACCAACATCAAAGTGGCATGAGATACCATCTGGATCTGTATACTTTTATTTGTATAATTTAGGGGTTTGTTCAAATTCAAGGTTGGTAGCTTGTCTTCATCTTCATGCTAAAACTAAAGAAATACCATAGACCAGGGGTTGGATTCAAAGTAAGACCAAAGTAAGATTCATATTTCTGTGAGGGACCCCTGTTCTAAATGGCATATAAATCAATTTTTATGTGTAAAGAAACATTTCAACCCTGTTAGATTAATAGTAAATATGATATGAAAAAGACAACGTGTTTGTTTCAGACTTAAATAGTTGGCTACACTTGGCTACACTGGTTGGTTGTATATTGAAGTGAAAAGACAATTTCAGTTCAAAAGTATATGTAGTGCAGCTTTAAATACAATAAATTAACCATAGTGAGGAAAAACTAACTAGAACAGGAACAAATTTGTAAACTATGCATGTAGTACAAAAGCAGATAAACACAAACAGCTGTATACAGATAAACACCCACGTATCGGATCAGTACTCTGTATCTGCCGATACCCTGAGCCCAGGTATCGATATCGGGAAGGGAAAAGGGATAGGGATGTGCGGTTGTGATCATATTTCATTTGGAATACTGAACAGGTTTGAAAAACGAGTACACGATTAATGGGGGGCGGGGCATGTCCCTCAGAGTGACAATGAAAAGATTTTATCACTGATACGAAAATTTATGTTGATAAATAAAAAATTCACTATCAATGTTTTTGAAGATACAGTAAACATTTAAAGGGGTCACATGACGCGAATACGTGTTTTCCTGTGTCTTTTCTGTGTAATAAGTTGCCCGTGCATGTATTAGATATGTAAAATTGCAAACATGTAAGTGTCGGAAAAATGGCTCATCAGCTCGTTCTAGTTCGTGTCCATCCATTTAAAAACAATTGGGCATTCAAAAAGGATGGAAATACTTGTTTTTCTTCACTGCTTAATGTAGTGTAATGCAATCGGATAATATTGAAATGTAGCGAACCAACACGGGGATGTCACATGCCATGGGGCTGCAAGATGGCGGCACCCTTGCTCCAAAAGCCAAAACAAAACAACACGTTTTTTCTTAAATGGTAACATGTATGGAATCTGTTAAAGTGAAATTTAAGTGAAACTCAGATTACTAAATAATATGTATTTGATCGAATAGTTCATTTCCGATTTAAAGGAAATATCAGCGTGAGGTGAAGCGTGTGTCATCTTTGCCATGTCGCATTTCTGTCTATCAGTGTCTGACGTTAAGGTTTCTTATGCTCGTCTGACTTGTCTGTTTAATAGTAGTGGTCTCACCTGACATTTTGGGTCCAAATATACTGGTGCGGAGGAAGAAACTGATATTAGTTGCCCACTGGATTAGGGTTGGGTTACCGGTGCATAAATCCTAACTTTTAAGGAAGAGCCACAAAACACAGTGGATGACATTTAAAAATCAATATATTCAATTAAATAACATTTATTAAAGAATTAAAAACAATTTCACAACAAATTCACAATTAATGTTTTAAATGAATGTGAAATGAGCATGGAAACCAACAGTGAAAGATGTTTACCTTGTTTACCCTCCAGCTACAACTTTGCTCACCATAGTTATATTACAGAACATGTGCTGAATATATCAACAGATTAAGTCCATTTTCCGTGAGCCTTCTAGGCTACATTATATGTGCATTATTAAAAAAACAGACAGTATGTATAAAGAATGAGTTTAATTATATGCCTAAACATGCAGTCAGAGTAAAAAGCTTGACGGACTGATGTCTAGAGATCAAACTGACAGGTGCTATAAGGTTTTAGCACTTTCACCGCTGTCTCTCGATTGTCTTGTCAAATGTGTTGACAGATGTAGACAGAGTGTAAGATGATAACGAATCAAACTTGTAGTAGAATGTTTTGTATTCTGCTTGGCGCTGCACATTTTGCGCATGACTGTATTATCGCTCTGGACTTGACTCTGGAAAATGCCAGCATAACCAATCGGAAAGAAAGAAAATAGTTCTATTTAAAAAATGTATTTATACACCCAAACGATAATCGTTTTCATCATCGATCGTTGATCATTGATGTCGGGTCTGAGTACTCGTGCTCATCCCTAGTATTGGAACATCTGATGAAACAATGATAATTTTCAGCAGACTTTTTCTGAAAAGAGGACCCATTGCAACCTGGTCCCCCCAGTTTGAAAACCCCTGCCATAGACCATATCTACATATCAGAATATCATAGAAACATGTTGGTGATATCTTTTGATTTGGGTGAGTAAGCAACCTTGCCGGCATCCGGAAGACCCTAGCAACCGCATAGCAACACTGTTAGAAAATGCTGCATACCATAGGAATCAGTGGCATTACAATGCCTTGACAACAACCCACAACATTCTAGGATTGTGGCAGTGACGTTTATGCCGTAATGCACTAGTAACATTTAGTTTCAGAAGTAATTTTGTATATTATTTGTGGCAGGATATGTTATCTTCTGAATTTAACATGTTCTTTGTCTGCGGCCTGTCATGGGGTGTGGTGCATTGCCCTGCAGAAATCCGCACACGACACCTCCTGTCAAACTACAATACATGCTGCCTGGTTCCTCCCTAAAATGGCTTTATTATACATTATACGTCCAGCCTGATCTGTTCTGTCACTGAGATGTTATTATTCCACCGTCTGTGCTGCGCATTGACGTGTTTTTGTTTATCTGCTTGCATGGGGTTAGGGTAAGGCCCGTACATTATGTGAATTACAGGGATGAGCAGTCATAACTACTGTTATTTGATTCTCCACTGTCTTCTTATTAAAGAAACCCAGCATTCACTGTCTGGAAGCTGGCTGTGATAAAGTAGCCAAACAGTTTCTCAGTTTTTTTTTTCCATGACCTCACAGTTACACGTGTGTATGAATGTTTGGGGCCTGGGGCTGTTTGCAGCTGCTGAATAGTGTAGTTTCTGTAATTATTGTAACACTGACAGGTCTCTCCGCAGCCTCTCATTAAGTTTAAAAAGAAAAAGAGCATGAGAGTAAACTCAAATGAATGACTTGGAGATATTTTGTGTGAGGCCCCGGATCCCACCGAGCTGAGGGGCCCTGGATTAAGGAGAAAAGTTTGGGGGAACTGGTGAAAGCAGCTATTTATATTTTGTCATTTCCTGCCTCTGAAGAGAGTCACCCCATGAGTGGGATTAACAGAAATTGGACTGTATATCTGTGGTCTGCGGAGACTCATTTCTCTTTCTTCACCCTGCGTGCATTTGGAAGTACAGTGGGCTCATTCAGCCCTCGTGACCCCTGCTCTCAAAGTAGCACCTGCCGTTCGCAGTGACGTGGCATTGATTTGCTGCACGGCACGTGTCTCTCTTTCATTGTATTTGTCAGTGCAGTCAGCCAAACGCTACTGTAGTATTACGTTACTGGATCTTAAGGGCTTTCAAGTTAGCTGGGACTGTGCTTGGGCTAAAGTATGAGTTTACAGTTTTTTAGGACTTTGTTTAGGATTATATACAATGGAACAGATTCTTATACTGTAATATTTACATTGTGTTGTGGTATTCCATTTACTTCTTATTGACTAGTAATGGAGTATGTTATTGGTATTATTCATCTTATATCATAAAATGTGTCCACAGGCGTAACAGCACATATTAAAAAATGAATAGACGATAATGTGGTTTCTAGTCTGCTCCGGTCGGGGCAGTTGTGGCCTAATGGTTAGAGAGTCGGACTTGTGACACAAAATTTTGAGATTTAAAAAAAGTTCAACTTTCCTGGAAAAACATCCTACGTCAAGCTCCTTTTTCACAGCCAACCAATGACTAAGACCTTAACAACATGCGAGGAACGTGATTGGTAGAGAAGGCTCAAGCTCGAAAAAATAAAATGGCGGGCGAAATGCATGTGGGAGCATAGTTTTTATAAATGTAAGTTTCATTTCAATTTCAACAACTTCTGATTGCATTTCTAGTGAGAAATTAGTATTGTAGTTTTTAAATATGTGATTATATGCTGAAGGTAACTCTATCGCCTCCAGTGTTAAATGTGTGGAGATGGTCTATTGCACTGGCATAGCATTCACATCTGCGGTTTTGTTCTTGAACGTTTCTGGACCTAAATCACAAAAACACAGCGCAAATAAACATAAAAGAATAGAGGACTGTTTGAGGAAATTGCTTTAAAACTCAAATATTCCCTCAATTACCTAACACATGTTTCTGTTCCCCATTTTTCATTAATGATGTTTGGTTGAGTGGTTTTATATGGGCTTACTCAAGCAAACACAGTCAAGTCAAAGGGGATAAATTATATTCATCAGTAGACAGTTGTAAAGCTGACCAACAGCAGGTCTCTGACCATATTGTGTCTGTCACGCTTACGATTGCAAAGCAGCAACGGACACAGTTTTAATGGATTTGAGTTTGTTTTTCAAGACATTTTGAATAAGGAGGGAGGGAGAAAAAGTGTTATGGTTCCAATGAATGCAGTTTCACTTCTGTATTTGGAAATTAATTTGCTAAGTATCTAGTCTATTGCGGCTTGCTTTAACCAAGATAGAAAGAGTCTGTTTAGTTTTGTTTCCTCATCGTGTTTCAGTTTCGTTTTATTCCATGTAGGTATATTCCAAGTCACTTTTAAGTTTCGTTTTATTCTAGTATGGAGCAACCACTTTTCAACCAGTTTCTGATGAAGAAAATCAAGCCTTGTCCTACATTTGAATTGAAGTGTGTATCTGCTACTGTGGCAACAATCATAGAGTACCGCAGAGATGACCAATTTTTTTTAGGACGACCCTGAAGTTAACATCGCACTGGTTCCCTCGACAGAAAGCCTATGCATTTTTCCCATTAACGTCCCCAGCACCAAGCCTCCGATAACTTGTTCAGACTTTATTAAAAAAACAGGTGTTCCCTGGTAAGTAATTATTCCATAAATGAATCCCCATAGAGATTTGTGTCCATGTTGCATTATTTTGGGGATTTATATGCACGATGATGTCTAACAACCACACCAAAGGATGTAGTCGCTGATTGCAACTTGTTAGTAAACAGACATTTTTAAGACGCAATAAAGCTTTAAAGCTGCCATAAAACACGCAGTTTCTGCCAATCTCATATTACTATTTGTCCCTTTAGAGTAGTATTGCATACTTCGTATCTTCGAAGAGCATTTGGTTTGATCACATTTATAAAAGATTGATACAGCTATACATTGAATAGGATTTTTCCTTTATGTCAGCTGCATGTGCTGAACACTTGTCAGGGAAGTAAGGGCAACATGTTTTTGAGCACCAGGTAAAAAATATTCTCAGAATTCATCACGTGAAACGTGGATTCTGTCTTCCGACCTTGCTTTTAATAAATGTGTGAGGGAGAGAGATAGTTAAGAAACCTTGCCGTGCAGAACGATCGAAATATGACATCAATGTTCCGTCAGAGTGTTTTAAAAACATATGGAGAAGAGTCTGTCCCGCAATGCTTTTATGCCTTTCGGTCTGCGCAACACCAAATGAAGTCAAACGCACACTTTAGTTTGGAGACAGAGGGAGTGCATGAGCTCTCTGCTTGCTCTTTCCTGCACTTATCACAACTGCATCATTCACCACTTATAAATCACATTAAATGTTCAAATAAATATCTGGCGGGGCAACTCGCACCAATGTGACCCTGTGAAATTTGACCCCTCGCGCGTTATAAAAAAACATAACTGTTTCAAAGACATAAACGTACTATACTTTTAGTCTTATGTGTTTTTTCCAGGGCACGTCCAAAATTACCCTGGAAATGACACATCTCACCTTTAAACACCTGCATGTTTGAGCGGGAAAGACTTTGAAAGTGAAATATTTGAGCATTTTGACCTGAATCTGTAAATAGGCCATAGAAACAGGTGTTCTGTTCTCATATTGACTTTCTTTCACTTACCCTGTCTCAAAATACACTTCACTTTACTGCAATGTTTCCCTCTTCTGAGTCATATTGTGTCGGAACTCATGGGACTGCTATCTGAAATACAGAACGCTGGATTTCACTGGATGTCTCTTTTTAAATGTCCTGGCTGTCCAGATGTGGTGTATGTGTGGATTACATATGGAGGATGAAATTGTGCATTTTTGGAGGCTGACCATTGACTGTTGTAGTTCGATCTGATGCATATTATGAACCAGGTTGACTAGAGCTCCAACAATATTACATGCTCCAATCTGATTGCCTGGATTTTATGGGGTTTCTTTCTGGGTCTCTTGGTGTTTACATCTGTCTTTCGAATACTATCAAGAAAAGATGTTTATTAAATTGCCACAGCTCTTCTACTGCATTTGTCACACTCGCAAGGAAAGATCAAAACAAGTCCATTGCATTGTATGATACACTAATAGTGAAGTGTGTTTTGGGATACTAAATGATGGCAAATGTAGCACATAGATGCATAAAACAACACGTCGGTCAAATCTGACCCTGGATCACATAACCAGTCATAAGTTGCATGGGTATAGTTGCGGCGATGGCCAAAAATACATTGTATGGGTCAAAATTATAAAACAAATATTTTATGAGTTATGAGTTATCCACTCAAGTTTGATATCTATGTAAAGTTTAGAATTTAATCTTTCTGGTTCATCTACTATCTATAACGTCATTACAGCGGTAAACCAAAAGAGATTGTTAAAACAAACCTGTTTCTTCTGAGCAACGACCTGCTACACCCTCAAGTTCCATATGCATCTTAGTCAAATATAGTCCTATCCTTATAAACTATACATCACTGGAAGGCTTAGTCAGCTTTCAGTTGATGTATAAATCTCAATTTAAAAAAATTGACCCATTCGACTTTTGTCGTCCAGGGGGGTCTCTTACAATCTAAGTAGGCGTTTTTTTGGCTGTTTCTACCCAAAAAGAAAGTTTCAGTTTAGATTAGACTAAAGAGATAGACGAAGACAAATATTTACCTAGTAAGTTCTGTGGTTAAACAGCTATAAGTCTAACTCACTTTTATTATGCCTTGTGGGGAAATGGGATGTTAAATTATGGTCCTGCTGTTAGAATGTGCTTCAATACACTCGGTCTCAAAATAACTCCATATTGAAATATGTAAAAGCTGCCAAAACCTTTGTTTCCTTCATAATTTTTCATGGCTTTATTAGTGCTCAGCTTCCAGATATAATTAAGGTTATAAATACAAATGGGAATATATTATATTTTGTAATAACTATCCAAAGCAACCAGAGGTCAGATAGTTGATCATAAGTCTAGTCGTGAGTGCCTTTTTTATGGAAAATGTCAAAGGAAGGTTTTATAATGAACCCTAAGGGAATCTGTCTTTGTTTATGGTCAAAAGATGTTGAGATCTGTTTCTAAAGAGAACCATTTCCCTATCTTACACAATTGTCCTATATAAGGCTTAAAATGAAAATTCTGTCATTTACTCAGCCTCAGATTGTTCCTAACTTATATACATTTCTTTGTTCTGCTAAACACAAAGAAAGATATTTAGAATAATGTAATTAACCGAGCAGATCCCCCATTGACTCCCGTAGTATTAATTTTCCCTACTATGGCAGTAAGTGGGGAACAGGTTTGGAACAATCTGAGGGCCAGTAAACAATGAGAGAATTTTCATTTTTGGGTGAACTGTCACTTTAATAAACTATAGTATATCCTTTCAGAGACGCGTGGCTGTCTCTTCTCACACACTTCCCACTTCATTTGTCTTCTGCCTAAATCAACAGGCTGGTATTTCACCTCTAAATCTCACATCAACATTAGTGTCGCATAAATGACTTTGGATGATCAGGTTTGTGTGTTCAGCTGCCCTGATGTGATTCAGCCATCATCATTAATGGGGATATGGGGTACCTGATACCCGGCCTTCTTTAAAGATGATGAATTGGTATAAATCACATTCTCGCATATCTCTGGACATTGTCCAAAGTTTGCAGTTTACAATAGTCCTAAACCTACTTTTATCAAAGTTTAGCACAATACCAAACAATTCTTTTTGTCAAGATAATGGCTATGGACACCATTTGGATATTTAGGTCATTATGTTTTGAGGTTATGCGTTGCAGAATATTTTTCTTGAAGGATTAATATAAGAGTGTAGGCTTGTGTAGGCTTTCACTGTTCAATTGTTTTGTAAGATAGTGATAAAAGGCTTGTTCCACTGCATCCACCACCTCATCTGCTCTTCTTTTAGTGTGTGTGATGATGCGTCAATAGAAGTGAAGCAGACCTGGATGGGAAAACGCACAGATTGCATTCCAGCAGACAGAAGAGCCCTGTGATCTGGGTCACCGTGTCTGTGCCGCCCCTCTGCTGTGTCTCCCACATGAGCCTGTTCAATCAGTCATGAACAGAATTGTGTGAATTTTTTAATTTGATACAAAACACCTCACCTTATGTATCTATATCGATACACCAATATACTCCATGTAAAACGTGCAGGAAAAGCAAACGTGTCAAACCGTGGAATGTGCCATCACACAACACATGGTAATTAAAGCACCATCAGTCATGCTTTCTTTCATTCATCATTACCCATCCCTCCCCTGCCATCCCCTCAGGTCTTAGAGGACGCACTAAAGCTTCCCAACGCGTTTGATCTTCAGGGTGGGCGCCTTCGTCTGTCTTGTCACTTGTGATGCAATCACAGTAGCGCTGTCAGGCCCTGGTTGCAGGCTGAAACGGTGCAGCATAAATGCAGAGGAAGTGGTAATCGACGTTATCACCCTCTCAACTCGGTTTGACAATACAAAGAGGAAGTTGTGCACCTTAAGACTGCAGCATTGTATGTCAGGTGAAGCTTTCTTGCGGCGAGGGTTGCAGCATTGGCAAGGCAGCTGTAGATCTTATTTGTTTTGGTTTGCGAGCACTGTTTTTCTTGAATGCGCCTGTTAGTAGTTACACATTTTTAGAGGGCTGTAGGTCAAAAAGAAAAGATTGCTTGTTAACCAACCTGCGTTTTGTGTTGTTCAACCAGAATATGAAGAAATGAGAAGATAAGGTGGGACCCTTTGCTTTGCAGATTACATATTGTTCCTCATAGATATAAAGAACGAGATGCCGCGTTAGCATCTGTTTCTATGGGCCACTATACGTAGGTCATCCGCGATGTTGGAACAGTGCGAGCCGGTTCGTTAACACTAAGTCAGGAGTGTCAAACTCAATTCCTGGAGGGCCGCAGCTCTGCACAGTTTAGCTCCAACCTTAATTAAACACACCTGATTGATCTAATCAAGGTCTTTAGGATTACTAGAAACCTCTAAACAGGTGTGGGTTGGAATTGGTTGGAGCTGGACAAGCTGACTGTCGTTGTATGATTATGAAAACATATTTATTGTTGTGTATATTCAAACATTATATCTGCTACACTAACACACTAAAACAATGAAAGGTTCTCCCATCTATCGCTAATTTAAATCCATTTGGTTTTTATAGCAATGGGTCCGCAGTGTTGGGGCATTCTAGTCAACCGTGAGTGACATCAGTGGACCAATCCAAGATGCCGGACAGGTCTATGTGCCTGGAACGCTTAAATGCGGCATCTAGTTATTTATACCTATGGTGTATGTTCAACCCTTAAACAAGGGGGCTTGCGTCACCCACAAATCTCGCTTTGGTTTGGTCTGTGAAACCATGTCTACGTGCAAAAACCTATTTATTTAACCATCTACTGCCGACACGGACAGCTACCTTACTATAATGACTCAATTGAAATGCCCTACATATTTCAAAACTCTAAAACTGTTGTGAATGCTAGACTTGACTTAAGAATGATTTTTGGTTGATTGATGCAGTGCATTCTGGGATTGCGGACTTCACATGAAGGCAAAATGTGATGTTGCCTGGTCAAAATGAAGTATGCTAGGAGGTTTGCTTTGTTTCAGTGCAACTGACGTTTAAATGTAATGTACTGTACACAACTGAGCCAGTCAGATTGTTCAGTGGTGAGCTGTCATGCATGATGTTTGCTCATGTAACTCATTGTCCTTTTCACCTCTGTCTTCTGTGGTGGTCTCAGTGTAAGCCAGATTCTTATCATGAGGGAAGAGATTTGGTTCAGACCTCCTTTGTATTTCCTCCTTATTGTGTCGGCACTATTGAATGCTATTGTAGTGTTGATTGACAGAGGTATGAAGACTGTCCAGATGAGTGGGTGTGAGAAAATTAAGTCCACTCTTCAGGTTTGGCCAAATTTTGCATGCTTTATGTTTCTTATGACTGGTGTGCGGCTTTTTTAGTATACAATTTATACCATCAGTTGTATAAGAGATATACTATTAAAGGAATAGTTCCCATTCATAGTGAAAATTCGTTCATGATTTACTCACCCTGTCGTCATTTTAAACCTGTGTGATTTTGTTTCACCTGCAGAAAACAAACAGATTTTTTGAAGAATTTTGGTAACCAAAAACAGTTGGTCCCCATTGACTTTTATTGTATGGATACAGAACCAATGCAAGTCAGTGGGGACCAACGGGTTCTGTAACACGGCCCAGGTATATTAATGGCCGCCCAAGTAAATTTGGCATCAAATTTTGTCATTTTTTATCCATCTGTGATAATGACGGTATCTGTGATCGATTAACTAGTGGATAAACAACGCATCCGCATCTTCTCTCTTTCTTGACTTGTTTGATGTAAGTGGCTCGTGGCCGCGTACACGTCCTTCTCTTCCGTGTTTGCCAGCACTCTCTTATGAAGAGCTCCATGTGTGTGCGAGCCCCTGGCCTTATTTCCTCGCTTGTAGTTATCTCTGTGTAGTTGTGTATTTGCCATATTTCTGAATTTGCGCCGAATCGTCTGCTCTGCACTATACGTGATCTATAATAAAACTATCACTTGCATTGAAAATCAGTGAATAATACGGAAACACATTGTCGACAAAGGGGAAACAGCATATAGCTGCTCTTTAATGTAGACGTACTGTACTGTATTTTGTCCGATGATGTTGCATTTATAAATCAGGATTTTAGCAGCAGTTAAAGTGACTGCTGGTGTCATTAAGTTGTAAAATATAGTATAATGTGACAGATCAGAGAGTAGAAGAAAAACAGATATCAAGTGTTAAAACTAACACGATGCAAAAACGACATGGTGACGTCACAAATATGCTAATTAGTTTGTGACCTCACCAGCTCCACAAGTCTGTCAAAACCCTGTGGGAAACACTAATATCTTCTCTTCCCTTTGAATGTTAACTATTCCTTTAACTTGCACTTAAAAAATTTGAGCTGACCGTGGAAATGTAACTTGTGGGGCTCTTATTATAAAACATTCTCTGCTTACCACAAACATATCTTCTACCCTGCATTTTTATTCATTTCACACCTAATGTCATGACTCATTGAGCAGGGGTATTTTCGGTATGGCAGTGTTTAGAAGTCCTTTACTTTATTTTAAGACTTTGCATTCAGAAAGAATGAGATTAACATTGTGACGAAACTGTGGGACAAACCAAATGCATCTGTGCTGCATGTTTGCACTTTCTGCCTCAGCTGAAATGTCAAAGTTAAAGGGTTTCTGGGGCAACAGAATTTGGGACTGAATGACAGATGGGGGAGGAGGATACCATTTCTTCTCGACTCATTTTAGCTCTCATATCAAGACTACAGATGTGGACCACAGATGCAGGTGGCTCAAGATATTCATCATGCTAGTTTTTCTTTATAAGAAGACGGCATAAAAGGAACTAAGATGCGACTGCTTGTCGCAAGCTGCTTCTCTATTGTATGCACTGTATATACTGTAAGCAAAAAAGTCCACATAGCAGCCATGTTTGCATTGCCTATGGGCAGCTAGGGCTGGGCAGAATTACGGAATATGCAGTTACTGCAGAATATAATGTCAACTGTATGAGATGTTTCTATTCTGTGTATTCCGCCGAATGTAAATAAGTAGGCGTGGTTAACTCTGCACTCTGCAAGTTGGGAGTTATGATGAAAGAACAAGTCAAAGTAACAAAATCAAATACTCTTTTGAAACATATGATGTAGCCAGAAGATAAATGAATAATCAATCTGATTATCAGAACTTCATTTGATATCTTTTTTAATTTGATAAACTTGCCTACATTAAAACTATGGTGAGCATTCAAATGAACTGTAATAAATATATAAAGAAAGAAAGAAAATCTAAGAAAAATGAGGTATTAGATATAGAATTATAATGGGAGATTGTTACCGTGAAATATATCTTTACTGTGAAATAAAATGACTCATTCCGTGAAATCGATTTTTGGTCAATCCGCCGACCCATACGGGGAACTATTTCAGTCATTCGAAATCCGATGTCCTCTCTAATCGAATGGGAAAAGACAGATATCTTTAAAATCAATAAATTAGTGGTGTTAACGGCTCAAGTTTAACAAACTTTCCCACATTGATTAAACCTGACTTCAACTGTACCATAAATTGTTTCTTAAAGTCCCGGTGAAATGGAAGTTGCGATCAGTTTTTCTTCTGTATTTTGATGCATTTCCAAGTGAAATGGAATTTTGAATGAGAAAAATAGTGGGCGAGGCTTTCACCTTTCTCTGCGATTTGATTAGATGTATAAAAACAGCCGTTGCATTTTTAAATGGAACTGGCAGCAGACTGATAGTTGAAGGATACGATGTATAGTCACTGGGACTTTAAAATGAAAGTTCATCCAAGCATAAAAAAATCTGTTTTCATTTACTCTCCCTCTTGTCATTTCAAATATATATGACTTTCTTTCATCTGCAGATCACAAAAGATATTTTGAAGATTGTTACTAAATGTCCCCAATTCACTTGCATCGGTTTTGTGTCCATACGCTATCATTGAAAAGTGAATGGGTGCCAGTGCCAGTTTCGGTTAAAAACTTTAATTTTTGGGTGAACGATCCCTTTAAGCTTAAATTACTCTTAAAAACACCCTTTTCCATGTTGTTCCAGCTTTTGCGTGTGCATAGACTGGCAAGTGCCTCAAATCACTATACAAAGTCATCAGTCTTTAGTGATTGATGATTGGCTCTTTTTACTGGTAGGCGGGACTTCCGTTGCTTAAACAGCCTTATTGAGCATTACATTTCCCCCATTCATAAGTTACACAACTGTTGCATCTTGTGTCTTATTTTGTGGCAATTTTTGTGACAAGTAAACAAAATATGACTCATCTAGCGTTCATTGTTTGTTATAAATCTCCATTTCCCAAATGTAATCAAATTTTGACATATTGTAGTAGTGAGCAAATAACAGTTCATTGCTGAGGCATAAAGTAGACAGTTGGCCTTTGGAAAAAAATGTGAATCAGGGACTGTGTTTAGTACATTGATTTGTGTACTTATCCTTTTTTAATATCTGGGAGTTCACATTTTGCATTATAAACAATGTCTTTTTAAAGGGACAGTCACCCAAATATTGTGTCATCATTTACTTACCTTTGAATTATTCCAAATCTGTATAATTTTCTTTATGATAAACACAGAGATAGATATAAGACTACCATAGTAGGAAAAGTTTTTCTGTTAAACACAGAAGATACTTTGAAGAATGTTTTGGGTCACTTTTGACCACAATTGTCATTTTTCCTACTATGGTATTTAGTGGTGGCCAAGAACTGTTTGGTTATAAGCATTCTTCCAAATATCTTTCTCTGCGTTCAACCAAACAAAGAAATGTACAGTTTTGGAAAAACTAGAAAGTAAGTAATTCATAACAGAATTTAAATTTTTGGGTGAACTATCCCGTTGAATGCATTTCAGTGAACCGTGTTGCGATAAATCTTGGAAATGGAAAATATGTTGATAACATAAAAACTGTTTTGAAATTGTTTTTTAATCTGATTTTGGGGAAAATTGTATAGGCTAATGGAAATAAGAATTAGGTCATAAACATTCTGCTTGGTGTTCTTTAGTTTCGACAAACATATTGCAAATATAGTTGGCCAGACAAATCGTCCATATGCTGACTGACAACCATATCAGTTCACGTCTCTCCTCCAAACTCCGCCCACAAAGCTGACTGTTCTCTCAGAAGGTGCACTTGTGGCCGGGATGCACAGAACATACTTTGAAAAGTTGTTTAGTACAGGGAACTGTGTGCACGCGACCACTGACTGTATGTCAAAGGATGTCAAAGCGGCGGGGCTTATGTCAGACTGCCGGCTTCCGTGTGAAGTAAAGTTACCGACCGGTAAAGAGTCTTTCATTCGTAAAAAAGATTTTTGCTATTGGCGGCTGAATATTTTAGGTGGCCGAACATTCGGTGTATCCCTACATAGCAAAATAGTTACTCCTCCGAATGCAGGTTTTCTTGAGCTTTTGAACACGTCAACATGAATGTTCCATGTTATTTTTTTAGACATGGACACATGACAGAAGAAAGGTTATCTGAGGAATAACAGTGATCAAAAGACTGTTGGTACAGAGATGGAGGATCTGGTACATTAGTGTGTGATTTTCGACTGTTCCGCTCATTTTGTTTTCTGGCCGTGAGCTCCAGCTATGCAGTGGGAGTTAACAGGCTGTTGGCATTGTCTGCTGGATTTAGGGAGTGTTTCTCTGTCTGGCTCTGGACACTGTTGTTAACTTTACCTCCCGACGTTCATTAATCCAATGAGTGAAGCTGCTGATGATTTGAAATTTCTAATTCCACATGACAGACTTTGTTTGCTACGCAGGCTAGTTTATCAGCCCAGGCAAATAAAAATGTCAAATGAAATTTAACCATTTGAATGGTTTTCAGTGGGTTATCATTATTTATTTTGCTCATTTTGTTATTATTATATATATTATTATATTATTATTTCTTTGTATTGTGATGCAGAGATGCTGCCCATGAAGAGGGTTCAAGGTCAGTCACTTATGAGGTTTTATGAAAATTAGGATGCATCCTTGAAAGGCACCCTTTGTAGAGGGCTGGAAGAAATACCACTCTATACCGAATACCGATGTGTATTTTTATCATAATATGATTTTTTTATATACCCCATTACCGGTGTATGTCGCTTAAAAAAAATGTGTGGAAGCGGCGCAGCGCAACATTGTTTCAGTGGGGTCCCTTTTCACTGTTGCACTGTGACCAGCCATTCACATAGAATGTGTCTTTGCATGCCGCGGCACTACTTTATCATAATTTTTCTATATAAATGCCCTAAACGGAGGCATTTGCATGTCGCGTGCATCTCGCGCATGAGCAGTAACTTTAAATATTTCCTCCCCGTCGCAAAAGACCGCGCACCTCGCGGCTGAACAGCAGCACAAGTGTAACAATTGCAAGTTCGCATTACGTTATATTAAATATACTCACAAACAAACATTTTCAAAAAACAATCGTTCCCCTCATATCTGCTCGATATAAGCATCTAATAAGATGTGCTTTTAGTTTGAACTGTTTCTCTATATGCTATGATGAGAAATAAGGGTCAGTAAGAAAGATTGACAGCATAATGCGATTTAAGCCTTTGTTTTATGATTAAAAAATATGATTTGATCATGAAGCCATTGCGACTATGTTAAACACAACAGACATCACATGGATGTTTTAATTGTACAATTGTTACTATTCTGCTCTGAAATAAAGCTCTTCTGATTTTGTATTCAACTATTAATTTCTGGATGGATGTTACTAACTGTTGAAGTTGAGAGCACCAGTGCTTCCAAGTAAAAAAAATTGATTTTGAGCAATGTTCTCTATTTAATTGCTTAAATATTATGTATGCAAGTTACCTTTGCATGCTATTCAGTGGTTAAAGAAGTCCAAACTTTGCAGTTATTATAGGGGATACTGTCACCATGACAGTATAAAAGGGCATTTTGAGTCTATTAGCAGCACTATTTCCTCTCTCAATCAGTAGAAAATGTGACTAAAAAATAACGCCATGTACCAGGAAACCGGTATAAATCTGGAAAACATAGTTATTTAAATTTTTGGTCATTCTGCCCATTCCTACTATGTACTCCGTTATAGATGGATATATTCGCCCGGTTAAGTATTTGGCTGTTTTTGGATGATCATAATTTAGCCAAAAACTAAGGTTTGGAATCGAAAATCAATTCTAATTTGGAATCTAAACCAATAGGAATCGGATACTTGAAATACAATTTAATTTCCTCTAAGTAGTTCCTGTGTGCATAGATGTATTTTCAGAAATGTGCACGTGTTAACTTGTGATCTGCTGATATCTCAATAAAAGCCCTCATAATTAACCATATTTTTACTAGTTAAACTATGGTATAATTTGTAATAAATCAAATAAAACATGGTTGCTATGTGTACTGTATATAGCAAAAGCAGTGCTCACAAATGTATATTTTTTGTAAACCAGTCAATAATCAGGCTAAATGACCATATCTGAATATGATATCTAACCAATAACTTCAAATGTGGAATCAAAACTGGGAATTGATAAGAATTGGAATTGATAAGTAGTATTGAAATAGGAATGAATAAAATTCAAACGATACCTAACCAGAACTCTTTGGGTTCTTTTGGGTCCTTGATAGTGATCGAACGATCAGATAAAAACAGGTACCGATTATTTGCATGTTTATGTGCCCGATACCCGATATGCAGAACAGATGTTTATTTACTAATATACTTTTGTTTTCGACATACTGATTACAACACAATTGAAAAAACTATTTTATTGAGAACAATCACTCCTCCTTGCATATAAAGCAAATAATTTGCATCTATACAGCAATAAATAGAGGGGTCTGAAAGAGTGAACTGTTATAACTGAATAAAGTGCACTGTTACTAAAGTGACAAATAAAAAATAAATAATTCTAACCGATTAAAAAAAATAAAGGGATCTGAAACACAAACGCAAACACTGCACCACACTCATTGGTAGACACACAGAGCTCATCCAGAAAGAGAGCGCATGCTAACACGGCACAGCGGACGTGCGTCAACTCGCATTAAACAGGTCAGGAAAGAGAGAAGAAGCGGAAGGGCCGTTTATCTTCTAGTTAATCGATCACCGATACAGTCACTATCACGAAAGGAATAAAATATTACAAAATGTGACGCCAAGTATACAAAGCACTGTTTATATATGCAATTACTTACTTTACATTCAAACTGCTATCGCTTGCGGAGATATTAAATAATTAATTCCACATTTATTTAACTGTTTATTAGTGAAATAATGGTTATATAGTCAAAGAAATTATAACTTGGAGTGTTTTAAACACGTTAATTCTGTTGGATGTTAGCTACATGCTGTGGCTATGCTAAAACTTCCTGAGCATCAACCCCTGTGAGTTAACAGCAAAATGAATGATGAGCATAGACAACAAAGGTCATTAAATTCAGCTCTTTTATTCCTAACATGAATTAATTCATGGCTGTTTCATTTAATTCATGTAAAGTTAGCTCTTTATTGGGGGAGGAATTGATAGCTTAGGCAATGTGACTCTGTGAGTTTGTCTCTATTAGCGAAGCTGCATAAATTACATATCAGGCATTAAATGTAACATCTCATTTGTGTATTAATTTCTCTCATGTAAAGCATAAGTTTATTAATAAAGCAAGTGAGTACACATTACCTACTGTGCACGCTGTTGTGTCTCTGTGACTGTCCTGTACGCAATTCTCTAAACGGCCACAAGATGGCAGAGCTTATCGGTGAATCCGATGTTAGTAAACAGATACCCGATGATGGGAAATTGATTAAATATCTGGAAAATTACTATGTATTGGTCGATCTTTAGTCCTTGAGAAGCCTGGAGAAGCAATCAAAGGCTTTAAATCATACGTTAAATCATGACTGACAGATATCAGCCCATGAAAAGTATTCAAAATTCATATTTGTGGGCGAGAGCCTTAATCCATGAATATGACAGCCACATCCAGATTTTGTCCTCTGTGCTTTTATTGCTCCTAAAGGCATAAAAACGTTTTTTACATTTACTGTATTTTTCATTTTCCGCTCGAATGGACATCTGAAGACGGCATAGATACATAGATGGAGAAGCACAGATGCCCTTTTTAAAAATCTCTTTGTTTATTTTACCCACACACTCCGTATCCGCTGTTATGCAGTTCAATTGCATCGGCATGTCCTGCTTTCACTGTTTTGCACCCTACTTCTGGATCTGGCTCTTCCCCCCCAATCTTCCTGACATTTGGACAATAGACAATCGTTGGCTATCATTCTAGAGGAAGTGATCTCTCCCTTTGACTGTACAGAGATCATTTGACTATAAACTTTCTTTTGGCAGAAGTCTCGTTGAGGCCTAAAACAATGGTCATCTTCATCTGATATTTATTTAGCCAAATGACACACAATCGCTGGGAAGATGATTGTCTTTGGCAGGTAAACAGTAGCCAATTCTCTACGTGTTTTTGAGGGCGTGCCCAATATCATCGTCGCCTGTGTTACATGCCAGAAGATTTAAGCGGGAGACGCGTTTCTTTGTTTCTCCCTTTGGTCATTTTGGTGTTTTCATGTTTTTTAGGCTTCAATAAATAAATATTTAAGTTAAAATAAACCTTTACATTTTTTTTTTCAGGTCAACCTTAGGGCATCTCAACTCAGATTCCCACAGCTTTGATGCATCAAAGGTAAGCACTTCAATTTTTTTTTTGTGCACAATATTTGATGTAGTAACTAAATCAAAACATTCATTATGGCAAACTTTAACTTGACATCTGAAAATGTACAATGCATAATTTGCATGATTTTCTGATTGGTTGCTATGCAGTGTTCTGATCTTGTAACAGGTTGCTAGGCAATCACAAAACTAGGTATATATATTCCTGAAGTGGTCTAGGTGTTTCCTAAGGCTTTGATGTGTGGTTGCTAAGCAGTTGCTTTTATGTTCTGAGCAGTTTTCTTGGAGTTGCTTGGAGATTGCTTGAGGTTGCTTGAGTTTGACAGCTTGTGTTATTTAACCAGCAGTGTTAATGACTGGACTTGTCACTGCAGTCACTTTCTTGCTGCAGCATTCCCACTGTACTTGCAAAATGATGTCCGTAGGGTTTGATGAATGTAACACATTATCTATTTAGCAGCTCTCCTCCAGAAAATTGATGTGAAGGACGTATGTTTCCATGTGCATTTGATATGTTCTAAGCAATTTGAGAAGTTCTTTGTTTAGTTTGTGAATTATTTTTATTCATCCTCATGTCATCACAAACCTGAGTTTCTTTCTTCTGCAGAACACAAAAGAAGATATTTTGAAGAATGTTGTTAACCAAACGACACTGCCCCCCACTGACTTCCATTGTATGAACACAAAACCAGTGGGACATTTCACAAAATATCTTCTTTTGTGTTCCACATAGTCATATTCATGATTTGAATTGAAGGACAGTGAATAAATGCTGACTAAATTCTTATTTGGGGCTGAACTATCCCTTTAAGTAACTAATAGTGTGGGGTCTGCTGCATATAGATAACTTGCCATTTGGATGTAAATGTGATATTTTTATTTGAGTAAATAAAATTTCATGAAATATGTATTATTCATATTGTCAAACACACTGTATCCTAAATCTGTTCTAATATTATATTTTGAAAGTAGGTCGGTTATGTTTTGTTTTGAATATGTTCTGGAGAAGGTGAACGAAGATGATTATTCATTTTGACAGGTTTGTTATCCTGTGCCCTTTGGGTCAGTCTGTATTGCTCTTTTCTTGAGAATGCAACCTGGTCACATCCATAGTCCTTATTTTACTTGTTTGGCCTCTGATTTGTTGTTGTTGTAATACAGACTTGTCATTTAAGGTTTATCATGTTTCATTAGTTATACAGTTCAACATCAGGATGCTGTGTCTCCATGCGCACGTCAGAATGTGTTAGGACCGTTCAGTTGAAGACCTTCTGTTGGTTTTCCAAAATACCAATTTGATCTTGAAATTGGACATTGGAAAGACTTTATATATCAAAAAAGGTAATTTGCTCAAGAAAAGCCTGTTCCACTGTGTAACTTCCAATGAATTTATGTCCTCTGCAGTGTCGAGTCAAATCCAAGATGACGGAAGAGGTGATTGTCATCGCCAAGTTTGATTATATGGCCCAGCAGGACCAAGAGCTGGACATTAAGAAGAACGAACGTCTCTGGCTTCTAGACGACTCCAAGTCCTGGTGGCGGGTTCGCAACGCAACCAACAAGACGGGCTTTGTGCCATCCAACTATGTAGAGAGGAAGAACAGTGCCAGGAAAGCCTCGATTGTCAAGAACCTCAAAGACACTTTAGGTAAAGACACAACTTCTCAAGTTATAGTTATAATGAGTAGCATGTCAACACAACAGAGCTGTACATATGCACACTTGGGATCATTTATGGTTATGATCTTTTATCTCTCCATGCTTTTGTATTTTTATATTGCATCAAATGCGCTTCATATGTTTCTCTTCTGCTATAGATGTGCTAAACAGCAAATAAGTTGCTATTTAAACTGATAATGTTAATTGATTTACAGTTATTATAAACAGTTAAGCAGTGCATTGTATTGTAGTCATCTCTAGTTCTCAGGGTCTGTAAAGGTCCCAAAAAACGTGTGTCTTGTTTTGGAAACTTGCTAAATTTGCATTTGCTGATATAATGATTGCGGTGAGGTTAATGTGGTAAATACATTGCATTAGTAGCATATGAATATTCGGAACTCTTTACAATCTGATTTGAGTTTAGAAGACATCAGAATGATGCTTGTCCAAATCTTGATGTATTTTTGATAGATGCGATGTCTGACTTGCTTAAAGCAACAGGAAGCGCAGCACGCTCAACACAATATATGGTGAATAAGGAAGGAAACTATGCAAACTTCATTGGTTCTTGATCTGCAACATGTTTTGGTTTTGGTCATCTCCATGATACTATTTAATAGATCAGTATGATTTACAGTTAAGTGACTGAACGTGATCGATAATGTCCCATTGTTCCTCCCACCAAACTGCTGTATGGTTTCTTATATAGCTTAGTTACAAGTTACTATTATGGTCCTACTTGTTCTGGTCACACTAAAAAGCCAAATTCTTTGTGGGCAAATATGCAGAGTCACTTCTGTTTAAGCATAGTTGTGTTAGATATGTTTCTAATTGGGTATTATGTGCGGTTTAGTATGTAGGGCATTGTCATTTCCTTAGAAGATCTGCTTCTGACCACAGTCATGCTTGGTGCTGCGATACACAGGAAGATAATGTTATTTAGCTTGAGTTACCTGCATGTGAGAACTAGGTCCTACTGCTTGTTACAATTGTAACCGTAATCACATATCTTCAGTTCATTGCTATTGCATATCAGGTATGGAAAATATTCTTTATATGCAAGGTTTGTGCACTTATGTTTTGTTTGTTGCTTTTTGCGTTTGGTTTGGTTTGCATATATACTAAAAGCAAGGACTGTAAGATATCTGTTTCGACTAAGACCGACCTTCTGTTTTTATTTATTGTGGCATTTTTTTATTTGCTTCGTTATAATTTACCTTAAAATATTAAACCAAAAAAACATTGTGATTATATTTTAATAGGGCAGACTCCCATCCCGTTATCATTATAGTAAGTATATACAGTATATTATATATCTCATTATTGTACATTCAGTTTTTGTTTATATGTTAAGCTGGTAGTAGATGGACTATCTTTATTCATAGTACTTTTTACCGTAATAGTTCGCATTTTACGCATTACTGTCAAGAAAGTAGTACCTCAGAATTATTAGGTAAAACGTAGTATGAGAATTTCAAATCTAAAACTTTGCAGATGGTGGTAATGAAGGAAATATGTTTTATATTTTGCAAACTGCTATTTATATTTTTATCAAATATATATTTTAAATTTGCACTTTAAAATATTGTCTAAATATTCCTGAAGAACAGAAAAACTCTTCAACTAGGAAGGACTGATCCATGCTATTAGTTCTCTCCATGTTTTGTCTCAAATGTCTTTAAGGATGTTAGATGTTCGTTAAAGGAAGTATTTGTGACTGGAATGTGAGGGGTAGATTCAGAAGAGAAGGAAGATTTGAAAGATAAATTCATCGTTGTCCTGTCCAGGCTAGACCACGTGCTTAACACACCTATGGACATACAGGACCTTTGAGCCATTGAGCACAGTCACTTGGAAATTCTTGACAACGAGGTCAGTCTGAGTTAAATATATGCTGGTCTAGTCCAAAAGGTTTTTGGCAAAGCATCATTTATACTGGACATTCGTATAGTCATTGAAGCAGTTTATCAGCCTCTGTTTAATGTTAAAAGTGTCATTGCAAAGATCTCAAGGCTTAGTCTATGTAAACATTTTGTTTGGTGTAGTAAATGGGTTTGGTGTTGGTAAATGGGGGTCGTTTTTAAACATTTTAATCCAGTAAATATTTCTTGGGGAATTACTTTCAAAACTTTCAAAAGATATAGTTTATAGCCTTATTGAAATATTTATATATTTTATAAAGCACAAAAGAGTTCAAACACAAAAATGTCATTGCATTTTTGCAATTGTTTTTATAATAAATCAAATGACAAACAACATGCAGAAACACTGTTAGACAAAACATGCATATGTATAATTTTACTTTTTTTGAGGCAAAGCCTCTGTGACAATTTGCCCTCCTTTTCCATATTTCTCGGTTTGCAGATTAAATTATAATTTAAATGATTCCCAGGAACCCCCCCTCCAATTTTCATTCATCTGTGTGGTTCATCAGCCTCATCAATTATAACCGATTAAGCATTTTACTTTACTTTATATGCTTTCACATTTTCCAAAAATGGCCTATTTATTCTCTTAAATTCAGGGTTTTCAGCCATTACATATAAGATGTATTTTAGGGATTTTTTCTGTTTGATGCATACAGTACAAGCACAATGTTCTCTTTAAATTTTAAATTACTGTAATCTTGTGGTGTTTTTTCCTGAAGGTGTGGGAATCTCGACACAGAAACAGAGAAACTTTATTACATTTATATAAAATAAACTGGGTTGGGAAAACATATAATGAAAGACACACTAACATGAATAATCACAAAGATTAAAAAGTTGAATGAAATCTTTAGATATTGATTGCTTTTCAAGTTAGCACACCCTATGCAATTTACACCCTATTCATAATCATGTGATTATTACCCCCCTAAATGTTAGATATTGTACTTTATTGCCTTAAAGTGTTGAATTTTCAAATGGAACATATTCTTTTATTATTTTGGACATCGGAAAGATGTTAGGAAAGATGTGTATGATGCTTCGTTGCAGCTAATGATAAGCTACAGCTACAAAACACATAACGTTTTCATCTTTTTGCAAATTTCTGTACCTGACATTTTATCTGTGCTGTGGAGAACAAGTTCGGAAACTAAATGAACCACAACAGATACAAAGTGCGAAAACTCTGTGACCTAAATTTGATCACAGCATATAGACCACTAATTCATACAACACAGAATATAAAGAGTAATGCTTTTTAGTGCATTATTTTTATTTATAATTCATAATTAGAAATAATTCTTCAAGACTTCTTAAAGTCTTCAAGAGTTCTATTTGTCAGTGTATATATGATGGCAGAAAGTGAGGTTAAGATGTCCCCATCAAATTATAGTAAATATAATGCTAAACCATAATAATAAAGTGTTTCAAATATAAATTAAGTGCTTAAACGGAGACGTTAATGAGCCGCAGTAACACCGAAAAAAGTTATAATCATGTGTTGGAAAAACAGCAAGGAGGCTGCCTGTACATTTAAATAATTTATTAACAAAATTACAAACTATAACATCAGTTACATGCCAAATGAACTTGGCAGCAAAATAACCGTAAACATAAAACACCATTTTGGGAAAAATTAATAAAACAAATAAATGAGTAAACATACCGCAAAAGGCAACTCTTTAAAATATTAGTACAAAATAAAATATAAAGTAGAAAAAGAGTAAAAAGTACAAATAAAAGAAATAATAAAAGAAAAAAACAGTTGGATGGAAAGTCATTGCAAAGCAAGGCAAAAAAAGAAATGAATAGCAAAACACTTAACTGAAAACTATTGAACAAGGAAATTAAAGCGGCCCTAACACGCAGGGTTTATGGAAATCTCATATTAATCTTGAGTACCTATAGAGTAGTATTGCATAAGTCGTCTATTTGAAGAGGATTTAGTTTGATCACATTTCTAAAAGATAGATACAGCTGTACGATTACTTCCCAAATCATACGGCGCGTGCGGGGGTAGGGGTAGGCTGAACTAAAGCACATTGTCAACAATTCAAAGACATCAGTTTCACTCACCGCATGCGGTTCATGTCCGGCATCTTTAAGCGCTGGGACGGCTCCATATATAAGTTTCAAACGATCTCCAAACCCGGCATTATATTCACTGTTTATATAACATTCATCACCCAAAATGCAGTGAACAAACAAACACCTGAAGTTTGCGAACATATGCTCTCTCTCCTGAACACAAGTGACAGTGACGTCTGTGAATGCTCCTGCTCTCTGGGCGTGCCGCGTGCTTTTCCAGGAGAATTGTCCAATACGATACTAAGAAAATTGTTGCAAAACAGTTTTATATGTTCAATAAAAAACTTTCAGAAATACTACCTAATACGCCCAACTCGTTTTTTGACAAGTTGAACATGTTAAGCATGAGAAGACTGCACGTTTAACATTGTAAAGAAGTCAGAATGCATGACACATCATTGCAGCACCCCTTCGACGAAAACAAATAAGGGATAAACGCAGCAAACACCAAAACTTATAATGAAAAAGAACAAGCTACAAACAAATACGTTGTTGTACAAAACAACGCAAAAAATTAAAAAGCCTTTAAGTTCTTTGCTTAAATGGTTTAGAACAAATATATTTCAAACAAAACATGAAGCAAATAATTTTAACAAATCAAATACAAATCAAAAGGAACAAATTAGCACAATCTGCCAAATAAAGCCGACGGATGAGTCTTGACCAGAAACAACAAATAGAAATATCAGTCTGAAGTTTAAGAATAAAAGAATAAAAACAACCTCTATATAATATAAAATAGAATAAATATAATAAAAAAACGATAGTAAATAGAAACACTACTAAAAGGGGACATTAAGCAAACTTGCAGTCACTATTTTTCCATCCAAATGTTTTTTTACATTACGCGTCAGTGCAAGGCTCACCCTGCTCTGTAAACTGTAGTACTAATGTTGTCATGATCCCTATATCGCGCAGCTTCTGTGGATAAACTTTCTGCCAGTTTTGACACTGTGGAGTATGCTTCTTCTCGTTAGTCAGTGCAAAGAATGACAAGCTCTTAAAACGTGGGTCTAAGAGGCAGCTTGTATATAAATGCTGGTTGCGAGATTTCCCATCAATTCCCATCTCTAAGGGAGGATATCAGATTCTAGGAAAGTGACAATTAAAAAAAAAAAGTAAAATTACAACTAAATAGCATTTGGAGTGAAAGTAATTGGTCTTTTTATATATCATAAATAGATTTTTGTTGTAAATATGCCTGACAAGATTGTTACATTGAATAACAGTTTTAGGGGGGACTTCTGTTAATCAGGGAAAAATGTAAGTTATTTATTTTTGCTCATAAAAACAAAAATGCAATTGAATGAAACTGAAAACGTTTTCATTTTTTTTAACAACAACATTTTAAAGCAGTGTCACACTTATTGTTTATATGCTTAAACCCTTTTTTCATCTTTGACTCATTAACATGGATAAGGTGTGAATTTTTTATATTGGTTGATTTTTTTTTTACATTAAAGGAGCAATGTGGGGATTTTATGCACCTAGCGATGAGATTGCAAATTGTAATCAACGGCTCACTCCACCCTTCCCTTTTGAAGCACTACGGCTGCTCTCACAGATCAAACATCTCGTTGTGTTTTTACTTCTTTGCCGAAGGAGATGATGTATTCACAAACGCGTGATGTGGAGCAGTATCAACTGATAGTATAAAAAAACGGTAACTGTGTACACATTCATTTGCGAGTCATCTGCGGATGCATGCGGAACGTGCTACTTCTCTTTACCAGTCTCACACCCAGAAGACGCGGAGAGACGCATTCCTGTGCTGGGTCGAAGCCAGACATCGCTCATATGCGCCGGGGGTTTCAGTATCCAACACTAAAAATGCCCCATTTCTTAACATCATAAATAATATTATTGGCGGCACAGTGCTATGCCACTGCCCATATAACCAAAATGCCATGATCTTAATTGCAGAACAAGACTGTAAGATTGGTTATTGAATCAGGCTCCTCCTATCGAAGCATCGAATCTTCGACTATTCATGGTCACCCCTAATTCAGTTTATTGAAACCTCTTGTTTTTTTTATTCGAAACCTTTATTTGTTGTTTCAGTATCGGTTTATTAGCAATATAGAAATGCTAAGGAACTGGTTTCCGACCAAACTCAAGATATTGGTGTCGTTAAGCTAAAAGTAAAAATGTATTATTATGGAAAAGCAAATTAAAAATGAAAAGTTCAACCAAAAATAAAATTCTTTCATTTTCTCAGTAGTGTAAAGCAGTCATCGGACACGCCCGCGCCCAATTTAACTTCTGGTTTGTTTTTGTCTATTTTATTTTATTTATGTTCATATTAATTTGAATTATTTATTACTGTATAATAATTGTATAAATACCAGATTTGTTGAATTTTGTTGTATGTATACTTTATTACATAAACAATTTGTTGAATGGGTCCCGTAGTTCTGTCGCATTTAAAGAAACCGTAAAAGAAACATTTAAAGAAACCGTAAAAATATTGGTAAGACAAGTTGAGCCAAGTAACGGTTCTTCGCAGTTTCTTTTGATTGTTATCAGAAATAATCTACAAGCACTCTATTGGTTTTGAATGTGTAGCGGAAATTCAGTCGAGGGTCACAAAAGTGCATGTGCATGGTAACGTTCATTTATGTTGTCAAGATGAAGCCATCTATATGACTTCCTTATTAACGTGCATCTTATCGGCCTTGCAAAAAGTACAGTTGTTGTAACATGAAACGGTTGTAATCTCGTATAGTAATGGCAAGATAAGAAAAAATTCCCATGATTCTTCATGACTGCATTTGAAAAAAATACTATGGTACTACTATCAAAAATGTGGTGAAAAAACGTGGCCCTGGAAGGTTTTTTGGGGTTCCTGTTTCCAGGCTATTGTCAATGAAAGAAGAAAACAGGCAAAGCAGGCAGATATTGGCAGTCAGTGTTGCCTACTTAGTCACCATAGGCGCCATGAGTAAGCTATGTGTAAATGGGTGAGTGAGGGGTGGGGGTCACTCGCACTATAGGAGGGATTAACTCTGATTGGCTCACACTGGTCACATGGTCAGCCAGCTTGATTATTGTTCAAGCAGGGAGCAGTTGACTCGCGGGTGGGTGTTTCACATGGAATAGCTGCACAGCTGCAGAGGGAAGTGCGGAGTTGCCGGGGGAGCCCAAAATGGATATGGCCAATCTCTTGAAACAGTTCTTCCGTGAGTTTAGCCGCTTTTCTTCATATTTCTGTGTGAAAAAATGGTGAACGTTAATGGTGAAGGGTTTTGCTGAAAGAAAGTTTTTAGTTATGGGATTAGGAAAGTTTGAATAGCTTTTCTCCGTCCGAGCTGAGTGAGAGTTTGTCTGTAAACCCCCACCCCACACTCGCAAACACACACACACACACACACACACACACACACACACACACACACACACACACACACACACACAGACACACACACACATGCTGTCTATGCTTTGTTTTCTCACTTCAGTTTTTCTCTATTTGTTTTGAAACCGAACAAAAGTACCAAAATTGCTTGGAAATCTTGAAACTTGGCTTGGGAAGTCTATTTTTCCACTGTTAGTCGAGCAGCTGGGCGGGCAGAGCTTTGAAAAGCCTGTAATTGCACTTCACACACAGACACACACACACTGCAATCATCACAGTGTAAAGAATTCTAGTATTTCTTGTGCACATAAGTTCTCCTGTTACACTCAGCTGGAATTTTCTTCCCCAACACAATCCTCCTTTAATAGTTTGTTCTTCTCTTGTTTTTCTCTGGTTTGAGGGTGTTGGGGGGTCTGCTGTCGTAGGGGTTTCCTCATATTAGTGGGCGACGTCAGCTCTCTCTGGCGAAACACTGAAAGCATTGTGTCATCTTTACTGACTGAGATGATTGATGAAGCTCATATCTCTTTTCTGAGAGCTGCTGGCAGGAGGACATTATTACTTTACACAGCCGCTGGTTCCTATATTGGATTTGCTGTCATGTTTTCAAAGGCCTCATGTGAAGCAACTGATAGAACTGACTGAAATTTGTGCTTTTAAAGTTTGTCACAAGCACATAGAATTATTTATTTTTTCATAATGTGTTTGAGGTGGAGTTGTTCGTAATAAGCTATACAGGCATCGGTATCGCAGAGTACCAGAAAATATAAAGTATCAGTACTCATACTCCGTCTTTAATAAAAGGTCTCTGTGCATCCCTAGTCACAATGTAACGGGATTGACAATAACCACCATATAAACCATGATTATTGATACTGTGTTAATTTTACACATGTATGATAATATTGTAAACAATTCAGCACATATTAAAATTTGCGCCTTAAGAGCAGCAATGGTTACAAACTCTCTTTAATCCTTACATTCAAAATTTAGGAACGGTTTGTTGAATAAAGGAGAAAACACAAAATGAAACATTTAAAGAGTATCTAGCAAGCTAGCATTATTTGTTCATAATTTTTTTTTTAAATCTTTTGTCCATGATAACCATGGTGTAATGTTGGCGCGCCCTAGTGCTTGTAAGAACTTAAACTAGTTTGGGCGCCAGACAGGATTTGGCCTGTCAACTAGTATATAAAAAATAAGATAAAAAAAACACCAATTACAAATACAGTTCTAGTTTTTTGAAACCCATACACAAATGAATGTAAACAAAGTTTGGAGTTTTTAAAAAGAAATGCAAGAATTATGGGTGGAAACACAATTCACAAGATCAGTCAAACACAAATATTTTCCACCATTAAATGAAAAAGAAAGTAAATAGTTTCTCCTGAGGGGCTCGTAACTTAAATCAATGAACACAAACAGCAGATTCTCGTCCAACTCAAAATGATCCGAATAATCAGTCAAATGATCGCATAAAAGTAGGAGAAATAAAATAAAGGTTATTTAAACGGTATGACAGATAAGTGTCTAAACCAAACAGATTTTTAAATGTCACGAAAAAAATATGAAAGTGAGTATGTGAATGTGTGTATACCTTTAACCGCTGGCCAAGAATGGCTGGGAGTAGGGTAAACTAAGCATAAAAAGCCTATTTCGGAAAAAAATGGATAGTAACAGCGCTGTTTTGAAGTTTAAGTTACTTTTTTAATACAATTATTATGTAGAGCCGAAGTTTTTTGTCATGACATTCAATTTTGTTGATATCTTTATTACTATGTGCTGCTCTTCCCACCATAAATTCTCATCGGTCAAAAAAACTACTGGAAGTTAAACCTCAGCTGGCCTGTATATTTACATTTTTTGCTTTATTAACTCATTTTTGTATAGTGTGGATAAACAAAGTGTTTATCGCTGTAATCTTATTACATTTGTTTAGGACACTGTAAACAATATCATATCAAATCTTTGTGTGTCGAACACTCCTAAACTTTAAAGTTTATTTAAATGTATGCTATGTGCAGATGCCTTTTCCAGTCTTTGACATTAGAGATGCTGAATTTTCCTTGGATTGAATCTCAAACAGTTCTATTTACTACTTTTGTGTAGCTTTACTGTCCTGTTTGGATATTGACAGTTAGTGGTCACTGTAAACGGTTCATCTTTGAAACATTTACGGTTTCTTTAATTCATTAGATCATACCCTAAGAGACGTGTCCTGAGAGGTGGTAAAAGCTTTCTGCATCCTCTCGCTTTACTCCACTCACCGTTTCTCTCTCTTCCTGTCGTCCAGCCTTACGCTCGCAGCGGAAGTGCTCTAATTTGAGACAGATTTCTCCTCAGATCTTTGGAGCCCGTGAGGGAGGAACTGAGGAAACCGTGACTGTTGATTCACTGCAGCGTCAGCCCATCCGTCTGTTTTTCGCCACTTCCCACTCCGCCATTTATTTTTGATAAATCTTGTGCAAATGTTCCTCTTTGGAAAACACCACTAGATAACTCAGCTTTGTAAGTGGGATGGCACAAACACGGCCTTAAACCAAGTCTCCCACCTTTTTTCTTGTCACCCACACTTGTAGTGTAATAGATGCTTTCTGGAAGGCTGTTCATGATCATGTGGCATACGTGGATGCAATGTAACCTCCATTTGGCTGTGTGAAGGGCTCTCGACAGCTCAGCTCTAGCCAAACAAGCACAGATGTGCGACTGAAGCTATTTATAACAATAGGGTAGTTGGGGTGAATGGGTGAATCTCATAGAAAGTGTCAGAAAATAGTGCTGTTTAACCACATTTGTTTTCATTGCTGTACTAGAAATAAACATGTACTTTACAATTTCAAAATAATTAAAAGGATATATACAGTTGAATTATAAGTGTGCACCAGGGTAGTATTTGTTGTATTAATTTGTAAATGATAAAATGACTTCTGTAGGATAGTCATAGATTTTTTATTGTATTTTACAGGAGCAATATGGGGAAAAAATGCCTTCCTAGTAATAAAATATGCTTAATTTTGAATATGAAATAAACAAATATATCTACAATTGTAATTTTATTTTAAGGAGAAATATTGTGCACACCTGTTAGTTTGTGTTGGATTTTAAGGTACTTTTTGTTGTTTTTTTGCACATCAAGCGAGCATGTGTTGTCTTCACATAGACAGTGAGACTGCTGAAGAAAGGTCTGTGGTTTACAGTTGCTTCTGCTCCAGATCTTTTGATGTCTTGTCTTTCGCGAGTTAAAAGAATGTCTTGTTTTCCACTCCGCTCTGAGCTCAGCATACCAGATTACAAGTGAAGTGATTTTCTTTTCTCTTTTCAGTTTTTCCTCAAACCTTTCTGGGTTTATATTAACCCAAAACATTTTTATTGTCGAGCGTTGGCACAACATAGCTATTTTGTAAACTTTTGGTCGCACCTTTATGTTAGCTGTCTACGAATTTTATAGAAACTATTGTTTAGAGATGCACTAATTATAAATTTCTCCGCCGATACTGATATTCGATTATTTAGTGATATCTGTCAAGACCGATTCGGAGGACTAAATTAATATTTCCTGAACAATCTGAATGCTATTTCATATAATGACTTTAATATTGAACATCAAACTGGTGGTGTTGATTTTCGATATTCAGAGAACAAATTCATTGCATTTTCTGTTGTCTTTTGATTGACCGGACATATCGGCCCTGATCATCCGCTGTTTTGAAACTATCGTCCGATATTGTGAAAAATTGCTTTTATCGATGGATACGAATTATTGGATATATCGGAGCATCTGTAATATTTTTGGTTTAAAGAGTAAGTAACATATATTTTGTAAGGTCCAACTTAGGTTTATGGAGTGTCCAACAACAAGTTTATGTACATAGAAGGTGTAAAACACTATTATGTCGTAATAATAGGCAGTTATTCTTACACTACTTCTTGACTAACTCTCAAATGATTCATCCATCTATTCCCCTCCTAGCCATTAGCCTAGTGTCATGTGATTGGTCAGATGGTGTAGTCTGTTGTTATTGGTCAAACGCGTTCACCATGTGTCGCAAATTGAATGCCTACCATCATTATTGGATTATGGTTTACAGGTGGTTGGATATTATAGATATGTATAGATAGAGATGGCGGGGATTTTACCTTACCAGTTTGAGCCCGAGTCTGAGGATAAACAGATAGTTCGAAGACAAAGACGTTAGTAGATAACACAGTAGATAAGACGATAATAGTTTGAACATTTAAATAAGCCAAGTTCATAGCTAGATAAACAAACTGTAATACCCCAGAAATAACAGGACATGTTAAAGTTAGCGTTATATCCATTAGCTAAACACAGTATTTCCCCCTTTTTCCAGGATAGTCGTTTAACATATCCTGCAGTGAATGCCCCAAGATTTCAAGATTGCGCCATAGAGTTCAATTAATAGTATTATGGTTTTGATATCTGATACCACCACTACTGTACCATCATACCAAAAGGGCTTTGTTTGTATCTTTCGGCTCATTGTTTTCTTAAAACCCTTTTCATGATTGTTGAATGGAGTTGAATGCTATATCTGAGAACAATAGGACAGACAAAGAGAACAGAGGAAACAACTAATCCACCTTAGCTCATGTTGCATGCGGAGGAAAGACTCTGAAAATGAAGGGAAGCGGATTTCTGTGCGTGGGTGAAGAGGATGCTGAGCTTCAGAATTTAGTAATTTTAACATATTAGTAGTTGACGGCAGGTTTATGTTGAGATTGAGTTTACACACTAATAGAGAGACAAAAAAAGAGAGATTCACTGATCAACTGTCTTCACTAATCAAAATGCCCTGATTTCAAGACACACACCATAGCTCTGTGCAGTGTGTTTCTGTCAGTATCCCATCCATCATCACATTTTGGAACTGGAACTACTGGTAAAATATCTCATTGACTTATGTTAAAACAGGCAAAATCATTTCAACCATCTACACACACCTCAGCTTTGTGATTGGTAGTTTTGCAATGCGGTCTCACTTGACATTTTCAATCTTAAGATCTTCACAAATTCTTGATATAGGGATTCACCATGTTTGATGAAACTTTTTTGTGCAAAGTGCGTGTTTGTGTTGTCATTCTAACTAGTGGTTTGGTTGCTGTTTAAAAAAAGAGTCATTTAGAAGAACTGAAAGTCTGTCTTGTAAAAACCTAAGTATCATTTCAGTTTTCGTTTTTGAGTTGAGACTGTTTAGACTCGCTAATCCAAAAATTTAGTGTCTGGATCACCTTCCCTGTCTCGTGAAGCAACATCAGTCAGTCAGATCACGTACAAGAAAGCAACCTCAATCTACACATTAACACGTCGCACATCAGTGGCTGTTTTTAATAAGTTTGAATCCGCTTTTGTAGTTCTGCTTTAATTTACCCTTCTTTCACAACTCTAAATTCGTTCTTTTCTAGACTAGTTAAACTTGTGTCGTCAAAGGGATCACACACCCCGGGTTGACAGGCACCAACACGTCCACACACAGTGTACGAAATGCTCTAGTTACTACTGCTGATACACAGCATGTTTTCTCCCTGATCACGTTCACCATGCAAATTTCTGTGTCCTTTAATCGGACTGAGGTTTAGCCAGAGGCAAATAATCTTGCTTTGGGATTTCATGCATTTGTAATGCAAAGCAGATAGTTGAAGTCAACCAGAAGCTCGGTGTACATTCCACTGGTCCCGAGTTTTGATAAACATCTTGCTCGGAGCAGAAAGAGCTTTATGTTCTCACTCCGTTAACCTTTAACCTCTCACCAAGCATAAAGTAAACGGGGCCATTTCCTTTTGGAGTTAAAAGTGTTTCTTGGTTGTCCTGTGTGTTTTCTTCGACTAACATGGATAAATATCAGTCAAATTCATGTTTAATTGTTTCCTTTCTTCTGCAGAACCAACGCTCTTCAAAATATCTTCTTTTGTGTTCTGCAGAAGAAAGTCATACAGGTTGGAAATGATGACCGAATGTTTTTTTATCCCTTTAACATGATATCAATCACCACGGTTATAAATATCACATGTATTAACAATACACCCATAATACCGTCATAATGTAGCTCCGTAGTACATTTTGTGTAAGGTATGAACAAAGGATTCTCACTCCTAGAAGTGGACATTCTTTCATGATAACACTATTCACAAATTTTCACCAGTCCAGCCAACATAGTCAAAAGGCCCTGGGGTCAGATATTCCCCTTTAATCCTCCAACCAGACAAACTTGGCTTGACCCAACACGGTGTCCGGTCTCTATTGAGGGCGGGACCCTCAACAGCCTCTGTGAATCAACCCCAACACTCCCTAGCTCATGCCTCCCCCATGGAGGAGGAGGACGGGTGTGGTGATCATTCCAATGCATTGTGGGACGCCAGGACATTTGCATTAATAATTGAACTAGACCTTAGAGCTGGGAGTGAACTAGAGAGCGAATGTAGGGCTAATACTCTTTGAGATGGCATTATGTATCGCAAACATGATTCTGTTTCCTAAATTGACAATTATTGTATTTAAGGCATATTTCACCCAAAATGTTCATTATTTATGTCATTTAAACCTGTATGAGTTTCTTGCTTCTGCAAAACACAAAAGATATTTTGAAGAATGTTCCAAATTGAATCCCATTGACTTCCATTTTATGAAGACAAAACCCAGAGACATTTCTTAAAATATATTATTTTGTTTTCCACAGAAAAAACACACCCAGGTTTAGAATGACAGAATTTTATTTTGATCACATGATATAATTGAATCATCCGCTTATTCAAGGAGGCGTAAATGGACAACTACGGCTAGTCGTGTGATCTCTGATTGGTGAACGGTGATGAGAACATGATTTCTTCGCTCTAAATGGGCAGTTCTGAAACTGGATCGGTGCCTGCGTTTATTAAGAGAGGGCTCATTGCTCAAGCAGGCGGGAGCTGGTTTAGCTACTGTACCCCTGTCAGTGGGAACATAGGCATCACTGCACCGTAACATGTGTTTGGACAAGTTCTCCATTCACTGCCTGTTGATGCCTGTATTAAACTACAGTTCTCTTTAGTTTCACAGATAACTTTAACAAGAATGGAATAAGTGTTGATATAGTCTCTTCAGAGATGTCATATATCTGCACTCGTTTGATGTCAAATTAATTGATTTTCAAAAAAAAAGAAAGCTTTGTTTTATGTTGGATCCAATTATTACATGTACAATTATTTTTATAATCTCTATTTGTATGCATTAATACTTATTTTTATTATATACTTATGTGTATATACACGCATTTATTATTTGTTGGTTTGTTAATTTACTTTTATATATTTAGTTTAGTTACTTTTAAGCTAAAAAAAAAATGTATTGGTAGATGACAAACTAATATGCAAACGTGTCTTTTGGTGTGATGACAAAAAATTAGAAAAAACTTACAATGAAGATAAATCTCTCTTTTGGTATTTTATGAGAAATATTCATATTAATAATAGCAAAAGTTTGAAAACAAACTGTTGAAATTACATTTATATTATTAATATGAATATGTATCATATAAAATACCAAAAGAGAGATTTATCTTCATTGTTAGGTTTTTCAAAGATATTTATTTAAAATTAAGTTATATTTTTATTTATTCGTTTTTTTTTTTTACTAAATACACGTTGTTTTCAAATTCAATGCTTTATCATGTTGAATAATTGTGATTTCAATACTGGCCAATATAATGTCATAACAGTGCATTTTCTCTGTATGCAGGAATCGGCAAGGTGAAACGGAAAACAGGCATGCGGGACACGGCCTCCAACGCTGACGCTGACTTCTACCCCGACAACAGCGAACGTCTGTATGACCTGAACCTTCCCGCGTTAGTCAAATTCAGCTACAATGCAGAGCGGGAGGATGAGCTATCGCTGGTGAAGGGGACGAGGGTCATCGTCATGGAAAAGTGCAGCGATGGCTGGTGGAGGGGGAGCTACAACGGCCAATCGGGTTGGTTCCCATCAAACTATGTGACTGAGGACGCGGACGGATCGGCGTGCAACGACACGGGTGGGCTGTCCGAGAAGTTAGCCACTGTCGATTACAGTGTGAACGGCAATCGGGTGCTGAACACGGTACAGGCGCTCTACCCGTTCAGCTCGGGCAACGACGAAGAGCTGAACTTCGAGAAGGGAGAGGTGATGGATGTTGTGGAGAAGCCGGAGAACGACCCCGAGTGGTGGAAGTGTCGCAAAGCCGACGGTCAGATGGGACTCGTGCCAAAAAACTACGTCACTGTGATGCAGGAGTCGCACAACTCGGCCAGCATGGCAGGGCCGCCCACACCTGACTGTGACTACATCGAGCCTTCCGCCAGCGGGCGGTTCGCTGGTTTGCAGTGGTACTACGGCAAGGTGACTCGTCATCAGGCGGAGGTTGCACTCAACCAGAGAGGCGTCGAGGGAGACTTTCTCATCCGGGATAGCGAGTCATCTGTAAGTACAATTTTTTCGCTCGACTACAGTAGTTAATTTTTTTCTAGTGAACAGGTAAAAAAAAAATGATATTTTTAAAAGTGGGCAGCTGTGAAGTCATTGTCTTGGTTCTATTTTTGACATCGCGAAAGCAATAGCTCTGTTCCATAACCTAGAGAGCACCCTATATAGACAGAATTTCATTTCGTGTCAAGAGTAACACTTCCTGTCTTTTGTCTCCCTACAATTTACTTCCCAGCCCAATGACTTTTCAATATCTCTGAAGGCTCAGTCCAAAAACAAGCATTTCAAAGTCCAGCTGAAGGACAACCTGTACTGCATCGGACAGCGCAAGTTCAGCACAATGGAAGAGCTTGTGGAACACTACAAAAAGGCGCCCATCTTCACCAGCGAACAGGGTGACAAACTCTACCTGATCAAGGCTCTCGCTGCCTCCTGATCCCAGCGGGTGAATAAACCGGTTAACAAAGACTTCACATCAAGACGGTCAGATAGACTGGGAATATCAAGCATTCCATTAAAGGGAGGTACAGAGATAGAAAGACAGTGGACTCCCGTTTATTCGCTCGGAAACTTAATGTGGGAAACGCCCAAAGTATCAAAATACAGTATGTTAAGATCATAGGTGATGCAATGTATTTTGATGTCAACATGTATTACAGACTAAGTCTTTTTTGTTAATGTTCTTTTCATTGGCTTGTTTTTGAAAGTTCTTCCCACTTTTTTTACTGTCCTTTAAGTTTCTGCTGGTGAAGTTCAGGCGGCAGAAGTTTGTTCAAGACATTTTAAAGGTCTCGCATACTGTCGGTGTCTGCCCGCATTGCCTGAACAACACGCAGAAGTTGAAACTCTGCTATATTTATTAGGAATCATTTTTTTCTGCAAAATGCTCAAACAATAAAAGTGAGTGACCAAAACGTACTTATCGATAGATTTGTCACGATGTTCAGAACTCAGATTCAGGTAAAAAGAGAAAATCTTGTGTCTGTTTGTTTCCAAACTCAAACCAAGGTATAGTTCACCCGAAAAATGTATTTACTCAACCTCATGTTGTTTCAAATCTGTATACACTTCTTTGTACTGTTGAACAGTAAAGAAGATATTTAAAATAATAGCGTTCTGGGGCACCATTGACTACCATAGTAGTTTTGTCTCCTACTATGGTAGTCAATGGTGCCCCAGAACTGTTTTTTTACAAACATTCTTTCAAATATCTTCTTTTGTGTTTAGTGGACTAGTAAAATGTACTCATATTTGAAATGCAAGAGGATGAGTAAATGGCGACAGAATTAACATTTTTAGGTGAACTATCCCTTTAAGCGCCAAGATTGTTCTGTTATTGCATATAATCTAATTTAAAATGATGAGAATATAAGAGGGTTGAAATAACAGAAGTTATACTTCCCTGACAATCGAAATTAGTGCTACATATTACTGTTTGCCTTGACAACAAGTCCTACATTTATTGACGCATCTTGAAAACTGTCTGTAATTAGTCATGGTGGGCATGACAGCCTGTGCAAGAGCCTTAAAGAGATAGTTCACCCAGAAAGGAAGATTCTGTCATCTTTTACTCACCATTAGGTCATTTCAAACCTGTAGGACTTCCTTCCTTCTGCAGAACAAGAAGAATGTTGGTAACCAAACAACATTGCTCTCCATTGACTTCCATTGTATGAACGCAAAACCACATTTCTCAAAATATCTTCATTTGAATTTGAACCACATGAGAGTGTATAAATGACAGAATTTTCATTTTTGGGTGAATTAGCCTTAAATTACGATGCCATGGCTGTAGATAAACCATAGTGGTGCTTCTCTGAGTCAGTGTTATCTCAATAATGCTCTTTTCTAATGACAGCTGCGATCTACAGTCGTTGGCTTCACAGGTGTTTCTTTACGAGTCTACTTAGTTTGACGTGTGATGATTCAGATGGTCGCCTTCTCTGATCAACTTGATAGTCACTTTCCCAGATGAGCTTCTAGGGTCAGTGAATTGTCGTCATGCGTCATGAATGAAGCATTGTTAGCTCAAGTTCAAGGAAGAACTTATTTCACATGGAGACCCATCGAGCTGTTTGCTTATCATAACCATCAGCCATATATTAACCTGAGGAAAAACACATCCTTATCTGCCCAGTTTTACATATAAATGTTTATGGAGGAGCAGCACGCCTCCACGGGCACGTCTCTTGTTTCAACTTGGACTGAATATCTTCTGGGCTGTCCTCCAGCGGGTCATCACTACAAATATGATTACTTCTCCGGCTGTTTGAAGCCAAACTGGGGCGAGGAACGGGGATTTTCGGAGGAGTGTATGGAAAAATCGCAAAGTTTAGTTTGGTAAATATTATTGTTGCAGTGGAGCCATGCTGTGGAACTCAATGTGGGGCAAAAAAATAGATTTTGTTATCTGGGACAGTGGCTCAACTGGGTTTGTTTCAGGAATCAGATGTCTTATTTAATGTAGTCGGGGTTGTTCTCTTTTTTGTGTAGTTCTGGAGAATGAGGGCATGCCACACATCCTGTCTATGTCAGCATCTGGTTAGTTTTGATAACTTATTGCAAGTGACTGAGAGAGTTTGGTTAGACGTATTGCCAACAAAACATTGAGCTAGTGTTTACGCCTTCATTGTCAAATGTATTTATTTTGCTGTAACTGTTCACATTTTACTGTACATGGTGAGTTGCATTCTGTCGTCTGCGTTTAGAATTGTTCCGACCTTTCCCTATCTAAACAGAACCGAGACCTTTTTGTTTCTTCGAGTTACCAGTTGAGAGCCTGCTGCTTTAGGATGAGGAATTCTTTCCTTTATGTGTGGTCCATAGTTTGTGCTTAAAAATGTGCCTTCATCTCAGTTGCTGGAACCAAAGGTTTGGTGTTCCTCCAGTATCGCATCCCTGATATGTGACCGATGTGAAATCATGTCCTGTTCATGCAAACCGCCTGTTGGGGAACCGATCCGCTCTTCAACCTGAAGTTTTATTTGCCTCCTGACTAAAGTGACCTTACCGGATGGACCTTAGTCACGGTTGTGCCATAGTAAGAATTAGACCGGTCGGTTCTATGGGATGTACTGTATTGTAACCGTGTCGATTTGTCAGCCAAGGCAACAACTGAAATTCAAAATGAATGTGGCTTATTAAATAAATACAAAAAAGGTCTTTGACCGCCTCATATTAATAGTGAACGAAATATGCGTTTACGTAAACTACCCAGCAAACATCACTGTTACCTGTTTGAGGTGTTTGAAAGGTGTTGTTATAGGTCTTACCTGTACGTTTACTTTGCAAGGTATTATTGTGGTCGACCAAATCGCTTTGCTGTCTTTTCTGTTGGGAACATTACTGACTACGAGTAGTTCAACTTGCATACTTAACCTCATTTTCATCAGGATTGTCAAACAGCACATCAAATGCAGCCTTTAAAGATGTCATGCTTGGTCCATTGTGAAGAAGTGTGAAAAATGCCACCCTTTTCTGTCCTGTGATGTACATTGTGTCCCAAGAAATAGTTACCTTTTAACAATTTATTCCTGTGATCACCGTAATTTTGTTAGAAAATGGATTTTTATCCTCTGTGAATCACCTTAGTGGATTTGTTAGGATGGACTGAGTTGCATCTCTGACCCTGGAGCATGGGTATAATCTTATGTTTGGACTGAGTTTTGTCAGATCTGGAGGGGTTGTGACTCTGCTCGTAGAGTGAGGACTCTTCCTCATATGTAATGGGAGTTTATTAGACTGTGCAAAGAAATAAAACTACATCAATCTATGTTTGACATGTCTTTCATGCCATTCGGAGCAAACTGGCTGTGCCATAACACGGTTTTAAAACTACGTAGTTTTTATTTGATAGTATGAGGAGGAAATGTCACATTTGAACTACCTTATCTCTTTCCCCGCCATTGACGAGTTATTATGTCAATCTGTGTTTGTACTGTTGTACAGCAGGTGGCTCTGTTACGCACTTTTGGGAAAAGTACAGAATCTCTGAACCTAGAACATACACTCACCTAAAGGATTATTAGGAACACCATACTAATACTGTGTTTGACCCCCTTTCGCCTTCAGAACTGCCTTAATTCTACGTGGCATTGATTAAACAAGGTGCTGAAAGCATTCTTTAGAAATGTTGGCCCATATTGATAGGATAGCATCATGCAGTTGATGGAGATTTGTGGGATGCACGAAGCTCCCGTTCCACCGCATCCCAAAGATGCTCTATTGGGTTGAGATCTGGTGAGTGTGGGGGCCATTTTAGTACAGTGAACTCATTGTCATGTTCAAGAAACCAATTTGAAATGATTCGAGCTTTGTGACATGGTCCATTATCCTGCTGGAAGTAGCCATCAGAGGATGTGTACATGGTGGTCATAAAGGGATGGACATGGTCAGAAACAATGCTCAGGTAGGCCGTGGCATTTAAACGATGCCTAATTGGCACTAAGGGGCCTAAAGTGTGCAAAGAAAACATCCCCCACACAATTACACCAGCACCATAATTGCATTGATGAGAAATTGAACAGGTGTTCCTAATAATCCTTTAGGTGAGTGTATATATTTTATCTGTTTTTAATGATTGTTTTGTGTAATCTGGGTGGACTCTTTGACCAAGAATGTTTTATCTCAGCTGTTTAATCAAAGTGATGCATTTTGAAGAAACCTACCCACATCTAAGGGGTGATAAAAAAGAACAAATGAAGATAGAAGAATACAGTTTATTTTGCTTGAAACCAGAGACTCTGTTCTTTCATTTGATATATTGTTTGTTCATAAATTAATTGCAGAAAATGTACTGTGAGCCATCAAAATTGAGTGAAAATATAAAAAAAAACGCTGGCGGGCAACTTTTGTTTTTAAAAGGCTGGCGGGGAAAGAGTTAATTAACACAATGACTTCAGACACAAAAATACATCTTAGTCGTACTGAAAGGGTTTAAAACTTATAGTAAAGGACCTGGTAGAGAACAGTAAAAATGTCATGTGATCATTACGATCAAAATGACCCAAATACAGCCCCATGATTTCTCGACTCAAACAAAACGTGTACAAATCAGTAGGTAGTATTTTAATCACATTCAGTCTAGGAGAATTACATCAAATCAAATTCACATTGACAGGTTATCAAGTAAGAAGGTCCTGACTCCCTGTGGTCATCAAAGATCCATTGGCATTTCTAGTAAAGAGAAGGGGTGTGACCCCGGTGTCCTTGCCAGATTCCCTCCACTGGCCCTTGTCGAAACATGGCCTTATAATCCCCACCCTCTGAATTTACTCTCTCTCCTCGTCACCTATATGTGGTGAGCGCACTGGCGTGGTTGTACTGTGGCTGCCGTCGCATCATCCAGGTGGATGCTGCCCACTGGTGGTGGTTGAGGAGAGACCCCCCTCATATGATTCTAAAGTGCTTTGGGTGTAAAGCAATACACATTAAGGCGTTATATCAATGCCTCCATTCATTCAAGTCAACAGTCAAACACTGATGACATATTCATAGTTTTATGACAATCTCATAATACTATTTTAGTGTGTGGCAGCTGCTCCCCCTATCGGCCAAACATGAGAGCACGTCATTACAAACATGACAAATTAAAGACACTTCATTTGTTGACTTCAAATTTGCATGCCATTTTTGCATCCCTGGCTGTTTTTGCTATATAAAATTAAAACCCTTCAGAAACGGCAACAGAACCCATCACAGAAATTTTAATGATTTCCATTAAAATACCATTATGAACCATTGGCTTTCTCCATTATAACCACAAAAAAATCCTTTCGGTTCCCCTCTGCCAGATAGCATACCACCATTACAGTTTCTATTAAAACCAATACAATTCCCATTATAACCATTAAATGTTCTGTTGTGTTTTGGGCACAGTTCTATTTTTTCCAGCAGGTAAATCAAGCATCCAAACTTCATATAATGCTAAAGATACTGAGAAAATCAGTATAAAATTGAATATATCGGATTCCTTTGATACATACATACATACTGTACATTGTGCTCACCTTGTCAAACCCTCACTTGGTTTATTTCTGTAGTAGAACCACAGACGCTGTCTTTTGTTCATTGGTCATCCTGAATCAACTCACTGAGGCTTTCAGCGTTGCCATATCAACAGCCAGCTCTTCATATAAATCTGCTTATCACTATTTCGGACCTTTACTGCTGGTTATAACGGAAATGTCTGTGTGACTACATCAAAATAAAATTCTGTGTATATGCCCAAAATGTGTAACCATTAATTAATATCAAGTGAATCAAAGTGTATACATTAGAAATATTCGGTCAAAGGGATAGTTCAACCAAAAACCATCATTTAGGGCCTACTCACCCTGAAGTTGTTCTACACCTGTTTTCTGTGGAACACCGAAGATATTTGGAAGAATGTGAGACAGTCCTCGGGCACCAATGAGTACTAGCGATGTAACGATTCACCATGAGCAGGTTGAAAATTATAATATGTGAAGATTCAAGTCTGTTGAGACGTTATAAAAATCACAGTACATGTTTTGAAAAGCGGAGCCGCTGTTTTTCTCCAAACTTGGTAAATGTGGATATCTGATATTTCTTAAAAAATGTAGGTTAGGAAAAGCCCTGAGAAAGACTTTGTTTGTTTATATGAAAGATACTTTTGTCTTATTCATTTTTATTTGATTCTGGATTTGTTTTAAAACTGTAATTTATAAATAATAAAAGGGCAGTTGTTCATTATTTTTAATTTTCCTCAACTCTTTCTGTAAAAAACTGGGATTAAATGGCATCGTGAGTACTATAGTCGTATTTCCCAAAGTAAACGGTGCCCCAGAACTGTTTGGTTACTGACATTACTGCAAGTATCTTTCTGTGTTCAGTATCACAACTAACTTTAAATGGGTTCAGAACAGCTTGAGGGTGATTGAAAGATGACAGAATTTTCATTTTTGGGTGAACTATCCCTTTAAATACAATGCAAGGTTTGTAGACTGGCCTGCTGTTGAAGTACCACAGAGAATAATTTTGAGGTTTTTAAAATAAACATGCAGCACACTGGAATTTACTTTTACTGAAGAATGATAAAACCCAATAAGAATACAAGCTTCATATTTATTCACAAATACAAATAATACAAATGTTATGTGTATTATTTGTATTCATTTTTCCACCCACCGAGATCTTTGCCTGCTTTTAACATGTTCCCAATAAAGTGTATTTTTATAAATACAGTATATTTGTTTATTATTTAGCTTTAAACAAACTAATTATTTTCTGTGGTAAGGGCTGTCACAATATCAGATTTTCACTAGTCACTAGATGACTATTGAGATGCTAGATAATATTATTGCCATGTCTTTGAAATAAAAAAATATGTTTCAAATGTTTAGTATTAACAAAATATCAACAATCACAGTTATTTTTAATACGAGTGTATTGCGACCCCTCTGGTCTGTGGTAATTGACAGCCGGCCACTGGTGCCGTTGTACTAAACCCAGAATATTTCTTTATAATCTGTTTGTGATTCCTATCACTCCAACTCTCAAAATCAAAAGCTGTATACTGAATCAGTGAAGTTGTAAGGCATATAATATCGCTTCATGCTATGAGATGTCATTAAAAGTACAGTGCGTCTGAAATGGCTCCTGGCAGATGGGTCATTACTTCCATGCGGATCCACCAGTGCGGCTCCATGGGGTTGTAGCGCGTGTACGGCCGGTTCGACGTGATGGCGTCTGTGATGTCGTCTAAAACAGGCTCTATTTCACGCTGACCGCTGTTGCAGTACGAGCGCATAAGGGCCATGTTCAGATCAAAGTGGGCCTTCCCGTAATCTTCCTGAACACCAGAAGGCGCCTCCTTCCACATCTTCTCTGCTGTTGACGTCACTATGTCACGTGTGAGGATGCCTGTGGCCACGATGAAGTTTCCAGGCTCGACGACAGACACTTTGACTCCCCACGCCTTCATTTCATACCGGAGACAGTCCGAAAAAGCCTCCACTCCGTATTTAGAAACGCAGTAGGGAGATCGGAGAGCGTTTCCCATTCTGCCGTACATGCTAGCCATGTTCACCACGCGACCTGCGAACAATTAAATGAACGAAGTTATAAAAACGTTTAAAGAAAAACTATTTCGTTCCAATTTTGTGGAAATACAGAACGTTGAGTTCTTTGGGTGTAGATTCAGTATGGGTCTGTCTAATGGATCTTGAAAAAAAAATTATTTTGGAAGGAAAAATCGAGACGATTCTTATGAGGAGAAATGTGAATCTTTGATGGGCCACAAATTCTAAAGTCCATTTGTGCTAACCAGTTATTAAGCGCTGTTCAAACATTCACTAAACCTTTAAACAGATAGTAGAGGAAAGTAATTTATTTACAGTCGTCATTCAAAACCTGTTTTTCAAAACCTTTCTTACTTCTGCAGAACACAAAATAGGATATTTTGAAAATGTTGGTTACCAAACAACATTGGCTTCCATTGTATGAACACAAAACCACAGAAACATTTCTCAAAATATCTTCTTTTGTGTTCCTCTGAAAAAAAGTCATGTGGGTGTATCTTAGCCTGCATCCAACAGTTTCTCCTTAAAAACTGTGTCAAACCTGTTAAAACATTTTACCTTGAGCCCTTCGTATGAGAGGCAGAAAGGCTTTGGTTACGCTGATGGTGCCCCATAGATTTACTTCTGCAACCTGCTTGTATGTGTCCATAGTCGTGAACTCCACCTCACCGAATGTTGAGACACCAGCGTTGTTTACAACAGCCCACAGACCTGCACAAGATATGAACAAAAGATTTGATTTCACCTTCAACAAATTCCAACCACCCGATCATGTTCCTGAAAAAATAAACCATAACCTTTCACCGGGTCTTCCAGGTTGGCTTTCACAAACTCAACGGCCTGGGAGATCTGCTCCTCACTGCACACATTCAGTTGTACAACCTTCAGCTTTTCTGAATGAAGATTTTGCAGAACTTTTGCACCGTCTCCATCCTAATGAGACACAACACAAAAAACAGAGAAACTGGGGACGGGGTCGGTGGTATGAAATTATAAGATCGTATTATTTTGTCGGCTTGGCAAGTATGGTATACGTAATTTTGAAGATGTTTTGGAGAAGATCAGTTGCGGGTATTCATACACAATGCAAGAATGTATGGAGCAAAACTCTTGTGAAATATGTTTCCCCCTTTACAGTTCCCACAATTGTGGTCAAACAGAAGCCAAAATGTGTTACACGTTGCGTTCTGCTTCTTGATTTCGTAATCCTAAATGATGTTAATGTATTTTCTGCACAACTAGAATTACCTTTAAAAGACAACCCGCAAACACTGTGAAACCAAGCTTATGGAGGTGCTTAGCCAATGCATGTCCAAATCCGCTGTCACACCCTGTGATGAGTACAGCCTTCCCATGCACCTACATCATCACACACAATTCATTGAGAATTAGTTGCCAGTTAAAAAAAAAGCTTACAAGATCGTTTTTTTATCAAAAAATATTATTGAGTATTCCATAACTTGAAATTCAATGCATTTACACTATCAATTGCCATTCGACATTGCATTAAGAACAAATATCTAATATCAATTCATCACAAAAAACCTGAAAATGCATTCTTTGGCACATATTGTTTTCTGCACAGATGCAAAAACTGTTACAATTGTTGCATTCATGAATTTCTGATTCATATCTTAGAAGCCTGCACATTGTGCTAAATACCGCCGCTTTATAAAGTTTCTATGCATGTGTGCGCGCACGCTGTAATGTACCTTTACAGTTCCTCTTGGCAGTCGAGGCATGGCCACGTACACCACGAACAGCGCGTACATGAGCACTATGCATTCGGTGACGCTTGCCTCCGGGAAGCCGCAGCATCGCGCGACGAAGTTGAGCGCGGACGGCAGACCGAAGCCGAGGATGAGCGTCAGAAACACCGAGAACGCGACGAGGAGCGCGCATCTCACCACCGCCAGCGCAGCCATCTTGACCAACTGTTGTTGACAACGCTCGCGGAGGTGGGTCCTTATACTCATTAATCATGAATTATGTAGGATGCAAATAAATGCATACGTAATCTGAAGGGGAGGAGCCATGGTAAATGAGGAATTTATTACATCTGTTTTTTATGATTTACCTAAACAAATACATTATTCATTATCAACTGTAATGTTTTATGTACAGTACACACAAAATTGTGTTCATATAACGCATGTTGGGATGCAGTTCCACCAAGATCCACGGAGTGACGGTGCTTGCATCTAATCATGTGTCTAAACCCTGATACAGTAAAGAAAACAGCTCATTTGTCCTTTAGAGCTCAAAGTCATTGTCCTGCTTGATTTTGTTATACTTAATGATGTAAATGTATTTTCTGAACTGTTAGAATGGTTTCTAAAGTGCACTGGATTTCATCTACAATAATACATTGTAGCTAATAAATTAAATAAAAGTTTTTTTTAAAAGACTTTATTTTAAAGATGAGGGACGCGGACCGTAACACTGGATGAAATTGAAACAGAGATACAAAAGACTGAGAAAATATACATTAAAAAGGTGAAAGGAACAAATGAATACATGCACAGTTCACAAAACGGTAACATCAGCTTCACACAAGGTAAAATCAAAAAAAAGTTTTAAAAAATGGCTTAAAGATAATAGATTTTAGGGAAACGTTTGTAAAAAATGATGAATATGGTTTAAGGAGGCAATATTAAAAAATTATTTCTTAGAATATTTTTTTTAAGTGCTGAGGTTGGCAACAATATTATTTAAAAATTATTCATTTGGGGGCTTTTTGCCTCAAATTATAGACGACTTCGGAAAGATTAAACAACGCTGATCCAGAAGAACTTCCTATTTCCGTTTTTTTATCATCGCACAAACGTTTGAACAAAATCCATCCAACAGAACGTTAATTGCCAAATTAAAATGTTAAACCAATATTTTTAAGATTTTGTTATATGTATATAAGATTGAAAAGTAAAATAAAAAATGAAAGCGCTGCTGGACCAGTGTTTAGATTTTCTGAAGTGGTCTATTCAGTACAGTAGGGAGATGACAGGAAGTGAAGTGGGAGAGAGGAGCGGGCTGGTTTAGAAAAGGACAAGGGGCAGGACCTTGAGATGCCTGAAAAACATTATTAGTTAATTTAAACTTTGTTCACAGAGATGACCTAAAAGTGCCAATAAAATGACTATGAGAAATAAAAAGCAGTCAGGTGGTTGACCCGAAAACTCTAAAAAACTCCCGTTATAAATCCCAAAATTTGCTTGGGAAGGTTGAGATTCTGACAACTCACAAATGCTCCAAAGTGTATAAAAAAGAAAGAATAGGGGATTTAGCGCAGTGTGACAGTATTACATAGCTGAAAGAATGCGCTCACTTGCTTCCCAAAGGACTGTAACAGTATGTGTCTATGCTTTTTTATTTTACTCTGTAGGTCAGCATTAATGGTGTCAAATTGCCTTTCGACAGTTTGTTTTTATTTTAGGAAAACATCAAGTTTTTTCTGAATGTTGTCAAAGGAGTCCATTCCCATGTAGTCGGCCTGACCTTGTTCCCACTTCTGCTTGCGCTCTTCCGAGGTCATGGAGGACAGATCGTGCTGTGCAACATCCTCCTGTGGACAAAAGAAATCAAGAGTATAAAAAATGATTTGGTAATCTTTTGGTTCTTTCCAGTTTAAAAGGATCATTTATAAATTGAAAAAAAAGTGTTTTATATCCCAGTTTGCATAATGTATGCCTCTGAAAGAAAGAATTGTAATAATTAACAGAAGTGGTGAAGAATTTATGACATATTAAGAGTTTTTCCTCTCACTGTTGTACATTAAGCCTTTCCAATCTCCAGGAAAATACATGCTTATAGTGCACAGAAGGTTAATATCTGTTGACGTGTTACCTCACAGCCGGAGTGGAAGGGCAGGTCTCCATACGCTCTGAGCAGCATGGGCACGACTTCACTACTGTAGAGAATCCACCACTCCACGAGGAAACTGGGGTGAGAGGTTGCGTCCTGGAGTTCCCCTCGCACTCTCCTCTGTTTGGGGTCATAAGTGTAGCTCCATGGCTTTATCTGCCCCAGGAAGTGGACGACTTTTGCATTTGCGCCATATCTAAGCACATTAGAGCAAAAAACGTCTTACGGTATGTTTTCTTTTGGTCCTGTAGTGCCATGAGTGCAGATCATATCACGGATCTTTAATTCTTTAAAGTTTAAGTTCTTTAAATGGGTTTTGCCTGGGTGACGATCTTTTCATTCAAAGTCATTTCATAAAACAAACAAAAAATAAAAGACATCTTTAAAATCTGTGGATTTGCCTTAATTCATGTTTATTCACCTGCTATTTCATGTAGTCATATAGCTGCTAAAAACAACCCAGATACGAACACCTGTTTTTGTTTGATGCAATTTTCAAGGCGAAAATTCCTAGATTTTGTCATATGCTAGCTGATGTCATCCCAAGTCTTTTTCTGTGTTTTAGAAATGAAGTATCTTTCCCCGTGCTGTGTGAATCAAAGAGGCCCAAAAGTTTCCATTTTGGTCTGTCTATGTCACTTCTCCAGAGATTTTTCGAGGAGAGTTAATTCCCACCCTCGTGCTCTTATACCCTTCCTCTGTATCTATTCCTTCTTCAGCCCTTTACGACAGTAACCTGATGTTACAGCATGTACAGTCTTCATGTGACCCGAGTGTGGATCTTCTTACAGTCCCGTCCCGTCTTGAAGGTCACCAGAGGCCAACATCAATGATACAGCGACGTCATAACTAGCAGTGCCACTTGTGAAGTGCTAAGCAGAGTGTTACTTACTGTTTAAATGCTGGAAGGTAAGTGTAGATTGCTATGCTGCTCATGTTATAGACGAAAGGGAGATGTTTGGTGATGTCAGCAGTTGACCAGTCACAGAAGAAGCCGTTTAAGACTCCTTGGTCCCCTCCTGTTGTACAGATGACACGACAAATTTTCTTTAATTAGAATCGAATTTACATTACATAGGCCAAGATCTTGGCAGTTATTTTTTTCAAAGAAACTTTAATAGAAAATTGATTAAAAAGTAAGTTGTAAAGTGATTAGGATGTAAATGTAATATACACACACCAACTAAAGAATGAAAAGATAAACTCCATGCTCTGTGGTATAACATTTTGTAATATAACATTTACTCCGGGGGGAAGGAGGGCTCTTGTGCATGGCACAAAATCATTCTATTTAATACTCTGCACAAGCAATAAGTTACATTAAGAAAAACATCTCAAATAATACAACATGGACAAAACAAAAAAGCATGCGGGTTTAACACTGAAGAATTCAGAATCCTTCCCCGGCGCTTCCCTTATACAGGTGGCTCAATAGACATTATTGGGGTCTTTAGTTGTTCATTTTGAGAGGATGAGCTGAACTGTGCAGGAATGCGCACATGTCTCTCGTTGGCTGATGTTGGCAGAAGATCACAACAGAACCGCATAATGGCCTCGGGTCATCAGGACTGCAATAACCGAGTGAATGGAAAGATGCCCATTGGGTTCAAAGTCCCAAAGAAAATCGACCTCATTGCTGGTGTGAGAGCACACAGCTTTGTCTTTAGATATTAGTGTTCTTGATGCCAAGCAATGCTGGAAGTGATTCGGCTGGTTTGTAAGTTTGAACTGAGAAGTTATTGTACAGTACATGAGTTATTTTCTGATGAATAAAACCCAGAGACCAGGAGTTAGTGGTGTGGCTGAGATAAGCATACATTTTGGAGGTGTAATAATGCTCTGATCTCACGATTCGATGTAATGAGTACATGGCTATTATTGTTTCACAGTATTTTGAACAAATTGTACAAAAACTAAACTAAATTAAATTTACTCTGACTTATTTTAACACAAATTTAAAACAAAGAATTAATTAAAAGAAGATAAACGCCGAGAGAGAATGTCTTAAAGGAATAGTCCACCCAAAAATGAAATTGAATCCATAATGTGACTTTCTTTCTTCAGCTGGACACAATTTGAGTCATTTTGATATAAGTCCTGGCTTTTTCCCGTCTTGGTAATGGCTTTAGATATCAGCGTGTTTGAAGCTCCAAAATGTGATTATATCTGGCATGAAACTAATCCATACGGTTAATTCATGTCTTCTTAAGCGAAAAATAAAAGTAAAATATTTTGAGTGTTGGCATTAGACTTTAAACATGTATAGATGAGAAAACTTCACACGTATTGGTGGCACTCCGGCTTAACGTGTCTCAAAGATGAATCTTATTGGTTCTTGTGTAGTTTTCTCATCTATATCTAGGATAGGATGAGGGTGAGTAAATTATGAAAAATTTTTGGGTGAACTATTCCTTCAAATGGATACACCCAAAATGAAATTTCAGCCATGAATTACCCTCCCCCCAAGTCGTTGCAAATCTGTATACATTTCTTTGTTCTGTTAAACACAAAGAACGATATCTGGAAGAATGTTCGCAACTGACATTTCTGGGGCATCATTGACTAGCAGGAAATATTTAAATGGCACTGAAAGGTGCCCCAGGACTGTTTGCTTTCCTAAATCCTTCAAAATATCTCATTTTGTGTGTGACAGAACTACTATGGTAGTCATCGATGAAATGTCAGTTGCTAACATTTCATCAGATCAAAGAAATTTATACAAGTTTGGAACAACTTGAAGGTGAGTAAACGAAGACAGAATTTTCGTTTCTGGGTGAATAATCCCTTTAAAACTGTACATGAACATTAAAACATTGTATATGTTGATGCAGGTCAACCAATGTAAACAGACAACACAGTGTAACGTAAAACAATCACCATACCTCTAAGATACATATTTTACATTTTGTGTCGTGGTATGCAATTTGGCTTGTTGAGACATTTGCTATTAATATTTATAACAGATGGGACAAACATGTCATGGGATTTAAGGGGCTGGCACTTCTGACATGGGCTAGATAACAACCTTCATAGCAACCCCCAGAATGTCCTAGCAAATAAATACTACGGCACAGCCATATATAACATAGAAATTCAGTTCTTTACTGCCACACAACTATGGATTTTGTATGAGCGGGTGCCATGAGACCTCAAGTGAAGTTCAAGTCATCCCTGTTATGACTACAAACAAACTAGCCCTAAAAATAAAGCAATCATTACAAATTACCACAATTAAAGCATTGACGTGCAGCTGAAATGAGGCTGAAGATGAGGACAGCCAGTGGTCACTTCTTAGCCACCACAGGTAAAAATAGACTTAATAGACTCCCTTTGGCCCCCCTTGACAAGACTGTGTAGCATTTACATAAAAGCCCAAATGAGCCTTTAATGGCTCATGTAGAATATCAAAAGCATGATGTAGAGTGTTTTAAAGAGGTTTCAGTCTCCATAATGTGAGCATTCTCAATTCATCCCAGAGCTCACCAGATCCCACCCCCAAAATCCTGCAATCTAATTGGTTCCTCATCGGTCACGTTCAAACTCACAGCCAGGTCCACAAGAATGAGTCCACTGTCTCGCTGAGGTGAAAACATGGCCAAAAAAATCTGTGATGAATCCAACTGCCCGCAGAAATTATTTTCCTTTCAGTCACCTATACCAGCTGGCATGTGTGAAGCATTTGTCTTCTTATCGAATGAAGCTGCATGCTCTCCTCCTGTTGGCCAAACGAAACCCATAAAAGTTGCCTAACAAACAACTTTGCCAAGACGTGGCTGTAGAAAAATAGCCCTTGGCTCCTAAATACAAGAAAAAATCGACTTGCCTTGAATGGGTTTTTGTTTGTGGAGCGAGTCTGGGCCAAATTCCTCCTGCTAGGCCTATGAACATTTCCGAGCAGCTGTGTTGGGCAATATCTGCGAGGCTCTGTTGTGTTTATTCGCTTGAATAATGAAGTGAAGCAGATGAGGAGAGGCGGTTTGATTATTACTGACACTATGTGTAAAGTGAACACATGTCAAAATATTGGGCGTGTGCTCATCTTCAAAGACATTTCAGATGTAATGGAGAGCTGGAATGATGACTGCAGTTTGCAAACTTATTGAACAAACTTTCTTGATCAACAACGGCTTTAGATAGGGACCAGAAATCACCACAGAGATACACATATTGTTATTTTTTATGAGCTGTGAACAAATGCCAGGTTATCCAGATATGCATACTGTATGGATTACAAGAACGTTTGTGAAGGCATGTTTTGACGTGTTTTTTTTCTCAGTCACACAATATCATATCAACACTGTCAGGAGGAACCCTGTATGTGCAAAACCACTACACTTGTTGTCAAAGTTGATATTGTGGCTTTATGAATTATATTATTTACATTTCACCAAAATCAAAATGAAATAGATGTTTTTGTTAGTTTGTTGAACGTTAGACACGTGTTTTGGCATCGTGGTTGCATCCGAGGCAGTACAGTAAGTGCATTGGATTGTACAGTATGTGGGTGGTCAGGTTTTTACCTATCAGTGTAAAAATGTCACCTATTCAACTTATTAACTTTAGTGCAAACACTGCTTTATATTTTGCCAACATTTGCATTTAAAATATATTAAACTGTTAAAATATTGCATTTAGTATAACAATTAAAAAATCAAGTTTAAAGTCATAATGAAACGGAAGTAGCGATTGTTTTTTCTTCTGTATCGTGACGTATACCCGAGTGAAACGACATCTGAAATGAGAAAAAAATGTTGAGAGGGGCTTAATTTCGTTTATCGAGTACTAATTAAAAATTGGGTGTTGCCAACAAAATGGAGTCAGATTTGTAATCAATTTTGCAATCTGTCAATCATTGCAGAACCGCCCTCACGCCATTCCTCATGACTACAAGTGAAAAGAGGTCATTTCGAGGGGGGAGGAGCTTAACATTTTTGATTAAAGATTACAAATGCAAATTAATAAAAAAAAAATACATCATTTATAATGAAAACTGCAACACTGTAATTCAATTTGAATAGACATTTTTTATGTAATGCCGACTTTAATCTATTTCAACTTCATTTATAACGCGGTTTAATAACATATATTTAAGAAACATATATATTCAATTTAACTTCCTTTGAACTTAATGGTTTTTGGCAGATTTTTTAAAGTTTATTAGAAATACAATTCAGCAAATTAGTGACTATTAATTAAACCATACATTTAAATACAGCTTTCCTGTAGCTCAGTGGTAAGAGCATTGCGTTAACAATGCAAGGTTGTGGGTTCGATCCCAGGGGATTGCAAATACCTATGTAAAATGTATAGGATAAAGCAATGTAAGTCGCTTTGGATAAAAGCGTCTGCCAAATGCCTAAATGTAAATGTAAATACAGTAAACCAAAAATTTAGACCAAGGTGCAACTATAATATAAAACTTTCTGAAATTATTTTCTGTGGTAATAAGCAACATGCCAAATAAGCTGACGACAAGTTTGAATTAAACGTGTAACACAGAGAAACGAATAATGATGATGGTTTACTCACCATCAAAGCTGCCATGCACTGTACAGTACTGGAGAAGTTTGCCGTATGTTTCATTAGACGGCCGGAACACAAACACACCAGAGTTAAAGCAATCGGGCCAGCCTGGATCCGGCGCTGCAGACAACTCCTCTCTGTCAAACAGCTCATCTATGTTTGATACAACCTACATGACATCATAGCAAATTATACCCAGTATAACACATTTCATTATCAATTCCAAAAATTTTCCACAGTTATCATGATCCAGTTGATTTCCGATACATTGATGTATTTACGGAATATCCAGTTTTATTGACAAATGGAAGTAATGGATTGCGAATGCCACATTTTCTGGAAGCGGTTTCATGTTAATGCTAAGGTTAAGTCTAAGTTAAATGCCACGGCTTTAAATTAATGGTGTAAAATGACTATTGATTTATGTGCGTAATACTCACCAACGTGTCTGCGTCCATAAAGACACATTTAGAGTAGTGCGTGAGTGTCCAGCAGTGCAGTTTGGTAAACGTGACACCAAGATCAGGTCTCTTCATCATGGCCAAATGTGCTGTGTCACCACTGTCCATCACATCCACCAGCCTGACTTCGTCATAGATCTTATGAAGCACAGACCTTATGAGATGAAAAAAGTTAAAAACTGTTAATCACCTAAATTGAAGTGTTTCCGTCTGAACAAGCAAACATCCCTCATTGAACTGCGAATCGGTACAGTTGTGATGATCAATTAAATGGTTTGCAATTGAATGGTCTGCATTTTATTAAAACTCACAATGCAACCCCAGTTTATAGCTTTGCATAAAACGGATTATATATCTGCATTTATGCATATTCAAAGTTAGCAGATAAACATGCACCATATGAGGTTTTAGATCAATGAGGCCAAACTCTACTTTATAAAGAAAGTGCACAAATGCAATTAAGATTTCTAGTGAATACTAACTAGAAGCTTTCATATGGTACAGTATGGCTTACAGTATAAGCTTCCTCGTCTTTATTTTGTTCTTTTAAAAGTGAGACAACATATGCAACTGAGTTGCAAAGATGATTAAAATGTGTAATAGAAATGACATTCAACTCATACTGTAAGTGTAACTAAATATCCTCCATTTTGTACCTGGACTGATCTGACACATGTGGTCCAATGAGCACCACCAGCATTTTGGAAGTCTTGTGGTTCCTAAGGGATTTCCCAAGCACCATAGCTCCCTTTGCATAGCTATCGTTTGTGGCTAAGGTGACAAATGCCTGTTCTGTGAAGGAAATGGGAAACGTTACAAAACAGCATTACGTCGACTGACATACTGTGTCTAATGAATTTGATTTGCGTGATATTGCTAAGTAATGAAAGTGCAACACAACCGAGTTCTACGTCTTTGGTGGCACTCCCTTTAAATATTTTTAACATATCAATACTTGTCTTGAATATCTACTGCGTTCTCACACTTTAGCATTTAAATATAGCAATTGGAGTATATATCAGTGTTATGTAAATCAGAACCATGATGAGTTAATGTAATAATGAGCAAGTTTGAACAAGCTTGACCAAATTTGATTTCATTAAAATAATAAAAAATACATAACTTAAAACTTCAAGACTATGCTTAACTGTTTAAATTAGTTATATCTGCTCTACCCTTTAACCTTAAATCTGTCTTTGAGAAGGTCTGACACATGAAACATCAAGGCAACGAAATTTACAACCTACGATGTTGCATAAGCCATGTATTCGCATTACACACTACACTCAATTTACACACAAAGTAGTGTTGATAAGCAAAAACCCATGTTAGACTAGAAATCATTCAATAAACTGCAAAAAACTAAACTTATCATAAAATTGACATGACCAGCACACTAAATTATATCGTAAGCACGAGCACAGAGGAGTTCATAGCAATAATGAAATGAATTGCATAAACTGACTGCGCAAACATTTGTATGTTGTAGACAACAACAAAAATATTCGCAACAGGAATTTAGGCAACTTGGAGGCGATGTTTGCGAAACGATGCTGCTGCCAAAAGATGACAGACAGTCTAGACCTTCAACTGCTTTAGTGCCACAAAATCTGCATTGCGAATACATGTCAGTTCCGATTCTCACAACTCATGCATGCAAACATAACCAAAATTACGAAAACTTTAACCTATGAACCTGATGAAATACGAATATGATCAATACAATGAACATATTGGTTGCTCTATTTAAGACAGAACAAACCCCGCAAGCCTCCTATAGAGGTGTGTACATACATGTTATTTAAACAACATACTTGTATAACTTTTTACTGCTATTAACAGGTGCTACGGAGGTCCTTTATATCTAAACTTCATCCTGGTTGTGTAATGTATGTATCGTCACATACCTGACATGATTGATATTTGTAAATCAAAGATACTTTGTAGCTCGGTCCGCCAGAAGAGCAGATTGGCTTCAATTAAAGAGACTGAGATCATTTATTTCATCGTGTAACTACGTGTAACTGCGAGTCACGTGATCGCAAAGAGCTCATGCGGACACGTCCACCATTGGTGCATTCATGTAGGGGCGTTGCTTCCAGATGGAACTGTACCTGGAAAGTTTGACAATTAAGATTTAGGTTAAAACGATTGAATGGGCAGAAGGATTTTTGTATTTTTATATTCTATAGTTTGCACTTATTTATTTGGATTTTGTATGAAGTATGTTCGAGTCTGTTTGTTAGCAAATGATACTAAACAATACTCAATGTTATAAAACGTTGTCTAATGGTGCTCACATCAATGACACGGGTTCTAACGTGTGATTTAGTTGTTTATTGCGCCCCCTATTGGTCAGATTGTGGTATTGCGCATTTTTGGTCAATCTAAATATATGAAGGGTTTGGTTCCAAAATGAGATAACTCCGTTTTTAAAGATTTTCAAAAATCATCTTATTATGTTATCATGTTTTTATTGTGTTTTATTGAGTTAGTTAGCTTTATTAATTTAATTATTATGGCGTAAATCAAACTAAACAACTGCACTTTGATTGATATTAATTGAAATGCACAATACAATTTTTTTGGAAAATCTTCATAAACGGAGTTCTCATTTTGGAATCAAACTCTTCATGTGAATTTAATAGGAATACATAGAAGAAATTACATATTTACATATTGTAAATACATATTTTTCCCCTGATGCTCATTTGTCTTTTTTAAAATGGAATTAAAAATAAAAGAATTAGAAAAAATTAAACATCAACAAAGATATTCCTGTACAGTGCAATTTTTAGTTAAACGATATGTTAGAATAAGTATATTTTAAGATCAATGAGCAGTTCAGAGATTATGTTTTATATTTAATGTCGATTAAATATGTTAAAAAGGGAAAAATATCAAAACATATCTTTTTCAGAAGTTAACGCATTAAATGTTGGAGCTGCGATTAACTGCGCATGCGTGCAAATGCAGCTCAACCAACCCTGGATGATTTACAGGGTGGAACATGTTACTGAAATTGTGACTTTAGGCTCGATACAAGTAAGTCTTATGTGCTTGAAATCTTGTCGAACAGATGCAGTGCTGCCTCACGTAGATTTTATATTCATCACTATGTAATGCTTTGTAAAGTTTCATCCAATCGTAACGTGTGAAGGCGGGACTTTCATAGACCTTACGTTTTAAACGTTACGTCAACATGTCGGGGATTGCGGTCACAAGAGTTTTACCTCATTCAAGCAGAATTTTGCCATTTCTACAAGCCATTATCACCAAGAGTGTGAACATAAGAAGACCCTTTACTGCCGAGCCGCAAGGTAGATGTTATGACGTTTTAAACAGTCTGTTTTAAAGGATAAAGGAGACGCGCGCGCATGAACGCAGTTTGAACTCTGATCAGTGACGAGCGCGTGCTAAATCATAGCACTAAACTTGTTTTTATTTATTTATTAAGCATACACACTAGTAAACAATCATCATAAAATAGTAATACAGTTTAAATATGAGCAGATTAAACTGAGCAAGATGTTTTTTTGACATAAACAGTTAACAGTTTACTTTAGTCTTTAGATTGACTGATTTACTGATTTTATTATTTATTAACTTATGTTTACTCTTTTTAACCATGTCAAGGCCAGATAAAACCGCTAGATGGCGTCAAAGTCTTAGATCTGACAAGGTATAATGAGAAGCTCATAGACATGAATGGAGATGTTATGATATACTGTACAAGTTTGAGCATCAAAAGTTATCCACTTTGCTGCTTATTTAACAAATAACATCATCACATGCAGAGTGCTGGCGGGACCTTTTGCTACTATGATATTAGGAGATTTGGGGGCAGAGGTGATAAAAGTTGAACGTCCAGGTAAGTCATTAACAACAACAACACGTTTTTTTTTAAGGTTATGAATGTTAAACCTCTGTACTTAGTCACTAGAATAGAGATATTATGTTTGAATCCCACTCCATTAGCTTCACCTAATAGGCTTCAGTCCAGTTTAATGTGCCTTCATGTTTACTTGCAAGTATATTAAATAGTTTAATCAAACAGGCTTTCAGAGCAAATATTTTGAAGTGGGTAGTGATATTCTATGTTAAATGGCTGCATTGTAATACCATTAATTTCATAAAATGCTACACATTTACAGTTACTGTAAACATTATGATTTGTTTACGTCACGCGTACGTGCGCTGAAGTAGATTCTCCTTCTCCTTAAGATGTAAAGTCAGATCTGTGTACACTATGTGACAGGTCCAGGAGATGACACGAGAGCGTGGGGACCTCCGTTTGTGGGTGAAGAGAGTGCTTATTTTCTGAGTGTCAACAGAAATAAAAAGGTAGTAAATAAAGTATACCTTTCTGTACAGTTGCTTGTAACCTTACATAGTGTAAACTCTCATAAATTCTGCATTCGTGATCTTTCCTGCAGAGCATTGCTGTTAATCTTAAAGATCCAAATGGGGCCAAGCTTGTAACCGAGGTACAACTTTCACTCATTTTATTGATATTACATAACATTTGTTTTTTATATGCGTTACAGACCCATAGCACCAACAACTTCAATCTCACGGGTGTCCCAGTAAAAGCACAACTTATAAACTGTATACCTTAATTATACTCTCATATTTAATGAATATATAAAAATGTCTGGCAAATGTACATGAATATGAAATCTAATTATTTACTTATGTTTTATGTTAGCTTGCCAAAGTGTGTGATATTCTGGTGGAGAATTACTTGCCTGGGAAACTAAATGAGATGGGACTTGGGTACGAGGATTTGAGAGAAGTGGCCCCTCAGCTGATCTATTGCTCCATCTCAGGTCTATCATCTTATTTCAAAATTCAGTTTTTCTTTGCGTGCTTGTTTGTAACCCGATGTATAGCACCTTGTACAACAGACATGACTCAAATCGTGTGGTATGTGAAAGAGAGGTAGGTGATGTACACTGTTTGACTGGCAGGCTATAAGCCACCACCCTGAATGACTTAGCAACAGCTATAAGCGAACAGCTAGTTAGTACAACTTAGCAACAGATAAGCCTTGGCAACCACCCACAACATCCTAAGATCACGATAGAGACTTGCATTGGCAACATTATGTTATAAAATGTAATAAAAATAAAATAAAATAAAGGATAGTTCACTAAAAAATTAAAATTCCATTATTTATTCAACCTGTATATGACTCTTTGTTCTGTGGTACACAAAAGAAGATATTTTGAGAAATGTCTCTGTGGTCTTTACAATGGAAGTCAATGGGGGTCAATGTTGTTTGATTACCTACATTCTTCAAAATATCTTCTTTTGTGTTCTGCAGAAGCATAAAATTCATACAGGTTTGAAATGACACGAGGGCTTTTTGGGTGAACTATCAATTTCACATTTTAAATTTACACAGTTGGAGTCTGCATAGTTTTTTCTATTTTGTTACGTAGAGCAGCACAATCTGTAACATGAGTGAATAAAAAAAAAATGATAGAGAATGACACATCTTTAATGACATTTACCACTCTAGCTATATTTTAAGTTAAAGAACAGGATGAGAAACAAATTTCGTTAAATTGTTGACATATCTGTGGTGTTCGGAAACTGCCCTGCTTGTAACCCACAAATGCTTGTTTTTAGTTGCATGTTCCATATGAAAAGGCCAATTTACTTTACAGTCTAATTTTTTTAAATCACGCTCATAAAGGAAGCAACTCTGAACCCTTGAAAATGGTTCTGTAGCCACGCTAATCTGAAGCGGATGGGCACTGTCACCACGCTGGCTGCTGGAGTGATTGCTTTCACGTGTCCGGCTCTCATAAATCCTGCAGTTAGACTTGGTAAGGTAATCGGGGTTCGGCACAAGGTTACACCTCTTTCATTTCTCAAGACACTGCAGATCCAGAGTTGACGTGAAACCATCACCTGGCAATACAAGCAGGACATGGTTTTTGCTTTTAATGTGAAGAAAGTAATGTTTTGTCTCTGTCTTGTCTTGAACCCAGGGCTGTGCTGTACAAATAGGTTAGTGTTGGTCAAACCTAGAGTTTTTATTTGCATCTGGATTTAATAATGCTGAAAAATCCCCTTTTCTGTTTTGAAATAAAAACTAGTTATGAAATCAATACACTCCCAAACAACTGTTTATTTTTTATAAACTTTGCAAAACAGTAGTCCTGTGTTTGATTCATGAAGGTTGTGCAAACGGTAGTCCCATGCTGGCATTCCTCATACATTTCATACAAGTTGTGACATTGTGTCAACACTGTAGTGGCATCTCCTGTGGTTAGCAATGAAACGCACACAAAGACTGAAGATTTTTTTCAGCTGTTCTCTGTTCCATCACAAATCATAGCCAAATTCCCATGTCTCTCACTGCTTACAAAGATCTGGAGGCGTAACCCACAAGACTTCATTAAATTGTGGACGGAGGACAGTTAAATTGGAATGATTTATTGTGCTCGTCATGTGTTGTTTAATTTTCCTCCTTTGGAAGATTTTCTGATGTCTTCTTGAGTCTGAAGTCGTTCTTGAATGCTTAGTTTCAACAAGTGGTTTTTCTTTTATCCGAAGAAAAAGTTCAGTTGGCTGTGCTTTTGTAAAACAAAGGAAACCTTGGGAGTAATGCAGCTTTGAGTTCCCAATACCTGCGTGAACATCGCAATTGTTTTGAAGATGATTTTTACATTTTTGTTATCAAAAGTCCCTTGTCCATTATTGCGGTTCATATAAGTTCTCCAGAAGTGAATGGGAAGTATGAGTTATATTTCCCAGACTGCTCTCAATCCTTTTGTATTAAAATGGAGAGATGTACCGTTAAACACTTTTCCCTTGGCATGTAGTTCACATTTATCAAACTGAAGACATGTCTGCCTGACAAAACAGATACTTTTCATCTTTGTTATTTTGCTCGTGTTTTGCAACTGGGAACATCAGTGTGAACTTGTGCTGACCCAAAATGAAAATGTAGTTGTCGGATCTCAGCGGGCGTAACAGCCGTTTTCCACGAGCGGGTACAAATGGATTCTCCCATTACTTTCAAAGCACAACGTCACAAATTTGTGTATTCCTACTTCACCTGTCATTTTTACCTGCACTCCTTATTGTGGTTGTCCTTAACTGAACACATCTCTGTCTTATTTCTTAGGACAACACGTTTTGTGTTACTTACAACTCAACTTGTGTTAAAAACCAACACAATGTGTGTTTAAAGTAACATATCATTTGTTAAATAAAGCAAAACAATGTGGTAAAATGAACACATCAATTTAAGAGTTCCGAAAGCTCATATGTGACCCTGGATCACAAAACCAGTCTTAAGTAGCACAGGAACATTTTAAGTAAAAGACCAAAATACATCGTATGGGTCAAATTGGTCGTATTTTTCTTTTATGCCAAAAAATCCCCTGTACTTATTAAATGATTACATACTGTGCTGTCAAAGTTGAAAAAAGCACTTTTTAATACTTTTTATTGGTTAGATATTTGCAAAACCCAGTGACAAACATAAAGAGTGACTAATGATTTCAGAACGACAGCAGCGATGTATTGTTTATTTGATATTACAACATTTGAAATATGAAGGTTTATTTAAGATGCAGCGATACTAAATGTCCCCACTGATACCGATAGCCGATTATTCAGAGCGATGTCTGCCGATACCGATTCTGAAGATTAAATGTATATTTCTTAACTTTCTGAATGTTATTAACCCATATAATGACTTTTAATACTGAACATCAAACTGGCGATGTTTCTTTACATTTTCTATATGCAGCGAACAAATTCATTGCATTTTCCTGTCATCTTTCGATTCACAGGAAATATCGGCCCTGATCATCAGCTGTATTACATTACCGTGCTAAAGCCAATAAAATTGCTTTTATCGACTGACCGATTATTAGCCGGTGTATTGGTGCATCTCTTATATTTATTAATTTAATAATAGTTATTAATATGTGCTAATATTAACCCTCTCCCCTTCTGCCCCAAATAAAAATTTGAATTATCACGTACAATAAATACAAATCAGCACATATAAGGTTAAGAAGATATTGTTTGAAGGTTAACCACCTGATCTAGCTGTTATTCTTTTTTTAAATAAAAAAACAAACATATCCTTTGGATTTTTCCGTACCCTGCTTGTGTAAAGTGTATAGTTAATATTCTTGCACTAATTTGATCAAAGTTGAAAATGTTGTGTCACGTTGTAAATGTTGGAGTCTGAGCTGGTGGTCTTCTGTGTCTCTCCTGTTGCATGCAGGCCTTTAACTCTCAGTCTAAAGAAAATATCATTGCCAGTCTCCCGCACCAACACATGAAGACTAAAGCACAATCAAGACTAAGAAAACTATTAATTTGTTCCTGGTTTGCCTGTCACACGCCGTTGTCGTTCTTCAGTCTTGTCTAATTGATTTGCAATGGGCCTTGCAGTGGCATGCCGTCAGTTGATTTACTGACATCCTCTGGTTTATTGCTTCAGTCCTGATGGGGGCACCACTGTGATCCAGTAGCAATTTGGGAGTCACCCATTTTTTATTTTGGCTGAAATTAGTCAGGAAGCAGTACTGCCTAAACTATACATTGTGATTGCTTGTGATCCCCACGGAGGGATAAAGCCATGACTTGGCAGCCTGAATACATCTTTGATACGAGACGTAATTGGCGTTTTGCTCCAATTGAGATGAATCAAACATTGACATCAGTGTTGTGAGGAACCTCTTGTGCAGATCATGAGATTTGCCGTGGCCGCAGCAACGATGACTTAAATTTGGCTTGGGTTGTCATCTTTAAAATGTGAAAGGTTGTTCAAGTTTTCTCTTATTCCTCGAGGGGTGAAGTATTAAGTGTGCTTGTAATATGCTTGATAATTGTAATTCGGAGACATCTGGGTTTTTGGATGACCCAATAGAATGCTTTGATTGGATGTCTGGTACACACTGTGCTTGAGTCTCTTATCGGTCTAGCTCATCTATAACGCTTGTTTAGTTAGTGGATTGTGTCTTTTGGCTACCTTCACCTCTGTATTTACCAACAATTCCACCACGTAAGCAAAACCAGTCGTTTCTTTGACACGTAATGTATGAGAGAGTATATATAATTATAAACGATTCGGTAAACACATTGCTTTGATCCATCATGCAACAACGTCAAAATAAACGTAATACAAAAAGCCCCACATTTACATGCATCATTTATAACGATGGTTTTGATTTTCACACTGTATTTATCAAGAGTACATCTCGTCTCTTATGGTCAATGCAGAAACGGAATGGATGTTTTCGGGCGATACACACACTGTCTTGTCGAGGTAACATACAATAAGGAATAAGAACGTAGGATAAGGTTAGTACACAGACGCTTGAGGTCTCTGTGACGCTCCCTGCTCCACAGAGCGACAGAACGGCCTGTTTCGTTTGTATTATTGGGGTTTAATTTCTTTACAGTGAATTAAGTGGCGTCTGAGAACGCAAGTTATTTTCAGCATGTGTCCTTCATTAGATGGGTCCCCCACACCCAAATGTGCTGAGGTTTGGCATTGCCTTTCACACTGCGTCTCAGAGTTGGCAGGGGAGAAGCTGGGTTACGTTTGATAAGCTGATTCAGGATTGTTCAGTTGTATTCTTACATTTGACTAAAACCGGTGATGTGTGATATGCTATGACACATTTTGAAGATTGATAGCTCGCATATAGGATTACGCTTAAGTAGTAGCTAAAGAAGATCTTGTTGCTTATACTTAAAGGTCCAGTGTGTCATTTTTAGAGGATCTATTGACGAAATGCAATACATAATTATGTGTTCAGAGGTGTATAAAGACCTTACATAAGGAAGCATTATGTTTTTATTACCTTAGAATGAGCTATTTCTATCTACATACACAGCGGGTCCCCTTGCATGGAATTCATCATGTTGTTTCTACAGTAGCCCTAAACGGACAAACTGCTCGACAGAATTTTGTAAATATATTACCTCCTTCACCAAAGGAGCGAAAATGTGTTGACATCTTTGTCCTGTGAGAGCCACCGTAATGCTTTGAAAGAGAGCGGGTGGAGTGGGCCGTTGGTTACAGTTCGCAACCTCACCACTAGATGCCGCTTAATTTCATACACTGGGCCTTTAATTTGTACCACCCCAAGTCACAACAATGTCTTTGAGAAAATGGGCTACCAACCACTTATTACACCCTAGAAACTGTATAGTAGTGCACTTAAAACTTCTCAGAAGACCTCAGCATAGAATAATAACATCTGTAGCAAGATCAGAAATGCCCACCTGCCACTCAAACATTTTTTCAATATTTTTAAATGTTTATTAAATATGAACATGTTAAACAGGTCTGTAAAATCACAGCACAAAGTTATAATACTCAGGTCAGGGATTTGTCAATGCAGTGATACTGCTTTGTAAGTTAGTACACATACCCTGGCTAGAATATTTCTATTTTCTTACTAGGGCATGACAGATTTTCCTTAAGCCACTGTAATCACTGCCAAGGCGAATAAACACAGCCATAGATGTTTACCTCAAAAAAGTCTGAGTCTTAGAGCTCCAGTGGACTTCTTAGAACTGAATTAATCTGACTGCTACGATGATAATAAAAATGCAATCGGATCTTTGCCCACCCTCGCACTTGACGTCTGTTCTCAGCTGTAGGGATTTCTCAGAACGGCAGACGGGTCCAACTCAGCCCATATCGGCCACACAGAAGTATACCGGAGATTTTAGGGCCGGCAAGATCGGATTTCGCAATACTGCGAGCTGTAGGCACTTTTCTGTCTGATAATCCTATCCACTGATAATCAATAACAATGTGTGTTCATTTGTGTAGGATATGGACAGACGGGCCCTGAGTCACACAAGCCTGGCTATGACTCCATTGCGTCTGCAGTGTCTGGTATGATGCATATTACCGGTCCGGAGGTGAGGCCAATGATCCGATGGGTTTAAAGGTCAAGTGGGTCATTTTTGCACCGCTAGCATCAACAAATTTTCCAGAACAAATGAATGGTTTCAAATATATTTGTCCAGACAAATGCTGACTACAAAACTGATAGTTTGAGGGTGCATAAGGACACCAGAGCGATGCTAGCCTTTCAGGCATAAACAAATAGTGTAAAAAAATAAACAGATTTTGCACACGGCTGATGAAAAATAATCATCTTACAGATGGATATCGTAATTCTTTCCTAGATTGTTTTTGATATGATAATGGGGAAATCAAATTGGTCATGGTAATATTATTATGATATAATTATTTATAAAATAAACACCTCGTATTTTTGACTAGCAATAACAAGCAGCCAATTGAATTTATAGTTGTAATGTGAACAAATTTTATATGGTAAAATGGAGAAATTTAAATTGTATATTCTTTCTTCTGTGCAACACAAATGAAGATATTTTAAGAAATGTCTCGGTAGTTTTGTGTTCATACAATGGTAGTCAATGGGGTTCAATGTTGTTTGGTTACCAAAATTCTTGAAAATGTGTCTTTTGTGTTGTGTAGAAGAAAGTCATACAGGTTTAAAATGACATGATTTAGTGGGTGAACTATCACTTTTATAAATCGTGAGAACCTTTTTACATGTTCCACGCCAAAGTTTCTCCGTCTATAAGAAATACATTGAGACTGGAAAGAAACCTGCACTTTTCAATAGTCTAAAAAGGGCAGCACGGTTCAGGAAATTAGCCTACAAATTGCTTACATGTAATTGTCTCTGTATATGAAGGTGATATTAAATATTTTAACAACCAAAAAATGTCACACCTTACCTCTAACATTACATTATATTTCAAATGTTTCATCTCGTCTTAACAACTGTTTCTGTTTTAAGGATGGAGACCCGGTCAGGCCAGGTTTGGCTATGACTGATCTGGCCACTGGGTTGTACACTCATGGAGCCGTCATGGCTGCTTTGCTCCAGAGACAGAGAACAGGACGAGGACTTCACATTGACTGCAATCTGCTGTCATCACAGGTAAGAAATGATTAATGTAAATAAAAGTTGATTTCATTAGCACACAATTAAATGGTCAGACATGATTCTATTTAGTTGTATACTTCATTTATTTGTTGTCAATTTTATCAATTTATTTAGTGAGACAGGAGACATTCAATGCTAGTATAATACGCAATCCTAGTATATTAACTGTTTCAGGCCCAAAGTCCTATCTCTTTCATCCCTTATAGTATAATAAAATAATTTAAACTCCAAACGCGTATATATATATTGTGCGTAGCAGTAGGCTATCCCGCGTGCCACTGTGTACTTCCTGAGCAAAATTACAATTTTGAGACAGTTTAATAGCTGTCCTCGCATGAGAAACTGGTAACCCATATACAAATGTCCCTCTGTGATGTCATCATGAATAATATGCGCTTGGCATTTCCTTTGTCTATGCTTTTCGACTAAGCAACATCAAAAAAAACATTCACGTTGTTAAACTGCCAGCCGCCCGCTCTGCCCGGGGAAAAAACATCAATATCGCCTGTTTGCTCACAATCGCGCGACAAACGTCAACATCCGTTTGGCACCACATGCGGGTGGTTGAGATGATAAAAAGCGTGACATCGTGACAGTAAATGTGGTGTGAAAAGTTTGCATGTTGCTAAGGGTGTGCAGCTGTCCGCTGACACCTTGAGATACGTCAATGTGCACTACCGCCATTAATAAATTATAAATGTTTTATAATCTGTACCTCATGTTTTTAATGCAAGCTAAAAGACAGGGAATGAGATTTAAAGCATTTATTTTCAATTGCTTTTGTTGTTGTCTGCAAGGCCCTGTGTATCGAGTTTTGAAGGATCTATTGACAGAAATGCAATAAAAATAAACATTATAAAACGGTCAGTTCTGGTCCTTGATTCTGATTGGCTGAGCGGAGTTCTAAGCCGTTATATAATACCCCGATATATAACGGCTGACCGCACCACATAGCCTAAATAGCTTTTAATTTACTTTATTTAATGAAACCTTGCTAAGCATATGGAGTAACAGTTTTATAAAAGCAATAAGCCCCGCGAAGCCGTGAGTTACAGTGCATTTTATAACAGCTAAGGGGGTTTCGGCACTCCGCTTCGCGTCGTGCCTAACAACGCTCCTTAGCTGTTATAAAATGCACTGTAACCCACGGCTTCTTGGGGCTTATTGCTTAATTATAATGTTTTTAGAGGTGTATAAAGAGCTTACATGATGAAGCATTATGTTTTTATTACCATAGAATGAGCTATTTCTATCTACATACACCGCGGGTCCCCCTGTATGGAATTCACCATGTTGCTTCTACAGTAGCCTTAAACGGACATTTCGTAAATACGTTATCTCCTTCTGCAAAGAAGCGAAAACGCGACGACATCTTAGTTCTGTGTCCTTCTCCGTAGTGCTTCTAAAGGGAGGGTTGAGCTGTTGGTTATAATTCACAACCTTGCCACTAGATGCCGCTATATTTCATAAACTGGACCTTTAAGATGTTTTTTAAACATTTTGTTTCACTGAAGTCCTCATAAATATCAGCACACAGCACAAAATAACAATTTTTATGTTGTGCAGAATGAGTAATGCATCTCGAAAGCTCTTGTTGTATTGCTTTGGAACAGAGTAAGCAGGGAAATCTCATAATAAAGATTGTTAAGGGTTATTGAAACAGAAATTAATTCTAAATCCACTGTTTATTTCTACTGAATCACATCCAGGTTTGAAGCACAACATAATTTGACATTTGAAACGGTTGACTCACTAAGAAAGGATTGAGTAACATTTTGCTTTTCTGCTGTTTAGAAATGACAGGTTTTAGTCAAATACATAAAAAATCTGAGATGGATTCTTTATGAATCATTTGGGATTGACGTGCTGTTTTGGTATTGCCTATACTATATCTGATATAGTACAACTTTGGCCAAAGGAAGATATTTTAGAAGGCAACCTCAAATTTCGGACTATATGGGAACTGCTCGTGCCTGCCTACGAAGACAGATTTCAGTTTTTCAAGAGAGCCTTGGACTCTATGTAAACTTTGCAATATGAATAGAGGTTTTGTGTCATTTCTCTGTCTAAATTCAAGCATCTGAGTTAAATCTGTTGTCCTTCCTCAGGTTGAAGACAAGCTACATTATAACTCGGTCATGCACTTAAGATTTTTATACAGATAATTTGAAATATCCGAAAAGCTCTTATTTCTGTCAACCACAAAACCCTTCTGCAAACCATACAAGTCGGATCGTTCATCCCCTGAATGATACCAGCTCGAAAAAAGGATGTGGTTTACAGAGACGTTTTCAATAATGCGTTTGTTTAGGATTGTCTGTTGTGGTTCAAATTCATTCCGCAAATGTTTTTTTTCGGTCTCCTCATACGTTTTGAATTGCATCTCATGTCACATGACTTGAATCGCTTGCTGTTGTGCATCAGATTCAGACGGGCTTCTAGGAATATAGCGGATGTTTATGCTTTATCTGTGGGCTGAAGAGATGACGGGTCACGGTTGGTGCGGTAGACCCAAAGCTGGCAGAGATAAGTGGGTTCCCTTTTGCTGGCCACCCCTCCTTCAAGCAAACATTCTTTACTGATTGTCTTGTGGTCGTAGTAATCTAACCCTTCAGCAAATTTATAGGCACTAGGCAATAGCAAAACCACAGAGGGCATGCGATAACTTCTCAATCCAGATGCAAGCACGGATAGTTACGGGGGATTCTGGGTGTCCTAGGAAAACCTTTAAGGAATAGATCACGTCAAAAAATCGTCCTTGGTTCTGTTCACCTTAAAATAAAAAATCTTTCATCATTTACTCACCCTCATGTCATTTCAAACCTGTGTGGCTTTCTTTCTTCCTCAGAACACAAAAGAAGATATTTTGAAGAATGTTTATAACCAAACAACATTGACCCCCATTGACTTCCAGTAGACCCAACCACATTTCTCAAAATATCTTCTTTTGTGTTCCATGGAAGAAAAGTCAAATAAAGATTTTGACTAACCTTTAATAAATTAAGATTTTTTTGTGAACTACAATGATGAAGAATGCCATAAGTTCTTGTTACAGGTCACAAATCTGAATGCACGGTTTAAGACAGTGTTTCTCAACCGTGGGACCCCTAGTGGTCCGTGGCGTAATTGCAGGGGGTCCGTAGAAACTTTCAAAAATGTTTTGAGTTATTATCTTGCACACACACCAGACGCAGATACAAATCAACTAAGTCGGCTATTGCTGTCAAATTAAATGTCAAATATACTGGTTTCTTTTGTTCATAAATTGTTCATTCACTTTGCAGTTCATGTGTATTGTTTAGGGGGCATTAACATCTAATAGTCATGGGAGGATGCAGGATGCGCCGCTTTCTCACCATCTCCCGTAGCTCAAGCTCATGAGTCATATTTGCAGACGAATGAGAGCCTCGGTTCCAGAAATGCGGTCGGTATGAAATGCATGCTTCATCTTCGTTCGCAGCTTTTTTCTTGTGCATCCAGTGTCCAAGCACAAAAACCAACGAACAAGTGAAATTTTTACTCATAGGAATAAACAGCCAACACCTCAACAGCCAAGCGACCTTCCCAAATGACACATACTGCGAGAGCTGGAGTCAGAAAGCGGAGTAGGCAATGGACAGACCGCCCACTATATATGATAAATATTCCCAGCGAGTTATTACAGAATTTTTTTATTAAAGTATTAATTGTTCTTGTCCACACCACTTTTCAAAACAAAGTTACGCCAATGAAGGAATGCGTCAGGTCAGGTGCACGTAGGCAATTTTCATAATTTAGTGCAAATATGTTGTTGTGCTGGGGAAAGAAATGGGATGGTTGAGAAGCACTAGTTTAAGAAATATTAAGTATCAATTTTATAGAAATAACGGCTTCATAAATTTTAATTTCATTGTTACGCAAAGCTGTATGGATTTGTGATTTGAACTGAACCGGGTTATTATTTGGATTCGTATAGAGCACATTGTAAAATGAACAGCTGTTTGTAGATAAAGCAATGCAAAATATTTTGCAATGCAGCAATAAAAACAGGGATTTAAAAACTCTATTAACAATAAATTTCACGTGAAGAGAAAATCTTTTATGGGAAAATGTTGTTATTTTTTTGTCATGAATCAAGAATAAAAAGAGCAATAGACCATATCAATGACAGGTAAAGCAACCAATCACGTTTCGTTTTGTACCGCGTCATGTTTAGAGGCGTGGAAAATCCTGCAGTAACAGACTGGTGTACATTCAGGAATGTGTCAAAAGATAACGGCAACAAAATGATCATAAGTTTATGCCGTTAACCTAACATACATTTAAGAATTCAGCGTTTAGTCGATCTGATGAATTCTTAAAGCAACCATTGTAAACACGACACGTTCTTCTTGTATCAGACAGCTTTGTGTTGTTGAAAATTCCACCTATCAGATGACTACTTCATACATGCTGAAGTGTTTCCAGAAAAGTGTGCCCTATGTATCAGACGTTTAGTCAACGGTCCATTGGTGTGACGTCTGAGGCTAGTAGTACTCTAACTAATGACAGTTTTGCTGGATACGTCTTTGGTTTTTGTTCTGAGTGAAACAGCTTGAAATGTTTTACATGTTCCTCAGATGCTGTGCCAAGAGCAAGTCCTGAGCTAAGGAGAGAAGACTGAGATGCTTTGTGTGCCTTTAATTCATGCTATCGTGTTTTAATTGGGAAATATTTTGCCGGTAAAACATATGCGGAACAGATTTGAGAAAATGTGATATTCAGTGACGATTTGGCTTTGACGTGTAAACATTTAGCATGTGTTGTGTTAAATAAGAAAAATAATTGCACATGAGGTGCTATGAGGGTAACAAGATGCAACTGTTAACACATCTTTAAACGGCCAGGTTACCCAAAAATAAAAATTCTGTCATCATTTACTCACCCTCAAGTTGTTCCAAATCTCATCTGTATAATTTCCCTTAGTTCCGATGAAAGCAGAAAGATATTTGGAAGAATGCTTGTAACAAAACAGTTCCTTGCCAAAACAGATGCCTTTGACAACCATAGTTGAAAAATGACAATGGTAGTCAAAAGTGCCCCAGAACTGTTTGCTACATTCTTTAAAAATATCTTCTTTTGTGTTCATCAGAACATATACATTTATAAAGTTTCCTACTACGTTAGTCAATGGAGGCCAAGAACTGTTTGGTTACAAGCATTCTCCCAAATATCTTTCTTTGTGTTCATCAGAACAATGAAATGTATACAAATTCGGACCAACTGGGGGTGAGTAAATGAAGACTTTCATTTTGATGAACTTAATAAAAACTACAAATAAAATCTGACAATAACAGCATCAAGAAGCTTCCTTCTGTTTGAAGGCCAATAATGCTTGAATAGGGCACGTCATCCTTCGGATGTTTATTAGTGATGTAAGAGTCCAGTTTAAAACTCACTTGTTTAGGAATGAGTCTGGCCTAGAAACAGCGCTTTGGTGCACGCTCACTTGTTTCTCATACTATTAAATCATCACCACATGCTTTGATCTGACTAAAAACTTCACCTCCCTCAGCATTCTCGTGTCCTTTGAGTTCTACGGTGTACATCACAAAATATTGTCTCAGCTGCTTTACTTCTGATCTGATGTCACCTGGGCATCGTAAAATATTTTTTATAAAAAATATAAATATAAATATAAAAAATTACTTTATTTTATGGTTTGAAGCTGGTTATGAATCTGAAAGGTTAAGTGTTTTTTCTTTTTCTTTTTACACGTTGAGGCCAATCTTCTTGTTGGTTATTTTTCCAGAATAACAAACAGTGGCGGGCAGTGGGGGGGTATGTTTTACGACAGGGCCACATGAACTGCTGTGTCAGCCGTGTAAGAGTTCACTGCACTCGCAAAACAGCAGGGCGTAATGAGCTTACTGACAGATCTTACAATATAAAACATTCTTTTTCCCAACCTCTCCCCGTCTCATTTTCTCTCTTTTTATCTGATCTGCAGGTTGCTTGTCTCACTCACATTGCTGCCAACTACCTAAATGCTGGTAAAGAGGCCAGACGATGGGGAACCGCACATGAGAGCATTGTGCCTTACCAGGTATTTTGACCTAAAATGTCTTCATCATTTACAATTTTTTAAGATTAAGTTAATGAATATTTTTATAATAAACATTTATCAATTCTTTCAAGCCACATTCTTTAAACCCCTCAGTCTGGTGTGAGTTAGTGAATTAGTGTGCATGTGGTTTTTTAATTGATCAAACTAATTGTTTTCCCACAAATGCTGATTAAATATCCCAGAAGTCCCACCGAAATTTCATTGAAAGTCTCAAGATACAGTACACTGATACCTCAGACTTGATATGCGGTGCTTTTAATAATTTATTACACTTATGGATTTCCCATTGTGGACGGATAGATTAGACATCTATCTTATCCAGGTCTTCACGCTTTATAGCACTTAAAGTATTCACATGAAATGATGTTGTGTATTTATGGGTGTGTGTAGAAATGGAATAAATAGACCGTGACAGAAAATATTAAGCCAAGTCCATCAGAGTAAAAGATGATCATTATTCGTACCTTGGCTGCTGCCTAAGATAATAGTTTTCAAATATTTCCCTTCATACCAAATCATTTTCTCTTTATACTATTTATATTATAAAGTCAGAAATAAAATTGGGTTTCACAAAGACATTGTTCCCTGTTATTTAAAAAAAAAAATTGACGCATTTTTGCAGATGCTTTTATCCAAAGCGACTTACAGTGTAAGTCATTTCTAGAACGTCAAAACCTCAAAAAACGTCAAAACCTTTTAAGATGTTAACGCGATTTCTCTACCAGTTAAGCTACAGGAGCACCACAAAAAACAACAGACAATGTACAAGGACCAAGTATCAGTACATCAAGCCACACCTTTTGTTTTATTGGAAGAATGTAAAGAAAATTACATAGATCCATACAGCTGTAGAAACCTTTTTTTTTTTTTATTTAATCATCATTTCTAGATGTATTGTGGTCATTCCAGTCCAGTGTCTGTTGAATTTAAAAAAAAATCAAACCTCAGGGAAGACAAAATCATCCAGGAGCAATTTGAAAGACAAACTTTTATTAAAATCCAGGTTATCACACTTTTCCTAAATACATGTAAAAACATTACTGTTGTATTACTGCTTAAAAGTGAATATGTTTTTTGCGGTATTTGAGATCCGAAAACATAAAGAGCGTCTTTTCTGTTATTTTGACCTGTTTCTCCTGTTTACATATAAATGCAAATAAAAATATCAGATCCAAAATGTATAATACAATGCAATGTCAGTCGCTTTGGATAAAAGTGTCTTCCAAATGCTTAAATGTAAATAGAAATACTTCACAGAATGAAACAAAAAGGAAAGTTGTACCTAAAAACATACTTATAAATAGTAAATCCAGAAAAACAGATTTTTTTTACGCAAGTGTGAATAAATCTAGCCCTATTTTCTTTCGGAAAAATGAAATTGAACCTGGAAATCTTGCCTAATGTGGTTTTCCCTGCATGGGAGCGATAAAAGTCAGAAGTGACATGCTGGAACATCTCAATTGGTGGAACATGTCACTATGAACTCCTGATATTTAAGACCGATGACAGTCTTTTGTTGTCGTTCCCAACATTTATTTCACCTTTTACGAGTTACGGCCTTTAAGTAGCTAAACCTCCCGTCTCCAGGCCACCCCACACCCATCAGAAATTCATATGACTTCATAAAACACAAACAGTGTGAAACAGGAGGATTGAAGACAGCTTCTGCATTAGTTTGCAGCTCTGGCCAGCAGATGTGCACAGTATGACGTACAATGTCCTCCTTTTGATTTTTTCTCACTTTTATTGGCGTGGGGCAACCTGAACGGTGTAGTGGTGTAGTTTCGTCCACAGCGGGACACTGAGAACATTAGCTTTTCTTAAAATGTCCTGAAGGCAGTGCTGGCTAGCCACATGGGCAACTGATCATTAAAGCAACGTACGATCTCTGACTGACGCTTTGCAGGTCGGCAGTTTGCCTCAATGTTTTGCCAGGCGATGGCTGATTTCTAAAAAACGTCAGAGTCGAATCGGGGAGGTCGGATACACCTCACTGCACTCGGATCTGTCTCGAGTTTTAGTTGAAGAATGTTTGGGGGAGTTGGTGAAGGTGTGTGGTGAACTGCAAGATTTAGGGTGAAAATGGTCTATCTTGTTTTAATTACCTGGTCGTTTTCGAAGGAACTCCTAATCGCTCCCATGTTTGCTGAATATTTGGCCTGTTGGTTGCTCGCAGTACAATAAAGCTGTTAATGTTGTGTAACATGGCCTGTGCGAGTTTACAAGTGGAGACGGATTTAGTGTGCTGGGAGAATGTCAGCAAATGACCGAGCTGGTGTGACAGTAATAAATACAACATAAATAACATGTTGTCTGCTTGACTTTTAGATTTTACGAAAGAAATGTGAGTGCTGCTTGCATGTGCAAAACTCATTTCCGTGATGTTGTGGAAGGTTACTATGGTAATCTAATTGGCTTTTGGGAAGTTGCTATGGAGTGATATGGCCAAAATCCTATTCTGCTGTTCAAAAGTTTAGAAACACTTGTTCACTTTACCACGTTTGTTTGCTATAGGAATTATGTTTGGACTGATTTCTTCCAAAAAATCCAAAGTAGGATATATTTTATCTTCAATATATAATAAAGGTAAAATGTTAGTTTTCTATTGAAAGAAATTGTTATCTTGACAAAGTTATATTCTTGTATTGTTTCACAAAAGTACATTTTTTAGATCTTTTAAAACCCCCTGTGGGGAATTTTTTTATCTTGTTTGTCTCTGTAGTATTTTTATTATGCGTTAAGTAAAACAAAACTCATAATATTGAATCATTACATTTATTTCCACCAGCTAAAAAACAGTTTGAAGCTGCCTCTGTTTATGACATCATAACCCTGCAACAATCACGTTAACAGATTTCATCCATAGATATGTAAGCTGTTGAATGGAGGCGGGGACTAATTTGCATATTCACGATTCTGCATATACTAAAGGAAGTAAGGCATGAAGAAATTATAACTGCGATACATTTTTACATATATGATTTTAAAGATGAGTTTTAAGGGATATAATTATCAAATGCAAAGGGTTGCATAGATTGATAGATAGTTTGTACCATTTTTTTTATTATTCTTTATCATCATTCAGATGAATGTCACAGGTCACAATATTTTTTTTACTTTTCCCAACAGACCACCTGAGTAATCATTTGGAGAGAGCTGAGGTACCAAAGTTTTATGCTTGTATTCGGATTTATTTATTTAAATCTCTCTAATATATATAAAAGCCATAGTGACGCATGCCCGACTTGCCGTTTTCCTAACAAATCTGAGCTTTTTGTGGCATCTGTTTCATTCAGGATATTGAGTTTTGCCCCAAAAAACCTGGTACCTCAGTGTCTAGGCTAAATGCCAACTCTCATTAGTACCTCAAGAGCCCTATCAGGCACAAAATGTTTATTATTAAGTGCAGATTTGTTTCTGTCCACGCTCATCTGGTGGCATAAGTCCAAGCTGACCCGCTGGTCTCTTTACCTAACTTGACTCATCAACTCACCGCGAGGTTAAGTGCAAGTATGTTGAGGTCAAAACGAGTCCCATCTGGAGATACCATGAAGTTAATGAATCAAGTCACCGGGTTCAAATCTCCTAATGTGAACTCTTATTTCAGAGACGCCGATCCAATGCAAAGAGTTAGTGGATTAGGCTAATGTTAATGAACATTTTATGGTTTTATTTTGTTTTAAATGATATGTGATCTGACTGTTCCGATCTGAGGAACAGGAAATGGGAGTTGTGAGCATTTAATGGTCACAAGCCAAGCAGAAAAAATCACGATCAACGACTGGTAAACAGATAACATTTGTGCCTGTTTTATAGAAAAACGAACATTTGATTCAAGTATTTGCAATGGTCTCTTTAATATGGCTTTTATCTTTGTTGGTTTCAGTGACAGCTATCAGTTACCTGGACCTCATTATTTCCAGTAAAAAAGCTCCTTAAGCTAGAAAGTGTTTGACACATCGCATATTTCCAAAAAGCGGCTCCTGGCGACATGTTGGCACTAAACGTACCAGACACTGGTATACCATCCGCCACCAAATACTACAAGAAGAAGATTGCGATTTTTATGATAAATTATGGCTATTATGAATAAAAATGACGTTCAGTTTTGTGAAAATATCAAACGATTTGCTTAACAAAACGTCAAGATGTCGCAAGGAGCCGTTTTTTGGAATTATGTGCTTTAGGAACTCTTATACAGGTGGACCCCATAGACTCCCATTATATGAAGCAGAGAGGGTTCCGGATTAACCAAACAATCTTCTTTTTGGTTCTACACAAGAAAAAATGTCACCTACATCTCGGATCGCCCGAGGGTGAGTAAGTAAACGGCAAATTGGAGTTTTTGGCTGAACTATCCCTTTTACACTCCTCCAACAAAGTACTTGAAACAAAGTTGATTTCAAGCATTTTTTAATGGAATGGTGTAAAATTAAATGGTGTTTAATGGTGTTAAAACAACAAAAACAGACCAAAAAATTCTCATTAATTCTATGATACTTAGATGAGCATGAACACGTATTAATACATCCAGTTTAAATCTAGATAGCATTGCATACATTCATTTACCCAACACAGCATACATAACAACAATAGCATAGAAGCACAAACATGAATAGCTATACAGTATATATATATAATAAGGATTTCAACCCATACAATGAAAGAGCAAGAAAAGCTGCGTTAGGCTTGAGCTGCAAGGTTTCTCTGAATATCTGTGCTTTTATAGCCGGCTAACAAGAACTCTGTAAACTTTATGTCTGTATAAAAAGGTGTTTTATTGTGTATGAACTGATTTTGAGGACTGCGCACTTGGAATTACTTGCGAGAGCATGTCTGTAGAAAGCGTCTCACAGGATTACCTGGAGTATTTTTGACCATAGATTAAAGTAAAAAAAAATCTTCTGACTGAACTCATTTTTCAGGCCAATATTCCCTTGACCGACATGACAAGACCAATAGCATTTAAAGGGGAGATGTTTAAACCGCTATAATATTGCCAGTTTGAGTATTTTAAAAAATATTTGACAAATAATCAACCATATACATAACTTGTCAGTGCATGTTTTTGTTTATCCAATCAATCAATCAACCAAACAATGTTTTCTGAAACTCTTAATTAACAGAAAAAAAGATACAATTCTTGTGCAAAAGTCTCTAGAGTGCAATTCATTTTTTCATGACTTTTGGGTGTGAAACATATATCTACCTCAGCCGCACCTGACATATACTTCTACAAAACCAAGATTAACACACTACAGTTAGAAAACACTACTGAAAAACCCGGAGTGGACTCAGAGGGGAGTGATTACAGAAGGCTTAGAGTGGAGAGAAGAACGTGCTTTTGCTCCGCTCCAGGTTTTGATTACATCACCCTCAGCAGAATACTGTCTTTCCTTAATTGAAGACCAGTTCAAACTAAAATTAAGACGCTAATTACACTTTTTGAGAACAAAAGCCCATTTACTTTTTACAAATAAGTTTAAAATGTTTAGAATGAGCCCGTGGCGTATGTTTTTCCAAGGTATCACTTTTCCATTTCCATGGCTTATCATGTGACACACCGCAGAGCCGTTTTGCTTTTACATATACATTTTTTTATTTTGAATAAATGTTAACTGTATCATGACATATCTGATATTCCGATTGTCAAATATGTGCATGTGAATGTGTTTTGTTGTTTAAACACTTTTATAATGATCGCGTTAAGCGGGCGCCGTCATGTTTCTTTCTGCCGCGGTCCGAGATGTGTCTGATTTACTTCACGTGCATTCATCTGGTAGTGAACTGGTAGACGAATAGAGTGATCTTGAATAAAACACATCCGTCAAATTATATTTGTTATATTAGTTATTGCCGCTTCTATAGACATCAGTGTGTGTATTTTACAAACTTTTTCTTGTTTATTTTGTGCTCATATGCACGTGTATATGTCTGAAGCCTAAAATAAACATTATGTGGTTGAAAGCACTGCATAGTTGTGATATGTGGCAGGATTGCGTGTCTCTGGCTCAGTGCCAGCCAAAGCGCTGAATGTTCTAATCATACCGGTGAAATCGTATCCATCAAAGGGTTAACAACATTATGAAAAGTGAATGAAAGACAATAAGGACAGCCAGGAACCCTGCTATTGACGGAAATCTATCGTAGTCTCACTGAAATTGACGGAAATCCATCAAAGCGACGGAGAACTTTAATCTATGTTTGACTTTAAGAGTAAGTAGCATATGATTTTTAAGGTCCTGCTTTGGTTTATGGAGTGACCAACAACAAGTTTATGTACATAGATGGTGTAAAACACTATTATGTAGTGATAATAGGTAGTTATTCTGACTCTCAAACGATTTGTTCCGCGATTCATCCATCTAATCCCCTCCTATCCGTTAGCCTAGTGTCATGTAATTGGTCAGATGATGTGCCGCAAATAGAATGTCTATCATCATTACGGGAGTCCGTTGTGATTGGTCCGATGGTGTTGTCTGTTGTGATTGGTCAAACACGTTCATCATGTTTCGCAAATGCAACGCCTACAATCATTACTGGATTACTGTTTACAAGTGGTTGGATATTATATACAGTGTATAGATAGAGATGGTGGGGATTTTACCTTACCAGTTTGAGCCTGAGTCTGACGAAGAAACATCCGAAGACAAAAGTAGATAATAGATTGAACACTTTGTAACGAGCAAGGTGGGCGGGACGAGAGCCACAAGGGAACGACAGCTTTGCATTGCACCATGCGTTGCATCTCTCATGGAGGAGATCGGAAGTCGCAGAGTTCATAGCTAGATACACAAACTGTAATACTCAAGAAATAACAGGACATGTTAACGTTAGCTTTATATGCATTAGCAAAACACAGACAAAAGGTACACAAATTTTTCTTGAAGTTAAGACAAAAATGAATATTCACTCTTACAGGTTGTGATTCGATGGAGCTAACAGGTCAAAATAAAGTTGGTATTTCCCCCTCTTTCAAGTATAGCCGTTAAAGATATCCTGCAGTTAACGCGCCAAGATTATTGAAGCAATCATCGGCGAACTGACGCGCGCACAGTAAAACCCTGGGGTTATGCTCCTTTGGTGTCGTTTGAAAAATGTATTGTAACCATTGTTTCCCACAGAAGTTCTTCCTTTGGTAATTTAAATATGACGGACTTAGTTTCACAACGTGGAACACAGGTTTTAGACATTAACACACGCATCACGACAACCGACAGTGTTTGGGAGAGGAGAGTGTCGCGGCATTCCCAGCAAAACGCATGCGGGGACTATTTCTAGTGACGTAGATACGCGGCAGTTAGAGACTCGGACTAGTTTGCGTCTCGTTTGAGTGATTCAGAGTCAACTCCCAATAACTTTATTATTGATAAAAAACTTAAAACTTGGCATACTTCTTACTTTCAAACACGGCAACATAACAGACTGCATGAAATGTAATTTTCATGATCTAATGCTACTTACTCTTTAAGGCTGGGTGTTTTTTATGCAAACGACTAAACTCGTGCACGCTCATTTAGAGTACTCCAAATTCACTAACATTAGGAGGAGGTTAAGAACACATTCATGAGCCTGCACGCACATGTTGTGAAATAGGCGGAACGTTTTCGTGAGATGTTCAAATGTGCGTGTAAATAAGATAAATCTACGCAATTATTAGTGAATGAGACCCAATGCCTTTTCCAAGAATTTCATTTGTGTGCTCTCCCAGATCACTCATAGCAATATGACGACAGCACTAGCTCAGTTAAAATAAAAGACATATGACCATTTGACCTCTAGTGGTCACCAAACTGCCAACCAAAGCAGGGAGGAGAATATTGCAGTGCACGGATTCATCCGCACAGAGCAGCAGTGCCAAAGCACAACCCACGTAAAGAAACTGACATTTTATGTTTCAAACTGAGATGGTGACAAAGAGGCCAAAGCTAAGGACTGCCGCCTTATATTATCTGATTTGATTGATTTCTCTAAAATTATTAAAATATATTTGTTTGCTTTTTAAATGATTAAATCACTGAATACTAAAGGAAATAACTCTAGGGAACGATCTTTTAATTATTTGTTAAGTTTGTTATTAATTTAAATAGTTCAATACTGTCATCATTAGTACAATTTAGGGTTAACTTTTCCCTTACACCCGAAACCCTATATATACTACTAATGACATATAGTATTAATGTTACGCACCCTGCACTTTTAAATGTTGATCATAAATGATTTCTGAAATTGTGCAGCTTATGAAGGGCAGGTGTTATGCAGATTTACATCTTATGGACAAAAAAGGGTAAATATGTACATTGAATCTACTAAACGGTATCAGCACGTTCAAAACTCAGCAGCACAGGTCTTAATTTATACAGCTTCTTGTCAGCACATCCGGGGTGTCCTAAGTAACTTGCCTGGCTTCCTGTTCGACCTCGCATTGAGTTTAAAACTTTGGTTTTATCTTATAAAGCAATCCATGGATTGGCTACTATAGTTATGTATCTGATTTAGTTAACCCTTACGTGCCTCCTCGTTCTCTCCGCTCCGCCAATTCTCTTTTCCTTCACCGACCCTCTTGCAGATGGGCAAAACTATGGGTCAGCGAGCGTTTTCTTATGCCGCCCTGAGGTTATGGAATGCGCTTCCTATGATTCTCTGTAGCGCTCCCACACTAAGCTCCTTAAAGAAACTTCTGAAAACGCACCTTTTTAAGATTGCTAACAATGTTGAAGGGTTGTTAACTGACTGATATCAAGGGGTATTGCGTTTCTTTTATTATCTTTTACATAGTTAATGTATTTAATTATGTATTGCATTGCTGTAGCGCTTTGAGCGTGAGACAGGCGCATTATAAATAAAATGTATGATTATTATATATATATATATATATATATATATATATATACTGTATAGTGCGTGCTTGTTTGTGTGTGTGTGTGTGTGTGTGTGTGTGTGTGTGTGTGTGTGTGTGCGCGCGCGCTTGAGAACCGTAAACAGGAAAAAATATATGTTCAATTTCACACTAATGACCCTACACTTAAAAGCGCTCTTTTTTCCTTCTTGGCCTACCAACCAATCACAGTCTTTAAAAGACTGTGTCATACATAGCAACGGGGTCAGCCCCGCCTATTCACTGAGATAGGTGTTTGTCTTTCCTTGCTCAGAGTTGCTCTCAGATTGGTCTTGAATCATTTTTTAGCAAAGACTCCTATGTGTAATTTTTTAAGCTAAATTAAGAGTTTTCTTTGAGGATTCTTAGAAGCTTTAAGAATACGGGCCCAGAGGTTCAGAGACACCCACTGACTTAAACCACAATAGCATAATGGTGGTGAGCTTGGCATGGACAAAGAGAAAAACCTTCTCCAGCACATACTTTATATAGATGTGCTACATGTTTCCTCTCTGCACCCAGGTCTTGGATAAAAAGCAAGAAGTGGTTTGAGTTATAGATCTGATGTGTTATTGTGTTTTGTACATATAGTCATTGTTGACAGAATAGAGAGACCTCATGCTTTTTAACCATTTGGTTCACTGGGGGAAAGGGGAAATTCAGGCTTATGGGAACCTCTAACTGAGGTGTCATGATGGCCTCAAAGAGAGTTCATAAGTTTCTAGAACTTTCTATGACTCTCACAAGGGACTTTTGGATTGTTGGTAGAACAGAAAAACGAGACAAAAGTTTTATTGCTTTTGCCTTTGTTTGGCTCACTATTGAAACAAATTGGTGTTTTGACTTGAGTCAGTATATCTAGCCATGCCCTTCAGCAACCATCCACAACACACTGGCAAGACCATATCAACACAATAAAAACAGAGCAACACCTTAATCCTGGAATACAATACACAAATGTATTAAATTGACCAAATTTGGACATACAGTAGGGAGCTGTTTTTATTCAGTTTAATATATATTTTTTCTAGTTGGCAAGTGAGAGTCACAATATTTTTGTGGGGTTTTTTTTTCAATATGAAGTATTTAGATGTATTTGGGTTTTAATGTACTTGTTTATGTTGGCTGTTTTTCTTGCAGGATCTGGCAACCCAAGTAAACGATGGTATCTTTTCCATGTGATTTCTGAAGAGACATGTCCTTGATGCATGTTTAACTCTAGTGCTCCCTAGTCCCATTGGTCAAAAGTGACTTGTATTTTTCAGTAAAATATTTTTTTTACTTTTTGTTCAGTAAAAAAAAGTTTTTTTCTTTAATATTTCAGTTTGAACAAACTTAAAACACTGTTTTATTTATGATAATGATCTGTTTTTCAAGTCAAAATTTTATTATAATTGATTATTGTTATTATTTTCCGTATTAATTTTCATTCACTTAGCGTTCAGAAGTTAAAATGTGACTTTTTGGATCACTAAGCTTTTTTCAAGCCCCATTATAATAATCATTTAATATTTGTCAGTCAAAAGTGACCAAAGATACCAGAGGGTTAAAAGCGGCTCTTGGGTGGCTTGACGCGGTGTCATGTGTTCTAAAATTAACTGATAATATCAAATATGTTTTAATATACTCTGACTAGAGGAATCGTAGTCTGATGGTAAAAAATTCAAAGTCTGTGCCGATCATACTAGATTTTCTGTGAAATCTGACCGCTCAAAAGACTTTATGAAGCAATTATTGACTCATCCAACTCCAATTTGGGGTGAAAATCTAAGCAAAAGTGGTGTAGTGTATACTTTTAAAAATAAAGGTTCTTCACGATGCCATAGAATAAATGTTTTTGTCCAAATTGTTCCATAAGGAACCATTTACATCTGACGAACCGTTCTTTTACACAAAATGTTCTTTGTGGCAAGAAAAGATTCTTCAGTTCATAAAAAGAGATAACAAGGAGATGGTTCTTAGCAGAACCTTTGACTTAATGACTCTTAATGAAAACAAAAATCGATCTTTTATGGCATCGCTGTGAAGAACCTTTTAAGCGCCTTTAAGAGTGTATTTCAGTCTTTAGAAACCAACAACACCATGAAGTGATTGGAGAGGTTTGCACAGAGAAGCACCTTTCTTTTTTTGTACATGAAATTGTCAACAATTTTTGTAGTGGATGTGCAATATTATTTAATTAAGGTAACATACGCCTTAATTTGACTTTAATACAAAGTCATTGTCTTGTGTTACACAGTGGTATAGTCTAAAGCAATTTTACATTTTGATAATGTGTTTGACATGTCCTTAGTTGCTCGTGGGGAGCCATCATAGAAATGTGTGCCATTTCCTCACTGTTGAAAAAACACCACAGATATTGATTCAATGGACACTATCAGTCAGCCACAGTGGGGCTGTGTTGCATTAGTCTAGCCGAAGGACTCTCTGCGGAATGACGCTTGCCAGAAAACCCGCTCCAACACTGTTGTCTCATTCTTCTCTGCAACCAGACCAAACAAAGCTATCCGTACTGTCACATGTCCCGCTGTATGTCAAACCACTAAACATTTAACTCTTAATATTATAACCCAAACCACTAATCCAGCACCAAGCCTGATAAGTAGACTTAATGAAATATTTAATTTCCGTGAAAAGTGACGCCTTTCCCTTATATCCGCATTTGTACTGCGGTAACTTGAATACCAGGAGTGAGAGACAGAACTGATCTTGTTGGAAATAAAGGAGCAGTTCACCTTCAAAATGAAAATTCTTTCATCATTTACTCACCCTCTTGTCATTTCAAACCTGTATGACTTTCTTTAGTCCGCAGAACACAAAAGAAGATATTTTGAAGAATGCTCTCAACAGCCTCCTATTCACTTGCTCTGGACAATAGAAGTGAATGGGTGCCAGTGCGTTCTGTTACCAATATTTTTCAAAATATCCTTTTTTTGTGTTCGGCAGAAGAAAGTCATAAAGGCTTGAAATGACAAAAGTGGCGTGTTATTAATGATCGATTTTTCATTTTTAAGATGAACTATTGTGTGTTCTCTTTTTCGGTGTCGTGTGAGGGTTATAAGATAAGCTGTAGCTACACGTACACTCTTATACATAAAAGGTGGTTAAAAGGTTCTTCACAGCTATGCCATAGAAGAGCCATTTTTGGGTCCACAAAGAACCATTCAGTCAAAGGTTCTTTAAAGAACCATCTCTTTCTTACTTTTTTATAATCTAAAGAACCATTTTTCGCCACAAAGAACCTTTTAAGAAACATTTGTTTACTCGGATGTTAAAGGTTCTTTATGGAACAAAAAGTAATTCTATACGATCGAAGAACCTTTTGAAGCACCTTTTTTTAAGAGTTTAAGAGCGGGATTGTTTTACTAATATGAAATGAGAGTGTTCTTGAAAAACAGTCAGGAAAACCACATGGACATGGGGTGCAGCCAAAGCCTAAAACAATTACCGAGTTCAAGCACAACTTTAATAAAAGACACCCTTTCGCCTGTTCGACAAAAAAAAACGCGTCTGTGTTTCATTGCAATCCTGGAAATGGTTTGTCTTCTTAAGTTATTTATTTTCCTCCATGTTTATTTACTCAGAGGCAATAAATTCCCCAGGCGAGCCTCTCTTTGCTCGATGACTATTTGTCTCTGGATTGACAAACGGTTTGTTTCGGCTGCTTTATCTTATAATTCTGGCATTTGGTCTGCATGCAACACTTGGTTGGGGTGTCATGTCCAATCTTAGGTCATTTATATAATATAATACAATGAATAATGCAATGAATAAACCATAGAGTGCTTTGTCTTCTGTGAGAACTTTTTTCTTTAGGTCTTTGCCAGCACTTAATCAAAACTGAAAATGAATGTTGACTGATTTCAGATTCGGGCTTAATTAGGGTGTGCTAATAGATCTTTCTTTGTGAGAATCCCTTTTGGAACGCATGGGAGAAGTCGGACCAAACTTCAGACCAAGCAAATGTTTCTCCTACATGATTATGATAAAATCTGAATTGATTATTTACTTTGATACTGTAAATGCAGGGGCGGATTTGGACTAAAACGTGGCCCTGGACTTCTTCACGAGGAGCAGCCGAAAACACCAGGCTGTCAACTTTCTAAGGACCTTTTTAAGACACAATTCAAAGCCAATAAAACAAGAAACATTAAACAGTAAAGGCCAGTGCAGTCTAAGCAACAAACAGACATCAGATTTACACAAATGCCTGTCTTAACATGTCAGTGTAATCTAGTGTTATGTAACGTTTGGAAATGATACTTTCCATGACATGTAACACACCCGAGTCAAAGATTCAAGTTTTACCCTGTTTTAAGTCTTAAGAGTGATGACTTCCTTCTTATGAATAATATCATAGACAAGAGAATTTACTTTTAGTTTTTAAATGTATATAATTAGTTGAGTAAATGTAAATGAGTGTAATAGGCTCTTCGTTGTTTTCCAGGGCTGTATATCCAGACAGGTTTATACTCTTATATTATTTTGTACTATATATTTCTATATTTTCTCTCTCTCTCTCTCTCTCTCTCTCTCTCTCTCTCAATATATATATATATATATATATATATATATATATATATACATATTTGAAGGGTGTGACACGACACTTATTTCAGGAGACGAGATAATGGTTTAAAATTAAATGGTTAAAAATGGTTTATTGTCACGAGACGAGACAATATTTTTAGACTTTTTTAAATAAATCCTCAATGAAAAATACTTATTTTATTCACCTTAACACAAAATGCAAAACAAATTAGGCATTATAAAATCATCTTATACTATATGAAAGACAATAAACCTGTATTTTTATGAGTTATATTATGCTGTAATAAACAATATGTAGATACTGCAAAAAAATTTGTCACAAACGCAATTGACAGGCAGTTATTGCACAAAATGTGTGCTTTGTTTTCTTAACAGTCGTAGCTTTTAGTAAAGAGCTGTGGTTGTTTTCTCTATATACTTTTGCATAGTGCTGGTGTTAGCAGATGTGGCGATCATATCGCACTGTTCCTCCTCCTTCCTCCACTGACGGAAGCCTCAAAGCCTTCAAAGAAACAGTTTAAACTACACAACACATCGTGTTTTATGCTTACATTATACACATGTAAGAGACAGGTGACCTTTTTTGATGAGGTTTGCTTGTGAATGTATTTAAATAACATAAATTGAACTTGCAATTATACTGTTGATCAGCCAAGCGCTGCGCTTCCAAAGCGCTGCTGGCCATGCAAACCGCCGTAAACATCAGTGGTTATGCGAGGCGCTGTAGATGTGAGAGACTCGCGCGAAAGTTGAAACACGTCATATATATATATATACATTATATTTAATAGTAAGGTAAAATTCATGCAATCATGGAGTTTAAGCCATGTTTTATGTATCAGTTCCTAATAAAGTCACTGGCCGACTGATAATGTTTGTTCGCTCGCCAAAGGCAAATTTTACCCACAATTGCCGCTTGGTGAGTGTCAGTTTTGGACCTTGTGTGAAACTGCCATATTAGTTCATTCGGCAGGGCCAAATCGCAATTGCCATTTGACAAGTGTTAATTTTGTTCCCTGCGTGCATCCATGCACAAGACGAAATGACGTCGACATTAAGATCTTTGTAAACACAAGTGCCGTCGAGCGGTCGAGCCCCAGGGTGCTTCACAAAAGTTTGGAAACAACCTGGTGGCGGGACATTGTGTGTTGTTGTACGAGCCGGACCCACACTAAGATAAAGCTGGAGTCTGTTTGTGTGTGTGTTATGTGTTTGCTCTGTGTGTGTTTGCTTTTCTGCTGTTTCCTGGACTCTGTCTGCAGGCATGTGACCTCTTGGCCCACGGTTGATTTATTCATTTCAAATCATTTAATCTGATGGGCTACATTTTGTCAAAACACTGTCTCATTAACTGTGGTCTGTTCACTTTGTTTCTCGTTGTACTGCCAGGGGGGCACCAAAATAAACACACAGACCGAAGAGCTTGTGCTAAGAGAGACTATAGAAATGAATGGACACTTTGTTCTGAGGTGCGCTGTTGGCAAAAAGACGATTAGCGATGTCTTGATTTACTCATGCAGATGGTCCGTTGGAAACTGATGGATTGCATCTGAGATTGTCACATTAGGTGAACTTCGGGCCTGTCTGCTTGTTCTTGTTGAGATTTTTTCTTCGTTCACAATAGAAAAGGAAATGATCTGTGGGAGGAACCATTTTGCTTAACATAAACACTTCGATTCCCTTTGAATGTGGCTTTACTGGCATTGGAAGATCGTCCCAGAGGTGCCACTCGGTTTTGCTGTATTGTGTGCGTTTCTTTGTGGGTTATTGTTTTTTTCTACCTCTGTGACTAACAAAGAACGGATCTGCTTTGAGAAGTTGTGTAACACTGGGAGCCTTTCGCTGGCCGTATTTCATGTGAACGCAGGACTTTTACCAGCAGGCATTCCGCTTTAAGTGAGATTCAGTGGGAATAGATGTTTAAGCCTTATATTTTGCCAGCTTCGCTCGAGGCAGAGATCCACAAAGTTGAAGGATTGAAAAATTAGTTTGTCAGGCTTATTATGGGCCTCCATTTTTTGGTTGAAAGATTTCCTTCAGATAGAAAAAATCTCTTTTCTACTCTTCCACTTTGCACTTATGCTTTTTGTTGTCCTTATGATGTTCGTCTGTAAGTCACTTTGAATAAAAGCGTCTACTAAATGACTAAATGTAAAATGTTAAAGTCATGTCATTTCAAACCTGTATGACTTTCTTCTGGAGAACACAAAAGAAGATCTTTTGAAGAATGTTGGAAACCAAACAACATTGGCATTTACTTCCATTGAATGGACACAAAAGCAGAGAGACATTTCTCATAATATCTTCTTTTGTGTTCCACTGAAGAAAGTCGTACAGGTTTTATGTGACATGATAAATGATGAGTTTTTGGATGAACTATCCCTTTCAATTTAAAAAGCATTGAATAGTCATTCTGTTTAGAACAGTTGGTATATTATGTTTTCTTTATTACTTACACAATTTAGCTTGAGTGTGTTCATTACATTTATTACATATTTAATCACTGTGTTTGCAGGGTTTCAAGACCAAAGATGGATTTATGATCGTGGCAGCTGGAAATAACCAACAATTCATGAAAGTGTGCAAAGTAAGCCGGGACCTTTAATTGCAGACACACAATAACGCATTATAATAAATCTAGCCCAGCTTTATTTGTACATTTCAGAAACAGCCATACTTTACATTTGTTTTGACCGTTGGAACGTTCACATTTACTAACAGTTATGTCATGTAACGTGTCTGTTTTGCCAAGGTTTTGAGCTTGAACGACCTTGCAGACAGCCCGAAATACAAAAGCAACACATTAAGAGTTGAGCATCGCAAAGAGCTGCTGCAGATTCTCTCTGAGAGGTTAGTCAACATCTCTATAGATGTCCGTGCTCCTGTTGTACAAGGTTTTTCAGTTTTGTTAATCACATTATCAGGTTGTTTTTCAGCAGACCTTTACAATCCACTGTTAACTCTCATTCAGGTCTGGGTTCATTTTGATATCACAAGCCCACTTTTCAAGCTCCAGTTGGTTTCAGTTGGTGCCCAGTGTTTTGTTTGTTGTCTCAGAAATACGTAAAGTTATGATTTGAGTTGAGATCTTTGGAATCCCTTTCTGATTAATGACTGTAGACATGTCCAAGAACTGACTGTTCATCCTCCCAAATTTTCTGTACAAAATATTAAATAGTACATTCTGACCGTACTATCGAGCATCTAAAGGTCAAAACATGGCATGTGAGGCACACAAAATAAGAAACCTTATGTGTTTACTATGGATGCACCGGTTGACCGGCCATAAATCGGAACCGGCCAGGTTTTTTTTTACGCCCCAAATTTTTCCCGGAAGTGCAAGCACGGCCGCATACACATAGATCACATTAGAATCAATCGCCAACATGTCATTTGTTTGGAAGTATTTCAAAATCAGTCAGCAGTATTCAGGACACGGGCAGCCCTACAGCACTGGAAATGCAAAACTATCTGTCTGAGGCACAGCTACCAAGAAGCGAACAGCCGTTGTTTAAACCAAATTTAAAATACAAAAACTGAGTGCTGATAAGTAAACATCTTTGTTCAGGTTGTTGATATTGTGTTGATTGAGTTGTTTAATTTGTTGAACTATGCAGTTGTTGCTTTTAATTTCACATGAATACAGTTGATGTATTAATTTTTAAGGCCAGTTTTATGTCGTTTAACTTTAAACCCAGTTGAAAAATAGCTTAATGCTAAATATCTGTACCATCTTTGTATTGAATGTGTTTATTGTACAGTAACTGCATTTAAGTTAAGATGGTTACAGTTATTGTTTTCAATAGCCAAAGCCAATTTGGCCTGTGAAAAAAATAAAATAAACATGTTGTTTATACAAAATAAATCTTGTGTGTTGCTTAAAGGGGAAAAAATCGGTATCAGAATCGGCCATGGAAAATCATAATCTGTGCTTACAATTTTACAAACATACAGTGGGTATATTAAATCAAATGCTTCAAAATGTGTTGGTGGTTTTTGGGAATGCGTGCATGTCAATAGGGCCACGTGACTTATATTTTTGCCTATTTTGTTCATTTTATCATGTCTATGCGCCACTGTCTTCTGTCCTCCTCTAAACCTTCATTCAATCTTCTCTCCACTCACAGGTTCATGGAGGAGACGACGAGGGAGTGGCTGAGGCGCTTCGAAGGGACAGGAGTCCCCTGTGGGTCTATCAATAACATTCAGCAGGTGTTCAGTAACTCTCAGGTTAGTGTGAGGTCACGACAGGTTGGGTTGGGGAATTTACTGTACGTCAAAACTGTAGCTATTTGAGATGACATTTATTGGGGCTGTCAGAATTTTGACAACAATTTTTGATCTAGTTTTAGTCATAGTCTTTTGACGAAAATGCAATTTAGTCAATTTTAGTCAACCCCATCATTTTAGAGTTAAGTCTAGTTTTAGTCGAGGAAATATGAAAAATATTTTAGTCAAATAAATATAAATTATATTTAGTCTACTAACATCGAAACGGTTTAGCTTTCCTTTAGCTCAGTTGTAACAGCATGTCATTAACAACGCCAAGGTCGTGTGTTGGAACCCAGGGGATTGCACATACTTAGAAACAAATGTATAGGACAATGCAATGTAAGTTTCTTTCGATAAAAGCGTCTCCCAAATGCAAAAATGTAAATGAAAATCATTCACTTGGTGTAATTAAATGTTGGATACAATGATTCAACTGTTTTGACATAATTTACTTCACCTTAGAAGGAAATTAAACCAGTTCATTACCTTTATTTTTCAGAAAAGTTTAGTAAATAGATATGCATTGTTGGAACACAGAACATTAGACCATGAACGACATGTTCCAGTTCATTCAATCCCATTTGACACAAATGACAAGTTAAGTAGGGCGTATTCATTCAGTTCATTCAACCTATGAAAGGCACTGAACGCTCTCACCCTCAAACTATTGGCTCATTGCATGCATCTTTGAAGAAAATAGCTGCCTGGACTCTCTTTGCTTAGACAGTAATACATGTAACATATTTGGGTGGAATTTACAGTTTAACTAACTTCTATAATGAGTTGAGGACAGCGCTGGTTTTCTTTTGGCTGACTTTGTTGCATTTCACGTTACGCAGCAGCTCGTGTTAGCGGATAAGTTAACATGCATATATAAACGTTTGAGCTTGCCTTTGTAATGTGTTTCGGGGGGGTCTCGCCTGCAGTCGCGCTTCAAGTTTGCGGCGTTTTACTGGCGATCATGAAGGAAAATAAGACGCTTTGTAAACCGCGTGGAGACACAGAATATATGTCTGTGCTTACCCTTCTCCCAGAGACTTCCTCTAACGCTTATATGAGATAAGCAGCATATGCGCGCAAACTGATGTCCGCCAGGTGGGAAAATAATAATTTTGTCTCGTTTTTATTAGTTGACAAAAATGTCAGTATTTTTTTATTACAGTTTTTGTTATCATGCATTCATTTTTATTTTGCTTTCGTCTCGTTTTTGTCAGTGAAAACATGTCGTTAACAAATACTTTTCGTCTTAGTTTTCAACAACAAAATTAACACTGGATTAATCACATCCAGAATAAAAGTTAACATAGTATATGTGTGTGGACTATGCATGTTATTTTGTATTTATCTACACTTTCTAGAGAAATCTAGAAAAAAATATTTAAAAGTAGTTACTCCTCAACACTGGGTTACATTATGTGATATATTCTAATAGCAATAATGAATAGCCATTCATTTGTGGAAAAAGTCTCCACCATTATTTTTACAATAAAACTTGAAAACTTGATAGTAAAAAGCAAAAGTCCATTGCTTTGATCCACATCAGTAGCTAATAAAGTCAAATGTGAAACACTATCATATGTTTAGACCCCTAGAGCATGTAATTTAAGTCTGATGGTATTAAACCCTTTTCTTGCAAAAACCCTACACACACACATATTTAATTCTGACCACATGTGATATCGAGAATGCAGACTTAAAGGTCCCGCCAACCTGCTGATGTTCACACTATTTCACATCATATGATCAGAATTACATGATTTTTCTCCATGTGTCTTATTCAGTTCATTTGAAACACTGAGATAATCTACCTTGAAACATTCCACTTGCGGTTTGCTATTTTTAGCGTTTTACTACCAAAAGAATGTGAAAACATATTAGTCATACGTAATTGCATAATCAAAGGCAGTTTAAAATTGACATTCCTAACAATCTGCAGACTAACAGCAAGAGAACATGTTAACCATGTGTTACACCTACAGCAGACAACATTTCAGGACATATTCGGCTTTTTCTCAAAACTGGTGGGGGAATATCACCTGGGGACACTTTGGGCCCTATTTTAACGATCTAAGCGCATGGTCTAAAGCGCATGGCGCAGGTGCACTCAGGGCGTGTCCGAATCCACTTTTACTAGTTTAACGACGGGAAAACGGTTGGCGACCCATGCGCATTGTCTAAACGGGCCAGTTGCGCTCGCGCCATGGCCGATTCGCTATTTACCCAGCGGAATTTCCAAGAGCAAAGACTGGAAGCTTCTCCAGAGAGGAAACGCACAACATCGACAGAACAAGCTGGATTTTTATCTTTATGAACACAATAATAATATTTTGCATTTTACTCATATTTGGCAGGAAATTGAGAACTGCATTGCACTGAAACTAGCAAAAAGACTTGTGCTGCGCCGGGTGTACGATAGGGCCCTTTGTGTTAGTTGTCATAACATGATTTATAAAACATTGAATATGTTGAATTTGAAAATTTTCATGATTGTATGTCCTCCAGTCTGGGCAGTTTTGGCCCTGTGAGCCTTTAGAAAATAAACTCTCTCAATGAGGATATTGCAAATTTAAATTCAGCAGTTATTTACTTATGTTTTGCTTATTTTAAAACACAGTAGCAGCGTCTTGTTTGTAAGTTACCAAAAGTATCTGAGGCAGACCCGGTCGCGGGATTTTCCACTGTTTGTTAGGTAAAATGTTTTCCAATTGTTTTAATTATATTTGTGTCCCCAGTTGTAGTCACCGCTTGGCTGTGGATATGACACCTAAAAGAAGTGTTTGAATAAGACTAAACTGTTGTACACAACACAACTTCACGTTAAAAAGGGGATCATGATTGATTATTTCACTGTGAGTCATACGCTGTCTTTGAGTGTGTTTGATATTCTTCGGCGGCATGCTGGCCGGAAAGTGCATGAAACAACGGGGTGCTGCATGAGCTTTTTTAAAGCATATCGACCTGTCTGATCTCGCTGTGACTTGGTGCCATGTAGCAACCGGTCTGTGGGGAGCCACATGGGGTTGAGTGTAGCCATCTTCCTACGGAACAAAATGCTAATCAGCCTAGCCAATATATCGACCACTAATGTATGTGTGTTAATAAATACAAAATTAATATGCACAGTACACAGACATGTATTATGTAAAGACAAACTTTTATTCTGCATTCGATTAATCGAGAATAATCGTTTGACAGCCCTAATATTTATATATAATTTTAGTCATATATAAACATTTATTTGTTTATATTTTTCTTAAATATATACATGCATGTGTATGTGTTTATAAATACAAAATGAATATGCACAGTGCAAAGACATATATTATGTAAACACAAACTTTTATTCTGAATACGATTAATCATGATTATTCGTTTAACAGCCCTAATTTTATGAGTTTGTAAAAATGTATTGTCATTTATTTGGCAAATAACAAACTGAAACATCTTAATAGTGTTTATTCATGTTTTTATACCCATATTTGAGCCGGCACATTGAACTATTCAAAAAAGTTCGAAATAAATCGTATAACATTCAACCAATAAAAAATAATTTTCGATTAAGGACTTCAAGTTAATATTATAAAAAAAAATTCTTTTGTTTTGCCAGTAAATTCATGGATGATTATATGTAATTATATTTTAGCATTAGAAATACTGCGACTATAGAGCTGACACGTGCTGGATTAACCATTACAGGAACGTAAAAAAATATTTTGGCCATCATTAGAGCAAAAGTTTTGTTTATGACCAATATCTTAACCTGACTTCAACAGTTCATCCCTACGTACTTTTGTTTATCACTGTAAATCTCAAAGGGCTTGACTTGAACTTGTGGATAGTAAAGTTTGTGTCTAGACGTGGATGTGAAGTCCTATAGCCCACCCTGTGTCTCTATTAGCTGAAGTTTCACTAGGAACGCCCAACACAATTGCGTTCTTGCGGCTTTGACAGCCCCCGCTGATGAATCCATCTGGAGATCATATCTGTCAGAGGACAGCACAAATCTGTTACCCATTGCTCCTTTTGACCGAGCAATGAAACCAAAAACATCCAGCATTCACTGGAGAAATCAGCAGTAGCTGCAAGGGCACGGAGGAAATTAGCCGACAGACGTGAAGCGCAAGCTAAGGAGATGATTCAGGAGAAGGGACAGCTGCACATGCAGAGGACAGAAAACCAGATGTAGAGGATAAAAACCGAGAGGTTAGCATTAGAAGAAGATGGAGTGGGTGATATTAGAAGTTAGTGGACGAGGAGAGGCGCTATGAAGAAACAAATGATGAAAGCAGATGGGATATGGGTAGGGTAGTCACTGAAATTCATGTTGGAGGTCACTGATCAAGTCTTCAGAGCATTGTGACCAAAGATGGGAACCAAATCTTGCAAATAAATCTTTTGACCTTCATTCAAAGCTGTATCTTCAGCCTGTCGAAGCAACATAATTCAATGTTCTTCCTCTTCGCAAAGCATAACTTAAGCTCTTCCTGTCTTTCTAGTTCAAACATTTTCCTCTCGTGAAGTTGAAAGCTATCAGGTGTCCTCTTTGAGCGCAAGTATTATTCAAGATCACTCTTGAGGTTCCGTTGGTAACCTCTACAAGTCACAACAAAGCCCCCAAAACGTTGGTAAGGACTTTACTGTAATATCAACATCGGATACAAAGCTAAATGCTCACAGTTCTCACTTGATGGTGTCACACAAATAAACAAGGTTTTACATCAATGGATGCTAATATACCACTCAGACCTCCTGCTGTTGGTGTTTGAGTTTCAAAGCAATTATCCTGGCATGCATCATTGACAATTTATGGTTGAGCCTCTCATCTTCTCATAGCGATTGTTTGGGATTGTTTTGATTTGTAGTTTTGACCGTCTCGGACTCTTGGAGTCAAACTATCATGTTGTGTCTTATGTCTTCCACAAGATCCCTATCTTCAAACAAGTGGGAAGAAATCCATGTGGAATAATTTACATTTTCTTTCTTGATATTTATTTGCCCCGTTTACAATTTCCAGTGACGTTTTCTTGACGTGCATCGATTTTTTTCCTTTATGTTCCGTCTCGGATGCTTCAGGAATCGGGTTGCATACTTCATTTTCATAATTCACATCCGTGACAGCCGGGTTACGTTTTGGTCTGGAGCTCTCGCCGGTCTGCCTCCCTCCCCAGTTGCCGTCTGAATGTAACAAAAATGTGCAGGTTATTGCCGTTGAGCCACACACCTGGATTAGGTCCAGTGAAATATTAATATTAATATTGGATTTCCAAAGCATCAGGCCTGTCGTATCAGGTGCCAGGCACAGATGTTGGACTTGGACAAAATGGCTCCCAGATGTGAGCGTGGTTGAATGCTAAGTATTCTCACGGACCGAAATAAAGGAGAGGAAGAATTTTTTGTGAAGAGCCCCGTCCTTTTTTAAGCTTCCAAGCCTGAAAAACTGAATGTTATTTTTGTGTGTGAATGAAACCCTGTTTGTCTCAATCTTGTACTTGTTTACATAAGTTTGTTGCAAGTATGAGTGAATTCCATATTGACCTGATATGCAGTGTTATGACTTACGCTATGATTATTTAAATCCCTTTCGAAGAAAGTGTTTGGAAGAATGTGTCGTTTTCTGAATTCACAGGAAGACCTAAGTGATTGCTAAGCCTCGGTAAATAGCTTCCTGTTCTGTATCATTTAACTTCTTCAATGCTTCAATTGCCTTCAACATACCAAGATACAGCATTTACCGCAAACATTCCATGGATTTTATGAATAAAAGAAATGTGACTTTGTTTGCTTATGTTAAGCATGTCTCAGAAATTTGTATGATGACCTATACTTTCCTGCATTATTTCTAGGAGTGGATGAGGAGATTTAGGACTAAACCAGCTGTGCACAATAACAGATAATTACCGACCTTGGTGTTGTCTCACGGCAGAGTTTTCCACCAAATGTTTACAAGTAAAGGGATGTTTCCGGGCCCCGTGGACCTTCGAATGCGGTGGACAGCCAAGCAGCGGAGCTTAAACAGATGTTGCATGCTGCACTGTTGCAGGTTGCAGTCTTTTGTTCTAACACTTTGGCAGTAATAATTGGTCCAGTCGAATGAGAATGTCTTGTGTGTTTGAATTGTTTTAGCAAACGCATCGTATGATTTTTTGTTGAGACTTAATAAGGTATCATGTGCGTTTGGCTTAGCTACTCCAGTTTGCATTGGCAGCTCAAGGAATACTTCAAAGTCTCAAATAGCTCGTGCTGTTTTTTAGACGGCCTGTGCTTACTACAAGCTCATTGCATGAATTGTCCCCATAACGGTAATCTTTGTGAGTTATTGTGTCTTACGTATACCTTCAAAGCTTTCTGCGGTAGTTTTTACTGGCTGAAAACGCAAGGATGTTTGCCATTGCAATGGCCTATAGGGCTTTTGGGAAAAAAGGGATCAGTGTATCGGTTTGGCACAGAACGTTTGTCATTGCTTGAATCATGATGGACATGATGCAGTTTTTTTGCTCTTCTTGAAAGCGGTATTTAGATTGACTGAGACTGAAACAGGTGAGTATTTCTGGGACACAAACAATTGGAAACCTTGAGTAACCTCAAAAAAGCCTGCATATTGTAACTGTGTTATCTTCATGTGGAATTCTGTAGTAGAGATATCTGGAAAAGGTAAGATTGACAAACTGATTGCCATCAGCGGCTAATGGGCACTCTGATTTGTATCACATTGAAGCAACCGCTGGTTTTCTCATCAGTTTTTCTAGTGTGTAGCTGGGAGGTTTCTTTCCACACGAAGAGTGATGGCTAACTGACAAAAGAATATGTTCTGTTTACTTTGTTTTGTAGTCAGTACATGTCAGGAATATAAACTAGATGATACCTCCATGGGTTGTTGGTTTATGGTTGGCGGTGTTTCTCTTGGATGGACTAGACTACAAGAATAAACAGAGGTTGAAGAAATGACTAGAGGCACTCTGTGGATGTCAGGAAAAGAGCTGGTGTAAATTAAATGTGAATTCCCTAGCCTCTTATTTTCCCATGGTCTACTTCCAAAGTCGTTCCACTGGGACGCTACACTCTAATTGTCTGTTGGATAAGTTAAGTGTTAAGTTGTTTTAAATTCACACTGTAAGAAAAAAATATAATTATCTTAAGGTGAATTTCCTGAAGTGCAAACATTTCTTTTGCAGTTTTTTTTGTTGAACTCTTTTTTCTTTGTGCATTATTCACACTTTGTCTATTTGTATTTATTTAGTATGCATGGGGGGGTCACATTATATCGGGCAATAACCATCATATAAAAAATCACGATTGTTGATATTGTGTTAATACTATAATTCAGGACCAGTTTAACTTATTGCCTTCAGAGCCACAATAGCTACAAACACGCTCTCTCTTCGCCTTCCCCAGAAAAAAACAATAAACTAAATTAAAGATGGATTTGACTAAAAACATTATTCAATTATTTTAAAAAACATTTAAGAAATGTATATTGTGATAAAATCCTTGACGTGAATTCTTCATACAGTGAATTCTGCACAGTTAAAATAAAAAAAAAATGGGTTTTCAAGTCATTTTGATTAAAATTGGGAAGATCTTAAAAAATTGTTGTATTTCGTATAACTTCTTTTATAAGTTATACAAAATACATCTAGATTTTTATTTAGTTTAACATAATTTAAATGTTTTTAAAGGTGTCCTATTTTGCCGTTATTATGTATTATTATTAAGTCTTTATTATGTTTATAATGTGCTAAACAATAGATGTTCATGATTTGATTTTCAAAAAAATTCTTTATATATTATACATTTTACCTGTGTTTTAAACCGTCATCTCCATTCTCAGAAAACAGGCTGTTGAATTCCTAGGTCTTTGAAGTCCCTCCTTCCAAAATGCTCTGATTGGTCAAGCTGAGCCAGTCTTTTGTGATTGGTGTACCATTTAGAAGTGTGTTGTGTTGAGATGTCCCACTCATTTCTCTTTCCATGTTCCAGGTGGCAGGGTTAAAAAATTTGGCCGACATGACGTAACTACTGCAGGAAGTAGATCATTGTAGTCCCAACGAGCTGTGCATAATCCTTTTCTGTGAACTTTGAGGGTTGCAAGTTGGAAGATGTTGTTTATGCTCAAACAGCTATACTACTAACTCATTCAATTTAAAGATGTGAAATTCCATCAGACCTCCCCTTTAATAAGACAGCTTTTGAACAAATGTTTTTACAGTGTGATATCGTAACAGCCTCGTATGCATCAAATTGTACTGCATCAAATGTTTTTCTTACCTCGCATTGCACGCAAGCTTTTCACCTACTTTTGCACTTGTGCATGGTAGAGTGAGAATAAAAGTGATTTGATTTGTTTTGATTTGCACTATATCCTACATAAAATAGACTAGTTACCAATGTTTTCAATGAAACATTGCATATTCTCTGATTTAGCCGGCTGAGCATTGGATCCCGTCAGATGGAGCCATAAGCCGCGGCAGCAAGCTACGCACACCCCACCCGTTGTTCTCTTTTCATCCCTGTGACTCACCGAATACCAGTGGACTGTTTGCTTTATTTCGCCCGGGATTAAGCTCCCCAGGAGCCGTCTGAATGAAAGGGAAGAGCGTGATTGTGGCGCATTTTTCACATGAACAGTGCAATGGGATCCACCCGGTGGTCATACTCAATTAAACTAAACAGCTGTTGAGCCCAATGGCTTGCAGTACGAGTTAATTGTACAAGTGGACATCTGGCCCACATTAGGAAATTAACTAAACTTTTAAGCAGCATCCAGAACTGTAAAAGAGCAAATATTCTTTTCCAAAAGAATGAAAATGAGGATTAGAGAGAATGCCTGATAGGAAAATCGGTGCAATGATAAAGTACATATGGATGAAGCACTGTGACTTGTGAAATGTAGACTGAACCTTCACCCAAAAGCCCAAAAGTAAATCAGTGAAAAAACACAGCAACCCGTTTTGTACAACATCTTTTAGGACTTTGTCTAAATTTGGATAAGAACGTTTTGTTGATGTGCATTGCAATACAATCTTTTAGATCTGTAATAACAAATGCCATATCATAGCCACATCCCTAACTCCGCCCTAAAGTATAGATTAGCCATATCGATTGCTATGAGATTGTGTTGGCCATCCAACCATAAGGCATGTATTTGCATTATTTTTTTACCGAAGAAGTAGAAGAAGAGCGGCCTGAATATGCTTCTGTGCAGAATGAAGTATTAGAGTATTAAAGATGAGTTGAAAAGAACTCTTAATATATTGTGATAGCTCTCTGATACGCAATCATTTATGTTTACTGTCTTGTGGGAGGACATTTATATGTCCAATGGCCCCCAAACATCCTGCCATTCTATTAAGACGAGGAGGAAACTGTGAAACTGGAAGTAGTCTTTGCATGTCTACACAGTTCAATTAACGTCACTATATGTGTGCTGGCCGACAAGTGTGCTCGTGAGCATTTCAGTATGCCCCTTTTTAATGTGCCTCCAGCGGTTTGTGATGCTTTGCTCTCTTTCTGCTTTTGTCCTCAAGCTATCCCCCCAGCTTTCTCCCTACCGCATCTTCCAGAATGGGAGGCTCTTGTTTTAATGGTCCTTGATGATGGTGTGGATCAGCGCAGCTGTGCATGTCTGCATATGATGAGCTGCAGGTGGAGATATTCAACTCGTGATCACCTTCCTGTCCTTCTCTTTCTGGCTGTGTCCGCAACTCAAGACAGCTGCCTCATTACTCGCTAAATCAATGACTAAATATTTATAAATATACTCCATTCAACCGCTCTATCATATTTTTCAGTCCTTGAAGCACAACGCACACAGGACTGTACGATCTTAACATGGGTTTGCATGACATCGAGTCAACTATGATGCCATCACAGGTGTTTGTTGCTTTAAATCTCTTTCTGGCATTGTGCAAATCTTGCTGGTCATTTGTTTTTTCTTTCAGTCACTTTTCTCATAACTAGGGGATGTGTGGGAAGACCTGATATCGAATTTGAGGGATGATGAAGCAGTGCTTATGAAGATGTAAAGGAAAGGAAGGGACAGTCAAAAAAGGGGGGATGATTTATGGAGTGTCCTTCCTGTTACCTGCCCTTTGGGGCCACGGGGCCCCTCGAGGTGAGCAGGAGAGGAGATATGCGTGTCAGACACACATGATACAGACCCAGAGCAGCACCCCGAGGTTAATGAATCCTCGAGTGAGAATTCCACTCAGTCATAGACTCTGCTGCCAGAGAATCATCTGAAATGTCTATGTTCATCTGCTTTTTCAAACCGACTGTAACAATGTATAGCCATCTAAAAGCTGCGGTGTGTGAAGCTGATATTTTCAATGTGAGGATACCATAAAGAAATTTACATGAAAAGGAAAACATAAATAATCCTTTAATGCACGGCTAGCCGGGGATTATCCCTTGTATTAGACCATGTTTTATTAAAACATTAAATTACAAAATGCTTAACATTTATTTAGTATACTTAGAGTTTATTGCAAAGTCTTTTATAGAATAACTTTAACAACTTAACCATACTGACTATAAAATTTGATTGAAAATAAACAATTTGGTCTGTTAAAGTTTGACTTTTTTTGTTCATTTTGTACACAAAATCTAGGCCTTTTTGTTTAATTAAAATGGACAATTGATGCCTATTGCATGATAAAATAAAGATCCAATTAATAGGATGTGTTCATCAATAAGCAAACATGAACTAAAACAAGGTTATATAAAGATTAACAAATAAGACTTTTATGTAAATAGGACACTGTATATTTGACCCTAGACCACAAAACCAATCGTAAGTAGCATGGGTATATTTGTAGCAATCGAGAATGTGAAACGCTCTGTTGCATGTGGCGCCGCCATCTTGGGAGGATCATACTCCGCTGCTATCATTGTTTTGATTTCTACCGTTAACTGTTTTGTTTGATATATATGGAGAAATCGAAAGTGAAAGAACCAGGGGCTTTAAAGACTCTCCGTAATGCTATTGCAGTTTTTAACACAGCAAGACTGACCTATCACAGTTATATTTCCATTTCAAACAAGAAACAACAAAACACTGCATTGAACACACTAGCAGCGATCCTCCCAAGATGGCTTAACTTTAAACACGGCATGACATTCTCACATTCTCTATAGCCAACAATACAGAATGATTTATTTTAAAGCTAAAAATCATTAGGATACTAAGTAAAGATCATGTGTCATGAAGATATTTTGTAAAATTCCTACCATAATTATATTTAACTTGATTTATTTAGCGGATCCAAAATGGCGCAAGCAAAAATGGCTGGAAACATGCCCGCAAACTTCACTCACTGCTGTCTACTCTTTGGGAGTTATCCACTCAAGTTTGGTGTCTGTGGAAAGCTTTGAATTTCAGCTTTCGGGTTCATCTACTCTCCACAGCATCATTAGAGCAGTAGGCCAATAGCAACGGCCAGCTACAGCGCCTCTGATGGACAACTTTAAAGGCGATTTTCTTAACATTTCGATTTTGGACCCTCAGATTTTAGATTGTCAAATAGTTTTATCTTGGCCAAATATTCTCCTATCATAACAAACCATTCATCAATGGAAAGCTTAGTTATGATGTATAAATGATTTTCTCTAGTACACCTCACTCCAATACTCCAACTTTTTATTTTGGAGTAAGATTGTAGCTATTGAAACACATAGTATGGCAATTTATTATGTGTGTTTTTAATACAAGAGCATCTGTGGTCATGGAAGTGAGTGGTTTGCTTATTCTAGGGAGCCGTCCCTGAACGACCTTCATTTGATGCTGCCCTGACATTACTTGTTGTTTTCACAATAGCTGCTCAAGTCACCTGGGAAACATTTGCATTTGTCAACAACACTCTTTGAAGCCTTTTTTAAGTGTTTTGAATGAATTTGGCAAATTTGTTGTCTCGTGTTTTGTTTCAGCGCGGTGTTGTCAAACTTTTCGCTTGGTTGTCATGGATTTGACTCTTAAAGCTAGCACTTTTGCAAAAACGAAACACTGCATGTGTGTAAGATCAAAGAGTTTGTTTTGCCAGCTGGTCTGTAGTTATGTCTATCTGTGGAGGCTGGTATAAAATAACCATCTGACATTTCATCTATTTTTAGAAAGTTTGTTGCTCATATGTGTTGTTTACAATTATGAATAGAAACAGAGAGACTCTGATGTGGTTAATTGAAGTTGTGTGTTTTGTGTTTACAGTTGTGTTCTTTGATTTCAAAGTTGTAAGTGGCTGCTGTAATGTGGTGCAGGTGTAATCTGTTATTCTGTCTATAGAGGTCCTCTTAGCTCTGAATACCAGTTATGGCAGAATCATCAGAGATTTCAGGCATTTATTTATTTAGATAGTTTCATATACAGTGTCCTTTTTGTGATGTACCGCAGCCCTTTGAAGACACTACTACTTACAAAATACGGTATTCTCCTGAATGAGTAATTTTGGCCATTTTTAGGCAAACTCTTTGAAAACAAAAGGTTTGTGTAAATAAAATATGAAAATTACAGTAATACAGTGTAATGCTAATCATACAAAGCAAATAAAAAGTCTGAGAATATGTTGACCCTCCTCCGGCTTTCTCCAGAGAATGGGCTGAACTGGCACATTCTTTGATTCCTCATCCATTCACAATTAAGCACAACTGTGCCGGTATCCCATCCGCATTCTTCAAATTTCACGGCAATATTGATTTTTCCCACAGGGAGGAAGGATTCCTGTCGCCCATGGGAGTGAAATTTCCTGTCATGTTTTTTCGTGCCTTTCTGATTATTCTGTGCTATGATGATGATGGGCAGTGAGCTGAATCACAGTTCAGCCTGTTGCTCTCCGGCCAGCTCTTTAACACTGCTCTTAGTATGGTTATTATTTGGCAATTTTTCTTATCAAACTCAATGAGCTTGCAATGATGCATTTTGACCCACAACACACTCCTTTTTTAGATTCCAAAACCATGAGTTTGTGGTTTTATACAGTGATACAACGATATACAGATTCTTGTCTTTGGATAACACGTATAGATAATCCATTTGATGATGTATTTTCTGATATTGGCATTAATGTACACCAGATAAACATCATGTTGGAAGATGAGTCTATTCAAGTTTTAATACATTCGTTTTTGTCTTGTTTTTAAAAAGTTTATTGTAGAATTCTTGATACACCAAATTTTATTATTGGCTAATTGCAGATGTTTGAGTTAACATCTGTGATTCAATAAGGGATACGTTTTGACTATCGTTCTGGTTTAGTTCTGTCCTGCGTTGTGTGAAGAAGTTTAAGTACAGAATAAAAGATCTTCATCTGAGAATATGACTTTGCCCCAGTTCTCAGCAGTCCATTCACTATACTTTCTGCAGAAGATCAATCTTTCCCTGATGTTTTTTTGGAGAGAAGTGGCTTCTTTGCTGCCCTTCTTGACACCAGGCCATCTTCCAAAAGTCTTCGCCTCACTGTGCGTGCAGATGCGCTCACACCTGCCTGCTGCCATTCCTGAGCAAGCTCTGCACTGGTGGTACTCCGATCCCGCAGCTGAATCCTCTTTAGGAGACGATCCTGGCGCTTGCTAGACTTTCTTGGACGCCCTGAAGGTCCTTTAATGATAGCAATGAAATGCAGTGGAAAGGTTTTTTTGGGATTAAATTAATTTTCATGGCAAAGAAGGACTATGCAATTCATCTGATCACTCTTCATAACATTCTGGAGTATATGCAAATTGCTATTATAAAAACTTAAGCAGCAACTTTTCCAATTTCCAATATTTATGTAATTCTCAAAACTTTTGGCCACGACTGTACTTTCGAAATCGAAAAACGACCCTCTGTGACCTGATTTTGTTCAAAATCTGGTCCAAACGACAATTCGTTTCACTAGTTCGCTGGAGCAAACCAAACCGAACTCTCCGGGAAAGATCATGTTGGCCGGTAAACACCCTCAAGCCACCATTGGTCCATGGCCATGACGTAATAGGTGAGTGCGTTATGTAGCACCACCAAGTATGTGGGAAATAACGGGTCATTTTATTTAGCTGAGGTAAAGTCAGATAAGACGATAACATTTGAGCAGCGTGAATGCTTTTGAATGACACGTTGCAGAGACTATTTGCATACGTCATGTAAACCCTGCCTCCGGAAACAAAGGGGTGTTGGATTGTTCGAAAACACTATACCGTCTCTCAACATTTTCGAGCTTCGTTTTACCCAAAACGCAGAACAAAATCGCAATTGGTCTGGACTATGCCAAGCCCTTTAAACCTGCAAAAAGTGCAATGACATTTCCCTTAAAATCACACACAGCTCCACTTATAAAGTTTAAAAAACCCTGGTCTCTTTTGGGTTGCCAGATAATCTGAAAACTGTGGGATTTTTACACTTTAAGAAAAGTGGATATAATCTTATTAGCCATTGATGATGTCATCATTTTGTTACTGAAAATAGTGTTGTTGAGTCACATATGTCAAGAACAGATTTTCTAACATTTATAAACGGATTTCATGGATCATGGATAAGATAAATCACAGAGTCGCTATCAGAACACAAGTATTTTTAAACGTTCTCTTGATTTATGTACGGCTGATGTTTTTTTTCCTCCTCGTTTCTGGACTTCATCATGCTTCCCCTGTCCCAAATGTATGTGGTCTAACGGATGAATCTTACACGAGCTCCAAGCACTTAAAAGCGTGTCATGTGTTCCAGCCGTCTCCCATAGGAACATGGCAGAAAAGTTACGAGTGGCGTTCTTCTCTCGCTGAGAATGTCAGTGTCTCTTCAATTAGCACAACATCCAAAATGATCATCCAAAAATCACCAAAGCGCAATGTTTTCTACTTCTGTTAGGATGTCTTCAGGTTGTTTTTTCGTGGGCCACACCAAGGCAGTATAGATGTATCAAGACATTTTTCTGCCTATTCTGACAGAGAATATATAAATCTGCTCTTGGTATAGTTGATACATGATCTGCCGATATGTTCCCAACTCTTGTTGCTTTTGTGCAGGATGCATCAGACAAATTGTAGGCAGTCCATAGGCATCTGTTCACAAATGTGTGAAGTGGGAAGCATCAGAGATCCCTTAAAAGATGCACCAGTAAATGAAGGGGAAATGAAAATGAAATCTTAAATAGAATCTAGGAATGCACCAAAATGAACATTCTTGGCCGAAGCTGAAACTTAAGAATAGAAATCACTTGGACGAAGGTATTTCATCTATTTTAAATATGAATAAACGAAAACTGTTGGACTATTTTAAACACATCCGATTTTAGAATGCATGCTGTCTGACAGCCATTTCAGTTCACGTCTCTCCTCCAAACTTTGACCACAAAAATATTGTTGTCTCTGAAGGCGCACTCGTAGCTGGGATGCACAGAACTTATTTTGACAAGTTGTTAAGTACAGGGAACTGTGTGCACGCCACCAATCTATGATGTCAAAGGATTTCAGGAGTGGGTTACGTCTGAAGCACACCAAAGTTACCGACTGTTAAAGACGCTTTCATTCGGAAATTTACTCCTGTGCTACAAGTCCCGTTTTGTGTCTTTCTCTGACACTTTAAAACACACACTGCTGACATGCTTGCTGCATTTATAAAATGTGCGCGTCTCTCTCTCTGCGCTGGATGCTGCTTGATCAGATCATCAAACACGTCATTGTCCAGTAAAAACATTCCTCTCATTTAAACATGATTTTTTTGCTATTTTCGGCCGAATAATTGTGGTTGCCGAACAATCGGTGCATCCCTAATATAATCTTTTGCCAGTGGACCTTTTCCACAAAAAGACAAATAGTTTATATTATATATTTCAGTCTGGCAGTAGCAAAGGTCATCCAGGACTCACTTTTAAGTTATTTTCATCTGCTGGCTTGACGTATTTGTTGATTATCTCTCTGTTTTTTATTAGCATCTTTGTAAATAACTGTTGCATTTTTAAGGTGCTGTGTCAAATAAAAAATTTGACTTGAAATTCTGAATAGAGGACACTGTGTTCTTGGCCAGTTTTTTGTGCTTGGTTTAGCTCTTTCAAAATGCTCGCTCATGCTTTCGTACATCTGATCGTCCAACTGTTTTCAGCTCTGTCAGCAGCAGCTCTACACATGCAGAAGCTTAATTGATGCCACAAATGGGAAACTGACACGTTTGGGCAAGTAATCCAGACTTCACTTATACCGGCCCCAGGTTAGCTATTTTTTTGAGAAATGTACGGTACAATGATCACCAAACTGATGGCAGGTTACTTTAAATGACAATTCAAATGGTTGTTTACTTAAAATGGACTCCCAGACATCGAAAACGTTCACGCTCTGATTATCAGATTGAGTTTGTGATGCTTTGATAGTCGAACGCCTTGCTTTGAAGCTTTGTCTTGTACAAGAAGTCACATGATCTGAGTTGATCAACAGCCATTGTGTTATGAACCTTGTGTTGTTAGGAATCAGAAACCTGTGTAAACCATGTTCTCTTCCACTTTTTAAACTAAATAAGAGACGTGCCACTTCCTTTCTGTTGCCTCCCTTTTTACGACACACTGTTTAAAGGGATAGTTCATCAAAAAATGATAATTCTGTTTTTTTTTCATACTACAGTTGCGGATGATATCCCAGAACTGAAAATTGCTAACATTCTTCCACAAATCTTTCTCTCTGTTCATTGAAACAAAAAAATGTATACAGGTTTGAAACAACATGAGGGTGAGTAATTGATGACAGGTTTTTCATATTTGGATGAACTATCCCTTTAAAAGTGTCTCAATGTTGCCCAATGTAAATTGTGTAATCTGTTTTAAAAGTAGGTTATTACTGTAGTATGTTGACTAACTGAGAAGAATAAAGGACGATAATTACATGCGCTTATCGGCAGCATTTTTCGAGACGTTTTTCGACGTTCATACCCAAGCTATTTTCACTAATGATGAGCTGAGTGAGCCTGCAAATTTACTCACTGACATAGATGGCGGTTTATTAAAAACAGAAATCCCCCGGTACACAAGGTGGAACTGCGCAACTTTATGCTTCTGACACTCGCTTGTCACACAGAAAAAGGTTTCATCTTGCTTACTTCCTCTTCGTCACAAGACCATTTTGTGCTTGAGCGCCACCAAGTCGTGTTTTACTGTAACTTCAGCAGCTCCAGGCATGTGAACAAAAAGGGCAATCTCATTGGTCGGCGAGTTTTTAAGACCAATTAAAAAAAAAATGACGCTTTTACACCTGTCGTTTTGCGCGTTGGTATGCACACTCACATTGGCAGCCTTTATTTAGTCACGAGGTGTTAAACATCAGCGATAAATCCACACGATTATCGTCCCGGTGTGTACAAGCCTTAAACATCATGACTGACACTAACAAAACATAGTAGCATGAGTTTGATGTGTGATGTCAACTGTTTGTTGACCAATGGCTGACAAGCCATTGTCCCACAAAAACTATTTGATCTTTAATTGCAGATGTAACTGTTTGTTTCCATAATGTAGAAAGATTTGGTTGGTGCCTGTGTAGCAGATGTGAGTATTGGATCGTGCTTTCATGTCAGTTGCTTTTGGATTACTGAAACCTCAGTCAGTATCCTGTCATCTCCAAACACATCATTAATTAATAGCTCTTCTAAGAGATGTACTCTTCCAGTGTGAAGTTCTGAGAAATAAAAAACACCCTAATGCCAAAAAAAATTCTTAAGACAACAGTTGATTCATTGTAGTACACTGTACCAGATGTCAGATTTGCAAAAGAACAATATTCACGTGAAAGCAGTAATATCTCATATTACTTACAAAAGTCATGGTGTCTAGACCTTTTCTGAAATGCACTAACACCTACTCAACCTGTCATGTGTGAGATCTACACCCTCGGCCCGAGATCTGTTTAGTTTATATAAGCTGCATGTTGTACTGCCACACATTTAAATCATCTTGATTTATGATATAAATAGACTTCAAATTATGACCGATGATGATCAATTTTTACTATGAACTAAGAGTTTTCTAAAAGGCACAGACTCTGTAAACGGTCATGGCAGCATTACAGTATGTCGTGTAAATGCTTCTCTGGAGATTGCAAATACAAACACCGAAATATCATATAAACCTGAAAGTCTTTTAGTCACCTGACTCATGCAGGAAAACACATTTTTTCAAGCACGCAAAGAATGGACTTGTGCTCTTGTGTAGATTGGTCTTGAAAGGCAATCTTGGAAGGACGATTTCAGATGGACGGGCAATGGACTTGAAGCGGGTTCGGTATATGCAAGTCTGACTGCAAAGGATCCTCGATATTAAGAAAATATTTAGGTACTTGCATTCTCTGTATGCGTGTTCTTGAGTATTGGAATTAGACTTTGACGGTTGATGATGGTGTCTACTTTGGCATCGAGAAGCATCTATTTAAAGATTGTGACATTGTCTTTCAGCGACCACATGGATTAAAAAAGAACCTGCTTACATACATACGTATATATATAAAAGACAGAAAGACAAACTTGTACAAAGACCTGTGAAGTAAATCTAATAATCTGATTGTTGTAATATTTGTATACAGTAGATAGATTGAAATTGTACAATATTATTTGGTTTAGTGGTTAAGGTGTGTGTTTAAGAATGTTGTATGTGGAACAACGACGCATCATGCCTACACACATCAAGTGACTCATCACGCACACCTCCCTATGATGAATGACTTTATTGTTTGCTGTAGTTGCTCTGGATTAAAGTGTTAAATGCTTAAATATAAATGCTTATCATTCATGCTTTATTTATGAAGCACATCTCTGACCTCCTCACTGGCATTCTGTTTCTGTCACTGCGCAGCACCAATAGACATCAATTTGTTTCTATTTATATATCAGGGAAGGGTAATATCAAATTTGAAGCAAAAATATAAATTTGATACTTAAATGTATATTATTACATGATGACTGTTTATACAATAAGCAACATGCCTTTCTATGATGGGGAGGGTCAGTGAGGAGAATGGGTGCACTCAAATTCTCTGTCATATTTATTGTTAGGGATGTTGGAGGTCACCTAATATAATGTTGCCTTGGCCCTTGCATGTACTGTAATAGATTACACACTCTGTAGGTCAAAATAACCAGAGTAGATGTCATTAGTTTTTTTCTCAGTTGACTGCACATTCATTGAGCTTTGGCCAGTCAGGAAAGCTGCAGGAAAACTCTGCATTCCCTGTATCTGGGTCATGCTTCTGTCCTTAGCTCACCTCCACCCTTTGCTGCGCATTTGCTTTTGCCCGTCTCTCAAACACACGTTCACACACTTTTCAAATGTATGCAAGTGTATGCGAGCGTCTGAGGTGCTGGGTTTACAGCTGAAACATTTCCATCGCTGCTTCATCTAAAGCTGACAAACCAGTTCTCTAAAAAGGACACTGCAAGTGTATTGTCCTATATCGTTATTGCAAATGAAACGTAGTCGTAGTGTGACCCCATCATCGGCACAGGAAAGAGGATTTAATCTGACATCAAGATCAAAACTTCAAACATCACCTGTTGCATATGGCTTTGTTCACAGAGGTATCAGTATCACAACCCTTAGGTGTCCTCAGTTAAAGGGTGGCAAGACTTCTTGTCTAGGCCGACGTTACACAATATGTCTCAGGTGATTATAATCTGTGTGAAGTAATTTTGTTTGAATATTACATTTTCAATTGGGTTCGTCTGTTCTTTGTTTGAAGCGGCATATCATGGCTTATAACACAATGTATTTCGAAATGCAAGATTTGTGTCATGACAGAAAACCGACAGAAGGAGGTGGTTTATGTGGTTATGAATGAATATTTGTGAGGGGGAAAACAGGCAGTTATAAGATTAAGCAATGCTTTGTCTATAATATTGTATTATAAACAGTTTTGTGCAAAACTCCTAAACACTACATGTCCAAAAAAGGATATTGCATTATTTTTTTTTATCATTTTCGCCACTTTACACCAAATATTTTCCAGGTAAGCTGTCATTATTAGTAAGCATCTTGTATATGTTTTAAGTGCTTCAAAAAATTGACAAATAAAATGTTTGTGGAATAAGAACAATCATGCACATCGTAATTTTCCATAATAAACCCATGTAAGGTAAACGTAGTTAACGGTTATTTCTATCATTATGCTACCTGAAAAATGAAAGGAACGTTCACTCAAAACTGTCATGTCACTTTATTCCCACTCACATCATTCAAAACCTGTACGTGACTCTTTCTTCTATGCAACACAAAAGAAGATATTTTAAGAAATGTCTTGGTGGTTTTTGTGTACAACCAATGGAAGTCAATGGAAGTTATCAACATTCTTCAAAATATCATCTTTTGTGTTTTCTAAAAGAAAGAAAGTCAGGTTTGACATGACATAAGGATGATTAAATAATAAAATTATTTTTAAGTGCACTATGCCTTTACCATATTTTCCAATTGGCCCATAAGAACTTAATGGAACAGTTCACCTTAAAAGAAAAATTCTGTCATCATTTACTTACCCTCAGGTTGTTCCAAACCTGTTTACATTTCTTTGTTATGCTGAATGCAAAGGTAGATATTTGGAAGAATGTCACTAACCAAACAGATCATATCTCCCGTACACTGCCTTAGTCGAGAAAATAAATCATATGGGAGTCAATAGGGGATGAGATCTGTTTGGTTACAGAAATTCTTGCAAATACCTTCCTTTATGTTCAGCAGAACAAGGTTTGAAATTATAAGAGGGTAAGTAAATTATAACAGAATAAAAATTTTTGGGTGAACCATACCTTTAAAAAATGTGTGTAACCAAGTAATTCATGATGATGCAGCCCCTAGCCCTCATTTACCCCTTCTAGTAAACTAGAAAATGAATACTTTATTACTTTACAAAAATAGAGCAAAAGGAAAAGTGTTGGCCTGAAGAGAGATTGTGTCTTACTTTATGCATTTACCCATGTGGATACCTGTAGCTTTCTCTAGGAACACATAGAAAATGTATACGTCACTCAAAGTTGTTTAGATAAAAGTGTCTGCCAAAATGTGTAAATCCAAATTGATGACTTCTTCTCTTTTGAAAGACATAATGACAAGAGGCTGTTCAGAAATGATGAGGGTTGCCTTGGGGCAGCTGTCACTTCAACACTTGAAGGTAAATGTCAGCAATAGCATCAGATTGTAATTTACAGTAAATCTATATGATATTTAACCATGAGTCAATACAGATGTTGTAGTTTCTTCCACAAGATATTGCTTATAATGAACGATATGCGTTGTGGTTTGGGAAACATTCACAACCATTAAATAAAGTTACGATAATGTAACATGTTAAAGTTGTTCATTTAAGCCTTGATAGTCACCTCCAACACTCTGCCATAAATCTTCTTTGCTTTGGGTAATATACACTAGGAACATACTTTACTTCTGGGTCAAATTATAAAGTTCACCATATTAAACTTTGTACTGACTCGTAATGTCAGCATAAATAATATTCTTTCCTTCTTAATGAGACACAACGGCTTCTCTCCATTAAATAAGAACTGACACGGTCTTCTACCTTTTTTAAACTTCTCTCCTGACTCAGTCCAATAACTTCTCTTTGCTTGTTTTTTTCCAATATCTGGCTGTTCTTGAATCCACAAAAGAATTTCAAGTGTCAACACACACCAAAGTTCATATTCAAGACTGGGACTAGGAGTTTAGGATTATAATAAACAAAACTAAACATTGATTTGGGCAATATCCTTTATATTTGAATCATTTCAGTGTGGCCTTTAGAATAAAGCCTGTGCATTTTCCACGGTTGGCCATGTCTGGGTTTAATGGGTGGGACAGAGCACTTTTCTTGATTTTGCCAGGTACAACATGGTCCTGGATCATCATTCTTGTTGGTTTTGGAACAACATTTCAATAAGCCGTTTTAGAGTTACAGTTAAGGTCGACCTTGGAGTTAAGGCTAGATTTCAGGGTTAAATCTACAGCTTCACTAAAACTCAAAGTTCAGCCCAAAAACTACAGCCTTGACCCTTAACTAGACTTCAGGGTTAGGCTTACATTTTGGCTAAACTTCAGTGTTAGACGTAAATAAAGTCTTTAGTCTTTAGAGTAAGAATACATTAAGTCTAGACAACATTCACATTACGTTACATTTATTCATTTGGCAGATGTTTTACCCGAAGCGACTTACATTGCATTATCCTATACATTTTGTTTCTAAGTATCAGCAATCCCCAGGGATCGAACCCCCACGACCTTTGAGTTGTCAACGCCATCCTCTTAACACTGAGCTGCAGGAAAGTAAAACTGGACTTGATTAGATTTTATGCTTACATTTTTATGCAGTCTAACCAAGACCTAAGGGTTAAACCTACAATAAGAGTTGAATTTAAGGTTAGACTTAAGCTTAAACCTTAGACCTACATTGATATTGGACTTTAGGGTTAGGCTTAAGGCTAGACTTTATGGATGGACATACTTTTAGGCTTTACTTTAGTTTTAGACTTATGCTTAGACTTGAATTTAGGGTTAGACTTAAGGATAGTTTTAGGGTTAGACTAGACTTTAGGGCGGTTTCCTGGACACGGATTAACATAAACCAGGACTAGACCTTAAATTTGGATATTTAAGTTTTAAAAAAAAAACAAATTTACAACAAAACATTACTTGTGTGCATCTTGAGACAAAACAACCACACTTATATATTTCAAGATATGTCAGTGTAAGTTGTCATCAAGACATCTCTTACATTTAATTTAGTCTAGGACTAGTCTTAAGCCCTCTCAGGGCAACCAACGCTTAATTTTTAGACTTACATTTGAGCTGTTCTTAAGGCTTGACTTCATGGTTAGACTTCCGTTAAGGTTAGACTTTAGGGCTATATATACACACATTAAGAGTTAGAAAATCATTGACTCTAGATGTTAGGATTATGGGAATGCTAATATTAGACTTTAAGATTTAAGCATAGCCCAGACTTAAGGGTTAAAATTAAAGCTAGGATTTGATGTTAAAATGAATATCATGGCTATGTTTCGTAATGGGAATGATTTTCTTGTACCAACAAAAGATGCTGATATAGGAACACGTCCTACTTGGCAGGATGAAGGTCACCGGTGCAGAGAGAGGAGAATCTCAGCACCTAATTGGACATTTGAATGAAACCCTTTCTGAAGTAATTATAGGATCCACAAATTGTCACCTACTGATAAAGTGGACTGTCCTCTATTTTCTGTCTCAGTTTGTTCTTTCACACACGGTCTCAAACAGACACGAATACTTTTTAGAGTTTTACAGAAACACTTGGCTCCTTGTCAATGCTACTAACACACCTCTCGTCTGCATTATAGATTACATTGGACTGCCACACTTACTGTAAGTCAAAGAGATCTGATGCTGTCTGGTACTTGATATGGGAGTGTGCTCGAATGTTTCTGTCTAAAGCTGCTTACAGACTACTGAAGTTCTGACTGAGAGTTTTATTGATGTGAATGCATAGTATAGTGTTTGTTTTGAGGGTGTTGAAAGTGAGGTCAGGTCAAAATCATGTTAAAACTACAGAAACACAGCTGAACCCGCCTCCCTGTTGTCTCAATAGGTCAACGCATGCTTCCATCATAGCGTGTTGTTTTAAGTGTTTAACTTTAGGTCGCATGACAGAGCTGTACTTCTGCACTTCGTCTCCATAAATGAGTTTGCAGTTTTTTCACATAACGTAAACTTTAGTGCCTAGGCACCCGGGTTGTCTGTTCTATTGCAGATTTTAACGATTAAAACATAAAAAGGAGCAAACCACACATTTTAATTTCCGCTTTGGCTGCCATGTGGGCATCAATAAGGAGGAACAAAAAATGAACTTCCAGTCTGTTTCACCATCACCCTTGCATTTGTTGTTGCTACAGCACCACTTTTTTCTTTTCTCAATCCTTCAGTTCTCGTCTCTATCTCAGTTTGACTTTTATCACACTCTCCCATCCCAGGCTGCCTTTCTCTTTGCCAACCACATGGCTGAATAGAAGCCCACCTGTGTAAACACAGATCCTGGTAGATCCTGCCTGTGCTATGGCCTCTTGGACACATTCAGCCATTTTTGTTTTCTTGGGCACGTTGTCTTGAGGAAGTGCAGATTGAAGCCTTTCCCACGTGCAACGTTTGTTTTATTCAATTTCATCTCTCAGATTTACCTTCTGAGCTGGCTTTTTGTCAGGTCTTTGTCATCTTTTCCAATGAATGTTGACATTCATTGGGATTGAGTCTGATGGATGTCCAACACCTTTTTTCCAGTGTGTATTGTTGCATCAAAATCACTTTATGGTAGAGCCAGTTTGGCTCAAAACATACGTTTCATCACATATCTGACAGATTCCTTCATGAAGTCATATTTCTGAAATTTGCATATGGTGAGAGGCTCAGTTCTTTTAATACCTGTGATGTTGGATGTGTCTGCAATACACAGGTCCAAAAGTAAGAGGAACATGCCTTTAATCATATTAATGGCTAATATGTCTCAGACGGCTTAACTAATCGTTGATTAGTTTCAGCCTGGCTTATCCTCACTGAAGATGGACGATCTTAAAGTATGTAACAGTATCAAATTATGTTTTGACAGTCATTTACCCAGACCTCGTTTAACACATCTAAACCAGACCGTTTCCATCAGCGTGATACTGTTACACCAATAGCTCTGCATACAGCTGTCTCGGAGTCCTCTTAAGTAAAGACCGAGCATTGTGCCAAGACAAACATCCACTTGCTGGCTCAGACAAAATCATCCCGGTTTCTCCTTTGGCGGTGAGAGGTGAGAAGCTGTGTAGCATTTGATCAGGGCTGAGGTTGGAGATCTTAAAAGTTCCCTAGTCCCGTATGAGCCCAGCTGGGGTCAACACAGGCTGCTCTGAGACTTTTGGACCGTCGTTGGTTTTAAAACGGAAGGCCCAGGAGCGTGTGGTGGAGGTTTGTAAAGTATAACCTAACCTCAGGCATCTCTTGGGGACTCGACTCTAATAGAACCTCACAATCCCTTTGGAGATAATGGAAGGTATCAGTTGCTGTTTTGGGAAATTAAGGATGCCTGTCCAAAAAATTGCCTGTCCACTCGAGGGTTTAATTTTGACATCTTTTTTATTTATTAGGAACAATTTGTATTTAGTGAAGACGCATACAAATTTTGAATAGTATTTTCCCGTGGGCAGATATTTAAGGCTTGTTCAGAGGATTGGCACCCTGGCAAATTTGAACATTCGTTTTAAGGATCCAATTATGTTTTTTTCAGACCATAAAGAATCCCTGACATGACTTTACTCTTCAAAATAAAAGTTCTTAAAGGGTTCTTCAAAGCAATGCCTTTGAGAATATAGAGGTTGTCTGTGATCTTAATCCCGTACGAATCGTCAAGGTCTGTAATTTGTAAAGTAAATATTCCACTCGAAAATTACTTATCATATTTTAACATACACCGAGATCCTGGGACTAGGATTAGTCCCGTGCGAATTGGCATCTCTGTTATTTCGTATGCTTATATATAATTATAGTTATCGACTGTTTGCGAAAAATGGAGGCTGTGTTAAAGTTCTTTTATATTATTTTGGGTGCTGGGTCATATCCATACCTGTCAACAGTGTCGTTTTTGCCAGGAGTCTCTCGTTTTGCTATTTATCATGGAGACCCGCGATCGCGGTGATCTTCTGTCCGGTTTGCGATCGCGGGTCTCAAATGCTGACAGTTACGGACATATATCATTATACACCATACAACTCTAGGTCATACAACAATACGCAAAGACTTGCCATCATATCCGGGAAATAAATCTGTAAATTTTAGCAAAATCACAGGCTTCACTTTTCCCGTGCGAATGCGCCCACATGAAATACAGATGTGGTAAAGTAATTTCTAAATTACACAAGGTCCCCATGTAATACTAATCTTGTGCTCTCTGGCTTTTGTCGAAAAAAAATTGAAGATAAATATTACAGATTTTGTGCAAGCTTCTGCTGTACAAGCGTTCATATTTGTGGTAGCCAGATGAAAGGATTTCAGATCGGATAAAGGGGTTTAAATGTATACGTTTTCTGACAGTGGGTGACTTAATTTCTGTGGTCTGACAACCATACACCAATGCTCTCACTCTGGAAGCACCATTGAGGATCTTGAGTTAATAAACAAGAGTTTAGCGATCTCCAGCCGGTCGGTATTCTCTCATGAGCTGCTCGAGCCGCGTTGAGTGATCTCCACTACATTGTTTGTTTGCGATTGTGGTTGCTGAATAAAACATCCCACTTCGTGAAAACTATGAATCCATGCGCAAATACGTTCCGAGGGTTCTCCTGAATGGTCAGTCGTATTGTTTCCGGGGGAATCTCGAAGACGCTAGTAATTTGGAGAACACTTAAGGGAGAGGTTGGATATCTATGAATATGCACTTTTCAAACCTCTATGGAGATACTTTTTAGATGAATCTAGATTAAGTTGAAAAAGCTATGCATATGATTTGACATTCCATTGATTTGTGCTTACTGGTAAAAGATATAGTTATAAAGAAATATAAAAACAAATTTCTCAAACGACAACAATCACTATGATTATAAATTTGAAAAATATATATATATATATATATCATTGTAACCATTATACAGCTTGATCTGAAGTTTGTATTGACTAAAACAAGACAAAAATAAATAAACTGGATCTTGCGGGTAAAAAAAAAGAGTAGATGTTTGAAAATTTAGTTTTTTCCACAACCAGATTGTTATTTCTATACAGTTACTCACTGAAAGGGATTAGAAATGATAGGCAGGCTTTTTAAAGAATAAAAAAATATATATTTAAAATATAAATGAAATATCTTTTTGTACAGGGAGGGGCAATTGCCACGTATTGGGGTATCTTTAAGGGTTCCCTTCTCTTCACAAAGATTGAATTTTACGATTAAAATTTAATTGAGAAAGAAATTAAACCCTAAAAAAATAACCCAATTGCACAAAATAATTTAAAAAACCTTTATATTAGTGCTGTCAAATTGATTAATATCATTTCCAAAATAAATGTTTATGTTTGTATAATATATGTGTGTATATAAATATATGAATACGCAAACATAGATATGTGTAATTTACTGTATATTAACATTAGCATATACAAACTGTAAATTATATTTATGTATAAATGTATATTAATTTCTAACGTAAATACAAACGCTTTTTTTTTTGCCAATACCCACTTTGTAGGTAGGGAAGAGTTTCAAGCCCCACCTGTCCCCAATCGCCCCAACAAAATTTCAATAAACTTTGTCCACTGTCTGTCTTGGTTTTGTTTCGTTGGTGCAGAATTTCCGGTTTTCTATTCATTCCATGTCACAAACTTTTCCATCGCTGATAGACTTGACGATGTAAAGCCAGGAATTTATAACTTTATACAATCTGAATACTGAATACAATCAAGTCCCACTTTATAACTGTGAAGCTCGCGCTGTACAGATGCCTGAATTGATAACCGCTCAGCTCGCGCGGTATAAAGATCTATGTCTGCGCAGTTCATGCCTCCACCGTCTCTCTTCAAAACGACAAAGGGCGATGTCATCGTCCACTGTAGCTCAACCCCAATCCATTCCTAACTTTTATACCTGTTACCGCCTCTCAACATTAAAGTTTTTGTGCCGCTTCAGTTACATTCCGACGTGAAATCATTCTCGAAGGTGACATTTTCTTTGCAGTCTGATGTTGTTTTATGCAAGGCTTACATTTAAATGTGTCTTTGTTTTGAGTGAATGGTCAATAAACAAAGCAATGAATAAAAATGACCCAATGTCCTCCTGTCTGTCATGCCTCACCTGTCATGTCTCTTTTCCCCTCCATTGAGAAACGCTGGCTTAGTATATTGATCCAGTTACTGATATACTCTTTTTTTTTTTTTTCAAATTAGTCACGCAATTTGTGTGTCATTCTTGAATATCGTAACTCCCACATACACAGATTAAAACATCACCTAAATTCCAATGCACTCGCACTGTTCTCTTCTTTCTACCACACATGCTACTAATACCCATTGCATGTGCCGTCAAAGCTGAGGAAATGAGCTAAAATCAAACGTGGAGACGAACAAGCTTGCAGGCCTGGAAAATTTCCCATTCACTTTCATCCAAAGCAGTGCAGTGAACACTTCCTCATGACCCGAGCTTAGCCGTGTGTGTCAGGCTTCCAGCCTGGAGATAAGCCATCGTCATTAGAGAGCGTAGAGATGCAATCAGAGCCGCACACAGACCTACGAATGAGGATCACCGCTGGAGGTGACTGCTTCTAATTTACCTTCCTCCAGACTGGGAGAGTGATGTCTATCAAACGAGACAAAGTTGTTGTGTCCTTTTTGTTTTGTTTGGCACACAAATTAGATCCAAATGTTGTGCGCCCTAGTTGCGGTGTCCTGCAGAAAGCTCAGTTTTTGGTATGTCTCTACAACTTCAAAATCTTTGTTCTATACGACTCTATTGAATGCCTTATGTATTTTTTATCATATAGATCTTTAGGACTCCCAGGACTTCTTATGTTAATCCTTTCATATAAGCTGCTTTTATATAAAAGATACGTGAAAGTTGGTTTGACGCTTGTGTGGAACTGAAAGATGAAAGCGAGATAAAAATAGGGCTAACCTTGGAAAGACTGAGTCTGTTGGGTTTATGGTAGTCCAAGCCACAAAAACAAAATGTTCTCATCACCACGTTACTGTCTTTTAATCAAGGCCAGTGACTCCAAAAAAACATGATGCATAAGCAACCGACTTTCAACATAAAAGAGCGTTTGATGCCGGTACTGGACATTTTGGCTCATGATAAAGTCCAAACTGGACCCATGCAGTTGATGCCCAAACCCCAAACGCACCTGGTGGGTCAAATCCAGAAAGCTTTGAACAGATGCATTCATGACACATTGTATTCATACGGTTGCAATTAAATGTAACAGGAGCTTAAGTGAGCCATCTGTAAGAAATATAATGAGGCTGGTTTAGACAAGCATTTGGATCACATTCCAACTTGGATTACGGTGCAATCACAGTTGTAAACTATTGTAAATGTGATTCATTGTATTCATTAGAGTGACACAGGGAGGGGCAATGGGCGCGTAGGGGGTATCTTTGAGGGTGCCCTTCTCTTTCCATAAATATGAAGTTTTTAGCTGAAGTCTATTAGATCTATAAAAATGTTATCGGTAGACTGTTTTAGAAAGTTAATTTATGAGACTGGAAAAATCACTGAACCTGATAATATATTGATGATGAACGATAAACAATACTGTGTTCACGGTTGAGATTGTATCACGATATCAGAAAAAAATAATAATAATAACAAAAATTCAGACAAAAATTTACTTCCAAAACATTTTTCAATAAACATTACATTTTTAAATGCATTTGCAATATTCAAGGTTTAATCCAACCTTTGGTATGTAATTGGAGTAGGCGTGTTTATAAAAATTTGAATTTTTAACATAAAAATTGAAATTAAGAATGAAGTTAAAAGCTAAAAGCTAAACCGTAAACAAAGAACCCAATTGCACAAAATAATAAAAAATACTTTATATTTGTTTTGTAAAATCGATTAATCTCGATTCCAAATTATATGTTTGTGTTTTTATAATACATGCACATTGTGCATTTATATGTATTTAAATATATAAATACACAAACATAAATGTATATTTGTGAAATATGTATAACATTTGTATATTTAAGTATAAATGTATGTTAATTTAATGTAAATATATAAAACACTTATATATTATATCAGAATCAGGAGAGCTTTATTGCCAAGCGTGCTTGCACACACAAGGAATTTTCTTTGGTGTTGGAAGCTTCTAGTTGGAAGCTTCTAGAAGCTTTTAGTACATAAATTCAACAAAATGACAAGACCCCTATATGAACTCAAACATTTATTTTGAAATCGCATATTCGCGATTTGCCGCTCAACCAATATAAATAAATAAATGTAAAACAAACAACATAGCTGTAAGATACCTTACATTTTTGTACCCTTATATATCTGTATATCTATACAAATATCGATCAATTTGCAGATGATCCTGCACTATTGTTTTTGCACATAAGTTAATACTGTACATTTGCATAAATAGATATCATATACACAGTCTATGTTTAGTTTTATTATTATGTTTCAGCACTGTTCTTATTATTATGTTTCTAACAGTGTATGTTTGTGTGTATAGTTTGTGTATGTGTGCGTATAGCTTTGCACTCTCTTGGCATTCATTGTTGACAGCAAAGTAAGAATTTCATTGCTTAGGGAAACTTGTTTCCTCACTGGGCATATGACAATAAACACTTTGAATCCTTTGAATCCTTGAAACAACTTCAGGTATTGGTGACAGGTTGAAGTTTTTTTTAGTTATCTAAAGCTTTGTGTTTTTATTTCATTACCTGTTATTTAGTTTAACTCCGTTATTAACCAGAACCTGAAACTAGTGTAATCAGTTTGATATTGAAAGGATAAAAGCATCTGTGTTGAATGCGGCTCCTCTGTGAAGCAGGAGGGCACATCTGGTCTATATTACCTTTTCATTCCAATAATTGATGGTCTCAGGCCTTCAGTTAAATAGGCCCTGGCTAAATACAGTTTAGTGTGGTACTGTATTCCACACATGACCTGTAATATTACACATCTCTGAAATAAGTATCGATTCATATGAAAGTAATTGAATACAGTGAAAAGAAATTAGCATGTGCTCCCCCGGTTTACACACAAGAGATTCCAGCGTGGAAATTCACTGCCAAGGGACAGAAGCAATGTTGTTTATCAACAAGATTCTTTCGGGTCACATGTTTTCCACTGAACCAATCGCTGGAACTTCTGCAAAAGGAAGTCATATACACCCTGTTTAGGAAATAATGCTGATTTTTTCCATTGTGGAACTGAAGCCAAGCAGTATACAAAAAAGAAATGTGCAATGTGTCTGGAATCCTTTTGTTGTTCCCTTAAACTTTGTATTTTAATATTTGGACAGTTATGATTTTTTATATAAAACAAGTTGAAACTTATTTCAATGAGTTGATCTAAAAACTTTGAACCATTTAAAATATTAATAATGACTTGTAAAGTGTACTTTTGCCTAAATATTAGCATTTCCATATTTTTGTTAGTTTGTCAACAGCAAAGCCACATTAGCATCAATATAATTCAGTAGTTAATAAATTCAAATGTCAAGCAGTTATTCAACTTTGGGATGCAAATCTGTTTATTGTGTTTACTTGGACATTAGGTTTAGGGGTGGAGTTGGTGAGGGGCTCCCGTATTTTTTTTTCTGTTAATTGTAAATTTTTGTACGATTCACATTGCACAAATTCATACGAATCGGCCACATCGAGGTCAGGTTGGCATCTTCCCTACGCAGTGCCGCTCGACACCATCGATTTCATCTGTTGTGAAAGGACGGGCTGTGGTTTAGCTAATTGTTTCTCCATGTACGCATTTGAACCACGCTTTCCATATCATGCAATCCGTGTTACAAGTCGTGCATTTGATCTAAATTTGTTTCAAACTGTCTTTCATTTACAGCATGAGTCACCGTTCGTCTGTGTTAGATTATGTCATTGCAATTACATTGTTTGCAGAAACGGTCAGGCAAACATCCATCGTACATTAAAAGTAAAGAGGAATTTTGCAAGTGAAATGCAGAAATGATAAATGTAAACAAGGCACTTATGGCTTTCCATTTCCATAAATGCACAAGAATGTTACGAAAGAACAATTTGGTGTGGAAATAAATGAAGACCAGTCTTAAAGCTGTCTGTTAATATTACAATGGCGTCAGGACTTAGGGAATTCATTTGTCAAATTCCAACATTTATTCAAAAAACAACCACACTGCTCAGACTTCATTCAAACCCATATGTGCTATTTTTGTTGTGGTCTATACTGAATTAATTGCAGAAAAACAGAAACCTTTTTAGGAATATTAACAGTAAACCATTTACTTGACAACGTGATAGCTAATGGCTCTTGTAATAGCTCCTTCCTCCTGCAATCCATATAGGCAGCTTGCGAAAGCTTTAACTTTCATGTCAGGTTGCTTATGCTCTGCATTGACTGTCATAAAACGGAAGGTGCAAGCGTAATAAATTCTGATGGACCAAAAATAACACATGTATGATGTTTAAATTAAAGCCATCGATCAACGTTTGAGCCTTATTATTTTTTTATTACTCCTACGCCACCACAGAGTTGCCAACCGTCGGTTCTCGAAGCGCCGAGTGGTGGGGGGGAGAGAAAAGCTCTCTGGATGAAAGAAGGCCTCGGAGGCAGCCATTAAATGTGAGAGAAACACAAATAAACAGGCTTTTTACAGCACGCAGACACAGTGGTCTGGTTTTAAACCACACTGCTGGGGCAACAGGGCACACATATGGAGCTGCTGTGCCAGCCGCTCGCTGGCACATGGGACTTTATTGCTCGGCACAACGAGAGCTGATCATACACAGTCGCTGGCTTCGGATTTGGTGTCCACATGTCTCGCAAAACTCCGAAATCGCTTTGTGGTCCTGCCAATTTCGTTTGATTATTCCACAGAAAAGACGGAAGCCACTGTCAGACTTAATATTTAGTTATGATTAAGTTGCAAATGTATAACTGTTGGCTACAAAGGCTTCAGATTTTGAGGTTTGTTTGAGGTCAAAGCAACTTTACAGTTCAGAGAAACATAATTGTAACCTTGTGGTTGTGACAGGTTTTTATCACAGAAATGCGGAGTTAAAAATCTGTTAAGTTCCTCTGTGCTCTTTTTTTCCGACGGATACTTGGTAGTCTGAAAATAGTTATTTTTTGGTGACTTTCTATAATTTCTTAATGGTTCTTGTTGATGTTTTAAAGGTCCAATTAGTTTTTTTTTGTCATGTATTGACAGAAATGCAATATAATATACATCATGTCTTCAGAGCTGTATAAAGACCTTATATAATAAAGCGTTATGTTTTTATTACCTAAGAATGAGCTATTTCTATCTACATACAGCGCGGGTCACCTGGAGTTCATGGAATTCGTAATGTTGTTTCTACACTAGCCCTAAACAGACAAATTGCTCTACAGAGCGATTTTTCGTAAATACATTATCTCATTCAGCAAAGAAGCGAAAACGTGATAATATCTTTGTCCTGTGTCAACCGTCGGTTGCAATTCACAACCTCACCACTTGATGCCGCTAAATTCTATACTCTGGACCTTTAATGGCATAGTTCACCTAATAATGTTAATCTTTTAACCGACTGCATGCTTAAGTATTTTTCTTTTTTACTCATTACCACTTGGTAGCATAACACATGTTTATAAAACATGTGTAGCATAAAACTATTACTTATTTCAATAATTTCTATTATTAAAGAATTAGTTCACCCAATAATGAAAATTCTGGACTAAAGAAAAAATCAAACAATCAACAACAGAAAATTACCCTAAAAGATAGTCCACCTGACTATTAACAGTTTTATAATAAACAGTTTTATTATTCATTGAACATTTTTGTCGATGTGGAATAAAAAAGGTGGATTTGGACAAGAGAGCAAGTTTTGTCAAATAAGGACAAAAATGTTATTGTTAAATGGACTATTCCTATAAAAGTGTAGCTTGTTGTTTATCCTGGTGGTCTATAAACCAGGAAAACATTTGAATAAAGTCTTGCATTGAGATAGGAAACTGAACCGAAGCACATCTTCAGAAATATGTTACTAAAATTGTGCTAAAAAATTTAATACTAGTATCTTCACGAAGCAAAATTGACTCATCTTTCTAGAATAGTGATCTCCTTTCCACTTGCTCTGTGTTATACTGATAAGCCATCAACACCTCTGACTTCTCCTTTCATCATTTGTCTTTTCTCAACCTCCGTCCTCAGACTTAATAACAAGAACAGCAGAAGATGATAGAAGGTGTCATCTCGCTCTCCGCTCTCTCTGTTCTCACTGATATATCAATCCACAGAGCTTCTGACGTCACTCGGGTCACCGTATTCGAAAGCAAAGTCACATTGACCGAAAAATGATAGAGAAGCTATAAGTTACTCAGGCAGCTCCTCCAAATTTGCAAAGGGAGGATGTGGCAAGCCATCTCTTTCCCGCGTGGAGCGCTTGCGTAGCACAGACTGCGTGGAAAGGCAAATCAGCTCGCCAGAATACAAAGTTTCCAGCTATTCGTCTTTTCCAACCATGACAGACTTGCGTCTGTTGTTTAAATAATTTCTGTTTTCGGTCGACATGGATTTTTTTGTGCCCCGTGTGTGTTTGTGAGTATGTGTGATTAATGATTTTGTGATTTATGCCATGTTTTGGAATTGTTTACTGCGTGTTGATAAAACGACTTGTTTCTTTTTTTTTGCCAGCCTATCCCATGGAGTTGCATGTGCAATGAATCAGTCGTTGAAATCATTCGACCATTAACACGTTCACACGTTGTAATGTTACGTGAAGTCGCTTTAAAAATTTATCAGCGTTGGGAAACCTGCCTTTAAACAGCCAAGCTAGTTCCTGCCAATATCCAGCAACTTCGCACAGCCATTGAAGAGGAGTGGACCAACATTCCACAGGCCATAATCATCAACCTGATCAACTCTATGCGAAAGAGATGTATTGTACTATGTGAGGCAAATGGTGGTCACACCAGATACAAACTGGTATTCAAATCCCCCCGGATCCCCCAATACAGTAAAACGGCACAGAGTGGCCTTTTATTGTGGCCAGCCTAATGCACACCTGCGCAATAATAATTTTTTCTAATTGGCTTTAAGAAGTGCACACTAACACAGATTGAGACAGATTTGTGAACGATATTTGAGAGAAATAGCCCTTTTGTCTACAAAGAATCTTTGAGTTCAGCTCATGAAAAATGGGGGCAAAAACAAAAGTGTTGCGTTTATGATTTTGGTCAGTGTATATATATATATATATGTATAAGGGCTGTCAACGAGAACGCATTATCGTAAACTATAATTTTGCTCATATTAACGAGTTAAAAATATTTATTTGCCATCAACGCAAGCGTTACGTTACTGTATATAATCACGCTCTTATTCATCTAAGGCCTTTAAACTTATGCATTTAGGTGCAATCTGAAATAGTTGTATTGACACAGCATTTCAATTGACACATTTTTTCTAGTATTTACGCATGCACAGTCTTCAACAAGTTAAATAAAGTCTTAAATGAATGCAAAGAGTATTGAAAAAAGGAAGCGCATTAGACCTGCTTAGAACTTCAGCTCTTAAAGGGGTCGCGCTTTTAAACATACTGCTGTGGCTCCTGTCACTAATGTTAATCAAAGAATAAAAGAAATAAAGAAATAAAGAAATCAGGTTGATTTCATAGCTTTAATGAGGATTCTTCTGTATTTCGTATATTTAGCAGTAAAGACTGTAAAGTGTTTGAGAACATTATTTATTTTCTGCATATTTGCTACCGGTTAGAAAGTTAGGAAGGGCACACTTATTATAATGGGTGAGTTGAAAAAAACGATATATTTAATAGAGACTGCAAAGCCATTAGAATGTTTGCTTTTATTCATAAAATGATGCTGTTAAAGAAATGTGTTGTTTCTACATTAATTTGGAGGTAAAATGTGAAATTATTATAATGTAAAAATATTTTTAAAAACATAAATGCTGTGTTCGATTAGTTTTAAATTTTTTGTTAATCGATTGATAGCACTTAAATAAACATTTTAAACAAAATAAATAGTTTATGTTTAATTGAACTATATGTGTGTGATTAATCGCAGTTAATCGCACAAAAAGGGTGTGATTAATCGTGATTCATTTTTTTTATCTAGTGGCAGCCCTAATATAAATAGACAAAGATTTGATTTGATGTCTTACTCCTATAAACAGCAACGCACTGCACACTAAGCATATAATGATAGTAATGACATCCTTAAAATAGTCATTTTACAATTTCCTCTCTTCAACTCCAACGTGTGTCCACAAGAGCATGCAACACATGCTCGCAAAATGTGTCTGAAGATGAACAAAGGTGTTACAGTTCTGAAACAACTTGTGGGTGACTCATGACAGAATTTTCATTATTGTGTGAAGTTGAACTAACCCAGTTATACCCATAGTACAGTTATACTTTGAAAAAGCAGCATGATGTTCAATACATAAATACATGTCAAATGTACAGCAATTCCTTTTGCAATCACACTTAGCGAAATACAGTGAAAGAGTAGATTGTAAAAAAAACAATGGTGGATTGTAAAAATGTACTGTTTCGTAAAGTGCTTGAAAAAAAAAAGGTCCATAGTTACACATGCCCTGATCATCCAGTTGTGTTGTAATGTTTTATAGATAACAAACACACATAGATTTATGATACTTTAATGTTGCTGTTTAATCAGTCGTAAGGCTGTTGGCTTGTTTCTGATATTGCTCATTGTGTCGCCATCATCAAACTTGGACTTCGGAGAGCCCCTGTGTTTATCTTCCCTGAAAGGAACGATCCGCTGGCTAGTGGGATCCATTACTAAGGTTTTCCCTGGAAAACGCATCATCATTATCTAGCGCTCTCTCTCTTCTGTTTTGATTCTACGTTTCCCCCCATTATGTGCCTTCTATTTGCATTTTCGACGGTTTCCAGCTCTAACACAGGCCCCTATGGATCAACTCTTCTCTCTGATTTTTCTTGCCAATCATTATGGGAGCAAAATAGCCCTACATCTACTGCACTCTTTCAGTCTTCAGTTCACCAATTTGCATTTCAAAGGCTGCATGAGAGAACAGCGGATGTGTTGGATGATGCACACATTGACTGAGGTAGATGAATGTATGGCCGCTGGGCACCCGCTCAAAATTACATGGCCAAGTGCCCAATGGTCGCTTCGGTTTAACTGTTCCCATATTACAGCTCCTGATACAAAAAATTAGCACTGTTTCTCTTGTTTACCTTGATTGAACCTTTTTTTGCTGATTTATATGATCTGGTTGTTTAAAGTTAATGGACGCATGAAGAATTTTTAACCCCGATTTTGCCATGTATTTGAAACGCGTCTTAAAACATTACAGTGTGTGCCTTGCTCAATGACGGCGGGTTAAGATTGTTTGTGAAGAATTACTGTGTGATGGCCATCTAATGAAGAACCAATGGGAGCACAACAAACTAACCAACTAACATCAACAACATTTAAAAGAGAAAGCAAAAAAAATCCTGTTCCAGTCAATGACAGAAGAAATGCCTGACATAAGTGACCACTGATCACAGTCTTTGTTTTTACCCATAATCCCATTGGCTCCATGTCTTTCAATCTGACAAGCAAAACTGTAGTCTTGTGTGATAATCTGGAATTTCTGTTTAAATCGTTTGTACTGTTAAGTCACTTTGGATAAAAGCGCCTGCTGAATGCTTAAATGCCATTCTGATGTAAACTATCAGAATGCAACAAAGGATAAACGGAAATCTGAAGCCTCATTGGCAACACTCTTGTTACTCAAGAACGCATCATTCAGCGCCCAGACGGCTCTGAGAGAGTCTAGACGCATAGCACACGGCATACGCCACACATCAGAACTGTCTCTAAATAAATCATGATGCTTCCGTATTCTGGAACTTTCCCAAAAAAAGTGAGAGTATTGAGAGAAAACATCAGGGAGGCGATGAGAAGAGAAAGAGTACAAGGGTCTGGACATCATTTTATATAACTGTCTGGCTTCAGATTACTGATATGCAAACCTATAGCAGTGATGACACTAATGCACTTTGACAGACTACACAGAGTGGCTCTGGATTCTAGTGGGACCGATACCGGACATGTGGGTCTCACAAAGAAAATGGAACAAGAAAAATTGAAGACTGTGCACTTGGACACACTCTATCTTTATCATGTCTATTTATATACTCCCAAACAAAATTGTGTCATGATTTACTAATCCTGGTGATCCAAAACTCTGAGTCTTACTTTTTACAGTGTTCCATTGGAAGTTATTTATAGATAATGGCCACTTTTAGCCATACAATAAATGTGCATAATGCTGTCAAGACAATAGGTTGTTGTGTTAAGACAATAAAAATTGGACATTTAATTGTAAGGGACTCTTAATGAGTAATGGGTGTTTGTTGGGTCAAACATGCAGTAAACATATCAGAGTCTCATCTCCCATTCCCTTTAAGAACCAGTTGCGCTCGCGCCATGGCGGATTTGCTTTTTATACGGCAGAATTTGGAAGAGCAGACACTTCTCTGTAAGGAAACGCGTCTGCTCATGCGAGAGGTTAAAGTGTGCAAGCAGAGCATCCACAGGACAAACAGATGTTTATCTTTATGTCCACAATAATAATCTTTTACATTGTAATCCATTTGTTTGTAATATTTGGCATTATTGTGTGCTGCGTCCCTCTGTGTGTAATAAGCAGAATGTATGAGCAATTTGCACCCGCCCATTGGAGCATATTCCTAAAGCGCACTTTAAATAATAAAAAAATAATTGCGGCATTGACTTTAGACTTCAGACCAGGTTTGAGTTGGTATATGGCGCAGACTGTATTCAGTTCCTCAAAATAGCAATGCGCCAACAATGCGACTAAACACACCAGCACGCCCATGGACTCCCAAATGAGCCCAAATGCATTTGCTATTTAAACAACGCGGCGCGGCGCGGGACGGGAAAACAAAAACTGCATAGAGGCTGAAACTAGCAAAAACACTTGCGCTGCGCATCGCGCTGGGTGTACGATAGGGCCCAAAACATCTTAAGACACCATATTATATTTCACAGCTACTGTGTACAACAGAGGGCAAGACTTTCATTGAAAAGCATCTTAAATTTCATTCTAAATTGCATTAAAATCTATTTATCTGGTCTGTTAATACTGTTTTATATTTTGATAAATTTTACATTTTTACTGTGCTTTTTTTATTGTCGTTTAGTTAGTTTTATGACGCCTGTCCTAATTTACTTTCATTTTAAAGAAAATAGGAGCGTTTGTGTTTCATGGGGGAAAAACAGTCATGGTTTGGAAAGACTGACATTTGTTGAAGACGTGTTAAGGGGTTTGGAGTAACAACAAGTTGAGAAGGACAGACACTGAAAAGAGAAAATAAATAAAGCGTAATTGACGTCAAACATCAGTTTTAGCATGTAAGCCATGTAATGACACAAACCGTTACACTTCGTAAATCTGGAGCTGACATTTCTGTGAGTTTAACCCTGTTTTTGTTGGGTAAATTCGAAGCTGTCACGTCAAGTTGAAACATTTAAGATTGCACATTTGTGTGGTCTTTAAGAAGACAGTGAGGTAGTAGCTTCAGTTTGTTTCACCATTCATTGGTTAAATAAGAGGAAAGCTGGCATGAATAATTATCTTTGGCTGACGTTCTTTTGTCTCCATTCCCAGGTTGCACACAATGGCCTCATTTTGGAAGTGGACCACCCAACATCAGGAAGGATAGCTGTGCCAGGTTTGTTTTCAATATTTTATTGCTGATGTGCAAAATATTCAGTCGTTCTCTTCAGTTGCTCTTATGCAGGAATTTCAGTGATGGAACTAAGATTTTTTGTATTTATAAATATGAGATGCATCCAGTTCTAACAAGGGAAAGTTCACAAAAAAATCTGATTTTGTGCTTGTGGAACATGTGTAAAGATTTAGCTACATTACATACAGTAGTCGAGAACACTCCAGCTTGCCTTTAATACACATTTCTTATATCAATAAGACAAGTCAATTTTCTTATGCAATTTTCCTATTTCAATTCCAGTCCAGTGTCTGTTGAATATTAACAGAAACAAACCTTACCAACCTAAAGGAATGACCTAAAGTCATCCAACAGAGCTATGAAAGACTGGTAATGCAAAGATACATGATTGTTGTAAAAAACAATCAGGCTTATTTTGAACTGATTTTAAAATAGATGTTAAACATTAGTATTGTGTTGGTTAAACATGAATATAAACTTGTTTTCTTTGCAGATCTGCAAACTTTATTTTTGGCCAGTTTCAGTTTTCTGTAAATAGTGCAGAACTGTTGTCACTAGTTCACAGAATGAAACAAAAATGATCATTTTATTTAAACAAATACCTTGTGGAGTGGGTCTCTTCATTTGTTTTTGAGGCTGTACATATAGGGGTGATTTCCCGGACAGGGTTTAAGACGGTATGTTTTTAAAAACGACTTAGATATCCTAATTTTTTACCAGGGCCTATTCTTGGCTTAAAATAATCCCTGTCAGGTAAACCGCCCCATAATGTTTGTCATATTACAAAAATAGTAAAACACATAAAAGTATTATAAAAGCAAAACATGCCTTTTTAAACCATATGTTTTACTCTTTTTTTACTCTATTCCTGTACAAATATCTGGACATTCCTAAATATAGATTCATTAATTTTAGAAACAAAATTATGATATTGACTCTTTGAAAAAAATGAGTCTTTGCTTAACACAACAATGGAACTACCAATAAGGTGAGTTAAACTTAATTCAAAAGTTAAAAAACAATGCCTGATAGCAAGTAACTGCTAAATTTTTATGGGAAAACGAAACTATTTTGTACAGTAATCTTTGCAGTGATTCATATTTCCGTCCCTTCTGCGAATTTGGTTATCCTCTTGGGGTTGTGGAGGGCTGGATCTTATCTTAGCATCTCGGACAACAGGGATCTGTATTTAAAGTCTTGTTTAAACCATATGAAAGCTTTGTGTGAGAATCAGATACAAGGCATGTCGATCCTGTGTTCAACTGTTGTGGTATTCAAAGGGTTGTATGAAGTCTTCAAAAATGTCTTATACTGTTTCCCCTTAAACTAAATGTTGAATGAACAATGACTAGGAATGACAATTTTAATTTCCGGGTAAACTGTTGCTATTTTTACACGTGAACTTTCATGTTACTTTTCTATACTTTCTGTCCAACAATAACCCATCAGTTGTCCCCAGACTCCTAATGTCTGGATTCATCTCATCAAATTTGACACTGCAGATGACTGTAGTAGCCTACCGCCTCCCTTTGTGACTCTCTTGTTTCGAACAATGGAGAACCATTCATTTTGATGCTTTGTTTCTTGTTTAGCTTTTTTTGTCCATTCAATGAAGTAAAACGGTCTTTCCATCAACATAAAAGTCAGCCTATGCTCTCTTACTCTCAGTATGAAAGTCCCAGAGAGACGCTTCCTCATCTTTCCATTCCATCGTCCGGATGTGCTTCTGATAGGACCGGTCTGTGGTTCAGTGAGCTTTGCCTTTAGAAAAATCTTAAATGGTGAGTCAACATTTTTAAAGGTTATTTGCAGAACATTGTTTGTACTCGTAGAGCACAGCGTCGTTTTTCGCACATTGAGTTGATTGTCCCCGTTTTGGTGGGATTACATAGTAATATCGCTTTAAATGTCAAACCCTTGTGGACTTGCTTCAGACAGGTGGTTTTACTAACAGCGAATTTAGTCGCGGTTTTCAACTCTGTGAACACACAAATACAAGGCACTTACGTCTACACCAACGACCTACCCCTGCTAATGATCTATGCTTCGTGACTAAAAAGCAAACACTGACAGGAAAGGGATGCTAATGGTTTTGTCATGGCTAGTTGGTTAATCCTTCAAAAAATCTACACACACAATGGATGTTTACTTCCTCTTTACAATGTAAAGTAGAGCTATTTTTCCCAAACACCACAGTGACGACTTTGAAAGAACCGTTCTCGCCTCCCATCAGTTTTCATCTCTCTTTCTTGCACCACAAACACACTTTACAAAATTCTGACAAATTCTGCATGCTTCCGCGACCACAAAACAAATCTATTCTGCGTCAAAAGCCTTTGGAGTGATACTCAAGATAATCATGCCGGCCCTTTGATGGCTGCCAACTGTTGTTTACCATTTCGTTGTTTGCGCATTTGTTGTCTATCCAAGCCAAATCAAGGATGATTGTGAAGAATGTCTCGGCGAGGCAGGGGCGGAAATCACAACAAACACCTTTTTCTATTTCGCGTCCCTGACCCATTCATTTGCTAACATATAATAACACGGCGCACACTTGAGGCCTCTAATCTTCCACAACGATTTACATAACACCAGCCTGTCCATTCCACGTATCTCTCGCTTTTCACCACCAGCTGCACGTGTGGACCGTTTCCCATTTTTGCATGACTTTGTGTGATGTGATGAAACATCCCGGAGCAGATACAAAACCACGATTGTTTTGTATACGTTGGTACTTTGCACCCCGATGCACCTTTTCCCATCAAATGCAGCTCTAAAGTGAAAATGAAGTTCCAAAGCGCAAAATTTCCATGGTGCAAAATTGGTTATTAGCCTTCATATAGAAAGCCAACGAATATTATGTTATGATGTCAGAAGTGCACACGCTGGAGTTAAATAAGAACGAAACGGCTTCACGAAACGATCTGACAGCAGCAAAGGTTTATCAGGTTACATAATCACCGAAATTACTAATGAGCACAGAATTCAAAATAATTGATTCACGGGTGTGTGCAGAAATGAGACATTTCATTAGCAAAGATGGGTATTAAAAATGTTTTTTAAGACACCAGAAGTAACGCAATGAGATTGGTAGATGTTCGTGTGTCGGTGATTTCGAGAAGCGTCCTCATTAACGGCTGTGCTGAACAGTTTATTGTGATGCACTTCCCTAAATAAACCCCTTCATTTCAACTGAAGGCCCTTGGCAGGAGCTTCTTGTTTGTTGGGTTTCCTGCTTCCTGTGATGCCACTTGCAGATTTGAACAACTAAGGTGAGACGTTTAATGATGTGGGAAAGGTAGAATGCAAGGATTTATTTGAGGTTTTCCAGCGTTACGAATGAAACCTGAAATTCTTCGAGAATTGATCTATTACCAATATAATGAATCATCTGTTTATATTTTACTAAACCCATGATGATAGTCTATGCATAAGTTTTCTATCTGAAAAGTGCACAATACACTGCTTTTAAATTCATTATTGAATTTTATGCTTAATATTCAATCGCAAATAATCACAGAGAAGTCATGCGATTACCTATTTTTATCGCTGCCCAGCACTAAAAAAGATGCTTTTATAACAAACAAACAAAAAATCTTTCAAAACTTAATAGAAAATAAATAATGACTATATTTTACTTTAATTTGCCAATTTATGAAGAATATTTAATGTCATGGAAGTGACAATTCTCTTGTGTGTGTGACTAAAGAAAAAAGTGTTTAAAACATGAAAAAATGCTTTATAAACTATTTTAATATATATATATATATATATATACATTGTATATTAAACAAATTTGAACTTTTAAATGAAATGGTGTTTCTAACAGGAAGTTTATTATACAGACGAGCTGGATATTTATGAAAAATAATCCGTCTCTAGTTCTATAATCAGGACTAATGTTCTTATAGTTTTTGGCATGTGCTTTTACAGAGCTTTCTGTGAAATGGCCCACCCGGTTGCGTTCCTTCACTGCGGTAAGACTTGTTCTTTTTCTGACATGAGCGAGTTTGATGTGTTCCACAATAACACATCAGCATCGATTTTTCTCTGCGACGTGATATAATTGCCCGTGTATTCTGCAGGAACACATAAATGCAGATGCACATTTCGTGTTCTTCAGCTGTCAAACTCAGAGAACTCTTAGTCAGTTTGAAACACACCGTCTAAACTTTCTGAAGTGTAAAAATACTACGGTATGTGATGTATAAGATGTAGAATGGCTTTTTATGAATCATCATGTTTCTTTGAAGTGATGAAATAAGGCTCAATGATACGCAGTACAATGAATCACCAAGAGTTAGTTCTTTCAATATTAAGCCTAAATTGAGTTATTCACAGCGATTCGCCATATTAGTTTGACACCTGCAATATCTTCCTCTTTCCAGATCAGTTTTCCATAGAGATATGGAAGGTATAGGCATATTACTGCATATACATTTAATGTGCTTAATATGTTTCTGTTGCTGTGCTTTATGATAGAATGTTTATTAACTGCATTAAATACATCGAAAGTGCATTAAATCTCTTACAGCCAAGACCTCATAAAATAAATAAAACCTTCAAAATTCATGCACGGATGTCTCAACAACTGTGTGTATCAAAGGATGAATTTTCTAAAGATCAAATAAAATTGTGCTAAGATCACAGGCTCTAAAATAACTTATTGCTGTATAACTTTTTTAAGAAATGTCATTAGTTTTTTTGAAGATTTTGTCTCCATATGGTTTTGTTCGCCTGGTCTCATCCGCACAGTGATGTTGTTTAGATTGCATTGCAGTGATGAGAGGTGATCTTGAGGTGATTTATCAGGTCCTGTCATCTCTAACCTTATTGTAACATATAGAAAACCCTTCAGTCCACAGAACTCACACCCCCAGCCTCCATTTATGAGCTGAGGCTGAATGAGGGATTGTGGTCCTGGGGGAAATTTTACGAATGAGAAGGTACAGACGTGAGACAGTGGGAAAGGCGGTGGGCGAAGTGCATCTCCTCTGATGTCGGATTCCCAAACGGTTTCCTTGTCCATGTGGAAATGTCGTGTATATTGACAGGTGAAGTTTTGGATCCAGAAGGGCTGATATTCACAGCTTATTGCTGAAACGAGTAACACTGTGGCAGATGCAGTGTTTATGTAAATAAAAAATATTTCATCATTTTTTTATCCTCTTGTCAATTCAAACCTTTACATTTACGCATTTGGCAGACGCTTTTTTCCAAAGCGACTTACATCGCATTATCCTATACATTCTTGTTTCTAAGTATGTGAAATCCCCTGGGTTCGAACCCACGACCTTCCATTGTTAACGCCATGCTCTTACCACTGAGCTACAGGCAAGGAAACCTGCATGACTTTATTTTTTCTGCAGAACACAAAAAAAGATATTCGAAAGGATGTTGGTAACCGAACAACATTAATTTCCATTGTATGAACATCTCTCAAAATATCTTCTTTTGTGTTCCACTGAAAAAAAGAGTCAGATACAGGTTTTAATGACATGAGGGTGAATAAATTATGAGAGAATTTTAGGGAGAACTATGCCCTGAAAAGACCAAATGTTCTTGGACGGATCAACCACTGACTCATTTATGTGTGAATGTGAGTTTATCAATAAAATAAAAAAGTTAAATATAGATGAAAGAGTTCCTGTTTTACAGTAAGTGTTGCTTCTTACATGTACACTCTTAAAAAAGGTGCTTGAAAAGAAGATGCCACAGAAGAACCTTTTGGTTCCATAAAGAACCTTTAAAAAAAGGTTCCTTGTGGCGAAAAAAGATTCTTCAGTTTATAAAAAAGTAAGAACAAGATGGTTCTTTAAAGAACCTTTGACCGAAAGGCTCTTTGTGGAACCAAAAATGGTTCTTCTATGGCATTGCTTTAAAGAACCTTTTAGGCACTTTTATTTTTAAGAGTGTAGCTAGAGTCACGTCAACTGATTCTGTAAAAATAAATGAAGAGGGAAGCATCATCTTCTGTTGATCATTGGACTCCACAACTTTCTGACAAGATGATCAGTAACGTAGGAACTCCTGAAAATATGTCATTCTTGCATCACAGAAAGAGCTTTTTAAATTCTCCTAGGCCTCAGTTTGTGTAAAATGAAAGCATCTACGTCTATAGTCTGTCAGATTCCTTTAAAACAAAGAGCGGCTTTGACGTCACTCAGGGGGTCGTAATGGTGTGCACTACGTCTCCTCTGGTGCAGCAGGGACCGCTCTCTGATAAAAGAACCGTTCCCCCGCAGGCTGTTTTCATCGTAGGAACATTTAGGTCAACTTTCACATCTCACAGGGAATCTGTGGTCTCAAATGTTTGATGACACACTGTTGTTTACAGTCTTAAAAATAAAGGTGCTTCACAGCGATGCCATAGAATAACCATTTTTTTCCACAAACAACCATTCAGTCAAAGGTTCTTTAAAGAAGCATCTCGTTCTTACTTTTTTAATCTGAAGAATCTTATTTCGCCACAAAGAACCTTTTGTAGATATATACACGGATAAAAAATATGAAATTGCGTTGTTTAATTTAACAGAATTTCACCATACTTTTGAAATACGGTAAACGGTTACAGAAATAAACGTCAAAAGTTGGGTGTAAAATAACTTAATTTTTTTTTATTTTACGTTACAAAAATATTATTTTACTGTATTTTTCTTGTGCCCCAGCTGCTGGAAAATAAAAAAAATAAAAAACGGGACTTTTTACGGTGTAAATGGTGCGTGGACTGTATGTCTGGTTTTCTGATCTTATTTTCTTCCAAGCACATTTGACCAATTCCTCAGAACATCAATCTTAATAACTACAATTATTTTGAATATAATCATTTATAAGTGATGTATAATGGTTAACAAAGACTTGAAGAGAAAAATGCTTTATATTCAGGTATGCTTAATTATAAACCAGGATTGTTTTCTGGTAAAATTAGTCAAAAAGAGACATTTTAAATACAAAGAAAAATGTAAAATGTGAAATGCCCATGTGCAGAGTCCAAAAAAGTCCAACAGAAAACGAGGCTAGAGTAAAAGATACAGTTTAATGAAGGTGAAGAATAAAGTCTGAAAACAAGTCTCAAATGCCATTATTTTCCAGAACTGCAACCTATCTCCAGAAATACAATTACAAAACTTTGCTAAAATACTAAAAGTCCTAAAATGTTGGATTTTACGAGTATTTTAATATTTTTAACAAATAAAAGGTTTTATTTTTTAATCCAAAATGTTAGCCCTGTCGAATTTCATTGTAAGTCCATCACTTTAGCCACAATCATTTAAGTGAAGGACGAGACCAAATAGTTTTATGTGGTACACGACATTAAGCCACAAAAGCTGTCGACAGTTGACATCTTAACTTGTATTGAACTGGATGGCTCAGAATCTTGCTTTTTATGCCAGTTTTCTACTTTTATGTCGGCAATGAGTTTCATGGTTTTTGGATTTCCCTGGAAGTGGACTTGGAGACCACATATTATGATTAATTTTTCTCTCTTTAACTTGGATTTCCCATATTTCCTCTTCTTAATTGCACTCAGAAGTCGCCGTATACAATCCAGCCCAGAGTCTAAGAGCTTGAGTTTTGCCTTTAAAACAGAATCAAGTCTGACTCACTGTTTCCAAAGATCTTAAGGAACTCATCAGATTTCAACTAACAACTTCACCATCTCCAGATTCTTCTCGCTGTCTTCATGCACAAAAGCAGTGCCTCTCGTACATTACTTGCCAGTTATTGTGAATTCCAGGCTCTTTTCCCCTAAACCGCAGTATAATGAGGTATGCCACGCTCGCTCTTACGTACGTTTCTCATGATCCTCTTTCATCCGCTTCTCTCAGTTTTTTTCTCTTTTACTCATCACCGTTGCTCTCTCTTCTGCCCATTAAAGATTCAGCGAGAAGTAAACAGAACTTGAATGGTATAATAAAAGAAGTGCGAGGTGCTACTTGTTGCGTGGGCTCAAAGCCCTTCAAATAAAGATGTTCATCATCAGCTGACGGCTCCCGTTTCGGGGGCTGGAGGATTTACGTTGAATCTCACCCACTCTTTTCCTGTCTCTCTCTCCTGTGCTCAAACTCCAAACTGAGCGAGTTATGAGAGCATGCAGATGTGTCGGTGCGAGTGCAAGATATTTTCAATCAGCATTACATGATTTTTATTGAGAAACAATCCCAAATGTAACATTTGGGAACACATTCTTTAAGCTCAGCTAAAAAGCTGTTGTATTTTATTCACAACCTTAGTTGCAATATCTCCTTTGATTGCAGGCTGTTATACCTATGTGCCTCAAGATGTAGATTAGTGTAACTAATATAAACCGGACAGTACTATCCAGTTTAACACGTTGTCTTTCTTTAAGCAAGGAAACTGTTATCTCTAATGCAATGGAAGTGAGGTGGCCACCACAGAATCCAAATGTCACTGTTGTTTACTCTATGCTAAGAAGTACCGGTACAGGGAATCTTCATGGACATACCGGAAAACGACGTCCAATCACTTTTCAATCTGGAAGGAAACTGTGCCTTATGCTTGGATGATGATATTTACATGCAATCATAGACGCACGAGACGCCTGCATCCATATTGCTTGGAAAACGTCAGGAGCGATTTAGATTAGAATTACAACTGTGTATGTAACCTGTCAGTATGAGTTAGAACAATCTTTCACTCATGTCTTCCCTAACAGAGAAAGTGAAATGAATATCTCACTTGAATCCTTCACTGATGTTTAGCAACTTCTTAAGTTGAATCATAGAGGGTTCTACCTTTTTTTTAATTTATTTAAAAAGCCCTGTTGTTGTAAATTCAGTATCGGCAACAACAAGCACAAAAAAATCCAATCTCTGACCCTGCCTCAATTTTTCATAACGGGAATGTACAGCATCGCTCCAACTCTGAAATCCAGGCACCTGACTCTCCGCTTATCATGCCAAATGAGCATTTGACTGAACTGTGCATCTGGATATATGCCCGGTAATAATGCTCTTCTCCATCATTTAATCATCATAAATCAGGGCCGCTCCACAGCAAGCCTAATTTACAAAGAAAGCATGCGTGTTTGCGCTGAAAACATTTCAATACACACTGCACAACTTTTTACCACACTCAAATACAGCAAGTGTTTTTACTTTCTTCAAGCATTTGACGGTGTATGAATAAAGTTCAGAATGGGAGGAGAGAACACAGTGGGCTTTGTTGCGGTAGGTCGAGAGGAAAACCTTGGACCGTGCCTGCGGAGGAGAGGAGCGTCCCACTCGGTTCGCCACGGTAACAGATGAGGAGAAGCAGATGTGTGAGCGGGAGGCAATTAAGAGCCTGCGGCCGGCCGATCAGAAGCGGGGGAGAGTCGAAGATAGAGGATGTGGTTAAAGCATTGCTTCTAACTGCTGAGACTGCGAAACCACACACACGCACACAATCATGTTTGAGATCTGTCTGTCCCTGCTTTACTTTAAATTGCCATTTACTCCTGTATGTCTGTTTGGAATTGCTCTGTATGTCTGTTTTAAATTTCCTATCTTTTTGTTGTGATGAAGCGAGAGCCACTGCTCGCTTAGGGAACAGGTAACATGAGTAACAGAAAAAAGTATGGCTTACTGATGTACCACTGTTACACTCTTGCTGACTTGCTTAATAAGCCCTAAACATGAGTCTGGGCTTCGTTTTATAGGCCAGACTCCGCCCCTCTTCTGGCAACACCCATTAACAGGAAAATATCACAATAAATGTGTCACTTTTTGCATTAACCACCTTTAACATCATGTAATACTCCTCAATAATAATTAGCACATACATGTGTTAATTAAAAATAATAATATAACACTCAAATTCTTCAGAACAGACCTTACATGGACCTTACATTACCTCTTGCCGAAAGAAATCGGGGAACTGGTCCAGCAGGTGTTGCAACTCTTGCTGCTTGATGTCTTCTAGATGAGTTAAACTCACCACAGACACTTGCCTCTCTGTGACCTCAGAACAATCTTCCTCCTCCACATCCTTCACCTTCCGTACCATCATTTTTTTCCCAGACAGTTCTTTCCATTCTTTTAGCATGTAAACGTTCTTTAGACTTCCCCGTGTCAGGGTAGTGAACCACATAAGTTCCTGGCCCCATCTTCCGGACCACCGTTTACGACCCTGCCATTTTGAAAGGAGGGCGATTGAAGAGGTGGGTAGGAGGAGAGACACCTTCTGTCCTGGTTGGAATTGTTGAAGTCTCGCATGCTTATCATACCACAGTTTCTGTGATTGTTGTTTTGCTTGCAGGTTCTCTCTTGCTTCCTCTCGATTATTGCTCTAGACGGTCCCTCATCTGTAGAGTAAAGTATATAATGTCCTTCTCCTTGAACTTGGCTGCAGGACTCTCCTCCCAGTTGTTCCGCGGCAGGTCCAGTGGTCCTTGCACGTACCACCCATATTGAAGCTTGAATGGTAAGAAACCTGTTGAAGCTTGAGAGACTTCTCTGTAAGCAAAGAGAACGATAGAGACAAACGATGGCCACTTGTCCCAGTCACGTCCTGTTTCTGCAACAAACTTCCGTAGAATATTCTCCGGAGTCTGGTTGAATCTCGCCACAATACCGTCTGTCTGTGGGTGGCAGGAGTTGTTCGTATTGCTGAAATTCCCAGTAGCTTGTTCAGCTGCCCCATCAGCCGGGACATGAAGTTATTCCCCTGCTCCGTCAGGATCTCCCCGGGAAGGCCGACTCTGGAGAACAGTTGATCTAGGGAATGAATGATCTTGGGTGTGGTGATAGAGCAAAGTGGGAAGGCTTCAGCAGACCTTGTGGCATATTCACAGATTACTAGGAAGTAGCGATGTCCAGCATTGCTCTTTTCTAATGACCCCACAATTGCCTATGGTGATCCGCCTAAAAGTATCAGAGATGATACGGAGGGGTGGAATTTAATTTCTCCAGTAGTGCTTCTTTCAGATCAGCATAGACCTCAGCCTGCGCTGCGTCCATTGCCAGGTGACACCAAATTTGATGAAGCGAACAGGTAACCCGAATCCAAAATTTGAGTAAGGATTGATTGTTTTGCTCGAGGTACCACTGTTACACTCTCGCTGACTTTCTTAACAAACCCTAAGCATGAGTCTGGGCTTCCCTTTTAAAGGCCAGACTCCGCCCTCTTCTGGCAACACCCATTAACAGGTTAATATCACAATAAATTTGACACTTTCTGCATTGACCACCTTTAACATCATGTAAAAACCAACATTGAATGTTACTCCTCAATAATAATTAGCACAAACATATGTTATTCAACACTCAAACTCTTCAACACACAATTCACACATAATCCGATTTAACACAAGGCTATTGTTTCCCGACTGCACTGACCCGGCCCGACCGCACCGTGACGTCAAAAAACTATGCCCTTCGGCCGCTCGGTTTGGCCGACGCAGCGTGTATCCACTGATAGACCAGCGACTCACAGACAACAAACAACTGCACAAAACATGAAGACAAGTAATGTATCAACGGTGACAAACAGACGGGTTTGTCACAAATGTCTAAGATCTTATCGCAAACAGTTGTTTACATTGTTTTACCGTTGATTATGTTATCATTTGTTGTCATTGTTTTGACTTGACTGACTTGTAATTGTTACTTTTAGGTCAGGCTGTGATGCATCCTAATTTTTGTTTCATTAAGCTCGTCAAATCTAAGACAACAAATGGAAACGTTTATAGACTAGAGAAAAGTACTTACTTGAAAGTAATTTTGAACCTTCACTTCAATAGAATTGTTTATCTCAAACTATTTACGTTTTCGTCTTCTGTATGTCCTCATCCTGTTGTATGCATAAGAATCTCCAAAGTACAATTGATAACACGAAGCATCTCTGTTTTTAAAACTGACGGGTGCTGTGCTCCCTAAAATTGTGAAAAATATGCAAGAATAAGCAATCAATATGCAATTATGTGATGTTTTAGCAACAGAACTCAAGGTGTGTAGGTGAAAGCACTTGCTAATAAAGAAGAAATCTGTGAAGCCCATCTCTGCATACAGTATTAGAGCTGTATGTAGGTGTAAGACCCTCGCTGAGTAAAACTGTTAATGAGTGTCCGTTACCTAATAGCCCTTACTTTGGTCATTTTTATCACTAAACAGGCATTGGTTATATTATTGTGTGGGAAGAGATGCTTAGTGATTAGTTTCAATAAAATTATTGAGACTTGCGAAAGAGGAGAGAAGTTAGAATATGGAGGTATATGTTAATTCCACCTAATGATAGCAACATCTGAGGTACGAGGAAGTGACTCACCCAGATTAACTACAGTTGTCATCCGCCTTGACATCATCTTTCTGTAAATGCCACATTTGGCTATTTAGGGCATATTCATATTTTTAAAATGTCTTTTTGTGCTTTAATGCTGGTATGATGAGTAAATGTAACAAGAAGCTTTTAGAGCTTTTAAGCATTTACTAATCATACACTTGGATGTCTTTATTTAAAATGTTTAAAAGTCTTTTGTATTATTATAACCTTACTGTGTAACATGAATAAAAACATTCCAGAATTAAGTTTCGTCATGTTCGTAATAACTTATTGTATGCATTTTCTACTTTTATTTTTTATTAATAAAAATGTATGAATTTAGTAAATAAAGGTTTAAAAAAACAGATATATGATGTTTTCATATAGATATACATCTACTGTCACTTTGTGATGTTTTTATTTTGCATGTTAAAGGTGATAGATTTTGTTTTAAAATTATTTATGAAAACACTTCATGATCCCAATTATACAGTGATTTAAAAAAAAAATGTAATACAAAACCCTTTTAAATATGTATTTTAGGTATGGAGATTTTAGTTTTTGGGCTGGGGCTATTTGGCTAGTTTTGGGTTAGGTTTGACGAGGATAGATATGGCACCCTGTCCCATGACACTACTGTTTTATCACCTCTAGATGTTATGAATGTCATCAGACAAAAAAAATACTTTTCAGCACATTTGCAGTGCAATGTAACTATTTAATTATTAATAAAACAATAATTTTATTTTTGTTTCTTGTTGTGTGTACACAGGCCCTGCTGTGCGGTTCAGTAGTTTTGAATACAGCCAGGCGATGCCTCCCCCTGTGATTGGACAGCACACGGTCCAGGTTCTCAGAGGCACTCTTGGATACAGCGACGATGTCATAAACCATCTTCTGGCCTCGCGGACTGTGACACAGAACGATGTACAATAACCTCGAGCAGACCAGGAAAGCTCCTCAGGCTATGATAAATACTTCTGAAGAATCCTCCAGTCATCAGCCAGCCGCCCATTATAGAAAAATGATTCCCTTTCGACTCAGCGGTGATAATTTTGTGATTAATTTGATGAATGTCCACAAGAGAGGAAACTGCAAATGCAAAAATAATGACACAGTTCACACACGAGAGTGTGCCCTGCCAAATGACGTGCTTTTAAACGTCATCTGGATTTTAAGTAAGCACACAAATGATTTCACTCAGAGTGATGGATAACCGCTTACATTTTGTGATCAGAGACTCAATAACATCAGTGTATTTTTAAGTTCAATAAAATCACAGTATGTCTTTTCTTTAAGAACGTTTAGAGGTCAAAATGCCTGATTTGTTATTTCCCTTGCAGGTGCTAGTTTAACACGCGAGGTCACTTCACAATCCTATCAAAGCTTTTGGCTCTACGTTAGTACATAGTTGTTTAGCAGTGCAGTGGAAAAAGCCCCATAACTTACAAATCTTTCATGTCCAATTTGCGATTTCCAGCGACTTGGGACGCAGACTCATAGCAGAACAATGCAGTGAGGGTGAACGGAAGAGACTGTACTATATCTTTTGATAATTCGAAACGTTATTTCATAATGTTCACGTTCTGTCAAATGACCCGGTGTGTTTTGACAGACGTTTGCTCAGCATGGAGACACTTAAGCCTCATCGTGAGAAGCCTTCCAGCTCAATGCAAAGTTAAAGAGAGTTTTCCTGAATGACTCATCTGTTTATACTGTTCCAGTACATTTCACTAGAGACCTTTTTAAATAAGTCCCCGGAATGAAATAATGCTCAGTTGTAGTCTGAGCAACGTTTTTCTCAGCCCTAAGGTCCTTCCGTTTAGTTAGATCGGACAATTAACATTCAAACCAATAACCTTTTACTGACACGATAATGGTGTGATCATATCCCAAAATGTTTATGAAGCAACAGATGTCAGCTCTCCGTGACTTCGTTGAGGAAGACTTTCCTTTCTACACTGGCAGTGTTAGTGACGAACGTGTAATGCTAAAGGTCAGAACTTGGCACAGGTCAGCAGTCGTCTAACGGTGTCCCAGGAGGATGCTGGGAAAACTCGAAAGCAATATCTGTCAAGCATTGAGGAGGTCAATTACTCTACATGAAAGCGTTGGAGGTGTGAAGGTTACGATAACCTTACTCGATGTCTTCTGGTATCGCCACGAAAACGTTGTTTGTTTTTGTTTGGCATTTTTCTGCGCTTTTCCTCTGCAGGGAATCTCAGGGTGCCCGGATATGAAGTCCAGGGAGAACGCTGGGAAGCGCTTTCCTGTTTTCAGTTTGTGTTCCGCTGACACATTCGGAGAAGGAAACGGGTTATCCAGCCCAACCAGCTGCACATGACATTAGCTCCCTCCCTGCGTCCCACGCTGCACCTCTCTTGCCTCAGCCAATGGGAGGTCACCCGTGCCGCCGTCACTTCCAGTTTTGCGTGTGTAGGCCGTTGCTATGTCGACGAGTGGTTTCCGGAGCAACCGGCGAGCAATGAAATGAACTAAGCAGACCTAGAGTGAACCTGCGGTTTTGAGATGGGAAAAAAGTAAAGGACAAAGAAATTTGAAGATAAGAATTTATAAAACATCTGCAATTTAGTCGGAGCAGCCATGAACTTCTTTCTTGGAGCGTAGTTGGTGAACCGGCACATGAGTTAAGATGAAACATCAAGTAGAAAGCACACCGGTCTGACTATGGGAGACTGTTGGCAAAACGGGGCAAAATGTTGAAGACCTTTTTTCACCATTTGGGATCATATGGGAAGTCAAAGAAGCTGCTAAAATGATCATTCAAAAATAGACATTGCATCATTTATTCATTCTTGTGTGGTTTAAAATATAATGAAGAATCTCGGTTACCAAACAACACTGGACCCCATTGACTTTCATTGTATCTGACATATAAACATTTTAAAAGTGCACGTTCATAGTACTGATACTCACAAAATGCTCTATACGTATCTTCTGACTTTGCATTGCAATGTTGGACTTCTTGAAATGCTGCATGATCAACGAATGTCTGGAATTAGAGTACCGCGTTTTGAAAGCACATGGAGCTTTGCTCTTGCGGCACTTTGATGTCATACGCCGATCAATCTGCGCAACACCTCATAAAAGCGAACATTACTAGTGTCTTGCTAATAGCTTTGTAATTCGGTTCATAGGTGGTCAAGACACTTACATAACGGCATTACAACTCTTCTGTCAATCTTGACACATGTATGGAATTCATTTGCGAGAAAGACTGCGCACACGGAAATGAGGAGCTAAACTTCTCGCAGTCGCAGTTTGCTTCTGTGTGCTTTTAAAACTTTTTACATGTGATTACCTAGCGTGGCATTAAGTTCTGTGTCATTAGCCACAGAGAGCTCTAACTTTCAATAAAAGCATGACGCTCGCTCTTCTAAAGACCTCACGCTCGGGGTAAAAAGCATGCAAATTGGGAGCCTGTCGGCTTTCGATATGATGCTGGGCTGCCGTCGCGAGAGGTTTCCGTATAGACGTTGTTTGCCGTTTTTTAGTGTCGTGACGCAGCTGGCGCATAGCACTGCATGTGTGTATTGGCCAGGACAACCTGAAATATCCATTTATATTATGAGGTTTTTAACGATCGAATGTTGTTGAATGGTAAAATACCTGCCGATTCACATGACTTTTGAAAAGAGCCACAGATTTCCGACCACTGCATTTAGACCTTCAGAAAATGTTGATTTTGTTGTAGTTTTTCCTGAATTTTGTTACCAATATTTGGGACACCATCAAAGTACAGTTTCAGACTGAATAACTAAGACAAAATTTATCAAACTAAAAAAAGCTATGTTTTTTGCCAGAATGGGTAACAGGGTTTGGGAATTTGCTTTCACTTGTCACTCAGTGAGGACTGAATGGTCACATTTGACTGTATTTAGTAATAAAAACTCGAAACTGTGGTGTAGAAAAGGTTTCCAATAATTAAAAAAAGAAAGAATCCCACACCTTTGTTATTTTCTCTCAAATATAGCTGAGATATATCTGTGAAAAATGAAATACAATTGAGAAAGGTTACCTCAGGTCATTAGGTATTAGAAATCTTTAACATTTTTGTTGTTTGAAAGTTTTTATACAGATGAACTATAAAAAGAAGCTAATTATTCATTAATAATAATCTAAAAACACATTTTAATTTGAAAAAGAACTGACCCATGCTTGCTTGTGCAAAACTAGGGTCATGGTGTTGGAATTGGGGAGATCTTTCCCATAATTAATTATTGTGTTTTTGCTGGGAACTCTATTTTATCAGATGCTTCACTAAATCTTAGTCAGAAGACACCTGTATGAACCAATAAAAAAGGTTCGAAAAAGACACTTGCTGCAAAATTTATTTTGAACATCAGATGATCTGTGAATCTCTACTTTCAATCTCATGAGCCAAAGTGAGTGTAAAGTGAGTAACCCTGAAACTAATACGGTGAGTGTCGGTGGGACCGTGTGATTTTAAATGAAGAGTGTGGGAGTGCAGAGAGGAAATAACTGTGGTCCTGTCTCCACTGAAACCCTGATGATACTCTCACACGTGGCAGAAGACACTGAGGAAAAAATACACCGCATGCCGGAGGGGAGACTGCAGAAAGGATTCCTAGCTGCAACATGCTAAAAGATGAACTCACAGGTTCTTTCATTAACCTTACCGCCAGTGAATGGTGAATTGTCTGGTCTTTATTCTGACAAGTTCTTCCACATTAGACTGAATCGATCATTTCTTTTTAAAATCTTGTTTTGTGTACAGGTTATTGTCAAGTTGGAATAGGAAAGTGTCATGTAGAAACACACAATCCACTAGAATATCATTATTCGCTTTGGCATTAAGAAATGACTAAAATAGTCAAACCTGTACATTAGAAGCTGCCGTATATGGAGCTGAAGCTGACAGTGACCATGAGACCAGGCTATGATGATAGCAACAGTCCATCGGAGTGTTCTCACTTCAGTAAAATGACATTGAAAATCTGCTTTGAATTTTTGTGAAATTGCACCTGTCACAAAAACATTTACTCTTTTATATTTTCATTTCATTGATGTTCTTACTTCAAAAGAACAGGTTGAGGTTCTTATAATGCTCGTGTTGTGTCTTTCGGCATCTTGGATAAACATCTGATGATACATTTTCCATGAGGTAAACACTATCCAAAATTTTGATTCACAGCAGATGTTGAATAAGCCACATCCTTGAATCCTGCACATCTCTTACATTAGAGGACAAACACTTGTTCTTAAATCGTAAAACTGCACCATGTTACAGTTCTAAATAAAGTTGACAGCCATTGGTCAAGTTGCACTATTTACTCATCAAATCAAAAAATTTACCCACATTTGCACTTGACAAGTGTTCATTTCCGGCCTTGTCTCTAAAATGTTCTGTTCCAAAACATTCATGGAAAGCAGATGGAATAAATTTGATTGTTTGATATTGAGTTCATTTATAGAGTCGATTTAGACATCAAAAGGTTGTCTGGATCTCAGTCATGGTCAACATATAAACTTCTCCAGGTCTAAAGAGACTGGTTGAGTGGTTATCAAGTTTGACCACTTCACGATCTGCGTGGATTAACTCCGACAATAAGATTAAATCAATCTTCATAAGGTTTCAATTTGACTTTGTCAGATTATGTCAGTCTTCCTAATGTTCAGAGAACTACAAGCGTTCGTTTATAAAGACGTAACATCTGACAGGTTCAAGTTCTGTTAAGTTGTTCCCTTTTTCTTTACTACCACCCATACTGATGTTAAAGACCTATATAAACCCAAGATGCTCGAACAAGCGGAATTTTGTTTTCAAAGCGCTCCAAGGATTGGCATGCTTCAACCGCTGTGACCGCGTCCATGATACCTGGCACTTCCAAACACTTGGCTCTCTTCAACAATCGTCTTGCATTAAGTTTAGTGTAATTTCAAACTCCTGCTTCCCAGAGACACGTCGCACGTTGAAGGCCTTCATCTCTTTCCAGTTCAATTAAGCATGTTTCATTGCTTTACGATCCATTGTGTCCTTATTGTGGCTTCTTCCTTTCTTTGTGTAATGAAACAGGCATGTTGTTTTGCGCCGGCTCTCGCATGCTGTCCCAGAATGCATATTTGCTTCCTCTCTTGCACTGGTCACTCTGAACTCAGACAAATACCACAAACCTCCCCTCAAATAAAAAGGTCCTTGTCCCCTGGCGGAGCTTTTTCCTGCTTGTCTGGTGATGGGGTCATCGCTTGGTTTGGCAAGCAAAATAACTTGACTTCTGACCTCGCTGTACGCCCAAGGGGACTGCGTGTCTGGGTAACCGTTTTTTTCAATGAGAAAAGGATAGACGAGGAAAACATTGAGAGGCGGCTTTCGCCAGAGCAAATTTCTATTTTGCAGACCATTTGCAAATCTTAAATTACATCAAATACATTTTCCAATTAAATGCTTTTAATTAGAATTTAAGAAGTAACTTGGAATAGAAAAGTAGTGAATAGTACTGGCTTCTTATTGTATGAAGTTATCCTCACTGTACTGTAGATTAGGTACGTTTTAGTATCAAAGTAATTTTCCAACACAATCTCACTGAAAAATTTTACGATGCGGCTAATTTTGGTTAATTCATATGAATTCGTAAAATCTCATTCGTAATTTTTTGTAAAATTCGCTATCGCTCCAGTGCCATTAGTGTCAGGGGTAGGGTAAGGGGTGGAGCTTCAGTATTGCTTTATTCTAGTAATGGTATGTTTTTTGTACGATTCATAGAATAGTTACAAATTCCTGTGAGATCAGGTTTAATTTTCCCAACATTTCTTTTAATAAAGACATTGTATTCAACCTACGCTGGAGCAAAACTATTCTTTTGGGCATCTTAATGAGGTTTTCTCTCAAACCTCCTCATAGCAGATAGTATACAAGGGTGATGACACAGATTCCACTTGAATTAATAGTTCTTCCATTCACACATCAAACTTTTGCAGAATTCGAAAGAAGACATTTTGAAGATGTAACCATTCAACACTGGCCCCCATTGACTTCAATTGTATGAACACAAAACTACCAAAACATTTCACAAAATATCTTCTCTTGTGTTTCCAAGAAGAGAGAGTCACATGAGGAAACAGGTTTTGAATGCCATGGTGATAAAATTATGGCATCATTTTTGGGGCCTACCTTTTTAATGTAATAAATATATAGAAAACAAAGTTTGAAGTCTAAAGGGAGATAAACTTTATAGAGGACCATAAAGCTACTTTCGAAGGTGTTTGTTGTGGTTACTCTGTTGTGTATTATGTATTTTGGGCTGCACAGGAAAGTTATCAAATGTCAGCACCGTCTTCTCATGAAAGAAACCTTTGTCAGGATATGATGATACAAACATGTCTCTTTACGTCGGATCCCATGTTTATCACTCAGAAAATTTTGACTCTTTTGTTTTCCCATTTTGTACAGCGTAATACATGACAAACCGGTTACACTCCCAAAACTCCATTGCACACAGATCCTTGGTAGGATCCTGGCACGAACATCTGGTCACAACTCTTACATATACATAAAAGACTTGAAGCAAAACAGACTCCTTGTACATTTTTTCCAGCTGTATTTGATCATCCAGCGCCACAATGTTGTCACACGTGGCGAAACTGGATATGAATGAACCAATGTTATTTCAAAACGGAATTGTCCACAGGTGCTCCCGTGGGTCCTTGACTGATTGGTAAATGGTCCCTTGTCTTCAGAAGAGGAATTCATTTGCAGACAAACTTTGGAAATGATTAACCCTTGCTTGCCAACGATACTTTTAAGATATGTAACCAAAGACGAGGCAAATAAATATTTCCTTCATCCATCAAAAGGGAAAGATTCCCATCCTCATTGTACTGATATTGGTGATAGTTTTGACAATATAGCTTTCATTATATGTAAATCCACATTTTCCAGTTGAAACATTTTCCAGATGTTTCTTAGCAGGCAGAAGTGATTAGAGGTTTGTAAGGTTTTTAAAGTGTCTGCTCTTTCTCAGCCGTGTCATGACCATCTATACATCACATCATTGTACTGTTGGTGTTTAGTGAGCTCTCTCCAGCTCTAATGGTTTTGCTCTATTTTTTTATGCATGTTATAAATGAATACTGTAGTGGCCAAATTGCAGTATTGTGCAATATATTTCAGGTAAGATGTTAGAGGTGTGTCGTACAACATGAACAAAAAATTAAATCCTTAAGGTAGGCTATTTATTGGACAAAATTATTTGGGAAACTAGCGTATCAGAGAATATGTGTTTTTATATTCTATTCTAGCATAGATGAACAAAAGAATCATATGAAACAAATCATCATTTATTTTTTATTTATTTATTGTATTTATTATTTATTTATTTTATTTATTTTAGTTTTTTATTTATTTTATTTTATGTTTTTATTCATTTATATTTATTTATTTATTATTTATTTATTTATTTCATTTTATTTATATTTATTAATTTCTATTTATTTATTTCTATATATTTATTTTTACTTCTATTTATTTCATTTTATTTAATTTATTTCAACATGAACAAAACATTAAAGCCTTAAGGTAGGCTATTTATTGGGCAAAATTATTTGGGAAACTAGCATATCAGAGAATATGTGTTTTTTATATTCTATTCTAGCATAGATGAACAAAAGAATCATATGAAACAAATCATCATTTATTTTTTATTTATTTATTTTATTATTTATTTATTTTATTTATTTTATTTATTTTATTTATTTTATTTATTTTATTTATTTTATTTATTTTAGTTTTTTATTTATTTTATTTTATGTTTTTATTCATTTATTTATTTATTATTTATTTATTTATTTATTTCATTTTATTTATATTTATTAATTTCTATTTATTTATTTCTATATATTTATTTTTACTTCTATTTATTTCATTTTATTTAATTTATTTCAACATGAACAAAACATTAAAGCCTTAAGGTAGGCTATTTATTGGGCAAAATTATTTGGGAAACTAGCATATCAGAGAATATGTGTTTTTTATATTCTATTCTAGCATAGGTGAACAAAAGAATCATATGAAACAAATCATCATTTATTACATTTACATTTACATTTATGCATTTGGCAGACGCTTTTATCCAAAGCGACTTACATTGCTTTATCCTATACATTTTACATAGGTATCTGCAATCCCCTGGGATCGAACCCACAACCTTGCGTTGTAAACACAATGCTCTTACCACTGAGCTAGGAAATTTATGTTTTATCTATGTTTATTCTGTACTTTTAATGAGTTTACCATTGTTCTAAAATGTGAAAAAATAATAAGTGACTAAACTTTTAAATGGAAGCATACTCATTTATAAATATGTGAGAAAAACAAATCATGTACGAATCATGTTAAACCACATGAGCTCTGATCACATGTTTTCACTCCAATTACTAGTTTCTGCATCAGCTTCTTATTTGCACACAGCAAATGTCTTATTAATAAATAGTTTCATAGTTGAAAACATCCACATTGCAACAGTAGCTGTCGCTCACGTCCCACAAAAAAGCCATGTTATTAAAAATGAAAGACTTGGATGATCTCCAGACTTGACATAATGTTTGTTGTATGTAAAACATATATCTCTGGATCTGTTTATTTTATACACAAATCCAGTGTAATGGCGTATATACAGCAACGCATTGCTCAAAGACAACATTTAACATGTCTCTCTCTATCAACCAAATGTTTCTACATGTTGGTCTGAACCTACAGCAAGCAAGCCTTCAGCGTTCAGATCTGGGGATGGGCAGAAAATACAAATTCTTTTACGGACTTCAAAACCAAAAGCCCAAACATTGCTTGTCATGTTGTTCACTCTTCCAAAGACCCTCTGATATTCATCATGACATGGACCACTGGATGAGATACTTAACTCTGTCTACACATGTCCTATTACCTGTGTGTGTCATCATTCATTCACATAAAGACGGCTTCAGCTGGGTGGTCTCTCTTTGACTGACATGACTTACTCCATGTGTGATATATGTAGGTGATGGTTTAGTTCATCAGGAGGTCATTCACCTCTAGGCAACTATGACTTCATGGCACGTTTGTTTTTAAGTGCTACACAACGGGCGTAAAAGTTTAGGGAATCATTTGAATGGAACACATCGCGTTTAAGCGAGGTTTGTCGACGAAAGATGCAAATCAGGAATGCTCCAAGTCTACCTCCCTCATCTCTCACCGTCAACCACAGGCTCTCTCTGAAGGTGGCTCCATAAAAATTCCTACACAGTGTTCTGTAAACGTTGTAAATTCCCTACTGACTCTGCTAATGGAGAAGATATCCCATGCTTACATTAGTGCAAAAGTGGAGGATGATAAACTGCTCCACGACCAACACAACTTACTCCTTTCGGCTTGCCTCCCCAGAAAAATGCTGGCGATTTCGAAGGCTGAGGACAGATAGACAGGTTTACTGCCGTAATCCATGTCCGGCCGGACCTCACACCACACCTACGGCTCTCGGTTCTCACCCCAACCCCCCCCACACACGTGCATGCGTGTGAATGTGTGTGCATATACGTGTCTGCGAGCCAGAACTGGAAGTTCGAGCGTCTGTTCTCTGTGTCTGAAGTTCTGCCATGGGTGTGTTCTGTTTACTGGGAGCTGTGGGAAATGAGGGGTGGAACCGGAGTGGGAAATTGTTCTTGGAGGAGGGGGAGAGGCTGCAGTCTAAACAGCCAGTCCAGCTGCGCGGGCCTGCTGCGCGGGCCAGAGAATGCAGCGCTCCCCGAGTTACATCATATTTAGCGGCCCCAGCCTCACACTTCTCACTCGCTTCACCGCATGCAAGAACAGCAGCCGTTCAAATATTTGTCTATTGGGTCATGAATGATAGGAGTCCGCCAAGATACATTCACGGAGCGATCGTGTGGTTTGTTCCAGTGCCGATTGTACTCGGCGAGGTGATCGCGGAGCCCTCGAGGTCACGCCCAAAACAGGAAGTGAAAGAATTGAAGGAGCTTAAGTTGTTTCTTCAATATGCTCTGATGAAGTCCAAGGCTGGAAGGTTGATTCCAACGTCCACCAAAGCTGACAAGAAGGGCTTCCTTTGACACGACTGCAAAACACAAAGGCAACGTGTGTTTTTCAAATCAGAAAGGGAAGACCAGATGGGAAGTAGACCGGACGCCCCCTGAGCATAGTAAGAGAGAGGAAAAGACAGCAGGGGCTTAAGTGATTCTGTCAGACACTGACACTTCCTATGAGCGCTTTTATTACTTCTGGTACCACAAATGGAACCTATCTCCTGGATGTCAGTGTTTTTAACTCGCTGAAGGGTATGATGGTTATACAAAATGTCCCGGTGGTTTCCGGCCTTTTTTTAAAGCACTCAGTTAGGCTCATTTTGTTAACATACCCGTATATACCGAAGAAACATAAAAAATAAGTTTCTACGAAAATGTGAAAACGTCAATGCGTGATGAATTTCTTGAGAGGGTCTCGTAGCGCTGTTGTTTATCTTTCGGAAATCCTGACGTACTCCAGAATGTTTTTCGATCAGATATTGACTAATACGTCAAGGTCATGTTTTGCAGATTCGATCTTGATGTTTTGATTGAAGAGCTGAACATTAATTCACCTTGTTGTCGCTGTCAGTGTACAATCTCAGACACCATTAATATGTCCATTAATCAAAGCAGAGGCATATTATTTACTCCGTTTTCAGCGTATGGTGAAATTCGGTCCCTTCTCGTGTGGTTTCTCGGCACTACGGGGGTCTCAGAAGTGCACCTCAGATGGGCCGGGGGGGGCGCTTTTCAATTGATTCTGCAAACGTTTTCCAGACATGTACAAGTCAAGCTCCGTTGCCTGCATAACAGAGAGATTCATCTTCATATCATTGAACTATACATTGAAAAGAAATGTATTCCACAATAACAGCTACTAAATTTTATAACATAGGCTCATCTGGGTACTCTAAATCATATTGACCGGTGCAGTTTTATTCTTACAAATTGTACTAAATATATACAGTATATACACAGTATCTTATATATAAAATTATGTACATTATATTAGAAACATATTTTATATAGAGTATTTATAAAAATATATATATTAAATATATGCCTAGTTAAAATAATATATGAGATGATTTTTATGAATAAACCTAATTTACCTTTCTGCTTTTATTTTCAGTACTGTCTGCATGTGCTCTTTTCCGTTATTGTTAATGCATTTCATTATTTTTAATATTTTCAAGAAATTCAAGATATTGTAAGAAATAATTATAATGTTTTTATATTGTAAAAGGTGTGTGTCACCCGTTCAGGGCTGGTATTTGGAAGGTTGCTGGTTCAAGTAAACCATAAGCTATCACCACTGGACCTATGAGTATAGCACTTATCCCCAGGTTTCTCCAATGGGACTGTCCCACAAATACATACCTAACGTTTCTAAATTGCTTACTTCAGAGAGGGTAATGTAACATAGAATCAACTGTAGCTCATCACCGTGTGGACAAAAACTTTAAATAACATGGAAAAATACCTTTTCTTATTTTTTGCAACGTTGTGTTGTTGACAGTGTAAAACCCATGTGCCATTTTGCCAAATACTTTTGTCCAATAACTACCGTCTCCTATTTTTAGGATTGATCTAACCCGAGAGGGGATTGAAAGCTATTATATAACAAATTTACCCCCCAGACATAAATTTTGGCTTTAAAGTAGTCAGTTTTGTGTACATTAGAATCTACAAAATTCTTGCCATTTTATATGTTTTAGGGGAATAAATATCAAAATTTCCCACACGCAGGCCAGGTACTAGGCTGACGCGATTGGGAGGGGGCAATCATACACTGACAGAAATTACTTTCTTTTTTTCTTGTTTACCAGTAAAAATGTCTACAAGTTCTTGAATCAAGATGCATTTCATGATTAGCAAAATAAGTCTTGTTTTTAGTAAAAAATATGAAATTTCAGTGAATTCGTCTTAAATATTTATCTTATTTTCTTAGGTCAATTTAGGTCAAGAAAATGCTTATTGATTCAAGAATGTTTAGACATTTTTACTGAAACACAAGATAAAAAGACTAAATAAGAAAGTCATTTTTTGCATATAATCTGGTTGGGAAGATATATAATCATAGTTAATTGAATGCATATTTTTTCTCAGATTAAATTGAGAAATTAGTATTTAATAGATCATGCATACAAGTATTTAGTTATAAGTATTTCCTTTTCAAATATTTTAACTGTCAGCTGGAGGCGCCAAAGAAAAATGTGGGGGTCAATGCTCCCCCAGACCTGGCCCTGCCCTCACGGATGTCTTATTCCCACCCCTATCCTTGACCACCTGTAATAATAATAATTCAGCACCCGTTTACAGTTTTGCCACAACTTTAAGAGCCACAATGGTTACAAACTCTCTTATCTCTTTTTAAGGTTTTATTGTGATTTGTTGGCTAAAATAAATTCAAATAAACAAAATAAATATAAAAAATATAAAAATTAAACAAAATTAAAATGAACAATATTTGTTAATAAAAAAACACCCATAAAAACAGATATCGTGATATATATATATCCAGCGCATATTCTTTGGCCATGACAACCATGAAGTGGAAATCTCAAATAGCGACAGCCCTAGTTCTTGATGTTTTTGATATTGATATTGTAACAAGCCCAAGTTAGTTAAGCAGCTAGTTGACATTAACACCACCCGAGGAAAAAAAAACCTGAATATGTCGTCTGCACCTTTTATAAATATGAAGAAATCTAAAGCCATCTCTTCATTGTGACTACCATACATTACGTTCTTAGATGAGACAATAGACAATTCAATATCTGCTGTGAATTAAACTAGCTTTTACACACACTCCATACCTGAAACACCGTATAAACCACAACCACTTCCATTGAAATCAATCAGTGGCCCCTTGATAAATGGAACAGGGCCCTTTATAGTCAAGGTCGAGTGTTTCCAAGCCAATGTTTGGTTAAGGGATTAATTGGCCATGACTATGTTCATATATGATTGTGTCATGAGTGAAACTCATTTAGCTGTGACGCCGCTTCCCTCTGCAGCATGCCTCATTATACGCCATCTCTGAATTATTTGTCACACTCTCCACGGCGTATGCCGCTGCTAACACGCGGAAACCACTCACGCTTCTCGAACAGCCCGGCCTCGAGGGGTAATTTGCAGCACGGGCACGTTCTCCGCGTAGGCTTCATTGTTGTAGCACTATGGAAATAATTCAAATCAGTATGGCCGACCTATGTGGCTCCTCTAATTAGCCATTTAGCTTAAGGACGGCTGTCATGAAAAGGCTTTGGCAAACAGCGGAGGAGGAGGAGAATGGAATGAGTTATGCCTCTGTGCTATAGAATGAGAAAAAAAACACTATATGCATCCGAACAAGCACGCATGCTCACACGCTGGAGATCTTTGGATGCATCTCACATACACAAACTGACAGACCATAGAAGAGGAGGTGACACTCGAGGTTGAGTGAGAAAACGGAAGTGCAAAGAGAGTGACAGATACATAAAACAAATTACTTGATCTCACTAAAGGAAACGGAGGGAAAGAAGAACAATCTGTTACTGTATCGCTGTTCTATTTCCCCGGTGATTAAAGAGGGTTGAGGGGATCTGTGAGTCATAAAGCTGAGAGATTCATACAGGATGGCAAACCAAAAATAGCAGGTGTGAAAATCTTCCTTTTTCATTTTGACACAAGCACTTCAGCATCGATTGTGACGTCCTTGTCATGTTTAATGATTAGAAAGATGCTGTCCCTATTGACTCTTCCTAACCTAGATCTGTAAATCAAAACTGTCAATGTGGGATACTGTAGTATACTACGTTTCTAGAGCCAGCTGCTGGATTCTGTCAAGCATTTTAAGCCGTCAAAATGCCCATGAGGTATTATAAATAACTACACTCTTAAAAAAATTAAGTAGCTTCACGATGCCAAAGAAGAACATTTTTTCACTCTTAAAAATAAAGTTGCTTAAATGTTTTTTTCACAGCGATGCCATAGAAGAATCATTTTTGGTTCCACAAAGAACCATTCAGTCAAAGGTTCTTTAAAGCACCATCTCTTTCTTACTTTTTGTTAATCTAAAGAACCTTTTTTGATACAAAGAACCATTTGTGAAACAGAAAGGTTCTTCACATGTTAAAGGTTCTTTATGGAACCAAAATATTCTTCTATGGCATCGAAGAACCTTTTGTTTTAAGTGTACATGGTTCCTTAAAGAACCCATAACATCAGAAGAACCTTTCTGTGGCACAAAAGGCTCTTTAGTGAAAAAAGGTTCTTCAGATTGTAAAAAGGTAAGAGAAGAGACTGAATGGTACTTTGTGGAATCCAGAGTGATTTTTCTATGGCATCGCTTTGAAGAACCGTTTAAGCACCTTTATTTTAAAGTGTGTATTATTATAATACAATTATTATTTAAGTATTAGTTTTATTAATAAATTATATTTGGACTCTAAAACCCCTACTTTTTGACTAACAGAGACCACACACTCATATATCCATAAACATCTGCAGTTCCACGTTTTCCGACAAACATTGCTCAAGATTCACGAAACTCTTTTCATGCCAGCAGGTTGTTCGACTGTTGACATACAGCTTCCGGCTGTTCTCTATCTCTACGTCTAAATTCTATGAAACAGAAATGCAGGGACGGTCAAGATGTTAGCACCTGCGTTCGATCCATTGCCAAACAGGACCTGAGGGAGAGCATGCCTCCCATGTTCACCATTCATCAAAGTCCTTAAAAACAAGGTTGCTGTAAAAACAGACTTCTGTTGGAAATACTAGATTAAGTGAAAACGATGTGCTTGTTAACATGATCAAATTTTGGGGTAAAGCTGTAAAATGTTATGTCAAAATGTCACATGCACATTTATCAGAGTTTCTGTTTTTTTTCTTTTCTGGCCAATAGAAAATAAGGCAAGTGTTCAGAAAGCTCTGCTTTTAGTGACTGAAATTGAAGTAACAAAGCTGCCCCTTACATCATGAGGTTTATCTGAATCTGTGCGTTTCTACTTTAAGTGTTTCTAAAGCGTAAATGTGAAACATATGTCAAGTGTAGGAAATCGCTGAATGCCAAAATGTTTTATTGATGCTGCAAAGCAGATTTATACATAAAATGAGTCATGAGAGCAGAATTTAAGTAAATGACGCAACATTATATAAAGGCAATTTAAAGGCTTGTGCAGTTTAACACAATAATCATCCAACAGGTTCATGATGGTATTCACTGTGCTATAACAGTGACTAATACATGAATACGTGCGTCACAGTATAAATGTGTTTCTTTGCCAGTATCCCAATAGATCATGACACAGGAACAGTTAAAATATGTGACTCTTAACTAGATTTCATTGTTCAAGTCTACCAATTTTGTTTTTCTCTTGTGCGTCACAACTGGTGGCCTTTCATCTTCGATCAGACACATTTGATAATGTTCTGAATTGAAATTCCTTTTTGCTTTCTCTATCTCACTTTTTCTGTCATGTGTGTTTACATAGTCTGTGTGTCTGTGTTGGTGTCGATGAGTTTTCCAACCTCTTTCTGGTTTATCCACTTGTCAAATGTGATTTTGCCATGGCCACAGAATCCAGGAACCAACATCTGACTCCATGTCTATACGTCCCTGTGTGTTTGTGCAAACTGAAAATAAGCATATGGGTTGTTTTTGTAAATGAGTAATGGTTGACTTAAAATAATATAGTCTTGTATAATTATATGTAATTTTGTTTTGTTAAAACTAGGTGGAAATGTACTGTTTGTTATTATATAATTTTAGGCTTGAACAGTTGAACATTTGAGTTATCCTAATTCACACAATTAAACTATATTTTTAATTCTTTGGAAAATGTATTTCACAAGCACGTGTCAATTTTAGCGTAAGATAAATCAAAAATATATACCAAATATATACCAAGACGTGTATTCCTTGTGGCTAAATTATATTTGATTTACCAACACCTCAGTGAATTTTGAATATACTTACTTATATCAAGTATCAAGTATAATTATCATACACGCTGTATTGACCCAATACATACACACAATTATCAACACAATGAGTGTTTTGGCCTGATGCTTGGATCAGTCGACAGCACCGCTATATTCTGTGACCTGATTCCTTTTTTTAACATCATTATTTTATACCTTATCACACTCAGTTAACATGTTCCTAATGAAAGCCACATATTTTTTTATAGTAAAAGAGTTTGTGATTATCTTTGTTTATATTTTTTTTAAATGTGTAGATATTTTAACGATGGAGTCTTGTTTTTATGGACTTATGATTATTTAATTATTTATCATACTCGATTAAAGTGTTAAATTGCAAACCCTATTTTTACACGTTAAAATAGTACGTTTATAGACGGTTTCAGAGGTAACAACATAAACATCATGAAGCCCAAACATAACTACTGGTCAACTTCCTTAAAAGCTCAGTAAGGTTGAATAGTTTTAATGAAATGTATTAAAATTAATATACAATAAATTATTAATATAAAGGAATATTCATATAAATTACATTGTACATACAAATTGTTTTGTTACTTGCAACTATCCAGAAGGATAACCACCAACCATCTATAGACGTGATTTATTCTTTAACACTTTTATAAAATTGCGAAGCAGCTGAACAAAAAAAGCAATAAAAATTTTAAAACATGATTTAAATTTCAAAGATTTCAAAGTTTTAATGCAACTTTAATACAAACAAAGTTATCTATGATGTGCTTGTGCTGGTGGAATAGCCAAAGAAAACTGATATTTATCCTTCCTAATGTCTTTACATGGGTATAATTGTCAGAAGAGAATAACCATAACATTTATTTATTTTTCTTTTACTAGCAAAAAGCATATTTCATCATAATACACAGCTTAGTTTTAAATGGCAGTATATGGAGAAACAGGCTTGTTGCCCACATAATTGTGTAGTTACAGCATCAACCACACCATGGTTTATTTGGCAAGTATCTGTGGAAGAAGTACAATAATCTTTGGGCAGTTACACACCCTTCAGAGAATATTTTAACATATGGAACCCTGATGGTCTCAAGCATAAAGTAAACTAAGGACAACCTTACATCACTCCCTGTGAACTTTTCTGAACACTGAAACACTATACACGCTGTCAGCACCCAGAGGTGGTTTTCAGAGCCATTTTAGCTCCTCCCCACCAACAAGAAATCTCCTTGTCAGCTTCTTTTCATTTCTAATGAGTTTGCTAAATGCAGTGTTTATTCTTGCCAGGCCTCCATCAAAGAAATAATTCTCACTGGTTTAGAGATCCTGTTACCTGGCCTGTCCCACAATGTGTATTGATGGACCATATGCTGTGTCCCGAAACACACTGTAATCATACACAAGATATACACAAACAAGTCGAAGCTGTGAAAGCTAAGTTGGCAGCCTCACCTCTCCTTCGCATGTACACACAGCACTTGACATTACAAACTAACCCGTCGTCCCTGGGCTGAACCCCTTCAGTTGGTTATTTAGTTAATTAAATGGGCAATTCTTTCTCTGTGTTTCTCTTAGAGATGTCCAAGCAGGCTTGCTCGACTTAGCAAATCACTGTGTGAGATTTTAGAAACTGTTGTGTGTTAGTATTAGGTTCAGAATTTAAAGTGACGTGGTCCAGACATGTGGGTGGTGAGGTCAAAGTGGATAGGGAATGTTTAAATGTCAAAGTAGATGTTGGACCAAAAACATAATAAGAACTGTTTATGCTTTCTTTATACATGCTGCAACTATCCCAGGGGAAAATGTTAATGCTTTGAGGTAGATGGAGTCGTGTTTATTTATTTATTGAAATATCACCTTTGTCTCACATGCCTCTCCTAATATTGTTTAGGATAGAAATGACAATTGTTGGAATACGTTAATCTTATGACCCTAAAATTCCATTTGCTTTCCATTTAATAGTTTGCTAGAACAGGGGCGCTGTTTCTTTTTTATTAGAAACAGCGTATGTAATCAATATGTGTAAAAAAATATTAGTTAAGTTCAAAATAAAACCAGGCAAATAAAATGCCATCAGTCTTATGATTTTCCTCCCCCTCGGTTCATGACATTTGAGCGCAAAGTTTGAATACTTTAACCACCTTGAAGGATAGTTGGGGTCTCGAGTCACTGGCACTGTTATTTTGGTGGTCGTTGGCTGAAAGGTTTAGGAACGCCTGTTCTAGAAGAACAAACTGAGATTTCATCTGTCATATATTTTTATAAATAACTAAGATATTTTAAGAGATCTCATATGTCCTTATTTGTCTTCATTTGATTATCTCTTAAAAGATTTACATGCAAAATCTAGAAGCAATGATTTTGAGTTGCAGAGGGCTAAAATACATTTACAGACTGTATTCATATAACCAAAAATGTTTTAGTTTTTAGAAAGTAGTGGAGGAAGAATGAGGGTTACAATGATAGGATACATAAAGTAAATTAAAAGCTTACTCATCAGATAAAGCTTCATATGTTTTGTGAACTAACCATCACTTTTCCATTTCATCCATTATGGAGTCGGGCGCTTCCATACATATTTAGTTTACATATGAGCTTATTTTAAAGCTTAATGTTGCATTACACACATAGTATTGCGCAAGTTGTTACCTAGTGTGCTTATTTTTCCTATTAGTGTCTATTACACTTAATCTCTTAAGATCACACACCGTAACTCACCAGCTAATTTTAAGTTGCTCATAACAAACGAACCTATGTCAAGAATTGCTTTGACCTGATCATCGAATTCGCAAACAAACCGTTTAGTCTAATTTGTATAGAAAAGAAGCAAAAAAGGGAGCGATTCATTCACAAAGCACTCCATTTGTATAAACTGAAAGGGCATGCTGCCTGACAACCTAACCTTTTGTGACATTTTTATATTCCCGTGAAGCCTTAAATTAGCTATGGAAAGTTCTATCTCTTTATTTCATGAAAGTGAATCGCAAATAACTGTTGTCCCAGAACGATGTGCACGCTGAAAAGACAAACACAATGAAAGCAAAATGAAACCAATACTCTTGTGCGGTTTGGCCCCTTCCCTTTTTAAGTCCTGTTTAAAATAGTGGATCATTCAACAGCTTACGCCATGGAAACTTTGGCTTTGAAATGTCATAACACAATGCCAAAAGATCGCAAATAAATAATACCCTGCAACGATGGATGTTGACTTGGAAAGAGTCTACAGTAGGGCATGTGCTGTTAAAAATGCTACCACTAATAGATAGTCCTTTGAAGGAAGAAATTGCATTTAAATGTTATTCCTGTGCCACATGGTGTAAATTTGTATTTAAAGTAAGCATTGATTTTGCCGTAAAGGAGGCACGACAAGAAGATTCTGCATGATTCTGATTCAAGAAGTGACAACTTACTTCTTTTCTTTAAATGAAAACTTCACTGTTTATTTTTCTTATTTAGTTTGGGAGGACTAAAAACATTGGGAGTCATTCAGTGTGACCAGAGCCTCAGGTCTCAGGTCTGAAGAAATTCTGGGAAGTCAGAGAAAATGACTCTTTCTGAGAAGTCCAGACCTTTAAAAATGTGGGATTTAATGCATAACAAATAAAGAGTTTACAAATGAAAATGAAACCATCTTGGGCACATCATGTGGCTTACATGCATCCATGAACCTGAAAGAACCTCATCCTGCTACTTTACACATTAATGGGTTTACGGATGGAGTCAATGAAGACAGTGGTAAACATCATAATTATCTGCAAATGTTGAATGATGTTTGTCTTAGATTAGCGGTCATTGTGCGAAAAGTATTTGATCACAGGAGGTTGTGATTTTCCAATAAAAACCATGTATTTAATAATCAGACTGGCTTTAAAGTGGTTTTGGGCACTAAATAAAAACTATATCAGCTTAAACCATGGTACCTCATCATCTCTTTTTCAATTGGTTATTATTTAAAATATTTCCCAGGGAATCTCTGTACCAAAGAAATCCCGTTTGATACACCTACACTATAGGTTTCTTCTCTCCCAAGTAACATAGATTGGATAATTTTGAAATACCAGAATAACATTCTCAATGTGGCCTTTATTAAAGAGATCTCACTCACAAGAGATGCATTGTTCTGTCTTGGAATGGTGCAATATTGTAAACAGCAATCTTCAAGAGATGGTCTTCCAAACAGGCATCTGCTGGTTAAAATGTGAACGTTTATGTCAGATGACTTTTTAGTGTGAAGCCGTGCCAAAAACCTCCCTGCTTAACATTTGCACACATAAACACACACCACCTCCCAGACGCAAGCCACATTTTTACGGCCTTCGGATTACTCATCATTTCTGGATACGATATCCTTAAGGCCTAAAAAAACTTAAAAGACTAAAGTTCCATTTTTAGATATGGTCGTTGATGATTCACTCAGAAGTAAAAGATGTTTATTCAAGACTCATTCCAATCATGATAACTACTGCACAGTTATACAAATTGAGTTTATTCCATTGACCAAAGTTGTGTTGTAAATTCCCATTGAATACGTACATTATAAAAACACACCTCTGAAGCTCCGGCCTGTTTGGACAGGTACAGGCGTGCTGCTGGACGTGGGTGATGCCTTATTTTATAGGTTCCCATTGTTTTCTGGTGCCATTACGACATTCAAGATCAGTCCAGATCCAGATGTTTCCAGTTTTATTGGTGTATTACATTTTGGGGTTTCCCTGACAGTGTAGACATCATTTCCAGCAGAAAAGTCATCCTATTACACATCCTTCTTAATAATTTTGTCATCACAAGAAGAAATTTGTATGTGTGTTTGGATGGCATAATGACTATCGGGAATAGGGAATAGTGTTCTTTCAGACACAAGGTGGCGTTAGTCTTTCTACTTTACAGGAAACCAAGTAGATTGTTTGTTTTATTTGCTTTAATCGCTGAGAAAAGTTTTGTTTTATTTTTCTTATTTATTACACTGGCTGTAAAAAGAGACACCAAGGAGATGACTGTCGGCATGCTGTAAGAGAATCCCACTATAAAATGAATGCAAATAGCGTAACGTTGCTTTTTGAGATTTCTGACTTTTAAATAAATCTCTTTAAAAACTCTACATTAGGCTCATTGCTGGCTCAGAGAAACAATTGTGATGGCATTTGTGAGATCAGCACTGTCATCAACAAGCTGAGGGTTTCAGTGAAATTGTTTGTTTAATACAGTGAATATGATGTCATCTGTTTTGTCTGCGATGGCATCTGTGTTGTCTGTCACTGGCTCTTTCCTTGTTTTGACATTTAGGAGAAAAGTTCAACCAAAAATATAAATTCTGTCATAATTTCCACCAAAGAAAGTCATGCAGGTTTGTGCCAACGGTGTGGGGGTGAGAATATTTTGACAGGATTTTTCCATTTACATGTTCTTGTCTTTGAATATAATTAATATGTTAATTCAGTTTAATTTAATTTATATACCACTTCTTTACAAATTTGCATTGTTTCAGCTTAACATGAAAAAAAGAAAACACATGTTAAATGTTGAACACATACAAAGAAGAATACAATACATAGTATTATTGCAAAAACAGGCATCACAGTTCATCTTACATGGAAATGGTACATAATATGAAGAGAGAATTGTTAATTTACATGTAAATAAATTTACCATTATACCATAAAGTTAAGTTTATTGTCTAAAACCAAAGACACTGCGTCATGGATGTAGAGTCAACTCATGTCTTTTCCCTAACTGAGATAATCTACGTCTTCAGACAGTTATGATGTAGACTTCTATGAGTCACATTTACTGTGTGCACGTGGAGTACCATGTCTGACAGGCCACACCCAGAACAGATCAGCTGTATGTCTTCCCTGAGCCCCACCCCTTAACCTACAACCACCCGTCTATGTTGCTAAATTTAACCATGAACAATGTCAGACTTACCCCATGTCTGACTTATGAGTCCAGATGCGCTCAGACATGCAGGGGATTTTCTCATTCCCGAGCATAGTATGTAGCCCCAGGGTCGATGTTTTACTGTGGTCCACTAGACAGGATCTTTAACAGGCATATATGACTTACGGTTCAATCATATGCTTTTACTTTACTGTGTTTCTTTTTTAAGAATATTCCAAACATATTTCCATTGGTCTTTTGTGACTCGTTGTATATTTTTGTCTAAAATGTCAAATTGCCACTTACATAAAATGAGTTAAAGATGGTAATCAACTATTATAATTGCAGGTTATCAATTGAACTTAATATCACATCCAGATACTAAACATGATAACAAAATTCTGTAAATAAAACGTCTTGGACAGGTAATTCCTAAACCTGCTATGTCCGCTATTACAACTGAAAATACAGTCAATCGTACCTCAAAAGATGAACTGCACTTCAGAAAAGTGTATAGACAAAAAAACAGCATTGATTGTTCACATATAACAGTATATTAGAGGGGGAAAATATTATGTTAGAAGTTGCCATCACCTTAGTAATAACAGGCTATGACCTGCCAGAAAATCTGCTAAGTAAAGCTTAAAATAAATGGCTTTATGGAAAAGCTTAGTACAGGTGAAAATGTTTCATGTGTTGCCAAGTGAACAAAAGTGAACATTTGCAGCATGCTTGACACCTCATTGATGATCCACTTATATATCTTCAAACATCTGCTACCATGCATGTCAAATCCAGCATGACTTCACATGCTGCTGCGAGATCAAGCTTGTCTTCACTTTTCATCCTGTAAGATTTACAATAATGCACATTGATAAGTAGCTTTTATTGCGGTTGTCAGATGGACATAGATCCATGATGTTGTGGCTTCTCGATATCTTTGTGTACTTCATTCTTCAGTAAAATTGTTAAAGAGGGTCATATGGTGGGAATACGTGTTCCCCTTCAGTCGGTCTCTCGACGTTGTGTTGAGAGACAGACTGGGGTTTGATTCTGAGATGTCATATGACCCCTTAAAGTGAGGGCTAAAGTGACATTTAGGATATTAAATATGGTTTAAATGTTACATATCAAAATTAGTTGCCCTTTTGATGTTTTAATGATTTTCAGTAATATGAGATAAGGACCCATAATGATGGCCTAATATAATAATAAAAATAGGATTAAAATACTTTGAAACTAAATTAGCTTTGTTAGTGGCTACCATGTTGAGATCGCATGACGTACTACTGTTTCGATGCGATTCAATTTTGATTCGATTCGATTCAGTTGATCTCAGTACCTTTAATATAAAGTATTGATGTTTGACAAATCTGACTGTGAAAGGGTTTTTGTATAATTCTCAAATGCTGTCACGCACCATCATATATGAAAGGTCATAAACTGTTTCCGGGTCCCAACACGGCGAGCTGTAAAGCTATCAGATATCCGCAATCCTAACCTTTATCTTCATAACAAAATCCCACATGGCCTGTCAGGATTTGTTTTTAAAAATATAATGGGGTTGCATGTCTCCAAATGTATTATAATGTAGCTGAGCTTGCAACTACAGTATCATTGCACCATACCACATTATTTACAGACAATATTCTTGCTTTTTGCCACAATTTTTTTTTACCTGTTGAGCTCTGGCTGAGGCCAGGGGCCCAATCATAGATGTTATAAATAGGGGCCCCTCTCACCATACTCTCAGCACATATTTTGCGGGCTCCACTCATCACAAGGCACTGCGTTTCCAGCTCTTCTCACTCTACCCAGATATAAGGTTGATTGCCCAATATAGCCAGAAAATAATGAAATACATACAGTAAAAAGTATGAATAAAGGCCTTTTGTAACTACATTTAGCCCAGTATTATCTGTTTTTAGTGGAAATGCAGTATGGAAATGGAATGGCAATTAATACATAAATAAACATTTTACTGTTTTATATTTCCACAGTGGTATTCCTTTGGTATGTTTCTGATCCAATATAGGTTAAATACTGTATATAGGTATAAGGTCCAAGATCAGTTTCATATCTTTATTTCTCTATCATTCCATGTAAGTTTGTTTATACATGAAGTTGAGTGTTCCTGTTCTTTTCTATTTTCTTTATTTCCAGGATGTGCATACATGTATTTTACCGTATATAAACAGCTTTGCACACAGCTGTCACTTCCCAGAACCCAGTTACATCAGAGAATGTTGAGTTGAAAAGATCCGGGCCTGTCTTAAGAGTGTCTTGTTTGATTTTTAAACCACACAGCATCAGCGCAGCCTCTTAGAAACAACCAGTTATATTTTCCATGAAAATATTTGTGAGTATTATACAGAAATCGCTTTCCGTGGGGTCTTGCATAGCAGTCTTGGAGCCCAAATGTTAAGTGCATTTTGCTGTTAAATCACTGTTAGTCCTCCAGGTGCTGTGTCATTTTTCAAGGGCAGAAGCCTTTTTATTATATTCCACTTACACACAGGCGGTTCATAAGTGCTCTGGCCCGTGGCTCTGGGAAATGGTTAAACAACACAACCCTTGCCTTTCGCCCGAGGCATATAAACGGGACATTTTTAACATTCCACATATTTGAACATTTATACTTATACCACCAAGCATTCCCATCAGCATGTCCAAGCTTGTGTGGGAAAATGTCTAAACAATCAGTCTAAGTACACACACTGTATTTCTGTAACACATTTTAGACTTCATAATTGCAAACTAGTTAAAACGTGAGTGACTGCTTCAACCGCCAGAGAAATTGCAGACAGGTTCCAAACACCTTTCTCATCTTCCATTGGTTATACAAACTCTCATCACTGGTTGTTGTGTACTGGTTGTTGTACTGTATAGCCAAACTATCTCTGCATTTTCAGCTCAGATAGAAAGAAATTCTTGAACATTCAAATAATATACAGTTTGCACACTTATATGCAACTGCAGATGTGGGTGTGTTTAAGAGATCATTATCGCCTACTAATCGTTACTTACAGCCTCATTCACATATGAAAAAGACATTACTGTGACATGTAAAGCCTTAGTTTAGTGTCTCTGTGATTGATGACCGCTCAGTTTATAAGAGAAGCTTCAGTTAAATAATTCCAGAAAGAGCCTGCATGACATTTTCCCATGAGTGCTTGAATCACTTACAAATGACACTTCACTAACCTCATGCATCAGGCTAAAAGAGTCATCTGAAAACGTGTGCTTTTATTTTTTATATGCCTCATTCAAAAAAACTCCTCTCTGAGCCTTTGTGAGTTTCTATCTGCTGTGTCTGACTAAACAATCCAATTACATTCCCGCACAAAATTATAATAAAACAAATAATATTTTGTCCTATTTTTAAACGGCTACTGGGATAGTCGTCCCATGAGATGTACGAATTCCGCTCATTGAAGGGCAATTATTCACTTTTAACTGAAACTGCCACTAATCCTAACATCTAAAGAAAAAGTGGTCTTACATGTGTTTTAAACAGCGCAGAAATAACATCTGGAGCCCAACATCTCGGTGTGTACTGTAATTTCAGACATGGGCAGCAGATGATCACAATTGGACAGATTTATTGTCTGGTTTTGCACAATACCAAGTATACTTAAAAAACACTTCAGTCATTGATTTACAGAATCCTGCCAAAGATTGAAGTAAGAAAAGATGTACTCACTTAATTTTACATTCATACCTTGATTTGGAAGTGAACCCAGATCTGATTGTATTGCAAGTCTGGTTTAACTCTTGAGCATTGAACTACTATCTGTGCACTCCAATAAATGTTGGGTAATATCAAACCAGTGTTGGGTCAAAAATGTAAAAACTCAACTGTTGGGTTATAAATTAACCTATACTTGGTTGTTTTATCCCATTGTTGAGGGTTCATTTAAAATAACCGAACTTTTTTTGTACAGTGTGGGTACAATTTATGTCCATGGCCTCTGTTTAGATTCTTTGCATTCATCTTGTTAACCACACATTACGATTCTATATGATATCTCCATAAAATGATGATTTCCATGGAAAGCCCTGTCTGGTGTTTTTCTGTGGTCCTCTTCAATGCATGAATACTTTACAATGTCTACTTTACACAGACTTGGGAGTTCCTGTTATATTACATCTGTGAAAAGTATACTTTTATTTGAAGTGTATTGAATAACTGCCCCATTTGAACTTCCATTTTGTGGTTATCTGCGACACATAATGCTTTCAGCAGAGTTTCCTGAAAGGATATTCACGGGCCAATCCCACTGGAGTCCATCATGACAGGTATATACTGCAATGCAATAGCAACAAATGTGACTTCCTTCACTCAACCTATTTGGTTTAGTTATTTAAGTCGTTTTTGTTGAGGTTTCAAACCCAATGTTGGGTTAAAGATGTATTCTTCGGAAAGTAAGAGATGACATAATTCTAGAGACACACTGACCACATGTCATGAATAAAAATAGTCTAACGAATGTGAATATATATATTAAAATCATTATTGGTTTGCCTGCCACTTTTTTATTTTTTTGTCTGTTTTATCACACCATTACTATATCTTGGCCCTGGTCCCGCACTGTCTGATCCAAAGCCTCCACAACATGAAACATCATCAATCATCTCCTTCCTCCTGAATCTTCTACCATAACCTTACAAACATATGAAGGAGCCATTTTGGCTCAGTTTCCTGCGGCATGAAGTCCTCACCTTGAGAGAACTCAGTGTTCTGGGTTTGGGAATTGACCTGAAGTATAGTGAAGAGCACTGAGGCAAAGAGAAAGTTGATGGAAACCTTAAAGGATTGATTCAATTGGAGCAGGTCTTGACTGTTGTACCCACAAAGGGACAGAAGCTCATATCCATCATTAAGTGTTCAGAGACACTAACTACTCCACATGCTCGTGCTAGCTGGCCCAGACTTTTCATCACTTTCTCTGGCTGTCTTCACTCTTGCTCAGTCACTTCCACCGATGTCCTTTCATTAAAGTAAGCCACTAACACAAAGAAGCTGACCACTACATATTTCTATTATGATATTTGATAAATAAAATGATCAGACCTGATTCATCCAATCTAGTCTTTTAAATGCTAATCTGGATTTTTGGCCACACTCCACACAGAAACCGTTGCCATTTAGGTTCAGACTGTATACATTTGGTACAAAAACGTGCCTTTGAGGTAACAATATGCACTCTTTAGGTGCAAAGGTTTTGTACTTTTTTCTGAGAGTATAATTACAATGTGATAATAAAGTATTATTTGCAACACACTCCCATTCGTATGTTTTGTTATGATTTGACCTTTACCCTGTGACATTAGGTTTAGGGGCAGGGCATTAGCAAAAATTTCCGTTTGTGTACTCCAGGAAATTCATAAATATTCATGTATGCTCCATCCAGGGTCACCGAAAATGTCAGGCTCTGAATATTTCAGAACACTGGAACATTATAATGACGTAATCGGTAACGCAATACAATAGCATTTCACACTCAATGCTTAAGGCAATGATATTTAAATTTTAAAGAGTACCTAGCATATGGTTCTTAAGGTCCTGCTTTGGTTTATGGAGTGTCCAATAACAAGTTTATGTACATAGATGGTGTAAAAACATTATAATGTAGTAATAATAGGCAGTTATTCTTACCTTACTTCTTGTGTGACTCTCAAATGATTCGTTCCGCGATTCATCCGTCTAGTCCCCTCCTACCCGCTAACCTTTTTGTCATGTAATTGGTCAGATGGGGTAGTCTGTTGTGATTGGTCAACAAGTTCATCATTCGTCGCAAATGGAAAGCCTACCATCATTACTGGATTACGGTTTACAGGTGGTTGGATGTCATTTATATTATATGTGTAGCTAGAGACAACAGTACATGCTTATGTTAGCGTTATATGCATTAGCTAAACACAAACATAAGGTACAAAAATATTTCTTGAAGTTCAGTTTTCAATATCAACTAAAACATTTCTCAACAAATTTACTCAAATACACATTATTTTACCTCTACTTTTCATAATCTAATCCTTTTACACCTCCATACTGTTTACGTATTTTAACGTCTCATTTCGCTCTATTTTTACTTCCAAGTAATTTGAAGACATCTGAGACTTACTGTAAAAGAAACAACTGAAAACTTTGAGCGCTGAAAGAACAACCTCTGATAAAAAAATGATGAACAACAACATTTAAAGTTCCCTCAGAATTTTTCTCATTAAAAAGTAATACACAAAAAATTAGTAGCAATGTTTCATATGTAGCTACTTTCCACACCAAAAACGTCCACATTTTATGACACATGTGCTGTATTTATTGACCTGAGACTCTCACACATGGGCTTCATGTGAGTGTTTTACTAGCGACTTGTGATTTTTGGTCATGCAAGGTTGTAACTGTAACGAGAATGTGGCATTGTAAGAAAACATGAGGCTACTGCTCGCTGGAATATCATGACGCTGAGCTGTCAAACAATAGCTGATCACACTTCTCTTGTTGACGTGTTAATATCGAACTCTGAAAACAAACGTTAATATCCTCTGAGGCCACTGTTCCATGTACACGTTTCACAGCAGGTGTTTCTGCAGATTTCCAGACTTTTAATATCGGGTATTCCGAAAGGGCCGCAAACGAAACGTGATGATAAAACCAGACATGCGACCGTTATACCTCATCCTCCTTTTAGGTACGAAAGCTTCCATTTTTAACACGCTAGATCAAGCTGTTCCTTTCGCCCAACCCACAGGATATTTCCTTGACCTCTAAGTCGGCACCACACACGCACACAGACTCGATTTCATCCATTATAACAACTCTCTCGCGCAATGTGCAGTTTATGGTTTTCCCTAATAGTCTTTTAGAGGTTGATCTCACCACCCACCTGTGGTCTCTGACAGGAACTCACACTGTGATTGTGTGGCCAGTCCTGAGGATCTTACACTTAATTACAATGTGGAAACTTCTAACTCACTTAACGTCAGGGGAGACAATTTAGAAGAGCTGGCGACGAATGAGGCTGGAACCAACGGAACAACAGGAACCTTGAGAGAGCGGTCTGCGAAACCGTGGAAGCAAATTCATGTTAACCTGCGCCATCAATCAAACATTCATTAGAAATACAACAATAGCCATTTTTATACGAGCACAATTACATCCTGAAGCACAAAAGCGTCCATACTTTTCGATTCCGCTTTCCACATCCGGTCTGGGAGCTGCCCTTAGCTACAGGTTGTTATGTTACAGTAAATATAAGGGTGGTTCCAAAACAAATAGGCCACTCACCAATGTGCACTCACATTTGCATGCTCCTCATGTGTGTGTTGGGTGTGTTTGGACGGTTGCTATTGTGTCACTAAGAATCTCTGAGTGTTTTTAGCAGATTGCTAAGGTGATCTGAGTTGTCAATGTAATTCTGGCACGCGGATCGGATTCCTCCTTCAATGTATTTTTTCGCCCATTTTATAGTCCGTCCCACTATTATCTATGATGCATGTACATGATCTGTGGGTGTTGGAGCCTATCCCAGCACTGGCCGAAGGCAGACAAACATTCTGGACAAGTGGCCAGTCCATCACAGGGCTCAAAATGTAGTTCTAAACGCTGTGTAAATCAATAGCACACAGCATATAAAAGCACTGAGGTCAAACCCTAAGTATGCCTAGGCAAAGCATCGATCATGGGCGTCACTAGGCCATTTTTAGGGGGGCTTTAGCCCCACTCACCTTCCTACTCAGCCCCCCTTAAAAATTCTGCGAGTCTCCATAAACTGTACACAATTCGTGATTGCCTCAGTCACCATTAAATTTCAGTACAAGGTGTTTTTTTTGATAGATCGTTGTAATATGCTTTCCAGTAGCTCAGTGGCAAGAGCATGTGTCAACAATGCAAGGTCGTGGGTTCGATCCCAGGGGATTGCACATACCTGTTGTTGCTTTGGATAAAAGTGTCTGCCAAATGCCCAAATGTCAATGTAATATCTGAATCTGTGAACTTCTTTGTCCTAAAAACAGTACACAAAAAGTAATTGGTTTACTGCAAGTTTTTTGCTGCGTTCACTTCTCATCACACTGCAGATGTTTCCTCCAGTGAAAATTAAGCCCTTAACACACATGAACGTATAGTCTACTTTATAAAACAATCATGTCCATATATAACATGTTACAGTGCAAGTGGCGTTCACTGACTCCAGCTGTGTTGTTTATATTACTAATATGGATAGTCAATATAAGTTTAAAGTTATATGTTATTTTCTGGTTACATTTTTCAGTTTGTACTTGAACATAGAAAGAGGTTTGTACTAAAAATGCAAACAGAATTTTGTGTTTATACAGTAAACAGGTGTGTGTGTGTGATCAGAAAGACTCATATTTGGCTTGTTCAGTACTCTGCTATCTATACAATACAGTGGAATGCTGCAATAAGTTCTACATCCCTGTAAGTCAAACGTGATTTTTTTACTATTATACTCTCATTTTTGGGCTGAGCCTCAAATGAAAACCCTAGAATCAACCCTTTAATGTGAAACATGCTTGGATGTTGAAAATGAGATTATCAGGCATTACAGTCCATACTAAAGAAAGTGACTCGCTATTCTTTATCTTTAACAGCTTGTTGTGTGCAGAAAATCTAAAATGAATCATCTGTTGCTGATCCGACCCGGCAAGTGAACATTTGGCAAGCTAGTTATTATACGACTCAATGTTGCTCGAAGGTCAAGGATCTGGTCAAATTTGTACTGTAACCGTGGCCAAATGTTATTCGAAAAGGAAATTTACAGCCCCATATACTACAACTTTGCCATCTGGCTGCCAAGGAGAAGGAGAAGTGATGATGTCAAGGTTTGGGGGACAGCCATTTATTAATGGTTTACCATGCTTACTCAAATAAAGATGTTTCTTTCACATCAAAGTAGCTTGATCAGGAAGGTCTTTGGTTACTTTCAATTGCTGCTTGCCTTATTCCTAGCTTAATTTTACACCAATTTTGTTTGAGATGCCATGAATGTTTTCTCTCATTTCCTTTAATTTATAATGAAAAAATTAACCGGCAAACAGCTGAATTATTTTTTTGACAGTGTGATGCTTTGACAGCAATGCCTCTTACACACTAAAAAAATACTGTGTTAAAATAACCCAATTTTAGTAACCCAACGCTGAGTGTGTGTTTTGCTGTAGTACCTGTTGGCCAGCATCAATCTGTACCAAACGGGATATATTGTCATCCGAAGGGCCCTCCGGGAAAGGGACCAAGTGAATTTTAAACAGACAATTTAGGAGATACAGTTGTGTTTGCTCTTCAAAGGGAGTAGGCCATAGGAATGATCACTTCAGGAACGGAAAGTAGGGAAAGGCTAGATGGCACTGACTGTCCTCCCCAAGACCAAGGACAAAGAGGAGAGTTTCAAAATAATAGAATGTTAAAAACATACAACATGTACAATGCAGCATTATAAAAAAAACAATAATTATTATGTGTTATAGCATGCAGTTGACTCAAATGACATATAAATATTCATAATTAGTCTATAATCCACATATGCTTTGTTGAAACCTTTGTTGAAACGCTTGTTCCTGTCTGAGGTGATTCAAAATGCCTGAGGCGTCAAGGAGGGGGCGGGGTTTACTCTATCAACTGTCACTCGTTCGTTGGGACACGCAAAACACTACCCAACACTGAGAAAATAACCCAACAAAAGGACACAACAGCCTCAACCCAACAGTTGGGTTAAAAATATATATCTTATTATATAATTTTTAGAAATATACTTTCAACAGGGTGGTCACTTATAATTTGGACCAGGGAGTTTTGCCCACAAATAGATAGAATTATTCAATGGAGGTCATCGGATTCCAATCATTTTGACTTGACATTTCAGTAATAATTAGAGAAAGCACACAAGGAACCGGCAGCTCTACGTAGACTCAAGGGAGAACATGCGGCCCAGTGGGCATTAAATGTCACGCTTCTGGATTCGATCAAGACAGCGAAACTCCATTAAAAAATTCCATTCAAACACAGTCATTGGCACTAATGATGACAGGTACCCTAAGTGACATATTTCAAGGCGTCGAATGGTAACACAGCCTCATTTATGCCTATTGACGTCATTGCCGTTTCCAATTCTGTCTCGCATCTACCTTGAGACGGGTCCCAATTGGCCCTGAGAGTGCACAAGCTTCGTACCGAGGTCTCATTCTATACAGCTCGAATAATGGAGTGAACGGTCCTCATCAACATGCTAATGATCAAGTGCTACACCAAGCCCCCACGCTCCCTCCACATATATGAAATCCTATTACAGCAATCAATCAGTTCCTGGCACCAGGGCTACTGCAATGACTCACGACTGCAGGAATAGGTGTTTGTGTCCACGAGATGGAGGGAACAGTGCGACTACTGCTTTAAAAGCTTCTTCAAAAGGTCGGGATCATGCTGGACACCAAGGCCAATGAAAGGTAGCTTCAGAAATGCGTCAATTCATAATCAAATTCCTGACATTAGCACCACAGCGCTCAAATTTTCTTATTTTCTTTCCAATTTTTGTGGTTACGGTGTTGCGAAAACTTGAATAAGTAGAAAACATTATGGTTTACATTATAACGCTGCCTTGGCTTCGGAAATCTTGAATTGCAGGCATTCAGTCCTGTCCGAATGACTCTTCTTTTCTTATTGTGGTTGTTCAAACCTTTGCACCCTTAGAAACCCTTACAAAAATAAGTATACTTCAAGTTCATTTTATGAAGGGAATGAAGTTTAATTTAAAGTAAGGTTTAAGTAAATAATTCAGTATTCATATGTATACTAATATAAATGTACTAGTAGTGTACTTGTAACTGTACTAATTTAATACTATGTTTAATCACTTTTTATTTAATAAAAGTGTGCTATTAGGTGTAATTTAGGTTTAAACTTTGAGTATACAAGTTTACAGCTACGTTTTTTTCATTTGTAACTTTAGTACAAGTGAACTAGTGTCCTAGTTCAATACTTGCAGCACATGTTTTAGTTCATAAAAGTCCACTTTGCAGTATAGTCGATTAGATGAGTAGCTTTTATACTGTATATATATGTACAGTATATATGCGCCAATGTATTTAACAATAATTTAAGACTTCTCTGTCAGTATCAAGTATATGTGAGTGTGATTTTAAGTATAAACATAAGTAGATTAAAAGTAGACCATACTTAAAAATAAAATATAAATAGTTATAAATATTAAATAAATAAAAGGTAATTTAGAAGAAGTTTACCAAAAGCTCTTCGTAAGAGAAAACACTGTTATGATCAGATTTGTCTAAATCTGAAGAGAACGTGAAATGGTTTTTTGTTGTTGTGGGAAACAAGGAAGTTATTTGTTGTTTACCTAAATTGTACCATTGCCACAGTTTTAGCTATAATCTAAGATGTTGGAGCTAATGTTCAACTTTCTTTCTTTGGTAGGTGGACTGAAGCATGATGTGGTTTGACTGAAATCAACATTATTTTCCCTACACTTTAATTGTATATACATTTATTTTGTTAAAGTATGCTGTGTAGTGAGCAGTGTAGTTTTTTTGTTGTTGTAATTTTCCAATTTCAGACTTGCAATCTTTACTATAAATTCTTTTGGATTTGATATCTCTGTTTTCACAGCTACCCAGAGACTCCAGGGTCATGTTCACATGAGGCAGGGCCTCCCTTAACTCACCCACTCACATCATCTCCTCAACATTATGTACATCTGACAAGGACAAAAGAGATGATGTTCTAATTACCCTAACCAATCACATGTCTTGTCAACTGGGCCTAAAAGGTTCTTCAACACCAGATTTGGCTCTTCTTCCATCATTCCTTGTAGTTTGATATCTTGGCCCACCTCCAGTGTCCAGTTTGCACTATCAGTCTTTTCACACAGAAGTTCATCTATTTTTCCCAGCTTTGTGTTTTGAATTCAGCTCAGTCAAACCCAAACAAAACTTGGCATTGCCATTCAGGGTTATGTTTATCACGCAAGTGTCTCAGGCTACTGTGATGTATTGCGTAACGCTGCATCGTCTTGTCACTTGAACACAGCATAAACATGCTACATATGAATTCCTAGCACAAAATGAACAGGGGCACTATTATAGATGTTTAACAAGGACTGGTTGTGCTCGGGTTCCAAAACAATCGGACTGTTTTTAGATTTGATCTTTGTGTGCTATGGTCATACGCAGCTATGTGTGTAAACTGCGAAGAACAAACAGTTAAGGTTATGAGTTAAGGTTCATTTTTTGCTAGTCAGGGTAAGTAGCCTACCCCACACATATTTCATTCAAATGTGCTTAAAAAAGTCAAACCTTTGAGAAGGTTTGATGAAAAGTGTACTTTTTCTTAAATGTTATTGTATTGATATTATTTCGTTTTGCATTTTTCCCACTTGACCTCCTGTTCTTCCTGTAATTGTGATAATTGCAATGTAAATATCTGTGCAGTGTATTGAAAATAATAGTGTATAATAAAAGTGCATTTAAGAAACTATAGTTCTGGTCCTGGATGCTGATTGGTCAACACGGCGCTGTTATAAGTTTCCGCAATGTAGTGGACAGCTACGACACGAAACATGTGTTTATTATAATACTGAACAGAACCCACAACCGATGATTATTTTTGTTGCTTAGCATAATTTTGTTACATCTTTTAGTGTACGAGGTCTATATTTCCGTGTGAAAGAATGGCACTTAATTTTTATATTATTAACATTTAAATGATAATTATTTTATGAATTTTCATGAATCATTTGTATCATATTAGGCTTTTGATGTCATAACAAAGCTTTGTTAAAAAAATTCCACAGTGTCCTTTGTTTTTAATTGACCTTTTATCAACATTAAAAATGTATTTATTCTTCAATTTTAAGCTTTAAGGGACATTTCTGACGTCATATTAAAGATTAGAATTGTTATGAAAAAACTGAAAAATGTTTCTCACAGACATTCTTTTTTTATTTCTGTTGGCTTTAGACAATAGTTCACAGCATCTGTCATTGAGATTATGATATGCACCCCAGACACTGAAGTAATGTGCTAACTGTATCCTTATGCACAACGAATGTCTTCACTTTGAAAAGTGTACCTTACTAAGAACTTAATCTTAGTTTCATTTGTTTCTAACTGTAATAGGATAGCTGACCAGGAAATGAAAATGTCTGTTAACAGATTTTGACCTGCGGGTTGCAACACCTGCTGGGTATGTGCAGACGTGCTTGACAACTTGAGAGCTTCTTCATGTCTGATTTATACAAACCAGTTGTTCCAAGACACATTCAATAACAATAATATCTAATTTCTCACATTTGAACGAGGTGAAGAATAATTACACCAGACATTATGCTCTGCACTAAATTACAGTGTGGTTCCCTTCCAAACACAAGGCAATAATAGATTCAAATTATATTGACCAGTTCAGTTTATTGACACTAGTGCTTATTGATTTGATATGTTTGACCAGTTTAAAGTTATTAATTTTGTTATTTATGGAACCGTTGGAACAATGTAATGGATAAATAGATAATAATTAAACTTGAACTGCATACATTTTTCCTTATTCCGTGTCATTTAATACTAATATGATTTAATGTATTTAAGATGCCTCTTTTTATTAAAACACTTGATTCTGAAATGGGTCCACCTGGATGTAATTTCTGTTGGAGAGGTTCTGGTTAGGATAATGGTATTCGAAAAGTGGAATTTCTTTTATTTCCTGACCGACCAAACCAATAATGAAAAGCTCTGCGCGCGGGGCCATTCCTCCCTTGATTCTGAGACATATTTACAGATAAACACACACAAAATATGTGTAACGTTATCCTATCAGCATGGAATACAACTGATCTTCTAAATAGGTAGGAACCCTGATTTGTTTTCACCCACCATCTCTAAAACTTTCACAGAATTCCATGGAAAAAGGTTTAGACCTCCTCAGAAGAGACATGGATTAGCAGATCTTTTCTCAGTGTTTTGGCAGAAATCTAACAACAATATTGACCTCTCATTCTCTCTGATTTCCCATGATGCCCTTCTTCAGAGAGCTAGTCCTGGGCCAGGGTCAGGTGCTGACGTCCTGCTGTTGTTGAGTCTCTTACTCAACCGGGGCCACTGCCAACTACCTGATAGCAGTGTGTGGGCGCTTGCGAACATGACCCAATATGACAGCTGTCTAATATTTGTGGAAAGCAGAATTGAAAAAATAGAAGAAAACTGAAAGAACGAATTATGGAACAAATAGCATCAAGTGTAACATCAATAATTTGGTTTTAAAATTGATGCATAGCTTTCATAACTTTTTACATGCTTTTCTGTGTTTAGATTGTCACCAGGTGGCACCCAAGTCTACAGGTCATCTAAAAAATGATGAGTCCTGTCACTTCAAAAAGTAATGTCATTCTTCTCAACAAACGTCATGACATGAGGTATTGTTAATGTTTGGAGCCAAAACAGTTGAAGTATGATACTTAGGTTGGTTAAGGGTGTGTTAAGCACCACTAAAAAAACTACAGTTTAAGTGTTCATAGCTTGAGGAGGTTAAAGGTCAAACTAACAATTGCGTGTTAACAGAAGTTAAAAACTATTATCAAAAGAATTATTATTGTATCCAGTAGTCATTCTCTTCAGCTGTACCATATTGATTTGCACATGGCTGGGACCATCAGCCAAAATATTTAAAGATGGGAAATGGTATTAAAAAACCATGCCTGCAGTCTTCAAGCCACGTGTCTCATAGCTGAGTTTATATGCAAACCAACATTATTATATCTATAGTTCTACAGATGGACTCTGAAACTATTTAGTAATATTAATTGTGTCTCTTGAAAGGGAAGAGAGTTGTATTGGTGTGCATGATAAACTAGTGCATTTTTAATGATGCTGCCATGATGGCAGTCCTTTGATTTGACGTCACGTCTCAGGAGACAAACGTCCATGCTAAGAAGACACAAATTAGCTTAAGTACTGCAGAAGACAGCAAAACTTTCCTGACAGAAACAACACCACAGGGGACCAGAAGTCACATTCCAGGGTCTGACATTTATGATGAAGAACTGTGTGTTAGATAATGCAAGACTGCTTCCTTGGTTTCGACCAAGGAAGTTTATACTACCTGGGCATTCATTAATTTATAATACCTGACTATTCATAGCTATTCATTATTTTTTCCCCTGTTTATCTTAAATCAGTTGGCGTAGTGCCCTCCACCCACATAGCTCAGAACATATGAGAACCTTTGAATTCCCATTAATAAAAAAGAAAACGTGAAAAACATCTGCCAGCAGAGACTTACCAGACCATGCTAACTTGCCAAATCCTCCAAATCCAATTTATTTATATAGCACATATTAAAGCTACAATGTTGACCAGAGTGCTGTACAAAATAATACATATATGACAGTTTGACTCCAGAAAATGTCTTTACACATACAGAATGAGGGCAATTCCAGCATTATGGACGTGACATTTTGTGTTATAGACGTAACTTAAAAAGGCTCAGAAAATGTATTTGTTACAAATATATTAAACCATCTGTTTATATTTAGCATCCGAAAAATGTAAGTCTACAAACACATTTTTTATTCTTAAAAGGTAAATAAACATGCAATATGGATGTGACAAAATAAGGACACGGTTTTTATGGAGACAACAAACTTTGTAGGATTTCTTTGAATTAAAATGCACAAATCTGAAGCAATGATACCCAATCAATGGAGAATGGATGGCTCTTCTCAGAACTTTATTTTAATTAACATGCGTCCGTTTATGAGGAATATGTACCGTTATGGATGTGACAGTCTTAAAAATGGCACTTACCTTGACCATGAAAAATCATGCACAAAAATAAAACTGCTTTTAAAACTTGTATTTGAAGCACTAAATGTTGATATCTGTGCTTTAACCATAGTAAAAACCATTCATAAGAACTATTTATTCATGGTATGGTTGAAATTTTCACGGAATTGTCCACATGTCATACAGAAAATTCCTTGTTGTTTTACTCCTTCGTGGGTTTTGTTTTTCCTGCTTTTGTGTTAATAATCTGTTTAATCGATGTCTGCGCAATGTACAGCGCCCTAGCCCCGGAGCGAAGTTGTCAAGCCTGCATGCTCTTTGGCCTTCGCCAGAAGGATTCAGATGTGCAGGCTTTCACCCTGGAATTCCTGGCTGCAGCGGGTGAAGCGAGGTTCAATGAGGCTGAACTCAAGGTTATCTTTAACAGCTGCCTCAACGAGCCCCTTGATTCTGGGGAAATGAAACTGCTGAGGTCCTTTGGCTATGGTGATATGGTTTGATATCCCCTGAATCTGGATGAGTCCAGGGTCTCAGCCCATGTCAGACCTTCTGCTCCCATGCCCTCTATCCAGGAGAATTGCATCCTGGCTGTCGTGTCCCTGGAGGACCCAGCCCCATCCACCTCGATCCCCGAGAACCCTGTCCTGCCAGTCAGCCTTCGCAGGTTAAAGGGCATCTTGGGAGTCTACATCTCACAGCTGGACCCTGCTGAACCCCCTCATCAGGCCACGAGCTCTGTGGCTCAACCCTGGAGGAAGAAGGGAACTTCCATCCATCAGCCTTGTTTTTTATTTTTATTATTTCACCACAACCCTTTTGTAATTTGATTTTATCTGCCTATGTTATTATTTGTCATGTCCTGCTTGTTTTTGTCTGTGTATCATTCGGTCTAGCCACGTGTCTAGTGTGACATCTTGAAGGATGCCAGGTGGCGTCCCTTGGGGTGATACTGTCACGATCCTGCATCTCTCATTCATATTTTTTATCATGATCGTGATAGCCCCTGGTGTTTTATGTGGAAGCACGTGGCCATATATTGTTTTTGGTCTGCTATGTGCTCTCCTGTCTCCTATTGACCCCGGCCCCTCGTTTCCTCATTAATTATCTTCTTATTGTTTCAGGCCCCTCACCTGTTGCCCTAATTATTTCCTCCCTATTTTATGCGCTTGTGTTTGCTGTCTTGTGCCAGTTCGTTTTGTATTACCTCATGTCAATTGAAGTTTCTGTGAAATCAAGTCAGTCCAAGTCATATCTAGTCTGGTTTTGTCAATTCTTTTTGTTTCTTGTCTCATCTAGTCTGTTCATTTTTTTTTTTTTTGTCAAATTACTTGTTGTTTTACCCCCTCGTGGGTTTTGTATTCCCTTTTTTAATTTAATAAATTCTGGTAAATTGTTGCCTGCGTCTGGGTTCTGTCTGCCATTCCAGACAGAATATGCGTAAACATCAGTGTTTTTTATGTCATTTGAAGATACAATAGCATCACATTATTTAAATCAGTTGGTCCATTTTTAAAGCCTAAAGTGGTCATTGAGAGCAAGTCAAGCTCCAAATCATAACTTTTGTGCATATATTGCCATTGTTGTGTAGAAAAAAATATGTAAATCTTTATGCATTTATCGCTATATGGATTAAAGTTAAAATGACTTAAATCTCTGACAAAATAAATGACCTCTGGGTACTTGGTTTTGTAATTTGTTGTCAGCATGACCGTCTCTTAATCCATCCAAAACATTGTCACTATTGTTACCCAGGGATGTTAGATTAGCCACATTGCCCAGAAAAGCTTGTCAAGGCCGAGGTCTGATATTTTAGTCATTCCAAGAAAAATCTTGAGATAAAGTTAACAGATCCAGCACACCTATGGATACATTACATTCTGGACTGCATCACACCACGTTGATTATTCTACGAAACCAATGTTGAGGAAGTGTTTTTTCTCTGAATGCCACCGTCAGTTCCAAGACTGATAAGAGCTGTATCATCTCCAGACAGAGTTGAACACAGGCCGATACTTTGTTGATAATGATGTCATTGGAAGTGATGGTGGATTACTCTGTCCCTTTATTTTATTTAAGAATAATAATATCAGATAAAATGTAATACTGTAAATCACTGTTTCTCTTTAAGATATGTGCACAGGGCTGTTGTCAAAAGGAGTGCAACCGGGAATCTTGCCCAGGGCTTTGAATTGACAGGGGCCAATAAACATGTCTTCACGCTGCTTGTAATTTTACACACCCTTATTATTTTGTCCCAAGATGAACACTTCTAACAACGTGTACAATGGTACAGTTCTTTGGGTTTGGGAATGTGGTTGCATCATGATTGTTGTTCTTCATATCAATCTCTTTTGTAGAATTTTAAAAGGGGTTTATTACATCAGTGGAAGGTTGAAATCAGAGATGCATCCAAGTAATTTGAAAGGTCGTTTAAATATATGTGATGTTGACTGGGTATTTTTTGGCAAAGGATATATTGTGAACGTGAAGAGGGGACGGGTGTTTTGGTTAAGAATGGCCATTCTTTACTTTCTGCTTTTTTTGCTTGCGTTGGCCTAAAGAGGATTAAACATGTGGAGTGAAATTGTTTATGGATGCACATGAGGATTTTGTAAGCTTGCATTCATGGCTCTCTTCAAACAGTCCTTCCAACAGTCCAATAATTCTGTTTAGTTTTACCTGAGGATCATGGCCTTTTGTCAAGCCTAGTCAAGCTCAAAAATGCTTCATGTTTACGATAAGGTTTCTGACATAAATCTGCATCCAAGAACTCATCCTAAAACGCAAAACAAATTTGTTGCAGAATGTTGATCGAGTCATCTTGCATTAACATAAAAATTCTTTCAAGGTCTTGCATTCCTTATGTGATGTCAGTTACATGGATGGAGGAAGTGGTATTTGAGACAGACGTTAACTTTAGTTGAGAGTTTTAACCTTGGCTTGTATTTCATTCTGTTGAACTGAAGGAACAATCTGTTTTCATATTTGATCAAGGTCAGTTCTAGGTTACTTTTGGATGCTGTCATGAATCTTTTTCTATATCAAAATGTCCTTCACATCTTCTTTAACCAGTGATATCTTTGTAAGTTGGACGGTGAATGGTGACTTTAGTTATGTTGTGTTCACCAGAAAACAATGACAAAACTTCTATAAAGACCAGCTATATTCACAAAATTGCATGCGTGTTGTGTATTATTGCTTAGCAATAAATGAATCACATTTTAGAAGCTTTTTGTTATTCAATGCTTTCATACTTTCATAATTTTTTTTTATAATTCTTAAACTTTTGTATTTTTTTATAAAAATATACACGCACGCACACACGCACACACGCACACACACACCTGAGTGTGTTGTCCCTTAAAAGAATGGCAATGTTTGCATAAGTTTGTGAAAGGCTCATTCTCCTCAATTAGCTCTATTGTCCCATGTGCTTTGGAAACATGGTTCATATGTTTGCTCAGCTCAGAAAAGATCCCTAATCTGTAGTCTTGGGTTTAAAAGTTTGACAACACCTTGCGCAACTAGTTTGTCCCTCAAACCCTGCGTACACTGTACTTATCTCTTTGACATAACACAAGGGCAAATGTTTATTCAAAGTTTCACGTCAGATGTTATGGTTTTGTCTTCAGCCAATCAACAACGGCCCAGTCATCACATACAACTAACCCAGCATCTCAATTTACCAAGTTACCTCACAATTACCCCCGAATCTCTGTGATTTTCCTGTCTTAAAATATACCTTGGTCCATAACAGATCCTCATTTTATCCTTAACAAGTTGTTTGTTTTGAGATGTCATTGATGTTTGAAGTAGTATGGACAAAAATAACAGCGATGTTTGTCTTTGCAAGTAATATATGCTTTTCAAATAAATGAGCATCCTCTGGTCTCGCTGCCACAGACTCGACCTCTTCAGAAGGACGTCCTGCTTGTGGTCGCTGTGCTCTTTCATCGCCTACTGCTGAATTATTATCACTGCCAGCCATTTTTTCCCCTCTGTCATTATCTTGAAACAGCTATGTTTTTAAGCAGGAACTCTGACACAGTTTCTGTCCTTTTTTATTTCTGTGAAGTTGACATGTTTTGCTTCTGAACAAACATGTAAACATTAATGTGTGTTTGTGTGTGGGGAATTGTGCTGGTGTATCATAAACCAGCAATGGTTCATAATGGCTAGTCCAAGCTTTCACATGCAAACATGCTTTATATAGACGCCATCTGGTTCTGTGTTCTGATAATCACTCCAATTTAACATGAAACCCTTTTTCCTCCAGCCTTCTGTAAGGTGGTTTTTGAACATGTCTGAGGTGGGTGTTGGAATAGTTTATTCTGTGTATTCTTTATTGAAAATGGATAGCTGCCAATATGGTTGTGTTTTTTCATTTATCCACATTTAGCCTAGGTTCGTTTTTTAATCATTTCATTCATTACATTTTATATCGTGCTATTGTTAGTACTCAAAGTGCTTTACATCGAAGGGGCGAATCTTTTCACCACCAGCAATGTCCAGCATCTACCTGGATGATGCGACAGCAGCCATATTGCTTCCGAACGCCCAACAAACACCAGCTTATTGAAGGATAGTTACGAAGCCAATTTGTACATATGAGGATCATTAGGAGGCCATGATGTGATTTTTTGTTTCAGTTCTGTGTTTTTTTGTGTAAGGTTCATGAAAGAAAAACAAATATCACAATCGACACGATTCTCATTTGTTTTAGTGTACAACCTTTTAACTTTAATGGTGAAGCAAAGGACAAAATACTGTAGAATAAATTAGATAAAAAAAATAGCCACAAGCACATTTTTGATTTGTACAACAAAGCAATGCAACATATTGGTATCTTGATTTCCATATATACAGAATAAAAAATATATTTTTATTCTTAGTCCACTTACTTCAGTGTCAATTATTTTTGTCTTAATAACAACAAACAAACAAACAACTAAAAACAAACAAAAACATATACAAATGTCTTTCTTTTTATAACTTTTTTTCTAAATTTGAATATATTTCTTTTTAAGTGTACTTTTTATTAATTACATTTCAAATTGCATTCCCATCAGGAACATACTGTCACCAAAATGTAACACGACAAATCTATTTTCTTTTTTCGTTTCTTTTTCACAAATTGCTTCAATTTTGACATTGCACAGTGGTAAAGTATGTGATGGGTAGTGGAAACATTAACAAAAACAACTGCAAAACAAAAACTTTTTTTGGATCATGTAGGATCCTTTTAATATTTGGTGAAAAAATCTAAACATGAATTCATCTCCCAATTACACACACACACACACACACACACACACACACACAAAATCATTAAATAGCAATGCTGCACATTCATCTTTTTTTTAACAATCCACAATTAAAAACAAAATGTAGAAGGTTGGTTTAAGTGCTGTATTAACCATTCAGATGGCCAGTCACACATGGACTTTGCAGCAGTGCTAAAGCACACAAAAGAGTGAGCCGCAGTGCACTGGGACCTTGATGAAATGATTTAAAGGTCTCGCAGTTTGCTAAGACATCTTTGTAGGGGGCAAAGCATAGTGGTATCTTCTGAGCAAAAATTTCTGAGACAGCCTAATAAGAGAAGATAACACTAAACACAATTCTTTGGTGTTGTTTAAAAAACCCAAATTCTACTTTGTAAAATGCACATATGTAGTGTAGTGTAGTTTTAATTCTCTCAGCCTTTCCATCTACTCACGTGTGATCTCTCCTTATTTGTATCTCTTCAGTAAGATTCATGCTATGTAGGTCTATGTCTGTTCTGAAGTGCTTCTTGTTTATCCGCTATATTGTATATGTGGCTATGATGATCAAAATGTTGATATAGTGCAAAACTGTAAACGTTTTAACGTCTCTTTTTTAAGATAACAAACATGTACAGAAACCAAAATATAATAACAATAATTATTAACAATATTTAGAATAATTAGAATAATAATAGAGAAATGTTTGGTTCCAGCAGCCCGTCAAACTTCTTTCAAGTATCTCTCAACGACACACACGAACGCACACAAACGTACACAAATACTCCCATAGGCACACTGTACATATACACAATTTTTTTCAATACACACACAACACACATATGACATTAAACATAAGACAAAGTATAAAAAGTCAACAAACATTAATTCTTTTTTTAGTTTGTAAAAGTAAATAATTAAGAAACAAAAACAACACCTTGATGAAAAATATATCATAATACTTGACAAGTTGCATAGGTTTGAGATTTCTTTTTCAGGCACCTCATCTACGTGATCTCTTTTCCCGCAGTGTATGGTCGCACCGCAGAGTAGGCCGCATAAATACCCTCTGACCTTGCTCCCTTTTTTTTGTAACAAAAATATATTATATTTTTTCTCTTTTGAAAGTGCGACACAGATTACTCTGAGTTACAGATACCCATTGGATTCTAAGACGACCACGCACAAGTGGTCGAAAGAAAGAGAGACCTGTCTGCTTGAGTTTGTCTTGAGGCAGTGAGATTCATGTCCTCCCTCTATATCTCTTTTGTTGTTCTTTCCCTCCATGTCATGGGGTTAAAGTTTGTTCCCATTCCACCCAACCTTGCTCCTCTGTGTCTCTTTCCCCACCCTTCTTCTCTGTCTCTCAGCTGCCTTACGAACAACCGCATTCTTCTACAACCATGTTCGGCATGTCCTTTTTGACGATTTTCTGCTCTTCGTTGTAGTAGAGCATTGACATGGCTCTCAGGCGCGTGGGAACGCAACATGACTTGATGTTGTTGAAGGGGGTGTATCCTCTCATGCGATAGTGGTTGATGACAGTTGAATGGAAATACAGCGAGTCTCCGGTGATGCTCATGACGTGGCTGGGGCAGTCGCCTTCGCAGTAGTTGGCGTGATACCCAGGTGGAGCGATGATCCAGTCGTTCCAGCCGATGTCCTTGAAGTTTATGTAGAACTGACGTTTGCAGCAAACACGTACCTTGCCGTCGCATTCCAGGCCCCTTTTGCGACGTCTCCTTAGGGTCACTTCGTCCATTCGTTTCACCACAGCCATGAGAAACGGCCGGTGTGATTGCTCGCGTTCGCCACCTCCCGGAGTCACAAGCACGGGCGTGGCCCGCGCATTGGCACACAGCGGACAAGAAACACGCAAGCTTAGTGTGCTGCCTCCTTGCTGCAGCAAAGCTTGCACGCTGGCCGACACGGAAAACGTATGCCAGCCGCTGCGTCGCGTGTCCACAGACTTCTCCGCCAGAAACTTCTCCCCAGTGCCCTGCTGCAGATGCAGCCGAATGGTGATGTTAGCACGGGTACGGTTGCCCTTTGGCAGTCGAAGAAAGAGCCAGACGTTGGCTTGCTCCACGAGGGTCATCTCGCCACCTTCCTTGGAGATGAGAAAGTTGATGAAGCCTGGAGCCACACCTGAGGGAAAGGAAGAGAAACAGACAAAGGCGATTAGTCAAGTGAGCAGATCTTTTTGTTATTGTTGTACTTGTGTTTCACTTTAGCCCGGGGCTCTGGTTGACTATGGAATCAGTATGCCAGCCACATCAGAGCTGATGCTGGGAGTGGCGGCATCTGTGGAACAGTTCGACTTTGTGACCAGTTTTTCAAGGTTTCGGTAAAACGATCTTCTGTTTCATGTGATTATTTATTATGCATGGCACTGTATCCGCACATCAAATGCAGGATTCGGCTGTTCCTCCACACATGATCGGAAACAATCCCTCCGACCACCTTGAGCACCTCAAAATTTAAGGTTTTAAACCAACTGCATTAACTGAACAATTAAGAGCCTCTGTGGCTGGAACAAGGAGTTTGCTTAAAGAAGGGTAACACATAATGACCGTAACAACATACAGCGTGCAGCTGGAAGCAGTGATGTGGCATGTGGCTTGCTGTCTCATTGGATTGTAAAAGGCTGCTCCCTCTGGCTTTGATTCACACTGCATTATAGACAGAGGCAAGGCCTCTGAAAAATCTAAGTTCATGGATCATTTGAGTACTTCTAAACAAATCCACTCAACCTGATTTAAACCCACAGCACATTTGACGGGATTATTTCCAGCTTTAATATTGGTCACCTTGTAAAATCTAAAAAGGCAAGAAAGTGTATCATGCGATATATAATTGCTGATAATTTATTAATGATAATATTATCGGACGTACAAAATCTGTCATCCACCACTATGTATTTACAGGATTACAACACGTAACAATAATGTCAGACTATAATCGCGTTTGTGCACGTGTCAGCGCAAGCGATAAGGATCCCTGGCCCAACTCCATCTATCCGAACACAGGCAAGCTTGACAAAAACGTAGTCTTAAAAATAATTTCCCTTCTAATCTCCATCAAGTGAAAAAATCAAGTGTCCTTAACATTTGCTAAATTGAGTTAACTCTTCAAACTGCCCCTCCGCGGCACCGGCCTACGTCCAAAGAAGAAAGGTTGCCGCAACGCACAGGACCTTGCAACTCTGCATGCCTCCGAATATATTTGTAAGGGCGCAAAAAGAAATTTTGAAATTTGAGGAGTAAGAGTACAGACCCATGCGGTAATCCCTCAACAATAAACACCAATTTAACCACAAGGGCAGAGTTTGCACAGCTGTCCTGAACACAAAGATAGAGAATAACATTTACATTCCTCCCCTCCCCATCCATGTCTTCAAAAGGGGTGGGTGGCTGAAGTATAGAATCACCTGGGAGTTTAAGTGTGTGAGTGGGGGTTGGGGGGATGTCCACTCCTCTTTAAACAAGGCTTTAGTTAATGTGGTCTGTAATCCCTTTTTCTATCAGGTTTACCTTAAGGGGAATTAGCCTCTTTCATCTCCTTGTTGGCCTTCTGTTTTATTGTACAGCTTGCAATTCCGCATTGCTCAAAGCTCAATGGCTTGTGGAGTAAATAAGACCGTGACCTGAAAGGTGGTCGAAACACACCTTACAGTTTGTTTCATAACGTTCTTGGTTAGCTTTTATTTATCTTTGGCTAATTTGTTGACGATGCTGATTAAAGGCAACAGTTTTTCCACATGCAAAAAAGAGAATCCTAACAAGTACGTCTTGGATTTAGAGGAACCATTCACATACCAGCACATGTGCACGCTTGATGTTCTCAAGGTCTCACTGACTGACTACCATTAGTTTTGATTCAGGCTTGTTGTGATAATATCATGAAAAAACATCCTAAATCCAGGAAGGAAAGATTCTTGACCCGTTTTCTTCATTGAACCAAAATAATGTTAAGTTAGAAATAAAAGGCTGACGGTGAAAATATGACTCCTTTAGTGGTGTGTGGTAGCAAATGACTTGAGTTCCTTGCCTGTTATGCAACATATTTCAAACGCAGTCATGTCAGCCACGAGAATGGAATTGACAGACTAAATAGCACTACGCTGTGAGCTATAATATCCTACAGTACTAATATATTTAAATTAATAATGTATTAAAAAATGGAATAATAGGTTGAGTCGCTACTATAATTCAGTCAGAAAGAGACTAGATCCTAAATGATCAGTAAGGAAAGAATTCCAAAAGAATACACACAACAGAGACAGACGCTTCAATCATAAAACATCCTTTGGCATTATAATGTCACTGACAACAAAACCACTTGAATTCCTATCGGTGCACAGCATGTTGCTACAACTGCATTTACGACCTATTCTACCATAAAAAAGTGTAATTAAAGCTTATTTCCCGACCATAACACTGTAGAGTTTTGTATACATTCCCAGGCAAGTGTCCTAACACTGTCAAACCGTTTTCACGATATCACACCCCGTGCCATAAAGGCCAACCATGCCTGATATGTACTTCCCCACACGGTCTCGTTCCCTCTGGTCCTCATCACCCGCAGGCATTCGAGGTACCGACAGCAGGCCTGATTTACTGTCAGACACCCCGTCCAACAGCGAAGAATCACCCGCTTCAACCAGCCCCTGCAGGCCAGTACAGCTCCAAGGGAACAAGAAGGGTAATGAGGAGAGTTACTGCTGCCTCCCCCCTCCTAACCTTTGGGAAGAATCTGCAGAACATGGCTCAATGCCATGGACATGGACCTGCTTTTTCAAGTTCACTAGGACTGCAATTTCACAAGAATAGAGCCATTTACAAAAGGGTTCTTGATTTAACAATCTATATAGATGCAATTCTTTTTACTCGTTGATGTAGATTTTTAAGGATTTGAGAGAGGCTTTGAGACTTTCTAGGCTCACCGCTCTTTGACCAAGTCAGCATCTGCAAGTGATAACCCACTCTCACGAACAGGTTTGGATGATGCAGCAGCTGTCAAAGTAATAAATGAGCATAGTTGGCATGATGCTGCAGCATCCTTTGTTCGCTACCTTGAAGCCAAGCAAACTTTAAGCCGCATATTAGCAAATGTCCGTGGCACTGAGGCATCCTGCAACCTGAGAAAGAGAGAATTTTGACCACGATAAGGCTAACGGATCCTGGGATAAAAAGGAAGCCTTTTAATGTGGTGCATGAGATCGTCCTTGAAGATGGTTCGTGGTTTTTTAACATTAAAGGGATAGTACACCCAAAAATAAAGATTCTGTCATCATTTACTCACCTTCGAGATATTCCAAATCTGTATAAATGTCTTTGTTCTGATGAAAACAGAAAAATATTTTTGGAAGAATGCTTGTGACCAAACAGTTCTTGGACCCCGTTGACTACCATAGTAGGAAAAAAAATTGCTTTATATTTTTTTGTTCTGTTGAACACAAAAAAATATATTTTGAAGAATGTAGGACAGCAAACAGTTCTGTACCATTGTAAGTTTTCCTACTATAGTAGACAATGGTAGGGGTCCAAGAACTGTTGGGTAAAAGAATTTGTCCGAATTTCTTTCTTTGTTTTCAACCAAAGATATGTATACACGTTTGAAACAACTAGAGAGTATTAATTCATGACAGAATTTACATTTTTGAGTAAATTAAAACCCTTTAAATGTTTAGAAGGCTGACTGTGCCAGGCTGCCAGCACAACAGCAAGAAAAATATACTCTTGAAATAGGTTGTAAAATTCACAATTCTTGGTATTACTATTACTATAAAATATAGGGAAGGAAAATGACTCTCACGCAAGACAACTTCTGTTTTCTGCAACATTATGTCTGGCACAACAACCACACTCGCAGAAGAATCGTGAAGTTGACCGAACTTTTAACCATTACTGAAAGAAACGCAGAATTGTAAGGATTCCCCTGTGATAAATAGGAGGAGACGAAGAAAAAGAGGAAAAGAAGTAAATATTGAGTCATTGTTTCAGAACATGTCAAGCTTTGCATATTCAGCCCGCACGCCTGAATGACATCAGAGGCAAAACATTAAGCGCCCACACATGTTTGCCACATCTAGCGCGACATCATTGCTATTCCTCCTGTGTGAAGCTTGAGCAAGATCCAACCACAACTTTAATGAACACTGGACAGAACTAGTCAGATCTTAAAGTATTTACAAGGTTCTGCATTTGTTCAATCATTCCCATAAATTATGAAAAACAAACTTGTATAGAAACCCTGTGTATCCTGTGTAGTCATTTCTATGACCTCTGGTCCCCACTTAAGACTCCCTTGATGTCCATGCTTAAAAAAACACTAACTGAAATAGTTTATTTTATATTTATTAACTTGAGGTGGCTATTCCTCGTCTTTAGAACTGCCAGAGCCGGAAAGTCTGCAGACTAAAGGTTTTTTGTTATTCGCAGTCATGATAACATACACAAGCACTGATTGCGCGTGGCTCCAGGCTACGCGCTTAAATTGAGAGTAATCAGTCTTAGCATGTAGCGCTCATTCAACCAACATTGTATGTGGGAAATAATAGTTTAAACAACTAATCTGTAGCCGATAATAAAAGCCGGCTGGGGGTTCTGCAGTTGTTGTATGTGTCAACTGATCTTCATCAAGGTCGTTTCTGAACCTATTTAGCCAAGAGTTTAAAACAACAGCCAACAGTAAACTACCAACGTTAAACGATTATGACATGGCAATTTTAATCCCAATGTGCACCTATTTGAGAAAATAAGTGCACGAAAATCAAACTGTGTAGGCTAGTTGTGTCAGAATTGCTTGAATATCGTGCAACAGGTTACTCTTATTGAAACAATTTTGAACTCTTATATAAGTGACCAGTGATGAGAACAAGATACCAAAAGTTTCTCTGCACAAGCTTTATACTGTAACTTACATCATCATCATCATGTGTGTACTATTATGGGAGCAGATTCTTGGATAAGACTCCAGACAGACAGTTTATGCACAAGTCTGGTGTCTGTATCATTCACATAATTACAGCTGTCTAAACAACCTGCTTAACACTTCAAATCAAATCAATTGTGTAAGAAGAACCAATATGCAGAACTGTGCATTACAGAATTTAGTTGAAAATCAATGAAGTTGCATTTATGTCTCTGCTTGTGATGCCCATCAAAATGTATTACCCGGTGTTACATTGCAGACTAAGTGATATTTGTCCATCCTTTGTGATCCATAATACTTTTATATTATTTGACATCTTACTGTTACTCTGTCGTGTCTGTATTTGCAAGGGTTTCGAGCTTTGTTGCGTCCCCCCTTGTGGTAGATTTTGAGAACGGCTCGTTTTGGGGAGCGCCGGTGATAACACATGTCAGACGCTTGACTGGAGTAAGCGGGAAAAGCTCACGAGCGCGAGGCTAGGGACAAGATTATCGCGAGGTTTCTGTGCGGTAACGCGGTGATGGATTGGCGGGGGGAGATGAGGGAATTATGGTCGCTTTCATGAGCTCCAGGGTCTTTTTGCCTCTCTTATCCGAAACTCATGTGATGCAGATGCGGAGAAAGGACGTGTCCGGAATACATCACCGTTTGTCGGGTTGTGTCAGGTTCATGTTGGAAACTTAAACGCCGGTTTTGCGACAGACAGAATTCATAAATGTGTATGAGTAATCTTTACCTTGAGCATTTAAGAGCTCCACCCAGCTCTTAAAATAATATTATATCCAATGTGACAAAATAACTTTATGCTAACTGCGGTATACTATAATAAGGTTCAAAAACATTAGCCTGTATATTTTACTGTACTTTACAGTTTATATATTAGTATTTTCATGTGGGTTAACAAATGTTGAATTTGTCCATTGAAAAGCAATAGAAGTGTCTATAAGTGATACCAGCCCACATTTTAATTTTAATTTTAATTGTTATCAGTTATATTTATATTTAGCATATATTTATAGTTATGGTAATTGGTTTCAACATAACCAGTGGCATTGTACTTTGTTCCATCCACAGAGAGCATTAAAGCTGAGTTTGCATTATATGACAAGCTTTTGCCTGGCACCTAAAGATTATGAGGGCATGTTTCTCATAAAGCATCTCCTTGCTGTGGTGGAAAAAGCCACAGTTTTAAGATTCCAGTACGAGTTGCAGAAAATTTCAGCATGTTCAGCCAAGCTAAACTTTTATACGTGTTTTAAATAATAGCAAAGAAAGGAGTGACATATTTTTTCCTCAAATTGTAATGAATTGCTCAGTGTTAGTTCACAAATCTTGTATACTCATTTTTGTACCAATTCCTACGTTCGCCTTTATAATAGAATGTCTTTCTAAATAGTCGTGCTTTCCACGCGGCTGCAGCGTTAGTTTTCCCAGCGCCTTAAACTCATGAAACATTCATCTTTCAGACAAGCAATCCAATTGCTCTGTTTGCCGCTTTTTAGGTCTGACACATCTGTTGAGTGCTCCTGCAGCACACCGCGGGTTCTCCTGTCTCTCCGTGTCACTCATGACCCGTTTGAGCTGTGTGACTCAGAGAAGAACCCAATCTCTTCTCACATCACGGGCTTGACAGCACCTTTGAACAGCTCTCACTGCAGCCGACAATGCTCTTTCTACCGCTTTGAAAAGCGACACAAAGGCAGTAACCGAACAGCTTTCTTTTTTCTCTTATAATGTGGAGAAGTCCTTTTTTTATTCCACCGAGTTATTTTTTATCTCCCTCGCAACCCTCTTCAGTCACATAGGGAAGCTACATAGGAGGCTGTCAGTCCCTAGGGAAATGCTCCTGTACAAAGCTTACGGCTAGAAGCCCCCGGGGGCCTTCACAGATAATTACAGATTCTCTAAACCAGCAGGAGCTTTGTAGGAACCTCGAGAGGGGGAGCAAATTGCCGCAGCGCAGTCCTAGCTGTCCTCTCTGTGCCGCTCTCTGTGGCAACAGGTTTCCCGAAACTCTTCTGACTTAGCTAAACAGCTTTATAAACCCACTTCTAATTTGTATGCATTATTTATTGACCCTTGCTTAAAATTCAGACTCACCGGCTTCGGCAAAGGTGATAATCTCCGTCTGTTCCGACTGGTCTCCCTCCAAACGGCTACTGGCCTCGTCCTCAATCAGGACACTCCCGTCCTTGGCAACGCGCCCCACGTGTACCTTGCGAATGGCATTGAGGAGCGCAGCACGAGGCACCGGGTTTGTGATGTTGGGGCGTTCTTGCAGGTGCAGCATGTTAAGTATGTGTCTCTTCACCGCCTCAACCACATCTTGCTGGGCTCCCTCGTCCTTTCGAAGCCGTGCCATGGCACAGGATGGACAGTCTGTGGCCGCTGCCTGTTCGGATGTTGCCAGGCTACCTTTGGTGACCATGGCACTGAGGGAACAGGTCTGGATGAGCAGCAAGAGGATCCCGCTCAGCAGAGGGAGAAGGGACATCCTTCAATCACAGCTGTCAGTCACTGAGGAGAGCTGGAAGGTGCCGATCGAACACACCAATTTAAAAAAAAACTTACTTGAAAAGTTCCTCCGGAGTAAAACAAGAATCCTTCCGGTCGCTAGCAATAAATTCTGCCCGAGGATGAGCTCGAGATTTGAGCGGAGCAAAAATAAAAGCTAAACTACAAATGGGAAAAAGTGTGGATGAAAGTGTATTCCTTGCTGGTAAGTTGTGAGACGAGGTGCTGATCGAAAAGCAGGACTAGTTCTGTCAGTGGTTTTCTCCCTCTTCAGGTCCTTGAGAAGTTTGGATGGGATGGACAGTCGGCTTCTGGATGTGCCCCAGGGAAGCAGTGCGCTCGTAAGAGGTCTGGGACTGCTCACTGTGCAAGAGTTGAATGGTTTTGTTGAAGTGGGCTGGACTCTTTCACTGGCTCTTGCTCCCCTGTCTCTCTGTTTCTACTTCTTCTCCCCTCCTTTACACAGTAATTATACCTTCCTCCCTCCCTCCCATCCTCTGCTCCCTCCCTCTCCGAGCATTTCCTTTTTAATTATTTATTTTTCTAATTGTTCTATTTGTAGGGCAGAGTAACTTTCCCCCCGCAGGGCTCATAGACCTACGCACGCATGACAAGTGATTTGTTGTTAAGTGCTGGCTATGATTGAGTCCACACCTCTGTCAGACTTAGTCATAGTGCAGTTTGCTGTGATGTTCATTCAGATGGAAGTTTGGAAAACGACAGTGCTGCTTATACCTGATATAAATTTAAATATGAAATGCCATTCTTGCTCATTATCAAAATAAAGCATTTCTGAGTCCTTTTGAGGTTGTCTTTTCCCAGCTGTATAAGACTGTGGTGACACATCACTTCCTTAAAAATGCGTTAGCCAATTTTGGCAATTTGTCGATCGTCAAAAGTCACGTTTTCTTAAATTTTCCTAAGTTCTCATAGGGTTAGGGAAAGAACGTCTTGACGTCATGTAAAAGTTGTGCACTTTAAGTCTTCCATACTTCCCCCTCAGCACATGCCGCATGCAGATTAACCAGCAAGTTGCCGGAAGACGAACTGTTTAACTGGCTCAGGACAGATGTCTGGGATTCTAGTGAGACGAGCAGCTGGGCTTGTGACATCATCAAAGGCTGAGGCCATGCGTGGGTCGCCCGTCTGCATAGCAGCCAAAATGTGTATGAGGGATCCTGCGGTCATACGAATCGGATGATGCAGTAGGTTATGCAGACACCTTCACCATATTAGACACAATTTGTTTGACTGGTTGGTGTTACTCAGAAGATCTGATTCAGGAGACCCCCCTCCTAGATGACGTTGGTTGAGGTCAGAGTCTAACGTCTGCCTTGAGAAAGTCAATGTCTCGTTTTGTATTTGAAGACATTTTGAGGCAAAGGGCATTTATATAATTAGGCAAAATACATCTTTGGGGTTTCTTGTTTTTGTTATCTTGTCATCCATGCCAGCAAATCTTTTTTATTTGTTAAAAGTTGTTACTGACATTATTTTTAGTCAGTTATTTACATGAATAAATATTTACAGATTATTCAATAGTTTAGACATTTTTATGTCTTATTCACCTAATGTGGATATCTGAATAAGTTAAACTCTTCCTTACAATGATGGTTTGTATCACTGTAACAAAGAAGTTACTCCCTCTTGTGGTAAAATCTGCACATTGCAGGTGTCTAGTACAATATAGAACTCATTCATCCATATTCACAATTAAATTAAATAAATACTAGAGTTCTTCTATTAATACTAGTACAAGATTTGTTTAATTATCTCTCTAATATTAAGTGACACCTTAATTTATTTCTAGGTAGACCCAGGCCACAGGGATCTCATCACTTTTGAAAATAAACTAAAAGAAATTAAAGCAGTTCAATTGATAAAAAACAAAGAATTAATTTAATAAAGGTAGATGCCCAGTATAATTGCCGAGAATATCATCCTTTTGTACGATATCTGCTTCTGTAGTTTCCCTTCTGTAGTAGTCTTTATTTCACATTCTTCTCTATGGAATATGCATTGTGACACTATCAAGTAAAAAGCACATTTACCCTTATGTGGTGTTTGGTTCTGACCCATTCTTTCTATTTGTTTAGAATAAACATGCTTTGTCATTCATATCATGGATTTGTCTTATTTGGTAATTACAAAGTTTATGTATTCACATGAATATGATATTTTCATGTGAGGAAAAAGATAGTAGACACCGGTGGTCCCGTTTTACTTTTTGAAATTCAGTTATATTCATTGGGAACGGATAGCAGAAACAGTGGGACACGTTTTTTCCTTGAGGCGCTGAATGTTTGTATGGAGACTGAAGCTTTTTATTAGCGTTGTTAAAATGAACTATTGCAGTCTCTGTCTCGTACCTATGACAGGAGAGCAGTTTCCGACACAACACTTCAGCCAGAAACAAACTTAAGATGACATGATGTAATACACTGTATCACACTACAATAAACACCCAGGACATGTTGACGTGTAGAATTCAAACCAAGTAGGAGATAAAGATACCAATGACAATCCTCTAAACACTGAGTGTCAAACAACCTGAAAAGAACCAACAATCCAAAGCAGAATTATAGCAGCAGATGCAATTCAATAGGCCCTGCATGTGTAAATGTTGCTTAACTTTAGCTGGGTTAAGAGTTTCACAACGGGACACTCTGGGCGGCTTACCATGGCCAGTCCATGATGGATGGGTTTTCTCACTACTATCCCCTTATCATGGGACCCGTAACTGAGAGAGGGATAAGAGTAAAGTGACACAGAGGTTACGTGATTCCTCACCGCCACGGCAGGGAGAGGACGCAGACCCATTAAAATGTGAATGGAGAGGTGGGAAAGGAAGGACCAGGGAAATGTTTTTCAACCCTGGAGATGGACTGAATGAGTAAATCATTCTCCAGATGTTAATTTGATTCAAATTCATGATTCAAATCTTTCTATCGCACACTATGTTTCTCTTGCTCTCTATCCCTTCCTGGATTCAAGATAGGGGAGAAGCTGTAGGTCAGGCTGTCTGGGACGTGTGCTATTTGAAACCGGATTCGACTGCGTTTCCGTGTGTGTGTTTCATTTGAGACCGCAGGGGAAATCTCCAGGTCATGAGGTTAGATAGACTAACAGAGATTGTCCCAGGTGATCGCTCCAACTTCCCTGCTTTTAAAGAATTTCAAAGATGAGAAACGAGAACCATCATCATCCAATTGTACATAACTACTGTATTTATCATGCAAGTGTATTGTGTATTTTTCAATGTGGGATTACCCAGATAAAAGAATATTACTCAAAGTCAGCCTACACTAACCAGTGCTTCGGATTCGGATCCACCATTTAGTCTAAAATAAAACAAATGGCATATTGTCAAAAAATGTATCAGTCATTCTTTTCATTTACACACTGCACAATTTGCAGCACATTCACTTTTAATTTATTCACACTGAAGAAACTCTTCGGAAGCACCCTTGGCCCTTTCATTCCTCATGAAGGCCACAGCCTTGAATGGACCCTCAGCTTTTTTTTGCTTTTCAACATCTGCCGCAGACTTGTGCTGAACTTTGGAAGTGAATATGGAAAATAACAAGCTTTCTGGTATGTAATATTTAATCTGGGTGTGGAGAAGAGGTGTTTTGACTGCTCTTATTTTGGAGATCGGGGCTTTTTGGAGCAAAATCCAATGTCTTAAAAATTTCATTCCATTAGTTAAACACCAGACTGATTCTGTTTGTGTGAACCATCTGTTAACCATCACTGATAATATTATCTGCGCTCTAATAAATGATGAGTTGTTCTCAACCCATGGTTGGGTCAGTTGTGGAAAAACCCATTTGTTGGGTTCTACGTTAATTTATGCTTTGTTGTTTCAGCCAAAAATGCTTTGTTTCAACCCATGGTTGGGTAAAATATTGACAAATATTGGGTTAACGTTAATTTACGTTGCTTTATCCAATGGTTGGGACAAACATGACCCAAGTATGTTAACCCAACGGTTGGATATGTCCAGATTTGACCCAACCATGGGTTGTAAATAACCCAGCAATTTTACAGTTTTCACGTGGTTCTGCAAAAGAACAGCAGATCCATTTAATGGAGCTTCTTATACTAATCAATGATCAATATATGCGTTTAATAAAGAAAATAATTCCCCATCATGGCTTATCATATTTGTGTGCAGCACACATTGAAAATATATGTTGTGTATCTATTAACTTGGTCATGTTTCATGCCAACCTTCCTCACATTCAGTTGATACTCAAAATCATAAATCCCCAAACAAAGTTAGTGTCTGAGACTCTCTGCTGAGGCAGTTGATCTGATTATGGGCCAAAAAAGTAATCTTATGTGATAATATTTGATATTGTGATAACCATGATAATGTCTTATGGTTTCAACATGTCAATGTTCATGGTAAATGAGAGGTAAACCTTTTAAGGAAGTACCGTAAGTACAGTGACATTATTGCCAGCTGTACATTTTGAATATCCAGGGATCAGCAACATCTGCTTTTCATCATGCTCCGATCACACACAAGTATACTGGGTACACAAGATTAGTAGTAGTATTGATGTAAATCTTCCATAGAGGATCAGGCACTTTCCAAGCACTTTCTAAGACATACCCTGAGATGATTTGGAGGGGAAAAGGCAGTCAGGGAATGAGGGTGTGATGACAGGGATTGAAGTTGGTGGGTGGTTCGGCTAGACATTGGGTGTGTCATCTCTGTGTATATTTTGTTTTAAACAAATCTTCATTGTAAAAGGTCATTTGTGATGTCTCAAATGCAATTCACACTGTCCGAAAAAAGCTACAAAGGTTATCACTAGGAATGTAATCTTTAAAAAAAGTTTAAAAGGTCCTAACATGTACCTTTGAGGTACCGATATGCACTCATCATAGACAGCCATAAACCACACAGTAGTCTCAACACTGACAGCTGGCACACCTTCATTTTTAAGTAAATCCACAGATGGACATCTATAGGCTGATTCTCACTTCCGCCAGTCCAGATGTACGGTGAGGTGAGACGTATGACAGCACAATAAGTTCAACTGATTCATTGATTGGCTGAATCATGGACCCACTGCTTGTACATTATTGGAGGATGGTGGGATTTTGTTGTTGAGTGAGTCAGGAGCCACTGTGATGAAGGAAAAATGATCAAATACAGCGCATGAATGAGTCTGTAGAGGTGTTTGCTTTAACTACTGTTCTGTTTTAACGGTTATAAAGTGAAAGGCATTTTAAGCTTTTTTGTATTTCCTTTCATTATTTTTAATTGCACCAGCGTGTGTGAGGGGCCGCTATGCTGAGTGCTTGCACAAGTTCCGCTTGCCTAGTTTTTGGCAAGCGGATATGTGTGATGTGACACAATATTTGGCCGGCAAGGTTGGAGAACAACGTTGAGTTCTTTTTCCTTTTTCTACTATTCAAAATATGTAAAGATGGTAGGAAAACCAACAACCTAATTTCTTTAAGCAGCAGTAATATTTAGTTCCTTGATGTCAAATTCTTTGTTGACAGTAAATCAAAAACATCCTCATAGTTTGAGTACAAGAAACCTTTTTGAGTGCCAAAAGTCTCCTAAATAATGATAGATTGTTGTTTTCAACGTGCCCTTGTTTGTAGATCATTCATTTTTTGACAGAAAATAAAAACCCACAGAAAAGTCTCAAATGAGATATTTTCTTTGAATATCTTAGTTGTTTCTTCCAGACATCAGAGAACAATTGGAGAGAAAATTATTTGCTTAAGTCTCCTGCCTAAAGACTAATTTGGTAATCTCCCATGGACTATTACTGGACTATGGTCTCATCTGGGTCTATTTTCATTATTCTTAGGACATTTTTGGAAACCTCTCACTTAAAGGAGTCATCAGAGTCATCTAAATAAAAAATCTGTGTTTAAGTGCTATAATCGGGTCCTGGGTGCATCTAGCAACCTAAAAAACGATCCCAGTAAATTTGTTCTAATGAGCCTTTCCCTGCAGGCATGGGAGAAATCGAGCCATTCAGATTTGTTCATGTTGTGACGTAGAAGCAGGATCCTATAATATTACCTCCCCTTAATCTACACAATTCCAACCACAACTCTGTGGCAATTGTTGTTTTCACAAGTGACAGCGGTGTACGTGATGCCATGGCAAACGTTTGTGGACAATATGCAATGTAGTCGCTGCACAGAGTCCTATCCTCAGAAGAGACAGGAGTGGATTTTTTTTAAACTAAAAACCTGCTTGTTACCGCGAATCACTTCAAGCCGGAGTGCTTTATCAACCTGGGACAGTAAAAGCAGGATTAGCCTCAAAGTTGTTCCTCAAGAGGGTTCGAAACCAACTGAATGAGACAAAGCTGCCGATGTAAGTAATATTGATCAACAGTCTGAATTGATGTACATGTACCGTATATATAGCAGGATATATAGGAGGTTAGCACATGATAGCGAAGGGAGCTTAGTCAGTCACAGGTTAAATAGACCATTCAAAGCCAGTGTTAAACTTACTCTATATTTTTGGTGTTATTTGCCAAATGGGCACTTGGAGTTTAGCTGTATTTATGTTAAAACATTATGTGCGTTAATATGTTCAGCTGCGGCAAGCTGTTTGTTTTGCTAATGAACAGAGGCGAACACTGCGGTTATTTTCGTTTTCAACGTCTCAAACCATTCATCCCTAGGCTGAAAAATCTGTGCACAACGTGAGCGCATTACATTTACATTTAGGCATTTGGCAGACGCTTTTATCCAAAGCAACTTACATTACTTTATCCTAAACATTTTACATATGTACTTCAAATCCCCTGGGATCGAACCCACAACCTTGCGTTGTTATCATAGTGCTCTTACCACTGAGCTACAGGAAAGCATTAGGATGCTTTATTTGCTGTGACTGATTTTTTAGTCTCCGGACGAATGATTTGAGATGTTTTAGTGTCGAAACTAACCGCAGAGGAGTTCAGGAGTTCAAATAATTTTGCTAAACCATTGCCATGGCAGTACTACATGTGTGTTGTGTTGACACGCTGGACGGAAGGGGGATGGGATGCGCTGTAATTATCATTTAAATAGACATGCACCAAAATGGGTTGCTGTAAGCATAACTGTTTTTGACGAGGCAAAAGGGGTTTTGTTTACACAGCCATTGAATGTTTTTAAACAAAATATGTTTCAGACATTTCACGAAGACCCTAATAAATCATACCAACTTGTTGAAAGTGCTCATACGATGAGTCCTTTAAAGTTGATGCTCAAAACATATCTTCCAAATCAGAATTAGATCTGCAGTGAGTAGTTCACAAGCTCTCTTGCATCTTCTGGTATATTCCCACATTTAGGTCAAGCTATGAGTCGGCATCTCTTTGCAGATGACTGGTGTGAGATAAAACATATAGTCATCATTTCCCCATCCGTGAATAGCTTTATATACACACTAAACATAAACAGTGACGTTGACAACAGTGCTGCTTCCTCTGGAAATACGTAATCACAAATGTTAAATTCTTAGTCTGGTGACAAAGCAGGATTTGAGGTAATACCACAGCACACAGTCCTCAATGCAAGTCAATATCTTACAGCACCCTTACAGCATGTCATATTTAGATGACTATAGATGAGTGATTTCACCACACGGTTTGGCTTAATGTTTTTTAAATGATCTAGTGTTTTATGTTAATAATAAAATTTCCTGAGGAAAACCTTATGAAGTATTTGTCATACCTCACCCTCTGGACTCAACCAAACATAGGTGTCCATAAAAACACATGAAATGTAATACTTCAAATTTCTATTTCGCTTTTAAAAAGCTCTCCATAAAACAGTAATTCGGCATGAATTTATCTTTCATATTTTAAAACATAAGTGCTTTCAGCCACAATAACAGATGACATTACATGTCTAGATATTCGCCTTTAGCTTCTGTTTACTTTCAGCTATAAAAGTTTCCAACAGGACGTGATTCATCACAAGTCGCTGGAGTTTAGACTATGTTACATTTCGGTATCAACTTTATTTTGGCTCAGATGTTTCTTTTAATATTCCCACAAAGAAATAAAAATAAAAAAGAATGAGACAATCGTTGACATAACAGTGTAGAGCTCTAAATAAAGTCCTGCCAGGTGATGTCACACATTTTTAGGCAGTCTATCGGTAAAATCGTGATGGCCACCATTGCTCTTGTTCCTGTGGGTCCTACAGACCGAATGAACATAGAAGAAACAACTCAGTAAGATGTGCCATTGAATTCAAACTGTTTTATATTTTACTTTCATGAACTCTGGAAAATCTGAGAAAAGAGAGGAATCTGAGATCATCCTGTCCAGTTCCGTTCATCCTCAATGAGTGTTTTAATCCTTCGCCAAGACAGGAGCACAAACCCTGGGTTTACAGCTGTATGTCTATGATCTCTTCAGGAGAGACAGATGAGAAAGAGTGACGCAGCGGTGGAATCCCAGTCCATTCACTTTGCTGGAGGGCAGGTTTACACACCCACACTTCACCTCCTCCCCTGGCACATGCTTTCATTCTCTCTCATCTAAACTCCTGGCTGCCTGTGACTCACTTCTGTGTGGCTTTACTGAAGACCCACTGCACACCTGAAGTGCCAACTTTCATCTAAAGCAGTTTCGCCTACCAACATGATGTCATTGCGTGCTGTACTTCAACTCATTTTGGGTGATGTCTTTGACAGATAATGAAAGTGTAGAAAGAAAAGGCTTGAGTGGTGTTTAGATGTTCTTACCTGCACTAGTTCTGCTGTAGAGGTCCTGCTAAAACATTTAGCATGGCTGGCCGAGATATTTAATGTATGTCCACACCATCAGGCTTCCGTTTTGAAGGAAGAAAATCTTAATAAGTGACAAAAATAAATGTTAAAATGTTTTTTGAATCAGTGCTCAAGAGGTGGGCAGCCGCTGTTGCGTCATATCAGAGGAATAATATTTCCAAAAAAGTGATATCGATATCAGTTTCTACAATCTTTAGACAATACATCATCAACCGAAGCACAGAACATGTGACTCATTTAAGTAAAGTTAGTAAAAACGCATCATGATCTTTAGACTTTTACTGATTTCAATACCAATGACTGAATTGGATTTCAATCAAATATGTGTGTAAACGTCAACCACAAAAAAAATAAACGTCAACCACAATCATCATTTTTTTCAAGTCATTCAGGTGGAAAAATCATTAGAATTCATATGAGTGGGGTTGTATAAAACATACCTAAAAAGGTTCAACATAAGGCGTTTCACAGCGATGCCATAAAGGAACCATTTAAGTTCCACATAGAATCATTCACTTAAATGTTCTTTAAAAAAGCATTTCTTTCTTACTTTTTGTAATCTAAACAACCTTTTTGTACTACAAAACAGCTTGTGTGAAAAAGTAGATTGATCTGATGAATCGTCTTGAATACTTGTGAATCCACATCAAGACACAAACCAGCAGTCATGAAGTTCTCTTGTCTTGTGTCAGAAACATGAGACAGTCATCTTGATGTCCGTTCATTTTGATTGATCCTCTGATTCACAGGGTATGACATAAACGGACTGTTTGTAACTATTATTAGTGTCATGGTTGTCTACTGTTGTTCAGAGAAGAGAAGGGATTGATAGTTTAATTGGACTTGTGGGGAAATTTGTCTTTTCCCAAAAAATTTGAATTGTGGTCCCTGGTCAAAACAAGGAACATTCTGCTCATCTCAGCTAAGTTGTTGAAATTCTTTCACCAGCTTTGATCTCTTGCTTTTAACCATTTGTCTTTCTTCTCTAACCAACCAGAAAACACAAACTGAAATTCTTAATAACTTTAGACTTTCTGAGACACCCAGAGCAATTTAAATGTATTTCCTATGCAGATATGGATAATTAAAGATGTGCAATGTTTGGGTGGAAGCTCATGCAGTAAAAAACTTTAATGCAATGAATGCATTTTTGTACATGCACTTCAAACTGTCTAGACATCCACTTAAAACTTTATTTCCTTTAATGCAAACCACTTCTGCTGGCAGATGCATTTGTTCTGTTTCGTGTTGTTAGCTTGATTTTGAAGATCCCTGGAAACTGCATGAAGTAATTTATTATTTATCTTTGTCATTTAAACATTCTTTGGTTCTTTTTCAATTTGACATCCCATCCTCTCTTCTTAGAACCATCTTGAGAATTGTCTTTGGGTTGTCCTGTAAGTGTCTCTGTGGTTTCATTTTAACTGAGAGAAATATCTTATTTTCCCCAATACTCAATCACACAGTACGCTTTAAAGTATAGAAATTATTCACAGTAATGTCCCACAACCTGCTGTTGTTTTATTTCATGGTAGACAAAAGGGGTTTAACATGATGCTCAAAAGCATGAGACAAAGACAGGATATACTGTATGATCAGATCAATAGTGGTGTAAAAATCCCAAAGTGAAATACAAAAGATAAATTCAGATGTGACCGATATTTCAAGGCCGTGCACATGTGTTACTCAAACATAATACATGAAACAACACATTAACATTAATATTCAATAATCGACATCATCATTTGTTGTTAAGCGAATCTGGCAACCTTAGCTGTGACGGGTGACTTCTAAGACAAAGAAAATCTTTGTTGGTTAGTTTTACATGTAACGGTAGCTTTTGTAAATCCTTCAGTACTTAAGCACTGTAAAAAAATATATTCTGCTCAACATTTTTCGGACTTAGGATAATGTCATCCATCATTGACTTTAAGTAGTCTGTGAGCATGTCTATGTTGGATGTGGTCTGCCAGTAAACAGCTCTTCTGATAAATCAGTCACAAACCTTCCTGCTTGGATTCCAGACGCTGCCCCTTCCTACAGTGTTGCTCACAGCTCTCCACAAGTTGTTTTATTGCCTGTTACAAAATAGTAATGGTTCTCTCGCCAACAGCTTTTTTCTCTCTGTCAAGTGCTTTCGGCCTTCCTGGTGGGGACATGTAGAGTACTGATGCTAGCACTTGCACACTTGAATGGGTCTGCATAAACTAAATGGGACCAACAGTATGGGAGCAGTAAGTTATTCTCAATGGTGCAGTCATATTTAAATTATTTATATATTTTTCATCTGGCTGGGACTCTGAAATGAGGTGACAGGACTGTTCTGAAATCCAACATTTCAATATCTGCGCTTGTACAACATTCTGCTGAGCCCACCGTGTTAGTCTAAACATTAAGAGGTCAGTTTCTCCCTCTGTCAGCATTTTGAAGACCTCCATGAGCCTGGAAAGCAGCTGGGAATCAATGATCCAGGCTTGATCCAGATCCACAACATCTTGTACAGTACATGTCCAACAAGTTCTAAAGTATAGTTCTAAATATAAAAAAGAGTCACTTCTTATGAAAAATGTATGATTTACGACTATATGAACAAAGTTCAATGGAGTTAAAGCAGCGCAATGCAGTGACCACCAATCCAACCGCAGGCAGTGATCCACCGCTAGATGCATTTTAATAACAGCTCTTATTCAGCTGAAACTGACAGACGAACTAAATGTTGGGTTGATATTTTGAGTCCTCAGTCTACAAAGATGCGGAAGTGAAGTCCACGGCCTCCAAAATATACTGCTCAGGAAGTGTGCCAAGAAGGATGTTATTCAGCCAACACTAAGAAATTTGCTTGAATTTATTGCATTATTGCCTGATAGCAGAAGGGTATGCTTGCTGAAAGAAACGTCAGTGCTGCTGGAGCCATCATCATACACTTTTCCACATTCATCAAACATACCAACGGTACAGTAATGTTCAATGTAAAATCTAAAAAAAACATATATCCTAATGGCTTTACATGCAGTGCTGTTTAAAAAGGATTACATCATATGGAGTCTGCAGACTTTAAGTGGAACGAAAGGGAATTAAAAAACATCATGACTGTTTCCAAACATACCGAATAAAAACGAACAACCTCAATGAGGGGTTCCACCATATTATATTTTCTTTTTTTGTTTGATTCATATTCATGCAAATGCAACAGACTGGACCCGAAAGTTCATGCAAAGAAGTTTTGCCTTTCGGCCCTTTCCAAAGGTCAAGTTCGGTGAACTCTGACCTCCAAACTGTATCACATAAAGTATGGCCGATCTTTCATAGCATAACTTTTTCATCATTTCTAAAATGGAGGAAACACTGACTATGTTAACATGCACACCAATAATGTGATTTTCTCTGATAATCAGTGTAAGGACTTAATCACAGTAACATGTTTACATGACATGAGTACACCTTTTCACTCCCGTTTACATCAAGGTTTTATTATTCTGATTATATGCTATATAATACATTGGCCAGAAATATGATGGAAAATGCTTCCGCAATGGTGCTGTTTGCTGTCATCATGTCTGTGAAGTTTCTGTATGAAGAGAAGGAGTAGAGACGGCTGACAGCTAGTTGTGTTGACGGTTAAACTTCAGACTGTCATGTTTGCCGTCAATTGCCGATCAAGATGCAAGAAACACATGCGCACCTTGGTCAGAGCAGCATAAATTTACATTTACATTTACATTTAGACATTTAGCAGACGCTTTTATCCAAAGCGACTTACAAAGAGTTTAGGAGCAATAAGCGATAGTTCATACAGGAGCCATAATACATTAGGTGCCAATACAAAGTTACTGGTTTCAACAAAAGCTAGACCACTACCTGTTGAGAGAAAGGGTTAGTGTATTTTTTTTCATTTGTTTGTCAAGTATTCACAGAAAAGATGGGTTTTAAGTAGTTTTTTAAATGTTGTGAGAGATGTGGTTGAACGGACAGAGTTAGGAAGAATGTTCTACCAGGAAGGAGTTGTGAATGAGAAAGAGCAGGAGAGCGATTTACTGCCCTTATGGGAAGGCAATACAAGACGCCGCTGGTTTGCTGAGCGCAGGGATCTTGATGGGGTGTAGGAGTGCAGGAGAGTGTGGAAGTAAGCCGGTGCAGATCCAGTGATAGTCCTGTAGGCAAGCATAAGTGACTTGAATCTGATACGGGCTGCAACCGGTAGCCAGTGAAGAGAGATGAAAAGGGGAGTCACGTGAGCCCTTTTCGGCTGTTGGAAGACGAGGCATGCTGCTGCGTTCTGAACCAGCTGAAGTGGTTTGATAGCCTTGCAGGAAGACCAGCAAGGAGAGCATTGCAGTAGTCCAACCTTGAGATTACCAGGGCCTGGACAAGGAGTTGTGCCGCATGCTCCGTGAGATAGGGTCTGATCTTTCTAATGTTGAATAAGGCATATCGGCATGACCGTGTTGTCTTTGCAATGTGATCATTGAAGGACAGCTGTTCATCAAATATGACTCCGAGGTTCCTGGCTGTTTTGGAATGGGTGATTGTGGTATTGCCAAGATGGATGTTGAAATCGTGTTGGACCGTAGGGTGTGCCGGAAACACGAGTAGTTCGGTCTTGGCAGGGTTCAGCTGGAGGTGATGGTCTTTCATCCAAGCTGAGATGTCCTCGAGGCAGGCTGTAATGCGAACTGCTACAGTGGTATCGTCTGGGTGAAACGAGATGTAGATCTGGGTGTCGTCGGCATAACAGTGATATGAGAAGCCATGTGCTTGTATGATGGGTCCCAGTGATGTCGTGTAGATGGAAAAAAGCAGCGGTCCAAGCACCGACCCCTGAGGGACCCCAGTGATCATGTGGTGAGCCGTGGACAGCGAGCCCCTCCATGACACCCTGAAGGATCTGTCGGAGAGGTAGGATTTGAACCAGCGGAGGGTAGAGCCTGTGATTCCTAGTGATGACAGGGTTGCTAGCAGTATCTGGTGATTGACAGTGTCAAACGCTGCAGATAGGTCTAGCAGAATCAGGACCGAGGATTTAGATTCCGCCTTGACTAGCCGCAATGCTTCTGTGACCGATAGCAGTGCCGTCTCAGTGGATGCGATTAAGACGTTTACATGCCTTCTTTATGCGATTAAAACTGGCGAACAGCAAATATCTTCAATTATGCTAACTGCGATTATGAGCTTAATAGCATTATTTAGATCGAGATATTTCGTTTACATGGCAATATTGCCAAAATCGTATTATAATCGCATTTTGAGGGTGCACAGTCACTGATGATGTTGATATGTCAAAAAAAACGTATACAACTGGTACATAAGGCGTTTTTTGCTCAGGCAGATGAAGGGCCTAACCAACAGAAAAAATTTGTTAAGCAAGAACAAAAGTATGAAGAAACATAAATGTGAAACCACAGTATCAAGTAAGCTCATCTTGTCTTTTATTGAAGAGTTTCTTTACAAAGTGATGAGACTCTTTCCAAACATTACTGCAAAGGTGCTCTTGATTGATGTTTTTTATCCATACGAAAACGCCACATCTCAAATTTCCTGTTAAACAAACAGACATCTTGTGTTGCGGACTAACATTTGACTTTTTGAATGTGTCTGCTAACAATAGAATCAAAGCTTTCGTGTCAACATTTTGAAGGAATCGAGGAAGCCTTGTTCTTATGCCAAGTGGAATTAGTTATGACAGGGTGGAGGTTATGCATTCTCAATGACACCATCATCAGAGAGTCCGTTTGAAGCAGGCTGCCGGACGTATCACCAGTTTTTTGTTTGTCCTTTTTTTAAAACCACAATACCACATACACACGAATCCTTTGAGGACGGCGCAGATCAAACACGGTAAAGTAATGCATTGCTTTGCAGCTGAGGGGCTTTGCTGCGACTCTCTCAACAGCGTGAAATTTCTCTCACTAAGTAAACACGTAAAGCTTTAATAGACGGCTGGCAACATGAAAGAATGACATCACAGATGGAAGAGGTGCTTTTTGCTTTAATAGCACTGATTTGTCAGAAAAGGTTGGTTTAGTGGTGCTGTCATGCAGACACCTGCATTGGTCCTTTACATCACCAGCCAGCTGAATCAAGACCAGCCTCCTTTGGACAAAACCGGAGCTCAGTTTGGTTCCTAATGTAGCGTAGAAACCCGTAACAAGAGCTGATTCATGCACTGCATCACCACAAGCTAATGAGAGCCAACGGAGGGTGGCTCGGCTTTGTGTATCCATTTTATTGAATATTACGGAACATGCAGGATTACAGCATGCACGTTTGGTCATTTGTCCCTCAGCTAATACTTTAGCTAATACAAAGCAACTTGCTGTGAGTGGACTTACAACAAGAGTCTGTCTGGACCAGCCTGGGTTTAAAGAGTTCAAGCAATATATAAAAACTTTTGCTTCCATTCATGTCCGAGTTACAAATCACTATTTTTTAAAGGTATAGTCCACCCGAAAATTAAAAATCTGTCAGGATTAACGCATCCTTATGTTGTTCCAAACCTGTATAAATGTCTGTGTGCTGTTGAACGCAAAGAAACTAATTTGGAAGAATGTAAGCAACTGAGATTTCTGATCTGCCCCACAATTGTTTGTTTTCCCAAATAAATCAAAATATTTATCTATTAAGTGTTAAACAGAACAAAAAAAATATTCAATAATGTATTTTACTATGGTAGTCAATAGTGCCACAGAAACCTAAATTACCTAAAAAAAATTTGTCTACAACCAAACCAAAAAACATACAAGTTTGGAACAACTTGAGGGTGATTAAATAATGACAGACTTTTTGGCTGAAATATCCCCGAAATGTCCCAATGTTCAATTATTGTTTATAATGTAGTGTCTATGCCTGGCAAGCTCCACCGAAGTATCTACAGCTCTGGAAAAAAATGAATAATCAATGAAGGAAAATCAATGAGGAAAATCTGTAAATAAAACATAACAAAAAAATGTAATGTGAAAGAATGAAAGCACTCCATGAAAGCTGGGATTAAAAATCAGGCTTATTCCATTTAATATTTACTAACTGAACTCTTCTCAAATACATGTAAAACATTAGTGTTGTGTTGTTTAAAATGAATATGAAGTATTGCATTTTTGTACCAGTTTGTTTTGAACATTTGTTTTTGGAAATTGTGAGAAATGTTGTCAAAAGTTAGAAAATGGAATAAAAATGATTATTTTACCTAATCACCTATGTGGTGAGGAGGGGGGGGCGAGAGACGTGAGGCAGGGCCGGTGGCGTGAGTGATAGTTGGAATCAGCTGTGCGCACACCGGTCCAGCGACTTGACTGCTGACGAGTGAGGACCGGGCCCGGACATGTGTTTTACGTTTCAATCTTATGTTATCTTTTACTTCTGTGTTATTGTTTGTTTATTTTGATTAAAGTTTGAGACCGCTTGATTGAATGTTTGCTGGTTCCCACCTCCTTCCTTTTATTGAACCTTGTTACAACCTATAAACAGTAAATTCAGAAAAATGCTAAAAAAATTTGGAGTGGTCTCTTATCTCTTGTATGAGGAACAGACAAAAGTCCCTTTATAATCACCGTCAGTAATATCGTATAGCACTTTCAAGTCAAATACAGACACATCATAACAGAAATGTCACAAAATGGCATTACATCTCCAACGGAGTGAAGGATTTTTAACACATAACAACTTTTATTTCTATTTTTGCACATTTACATTGATCGAGAGTAAGATAATACCAGAACTCTCACATGGTTCATTGAGTTTCCTAGGCATCCTAAGCCTAAACATTACACCACAGCCTCCTATTGTATCTATAGGCTTATTGTATGATGACACTGTAGGAACGTCAATAGATAAAAGAGGAATATTTACATTATGGCAGTTGTTGCACGAGTTATAGTCCAAGACCTTTAAAGTCAGCCAGAAAATACATATGAGAACTGATGCTTTCCTATATACTGGAACAGTTATAGAACCAATATAGAAAGAAAACTCCAGTGTTTGGATTAATGGTCAACCCCGATTCTAAATACAGTTTGTGCTTCCAGCCGTGTATACATAATACAAGATAATCTTAACTGCTTGGCCATAAATGACCCCATTTTAGTGACGCTGCAGGCGTCTAGAGCGCTCGTATTTGGACCAGTGTGTACAGTGGTTCTTCAATATTTGCAATGTAGCATGAGTTTATTTGGGGTCTTTATAGTCTTTCTGGTGGTTGGCACAATTGCAGGGATTACCTCAGGACACTCTCTGTCTGGCCATATCAGCGGTATCTCAGAGAGAAAGAGAGAGAGAGCTTTGAATGGTTAATCACAAGAGTGGCCTTGAGGTCTTCTAAATCCCTCTCTGGAGGAATGTGAGGAGGTCAGAGGACATTCATCTGTTCATGAACACATCTTCCTCGTCGGCAGCCTGCAGATTATTCATTGACGGACTGAGCTACAGCAACTCATTCACAAGGTCATGCACTTCACAAATCTTTTAAATGTGCTCCACTAATGCCTCCTGGATACGTGCTCTACTTTCTTGGGATACTACAGGGTGCGTTCAGGAGAAAGATAAAACGTAAAAACAGTGTCATGGTTATGACTTGTTTTGAGAAGTTACGTTAACTTTACTGATGCAGCCATATTTGATCATTTTCACAAAATGTAATGCCCTCCAGAATATTAAATTTTTTTAACATATGAACAAGACCTGAAATGACGAAATAGATCCTCTGCTTTAACAAAAAAACTGAAGAAAATGATGATTTTTAGAGATGCACCAATATATCGGCCAATAATCTGTATTGGTTGATAAAAGCCATTTTTCAAACTATCGGCTATCAGGGCTGATATATTCTGTCAATCAAAAGAGGTCAAAAAAATGCAATGAATTTGTGCTCTGTGTATAGAAAATATTAAGAAACCTCACCAATTTGATGTTTGATATTAATCGTCATTATTTAGATTAATAACGTTCAGAAAGTTAAGAAAAATGCATTTAACCTTCAGAATCGGTATCGGCAGATACCACTCTGAATAAACAGCCATCGGTATCTGTGCATCTCTGTGTTTTCGTAAAATACGGTGTCCAGACTGGATTCAGAAGGATGATCGAAATGTGTAGATGGTGTACTCACTTCAGAAGACGTATAACAGCGCCCCCTACTATATTAAGCCATACATTTCAGTCAATGCCAGGGAATACCATCAATGCTTTTTAAAGATGTATGGACTGTTGCACTTATTTGATAAAGTAGGTAAGAGGACAGAAGAAGGGGGTGGTATCAGGAAAGGACCATGAGCCGGACTTGATTAAGTAGCCTGAAGTGCAACCATGGCACATATGTTGGATCCCTGTCCATGAGGGCATTGTCTCTGACCAGAGAAGTGTTTTGTCAAAAATGATAGAAAATCTTGTCAAAGGTACAGAAAGAGTTGATAGTCAGAATTTTAACAAACTCCCAATCTAATGTATTAAACGCAAGCACTTAAATTGTCCTGCAGTCTTGATGCTACAGACGTTAAAGGGGTCATATGGCACGAACACGTGTTTACTCATATGGCACGCACTGGTTAACTGGCCAATCAATACGCACTGGTTAACTGGCCAATCATAGCACACCTCGCTTTCAGAGCGATGAGCCTTGTAAAAATTCAGCGCGTTTGAGAGAGGCGGAGCAAAGAGGTTATACAAACAAGCACGGTATGTGGAAAACCCAGCATTTTTGTACCTTAGATAATGTATACACATTGCATTACATCTAAAACAAACAATAATATTCGTTTTAGCCATTTCAAATGACTCCTTTAAGAATAACAATGAAATCTAAATCTACAAAGATGGGACCCGGCCCAGATTTGGTACTTTTCTGTCATTCTGTTCGCTTTCCTTTTATGAACAAAAGAAGAGTGGTGGCAGTCTTTCATATAGTCCTGTAGTCCTCAAGACCGGTCTCAAGACCATTTTTTGATGGTCTTGATTTTGTCTCAGTCTAGACTGTCTTTGGTCTCGGTCTTGTCTTGCTCTCAGACTTAGTGGTCTTGAGATTTTATTCCAAGACCGGTCAAGACCACAACTGTTGGAATTACACTTTATTGATGGAGCATTGTTTGATGTTTTATGTGTTAACATCATTCAAGTGATTGGATGTAAAACTTCTGACTTTAAAGCATTAACCACTTATTCCTTATTTGATTCTTCTGTTACTTATACAGCTGGTAAGAGAAAAACGGGATATTTTCTTAAAGAAATCTGTTAACAAAATGAATTTATTCAAAGGCCTACAATATCCCAGATGTGATTGCAACTTCTGAGAGAATTTTAATGTCATAACCTATGATGTGATGTTGATTTTTTATAATTATTCCACAAACCTTGAGTAAATAAGTGACTTATGTTTTAGACACAATTAAACACAAGTTTTTGTTCTATTTTGTTCTATCTATTAGATAAAAAAGCAATGAAACTTAATAAGTCACTGAATGTTTTGTTTTATTGAAGGTCACAGACTTCAATTTATCTCGGGTGTTCACCGGTTTTTATGTTTAGTTGTTGGAATTTTACCTGCACAAAAATGTTAATATGTTACAGTAGGTGGGAGATTAAATATGGAACACAAAACATCCTACATATACATTTCTGCACAATAAATCCCCCAAGTTACTTCTATTATTATTTGATTTTTACTTTTTAGTGTTTTGTGGATCTTTTGAATGGATTTTGTGAGTCCTGGTCTTGGTCTCGACTTGGTCTCGACTCCTCAAAGTCTTGGTCTCGGTTTTGGTGATCTCGACTACAACACTATTCCTATCCCATATAAGGAAACTCAATGGTGTTGATCAACATACGAGTAAGTAAATGATGACAGAATATTCCTATTTTATCTTCATTTATATTGTTCTCCGCAAACCCATGACTCATCATCATCATCATCGCAGTTCCCATCGATTTCCTCTATGAGTTTAGGAGCTCAACCCCAGGCAGAGCATTGCCGTGAGCCAGCTGTATAATCCTGCCAACAGCGGAGCTCAGTGGTGTATGCATGATGGATGTGTTTTGCCTTTCTTCTCTCCCAGCACCTGGTGGCTTAATGCTGTTTGTCCCCTGTTTGTACAAGGTGTATCCTATTCTTCCCCCTGCAGCAGCTGACATTCGCAGTAGCGGGTAGATTCGAAAGAACGTTCTGACAATGAACATGAGAATGTAATGGTGAAGAAGGCAGAAGACTCATACGGCGGACAAAACCCAACCTGAGCTCAGAGGAATATTGCCTTTAAATCACAACCCGCAGCTTTACGAGACCTGGAAAGACCGTTTTTTACAGCCTCTGCTGGATTACCCCAAAGATACCTAATGTATCCGTTTAGCTGGAAAGTGAATTATGGACCGTGCCACAGATGACATAACTAGTCCTTGGAGACGCCATATTAGCACGTAAGTCGAAACATGCGTCTTTAAGAGAGGCCATGCTTTAAGATTTTGGAGAGAACCGTCTTGTGGGATTTTCATATTGGACACCGTACTAAAACTAGGGCATGGACTTTTTTTAAGGTTAGATCTTCACTCAGGGGAGAGTTAAGCCTTCAGATTGGAGGCAATCGTCTCCTGTTTGGCTCGGCATGCTTCCAGAGGGTCTTACAGCCATTGTTTTTTATTAAGGCCTAACTCTAGGCCGATTCCTATGGGTAGTCCCCACTGTTAGCAGTTTGTTCATTTATCAGTGAAGTGTCTGCATTTTTAACTGCTAGCTGTCAAACAGTATGAGGAAAGAGCTGTGGACGTGGTTCGCGCAGAGACCGGGGAAGACAGTTGTTCAGGTTTTGCTCAGTGTTTTATGAGCAGAGGGCCACAGTGACGGCATCTGTTCAGTCCGTAAGGATGCACCTGTTGTAAGGTTCAATAAAGGACATTTTACGGCCTTTTGGTGGAATAACACAGTGGAGACATATTTTCCATTAAATAAATGTTGTATTTACGCACACATATTTCAATGCACAGTGTCATGTTTCAGTGGCAGCATTAAGGAATGTTTTCTGCTGTATCATGATGACACTTTGTAATGTTTTGATTAGCACAATTTTCTTTCCTGTTCTGGATTTCCTAACTGGATGTTTTATCCATAAGGTATTTTCATGGAATGCTTCCTCTTGTTCATTCAAAGCATTCAGCCATGATTCAGGTCAAATAATTATGGATAATGAATAACCATTGTCCACAAAAACGCTTCAGAAGTGTCTACTCACTAAAAACTCACTAATACATTGTATTGGTCAAAATTATTCATTTTTCTTTTATGCCAAAAATCATTAGGATATTAAGTAAAGATCATGTTCCATGAAGATGTTTTGTAAATTTCCTATCTTAAATATATAAAAACTTTATTTTTTTTTAGTTGATGGCCTGCTACAGTGCCCCTGATTAACAATTTCAAAGGCAGTTTTCTCAATATTTAGATTTTTTTGCACTCTCAGATTCCAGAGTAAAAGGTTGTATCTCAGCCAGACATTGTCCTATTCTAACAACTCGTACATCCATAGAAAGCTTAATTATTCAGCTTCCAGATTATGTAAACATCTCAATTTCCAAAAATTGACCCATAAGACTGGTCTTGTTGTCCAGGGTCGCAAATACCAAGAATCCGTGTCATCCATCCCACTTGTTCAGCAGTTGCATTACCGGATCATAACTCGGATGAATAACACTGCGGGGCTTCTCTGGAAGTTTCCAAAAGGAAATTTCAGGTTAAGCATGTTGAACCTAAAGGTTCCACTATTTCGACACCCAAAGCTGAAGACATTCACTGAACAGTTTTCAGACAAAATGCAAATAGATTTTTGCATGTTACATACTGCTTCATGTCTATGTATTTGAATAAAAATACAATTTTGAATGACCTTTTACACACACGCAGACGCTTATCTCTTGACGACTTCAATGGTGTGAAGTAGACATAGGAAACCACAGTATGGCACTATCGATTGAATAATCCACAGGTTAACACCAGTCTCATGTCCTTCTTTTTAAGCGCACAGACGATGTGGGAAAAGTGAGATTACGAATTACGAAAGGAATTACGTGTTCCTCATAATCTTCATTTGACATACTGGGCTTGTTGGTGAACCCTAACACAGACAAATGAATACCCACATACGCAAGTCATTCTGCCCACTGGAGATAAGGGGCTTCTAACCATTTAGATAGACTATCGCTTGAACTTTTTTCCATCACTAAACTAAAATAAGGGTCTTGCTATCGGTCACACAAAGGTAATGCAAATCAAGTAGTTGCAAAGCATTTGCAGCTTCAAATGTTAGATGAGCTTGATGCAAATAAAGTTGATGAGGCGCATCAATTTCAAATGTGACTCTTCTTGACCCCTTTTTTGTAAGTGTATTACTAGTATTATGTTTTCCTCTGTCCGAAAGATTGTTTCAATTTTTTGTGGTGTAGTACGCCATCTGCTGGATACACTTTGTACCAACCTGTGTTTCAAACATAACCAATTATGGAATTGACAAAGTACGGATTAAAGTGAATCATTTACTTAAATATCTGAACAAAAAGTGCAATTAACAGGTTATTTCTTGAAATGTATGCTATTCTCATTTCATAGTACTACCAATTCCCAAAACAAGCAACAACAAAAAACATACTTGTTTTGCATGATGTACTACAGTAAATATTTCAAGAAGTTAGTATTAAAACCTATTAAAACTGTCACAGGCCAATACAAAGAATTTCTTTATTTCTTTATTTGAATTAGAACATTAGGAATTTTGGCCTTCTGGTAAATATACTACAGGCTTCATATTAAATGTAAAATGTGCTCACTTAATAATCGATAAGGCATTAAGTGTTACTAAGTGCACATCTGGCAAACAGACGAAACGGTTTATCCTGCTTTTAAAATATGTTACATTGTCTTCTAATTCAATATGACAACAGCTAAATAAAATCACATGTATAATCCGATTTGACATAACATAAATCCTCCATTATTACACATACAGCATTAATCAGTTTGTGACTGAGTTTTCGGGATGTGGTAAAAGTTAACTGGCATATCCTACTGCAAGTAAAAAATTACAGGTTGATGAGAGGTTGCTGATTCATTTCAAGTTCATCTGAACGTTTTGTTCTCATCACAGTTTAGATTTGGACTGGAAGAAACTCATGATGGCCTGCATGCACTCATCCGAGAGCCAGCGCTCCACCAGTCTCTCCACCTCTGCGTCATTCACAGCGTGAAGTTTCTCTTTCTCAATCCCTCGGATCAGCTGCTTCGACAGGGCCAAAGACTGAAAGGGTACAAGAGGAAGACCATGACCACAAAAACGCTGACACTCTAACATCTGCACTTCATCCGTCTGTATTTTTTCTTGACATTTAAGAATTATATAAGAGCATTTTAAAACACTGGAACAATAGAGTAAATTATAGGTTCACTTACATTTCTGGGCAGTTTGGCATACGCCTTCAGTCTGGTCCACACCTCGGTCTGAAAGGTGTTGTCAGGAAAGACTTCGGTCACCAGACCGAGTTCACAGGCCTGTGCAGCCGTTAGCTTCTTATTGAACAACAACATCTCACTTGCCTGCACATGGACAAATTGTTTATTTTTATACAACTAATAAGCATAATAAAAATAAACAAAATATTTACAAACAAAATACTAACAATAATAATATATGTTAAGTATATTAAAAATCTAAATAAACATTTGGAATGTAAACAAAAATAGTACTTAAAATACAAATCTAGAATACTGTCATAAGATATGGTGGGATCATACAATAGTCACCATTAATTACTGATCGACTGGGTTTATTTTCCAACAAATATGTAGCAAATATGGCTTCAGAACTTTTTGTTCATTGAATAAACTGCAGTAAAGTAAAAAACATACAGATCATAGAAAGATAATGCACTGTTGACTGTAGGATAACTGGTGAAAGAAATATTGCAAATTCATAATTTTTCTGTAGTTATAATCTCATATTTTGAAGGCGTGTATGTGCATACCTTTGCTGCACCCATCATTTTAGGGAAAAGATATGAAGAGCAGCCCTCGGGACTCTGACCTAACTGGCTGAAGGGTGTGTGAAACGTAGCCTACAGTTCAAAGAAAGTATTAATGTACACTGGTTAACATATACAATAAAGGACGGATGAACCGACTTCAATTATTTCGTATAACGCAAATACAAAAAAAAGGACTATAAAAAACCTGCTCACCCTCTCTGTAGCATAAACAACATCAAAAAGTCCTAACAGAGTGACTGACACCCCCACTGCAGGTCCATTTATAACTGCAATCAGGGGTTTGGGGAAATCAATGTACGCCTTTACATACCCCCTAAAACATATGAGCACACATATATTCATACAAAACATCTTTTCAGCAACTCATAAACTAGTTCATATCAGAGAGAAATACAGTATACCTCAGTAGCTCCCCAGAACTTTTAGCCAGCGCCTCGACGCCACCAGCTGGTGTGTTAGTGAAGTTGTTCAGGTCATTTCCGCTGCAGTAATAATCTCCACTGCCTTTGCAGACAGCAAAACAAGGATCAGAGAACAAATAAATTGACTAAATATAATAATGCGGTGGCATTTTAAATGATACATCACCTGTAACAACTGTAATGACAGAATCATCTTTTCCAGCAAGATCCAGAGCCTCAATCAACTCATTGTACATCTACAGAAAACATCAACACAGAAATAACAATGCTCAGGGGAATATACAATTGTAGTAATAGTAATTTACAAGTATTGTAATATTATTAAAAAGCCCTCTGGAATAGTTGTTTTTGTAAACTACTGTAACACTACGACAATACTTTCTTTCAAGTATTTTATCCATTGAGTAGATTGTTTTAAACTGGCTGGGTTCAAATGTACTTAGTCATTGGTCATTTTACCTCTACAGTAATGGCGTTTTTTTTCTCCGGTCTGTTGAGGCGAATGGCTGTGATGTTGTCTTCTGTGCTGACCAGCAGGGTCTGGAAGACCTTCGCACTCCCAGCAGGCTGTATTGCCACCGCAGGAGCTTCTGTTGCCACCAGAGATGTGATGAGCTCCACATATTTCTGCCTGGCCTCTTCCTAATGGTTACATCGAAACAAATGTTAATTATATGCTTATCACTTACGGTGCTTTGCATATGTGTTTACTGTGTGATGTAAAATTAACCTTTAACTAAATGGTTTTTATTTTGACTCTCAAGGGGGATAATGGGATTGTACATCTTGTTTTCTCTTACCTGCGAGACAGACCCCAGACTTTTCCAGGCATCCCATTTAGCTTTGTTCACAAAGTCCAGCATACCAGGTTTAGAGGTGTTACAGGATCCTTGAGTGGCCTGATCATTCACAAAGGAATGACATGAAACATTTTGTAAAATATTGAAAAATGGGTAAAATGTGAATTTCTCATAACCCTAACATGTACCGTAACCGAATACAATTATAATATTCTAAATAAACAATTGGGTGTTCTACTAGATGTTCTCAAACGACGAAAAAATGATTACAAAAATTAACAGAATATTCATGTATAATAAAAATGAAGAAATAAGAAGTGTCTGTGACTGATATTCTCACACTCCCTAACATTTCTAAAATACTTTTTAAACACACACAAAGATATTTACATTAAGTTTATTGTGAAGAAACACATCTGCCAGTACCTATCAAATAGCTGACAAGTTAACAGAATCCTTGATATTTTTCTAGTTAAAAGCTTAATATTCTCGTGTCACACATTTAACACAATACTTTAAAACTCACAACCGATATGATTGCCACATTTAAAAAATGTTTACACGTATAATTTTGTTTTAAAACATACTTCATTAATGTCTTGTTGTCTTATTATGTCTTCCAGACCCTGCTGATTATTATGTATGATTAATACAAAGTTTATTCGCTTTTTCAGCAACACATGCTATGTGATTTGACAGTTTTATATTGTTACGGTAATGAGAATTTTCAAGGGCTTTTTGTATTTATTTTTAATGTGTATTAAACTGCCAGTCAAAGTGTTTTAATTGGTTAAACATATCATTCCTTGTTTTAAATTAATTAAAAGGAAGTGTGTTGCTTTAAAGTGTTTAAGAAAATCGTGTTTGACATCTTAAAGCCAAGATTTTTTGAGAATCACCGAGCTTTCAGATCCTCTACTGAAATTCTTTATCAGCTTCTCACCTGTTTAAAGAGTGCATAGATCTTGAGTTTGACCTCATTGCCCGGGTCCTTCTTCAAAGTGCTCAGCTGTTCTTTGGCCCTGTTGAAATCTTCTACTGTTGCTCCCATAACTGCATTAGTACTGTGCAGCTGAACACATGGGATGAATGAAGCCTTAGAAGCCCTGAATATCAATAAAAAATCAAGTGTATGAAAATGTCTTCAAAACACTCAGGACTCTCTGTGAAATGTGTCATTTGTAGTGTATGTGAGGGAAAGGTGAAAATCTGACATCAAGATATAGGGTAAAGGTCAATGCCAACACAATGTAAGATTACCAGGCAGCAAATGTACACAAGTATTTACGGGATGACACAACATGATGCATACGATTATCTTCACAACAATAATTCAAATACATCTGCAGACAAGACCAGTGCATTTAAAGTCTAAAACTGATCGAAATCACCCCTCACATTCATGCATTTATCCGTAACGTAGCTCTTACCGGGCTAATCGATAAAATCTCAACGGCGAGAGGAATTTGAACACAGCTGCCATTACACTAACACAAAACGATCAAAGTTTATGTACACTGATCAATCGGTGCGCTGTGCTACTGTCAATCACCTGAAAGATCCCGCCCACAAGACTGCATATCAGCCAATCAGACATGAGCTCATTCTTACTCTATCACAGCTCAGAGCGGATCACGTATGTTTTATGATTGTGGTCGCCACCTACTGTTTCGGCACAGTACATCTTAACAAGATGCTCTCAAAGTGACGGTAAATCGGATCGACTGGAAGAATTTGGGACTCAGGGAAGACGCACCTTTCTCGGTGCTGTGTTTAAAGCGCTTGACGATTATCTAAGATTATCAGAACAGTAACGATTGGGTTTGTGTCATACTAGTGAACCGCGCAGGTGAAAATAACAGGTGTCACGTGATGACGCGTACAGCGCCGTCGTCCTGAATGAACACATTTTTGATAGGAACAGGAGTCGGGTAGAGCGCCTTTCTGTATTGATAATATGTACTACGTGTAGTGTTAGTCTGAGAGATTCAAAGCCTTTTTGACAATATCAAATCTGATCAATTCGTTTTTTATTTAAGGGAGCAACTATGGGGACTTTTGATTGTCCAAAATGTAAAAACGTCAACCCCTGTGAATGTTCATCGTCTGTAATACATATAAAACGGTCAACAAAATTGCACTGATTCATGAAGATTTTGATACTTGTAATTTAATATAGCTTACAGTATACCTTGAAAATGTTCTGCTGTAAATTTTGTGGAAATTACATTTTTGCAATATTGCTGCTAATTGGCAGCTATAAAGGCCTGCTGCATTAGTTTTGACTCTAAGCATCTTAATATACATGAATTAAACAGTGATATACACATTTACTTGAAAAATCATAAAAATGATCAGGCTCTATTAAACAATTCCGTTAGAAATAATGTCACATTGTAATTCAATTAAGCTTATTTTACATATCTTAACACTTTGACCGAGTTGTGGGACATAAACAAATATGGTGAAATTGGACCTAAATGCTTCATAATTTTATATTAAATCACATGAATTATTGATTTATATTTTGTCATAGTGTAAGGACACTGTGAATATATATATATATAAAGCATCATCTGACAAATTTTGACATAAATCTAAACTAAATCTAAAAAAATTCACTACTGGGATTTCAAAGTGCCCGTAGCGGCAGAAACAACCTTAAAGATGTGGTAATACACGCAGTTTCTGCCAATCTCATATTAATCTTTGGATTGGATTGGATTCAATTTATTGTCCTTACACATATACAAGTACAGTGTAACGAAATGGATTTAAGAAGAAAAATACAGCATAACATGAGGAAAGTGGTGAGAAAAACAGATACACATAATACATCATAGACACGACTTGCAACAGATCTTGAGATCCTATACAGTAGGATTGCATATGTGGTATCTTCGAAGGGTATTTAGTTTGATCACATTTATAAAAGAGAGATACAGATGATTATTGCTTATTTTATTTCAGGAAAAACACGAGCTGATGGGGGCAGGCAAGGGGGACGGAACTAGAGCACATTTACATTTAGCCATATAGCAGACGCTTTTATCCAAAGCGACGTACAAAGAGTTTAGGGAGCAATAAGCGATATGTCATACAGATAGTCATTGGAGATCATTGCAGTAGTCCAACCTTGAGATCGCCAGGGCCTGGACAAGGAGTTGTGCCGCATGCTCAGTGAGATAGGGTCTTACCTTTCTAATGTTGAATAAGGCATATTGGCATGACCGCGTTGTCTTGGCAATGTGATTTAACACCATTTATCTGTTTCAAACGATCTCCAAATCCAGCATTATATCCACTGTTTTATAACATCCATTACTGAAATGCCATGAACAAACAAACTACTGACTTCTCTCACTTTTGCAAGAATAACGAGCTGCAGTTGCAGGCCCACAGCGCAGCCAATGTTGGCGCAGTGCAGCCAATCTTGACGTAGTGCAGGCAATCTTGATGGTAGGCAGGTTTTACTAACGTTTGGCGTGTGGGCGGGCTTTTTCTTTCGCCTTGCCGAACTTATCTGGGAGAATTGTCCAATTAAAGGAACATGATCCCTGTGACGAAACAGGGAGTTGGAATGCTGGGGGATTGTATCAAGCACAGAAATACTATGTCTATGTCCAACTCGTTTTTTAACAAGTTGAACATGCAAAGCATGAGAAACCAACATTTAACAGTGTAAAGAAATTAGAATTCATGACATAGCGTGTGACCAGATGTTTTCTTTCTGTGGAATTTACTCTTTTTCTCAGTAACTCAGATCATCTTTGACTCAGTATCCAAATCTGTAACCTTTATTCCACTTCTGTACAGAGCATTTATCACATTTCATAATCCCACACAGACACATATCAAGTGGTTTCAGTTTATAATTCTATATTTTTATATAAACACATTCAGTGCACCATAGATTTGTAGTGTACAGTAAATCATGAATCATTAAATGTCTGCTAAATGTACATTATTATCACTGAACAAATTGTAAAGTGTACCTAGTGTTATGTGTGTAGTTTGTGTATAATATGTACTAAGGTTACAAATAAGAGCTAGTACACAAAAGTATAACACTTTATTCTTCTCAGTCACTGAGTAACAGCCAGTTATGATTGGGATGTATTAAAATGAATGTGGCTCACTGTAGGTCATGCTCAGCACGCAGCTCTTACATCAGTCCTCAACACAAATTCCTTCTGCGGGTCAGACGTACTTTCTGCTGAGAGTATTAGGAGTGTTTTTCAGTTCCAGTTCAGTTATTGTGTCCTTAAAGCTAACAATGGTTCTGTCAAGTATGGAGTATGCAAAAACTTTAGTTCCTACATCTTTAATGAGGTAAGACATTAGGCTTTATACATAATTTATAGTGATTTATACTATAGATCATACTCAACACCAGTAATATTTTAGGCATGTATTTATATGTTGTTTATGCTTTTGTAACAAGATCAAAATAATGTTGTTTGCATTTTATAAATACAGTCAAAATACAGTAATGTGTGTCTATTCACTTATTTCCCGTTTACATTTCACCTGAAATTTTACAAACTGTCTTTGCTCTTTAAGCATATTAACCCAATTCCAACTTTATAATCCAAATTGTTTGGTCAATGGGACTTTGCCTGGGTCCCTACAGAAGGTCACCATTAAATCCTTTCATAACCCTTTCATTTCTACAATCGCACGATCTTCCTCTTAGTCTAAAAACGATCCTGTGACAACTGAGTTAAAATACAAACAGAGTTGAATTGTTTACATTTATTCTATAATATCTATATTTTATTTCAAATTAATGATAAAGACAGAATGACTGTTGTGCTGTAGGTCTGTGTCGTCGGTACAGAACTCTCTGGCACAGCGTATGCTGTCTCCTCCACAGCCCCGTCCATACAGGGTTTGCACACCGCACCGCCGTGGGAGAAAGGGTTTCATGGCTACATCTCTGGAAGACCTCATGGACAAGGTCAGATATCTATGCTTCTCTGTGGAGTGGTTGGGTGATAGTTATGGAGCAACAATTCTATTTCAGCTCTCTGTGGGGCATATTATGAAATAAGGGGGAAAAACAAGCCTTTAACTTTAATTTCATTCTTCTTTTTATCAAAACAGGCCATTTTCATTAACAGACACATCGTATACATAATAATACCCTTTAAATGTGACAAAACACAGCATATTAAGCAAAGTCAAGTATTTACAAACAGCTTGTATATTGTGCATTCCCTGACATGTAAACAAAATATTTTAGACTCAAAGAATATATTCGCACTGGAAATATACGTATACATTTATATTGTTATAAAAGTTATTTAGTTTTCTTTATTTGGTTGTTCACATGAATGATGAGCATATATCTACAGGTGGCCAGTTCTTTCCTAGTAACCTGTCACGTATTCACTCTGGTGCTTGAGGATGATGGTACTGTGGTGGACTCTGAAGCCTTTTTTCAGTCTCTGCCAACTAACACTCTGTTTGTGGTTGTAGAGAAAGGGAAAGTTTGGACCCCAAATAAACAGGTTAGCTATACAGAATGTAAAAAAAAAATCATTTACAAATAAATACAGTAATCCCCTGAAAATTTGTTTATAGTAAAAATAAAATACTATATTTAACAAGTCTTTAAATTATTGTAATTGTTTTCCTTGAAACAACATTGATTTGTAATAAAGAATTGCCCCCAAATCATATTTTACAGGTTCTGCCGAGTTTTACTCAACTAAAAAGGAAAGGAATCGCCCATCTGAGCTTTGACCTGTACAAACTGGACCCACAGGATTTTCTGGGCTGCCTTACTATTAAAGCCACACTTTATGAAATATATACACTCTCATATGACATCCACTGCTACAGAGCCAAGGAGATATTAAAGTAAGCAATCATTATTTTTAACTTGTTTATGTCCTTTACTTATTTCTTTGCTGAGACACTATAAATAGACTTTCTTATTTCTGATTCTGAATCCTGGATGTTATGATCTGTTGTGGGTGGTTGCCAGGTAGCTAGTGCTGTAGTGCTAGGTGTTGCCATGGTGTTTTGGGTGTTTCAAGGCCCTTTCCTCTGTGATAATCTGGTCCTATGTACCTCCTCAAAGAATAGCTTGACAATATATTCTGTATATCTATACTCATGTTTGTCTATAGACGTTTCATCGGACAGGCGCATTCGCGCCCCCTAGTTAACTTCCGGTTTAACAATGAGTCCAGGCAGTGACTTATGGGAAATGTAGTGAATGACAGTCCGGCTGACATGGAGAGTGGCCTCTTGTGTCTTTGAGAGGGCACTGCAGCTGATGACTGTGACATAGACCCCCTCTAAGTGTGGATTCCAGACGCCCTTAACCTAATGGTCCAGGAGGGTGGTGGAGTGGAGGCGGAAGCGGGGGAGGGTTGCCGGGCCAGGCCCATGAAGGGGAACAGGACCTGTGGCGTGAAGCAGAGGCGGTGTAGAGGGGCAGGCTGGTCAGGCGGCCAGGGAGGTGCAGGAAGGTCAGGCGGCCAGGAAGGTCAGGCTGGTCAGGCGGCCAGGGAGGTGGAGGCAGCCAGGCGGCCAGGGAGCCACAGGCTGGTCAGGAGGCCAGGGCGTGGCAGGCATGGATCTCAGGAAGATCATAGGTGTCCATCTTGGACGAGGTAAGGAACTCAGATAAGCCAAACGGGACCGGCTCGGAGAACACAGGAAGACCAGACGGGAACGGCTCGAAGACCTCTGGAAGGCCAGACAGGACCAGCTCAAAGCCCTCTGGAAGGCCGGCGGGGACCGGCTCGAAGACCACTGCAAGGCTGGACAGGACTGGCTCGAAGATCTCTGGAAGAGCGGACAGGACTGGCCCGAAGTCCTCTGGAAGGGCAAAAATGAACAAAAATAGTACGACCATTGCTTCTAAAAGCAGTTTGACAATGGTGTCAGAACTGTAGTGTTGTATTTTCTGTTGTTTTCAAGATTTAAGTCCCTTGACACATTTTGTTTTATTTAGAAACCTTATTTGGTTCTTGCTCTTTCTTTGTGCAGGTCTTTTTTGCGATGTTTCCTGAACGCAGCCAGAGTGGCAGGCCACGTTCTTCTCTGTAGCTCCACGTATGGATTACGGCAAATTGAGGAAGAGGAATACTCTCGATGAGCTTTACATCACACTACATATAGTTACTCACTCCTTACTCCTGCACAATGATTGTTTACGGTGAGGGATAAGTGCTTAGACATGCAGCCTTAACAGCGTCTTTGGTTTTTATGTTTTGGACGGAATACTGTAACTGCTAATCTTGTAACTTTAAATGTTGTGTGTAGCAAGCAAAAAAATCCAGTGCTCTTCATATGAACAAAACATTTGCCATAAAGTTGTCTTTCATCACTTTCTGCCAGTTTAACTGGTTTTGTGGCTGGTTTTCTTCAACAACCTATCTGTTGTCTTTATCCATCAAAATGTAATTCACAAAACCGACACAGTAAAAAACCAGCCAACCAAACAAACAAACAGGAGGCAGTACTGTTAAGGAATGTTATGAAAACAGTCTGTCGGATTATACTTTTCAAAGATTCTTCCTGGGTGACCTACCTTTCTGATTAGGTTATTATAGAAATGTGTTTTTTTGTGGGATTAGACACACTTTTTGTGTAACACGTATGTCTTAAGGGTTTAGCGATGGTGAAAATGGAATGTCTGGAAATGAAATTTGTGGGACAGGATTTAGATCACACACATCAATATGAATTTTATTATGAAACAACTAAATCGACTGACTTGACTGACTATTGTGCAGAATGTGACAGACAGTCCCCAAAACGTTCTTGTTCTCACTTAAGAAACTGTACTGTATTTGACAAATAAATGTGTCCTAATATTTTAATTAACACAGTCACAATGAAGTATGTCTCCAAATAGTACAAGAACTTTAAGATGTTGAATAAAATCATTAATCGAAACACAATTTAAGAAAAAAACCTGAATGTCGAGGTGGGGGTACAGAATCATGACAGCAAAGCACACACCATGCGATTGCTCGGCCGTTACGTCATTCAGCTGTCGACCAATCAGCGCCAGAGTGAAAGCTGAAGATACTCTGAAAGTCAGAGCAGAAAGTCAGAAGTCATTCAGAAAAGTGTCTACACACAACTGCAATAATGAGGGAGATCGTGCACATTCAAGCCGGACAATGCGGAAATCAGATTGGTTCAAAGGTAATGTCTATTTCTTTATATTGTCACTCTTGCAAAGAAACTGTTTACTCGTTTGTGCGTTTTACTCCTTATATGGTGTAAAAGCGGCAGTGGTTTATATCTGGCTTTATGTAAAATTTAAAAGTGTTTTATGAAGGTGTCGATTATAGCGCATATAAAGCGACGACCCGTTACATGTGCCCTTCAATAAAATGCGCATCAGTGCGTCTGTCGGGTGTGGTGAGATGCGCCTACTGTGCGCGACTATTCAAAGAATCTCAAACACTCGTGATTTATCACATATTGCGTTTCGTGGCAAAAATAAAAAACTTTTAAATGAAACAAATGTTCTTTTTTTGTGGTGTAATGTGTGTTTTGTGGCTGACAAATCTAGTTCTGGGAAGTCATCAGCGACGAGCATGGCATTGATCCAGCCGGCAACTATGTAGGTGACTCAACCCTGCAGCTTGACAGAATAAATGTATACTACAACGAGGCATCCTGTGAGTATTTGTTCTCAAACTCACATTGACCTTATGTTGTCAGCCCAATGGAATTTCGTGGGAGGCTCTGACTTTCCTGTCGTTTATTAAATGATGGTCTGTTGTAGTACTGAAATTGCTTTTTTATGTGTTTAGCACAGAAATATGTTCCCAGAGCAGTGCTTGTGGACTTGGAGCCAGGAACTATGGACAGTGTTCGATCCGGGGCATTCGGACAGCTTTTTCGCCCTGACAACTATATTTTTGGTAATGATTGTCACAGCAAACTTTAGGATTTGCGTCACAATTGAATTCCACTATCTCCCAACATTGTTTCACAATTCTGATATAGTTTTTATGAAAAATACATTTTTGTCTTAACATGTATCCTATGTTCGAAGTCAAATCGCTTTCACGCAGAATATTGACTGCAGTATGAATGTTATTAGAAATATACAAATACTCATGTCTGTGACATTTAAGACTTTCTTTACATTATCATGACAATTCAGCAATCCCACTTGTTTCAATAGAAAAGCAAATACAGGTAAAAATCCTAATGTCCTAATATGTACAGTAAGTACAAAATATACATTTTATATGTGTTGTAACGGCATTCATTTATGCTGATTATTAAAAATACCCGTAGTGAAAACTTTTATTACATTTTAAACCATTGCCATGGAAACAATGTGACAATTTAAAATACAAATAAAAATAATGGTGCTAAAATATATTTTATTATATGACACAGGCAGTCACCCACAGTGAATGTATCATGTATCTTTGTGTCTCAGACATGTATTTCATAAAGTTTACATTTACCAGACTCTATATGTGCTAAATGCTAAAATTTCATTTTAACATCAGGAAATAAATAACATTCACAAATACTGTATATACACCGCAGTTCATCTTTTCTTGACATTCCACAGACATAAGTGGAATTCTGTCATTGGATGCATCCCATGAATCTTCTTCTCAAGAATGTTCTTCATATAGGGTCCTGTGTTCCTCCTCTCAGGCCATGATGAATGGTTGACAGTTGGCACATGGCTCTCCATGCCCAATGACTAGTGGATTATGTTTCATTTTCATTGCAAACCAATCGTCTCCCATTGTTTTTGCTGCTTTTACAGGACAGACAGGTGCGGGCAACAACTGGGCGAAGGGCCACTATACGGAGGGAGCCGAACTGGTGGATTCAGTCCTGGATGTGGTTAGGAAAGAGTGTGAACATTGCGACTGCCTTCAGGGCTTCCAGCTCACACATTCCTTGGGCGGCGGAACCGGATCCGGGATGGGGACACTTATGATCAGTAAGATCCGCGAGGAGTATCCTGACCGCATCATGAACACCTTCAGCATCATGCCTTCACCTAAAGTGTCTGACACAGTGGTGGAACCCTACAACGCCACTCTCTCTGTACATCAGCTGGTGGAAAACACAGACGAAACCTACTGTATCGACAACGAGGCGCTTTACGACATCTGCTTCCGCACGCTCAAGCTCACGACCCCCACGTACGGAGATCTCAATCATTTGGTGTCGGCCACCATGAGCGGGGTCACCACGTCGCTGAGGTTTCCCGGGCAGCTTAACGCTGACCTGCGCAAGCTGGCGGTCAACATGGTCCCTTTCCCCCGTCTTCATTTCTTCATGCCGGGTTTTGCGCCATTGACCGCAAGAGGAAGTCAGCAGTATCGTGCCCTCACGGTGCCTGAACTCACACAGCAGATGTTCGATGCCAAAAACATGATGGCGGCCTGCGACCCAAGCCATGGGCGTTACCTCACGGTTGCTACGGTCTTCCGTGGCCCCATGTCCATGAAGGAGGTGGATGAGCAGATGCTGGCTATTCAGAACAAGAACAGCAGCTATTTTGTCGAGTGGATCCCCAATAACGTTAAAGTCGCAGTGTGTGACATTCCACCCAGGGGGCTCAAGATGGCCTCCACTTTCATCGGCAACAGCACCGCCATCCAAGAGCTTTTCAAACGTATTTCCGAGCAGTTCTCTGCCATGTTTAGACGCAAGGCCTTCCTGCATTGGTTTACAGGAGAAGGTATGGATGAGATGGAGTTCAGTGAAGCCGAGAGTAACATGAATGATCTGGTTTCAGAATATCAGCAGTACCAGGAGGCTACGGCTGATGGCGAAGAGGCGTTCGAAGATGATGAAGAAGAGCTGAATGAGTGATCCGCAGGCAAAAATATTTGGTCATTTTCTGATGTGCTTTCAAGCTGTGATTTTTTTATGTTGATGATTCTTGTAAACCAAAAGTGTATGCAATAAAAACATTTTGAGAACCCTCTCAGTGAATGTATTTAAGACATATTACATAAATGATTTATCAGTGGTGATCACTAATAAAAAAAGCCACTGTTTTTAGGAACAGTACTATTGCTCATATCTGTCCAGTACTTCATTTATTTCAGTACATATCATGTAAAATGATCCCTTTAAAAAGTGATAGCACTTCTGTGTTCAGTACAGAGTTTTGTCTTTAGTTTTATCAATATTAAAAATTAGCTTTTAATTTTAGCTTTTTATGTTTTTGGTTACATTTTAGCATTTTTGTTTGATGCTTTTGTCATTTTATAATGTTTCATGTTGCTCCACAAGATACATTTTTATTTTTGTTTATTATTATTATCGTTTTAGTGCATTAAACTTATTTCACTTTATGTCGAAGGCAAAATTAAAAAATTTCACCTAGTTTAAGTTTTTTCAATAATATTTAGGCCAATATATTTTTTTAATTCAATAAACATGATCATTTTGATTACAGTTTTAAAACAATCTTGGTAAAGTATTGCAGAGTATGCAGTAACCTATACTTACAGATACATAAATTAAATAACACAGAAAAGCATATAGTTAAATATAAATAACATTTATACGTCAGTGGTCCGGTTCAGAGAAATATGCCTTTTTGCCTTCAAGTTTAACAAAAAAATCAAAGAGAATGAGGTTTAAAGGCAGCTGAACAACACATGCATTATTCATCTGCTTACATCTCCAGCTCTTCCGACCTCTGTTATTCTCAACAGCTGCTGATCAAGCCATTCTACACTTCGCACCATGTAACTAACAATAGAGGAAGTCTAGTCTCGACAAAACTATTTAAAGCCACTGTATTAACAAACACAAAAGGGCTTCAACTGGATAGCGAACATTAGACAAAGTTCTGTCATTGGCAGAGTAACCTAAAGTAAAAAGGGTTGCATTTTGTGTTTTACAAGACCCAATGAGAATGTTTGTGCATAACACTATATATTTTTTGAAAATTTCATTGAACTGAAGAGTTAACTTTGATGATCAAATTAATCGGTCCTGCGTGCAAACATATACAAATAAAAGTAACTAAAGGAATGAAAAAGCAAAAAGCATGCTTCCCCAAGGTGGGATATGGGGAGACCGGAAAGGTCTATGTAACATTTTTTTAATTTCTGTCCATCTTTTTTAAAGCCAGTGTTTATGTGAGTGTGTGCGTGTGTGTGTGCGTGCACGTCATCACTATGCTACGCCACTGCCGCAAGACCGTCTGATTTGACGAAAGTCAGAGAAGCGGTCACCAAACTAATAAACCTCAGCTTGCTTGAATATGAAAAGCAACTAAAAGAAGTTCCTAGAAGTATGAAGGGGAGCATCAAAGCCGACCTGTTGCTCCTAGAGCAAACCCGAAACGAGGAGTCGGAGGGATGTCAGGAGAGGATTAGAAAAGGCACGTTTGAGTTGGATGGCTGGCTTAAATCTTGGGTGACAAAAGGCTCAGCAAGTTCATGAAACCTTCGTATAAGGTATCTGAAGATCACTGTGTAAATAGAAAAATTCACTGCTAGATGAGACACGACCTTAGAAAACTCTTGGGTTCATGCAGTTCAACAAAAGGACATATCTACATGAAGGCAAGTGATGATGAGCAGATATTTCAAAATAAAACAGAAGAAAACATGGAGGCATTGGAAACAGCCCTCAAGGATATGACAGCAGATGTCTCCAAGCATCTGGATGACATATGGGCCAAATATTATAAGGTCCCTAAGATGAAATGATCTCCACAGATCTTGAACAAGACATCAGTAAATACTTAAACACGAAAAAGACCAAAGATCCGGTCAGTGAAACTCAGCCGGACCTGAAAAAAGACAGACATCTGCTATCCATCATCAAGATAGATAAGATACCTAAGAAGCGAATGAAGTTAGAATTCTTGAGAAGTTAGTTGTAGCACAACTACCATCTCATTTAGAGAAAAATAATCTTTATGAGCCGTTTCAATCTGGTTTCCGCCCCTCTCAAAGCACTGAGAAAGTGCTTCTCAAAGTGGCTAATGACCTCCTCCTGATTTCTTACTCATGTACTTGATTTAAGTGCAGCATTTGATACTGTTTTCCACTTTGTATTTCTTAATCGACTATCTGAAATAGGGATAACTGGTGTTGCTCTTGAGAGTCTAACGTAATATCTATCGGATAGGCCGAGTTTTGTAAGGATTGATATGTATAGAAATCATACTGCTACTGTCACTCTGGGTGTACCACAGGGTTCGGTTCTTGGTCCACTCTTATTTCTCATCTATGTGCTTCCATTAGGTAAATTATCAGACTTCAGGTTTTAATTTTTATAGTTATGAAGATATTCATCATTCATTGATACTCAAGATATTCATAAATTTCATAGATACTCAAGTAACTTTACAGTTAAACCTAACACTGTTAGCCCTCCCCTCTCTATTGTCTCCTGTCTTCGAGAACTTAATACCTGGATATCTGATACGTTTTTGCAATTAAATGCTGATAAAACTGAAATCATGATGGACTTTTTCATTGATATTGATGGTGTCCAGCTTGAGCCCTCGAAAACCGTGCAGAATTTGGAAGTAATGTTTGACCCAATTTTAAATTTTGATTCATATGTAAATCAGATTATAAAAGCATGTTTCTTTCAACTGAGTAATATTGCCCGTAAGCGTCCCTCACTCAGACATCATGATGCTGAAACTATAGTCCACACTTTTATTAACTCCAGACTGGATTACTGAAACTCATTGTACGGTTTACTTGACAAAGTTATTGATAGTCTTCAAACCGTACATAACTCTGCTCCTCGAGCACTTACATTTAACAAAAAATGTCACGTATCACTCCCATCCTTCATCGACTTCACTGGCTTCCAGTGGCAAATCGCATTCAATTTAAATTATTAATCTTAGAATATAAGGGCTGTATGGCCTTCCACATCAGTACCTTACCGAGTCATTTAAACCATATGCTCATGCCAGGACCTTCAGTTCTAGCAATGACAATTTGCTTGTTGTGCCTAGGTACAAGCTCTCAACAGTGGGCGATAGGGCGTTATGTATTTTAGGCCTGCAACTATGGAATAGGCTGCCCCATAATCTTGGTGCTGTCCCTACTCTCCACACCTTCAAGTCTCAATTTAAAACTCATTTATTCACTACTTTTTCTAACTAACACTTTTACATTGTCAGAACTTCTCACCTATAGGATAACTGACCATTTTTATGTAATTGTATGTCTTTATCTATTCATGTTATCCATTGTCTGTCAATTATTTGTTGATATTGATCTTGACCCCGTTTGAATGAATGTAACTGTTTTTTGTGATCTGTCGTCGTCAATGTTCTGTAGATATGACAACATTTTTGACTGTATGAATGTTCCTTTTTTGTAGCACCATTGGGTTCATAGGGTTCATAGTCGGTATATAAAAAATAAAACCTATTATTATTATTAATAACATCAAGCAAGTGATAAGGTACGTTGATCTTGTATTTTAGGAATAGTTGTTTACAATTCAAGTGTTAGTGCGCAAAAATATTCAGACTGCGGATGAGGTGCAGACAAACAGCTGCAGGAGAGGATTAAAAAGTTTCTGGTCAAGACTGAGAAGGAAAGAAAAAATGAGGGAGAAGTTCAGGAGAAGGAAAGTGGATGAAGATCTTCAGGTAGTTTCTTCCTATGCACTGCTACACCCGCTGAACTGTCGGATAGGGTCACGTCCAAACCTTCTTTAAAATCATGCATATATGAAGAACTATGCACACTTTAAGTAATAAATGTATCTATTGTAAATAGCACAACTACAGACACATGTCGTGTTATTTGAATATCATGTGTGGGACATGTTGTGTATTTATAATAATAAGTTTATAACATTTATTAACAACTATTTTAAAAGAAATAGAGAAATTGTTTTACACAGAACAACACCTTTAATTCAAATATTACGATATAAGAAAAATAAATAACCAGAAACAAAAATATTTGGATTCCCTTTTATTTTTTAAAATGTTATGTACAAGTGCAACTGATTTCTTTTTTTATTAATGTACATTCAATATAGAAAGTTTATGTACGTCATATTTCATTTAACATTTCATAATTGCACTAGTCTTTCACATACATTGGTAATCAGAGTCAGTTCAATTTGTCCATTTTGATGCTCATCTTCGGTTGGTCTGTATTCAACTAGGAATAAATAGTCTAGTGCTTTCTGGGAAGGTAAGGAAAATGATCATTCCGGAGTGCTGGGGGGCATTATATTGGGGTCTTACAGACAGAAGACAGATATGAGAGATAAGGAAAACATGGTCAGATTGCATCCAGTGCGGTACTCACATGTGCACGTGTATTCATATAACAAATAATCACAGGTTCCTTATCTGTTCATAAGCACACTTTGAGTACTTCAGAATAAATGACAAACACAAAACTGGGGAATTATGATTGTGTGGGGGGCTGCGATTTATTCACAGGATGAAGACAAACAGAAGCTGGTCATGAATGTGAGGTACAGGCAGTCGAGGGAAAGAGACCATGTATCAGAGCCAACATGACAGTCATTCAGTGTCTCAAAAGAAAAACAGAAAAGCATAAAATATCTCCATACAAAAGTAAACTATTTTACTCTCCTTGGAAAGAAATCAAGTTTGAGGCAACTGAAAATAAAAAGAATTTAGGGAGGAAGGGTTGAGTATTAAAATGAAGGAATCACTAAAGACCACGAGTGCTGTGTTGAGGGTGCTGGACATTTTCTTAGTTTGGTGGCAGCATATTGAGGAAACGTTTATCCTTCTCCTCTATTTCCTTTCCATCTTTTAGTTCATCTTCTCTTCTTTTTCGGGGATGCCACCACTCCAAAGAAGCAGGTTCATCTGTGTCTGGGTTAGTCTGATGTTTTATTTGTCCGATTCATCCCAGGTCTCCGATGTCATTGTCTACGGGTGGTGGGACACTTGGCATTACCGTGGAGCCGCTGCCTGCAGTTAGATAACCTGCCACGCCTGGACCTGAACACATTCAACACATTCAATTTTTTATCAAACTTAACAAATTGTTTTCAATATTTACATTTCATCTTGCAGTCTGTTCTTGTGTTATTGTGATGGTAATGATGACTAGAATAAACACATGCATCTAAATGTACTATGAGGTGGACTGACAGATGACGTCTTGATAATGAAGTATCCTACAAAGTATTCACTGCATTCTCTACATCATGTCAGGGGAATGAGATGCCAAAAGAAATGGGAAATGAGAAACATGGAAGAAAAAGAGGGAGGAAGGAGGAGTGTCACCTGCTTCAAAGTAATAAAGATCGGAGTGGGAAAGGCCACATGAGTCCACTAAAGCCCACTCCGCAACGGACTGCTGCCAGCCAGAAGGGAGGGAGTGGACACACCTGAAGAGTGAGAAGAGAGGACGGCAACAGTGCAGGAGAGAGGAAGCGAGCACAAGTCAGAACCAGAAAGCATTAAAATGCAGTTAAAGGGACAGTCCACCCAAAAGTGAAAGTTCTGTCCTCATTTACTCACCGTGGAGTTGTATCTTGAACACAAACAAATATTTTAAAGAATGTGGAAACCAAACAGTTCTGGGGCACTATAGACTACCAGTGTCCTTTTTCCTACGATGGTAGTCAATGGATGCCAAGAACTGTTTGGTTACAAGCATTCTTCCAAATATCTTTCTCTGCGTTCTTCAAAAATGAAGAAATGAATACAGATTTGGAATAACATGAGGGCGAGTAAATGAAGACAGAATCTTCATTTTCGGGTGAAACTGTCCCTTTAAGAAAGCCCTTATGCCAGAAGATTCCAGTCCGGCTTCTGGGGAACTCCAGTTCCACATAAAGAGAGGCAAGTTCAAAGTAAGAAAAGCAAGAGCATGAAAGAGCAGTCGATATCTCTCTTACCCGTCAGGTAGCCTGCAGTTTGGGAGTCGGAGATGAAGAGGTCGTGTTTCTGGTCTTTGAAGGCACTCCACACGGTGGAACGAGAGAGGATTTCATTTACCTGCAAGAAAACAACCACAACATCAATCCTTAGGCCATGTGATGTATATGTTATCTATAACAGTGAACGGACCATTGATTTCACCTCTAATGTGTCTGTTATGCTGACGAATGAGATTTTGTTACCTGTTCTCCATACTGTAGACTGCGGGTCATGGATTTAAGGGCTTTGACGATCTGAGCTTTGGTTGCTGAGGGGTTTTCAAGAGTCTCCAAACCTATTCCCTCCAACAGTTTCAACAGGTACGGCACCAGGTCTACTCTGAGAGCCTGCACAAACACACACATTTCTTTTGTATAATAAGATTGTATTTATTAAAAAAATAAAACAGTGATTAATAACTTCTATGGCACTGTAAATACATGTATGCATTTTGCAGACGCTTTTATCCAAAGCGACTTACATTGCATTATCCTATACATTTGTTCCGTATGTGCAATCCCATGCTCCTACCACTGAGCTACAGGAGAGCGTAAATAATATCATTTACTCACCTTTGAGTTGTTCCAAATGTCTATACATTTCTTTGTTCTGATAAACACAGAGAAAGATATTTGGAATAATGCTTATAACCAAACAGATCTCAACAACCATTGACAACCATAGTAGGAAAAATCACTTTATCATTTTTTGTTATCTTGAACAGAAAAGAAGATATTTTGAAGAATCTAGGACAGCAAATAATTCTGAGGGATTTTTGACTACCATTGTATTTTTCCTATTATGGGAGTCAATTGGTGTTGAGATCTGTTTGGTTACAATCATTATTCCAAATATATTTATCCGTGTTCATCAGAACAAAGAAATGTATACACATGTGGAACAGCTCAAAGGTAAATGATGAGTAAATGATTTTGAGATGATCATTTTTGGGTGAATTATCCCTTTAAGTGCAAAATATCTCCGTGCAATATCTCATATTTTATGTAAACACAAATTATAATTTTTTATGGTTATAAAAATGTACATTACACAATTGTAATATACAGTATGTACTAGTAGGCACACTTGCAAATAACTAAACTGCACCTTTGTATATTATTTATATTTTTTATCCTTTAAGTTTCATATTCATTTTTTTCAATTTCCTGTTTATACAGTGTGTCTAAAAAATAGAGCTCCTGTAACCAGAACAAATTCCTTATACATAGAGCTGATTCTTATTTGTTCGTATTCATTTTCAGCTTAAACGTTGCATGTGTTTACCTGTGCGACCAGTTCAGTCTGCTCTCGCTGGAACATACGGTTAAGAGCCTCACAGGCCAGTCCTGCCATATCAGCTCTCATCTTCATCCCGGTGATCAACGGACCAATGACATCTAAAGCAGCCATGGACCGCACGCACAACTTAGGGATGAAAAAAAAAAACATTATATCTTGTAGATGATAAAATGGTCCACAAAGTTGGAAAAATATCATTACAGTTAGTGTGTGATGTACCTCATTGTCGGAGAGTATGTGTATGAGTTTGATGGCACTTTTGGGCACAGCGTTGTTTTTGTGGTTGAGCGCCGATATGACACGTGGAAGATGCCCGAGAGGAGGGACTTGGTCAGCCAGCTGGGTCTGAGTACCAAAGAGGCACACCGCTGCCGTGGTAACCGTCTCCAGCGCCTCACCCTGAGATTATAAAGAGGGAAAAGTACACAGCTATTTATGAATACAAATTTGATCAAAGTATGTCTTCTGTAGTAGGAACCAATCTGTAGTTGATTCCAATGGCAATATTGTTGATACTAATGATATAAATGTCAAGTAAATAATAATAAAACTAACTGAAGCACTGAAGATGCTGCAAATTATGTTTGCAAAAATGTTTTTAAATATAAGTATGAACTTGGTAGAGAAGTGCAGATGTCCATGGTGAACACACTCACATTTGGATTGTTTTTCTCCAGAAGTACGGTGAGAGTCTCTAGTAATGACACCAGGAACTCTCTGGGTTTGCGCAGCACCCATCCTGGCTGAGCGATGTAGATCCGTAGAAACACTCCACCAACCTCCAGCTCGCCCTGACCTGCTCCATACGGCACTGAGAAGTCTTCAGGCAACTATGAGCCATACAAACAGAAATATATGACAATACAGCACCTGACCATGTATACATCAAAACAATAGACCATTCTGAATCTCACCTTCCAGTTTACATCAGGATTATCCTTCTGCAGCTTGAAATGCCTGTGAGAAGAAGATGAACGAGTTAATAAGAGCTTTATGAGAGAAACTTAATGGAGTCGAGTTTCAAAGAGTCTCACTCAAGCATCATTTCTCTGACAGTCGTGGAGACGGTTTCTCTCGAGCTGTCGTTCCAGATGAGTTCGGGATTCTCGTGTGTTCCTTCAAAGATGTGCACAGCGGCCTCTGGGTTATCCCGCATGGCGTCCATGAAAACAGCTGGCAGGAACCGCATCAGGGTCAAACGGACCTGTTTGGGGGAAGAAATGCGTTATTATAAAACTCAAATGATCATGACATTGGAAGAGTGGTGGATGAAATGTACCTTTGGTCCCACTAGCTTGTCTGAAGTCATTTTGGAGAAAAGCTCTGCCGTCTGGGTTCGCACCTGAGGATGGGTGGAGTTACAGAATAGATCCAACAGGTAGATCAATGCACCTGGAAGAGAAAAATTAAATATAATACAATGGCTCACTCCACCCCTTTGGACCTTAAGAATTGGTCCTTAAATGCAAACTTTAATTACTACGGTATGTAACCCTTACCAGGAGTAAACCATCTTACACCGTGAACACACTCACCTTTGTTCATGGCCTCTGTAACAATCTTAGTATTGGATGTCAGTGCATAAAGTGTCTCCAGCACCAGCTGTCTGCCTGTATACAGATGACACAGTTAGCAAAGAGGGAACAAAAATCTGAGACATTCACAGTTTATCTCAATACTGTATCTACACAGCGCAAAATAATGTTAGGGTATATTTACAGCTAGGCATCTCTTTATTGTGGGTGTGATGTAAAGTGGAAGTCTTACTGGATGGTAAAGAGTGTAGCAGCACCAGCAGATTGGGCAGAACCAGAGATTCAGCGATGTTGATAACACAGTCCTGATTTGATGTGACAGTATTCACAACCTACAGCCAAACAATGTAATGGTAATAGTTATCACCGTTATTAATAGAAATATGTAAGCAATACAACATTGTAGTCAATTAATTTGGAATAATCTACCTGTTGATATTAGATCTGTTACATAATTAAAGAAGTTTAAACAAATTCTGTCATCACATTATGTATTGGTTTGTACATGTTTTTATTGAATCTGTCACTGTCATATTTTTTGACGTTTATTTACAAGCGAATCCATCAGTTGGTATTCTGGGTTAAATGTTTATATAGCTATCAAGTTATTTTGTAGTGTTTCCTCTTCTTTATGTAAATCTTTGTTGTGTCTGTGTATTGTTTACTGTGTAATCATCTCGATTTAAAATAAATGTACCCCTTAAACTCATATTTGATCTTCTGGATGACATTTCAACGCTTTTGTGTTTATGCTTTAAAATATTAATGTAAATACATCTAAGTCTACACCCTCCATTTATCTAGTATATACAGAACTATGAATATATTTGCTATAGTCGCTATCCTCCCTAAACCTCCAATGTCCACATGAATTTTTCAGGGAATTGAAAAAACACTTTTAAAATGATTAAATACTGTGTTGTTAAAGTTGACAATCACTTTGAAAAATATCTTATTGGTTAGATATTTCCAAAACCCAGTGACACACATAAAGGGTGACTAATAATAGTGATTTATTGCTAAATCAAAAATCGCAAACTATGGCGATACAACATCTCATCTCATACTACCTAATTCACTCAGTGAACTGTGTGACGTGATTGGTTGTGACATGATTGTGATTTACAAAAATGTAGTTTTAGGGAAAAAATACTTAACAATGGTTCTAAATGGTTTTTGCCACGGGGGATTTGGATAAAGAAATCTTTACACTAATGTATCAAGTGTATAAAGTAGCAAAGATTCAGAATAAATGGCTTAAAGTGAATGGGTTATGTGAAGGAATGTACCTCTAAAGCAAGTTGCTGAACTTTGCCGGCTCCATGAACTCTCAGCAGGGAGAAAAGCAGCTTAAAATGACCAATGCACTCCGTCTCAGAGCCTGTTACACAAAAACACAACACCTCAGTTATCACTCTTTATTAGGAAGCTAGCGCACCTGGCTAGTGTTGTGTCTATAATTATAAAAAATGTATCTCCTCAACAAAACAAAAAATGTAGAGCTGCTCGTTGGTCGTTTATACTCATTGACAAGAGTATAAATTAAACAGTCAACCTTGAGGTTTCTTTTAAACATTGTTTTCTAATGCACTGTTCACTCAGATATTCCCCTGTCACTGAGGAGTTGTGTCACATGACAAAGAAAGCTGATCCTTTATAATTAAAATATATTTTGATTGTGTAGTAAGAACTTTTTTGTTTTCTTAAAAAAAGTCCCAAAATGCCCAAATTTAAAAAAACACACACATGGCATAATGTAAATGGGCAATTCCAGCGTTATGGAGGTGACATTTTGCTTTATGGACGTGACATAAAAATGCTCATAGAATGAAATTGTTACGATTATATTGAACCATCTGTTTATATTTTACTGAACCCATGAGTCTAAACATCAAAAAATGTCAGCCTATGAAAAAAATATATGTTTAAAAAAGGAAATAAACACGCGTTATGGATGTGACAAAAAAGGACGCGTTTTTGGGAGACGATAAACTTTGTAGGGTTTCTGTAAAATACAAAGCACAATCCTGAAGCATTAATACCCAATGAATGGAGAAGGGATGCCTCTTTATAGAATATAAAATAGTTCCTTTATATTCCTTTTCATGTGTCCATTTACGAGGAATGTGTAGCGTTATGGATGTGACAATCCTGAAAATAGCACTTACCTGACTAAAATAAAACAAATGCTTTTCAAATTTGAAGAGAGATCTCACATGGGTATTTGAAACACAAAATGTTAAAATCTTTGCTGTTACCATAGTAAAAACATACTTTTTTCGTGGTAAGGTTAACATTTTCACGGAATTGCCCAAATAAGTTAAGAATATGTGAATAACAGAATTTGGACCGAAATGTCAGATAGAACCTTATAATTATAAGGCGAATATTTATGTTTATGAAGTGAAAATGCACCTGGGTTATTTTTGATGACGTTTCGCAGCGCTTCGAGAGCCATCTCAGCCCAGCGTAGTCTCTGAGCGTGTTGCTGGGACTCTACTTTATTAGTCTGTGTCATGGCCAGCAAAGTGTGCAGGTACTGAGCCTGGGAGCCAACGTAATCCAACAGACTCGATGCGAATGCTTTTGGATACTGAAATAAAAAAAAACATTATTTTAAAGAAGTACTCTCTAAACGTATTGCAAAGCAAGCTTTAATAGGAGTGCAGGGACATATTTCACCTCCAGAGGAAACGTTGGCTGCTCGTTGTAAACTCGAACAAAGATCTCTCCCACGATCAGTTCCTTCCCATGTTCACTGAATAAGAACTCCGCTCCAAAATTCTCATCACACTCGCTCTACAGACAAAGACACCGAAAGCGGTATTTTGAATGATCTTTAGTGTGTTGATATTACTGTTCATACTAATAATGATGAATATTCTTCCTCTTACTCTCTTGATGTTGCTTTCTTGCTGTGCTTCCAAGAACTCCATTAGCTCCGCTCTAGTTCCATTGTTCCAGATCAAATATGGGTTCTCAGAGTTGCTGTTTAGCAACTTCAGAACCTGCAAACATGGTAGGAAAACATAAATCACACAGTATAGTTTGTACTTTTTACATTCAATACAACATCTGCTTTTCTCCCTCACATCAGCCGGCGTGTTGCTGCCCAGTTTCCGTGAGATGTATGGAGTCAACATGGCTGCCAGACTCTTCCTGATGGAGGGATTCTCTGGAGGGTGATTCGCTGCTCCTCCACCATTAGCTTCTCCGGCAGGCCCGTCCTCTGGGGTGACCGCTGAGGTGTAACCAGCGAGCCGCCCGAGGGCCACCAGGCTGAGCTTAGCCAGACTGTTGGCCACCTCCTGCTGGTTGGTCTCCTGGTTGGCCTGGACTCCGCTCTCTTCTAAAGTGTAGTCATAGTTGAAGAGGTTGACTAGTAGGTGCCACAGAACACCGGCGTGATACAAGTGCGTCTGGAGGAAGAAGTCTATGGCGAAGGAGCTCACGCACTGAACGGTCAGTGAAGCTAAACGTGGCAATCCCTGAAAAAAAGTGGAAATGGATATAAAACTCATTATATGAATGAAGGAGAGTTCACCAAGAGCATTTAAAGGGATTGTTCACCAAAAAATGAAAATTCTTCTTTTATTTATCATTTATTCACCCTCGTGTCATTCCAAACCTTTCTTCTGAAGAACACAAAACAAGATGATTTGAAGGAGGTTGGTAACCAAACAACGTTGACCCCCATTGACTTCCATTGTATAGACATAAAACCACCCAGACATTTCTCAAAACATCTACTTTTGTGTTCCACAGAAGAAAGAGTCATGAACAGGTTTTGAGCGACATGGGGTGAAAAAAATGACATGATTTTGGTTTTTGGGTGAACTATCCCTTTAAGAACATTGTAAAGGATAGAAAGAATTGGCTTCATAGGCCATGACACTTGATGAAAGTCAACACAGATGCGATGAAAACATGCACGTTCTTACCTTGCCATAGTAAAGAATGTGACAAATATCTCTGATAATATTCGGAAGCGCGACAATTTTCTCTCTGCATTCTTCAAACTGAGCAGCTACACTATAGCACCTGCAGATGTGCCCGCACACCTATAAAGTAACCAAAATACGCAAAGTCAGTAGTAAAACATGCATGTACCTGATATATATATTTTTTACATAACATAAACGTATTTAAATTAATTTAATACCGGTTGTTTTAAGATGGTTGTATTTGATACATAAATTGCATGTATAATCTAAATTGTACCTTTACTGCCATGTCTTCAGTTTTGCTAGAAGCCATAAGCATAGCCACACATCGAGACAAAGCCTCCATCAGTATCTGAGAAAGACATCAAAGCAAAATCACAATGATTATGAAACACAAAAGTTTTGTTCTGGTTAACAAATCTTTGCAGACAGGAAAAGGAATTCAAACCTCAATGCCATTTTCTCTCCGGAGCTCCTCTGCGTTGAGGGCGGAGCAGTTGACGGTATGGAAGGCCAGTTCGGTGGCTGCCGGTAACAATGGCGAGGTTTTGGAGAAGAGCTGCTCATCGCCTGTTTCCATGGTGATGGTCTTAATGAGCATGGGGTAACCAGCATACTTATAAGGTTCCAATTCTGAGGAAGGAAAAATGACACATTTACTTACATGTTTATTCAATAGTCCGTCATAGCAAGCGCTGAAACATTGATTCATTGTATTTATGGGTCTGATTGGTACCCTGTTTGTGTCTGTTGAAGAGGATGCTCTGGGCTTTGAGTATTAAGATGATGTTCTCAGGGTCAGGGCCGTCCACAATACGTGCCAATTTAGTGCACAGAAACTCGTATGCCTTATTCACCTTCTCGAACATGTCCTGAAAAAACACACATACAAGTCATTTAAGTTTTCCATCAGTCACAGCTGTTTATATGTGATAAGTGTTTTTTTTTTTTTACAAATGAAGAAGCTTTAATATACATACCCTGCCTTCTGGATTTTTGTCTGGATGGTATTTTTGGGCCAATCTAAAATATGCTTTCCTGATTTTACTCTCTTCATGCCTTAAAAAACAAAAACATGATATTGGGAAGAGCATTTTACAACACAAAGCTTTTTATCAAGTCCACACAGACCATTTATGAATAGTATTTATGGACATTTAGGGATGCTAATCTTACAATTTTGGACTGCTACTTATTTAAAAATGTGAAAATGTTAGTAAATCCTAACATGTCATGACGGACTTAAAGGGACAGTTCACTCAAAAAGAAAAATTCTGTCATCATTTACTCATCCTCAAGTGGTTCCAAACCTGTATAAATGTCTACGTTGTGATAAACACAGAGAAAGATATTTGGACGAATGCTTGTATCCAAACAGTTCTTGGCCACCATTGACTACCATAGTAGGAAAAATTACAATGGAAGTCTATAGTGCCCCAGAACTGTTTGCTCTCCCACATTCTTCAAGATATATTTTTTTGTTCAACAGAACAAAGAAATGTACAAAGCAATTATTCTACTATGGTAGTCAATGGTGGCCAAGAACTGTTTGCTCTCCTACATTCTTCAAAATATCTTCTGTTGTGTTCAACCGAAATTTATAAAGCATATTTTCCAAATACGGTAGTAATGGTGGCTGTTTGGTTTGGTTACAAGCATTCTTCCAAATATCTTTCTCTGTGTTCATCAGAACAACTCGAGGGAGAGTAAATGAAGACAGAATTTTTCTTTTTGAGTGAATTGTCCCTAAAAGGAAAAAAGACTAAAAGCTAGACTCACTGGCCCTGTCCTTTAGGGAGATTCAACACCTCATAAGCATCATCCACAGACATAGAGGGGGGCTTTTTCTCCACCTCTCTCTTCCATGCATCCAGAGTGTCCTTCAACAGCTTCACCTACAGGGGGCAGTATAAATACATGTACATACATCACACTGAAGGCTCTTGAACACTTCAAAGTGCGCTCTTATTGAACCACAAAACTTTAGGAATAGATTAATTTCAAAGTTCTCGGGATGTACGTACAGAGTCTCGAATGGGCCAGTTGGGGAAGCGGTTGGCGTCACACAGGTGTCTGAGGTAATAGATGTTGCAGAAGAGCTCATTGTCCAACTGAGGGAAGTTCACCACAGGGATGGGACAGTACTGATACAGAGCACGAGTGTTACTCTGCAGACGAGGACTGAAGTCTGCCAGGTGAGCTGCGATTTTCTCGATCATCATGCGTCTATAAACACACATAGCTTAGTGTAATTGCTAAAATTCATACAGTGGTAAAAATGGCACTTATTAGTCTTTAGTGTACATCTATGAACAAAAATAAACACTCAAGGCAAACACACATGTATACAGAACAGGAAGAGAGAAAAAAGGGCCATTTCACCTCATTTCACTGCTCCAGATGGCTTCGGGCGTGTCAAACTCTCCCAAGAAAATCTCTGAAAATCGCTCAGCCTCGTAGTTCTCCAAGTAACACACCATTGCTTCTGGCATGATCGTGCCTAACACACTTCTCTGAACAATGTCCTGACCTTTAGCCTGCGGTCGTCGAGAAAAGGGAACAAGTAGTTAAAAATACATTTTCAAAATTCAAATAGTATAGAGTGTTCAGAGCCAATTCACACCAAATCTGTACATTATGCACGAAAGGAAGGAATATAGTGTGAAAAGTCTTACCTCCTCTGATTTAAAGGCTTGTTTCAGGTGAGTGTATTTCAAGAAGCTGGAGGAAGAAAATAACACGCATGCATTAGATATTAATACAAAATAATGTAAATAAATGCCTCTGTCTGAATGGGGCTGTTACTTAGTTAGCAACGTTTATCTATTCCGTGTACATTTGCAAACTAGCTTTCATTAACAAATATTGTTTCCTCATGAACACAAGGGTACGGTACCGTGCGACAGGCAGAACATTGGAGCCGGTGTACATCATAATGAAGAAGAACACTCCCGTGAGGTAGAGCCGCTGTAGGTTAGGGTTATCCTGCGTCACCAGGTACAACAGATTGGCTACTTTCTCCACCAGGATAGGGTCAAAGGTCAAGAGGAGCTGAAAAAATAAACACGATGTTTAAAATGCTATTGTAGTCTACATTGGCCATATAACTCTTAAAAGAGACTACTTTTATAAGAACTTGAACCTGTACCTGAACAATGTGAGGCAGGCACGTGTTGTCACTTATAAGTCTCTTCACCTTTGGTAAAGGCCTGATAATTGCATTATCTTGGTCCCTAAACAAACAAATACATCAGACGCACATGTAACCATCTAATTCAATGCAAACGGGCACAATGTGAAGACTGAATATGTGTGTTAGAATGAACCTGCTGGGAAAGTAGGAGCACATTGTGATAAGCATGTTAAGGATGAGAGTGGCCAGGTCAGTCTCGTTCATCACGGCCTGCCCGCTGGCCAACAGACACCACTTCAGCTGAGGGATGGCCTGCAGGGGACGCCAACCGTCCATTCCCTGAGCCCAGCAGCGCGTCTTGGCCGTCAGAGTACCCGAGTTCCAGAATTCTTGCATCTGTTGGACAAACCAGTGGTGTTACAGCATCTACTTGACATTTTTCTATAACCTCATGGAAAATTTTACACAAAACTTGAATATTAGACATTTTCAAGATATTTGCACTGAAGATACAAAACTACATATCAGAAATATACGTCTGAACATTGAATACTGTTGAAAATGAAGATTAATGTGCAAAAGAAAGTACCAATAGACAATATCTTAACACCTTCATGTCTTAAGAGTAAGGGAATAGGTAATGTTTCATTATGTAACTTTATTATCTATATCAGTGGTACTTGAAGAGACCCCTGGTGGAACGTGACACGACAGGATATTAAAAACTCAGACGAAAAATTCTCACTATTAACTACTTGTTAATAGCATGCCTATTATTGGCATATTGGCTGTTTATTAGTGATTATAAAGCACATATTATGCATGACCATAATCTACATCCCTAATCCTACCAATACCTTAACCTAACAACTATCTTAATAACTATTATTAAGCAACAAATTAAGAGTTTATTGGAGAAAAAGTCGTAGTTAATGGTTTATTAATAGCGAGAATTGCCCCCTATACTGAAGTGTTACAAAAACTCCATATATTCATTTTGTGTTTTAAATACAATTTCAAATGTGATACATGATCGATAAATACGGAATACATCTCATAAAGCCTATGTGCAATTTTAATATAGTTGTATGAATGATTTTTTATTTATCATTGGTCGATGACGTAATTCAGGCGCGTGACAGGCAGCTCCAACACAGAGAGTGAGCAGACAGATGCTATGAGTCTCGCTCTCTCTCTTTCCATGAGCTGCGTGTAAATTAAGCTTCTTATGTATTTCTGCAGTTGAACTGCTGTTTAAAGCTGTTGTTGTTTATGCTGTGAAGCGCTCGAGTTAAATCAATGAGGGGTGCGTTGCGATTTACTTTTGAAGTGCCGCTTTGACAAGGGCCGCTGCAGTAAAGTCTAATACAAATTAAACAAGACAGACTTACATAAAACCTATATATCTGTGTGTATAATAAACAGCTGTTCTCTGCAATGCTTATGCATATATTTATACTTATCTTCTGGGATATATGTCTGTCTATAATATAGGTTTGTAGTCGTCCTGCAAGTCCCCACAAAGTTAATAAATCCCCCATAAGTGAAATTTGCAGAGCCCGGTTTACAGTGCACTACAGAAAAGTGTTTTGTGTCCACAATTACTGCTGTCTTACTTGAAACAAAAAGGAAAAAACTGGGAGGACGAGGTGTATCTAAGTAAAGTAAGTAAAGAGTCACAGCTCTACTATTAATTTGAGTGTTCATTCATGTCATTTACTACAACAGACATTAGGTGGTACTTGGAACAACTCATATTATTATAGGTGATGCTTGATCTGAAAAGTTGAGAACCACTGATCTATCAAATCTAAATATTAATACAAATTATATTTCAATATTTATTATCAAAATAGCATTAGAAAAAAAGCTTTAATACAAGTTATTTAAAAAGTAGGATTAAATAAAGTTTTTTAATTGATGCAAAAAAAATGGTTTTCAATCATTTCAATTATTTTTCAATAAAGTAAATATACTAAAATATATAACGATTACAATCAATATTTGTACCAAGAATATCAAGATCAAATGTTATTTGTATAGACCAGTCCTGCTTTCATCCCATTTAAAAAAAAAGAAAAACAGCATTTGATGAATACTTGTTCTTTTGAAGATTTGCTCAAAGAACCTAGATTCATGGCATCATAACACAATTTTACTTGAACTAATCCCAAGAACAAAACCCTTCAGATATATCTGGTGTAAAACCACCTTACCTCCTCATAGCTGTAAGGTCCTCTCCGTTCTTTATCTGCGTTACCAAAGTACCATTCCTTTTCACTCTCTCTCTTCATGTCTGGCGCAGCCTCTAACACGTTACTCTGATCAAACAATCAAACAAACATGCAGACAGATGAAGATGTTATAATAAATGATAATATCCAGTCAATGAATCATAAATACAGGGACATGTGGACACACCTGTAGTGGTACGGTGGCTCTGTTGGTGTGAAGGTGCGCTAGGGTCAGCAGATCCACTAATATACGCACGCCGTTTGAGTCCAGGATTTCCTTCACATTTTTCTATCAGTCGAAAGCAAGCGGAACAAACATGAACATAACATGACTAAACAAAAGTTGGGGTCATCTGCGGCAGTTACTAACCTTGTTCAGAATGAGTTTGTTGAGGAACAGAATGAGTCTGTCTCTCTCGAGCTTATCTGTACACTGGAGATTTACAGGAACAGTAGATGAGAAAGACAGCGAACATCGGTATAAAAAGCTGGCAAATTTAAAGAAGGATCTCATTTTTATATTATGCAAGAAAAATACTGACCCGATCCAACATGCCTATGATATACTTGGTGTCTGTAAAAGGTCCGATCTCCTCACAGCACTTCCCATAGACTATAGAAAGAGCTTGCAGACACAAACACTTCATAGCTACTTTGGGTGTCAATAGAAACCGGTGGTACAGTTCATTAAAGAACTCATACCTACAAGCAGACATGTGGTGACATTATCAGAAAATTGTCTTATAAGCAAAACGTGTCTTTCACAACATTGGTAATATGGTATAAGGCAATATTAAGTCATGATTGTGTTCGTACGATCTCTTGATGGCACCAGACTCTTCATTTTCATCTTCCTCCAGCAGAAGACGCAGGTAATAATCTCCTATTCTAATCTCATCCGAAAGGCACTCGTATTTCACCTGAACACATTGTTAAACGTGATTAGATTCTGCATTTCATCCTTTAAGATGTAAAAAAACAACTTCATCAGTCTGAAATGAAATTGACAGAAATTCAATCTTCCAGCTGCTGTACAGCCGTTTCTAGGATCTTAAAGTCTCCAGGACGCTTTGTTTAGTTTCTGTATCAATTTCAAAGTCATGGAGACAGAACCAGACCTCAAACTCTTGGTGGTTCCAGGAGATGATAGTAGCGCTGCCCAGCTCGCGGTCCACGCTGAAGGAGCGCATCTCACCCTCCAGAGCGTCTCTCAGCTCCTCTCTGGTCTTTAGATTCCAGATGAGATTAGAGCGAGCATGATCGATCTGAAACCTTCAGACAAACAAACAGAGAGCGGGGGGAGACAGAGGAAACATTGAATAAAACAGTACTTTTACAAAACTGGTCAAGAACATGTCCAGGACATATTTCACAGTACACCACAAAATTATCTTCATTTTTTTTAAATATTATTAGTGCTATTTCCAATTATGTGCAAGTAATGATTATTATTACCATAATACAAAAATTATAATAAAGTTCAACTTCAAAGAAAAACATTGAGCAACAAGAATTTGTGGATTTTTTTTGTATTGTAATGATTATTATGGGAATGATCCTAAACATTTCTTAATGCATTTTTCTTTGTTTTTTGGGAACTTTGACCTACGGATGGGTTCTCAACCTTTTTGACACTAAGGCTCTACTGTATTCAAAAAGATTTAAAGGCCCCCCCTCCCAATCACAAAACCTTAACATTTCTACCTAACAAAATATTTAAGTGCTTAAAATGTAAAAAGATTTATTAATTATACAAAATGGCCAAATAATAAATGTCTTGATCATTTTGTGTCAAAATAAAATATCGGTCATCTTGAGGCCCCCTTGGAAGTCAGCCCCCCTGTTGAGAACCTCTGTTTTAGACCCAATGACTAAACTCAACTTACAAGAATAGCGTTTAATAATGTAAACGTGATTTACTTGTAATAAAAAAGCTCCCAGTTGGCCTCGATCTTGATCCTCTGGCGTCTCTTCCTCAGAATGACAGGTTTTTGGTTTGCATTCTACAAGCAATCAAAATACAGTATGAAGGAAGAGCCTTTCAGGTTCTCATCGAACATGCTCTGTACAATATAAACAATGTGAGTTTGTATGACAACTACAGTGATAATGTTATGATTTACTTGTGCGTTACATGGGAATGTAGGTATATTGTTATATGACCGGTTAAAATCCTGTTCCAAAAACAACAAATCACCAACACACACATAAACACACAACACGACACCATAAATAATATACCTGCCTACATGTTTTTTCTGGAAATAAATATGTATGCACAAACGCAAAATGTCTAGATGAGCAACAATGTGGAAATATGATACCAAATGACTGACAGTTAGAGGGGAGGGTCTGACAGAGGGAGAGGTCTCTGATTGGATAATACTACTCACCAGGTTATTCCTGTCCTGCTGCATTGATTGACAGCAGGGAACCACAATAAGGGCCGGTGGGAGGGGAATGGGTAGAGATAAGAGAGGTTATTGGTCCTGAGGTCAACCAATCACACATCTCATTTCAATAATTATGGCAAACACCAAAGTTATATTTTGTTAGTTTTTATGCATTTTGGTGGCAAGTAATTTAATTTGCGTGATTGGAGGCTCAAGAGCTAAGAAATCATTTATGACCCAAATTCTCAAAACCAAAGCTGTGCCTTTATCTGCAGCATATGCTATATATACAAAACAGAGTTTCAGTGCTGAATACTGATTGGTCGATACAGTGGTTCAGTCATGTATGAACTGATTACAAGGCTACAATTGAACAGCACACATGGAAGATTATATCATCATTATATCAAAGAAGACAATATATTTAGTGAAAGGATAGCAATATTTTTCCATAATGTTTAATAATTTACCTTTTAATAATCTCAATAATAATGTTTTCATGAAATTTCGGTATGTTTTACTATATAGTAGGTAAGTGTTTAATGAATGCAATTAAAGACTTTAAGGCCCTGCAACAATGTAAATATTCCTAACAATGTTATATAGATTATATATAAAGCAGCCAAGTATTTTCTACATTCTTGTTACTTAAAACAATGGTAAGCTGAAAATAATACTTTAAATATTCAATGCCAGTATATGCAAGATGTGCCAGAAAAGCTTTCTTTGACAGTTAGCCCAATTAAAGTTATTTAAAATGTGTGGATTCAATTGAATTTTGACGACTACAAACTTCAAACTAAAAACAATACATACAGACACAGTAAAAGGCACAACAATGGTCTGTGAATTTGAGTTGGCTGAAATGATTTGAGTCATTCAAGTCATGTGTAAGGGAACTAGAATTTAAGCAAGCCATGTCAAGAAAACACTTAGAAAAGAGCGTACACGTTGATTAATAAATAAAAAAGTCCCAACAAAAGAACCAGAAAATTAAGATGTTGTTGATACGAAACACCCATTCACCAAATAAGGAAACATAATATCACCTCCGTTACCAGACAGAAAAATCAGGAAGTCAAGATCAAACATTAAAAAACTGACAATAAAGAAAGAGTTTTAGACCAGTGTCATGCAGTGTTAATATGGCCAGTGCTTTCAAGACCTGCTCATGGACAAAACTGACAACCCAGCTTTAAAGAAGCATGAACAGCTGTGGAAACATTGTGCAGTACTGCACATCACCAACAGAGAGAGAGGAGAAAGCTGAAGAATCAAGATCAAGCCATTTAAAGTGGTTTACCTCTTTCTGAGCGATGCCCATTTTGTCTCTCCAATGCATGAACACTATATCTGCCTTATCTTTAGCGAACTTCTCCACCTCTTTTGCCGCTTTACCAGCTAGACGCTGCCACTCCGGCACTTTATTTCTTCCAAACTGGTCCTAAAAAATATTTTTGAAAAATTATAATAAGTTTCGAAAATATCTGAAAGACTTGACTACAACCCTGTTCGAGAGACAGAAAATCAGTCCTACCGTGGCAATTTTGACATTGTCACGTATGTGCATCCTGTCTACGTCCTTCTCCGGAACAGGGTCAGAGCTGTCCAAGTATGCTAATAGACCGGTGGGCTAAAAAAGAAAGATTTACACATCATAAAGACTTCGGTCTGTCCTCACAGGCTTAAATAACTGATATATTACAGTACTTATGTAAGTAAATTACCAGTATTCTCTTGAGCAAGTTTAAGGCGGTGGGGTTTTCCGCCGTCCACAAACCCACTAGATGACGACTCAACTGTCTGTATGACAAAATAGAAGCAAGATTAGTATTTGACTATAGGATAGATTTAAAGTCCCCGAGATCCGGAAGTTGCGATCGTTTTAACTTCCGTATTTTGAGGCATTTCCGAGTAAAATGGAACTTTGAATTTTTAGTGGGTGTGGCTGTCGTCTTTCTCTGCGATTTGATTGGATGTATAAAAACAGCCATGGATTTTGAGATGGAACAGGTAGCAGACTTGACAGTTGAAGGGGAGGAGTTAACGGAAGCTCCGACCAAGGCGATGGATAGTCGTCACAGGACAGAGAGCATTTCAGATTTTAACTAAAGGTTATGAGGTCACACGATTTTTATAAAGAGCATGACCCACATTGATACACTATTTACAATAAACGCTGCGAAATTTCATGAAAAAAATAGCAATTGTAATTTTTATTTCACTGGGACTTTAAACTAATGCCCTTGGACAATATTGAAAGGATGAGAGCGTGTTGTGTATGACCTGTTGGTGAGCATCCTCTGGTCAGAGCTGATGGTGAACATTGATGTGTGAAGGTGTCTGGGTAAAGTTCCTTCACTTAGAGCCAGCTCCTGCATCTTAGTGGCTATTTCCTTATCTCCCTCCTGAAAGAGGATATTGGTGGTCAAAACATGTGCTTTGAAACATCGCAACGCACCGTAGAAACAGGTCTCACCTCAATGATAGCCTTCATGATCAGACCTGCTCCTTTAACAATGGCCATGGAGGGATGCTGTAGAAAAACAAACAGCGTTAAATCTGTCTAGTCAAACAAAAAAAAGAAAAGAGACGTTATTCGTTTTCATATGTGACCCCTGACCTGGAAGAGCTTAAAGAGGGTCCGTCCATTAGACGCCACCATCTCCAGCAGCATGTCAAACTGTTGACTCTCAGTCGTCTCGCTGTAGGGGGCGCAGAGGGCAAATGTCAAGAAGTCCAGCAGTGAGCTGATCACTAAAGCTCCTGAGCCGTGATCCTAAAGAACAAGAGAGTAAAACCAGATGGAAAATGATTAATTTACCTTTTAATGCTTGTTTTATTTGAACATGCCGGGGCTCATTGAAGACATACCACATTACTGATGAACTTCTCAAGGAGGTTCTCCAGAAACTTCTTGGAGGAAAGGAGAGAGGCTTTGTTCAGTTGCTCCTGCCGCAGGTCGTAGTCATCGTGCATCGGCTGAAACAACAACAACACACATCCATAACTTTCAATATGCGTTTTATACCGAGAACTGAATGTGAATGATGCATGTGCGAATGAGTTACTTACACACATCAAAGCACAGAGCATGTCTATTGCTGCGTGTATCACACCGTTGTTGTTTCTCTTGAGTGCTTTGACAGTTTTTACGCCAAGCTTCTCCCTAAACCTAAAGACAGCCATAAAATAAATATTAATAATACACATAATTGTCTCACATTAAAAAAATACACATTTAAACTATGGCAAGTAAACAAATTCACATGAATAAATGTGATCCGTTCAATATTTGTGCTTCACAAATACAGGATGATTCCTAGATGTATAAATATAGTGGACTGTAACCAGCTAGCAAACCTGGCAGCCAATTCATACATCTCAAAGAGAGAAATATCACTGGTAGTAAGTATGAGATGTAGAATGGAAAAATAATTCAACACGTCAAAAAACTGCATTAAAAAAACAATAAGGATTTTGTTAAATGAAATGCTTCAAGGATTTGGAGAGGATGATGGAGATACAGACAGATATGGGAACACAAAGGAGGAACACTGACGTATATGGACTAATATTTACATTGTGTGCTCGTGTCCACTGATAGGACCAGACCTTAGAACAACAGAGTGATTTTATTAAAAGATGTGCTGCTGAGCAAGTACACAGATGAAAGTGAAGAATGTGACAGCGAAGAGTAATGGAAGAGAGCAAGATAAGGTTTGTTTGAAGAAAGGATGAAGTGCAGTATAAACCATTATCAATAACAGCAGGTTCGCAAAAAAAACATGTCTATTTGTTAGAAATGATGATATTTTCTCTAAATATATTATTATCAGATATCTATTTTGCATGAGCCGATATGTTTTAGTGCTGTGAATGCCAAAAATTATTGAATTTTTCAGTCTCTTCAGAGAAAGGCTTTGAGCCGACCCTTTTGGAAAAGAGCCTGTTGAAACTAGATGATCATACTTTGGAAGCTGTGTGAAGGCCTGGAATCCAGCTTTGGAGGCCACCAGACGTCTGATGGCCTGAAAATGAGCCTCCAGCTCAGAGTTTGGGCCTGGGAGCTCAGCATCTTGAAATAAGAGAGCCAGTATGGCATTGTTGATCAGTTTCTCTTTGTTCTCGGAGAAAAGACCCTACAAACAAAACCAACAAACAAACAGAAATCACCAAAAGCAACAGTAATACTGAATGCAGGCTTAAACAGGCACATTGAAATAATCATTTTCTCTCAAATATAGAGGCAATTACAAAACCAACTTTGTTTAAAAAAACTCAAAATGAGCAAAAAAAACATGAGTTCGCAAAAAGCCAAGAGGTGATAAAAGGCGGTACTTACGTCTTGAGTGACAGCATGTAATACTCCACTGTAAGATATGTTGGCGTTAAATCTGAACACTGCATCTGCAAAATTACAATCTACAAAAAAAAAAGGTGGATCAATTGATTTTATTCCATTTAGGCATCCATCATTTTACGCGTATTATACATTATCATAGGCTGGTTTAAAAACATTTTTAAATTGTAATCAAAATTATTACAATGTCTGTATGCATTACTATTAGGGATGCACCGATATGTACATTGTTACCCGATTACGATAACCAATAATTTTTTAACATTGACAGCCGATAACAGATATGTAGCCGATAAACAGTAGCTAAATATTTATATAATATCCCCAAGACTGTACCAAAAGGCAAAAAATGGACAACTGCTTTTATTTGAAAAGGTTTACTACAGAAAACAAGGTAATCATTAGTTTTATTTTATCCCCTGAAAATCATTTACCGAGCCTACTTTATAATAGTTAACGGTTCTTTAACCTTCAAACTTTTCTGGTATATTTTTTATTTAATAAACAAATTATAGATGTTCGTCCAGAGCAACCCAGATTTTCTTTATTATTCACATGTCTAACAGGTCTCAAAATAGACAGCATTCAGAGAACAGTTTGATTCAAACAATTGACTTTAGTTTCTATAAATTACACATCTATAAATACTTTATCTACATACTGTACCTACATCAACAATGTTTTGCTAATAGCAATAAATGATTGATCACAACAGAAAGACAGTACTGTACAGATTTTAACTGTGAGCAGCGTGCAGCTGAAGAAGTTTAACTAGAGGAAATGATTTAGGATTTATAGGCTATAATATATTGCCCTAAATTTTATTATCGGCCGATACCGAAAACATTAAAAATCACCATTTACCATTTATTTATTGATACCGATATGGCCGATAATTTATCGTGCATCCCTTATTACTATATTGAGAATTATGTCAATCCTCATTCTTTATTTGCCATTTGCCAAAATGTTGCACATTTCTTTTTGATTGTTGAGCAGAAAAACACTTGATATTCACTTGTTTTTAAGCGTACACACACACACACAAGTAAAATCCGATCACACTTCTGTGCTTTTTTTACATACTGGGTGGGGCAGCGAGGAATCTGAGGTGTAGGCTCTCCACCTCCTCATCCACGGGCATGCTGAGCAGACCCCACCTCTGCCCTCGCTGAGTGGGGACCATTTTAACACACACATCCCTGTTCCCAGACGCTCTCACGCTGTCCAGCAGACTCGCCAGCAGAGAGTCCCTGAGGAACCAGAGCAAGAAAGTCAGGAAAGTATTTTTTTACTTTCTGCAGTGCCAAAATCAAAAGCAACTCGTTTGGTTCGTCTGTGGATGAGGCACCTTTCTGTGGAGCAGTACTTGCGTATTTGTCCTCGGATGAATTCGATCGTGAACACCTGAGGATTTTCGGAATCGCAGATCAGAGCAAACACCTGCAAACGCAAGAACAAATGCAGCACAACATATTCATTTATTTTTACAGAAACACTTATATTTTTTTGAATCCACACATTGTGTTTTTGTGTGAAACTTTTGTGATTTTAACTGACAATTACATTTTAAATGAAATGAAAAACAGCTCATGTGTGTCCCATTTAAATTTTATTTCAAAAAAACTTTTTAATAAATTGACTTTTCTAACACCAAGCATAGTTTTACATTCTGTTTTTAAATGAGGGTGTACAAACCTCTCCAAAGGGCTTAACAGTGACTATATTATATGAGGCGGGGTCTCTCTCCACTAGACACGTCTCTGTGAGGGCCAGAAGCCTCTTCATCGGCTCCTGAGACAACAGAACCAAGAACATCCAAAACGTTAGCAAAACAAATTCAATCTTGTAAAATAAAAATAAAAAAGCCAGTTAAACATTGCGCAGAGTTTCATGAGAGAGTAATGATTTACATTTTAATAGAGTGCATGACAAAGGCATCAAATATATTACTGTGCACTGACCGCGTGACGTGGCGTGACCTTCTGCACGATAAACTCTGTCAGCGAGGTGATGCACTCGTCTGAGCCGTACTTTCCCAAGCGCTCGGTGAGGAAGCCCTCGAAAGTCAGCACCTCCTTACGCATACGCAGCGTGATCCCGATAAAGTTGCCGGCATGCTCGGTAGCACTGCGGATGAAGTCCTCACGGTGCTCTGATGCAAAAAGATGCTGCGTGGAATGAAATAGAGAAAGTACATTACACATATGACTATAATATAACTGCTGTATAAACGTAGTTCTTACAAATTAGTGAAGTAATGACGACATCGTTTTTGCAATGATTAATAATTTGTGTGGTTTCACAGCAGTGGAAAATCTTATCTGTACATGCAATCCAATGCTCTGGAAGTTGAGATATATGAAGGCATTACAATTTACACATTGCAGTGACAATTTCATTCTTTGTTAAAATAGCAACGTCTGTACACACATACCAGTCTACCAAAGCCTCCGTAAAGAATGCAGAAGCCGCCTTGGTAATCGGAGACCTCGGCAAAGCCCTCGACGCAGCGGTAGTCATAGGAACAGATCACCCGGTTGGTTTGGGGGTCAATCTGATCGATCCCTCCTGGTGTGACCTCTAAACAAACCGCCTTCCGCGTGTCACTCCAGTGATGCTTAAAGCAATTGTAGCGCTGAGAAAAAAACAGGATCACAAACAATCATGATTTTGAGACATTGATAAGACATTCTTTGGTTTATTGTATGCATACAGAGTTGAAATGTAAAGTTTCGCATTTACAATAACATTTTCAACTTAACAGTCACACTGACATTGTGTTCAATAAAAAAAACAATATAAAAAATTCCACGTCATGCAATGATTGTGATAGTTAAAGGAACAGTTCACCCAAAAGTGAAAATTCTGTCATCATTTACTCACCCCTTGTTAAAACTTGTATAAATTTCTTTGTTCTATTATAAGATATTTTGAAGAATGTCAGTAACCAAACAGATTGACTCCCCCATTGACTCCCACAGTATTTACTTTTCCTACAATGGTAGTAAATGGGGAAAGAGATCTGTTTGGTTATTAACATTCTTCCAAATATCTTCCTTTGTTTTTAGCAGAACAAAGAAATGTATACAGGTTTGGAACAACCTGAGGGTGAGTAAATGATGACCAAATATCCATTTTTGGGTGAACTGTCCCTTTATTACAAATGTGGCTGCATAAAATGGGTAACGTATTATTTTAAGTGTCTTTTTGAAGTAGCAAAGCTATAAATATTTATAGGAAGAAAGCAGCTTAGTAATAGACTGCATTTAGATTTCTGATTTTGTGTATGAATCAAGAATCTGTCTTATATTTCAACACAGATCAGACTATACTCACTCTTCCAGTAATTTTTCCCTCAGAGAAATCTGTTCTGAACCTCTGTGGAGAAGAAAGAGAGAAGCATGAGACGTCACAATTTAAACAGATGGACTGAGTCAATGTGATCAATAATATTATTAAATATTATTAAGAGTAACAACGCTAATATAATGGTTCCTTCCTATATAGCCAAGCACAATAATATAAGTATTGGCCGCAATAATCTTTTCACTATTAGTTATTAACACAGAAATTCCATATTGGTGCATTCACATCATTTCACTGAATGCCATCCATAAGCACTTGTTGATGTCTTCCGTTGATCATCAATACAAAGACAGAAGATGGCAGGAGATACTTTAATAGGGAGAGACTCTCACCAGTGCTTCTGTAAGCAGCTCTGTGCGATGCTCTGTGGAAAACTTGAGTGTTTCCGATTTCTTCCCGCTGCCTTTTCGGAAAGTGAGGTTAAACTCCGTTCCCTGACCTTTACCCACCGGAGCAATGCCACAAATGTCTCCATAAGGCCACTGTAGATGGAATGACAAGGAAAGAGTGACCAAACAAACAACATTACAGACAAGATACAGACAATAACTTATAAACAGGTTTGAAAGAAACGCTATAAGGGATACATTTAACTTTGTGTGATGTATTTCTGCGAGAGTACCTGGTTTGTAACTTCTAACGTGGTGGGATTGTATGTGGTGATGCCATGAGTCCCCACTGAGAAAACACGTTTGTACCTGAGAAATAAAGAACACATTTTGTGAACTTGTGAGTACCCTGGACCCTGTTATGTCTGAATGTGTTTTCCTGTGACAATCTAAAATAACTATAGTCATTACTACGTAATCCTGATTTAAAGTGACATTCCTCCAAAAATGATAATTCTGACTTCATTTACTCACCCTGAAGTTATTTCACATCGGTATAAATGATACAGTATAAATGATGCTAGATAAATGATACTATATAAATTATGTCTGATGAACACAGAGAAATATATTTGGAAGAATGCTTGTAACCAAACAGTTCTTGGTAACCATTCACAACCATAGCAGGAAAATTGTCAATGGTAGTCTATAGTGGCCCAGAACTGTATGCTTTCTCACATTCTTCAAAGTATCTTCTTTTGTGTTCAACAGAACAACAACAATGGTGTCAATGGTGGACAAGAACTGTTTGGTTACAAGCATTCTTCCAAATATCTTTCTCTGTGTTAACTGTTCATCAAAACAAATACATTCATACAGATTTGGATGGAACAACTTCAGGGTGAGTAAATTATGACAGAATTTCATTTTTGGGCAAACTGTTGCTTTAAAAAAACCTCCAAACATTGCACATGGCACACAAGGAAAAACAGATAGGAGTTTGTTGAGCTTGAAAGAGCATAGATAAGAAAGCAACTGGAGCATAAAGGACCAGAGTGTATAAGACACACTTTTCAGACAGAACTGACAACTAAATACACAAATCAACCCAGACAAAACTCCCTCAGCTTCAATGTAATTCTGTCCAGTAACAACATACTCACTTAAAAAACAACTATTGAATTCTAAAAGCATTTTCTTGCATAATAGCGTAAAAATGAAATATACTGACATCCATCAATCAGTAGAGTCTTACACACGCATGAAACAAACCCGAAACGCCCCACAGCAACAAAAGAAGCTTCAAAAGCGCTTTCCACCCACATCCACTCTTCATTATGTTATTATACATACATGAAGCATTGAGCACTACAACAGACAGCAGCAAGGCTTCAGCAAAACAGGCAACACAAGTTCTACAGGCGAGGAAATAAAACCGCGAATGCTCTCACAGGAAGAGATAAACTATGCACAGAATGTGCAATGTCCTGCAAATCAATTGACCACAACAATAAAGATAATGAAGAGAAGTGGTTAAAATCACTTCTCCAAAAACATACTGTATAATCTATAAGTAATTTGTAAAGTCAGCAGTTTTTAAATAGAAACTAAAGACTAAAAAATAAAATAAAGAATTAAACAACTTACAATAAATTCACACAAATAACCACTCAGGAGGAAAAAAACATGTCTGAGAAGTTTGCAAAGACAATAAAGTAAAAACACTTAATTTTCATACAGCTGTTCTATTTTATTACTTTTTATTCTTTTTTTATCAGATACGGAGTAGATAAATGTAAACAAATATAAAACAAGCTATGCCCAGAGCAATAATAATACTGTACTTTAAAAATACAGTAAGATACTGTAGACTGGCCACAGAGAGGAATTGAAGTAAATGAGATGAACAAAAAGTAGCTTACTCTGCGGGTTTTGTTTGATGAGGATTAGCCAAGCACTAAGAGACAGATTACAAGAGACAGTCGCTGCATCCGAAAATGAGCATGAGCCATGAATAGTCCGAAACCTCGGTATGCAAAAAATATTAGGCGAGATTAATGCCGCGAGTAATACCCGGATGGAGTGTGAAACGGATGGACCGCACGGGAGCTGAGCAACGGTCAAATTTTAAAAGTAAATCAAATAAATATAGCATGGACATCCATTTTGTGCCAATAAATGAATTTCTCGTAACTAAATTATGTTTGTCAACACTCACGTATAGGTTGTCGTTAATACGTCACAGGACAAAGAGCATACGGGTCACATGACCATAAAACACGGCGGACGCAGTATGTCCGAAATGTATTCATACTACGCCCACTCATAGTATGTAGTACGTACTGTTTTGACGGCCGATAGATAGGTACTTATTCAAATTCAGTACGTACTGTCACAGTATGCGATTTCGAATGCAGCGAGTGTGTCTGAAGCGGGCTGTTTATCCGGTGGCCATTGGGAGAGCACTGCATTATGCCTCAGTGCTTATGATGAAAGATCATCCTTCGCAAGTCATCTATGTGAGAGGGATGGGATGTTTTCAACACTAGCTCATCTGCTATATAATGTGTGCTGACAAACACTACCATAGTCTTTGCATGGAGCTTTATAACAGCAGTAATGCTGCAAGTAAATGCAAACTCTATTAAAGGTCATTTTTGCAGGATCTATTGTCATAAAGGCATTGTAATACACATAACTATGTGTTCAGAGGTTTATAAAGAACTTGCATAATGAAGCATTAGGATGAGCTATTTCTATCTACATACACCGTGGGTCCGCTTACATGGAATTTGGCATGTTGTTTCTACAGTAGCCCTAAACAGACAAACTGCTCTACAGAGCTTGTATTGTAAACACGTCAATCCTTCAACAAAAAAGTGAAAATGCGACGACGTCTAGGTTCTGTGTCAGACCCCATAGTGCTTTGCAAAAGAGTGGTTGAAGTGTGCCGTTAGTTGCAATTTGCAACCTCACCGCCTCTTAATTTCATACAATGGACCTTTAAATGATTGTAAATGCTGAGAAGACCATTTGTTCATGATGAGGGTCTGGACCGGATTTCAAATGCCCTGATTGAAATACTAGTACACTGCACACTGCATAGTACTGTTTATATACTGTTCATAGCCTACTGTTCTTTCACAATTCACAATTTGGCAAATGTTGCAAGTCCTAAGTGCAGAATTGTTATATCGCAATAACCATTATATTCAGTTAAACACAGCTTATCTGCCTATTCTCCATTCTCTCTCTATTTATGACCTTGCATGCTGAGCAATACTGCCAGCCTGGGACAAGTCACAAGACTGGTTAATTATTCATAGTTTGTGGCTTTTAGCATCTTCCCTTGAACAAGTATAGCACACACTGACTCCATCACAACAACACCATATGCCTGGACCATTTTAATTCTGCTATTTGATCTTGAGACTTAGGGAATGTCATGAATAGCACACTAACAAAACCAGCCTTTCTGCAGGACACAGCATGTAAAGATGCTTTTTCTCATATACTTGTTTTAAGTTTATATTTCACATGATAACTGGACACCACCAAAATGAGATAATAAAAGTGCAGTATTAAAAGCTAAGTGTTGTATTCAAACACTACAAATGTGCATGACTACACACACACACAAATGTACATTAGGAATTTCACAAGTAGGTCAAAAGGTTTCAAAACTGAGATTACAGTTGCACTGACAGTACAGTACGTCAGAAGAAAATGCTTTCTCATTAGCTCAGCTGACATCACTTATAATGAATATTCCTTCACTGGACCCAACCTGCTAACATCACTGAGAGTGAAATGAATCACTACAAACATCTATCTGGTCCAGGAAAACAAATCTAGGTCAAAGTCAAGAGCTGAGATCAAATTTAAAGAGATAACTTTACTGGCAAATGACATCATGGTTAACTTGTTCAAGTGATTTTAAAAGTCAAAAATCAAAAGTCCTTTTTACAAAAAGGACAACTTGTCATACACATGAATAACAATGTTTAAAAAACATCTAGCTAATCCCACACAAATACCAGACACTTTTTAAAAGTCAACAGAAAACAATTTAATTTATATTTGGTGGAATAAAACAAAGACTAATGACCCAAAGAAATTAAGGGGATCCTCCAGGAGCACCAGCCTCCCCTTGAGTTAAGTAATAAATCCAGTTACTAAGCAGGACCACGATCTGTTTGCATTGTGCATCAATGTCCAATAACAGTAAAGCTTGTTTGAACGAAAATTTTAATATTTTAATATTCGTCCACTGTGTTCCAAATCAAATATAAAAACAAAGATGTAAATGATGGAAGATATAAATTCTAACAAGTAGAACTTAAAAAATTATAATAATACAACCATTACTGTAAAAAAGTAATTTCATTGAGAACAGTGATTGATTGTCTTTTGTTGTTTCATTAACATGATGACAAATATCAAAGACAGACGAAGGTTATTATGTACTCTAATACGCCGATTCAATATACTGAAACACATGACTGTTGACTTTATTGACTGTTGACATTCACTTAAGCCCTAACTGCCGTGGGCATGTTTGCACAGTATTTGCTTTAATTGCGTCCTCAGGATAGATTAAATCACCAAATATGAGATGCAATACACAAAATGGCCCAAAAAAATAGTACTTGGCTAAATATATCAGGAAATGCGCATAAAAAAAATGCATAGAAGAACATTACCTGGACAACGTACTCTCAACATGCTCTGTATGCAAATAAATTAGGGGTTGGGAAACAACAAAATTGCAAATTCTCCCTGTATTTTGTCTTTTCAAACTTGTCTGACTTTCTTCTGCAGAACACAAAATAAGATATTTTGAAGAATGTTGGTACTGGGGTACCCGTTGATGTCTATTGTACAGACACAATACCAATCCAAGTCAATGGGTACCACAGTTACCAACTTTCTTAAAAATATCTTCTTTTTTGTTTGGCAGAAGAAAGAAAGTTATACAAGTATGAAATTACAAGAGGGTGAATAAATGATGACAGAATTGACTTTTTTGGGTGAACTATCTCTTTAATACACGTCAGACATCCACAAATCCACAGACAGCTACAGTATCTCTCTCTCTCTCTCTCTCTCTCTCTCTCTCTCTCTCTCTCTCTCTCTCTCTCTCTCTCTCTCTCTCTCTCTCTCTCTCTCTCTCTCTCTCTCTCTCTCTCTCTCTCTCTCTCTCTCTCTCTCTCTCTCTCAACACATCAAGGCGCTCCTCTCATGTTCCCCTATTTAAGCAGCAATAAGCCTGTAAAGGTCCATCCGGCTTTCATTCACATCAAACGGAGCCTGGCCAGCCCATCAGGCGGCATTCTCAACCCATTCATTATTTAAACAGCAAGGGTTGATAGCCATCAGAATATATCAGGACTAAAAGGAAGCTAATGACATCAGAGGCTGTGGGAATACAGACAGCATATACACCATGGTCTCATGAAGCCAGACTGTTGACTATATTGCATAATGCCTCATTCACAATGCAGAAGGACAAGTACCACCCTCTAAGACAGGAGGAGGTCATGTAAATGAACTAACTTGAGTTCTTGTTCGACGGGTTGTTCACAAAGCATATACAGGTGTGCTAAAGGACCTCTCATTTACTTGTGAAGAAATTCCCTAAAGAACAGTCTTGAATATCTCTCAAAGACTCAATGTCATAAAAATCACAAAGTTCAGTGTCTTCCTATCCAATAAACTAGCAATTCCTGTCCTCCATCATTACAGAATCGCAAAAAGTCAACCATAAAAATGTTTTTTGAGAACGCTCATTTCATTTTTTTGTGCTCATTGATCAAAAGCACCATTATTCAGGATAGTTTTCCTCCAGGCAAGCCTCAGATTTAAAAACGCACTTATAGAGAGTGTAACGAAATCCAATGGGTGAGTATCCCCTAAATTAAATGTATCATAGTAACAGAGAGCATGGAGCAGAATGAGGCACTTACTTCCCCCTCCAGGAGTGTTTGGTTGTGTAAAAACAGGCCAAGTCTTTGTTGTCTTTGAGGACGTTCATCTTCAGGCAGGGCCTGTGAAAAAAAGAAAAGAGGGTCACAGTGTGTAACTCAAGAGGATGGATGGCAACTCTGACAACAACCTGATTTACTTTCAACAAAGATGACAAGGGTATAGTATTTAAGTATATACATAGTTAAGAAAACTGGAACTAAATGTAGCACAGTGTTTTTTCATCACATCTGAACAGAGCGAAATGAAATAAAATCAAGGATTTGGTTATTAGTACTAATAATAGTTTTTACATATACGGTGTATGATATTTTTCAAAGATTTAATAGACTAAACTGCATTCTGATTGGTCATGCAAAACTCAACAACAAATCTTCACATTGCTACAAAGTCGCTATGGGTTACTTATTATGGTTACTTACTGACCCAAATGTTAAGAGCCCAGCACACCTCTGTGTCTCTAAGATATTTGGATGCGGCAGATTTTTTTGGACATGATAAAATACTGATAATATGAAGACAGCATATTTCATTCACAGGAAATGTATTACTAAACACACTATTAAACCACAAATAAACTGGAATAGTAAGCCAACCAGTCTGCATAATTCACTGCCACATGGCAACGCTGCCATACCACATATAGACACTGAAAATAACCAACAGTCTTGACAAACTAACAACCCAAGCACACTTCCCACTGGACTCACAGATTCCACATCTCACCCTCAATGCCTTTCTATTCAAATGTTTGTTTTTGAGGCAGGTGAAGATTTAGAAAGGAACAAACTGGGGACATTGAAAAGAGATACACATAAAGATGTAAAAGGAACTTTTAATAACTTTGGGAAAAAAACTTTGGCCATACTAAAAAGAAGGCGTTAAGTTTACTCCATGATTAATCACAGACATGGAAATCTCAAGAAGTGTCCCCAAAGGTATGCAAGATAATAGACGCGTGTAGACTATGTGAGATTTGTATGTATTGTCTGACAAAACCCCAAAACAAGGTGGAGAATCTGACTGTGATTGCAGCAAAACAAACTAGCCAGGAAAGAGGGGAAAGAAAAGAGGGGGCGCCTATTCAGAGAGCAATGCAAAGAGTGCTGAGAGGTGTTTGATCCATGAACCGTGTTGAACAGGAATATATGAATGTCTCTGTCAGCATTCTGCATCAGAGCTGAAAATGACTTACTCCATCCTTCCTTCCTTCCACTTTTCTCTTGCTAAAGCTGAGACGCCATTACAGGAGCTCAGAAACTCACTTATCGTATGCGAGAGGTCATGATTCATCACCCAAACCTCACACTGACAGAGCCTTAGACAATTTTGAAATTCTGTGCATTTTGGCTAAACTTGCAAAAACAGCCAGTCAGGTACAATTTATATAAAATTTGCTTTTTGCAACGTGACATTATCTTCAGCACGTTGAGTCACCAACAATGACAAATACGTCTGTATTTTCATGATTATTGTTATTATTAACCATACATTAAATAGATTAAACGGTTAAAAAAAATATAATTGCATGTCTCATGCATTATACAGAAATAAATGTAATTATTATATAAATATTTATTTGTTTTCATTTGCAAGTAGTTTTTTTATTATGTTGACAACAAAAAGCAGAATACTGGTAAGTGGGCTGCATTGTTTTCATGATGAAGTACAAATCAATGACAAAAAAGCAATGAACTGCAATGACATAATCTTTTAAAAATGAATGCAGCTGCAGAGCATTAAAAACATTTCTCAATTTGACAAAGACAAGCAATCCCAGGCTACAGCATGTGGAATATTCAACAATCTATCTAACACTAATATGTGTGTCCTCTTGGGTAATCTGCAGTCTAGCAGCAGTAAAATGCATTATACCAGGGGAAATGCATTAATAGCCCGAGTATGTACAAAAACGGCAGCAATGATTCCAGGATATTGCAGTCATGTGACCAATTTGAACAGCTCTTAGTACAGATCAATAGAAGCAGTTTTACAGTGTCCTTCATTCTTCATGGTCATGCCTCTACACCCGCCTCTCTGTACAGTTTTTTCATTGTGGAAAATGCCAGGACTAAACTAATCGATAATCCTCAGGCTGAGGACATGATGAACATATGAACCTGTGTCTAAACCAATAATACAAACTTTCAATAAAACACATGGTTGATGAGCACATATTTATGGTGTAAAATACTTACCATAAAACTACACAATTGCAAAAGTGTGAGCCTGCACCCTGGCAGGAGATAAATAATTGGAAAATAAAAAATGTCAAAAATATAAAAACAAATGAAACATTGAGTACATAATGCACAGACAAAATAATTTAAATAGTTTATCCGAATATTAATCCCACTCTTTATTTATTTACAAAGGCTAATACTATTGGAAACAACTTTGTTGTGCTGTATACTGTTTTATAGGATTTTTTTTTTTAAACAACTCAAATTAAATATAGACTTTTAAAAACAGCATTTGAATTATGATGTCATATTAATAGCTGGTTCAGCAGGAAGCCTGACTGTTTTACACCAAACATGTCATCCAGAGTCCAGACACTCTCAGCTTGACAGGCCAGTGTTCAGCTTAATAAAGGATGGCAGTCACATGGCTGTGTCATGTGCTTCAGTGCCCATGTCAGAACCCCAAGCCTCAAACAGAAAGTGCTAAATCGCATTTAATACAACCCTGGGAACATAACCGTTACTACTTCCCTCAAGTAAGGGAACACAAAACATTCTTCATGTTGTTCTTTAGAAATCGAGGCCTGCACAAAGCAAACTGGAATCACTGCAAAAGGTTTAAACACCACGTGACATATGACTGCATTTCATATGTACATTAAGCAACCATACAGTTCAAGAGTTTGACGTCAAAAAAAACGCTAGCAAGACGCTTAAAGACATTTTTTAAAGAAATTGGAGTGGGAAGTGCATTTAGAAAACCTTACTCGGCTCTGTGAGGTGGTGGCACTTCCTTTCAAAATGACATTAAATCAAACGAGTAACATGCACATATTTTAACGGCATGCCCATACAATTAAGCTCACTGCACTGACATCCATCCAGCAGCACAAGAGAAAGCAAAACTACAAGTTAAATGTAAGTCACCATTCATAAAGACACTAGGCTTGCATCATCATAATAAATAGTAACATACCGATTACTACCTGTAGCATCAAAACAGTTTACGGCAAACAACACATCGCTGGTTACAAAAAACTTGCCATTTGCTCAAGTGCAATAGAAAACAAATCGTTCGACATGACAGCCAGATTACGAAAGATCCGTACAATGCCCTTAAAGATTATTTTTATTTATGGTATTGTAGTGGGGAAACTATGGGATATTTTCTACAGTAAGTGCTGCATTTGAAGTAAGTGGACGCTGTCAGACGCCAGTGGCCTGATATCACAGCTCAGCTCCAGCGCAATGAATGCAGATAGGAAGGAACCTCTCGCCGATGTGTTTACCTGGATCTATGATATCAGGAGCGATTCGGTGTTGTCCCTCAGCCCCCCACCCTCCTTTATGCGCGGATGGTGCAGCTCAGTAATTCCAAACTGATGCCCAAACTGGCCAACTGCGCTTCCCTCTGTAGGAAAACTCAGGACGCCGCCATCTTCCTTCTGCCACCAGCAGGGCACTGCGCGTGCGCACGACCGCCGCGTCTCATGCGTCTGTCAGGTGATTGGTTTGACAGGAAGTAAGGAAGTGGAGGTTATGACAGGGGTGTGTGCACACAACGGGTTTAGTAAAGGATTGCGAGAGTTGAGCAAATTCGTTGGAAACGCATTTTTTCAACAAATCTTCATGGAGTTACAAAACTGTATAAATGTTTTGTAAGGTTTTTGCTTGTCATAACTAGTGCAAAATGGTCTAGCTAGCTCAGTGTTTCCAGACTTGAACATGCTCATGACAGGAAGGTAGCTGTTAAAAGTCCTTAGCCACGCTGAAAAAAATGATGTGCCCAATTAGTTAACACGTGGTTTTCCTTTACTTTAACTCTTACAGATAATTTAACTAATTTCAATTCATTGGGCTTATAATGTGACCATACAAAATGTTCCTAGAAGTATAACTGAAGTTTATATATATATATATATATAATAAAAGTTCATATTCGTTGAAAAGCTCCCTGCAGATATATTTTGATGTGCATATACTTTATAAATCTTAATACGTCCAATTAATTATAAATAAGACCTTGTGTCAGTTAGACTATAGCCCAACCAAGTATAGAATGCAGACCTTTCAGACTGTATGAGCTAGCACAGGCAATGTCTGGGGTTTCTTTACATTTAAAATGTGACAAAATAGCAAGTAAAATATACAGAATTAAAAACTAATTTTGTCCTTTTGATATTTCGGTTTGATATCTCTGTTGGTTACAGTAAGATAAGGAGAATCTTGGTGGGTGTTGGCAGCACACAGACTCTGGAAAGATATGTCCTACCAACATGTTTTGTTACAAAGCACAGTTAACTGAGGCTCGAAACCTTTTAATGTTTTTGCATATGCTTACATGTGTTCCGCTCACTGGTTCAACGCCTTTCTTTCCTTTCCTTTATATTTTAATCTTAGGTGATGTGCAACAGAGTTTCATGCATTCTGACCTCTTTACCATGTTAAACGTGCTTTCTTCTTATGCTTGACATGTCAACAGGTCAACTTGTCAAAAAACGAGTTGGAAGTATGATGTAGTATTTCTGTGCTCAATGCAGTGTCATCCGACGAGCGATAAGAAGACCTGCTTACCATCAAGATTGGCTGCGCTGCGTCAAGATTGACTGTGCTATGGGCCTGCGTTTGCAGCTTGTTTCTCTTGCGATAGAGAGAGAAGTTGAGGTGTGTTTGTTTGTTCACGGCATTTCAGTGATGGATGTTATATAAACGGTGGATATAACGCTGGTTTTGGAGATCATTTGAAACTGATAGATGGAGTTGTAAAAAGCGCTAAAAGATGCCTTACATGAACCGCACACAGTTAGTGAAACTTTCCCATATGTCTGTGTTTTGTTGACAATGTGTGCTTACGTCAGTGCTTTAGTTCCGTACGCATCAGTATTTCTTCGGAAATAATCGTCCAGTCGTATCTGTCTTTTATGAATGTTATCAAACTAAAGGCTCTACAGACATTTGAAGGGTACGGTACTATTCAGTAAGTACTCAAGATTAACATTAGACATTCAGAAGCTGTCTGAGTTACTGCCATTTTAATTAATCCCGATTAATCGCATCCAGAATTATGAATAATACTGTGCATTAATTTTGTATTTATAAACACATACACATACATGTGTACATATATTTATTTATATTTACCAATTATTTTAATTATATATGAATTTTTATATTGCATGTAGGCATGCGTGTGTATGTTTTTATAAATACAAAATAAATATGCCCAGTACACAGACAAATACTATTATGTAAACACAAACGTTTATTCTGGATGTGACTAATCGCAATTAATCGTTTGACCGCAACTTTACACAGTCGGATTTGATTTCTCTGCTGGTTGTATGCACATATAACTGTGTGTGTGACATAAAAATCTGGAATTTATTTTATACATTTATATGTAAAGTTTTCCAACCAATATATTTAGAGGTTTCTAGTAGAGTTAGGGTTGATTTCACACTGCTGACTTCCAATATGCTAAATTCATCTACCCTTTATACTTGTTGTGACGTGCCATTTTGTGCATCTTTCAGTGAGTCTGGATGCCACAAAAATAGTCCTTGTCTGACAGAACGGCTTGAATAACATTTTCACTGCCTTGATTTTGACAGAAGGGTGTATGAGAAAGCAGTAGCGAAAGTCCCCTGGGTCACAGCTCCCATATTGACTCAGTAGTACCACCAGTAAATCTGTACATCCATACAAAATCCTTTGCTAAGGGCTCCCCTAGTGGTTCCTTCTAAAAGTACATCGGGATCATTTCCAAAATGCCACCCTTCAACCTTTTGCTATAAATATTGAAAACCTGGCGATGCAAACCAGGGTTACTTGGTAATGGAATAGTTTCTCTATGGCAGAGAAAATGTGTCTTCTTTCTGGCATCTCACCCTTCAGAGTCAGACTCCACCATTCAAATGTGACCAGCTGGGCCAGTATTCAGTTTATAGCTCATGTTCATGACATGAGAATGTGTGATGTCCAGTTTTCTCCAAATTGCTGGAGGTCCAACGAATTGAAGTCGATTTCAATAGTCCGGGTTATTTGGTGGAATTTTCCTCAGCCTTTTCTGGTTATAGAGACAGTCATGTTTGGAGCCTCAAACAATCAGAAGCTTTGAAGACACAGGAAATAGAAAAGTCCTGCATCTGCTAGATGTGTGAAGATGGAGAATCTGGACATATAACTTGAAATGAACGAAAAGGTGTCTCAAATGTTTTGTTGTAAGAAAGCAAAGACACTGTAAAACCAGACCCAAACAAAGTCTGTAAGACAACTAAGTTGTTTTTTGTTTATAAGGTACCATGAATTTTATTATACAACTGGAATTGTATGTGGTCCGATAGAATAATATGATTCATGGAGTTTCTCAAACACCTATGGCAACTTGGACACCATAAAGACCTTTGAGCTACTATACATCTCCCAATAATAAAGTTGAGTGAACTGTCTCGTGCCGAGCCAGGGAACCACCCTGAACAAGTGTCCAGTCGATCACACAGTCATATCTAAAATTATTAGTTTTAATGACTTGTTTCCTCTATTAAATGACGTAAAATACTAAACTCATTCTCATATTATGACCTTTTAACGTGACACTGCCTGTGACTATTATGTCAATCAAAACAAAAAAAGTTATAAATACAGCTCAGTTGGAATGATAAATGCAAGTTGAAATGACTAATAAACTGTAAATATTCAATTAGCTGTTTTTAAAAAAACTCAAGTCCAGAGGGAATGAAGCTTTTTCTACATCTAACTGAAAACCGGCTCATGGCACATTTGTTGTGACATTGCCTTTTATTTGATCCTCTCGGTAAGAAATGAGTGTTCTAAAGTCCCAGGGACTCACCGTGACTGGAGGTAAAGGGGAAACATCTTGCTGTCCGTGTCTTGTCCTCATGAAGAGTGATGTGAAATAGGACAGTAATGGACGTATAGTCACGTTATGAAGCATCTGATCCAAGGGGTCTAGCATGTGCTGCCTGTTATCCTAATTAAGTTAGTCACTGACCACAGCAGAAATAAAGGCTGGGTTTTCACGCTTCTTTAGTGTAGTCCAATGCAAAACTAAAACGAATGTTGACAACTGTTTGGCCTTTAAGTAAACACAGAAACACATGAACGTTTATTAAGTTCACATGAGTTGATAGGACAGAATTACATGGCTCCAAAAAGCAGAGCTTATCTGCCTATCCCGTTATTACAGTAACAGAATTATTTGGTAAAACAGAAGAATATTTAGGCCTACAGATGTTGATATTTTTTGTTAAAAGAGCGATGATATTCAACTAGTCTTCAACTAAACTTTTGTGTGCTACGATACAGAATAATCACAGTGCGAGAGAAATCATAGTTTTACAATCATAATTGTAGGAATACAAATCTCAATCTGTCAACTGTTGCAGTCGTTAAGATTCTTTTCCTATATTAAAACCATATTATATTTTCATAAGAGTTGGGCAGAACATTAGTCATGCTAATAAATCTTTTCTATGGGACACAAACCTTTTATTTATCAGAAGGCACTTGGTGGTCCAGACACGAACTAGAAATAGAGATTTGTATAAACTAAATTGTGACCCTGGATCACAAAATCAGTCTTAAGTAGTGGGGAACCCTTTTAGTTAAATCCAAAAATACATTGTATGGGTCAAAATAATAGATTTTTCTTTTATGCCAAAAATCATTAGGATATTTAGTAGAGACCATGTTCCATGAAGATACTTCTGTAAATTTCATATGCTAAATATATCAAAACTTTATTTTTGTAAGTGGATGACCAGTAAAAGTGCCTCTTATTAACAACTTCAAAGGCAATTTTCTCAATATTTTGATTCTTTTGCACTCTCAGATTCCAGAGATTTAAACAGTTATATCTCCGCCAGATATAATCATATCCCAACAACCCATACATCAACAGAAAGCTTAATTATTCAGCTTTCAAATTATGTAAAAATATCGATTTCGAAAAATTGACCCATAAGACTGGTTTGGTTGTCCAGGGTCACAATTGACTGGCAAACCTAAAGTTCCTACTTCTTTGGTGTTGAATTTAAAATGTTTATTTCCTAAAAAAAGACTTTTGTATCAAAAACATTTTAGATGTTTTTAAGGTGGATTTTTTTCAAAGTTTTTATTAAGCTGATTATTTTTTCCTACCATTAGGACATTTTTCTCACAAATAAAACATACACGTTTTAAATTAAAATCTAAAGAATTAAATCTACATTTACAGCCACCAACACAGGCGTGCACAGAGCGCCCCCTACTGACATTTGTCCAACTCGCTCTCTTCGGTGTGCTTAGTGACGCAGTGACGCTGTTCCGTTTCCAAGCGCAACCAAAAGCGTAACAGGACTGTGTTCTCGCTAGCTCAACAAATTGTCCGGTTGTGAGCATCATTCCCCTCAGTTTTCTTTACAGTGCCTTCTGACAGTCAAGCCTTATGTAAACGTGCTATATGTCATTCTAGATTTTCACTCGTCACGACAAAACTCTGCTCCGCATCATCCTTCTGCCATGGTAAGTAGCTTAGCCAGCTAACACTAACGTAGCTGATCTGATGGAAAACTGGAAAATGAAACACGTGTGTTCCCACGAATAAAACAGATTTCACGCATATCCTTTTTATGATTATAAACTCTGTCTGATCACTAAAGTGTGTACATGACGAAAGGGGGAAGAGTAAAAACTAGGCCAATAATAATATACCATTAACAAGAGTGATTTAAATATTAAACAATACTAATTTTGTTTATTTGAAATGTATTTGCTACCCGCAATATAGCATGCTGTACTGATTAAAGTGACGCTTTTACAAGTTAGAAGCACGATAAAGTCAACATGAAACCATAGCCACTAACGTTACTGGACAATTAAATATTTATATAATCGTTTTTTGAGGATTTCAGATGACTTTATATATGTTTAAAGATCTGTTAAACCACATATGAAAGTCAATCTTGCTTGAATTGTTAAGTTATTTCCTACAGCTCTTAATTAAACGTTATTCGCGATATGTATGTAGACCAGAAGGGGGCGCCATTCCTCCTCAGTAAGTTTTCTGAAACTTAAATCTGCACGTGAAGACCTGTTTGTCATTTAATTTACAGTTCTGATTTCCCTCACAGGCTGATTTTGGTTTTAATGAGCACCATCAGAATGAGGCCATCAACTACATACATTTTGCCCGCTCTAAACGCGCGCTGAGACTGAAGACCATCGACTCCTGTTTCCAAGACCTCAAGGACAGCAGGTAACATTCTACACTACAGAAAGGGTGAAACATTTCCTTTGTGCCATTTTAAGGTATCTCATGAAACAGGAAGTAAAGCAAACATTAGATTTAAATGTTATTTTTGGCCTTTTGTGTCTCTTGTCTACCCCCCATGTGAAAGGCTTATGGAGGAGACGTACACAGTGGATGAGGTGTCTGACATGCTTGATGGGCTGCAGATTCTAGTGCGTGGAGAAGTGGAGATGGAACTCATAAACACGGCTCACACTAACGTGCTACTCCTGCGACAACTGTTTTCCCAAGCAGAGAAGTTCTACCTGAGACTGCAGACAGACATCTCTGAGCTGGAGAACAGGTGAGGGCTTCATCAGGATGTTAAATGTCAAATGTTAAAAAGTCGACAATACTGAAACCTTTGATTCAGTTTACCCCTGGCTGGTACTAAAGGAACAGTCGACCCCATAGACTAAACCATTGTATTGCTTTATTGTGTATTAGGTGAGCAGGGGGTTCTTTGGTGATGTCATGACAAGGATAAGATACTAGAGATCACGTTTGTTTATTTGTAGGGTTGTCAAACGATTAATTGTGATTAATCACATCCAGAATAAAAGTTTGTGTTTACAAAATATATGTCTGTGTAGTGTGTACTATTAATTTTGTATTTATAAACACACACATACAGGCACATATTTAAGAAATATATGAAATATACAAATGAATAAAAAATATATATATCATTTAAATTATAAGTAATTTACATATTTAGGAAATATTTACATGTATATGTTTTTAATTACTCATAATTTAAATTATTATATTTTATATTTTCTTAAATATGTGCCTGTATGTGTGTGTTTATAAATACAAAGTTAATATGTACAGTAAACATATATTATGTTAACACAAACTTTGATTCTGGATGCGTTTGACAGTCAAGGTCACAACATGCATCCTTGGAATCACGACAGGTGATAAAACTTGCATAAATGCAACCCTGAAAGCAAGGAATATTATCAGGGTTTCCATGGAGTAATAAAAAGTCTAAAAAAGTCTTAAATTCCTATATAAAAATGTAATGCTTTAAAAAGTCTTAAATTATAAAAATGTAATGCTTTAAAAAGTCTTAAATTCACTGAATTAATGTGTTCTAGGTCTTAAATAATTTTAATCAGGTCTTAATTTTCCTATGGCCATGTAACTCTACCTCTAATGCTCATTGAAACATAAACTTTTTTGAAGCGACTGCTTCGTATGCCAGAAAGAAATTGATCTGGGAATGTTGGATGTGAGGTTTTTTATGTTGTGATACAGGTCTTATATTTTATTCATAATGGTCTAAAAAAGGTCTTAAAAAGTCTAAAATTTGACTTTGTTAAACCTGCAGAAACCCTGATTATACTATTGAGAAGAATAACGATTATAAAGGATTGTTGGAGAATTGAATGTCAGACATAGAGAAAGTTTCAGACAGCTATAGCATTAAATTATTCTGTCTGAGACTGCCGTCTAAAGAAGATAAAGAACATATACTGCGAGAGAGACCAGGAAGGCTGAAATGGATCCATCAGGGAGAAGAGGAGAGAAAAGGTTTAGTCAATGGAGTTCTACTAGAAACCACCTATTGATGTGTGAGAAGTACAAAAGCTGAGGGGAAGAGGGATTTCACTGGATTTGATAAACAGGTATGGTGGAACGTATGTTTATTGGGTTGAAAAGTTTCCACGGGCCACTGTGGACTGACTTTACAGAGCTAGAGGAAGGATTCACTGAATCTCAAGGTGTTGCTTGTATTTGGTGGATTGAACCGGGCTGAAAGAATTCTGCTTGCAACTGCATACTGATGAATCAGATCTGGAGGAAACAGAAGGACAGAGAGAAGAACGTCAAAAACCTGACCAAGTCTGGTTAGAACAGGTGGATACTAGTTAGGTATGTAAGGTATGATGTAATGGCAGCTGATTGTTATCGCAGAAATAAGCCCCGACGGTGTGAGTCTTGCATCACACTGAAGGGGCTTATTTGGTGAAAACAGCCGGCTGCTGGTACATTAACCCACTTATTGCACGGCTACTTGCCACATGAAAAAAAAACTGAACATGAAATGTGAATTAGAAATAATAGATTAGCTAATTTTTACCAAATGCAGACCTTCCGCGAGGAAATGCATTTTACTTTCAGTTTAAAGGTAAGAAACGACGTTCAAATGTCACAAACAGGCAATTTGGTTTAATTATTTGTAAATAGAATGTCATATATGTTATTAAAATATATTGATATTTAATTTGTCAAAAAAATACTGTCAAAATTATTTGCTTCATCCGGGTTACTGTGTGTTATTAGTTTTGAGCGATTGTTATCTGGGAATAACGAACATGCAAATATCAGGACTGGCCAATCAGAATCAAGCATTTTGACGAGCCGTGTAATAATACTCCATAAAAAATTTCCACTGGTATACAGTCACAGAATCCAGATATCAGTTGATCTGGTGCAATTGTGCAAGTTGTGTGCAATAGACTGTGTTTGTAATGCGTTGTAAACATCACATAATAATTTTGAAGAACTCGTGATGAGGAACTTGAGGCAGAATGGTTAATTTCACTCATGACCTCAAACATCTTCTGTCACTAATGTGACCCATGCCCTCCGCTTTACCGTCGAACCACATCCTTCCTACCGCTCGGCTCAGGCCTTGCTCTGGAAGGTCAACTGAATGTCACACTTTCACTTTTCACTCACACAGCAGGCAGGTTTCTTTGTTGAAGTCATGTGAAAATCGAGCAGGTAACTTTAACTTTTGCAACTCTGCGGTGGGCTTGAGAGGTTTATTGTGCACAACTTTTAGCCTATATGAGTCCTCATACTAGTACATGTCCCAGAACCAATTGATTGATTTTCATCAAGTTATGGAAACTTAAGATTTGTCGTTCAATACTAAGAATAGACATTGATGCATGATGTGATTTTAAAAACAAAAATGTGGAAATAAATCTGAGAAAAGATATAAAGATAAAGCTAGACAGATCTTTATAATAGATAAAGCTATACAGATCTTAATATTACAGCTATAGTAATAGAACAAAGTTAAAGTAAAAGTTCACCCAATAATGAAAATTCGATCATAATTTCCCTAATCCACACGTCTTTTCAAACCTGATTTATTTTCTTCTGCAGACAAAAGAAAATATTATAAAGAATGTTTGTAACTGAACAACATTGGCTCCCATTGACTTCCATTGCATGGACACAAAACCTTGATATATTCTCAATATATCTTTTTTTTGTGTTTCACACTAGAATGACTTTTGTTGCATTAGATGCATTCGATTAAATGGTAACGTTTTTTTATTTTTATTTAATTTGTTAACTTTTTTCCAAATTTTGCTTGACAGGCCCAGCCCACATACATTATATGTTATGAAAATGCGAACATTCTTTAGTATGTTTTCTTTTGCATTCTGCAGAAAAAACTACAGGTTTCAAACAAAATAATTATGAGTAGATAATTTGTAGAAAATTATTTTTCATTTTATCTGTCATTTTTCATTTCACTGTCTCTTTAAATGTTCATTTTATAGCATACAAAGTGATAGAACTTAATTTGACCTTTTATTCGGCAGTTGACTAAACGAAAAAAAAGAATGATAAACAGATCAGAGCGAGCTGAGCAGCACGACGTTTGTAAACACATGTTGCATTTGCAGCGTTGAATGTGTGCTTTTGCGGCTAAACCCGTTTCATGTTTCTTAACACACAGCCTCCTCAAACAGCTGTGTATGTCCCTCCCTCCTCAAAACATCAGGGATGGGCCTCACACACACACACACAGGGAAAACACCCATATCTGCACATCCTATGCATGGGCAGCAACTTTATAAGACCACGCGTGTAGCCACGCGCCAGAGAGTTGTTTTGCCTACCACAAACTGTTTTCATAAGGAGAAGGAGGGGCTTTTTTCTTCCTCTCACAACAGTGTTTTTAAAGTCTCTGCCTTCTTTCACTCCACCTACTAGAGTGAATGAGAGCAGGTGCCCCTGATTCTGTGCCAGTGTTACTTCTTTTGTGTTGCTTTGAGATACGGTTAAATGAAATTTGAAGGGTCTGATGTTGTAACTACATCTTTTACATTTTTTATTTGTCATGCATCTATAAGCGAGTCTTCGGTCTTTGGCCGGTTCTAGATACAGAGGGTCCTTGTTGCGTGTTCTATAAAACTGAGTGTTACATTTTTTGATTTATCCAAAGCTAGGAAAAAAGATTAGGCGGGAGTCATTTTAAGTGTATTTAAATGCATTTACCTACTATTTCATGAAAAAAAGAAAATTCTCTCATCATTTACTCAACCTCTCGTCATTTCAAACCTATATGACTTATTTCTACCGCAGAAGAAGATATTTTGACGTAACCGAACAATGGCGGTACCCTTTGACAGTTGGTTTCGTGTCCACACAATAGAAGTGAATGCGTACTGCCATTGTTTGGTTAACAACATTCTTCAAAATATCTCATTTTGTATTTTGGTGAAAAAAATCATATAGGTTTGAAGGTTTTATGAGGTTTTAGTACATGATTATTTATTTTTATGTTTAGGAGTACGTTAACGTAAAGTATTTGTTACCATACTGAAGTCTTTAAGTTTATGGTCATTGATAATTTTAAACCCCCCTGTTAAAGGCCCTGAAATATACAATATGACATCACCTGTCTTGTCATCCACATTGAATTTTACATTAATTTCACATCCCTCAGTTTCACTTCTGTTTTTGTTTTCTTTTTTAGAGAGTTACTGGAGCAAGTTGCTGAGTTTGAGAAGACTGATTTCAAACCCAACAGCAAGGTGAGACATCTCAGGATATTTATCTCTAATAGGCGTAGTCCGTGTTTGTTTAACAGCGTTTATATATTCATTTTATCTGCAGCAAGTGGAGAATTCACACATTTTGCAGTTTAAAGTGCAATTTTTTTACATGTTTTGTAGTGTTTCAGATGTGCATATATTCAGTTAGCGGTTAAATCAGTGGAGATGAGAAGCAGAAGGTTTGGCAGGTCTTCGGTCTCTGATGTTGTTTGTCATAGCAAAAGCAGAACTTCCTTTTTTGTTTAAAAACGAATCTTGTGATGTTATCACTGTTATACTGTTTGGTGGTCATGAGGGGAAAAAATCTGCTTTTAGGAAAAAAAAACATGTTATTATTTATTCAACCTCAACCTTCCATGAAGCACACAAATGTGAATTTGAATTATGTCCAGATGATTCTCTGCCATATGACTAATGATTGAGTCTAAATATATAATTTAAAGTGTATTAAAGGGTCATATGACACGGCTAAAACATTTTTTTTGGTTTAATTTACTTGTTATTCAATGTGTATACATGATTTTAAGTTAAAAACGCTGTATTTTCCACATACCGTGCATGTTTGTATCTCCTCTTTGCCCCTCCTCTCTGAAACACGCGGATTTTTTACAAAGCTCATCGCTCTGAAAAGCGAGGTGTTCTATGATTGGCCAGTTAACCAGTGCGTAGTGATTGGCCGAAAACTGCAAGTGTGTGACGGAAATGTAACGCCTCTTACCATATTTGGAACATCAGGTTCCAAAGCAATTGTACTGACAGGTACTCCCACCTTACTTGCGTATACATTTGGGCGGTCTTAGTCAAATCATTCCACGAACTGACTTAGATTTGTGGGGGTGTGGTTACACGAGGCGTTTTGGATCTGGGTGAGCATTCGGTTTGGATAGAATGCATCGTTTGTTCCGACACTTACATTTATGCAATTTTACTTGTCTAATACATGCATGGGCAACTAATAACATACCAAAGACACAGAAAAACACGTATTCGCGGCCCAAGACCCCCTCCAGATCTCTGAGTATTCTGAAACTGTAAAGTAGCTTTGAATGAGAACCTTATAAAACTTGTTTATATCTTGACATGGCAAGAGATACCTGTCTTATATGCCTTTAGGTAAATCAGGAGTCCAGTAAGCCAAAATTAGCTCCTTTAAATGAAGGCGGTGTGTCTGAACTGCTCCAGAAGGTAAGACAAACTTAATATTAACATAGCAAAGCTCTAAAGACTTGTGAGCTAATGTAGAATCTGTAATGATCCATTAGAAACATCTATGTACACATGCACGTCAATGACGATACTATCAGGTATGCTCTTTTTACTTTTCGATTTCAGGAGATTTCCAGACTACAAGAAGAAAATGAAAAGTTGAAAGCTAGACTCAAAACATTGGAGTCTCAGGTAAAAAGAAAAATCATGAAAGTTAAAAACATTCAGTGGTCTCAAAGTTTTTAGATACTGAACTTGGGATGCAACGATTTGTCAATTTTGGCTGATAACCGACAATTCTTTAACATTGAAAGCCGATAACTGATATAATTGCCGATATACTGAATCTAAATATTACCATAAATTCCCTAAGACTGAAACAAAAGGCAGAAAGTGAACAACTACTTTTATTTGAAGAGATTCATTGCAGAAACAAGGTCCTTAAAATGATGGATTCAAGCAACATGCTTTTGTTCCTATAATTTTCAGATTCACAGATACTGTATCTACATACTGTACCTACATCAACAATGATTTGTTGATAGGAGTAAGTGAATAATCATGACAGAAAGACAGTACTGTACAGTATTGTGCAGCTAAAGAAGTTTATCCAGAGGAAATGATATATGATTTATAGGCTATAATATATCAGCCTAAATTTAACCGGCCGATACCGATAACATAAAATATGACCGTTTATCAGCCGATCCCGATATGGCCGATAATTTATCATGCATCCCTACACCACATATCCATTGTGCTGCTTGGTTTTCATATTTTATTATCCAATGCCTCAACTTTCACACATTTTACGGGTGAGAAGATGGTTTTGGTGGCCAATTCAAGGTTATTTATATAACGCTTTTTACAATGTGCATTGTTCCAAAGCAGCTTTACAGGAGCAAATAAGAAAAACAGAAAAACACAGAAAGGTAAAACACAGCACAGTGCATGGTGTTTATAGAGAAAGCAAGATCATTCTAGTAAATAATATCTAATAAAGAAATAAAGAAATAAATGCAGTCTCACGGTGAGCAAGCTAACACAGCCCTGCACTGGGGAGGATCCCAAACTCCAATGATTGATTAATGAAGAAGAAAAAAACAAGAGAAACCAGGCTCAGCCGGGAGGGCCAGATCTCCTCTGACATGTCATAGCTGCCCTCAGTGACCCCGACTAAAAGCCACCAAGCAAATATCCACGAAGAAGAGGGAGAGCCCATCTCCCGCGACCCATGTAGTCCCACTCGCCAAAACCGTGCAGGTTCCACTTCGCGATCGACTCCAGAAAACAGACGAACAACCAGGGAAAAATAGTAATTGCATAATGTAAACAAGACCAAACCAGACCCACATAGGCCCAACAAAAGAAATCCCCCAACCACAACCAACGAGATTAATATTGTTATTAATTAATAATTTCAGCTGTTGTTTTCTAGGCTATGAGTGCTTTAGACAACAAATCTAGAGCAGAAAGAGCCTTGAGAGACCTTCAGAGGAACCAAGGAGATCAGCAGGTAAGAAAAACTCGCTATTATTGACCTAAATAGGGATGTCTCGAGTAATGCTGCAGCTCCAATAAGCTGAAACTGATTTAAGGCCATTGCATATTGAGTCCGAAAGTTGCTTCCGAAATTTCCGCGCGTTAAAAAATAAAATAAATACGACATGTTGTGTCAATCACATTTACACGCTGCCTATGATATTTTAGTCCGTCATAAAAATATTCGGACTGGGTTCGATTGTCTGTGTTTTTGGCATTCGGAGCAAGCATTTTGAGAGCCTATTTGATAAAAATTCAGAAACACCGTACAAACGAGCGCCAAATACGAAAAAACGCATACAAGCATTTCGGACCGTATGTGCAAAGACCTTTAGACTGAGATGTTTAGTGCACAACACTAGTTTTACTACAAAGCTACATCGCTATGTTCAATGTTCAATAAAAATGTGCTTGTTTACCAAAAAATATATAGAAACTGAGGAAAATAACTTGAATGCATATATAGTATTCTTAATTTATTGCTGAGCTTTCAGTTGTCAAGCATATAAATCGGATTAATTTTTATAACAACAGAGTATCTGAAGTTTATACTTAACTATAGGAAAATAAAATAAAAAAACTTAATCAGGACATCTCTTGGCCTAAATGTTATCAATGGTTTGTTTGTGTTTGTTCTTTGTATTTTGATTTGAGCTTGTTGATCAACCTGCTGGCTTCCTGCTTTAGCCAGTATAAATCATCATATTTTGTTCATGAAGTTGTGTTTGATCATTTTTGTTATTTATTTGGCTTCATGGAAACATGGTACGTGCTGTTTATTTACCATTTATGTTTATTTTATAATCGATGTTACTTACAGTATTGCACCCTCCCCCCTTATATATAGTCTACAGTATAATAAAAGATGTTTACAGGTTCTCTTTGTCCTTTTGCAGTCTGTCATGGTCGCTCAGGAGATCGCTAATCTAGAAGGCACAGTAGCGGCAATGCAGTCTGACTTTGAGAAGACCTTGAATGCCAACATGGCCTCTCAGAAGGACCTCCAGGACAACCTGGTGTCGGCTAAACACGACCTGCTGCGAATCCAGGAACAACTAGCCTTAGCTGAGAAGGTGATTACAATAATCACATTATGATTTTTGCCATTTAAAGGGACAGTTCACCTAAAGTTCTCTTAAATGCTGTCATTGTTTACTCTGCCATTTGTTTTTTACTTCTTCAGGAACTGGAGAAAAAATTCCAGCAGACCGCTGCCTACCGAAACATGAAAGAGATTCTCACTAAAAAGAATGAACAGATTAAGGATCTAAGAAAAAGATTACAAAGGTACACTTTTACTTTGCATGTTATGACCACCAAACTAAATTTCAAGTGGTGTTATTAAAGTTCAATCCATGTTTGTATTTTTGTGTGTTGTTCTTTCCTCAGATATGAATCAGATGAGTGAACGTGTAGACTGCAGGACACAAATGCAGCGGGACTTTTAAAGGACTTTTAATGGATAATACAGGAAGTGAGCCTGCGACGGTACACATTTCAAAAGGCAAAGAACCAAAGTATGAGAAATAAAAGATGGAGGGATTTTCCACCAAGTTTCCATGTAATTACTCATCAGCATGATCAACAATACTAGATCGGCTTCATTGTGGTTAAGAAACATTAATCCGACATACACATAACACTACAAATTGTGTAGTTATTTCTCACTGGTGTGTTGTTCAGTGTGTGAAGCCTGTTACCTGAGAGCAAGGATTGTTTTAAATTCGTACATCCTTAAACAAAAGAATCTTATTTCAGGGCACCATAGACTTTTGTCTTTGTTTCAAGTCACAAATAATATTTCTTAAATTTAGTTTTTATATACATTAATCTTCTACTAGAAGATTTAACATTAGATTGTAAATTGACAACACTTTCTAGAAAGCCTGTAAAATGAATGCACTTATAATGCGTCATAAGTGCAGTTACAAAACATTATAATACTGTGTACTGTGGTGTAATGCAAATAAAGTTAAGTATGCACTACAATATGCTTAAAAGGCGTTAATCAAAGCTTTTACATACCTAATATATAGAAAGTGTTACTAAAATGCTTTTTGTGGTTTTATAAACAAAAAATCTGTGACTGTATGTACATGAATGTACTGTAGTTATTTATGTTGAGAGAATTTTCTTCACCCGTTCTGGCTGACACCAGTTCCCATCTTTGATCATCCTCCTTTAATTTGTCTTATTTTACTTCTAATGTTTTGAAATAAGTCTTAGAGGTCTGAATGTCGCATACCTGCATTACAACACTAACTACAGGACAATTTCAATGCATTCAGCTCAGCAGTGAAAGCACCAGTGCTTTATAATGTTTCTTGTATTTCACATTCGTTGTATATTTATATGGTGTCCACAGTATATTTTTGTAAGATTTGTGTCCTTTGACCTATATTTCTTCAATCAGAAAGGCCTACTTAAACAGCTGTGTAGGAGGGACTCTTCCTGTGGCCGGAGTCTTGTATTTTTTGTCACCTTTCTTGCAATGTCTTATGGAAAATATAGTGTTTTTTGCAGCACTCTTGGTCTGATTTATGCACATTTTATATTTAATTACACACAATTCCCTCATTAATGTGCATAAACTAATGGGGGGGGGAAACAAAACAACACAACACAGTGTATTCTGGGTAACAAGGGAGAATTTCAGTATTGTTTTAAACTGGTCTCGATGCGTGGCAGACACTTTAATTTTACACCTGTATTTGCATAGATTTTGTCTGGTTTAAAGAAACCAAGCTTTATAAAAGCCCAATGCTTCTATTTTTTAAATGTGTGCTCATGTATGTCAGATTTAAAAGAAATAAGTACACATGCCTAGTGTTATCAAGCAGAATTCTTCATTTTGAAATCATGACACTTTCAATACACTTTCAACAACAAAAGCACTGTAAGATCACAAAGCTCAACGTAATTGGTTATCTAAGCTTGGTGAAATAAATTATTGAGTTGTAAGCCCCTTAGAATGTTAATAGTGAAACTCGCAAAGCCACTGTCTGCCTTATAGTAACCTAGAGTTGTCACTTATCATGTGTGTGTCTGTTTGTATATGCTTGGATGAGCAGTGGCTTGTTTATAAACAATAAAATAAATAAAATGTAGCTTTTAACAAAATGACCTGAAAAAAGTCTTCCATACTTTAACGACTGCAGACACTGAAACTTGACTGTTAAGGCAGTCAGCATCTCGTGCAGCCATCAACAATCCTAACCGTCATGTCACTTGTGAAACCTGAAACGTAAGAGTTGTGCACAATTTTCCATATTTAGAAACTTCAGCGCACACACTACTGTGGCCTTACTCAGTATAAAATTCTGAACATTTGCTATATCAGTATTACATCAGAAGCAAATGAAAAGACAAATCTCAGCAGACAGGAAGTTGTTTCTGACTGCCATGCACTTGTGGTCAGAAGTTCCAATAAACAACGCTATGGTATTTTCAAAAGTTTTCACTAGTGCTGATTGTTGTAAATATACTCGTATGATTGTTCGGCTGCCGATAAAAGACACTAGAAGTCAACGGGGATTTTCATAGTCACCAACATCCTCCCAATTTTAATCAGACATACATACAGCTGCTTACAGAGAGCATGGGGAAATGAAAAACATGTTTTATTATTAATATTTTTAGATGTGTGGCATAGACCTAATGTAGGGTTTATGTATATACAGTAGATGTTTAAGGGGTCATATATATATGTGTTTTTCTATGTATTTGGTGTGTGTTATAAAATGCAAAAATTGACGTGTCGGAACAAAAGATTTATTCTGTCCAAAAGCGTATGCTCACCCAGACCTGCCTGAAATGCCTCGTGTAACCACACCCCTCAAATCTACGTCAGTTTGTGGGATGATTTGACAAAGACTGCCCAAATGTATACGCAAGTAAGGTGGCCGACCTGTCTGATCAATTGCTTTGGAACCTGATGTCCCAAATATGGTAAGAGGCGTTATATTTTAGTAACAGGTTTGCAGTATTCGACCAATCACTACATACTGGTTAACTGGCCAATCATAGAACACCTCGCTTTTCTGAGCGATGAACTTAGTAAAGAATCCACGTGTTTCAGGGAAGGGGGTCAAAGAGGAGATACAAACATGCACCGTATGTGGAAAATACAGCGTTTTTTAACCTTAAATCGCGTATACACAGTGCATTACGTCTAAAAAAAATTATAATATTTGTCTTTGCAGTGTCATATGACCCCTTTAAAAACATCTCTTCTGTAGAACAGAACAACTTGTAATCTCTTAGACAAGGTAACCGCTCTTACTGTCAGTCATTGGCCAACTTGTTACGTTGTGTATTCGTTATAGGAGCAATGTGGAGATTTTAGCGGCGTCTAGTGGCGAGATTGTGAATTGCAACCAACGGCTCACTCCACCCCTCCCTTTTAAAACACTACGGTGGCTCTCACAGGACAAAGATGGTGTGGCCTTTTTCGCTTCTGCGCCGAAGGAGATAACATATTTACGAAACGCGTTTTGTAGAGCAGTTTGTCATTTTAGGGCCACTGTAGAAACAACATGGGGAATTCCACGAAAGGGGACCCGCGGTGTATAGAGAGAAATTAGGTTGACCACACGTGCCATTTTTCCCCAACATGTCCTGGCCAGGATTTTGGGTGCTTACGGAGGTCGCATTTGTCAACCGCTTACATCATTGATATTTTATTTTAAAAAAAGCAACTGTTATGTTTTAAGGTAAGAATGAAACTACAAGGATTATACGTCTTAAGAGAATTTTTATTTAATTTGTGTCTTAACTGAAATGTGAGAACCTCAATGACCTACAGTATGTGGAGGACAAATGCGCCATCCAGAGGACTCTCCCAAAATCCTGGACGGGACTATCTGGGAAAAATGGCACGTATGGTCAACCCATAGAAATTCTAAGCTATTAAAAGATCTTTATACACCTCTGAAGACATAGTTATGTATATTATATTGCATTTCTGTCATTAAATCCTCCAAAAATGTACACACTGGACCTTTGATTTGCAGCAATGTCACGTAAACACCAAATAGTCTCTAATGTTGTCATATTAGTTGTTTAGATAACTATAAACATGCAGAATATGTAATAGATGAACCTTTAAAGGTATCTTTTGTGTTGTATTTCACATGGACTGGGTCACCTGATGTTGATATCATGCACTTCTTGCCTTATCTTGGAAACTTAAAAGGGGCAGTTCAGCCAAAAGTAAGAACCCTGTCATTATTCATTTACCCTCATGTCATTCCAAACCTGTTTATCACTCTTTCTTTTGTGCAATACGAAAGAAGGTATTTTGAGAAATGTCTCGGGGGGGGGGGGGTTGTGTCTATTCAGTGGAAGTCAAGGGGAGCCAGTGTTGTTTGGTTACCAACCTTCTTCAAAGTCATACAGGTCAAGAATGACATGATGGTGAGTACTTGAGTGATTAAATTCTTTAATCACTTCAATCTTATTATACACTTTTACACTTATAAATATCAATAAATTAATTTGAACAGATGATTTATACAATGATGTTTGAAACTGAAAATGTGGAACTGAAGGTCATCAGTTCAAGACGACGGCACCTTTGAGCTATAAGTGTATTTTCGTGATAGCAAAGCTCTCAAATGGCAAGTTCATGACACTGTAAAATATCATTGTAACATGTTTGTTTGCTTAAATACATAATATGACTTTTGAGTCATTCCAAGACAAGCTGTATCTTCTATAGAAGACCTGTTGGAGTAGAAGGCAACTTGTGACAACTAAAATAAATTTTCATTAGTCAGGTTTTTAAACGGTCATGAGAGACAGTTGTACGGTTTCACCTCTGATCGTTTGTGGTTATCCCCTGTGTCTATCAGATTTCGCTCTCATACCAGGTCTTGTATTTGAATGAGTCAGTTTCTGTATTCCTTGTGGCTGGGCTTTCAGTTGAACTAGAATGAATGACATGTGGCATAACGACACGGATCAGTTTTTCTCACGAATCCTTCCTTGATTCTGACTTTACTAGTTGAGCAGATAATGAAGCACAAACTATTGCCCTGATCAAGCACACTCAAAGTCAAAGAGGCTTAAATGGAGGTGGTGTTACGAAAATTGTTCGTTTGACAATTTTTTTTCAGCCTTTGTAAAACTTGAATTCATTCTCGCTTATTGCAGGTGATTCCGTTCTGTTTTGCAGATTGGCATTGCTGTCACCTTTGTTCGTGTCACACCCGGTGAGAATACTTTCCCATACTCCACGCCGACGGTGTAACGGACACGGCCGTTTAATGTCTTACTGTGGTCTGAACTGAGAAAGAAAAACGATGTGGGTACGACACCCCACCATCACAACAGTGTCTGGTTCCTTCGCAGAAAAAAACAGCACTTTGTACCCAAGGAGTGAAACTGGTATTGAAACTTCTGAACCGTGTTGAAGGATGTTTTCAAATGTAAGACTTTCACACCAGGCGGACATTGTGTTAAAACATTTTCTTAAGAAAACAGCACAGACCACATTCATGTGTTGGTTTTTGTAAGCACTAGCTCAAGTGAACAGAACTGTGTATGTTTCATCAAACCTAACCCAGTATGTGCTTCGAATTAATTAGTTTGACGTTATTTAAAAATAGTGAACAAATCTTCCACATTACGTCCAAAAGTTTTCACTGTCAGATGAAGTTAAAGGGGACATGCACATTTAAGGTACAGTTGCAAGGGTAGTCAATAATGCCAAGGAACTGTTTGCTTTCCTACATTCTTCAAAATATCTTCGTCTGTGTTCAACAGAACTTAGAAATAAAAAATAAAAAATGTTATTGTCAAGGGTGGCCAAGAACTGTTTGGTTATAAGCATTCTTCCAAATATTTTTCTCTGTGTTCATCAGAACAAACAAATGTATAGAGATTTGGACAAACTTGAGGGTGAGTGAATGAAGACAGAATTTTCATTTTTGGGTGAACTGTCCCTTTAAGACTTACTGTACAGTCGTGGCCAAAAGTTTTGAGAATTACATTAATATTGGAAATTGGAAAAGTTGGTCCTTAAGTTTTTATAATAGCAATTTGCATATACTCCAGAATGTTATGAAGAGTGATCAGATGAATTGCATAGTCCTTCTTTGCCATGAAAATTAACTTAATCCCAAAAAAACCTTTCCACTGCATTTCATTGCTGTCATTAAAGGACTTGCTGAGATCATTTCAGTAATCATCTTGTTAACTCAGGTGAGAATGTTGACAAGCACAAGGCTGGAGATCATTATGTCAGGCTGATTGGGTTAGAATGGCAGACTTGACATGTTAAAAGGAGGGTGATGCTTGAAATCATTGTTCTTCCATTGTTAACCGTGGTGATCTGCAAAGAAACGCGTGCAGACATCATTGCGTTGCATAAAAATGGCTTCACAGGCAAGGATATTGTGGCTACTAAGATTGCACCTAAATCAACAATTTATAGGTTCATCAAGAACTTCAAGGAAGGAGGTTCAATTCTTGTAAAGAAGGCTTCAGGGCGTCCTAGAAAGTCTAGCAAGCGCCAGGATCGTCTCCTAAAGAGGATTCAGCTGCGGGATCGGAGTACCACCAGTGCAGAGCTTGCTCAGGAATGGCAGCAGGCAGGTGTGAGCGCATCTGCACGCACAGTGAGGCGAAGACTTTTGGAAGATAGGCCTGGTGTCAAGAAGGGCAGCAAAGAAGCCACTTCTCTCCAAAAAAAACATCAGGGACAGATTGATCTTCTGCAGAAAGTATAGTGAATGGACTGCTGAGGACTGGGGCAAAGTCATATTCTCAGATGAAGCCCCTTTCCGTTTCTTTGGGGCATCTGGAAAAAGGCTTGTCCGGAGAAGAAAAGGTGAGCGCTACCATCAGTCTTGTGTCATGCCAACAGTAAAGCATCCTAGCACCATTCATGTGTGGGGTTGCTTCTCATCCAAGGGAGTGGGCTCACTCACAATTCTGCCCAAAAACACAGCCATGAATTAAGAATGGAACCAAAACACCCTCCAACAGCAACTTCTTCCAACAATCCAACAACAGTTTGGTGAAGAACAATGCATTTTCCAGCACGATGGAGCACCATGCCATAAGGAAAAAGTGATAACTAAGTGGCTCAGGGACCAGAATGTTGAAATTTTGGGTCCATGGCCTGGAAAGTCCCCAGATCTTAATCCCATTGAGAACTTGTGGTCAATCCTCAAGAGGCGGGTGGACAAACAAAAACCCACTAATTCTGACAAACTCCAAGAAGTTATTATGAAAGAATGTGTTGCTATCAGTCAGGATTTGGCCTAGAAGTTGATTGAGAACATGCCCAGTCGAATTGCAGAGGTCCTGAAAAAGAAGGGCCATCACTGCAAATACTGACTCTTTGCATAAATGTCATGTAATTGTCGATAAAAGCCTTTGAAATGTATGAAGTGCTTGTAATTATATTTCAGTACATCACAGAAACAACTGAAACAAAGATCTAAAAGCAGTTTAGCAGCAAACTTTTTGAAAACTAATATTTATGTAATTCTCAAAACTTTTGGCCACGACTGTAGTTCTGCAATCCACATCAACGTGTCATACCAGTGACTCATTTTCAAAGTCACATCGAACACCAAGATTGAATTTGCTTCAGGAGCTAGCATCTGAAAAGAGCTTGTCCACCTCTGTCTAAAGTTCAAAGTGGTATTTCCCTTATACAAAAATAAAACAAAAGTCCCAACAAGCGAATGAATTTTCTCTAAAAGTGTTTAATATGGTGGGATTAAAACAAAGAAATTGCTTTAAATGCCAAACTGTTATTCCAATATTCAGCTTGTGGGCAAAAAATGGAACACTGTACAGGTACGTACAGTACAATACATGTCATATAAAAGGGAAGATGTTATTGTATTTATGTATTTTATTTCAGTTCATCTCTTGTTACCAAAATCCTACTTTGAAATTTCTGGACGTTGCATTATATATACATTTGATATATATCATATATACATACCTTATACATTTGATCTTTAACTGTTTTGTGATTTAGTTTTACATATTTAGGATTAGTATAGTGTAAAAACATTCCTGGCTTTTAATGCTCTAAAGTCAACCAATGAGGGAAATTCTGGTACATAACATGAAAGGGGAAGTGTAGCTGCATACCATTTTTTGTTTCATTTTCCCCTTGAAATTTAATCAGAAATATAATCTTCCTTCTCTAAACATCCTGGCTCAAGTGTCCATATAAAAATTACCACATTGCAATTTCAATGCGTTCACCTTTCCCCCTTTATAGAGTCATTCATTTCATAGTATTCTAATCATACTTAGCATGTTTATACTGTTTAAATCATCCTGTTATGCTCGACACTCATGCAAACATGACAGAGAAATCAGAATCGGCTTTTGAGTCATAGTACAGGTATACCATACAGCCCACATATTTGTTTTCTCTGCCCTATAAAACATTTTCATTCAAGGTCCTTCAAGATGTAAAGGTTTCTAAGACGTATTTCTTGCGTCAAATGTGACGCTATGGCAGGCGTGACTTTGTGGTCACAGTGTAACTATTATAAGCAGGCGGAGACACTGCTGGAGGAGTTTATCTTTATGACTGAATGCTTGAAGACATTTAAAGACGCCTGAAACACAGAAAATGGAACAGTTCACAACATACGACTGTAAGTACATGTAAAAATGGCCTTTTGATTACTTGAGTAAAATGCAATTAATCTGCGAAAAATCTGTTTTTATAGTAAACACAAAGTTAAACGACTGTTTTTGAAGCGTAAATATATGAAAAGTATTTTTATTTACTCTTAGCTTGGTGACATGATGATTTTTGGCATCATTTAGGTACATGCCGTTTATAGAATCTGTGTTTACATGAGTGATTTGTGGTTACCCACAACAACAGTATATAAACTGTAATTGTGTAATACTTTATATCAAGAAATATTGTAGCTCATGAACTATGTTACTAGTGTTATTTTCTTCTCTATTCATATATTTTGTATTGATCACACTTTGTGCCTCTTATTAGATGACATGGGAACAGATAACTTCTCATATGAAATGGTGAGTTTTAAGCATTTTGTTTAGATGTCTTATATGCAGTATTTTATATACGATATGCTACAATAAATCTTATATAATGGTAAGGTGTTTTTTTTTTGTTTCATTGTTATGATTTCACAATAATGAAACTTTGAAATGTTTTTTTAATGAAACTAGTGAGTTCTGAGATGACAAACATAACTGTTAGTTGAATTCTGTTCATCTCGAAGTCCAAATCTTTTCATTGGTTAGTCTCTGTTCCTGTTTGTGATGCTTGCATGTGTTGCCTGTAGTTGTCTTCTCAACATTTTCAAGTGAACCTTAATATACTATCTGATCCCCCATTTGGATTCAGATTAACATCATGCATTTTTTTTTACTTTTACCACATCACGCCCGCGTTTAAGTAACACAATGGAAAAGATTTTCCGCTGCATGCGTCACGTATGCTTTATTTTCAATCTGCATGTATGTCAATACGGAACGCTATCTTGCATTCGGCGTGCTCCCGAGGGGCTCGGTTCATGTCGACCCCACGGGTGGGTGATGCTCTGTTTGCACTCTTCAGAAAAAGTTGAAAGAGGATGTGGATGCGGTGTACTGGTGTGGTTTCTCCCCAAGAGACACCTGCACCTGAGCTCAGTTATGGAACGCGTTTAGTAAATTTAGATTGGTGGAGATCGCTGGGGTGTGATGTCACACAGTTTCACACATACTGATCCTCTGAATTACCAGAATGGTGAGAGACAGTTGTGCTCGACAGCTTCTAAACCGCTGCAGACAGGAAGAGGCTGTGAGATCAATTCTGACACAAATGTGGGAAAACAAACTATTATCACATAATGAATGACTGACATTGTGAAAGTTATATTGTGGAGAAAAAATTCATGAGTAGTTCCTTAAAAATCAGTTGTCACTTGTTTACCCTCGTGTTGTTCCAAACAGCATGACTTTCTTTATTTTGTGGAACACATGGCCATAAAAGCACCACAAATGTAGTCTATGCTAGATGGTCTACATATTGTTTATGGACTACAAATTTGCAATAAAGACCAACGCTGAAATGTATAACTTTTTTTGAAAAATAAACAAAAATCTATTGAGCAAGTACGCTGTAAAAACTGTCATTTTATTCTACAGAATTTTTTGGGAAATGCGGTAAAAAAAAAAATTCGGTAACAGGCTGCAAATTTACAAGTTGGGTTTAAAATAACATCAAAAATGTTGTTGTTTTTTCTTTCGCCTCAGCTGCTTGAATATTTGAATGTTTTTACTGCCATTAAAATATTTTTTACTGGTATTTTACTGGTGAGTTTCTTATTCCGATATGCAACCATAAGTTTATAATAAAGATGTTTAATATGTCGGAAAATCTAATTTTGACGTAATTAACTTAAAAACACGTTACAATTAGTACATGAAGTAACCTTTAATTTAGGTTTCAAATAAAGATCGTGATAGAGAGGCAAACGTTACTTATTGCAGCTTTACCTTCACTAATATGCATTCAGTTATGATGCTTTTGAACATGCGACATAACCGGTCAGGAAACTGCTTTCTTTATAAATCTGTTCTTCTGTTTCAGATTTCTGACACAACTGACTATGACTCTGGTCCAAGCGGATTATGTGACAAAGAACTGGTGCGACAGTTTAGCAAGTCCTTCGAGCCGCCTCTTTACTGGATCATCTTCGTCGTGGGCGCTCTGGGGAACCTGCTGGTCGTCTGCATCTTCACAACTGTGCGAAACCGCCTCAAGACCATGACCGATGTCTACCTTCTGAACCTGGCAGTGGCAGATCTTCTCTTCCTTGGCACATTGCCCTTCTGGGCTACGAATGCCTCCCAGGGCTGGGTGTTTAGTGACGTCATCTGCAAGGGAGTTTCTGCGGTCTATAAGATCAACTTTTTTGCCAGCATGCTTTTACTCACCTGTATTAGCGTGGACCGCTACATCGCCATAGTTCACGTAACAGAAGCTCACAATTACAAAAACAAACGCATGTTTTTCAGTAAGATAACCTGCGTTTTTGTGTGGTTTTCCTCTTGCCTCTTAGCCGTACCGGAATTTCTCTTTGCGAAAGTGAAAACCGCAACAATGCAGTGTGTGTTGATGTACTCGATTTCAGACGATAACCGTACCAAAGTCCAGGTGTTATCGCTACAGATCTGCGTCGGGTTCCTGTTACCCCTGCTGGTCATAGTGATATGCTACTCGGTTATTATTCGTAAACTGATGCAGGCTCGAAACTTTGAAAAGCACAAGGCTCTTAAGGTCATCTTTGCGGTCGTGGCGGCATTTGTTCTGTCCCAGTTGCCATTTAATGGGTATCTGATCCTAGAGGCGGTTCAGGCTAATAACGCCACAATAACTGAGTGTGACATCTCGATAAGGTTAGATATGGCTGGGCAAATCGTTAAATGTCTGGCATACACACACTGTTGTCTGAATCCCATTTTGTATGTCTTTATTGGAGTTCGCTTCCGCAGGGATCTCTTGAATCTTCTTCAGCGTTTCTCCTCCTGCCTGGGACTCCTCGAAAACAACAAACTGCAGCAAGTTCCCAAGAGGCCCTCTGTTATGTCGGACACTGACACAACACCAGTTTTTTCTTTATAAACCAGCCCACTATATTGTACTATATTACTATAAAATCTGATGTATATTAAAATACAGAGCATGTTTTCTAATTGTCCTAATAACAGTTTTTAAACCATAAACATGTTTGAACACTCTGCTGAACTTTGCTAAAGTTGAATGAAGTTTATTAAGGTTGTTTGTTCAAATTGTGTATATAGAGGTCCAATATTTTGAGAAGTGTGTTTTGTAGCCTTAATAAGATTTTTGTGCCTTTTGTCTACCAGAAACATTGTAAGGAAACTGTAAATATGTATTAAGCCAATGTAGCATATAGTGTGTGATATTAAATGTTATATTTTGAAATAAAGAGGTAAGGAAAATATGTTTTTCCTTTTTTTGTTCATTTTATAAACACTGAATAAATACAAAACATAGTAAACTTTAGAAAAGCTTCATATGTTTAGCACAGTCAAGTTTTTTTTAAAGGGATAGTTCACCCAAAATAAAGATTCTGTCATCAAGTATTTGCCCAAATGTCATTCCAAACATTTATGACTTTCTCCTGCAGGACACAATAGAAGATATTTTTTTTTAAACTCTGGCAACACAACCCCATTGACTTCCATTGTATAGACACAAAACCACATAGACATTTCTCAAAATATCTTCTTTTGTGTCCTACAGACACAAGAGTCATACACCTGTTTTGAACGACATCAGGGTAAATGATGAACTGTCCCTTTAATTCATTTAGTTTGAAGGGGAAATATATAGATTTGGCACATGAGTTAGTAATAGGGTACTGACATTGGTTCATTTACGCCTATGCAAACACAGAGGGTGCACCACAAGACACAAACCACAAGTGAATCTCTAGAAGTGAATGGCATGAATTTAGCATTCAGACGGACTCCTCTTCAGTTCTGAAACCAAGATTAGAATGCACATGTAGGTGAGTCATGTTAAGAAAATAATAGGAAAAAAGACGAGCGGCCCTACATACATTTTACTCCATGTTTGCCATGTTCGGAACGCATATGTGAGCCACGGATTAAATGGAAGTTTATTCATCATTGTGTAAGAGAGTAAAATGGGCTCTCTCTACAGTTTTAGCACCGACAAGCTCTCGCACTCTCTCCAGTATCTGGACGAGGACGAGTACAATAATAAAGCGGTTCCAGATAAACAATAACGCTCAAAACTGCTCCGTTACACAGCTAATATTAGAACAAAAACAACAACATATCTTGGTTCTAACTAACAGAAAAACCAATGTTACTCACATACTGATCCGAGTCAAAGCAACCTCCTCGGGGGTGATTTTAAGACCATCTTTCTCTCCAACGACTCTCTGCTGGAAAGTATCTCCATAGATCTATGAGTATCTCTGCTAAGGCCTTAGTACGCGTCTCTGCTGGAAAGACTTTATAATATTAACACAAGTCCTAGCTCCTGCCTGACTTTTATCCTATTTTTGTACTTATTTATTATAGGTAATAAATTAGACATCGCTCTTTCTACAGTCTTTCAAAAGCCCGCATGATCTCTTCCACATGTAAACATAAAATAGACATCTTTTTGTACTATGGTGGCCACCGTCGTGTTTGGACTGAGCGAATCGTTGCAAATCTATAATACAACGCTAGTGGCCGCTGTAAAGCAAAAACTGCACCTTTAAAGCAATAGTTCACCACTAAATGTTTTGGATTAATTATTCCTTTAATAAGAAGACTATAATCAATGTCAAGACACCCCACTGGAAAACATGATGATTTTAGATTGGATTTGTATAAATCTAACTGACAATGTCAAAAAATGTATCTATTAGAAAAATCTTTCTATATATTTTGTATAACTATGAGCTCTTGTTTTCCATACAGATTTAATCATGGCGTATTTGCTTAAAACAAACCCTCAGGGCTTTGAATGCTTTAAAGCACTGACAGAAAGCCACATGGTGTTTTTAGATGTATAACGTATTTTCTGTGGTGCAAGAAAACTTCATAAATGCGGCTTCTCGTCTCACTCAACAGTGTTTTCGATATGACTGTTGCTATCTCTTGTGTGGATCGAACACTGTGTAATGAGAGAGGTCTGGTGAGGTTAAGGGAACACAAAAGTGACACAGCGGTTTCACAGGGCATTGGGTACCAATTAGACCCTTCATGCAAAATCAACAGCCAATCAGCTGCCACAGCTATAGTATAGTATGGCTATAGCATTACAATGCAACTGAAGAACACGTGCTCTATGCACTGCAAATATTTATACATCATTTCATACACATTTTACATTTTTCTTCCGACAACAGGATATTTAGTTTTTTTAACACTGTGAGAATTTCATTGCATTATTAAGAAAATATCAAATCAAGCGGCGTCTATAAACCAATGATGTCCACATGTTTTCTAACTTTATTTTTCTTAACAATTTCTGTAATGCCTTTTCCCTTGTTTTCTTGACAGGTAGATTTCATAACTTTCAAATAGAAAGATGTAAAAAGTTTATTCTGGTATGATGCAGTGCTTATATATATATATATATATATATATATAGTATATTTTTTGCACTGTTGTGTTTTAAATGTGAGCTTTAAAAAAAAAAGTTCAAAAATCCACTGCAAAGATGTTTTCTACAGTTTGTTTACGCAGCCGTATAACGTGCTTACTTTTAATTCATGTAAGCAGTATTAAACTGTATAACATATTGCATTAAATAAATCTAAAGGAGGTAAAAATGTTAAGATATAACATTAACAATCATAATGTATCCTATTTCATTTCTTATTCATTTTCTACAGTGACTATGCAACAAGATTATAGTTAAAAATTTGAAAATTCATGCAGTTTTCAAGAAAATTTGTGTTTCATGTTTTGCTCTAATGTGTTACTTACTTTTTCCAAAGCAAATAACAGACAACAATGATGTTATTGAGGTTTATAGGGTTTAGAGAGGCTGTACCTACAGGCTTCAGGTGAGACCACAGCATCTCTTGTAAGATTTATTCATCTAGTCTCTCTCTCTTTCTCTCACCCGCTCACACTTCATTCTCTCACCCTGGCTGCTTCACTTTCTTCTCACGACAGGAAGCTGTCAATCATGTCAACAACATTCCGTATGCATGCTAATGCTATGCCTGTGCCGCTGTGCTAACGCTACTCTGAAAACTGTAGGGACAACATGTAGTGAATGATTGAAATATGTGAACTCTTTTCTTTTTAGGCCATCTGTTCTCAAGCGAACCATCACATACTTTTCACCCAAGAAAGTTATGAAGTGTTGCTAAAATACAATAGTTTATAAAGTAAGTGTCATCAGGATGAGCAAAAGTGAAAAGTGAGAATGCTCTTCATAGTTCTGATAAAAGTGAACAGTCATTTAAATACACTCACTGTGAGAAATAATGTGAGTCACAGTTTTGAATAATTTAAGTTTATCTATGGCTACAAAATAAGACTCAAAACTTTCAAGTTGAATAAATACACCATAAGTTTGTTTAAAATGTGAATGTGTATTTGTTCAACATTATTGATTTACCTATGGGAGCCAAATATGTTTAACAGAATAAAATAAGATCATTTATAAAGTAATTGATATATAAACTATTGTACAAATTGTTCCAAACAGCGTACAACTGCTTTCTTTTTAAATAAGAAGAGATGAGAACTCATATGACGCACTTTGCATGTTCTCATGTTCAGTTGGAGCCACAGAAGTCCTTCATGTGGTGCATTTTAACTGTGCTGCTCGTGCTTCGAGACATGCACTAGAAGAGCACATGCAGCATCAGGCCTCTTCTGCTGGTTTTATGTACAGTATGTGTAGAAAATAGGTGGTTGTGAAACTGGAAGACACCTCGGTTGTGACTCTTGGTCTCAGATTGCCTTCTTTAAAATCAGGCCAACAGTTACGAGAAACGTTTGTTTGACAGTACTCAGATTTTTGCATTGATTACCGACCAGATGTGGTCTTGTGTTCATTTCAAGTCAAATATACAAACCTAGAAACAGTTGTACTTAGATTGTTTTTATTGAAGACGTTGAGCAATCAGTTACAGTGCATGCTGGAAAAAAGAATGCAGTAATTGATCTTCTTTTAGCAGCAATAACCGTCACCAACATTTCCTGTCACTGCTTTTTAGAGTTATATTTTAGCAATGTTGAAGATTAATTTAGTGTCGTTCCTCCCTACAACCTACAACCCTATTTCAGTTCATCGCTATGTTGCATGTTCATTACACAGCACTCTTCACGCCATGCAACAGCGTCACAGGTTCAGGACGGAAACACAAGTCTTCTTTTTTAGGCGTTTATTTGTTGATTTACTTCTGGGTTGTTGTATTGTTGCATTATTCTGCCTCTCTGAAGCTTGGGGTCAGGGTCTGCTGCCTTGACATTATTCTCTAAAAATCAGATTCAGAACCTTTTTGTAGAGAAGCATTGTGGGCATCCATTGGGTGTGACGCAAACTTCAAATGTACAGCAATTTTTTGTGTTTTTCTTTGTTGTGTAATGTCAGTGTTGAACCAATACAAACTATTTCCTTTCGATTATCTTTAGTGTCTATTATCATTTCAGTTGAATGGTTTGAGGAATTAAATATTCATGTCAAATGTGTGAATACATTACTGTTCATTTCAAAGGTTTATTTATCATTTGAAATGTCAGTTATTTATAAAACACCTGAACAAAACACTACTTTTACAACCACACATTATACTGAAAAGATGCACGTGCAATTTAATTGTTTTCGCCGACAGATGGCGACTCCTGCACTACATAATGAAACATTAGGCATCGTACGTTTATTGACCGAAACAATAGCGCCACCCTGCGGTACAAAAAGTATTTAGGTTGGTTTTGTATTTGTTTCTGATCTAAAAATACAATTCAACAGTCGGGTGTGTAACGGTTAACGTGGCTTTAGTTTTTTACGTCCTTAACATATTTCTTTCTGCCCAGAGAGAAGCGCGAGGAGCGGAGGGCAGCGCGAGATCGCATTTCAAAAGTGGAGCAGCACCTGTGTCTCACAACATCCCATTCATTACACTTCTCCCCTGAGTATGTGTGTGGGCATGCACGATTGTTTATGTGTGGGATTTCTATTGTCTCATTTTGTATGTGTCTGTGGTTTAAATGAACAGTTCATCTTAAAATAAAAATTCTTCTTTCATTTATTCACCCATATCTATCTAGACTTTATTTTCTTCGTGGAAAACACAATATTCAATATTTTTTTCTCATTATTATTATTATTATTATCACGCTGCTGTTTTCTTTTGCCTACAACAAAAAGCACAGTGACCGGGGATGTGAAGAAAAACAAATTGTAGGTCCTATCATAGATGAAAGTAGGTAGTCCTATACAGGTATTCAAGAAAGTATCAAATTAGGCTGTAAAGTTTAGTGTTAAGTTACCACAAGATCTAAATGTTAACTTTAAGGTTTGGTTTCATAGACAAGGCTTAGCCTTTAAGCCAGGACTTAATTTAGGCTATTTAAGTCACTTTTATTAAAATGCCTTAGAAAAAACATTGGTGTGCATCTTGAGACAAAACAATGGCTCTGGGATATTTTAATATGTGTCAGGGCATGTTATTTTCAGATTACACAGCTCAAAATTCATTTTAGTCTGGGACTGTCGGGGCTATGTGGCGGTTTCCTGAACAAGGATTAGTTTAGACCAGGACTGGGCCTTAGATAAATTAGGGTTTTTAAATATGGTATATATACAAAAAAACATTACTGGTGTGCATCTTGACACTAAACAAACTCACTGATATACAGTATTTTAAGATATGCCAGTGTAATGGCTGAAATACACTATAATCCTTTTTTCTTTTTTCTTTTTTATTAGACATCATACACTCACTTTTTGAATGTTTCAGATAGAATCGAACTAACTGTTCAAATCTGAAGACTGGCACAGACTTTCTGCAACAAGTCCAGACTAAAAATCTCGGCAAAATCTGAGCAAAAGTCTTGTAGTGTATTTTAGTCTTAAGTTGTTTTCGTTTGAGACGCTCTAACTTTTCAGTTAGTCTGGGACTTAAGTTTGGCTGATACTTCACCCAAAAATGAAAATTCTGTCATTATTTATTTATATACATTTATTTGTCTGGGTCAACACAGAGATAGGTATTTGGAATAATGCTTATACCCAAACAGATCTCAACACCCATTTACACCCATAGTAGGAAAAAACAAAGATAGTCAAAAATGCCCCAGAACGGCTGTCCTACATTCTTCAAAATATCTTCTTTTGTGTTCAACAGAACAAACAAAAAAACAATTATTTTCCTACTGGGAGTCAATGGGTGTTGGGATCTGTTTGGTTACAAGCATTCTTCCAAATATCTTTCTCTGTGTTCATCAGAACAAAGAAATGTATAAAGATTTGAAATAACTCGAAGGTGAGGAAATGCTGACAGAATTTTAATTTTTTGGGTGAAGTATCCCTTTAAGCCCTGTCCGAAAACCGCCCCGTATTAGTATGCTAGGCCTACTCCTATTCTCACATTACGTATCTTCCTTAAACGTGAAGCTAAGCAATCATCAGACCATTTTCTTAAAATACTAGTTCTTTTAGTATATCCTGAGAATTTATTGAAAATTCAAGAAATAAACACGCCAAGGGGACCCACATCTACACTTGCATACAAAACCCGTCTGCTGTCTGTCTCCTACACAGATGGGTGACGTGACAACACGCCTGAGCCACTCAATGTCCACAAGAACTACGTCCTTGACGCATAACTACGAAACCCAACGGAAAATGACAACTTTGGATACCGTACAACTTCAATTATAAGCATTTATCGTAACATTATGAAACAAATGTAATAGCTCAACTTGTCTTAAATCCAGAACGTTTCTGTAGTAAGAACGTTCATTAAGCTAAATTAACTTCTTTTAGTGATTTTTGCCGCATAGTGTCTTAAAATGGTAGCTAACAGCCTTAATGTTCTTCAAAACAGCATCATCTCCTTCCACAGAAGGTTTAAAACAACATGAGGGTGAGTAACTGATGGTGGCAAAGGTGAAATATTATTTTCTATCTCCCTACGTTGTGCTTCTACTGCCAGTTTCTCATTTGTTTTAGCCCTATATTTATAAGCATATCTAGTTTTTGTTAGGCAGTTATTTAAGGGTAACCTGGGGTCAAAGGTGAAGGCCGATCTCTTCTTTCACCTCATTCTCTGACTTCCATCTTTCTGGTTCTCAGGATGGAGTGATATATTATGTTCCTAAACATCTTTTCATGAGCATTTTAACTGGTTTTCCTGGATGCTGAGCCATCTTTAGAGCTGTCATTCCAAACCACAGTTCTGTTCTTATCCGTACTCATCTCCTCATCCCATCCATTTATAGAATCTTTCTCTCACATTCCCATTTCATCTCAGTCATGCTGCCGCCCGTGTGTGTGTTACCTGCAGTGTGATAAGTGTGTGATGAGCAACGGGTGTCATTTGTCAATGTCCTCTTCCAACTCGCACACACGCACACACACACACACACACACACACACACACACAGGTTGATACGAGGACGAGTATAGAATCCCTCTGTGGTCCGACACACTGGAGACCACAGACAACAATGGGCAGCCACTCTAGACTATTGTATGCAGTTGAGAACTCAAACCATTCTTCATTTATACACTTAAGAAGTTTACTGTGGGAAGGTGAAGGATTTTGTTTTCTCTGCGAAGTCGGTTTATATGCTGTGGTCTTGACTGTTTAGCAGCTGTTCTTTATTACTTTTGCCCTGCATTTATACATACGAGCTTAAAGGACCTTTGAAATATGCTTTAGTGATATAGGACTTAACCTTCTGCATTAGTTTGAATCATGTGAGAGAGGAAAAGTGGCACATGGGACAAATGGCACATTGTATGCTTAAGATGGAAGACTTGGGTCACATTGACTATGTTTTTTATATTTATATCATAGTCATTCAAGCTGTCCAAATGTATTGTTTTGTTTTCTTCAGACTTATGTTATGTTGTGTTTGGAAAGACGTGTTGTGTTTGGTGAGTAAATGACAATTTTATATTTTTTTGTGACTTTCACTCAATCCTTTACAAAGATTACCAAGTTGCACCAGAAATCTCAGCATTGTGCTCAGATTTGCAAACTCAACATTTTGACTTAATTATCTGGACAGTTCTATTCAGATGCTTTTACAGCTTTAGAACATAGGTCCAGCATGTTGCAAATGTGTGTGAGCAGCAGCCGTCTGTCGATCTAAATTTTTCCAGCATCCCTTATCCACCCCAACTCCTATTCTATCTTACCAAATATCACACCTTGTTTGTTACTGATTGAAGGTCCAAGTGAATTTATCAAACTCTATGTGTCAAAACTTGTCTGATTGTTTACATTTTTCTCCTAAGATTTCTAATAGAAAACCTATAATCTGAAAACCTTTATCCTGCATTTACACATCATGTGTCAGAGTACCATGTGCATACAAGGGCAAACAATTACCTTTGAGACCATCTCCTCTCTGCCCAAAAGACAGACTCATGTTTCATAGTTTTTTTCTACTTTTTCTTACTCTGAGCCATGTTTTGAGGAGATGATAACCCCCTCGAACCGCATAGTTTAGAATCCGAGACAAAAAGGCTAGGTTTGCTTTAAACAAGCCTTTTGATGTTGACCATATACAGCCAGTAGTTTGATGAAATATTGATAGCAATTCTCCGATTGATAGCAGCTCCTGGGGGTTGTTAGTTTGCCTTTCAGCGAGAGGAGTTTGTGGACCTTCACAGCATTGTGTTATAAGACATGTGATTCGTCAGGCATCACAGCATCAGAGCAGGTATCTGTTATTGAACCTAATCACTCACCTGATCATAACAATATGGTGCTGGCTATTGTGATCAAAAAGACGCAACTTTAATTCCCACACATAGAAATCAAAATCGTTTTTTTATCCATCTGATGTTTAGGAATATCAATATTTATATATGAATAATATTTATTTAATATTTATTTTGCAGTAATTTATAGCCTAATGTTCCATAATAATATTACACATGTGGATGTCCAATCCCATATTAAATTTATAATGACTTGTTTTATCAAATTCAATTTTAATTAAGTCTTATTTAATGAATTTAGAAAACTCATTTTGAACAAGTAGCAAGGGCACACATATGTGCAAGCTCTTCCCATAAGAGAATAAAGCGAACACTATTTGACCCAATATTCAAATACTTCCTATCAGTACAAGCGTGAAATAAGATTTCCACTGGTGGCTGAAAAAGTTTTCCTTGAGTTGCTGGTAGAAGTGACCCACATTCTTATGGAAACAAAGAAAAAGTCCATGCATGAAACACACTTATATAAAATCTGAATATTGATAACTGCCCTGAGTGTGTTTTTATTGATCTATTTGTTTATTTGTCTGTAGGACTGTGTTGGAAATTTACTCCTATCAGTGGGATTAAATTGCGCACACTTGAACACGCTGCATTCATGCATAGAGAAATTAATGTGCATAATAACCTCTGTGGGGCATTGCGTCAATGTAAAAAGAAATCAAGACAGAAAAAGAGAGATACAAAAGAAAGTGAGTTTGATTTTAAAATAGAATAAGAGAAGTCGAGCAGAGCCAGGGGCGCAGAAAGGTCTCACGCTTTAGTGAAATTAGCACGCTTTTCCACCACCGTCCATTAGATAATCAAATTCATGCCACACAAGGCTCGGCAACCCCTCCTTTTCATTACTTCCCTCTAATCCCTGTCGATAAGAGACAACTCGCATACCACTTTCATTATGCCGTTATTTCAGAACCGGCATGGAATTCCCCCGGGATACCATCAGTCAGAAAATTACTTAACCAGCTGAAGTGGATACAGTTTTGCGTTTATTATTTTTGACAGCCTCAAAATAATCTCACAAATATCCCATTCCGATTTCAGGGCGGGGTGAGGGGCAAAGAGTGCACCCGTTATCAGCCTAACACACTAATGGCCTACTCGCCGACACCAGATATACCTCCAACAGAGAGATGAGGGATCCCAATATTACAAGAGGGGAAAAAAGAGACGCAGAAGAAAGATAATATAGCCACCATTTGCTCTGTGCTGGGATAAAGAGCGTGTATTCAACAGTTGCGCGGGTTGTGTTCTTTAGAAGTGAGAGGCCTTCTCCTGTTTAGCCTTTGAGTATACAGTGGATTAGTACTCAATAATCTCTCCTTTGTGGAGTGTTTACTGGGCTCAAGACTAAACACTTAAAGATGAGAAACCTCAGTCTCGGAACCAGCTGGTAATCCTTGCTCAAGCTTTTTAACAAAAAGCAAAGCAAACATGACAAGTTATGAGTTAAATTGTGACTAATTCATGAATGACAGTTTTGGTGAAAGATGAAAAAACACGTTGCATGCAACAGATTTGTCAAGTGATGGCAAATCCTTACAAACCATCCTTACATTCAGATATGACTCTGTATATTGTAGTACATTTTAATTGTGTTTAATAAAGATTGTGTTTAAAACTACAATACTTTCTCAGTCAAAGACATTTCAATCATTATATAATTCAAGCCTGTGAATTTTGAATGTTATTTGTGAATGCATATAATTGTATTGTGTGTGTACAATATTTGCATAAAAAGTTTGCATTTTTTCAAGCTCATAACTAGCAGTGCCAAAATCACGAGTTCAATTTCCACTTAGTGCACTTCCTGACAAAAAATCTCTATACATTGCTCTGTAAATTGGTTTGAATAAAATTAAGCCCAGAAATATGCTAACATTATCCAAAAGTAAATCTTCTGGAGTCTTATATACAGTACGTGAATGATAAAATGACTCTTAGATAAGTCTCCGGGTGTGCACCACGTCAATGTGAGTCAGGTTTGGAATAGTCAGGAATTCTTGTTTAATTGGGGTGAGATCAGAGGCTCAAAGGGGGCCAAGAAGGAACCTGTACCCCTTTCTTTCTCCTCCAGAACCGCTTTGGCACCACCGCTGCTTTTGATGTGTGCTTTGGCTCTTCGAGGCCGACTTTGGAATATGTTCTTGGGAGACCAACGGTTACTTGCCTTCAGGCAAAATCTCAATCCCCAGGATCGGGCTCCTCTTTGATGGAATACTTTCGGGAGCAGCTAACCACCCCCAATCCCCGCTCTGCCTTACCCCTCCTCTTGTTCCACCACTTCTCCGCGGACCCTTTCTCTCTCTGTCTCATCCATCTCTCTCAGAGAGATTCACAAAGAGAGCTGACTGACTGACTACATCTCTATATCATTCCATCCACTTGACTACAGCGGTCGAGAGCGAGTTAACAAATGGAAAGGTGTATCGTGTGTACTGTATATGTGTCTGGCCATGGCCCTTCTCATTCTTTTTCACTTATTTGTTTTTTAATCTGGGTAAATATGAAGAACTTTGTGGCACTGTTTAAATGAATTACAAATGTATCAGTGTGTCCAAATACATAAATAAACACACATGATTGTGGCTTTTCTGGTTGACTTTTATAAATGTTGGATGTTATGTGTAATGGATGATCTTGGTATGAGGGTTTTGCTTAGCTATTTTTCCTGCCTTTTTGGTAACTATAAATCTGCAGCTGCTGTGTACGCTGATTAACTGGTAGTTTTATATTGGTTTTCCTTGCCTTGTTTTTTGTCTCATGTATATGATATTTGTTTCTTTTTCTTCACAAATTCTTGTTCATTATTTAAAAAAAAAAAATGGGCAGTATATGTTCCTTTATGGGTTGTTGATCTATCGACTGTATCTGCTTTACATAAATACTTTATGTACTTTTGTATTTTTTGTTTACTGATGTTTTTAATTACAGGTTTCCTGACAAGCATTGGAAACTAACAGGAAAGCGACATTTAATTGACACCAAAGTGTGATATTCCATGGACATGCCCACTAAAAAAGTTCATATTTCTCTTGTCTTGAGTTTTGAACTGGTCTTGAAGGAATAATTCACCTTAAAAAAAAAAAATGTTCTGTCATCATTTAACACATCTCCTTTGTGTTTAACATAACACAAAGGAGATATTTTGAAAAATGTTGGTAACCAACATACTAACCTTCCTTAGTATGAACACAAAATCAATGCAAGTCAATGGGTTTCAGTTAACAACATTTTCTAAATATCTTCTTTTGAGTTCTGCAGAAGAAAGCGAGTCATGCAGGTTGGAAATGAAAAGAGGGTTTGCAAATCTTTACAGAATTTTAATTTTGAAGATGAACTGTTCCTTTAATACATGACTTACGAGCATTTATTTTGCTTTTAAGCGTTATAAAGTCTAACATACTGTGCATCAGTATGAGAATTTGTTCCTTTCGGCAAAACACAAAAGACGATATTTAAAAAAATGTTGGTAACCAACATGGTAACCTTCCCTAGTGTGGACACAAAATCAATGCAAGTCAATGGGGACCAACGGTTTTCAGTTAACAACATTTTTCAAAATATCTTCTTTTGTGTTCTGCAGAAGAAAGAAAGTCATGCAGGTTTGAAATGAAAAGAGGGTGTGTAAATAATGACAGAATTTTCATTTTGAAGATGAACTGTTCCTTTAATACATGTGTGAAGAGCATTTATTTCATTTTTAAGTGTTATAAAGTCTAACAGACTGTGCATCAGTATGAGACTTTTTTTCCTCTCTGCAAGCATATCAAATATAGCCTAAAAGGTATTAAAAGAACATTTACTGAACTTGACTTCTCGACCACACGCACAGCCAGATCCTGTTTAGGAGATTAGAATTTGACTTTTTACTTTGGAGAAATCAAGCAGTGCCCCATTGATTGATGGTGAGCCCAGCAGGTCTTTTTTAACAGCCTAATTTCCCTGTATATTGATTATGGATATCGATTAAGAATAACCCTAGGACGGCAATGTTCTCCTTTGGATGTTTGTGTTAAGGTCTCTCTTTAAGGTCTTCCCTGCAGACAGAATTCCCGGCCTCTGCTGTACGCACTTGTCATTTTCCACATTCCTGGGATCTAGGATGGATGGCTGTGCTGCTGAAGCAGTGTGGTAAGGATTTTAATTCATATAGAAGAAAGGATCATTTTCAAGATGTGATTTTCTTAATACATTCTTATGTATCTTGAGTTTTAGGCCTTACAATATTGATTAAAATTGCCTAATATTGTATAGTCATTCTAAGTTATGAAATTAGTCATTCGAGTCTAACTGTTTTCCAAGATTTATATGATAAATAAAGATGCCAGTTCACCAGAATCATAATTATTTTAATAATTCAGCTGGTTTAATTTACCATAAGGGTATTTGAGTCACTTTCATACAATGAACACCATATCAGTCTTGGATTTACATTTTTTAAATGCAGAAAACCAAGAAACCGAGTCTTTGTAAATGTTTTATAAATTCTTCAATTTGACTTGTACCTCTTGGATGTGTGATTTAGTGATCACATGACATTAACTTTAATTTAAATATAATTTTAGCATCTTCTCCAAAAGTTGGTTAAGATTCTGTTTTTTTAAATGCATCACATTTTTTCCAACCAAAAGTTTTAATCCAGAGCTTCATTTGAAACATTTGTAATGAGTGTTCAATATTTTAGCCGTAATAGCAGAAAGACATTCTCATTTGCCAAACATCATTAAACGTAAACTTTAAAAAGTACATCTGTTTGCGTGCATTAAGGCAGGAGCAAAAACACATGGAAGTATAAGAGTGTGACCGCATGCTTTCCCTCTCCAGGCAGTGTGCTTCAAACGTGACTCCGTCTGAGGAAGCAGCGCTGGGATAAGGCAAGGAGGGAGGGAGGAAAAAGGGGGTAGAAAGAAAAAAAGAGGGGAGGTAGTGTGTCTGTTCTCCGAAAGGGAGGAGTCACGCAAAGGGAAAGGGCAGCTGGAGCTCCACACTTCAAATCTTTCCCCGAGAAATATACGTTACAGACTTTATTGCGATAAACATTTAGGAGTTTCGCGAGTCGCAAGACTTTGTAGCGAGGCTTTAGGTATGTAGGCAAGGATAGGGTGTTAGTTTAGTGCTTGTGCTGCCCCCGCCAAGCGCATATAGGAAAGAAAAGAAGACGAGGGAAAAAAGAAAGAGAGAAAAACTCCGCAGAGCAGTTTTGGAGTCTTAAAGAAGCCAAGAGTCCCCGCGACGAGCATCTGCGCGCGAGCGAGAGGGAAGAAAAGTTTCGGCCGCCGGAGGGAAGCCACCTTCGGACCAGTAAGTTCACGAAATGTGCTCTTGTGCAGCTTTTTTCTTTGCTTTCGTGCAAGTTTTGAAAAAGAAGAAGAGGGTAATGCACCCTTCTGTCAGGGGTTTAGCGTTTCAAGTGAGTCGCGACCTCGAAATGCGATACCCCTGACAGTTTGGCGTAAATTCTTACATGCACTGAATACTTTCATAAACTAAGTTTAAATTGCTTGAATTGCTTGCAAGGTATACAGTGAAAATTCGGCAGAGCCGTTTTGAAAACTTCGGCCACTTAATGCAAAACTTGCGGCCCCTGTTGGTCTGTTAATATGTTTTGAAAGTGTCCCAGTGTTATACAGTTGTTACATTAATAATGATTTGTGAATAATTGGAACCCATTAGGATGCATTACAGGTTAAGACAGTTTTGTATGACACCTTTTTTATTTAAGAGTTCTTGTGTGTATGTTTCCTTTTGAGAGGTTTCTGGTCCTGAAGAAAAGTTGTGCTTCACATATTAACATGGCATCATGTTTCACTTCCATTTCAATCTTTTTAGTCTTTTAAGGCATTTATCTCTTTTAATAATGAGTTGTAAAAAAACGTTAAAATCAAAAAGCGTTAAAAGCAAAAACGACAGACCATTAACGTAACGCAACATGAGGATGAGAGGAATATACGCGCTTTTGAAAAAAATGTTGGTGTTACTATAATAGGAAAAAAATACGAACAAAAATAACTACTTTCGGTCGTAGGCAGACCAATAATTTTAAAATAATTATTGTAATTTGTGAAATGAAGGAATGAGCTCTTTACTTATGAGAATATAATTAGTGTAGTTTAGTTGTACGTAAGCATAACAAGAAGACTAATTTAATGATGAGCGATTGAAATAATTGCCTCTGAATTTGATGATCAAATTCCCTAAAACCTTAAAGGCTATTTACAGTTTTAGTGTTGGTTAGTAATAGTGAAGGTGATCATTTCACGTTTAAGTTTAGTGCAATAATGTGTCACGAGTGTAGATTTTGACTTTTCCAAACTTTTTGGCGTGAAACCCGTGTGTATTGAGGACACGGGCGCTGGAAAACGCAGGTAGTTTGTAGATCATGTACTCACGAGGCAGCGGAACGTTCTTGCCCCGCCAAATCCCTCCTGACACGCGCAATTAAAGACAGATAACTTCACATTAAAATTCTCATATGAAGAAAACGTTTTAGCAAGTCTTACACGTCGCTATTGCTTTTCTAAATATTTACAGTAAGGTGTTTTATACAGACGCCGTTGTAAAATGTATCAAAATGTTTTCTGACACAAGAGGCCTTCCAGTTTTGTTCATTCTGCATTAAGTCTGTTATTGCATGTGTAAGGTTTTCTTCCTTTGTAAAATGTTGTTTAATGAAGGCATTTTATTCAAGCTGTTTCTTTGTAATTGTTACATTTTTGTTAAAGGGTTTGAATGTTTATTGATGCTCCCCATATTGAAGGCTGATTTGTTTCAGATTTGATCATATAACAGTAAACTGTGGATTGTATTTTATGTAAATGATTTTTTTATGAATTTGCACAATTTGTGACACAGGATAAATATAAGATGATATCATATGATTTTATATAGTGTTCTTTTTTATTTAATATTACCTCAAATGTTGATAGAAGTCCATGGAGTTTTAGTTGCTATGAAATGAGTCTTAAATTTGAGCACATTGATGATAAGGCGTTCCCTGATAAGGACACAGCATGATTACCAAAAATTCCTCTGCTGTAGTTTTCTAGTTGGTGTTTATCTGACGGCTGTATTTTTGCAGCAAAAATGTCTAGTTGTAGTTTTTTCATAAATATTATTTAGGTAAATAATTAGGTGAATAATGAAACAAATCCTATTTGAAAGCCTTGATGTACAAAAAATCTAATAAACATTTTTTAATTTATGTTATATAAGATATGTTTATCATTTTTATTTGTTGAAACAAAATGAAATATATTTTTACCACAGAAAACAATGCTCATGATTGTATGTGCTCAAAGCAATATTTCACAGACGTCCAGTTCCAGTTATTTCGTATGTATAAAAAATAATACAAATAATCTGTAATAGCATTTAATTGAACCGTTTAGGTAAAAAGGCTTTGATCAAACAGGTGTAATTTTTGCAAAGAGCTATTCATGAATTATTCCCTGAGTCATGCACCGAGTGAAGCAGTCAGATTAAAACCAGAGAATTACTGACTTCATATCTTTAATTCCTAATTTTCAATTCCTTGCCGGAGTCCATCAAATAGGAGTCCATCATAGTTTAATGTTAATAGATGCACGTCTGCATTGCAGAACAGAAGTGAAGGTTAGCGGGTCACTGCCGCCCGCCTCCCCTTTCCCGCCCGCTGTACTTAGCATACTATGTCACTGGCTAATATTAACAAGTGGAGATGACACGCGATTATCCACAATGCCATTCCACCCCCCTTTTTCTCACTCCGCTTGCATAAACCCTCAGATTAGGCCCGGCGTTTGAGAGGGACGCCTGTACCCTTCACCCTCAGGGTCCTTTAGCATCCTAAAGCAGTTCTACCTGTCATTAGGTGCATGTGGGAATGTGATGACTAACAGGGGGGCATTGAGATGCTAATGGCAGATTGAACAGCGCAGTTCTTATTGTCCAAACCAATAAGGAACAAATGGATGGGAAATTTCAGTGTCTCTTTGAGACCGATAGCAGAACGCCATCCTGGAAGTGCTCTCGGGGCTTGTTTCGTACGTAGTGTTTTTTTGTGGTGTGATGGTGAGTGTTTTTTTTTCAAGTTGATGTCTCAGCAGCCTGGCTGAGCTGATTGCTTTTACACTGAAGTACATAAAGTGATTTGTTATGATAGATCTGTGATGGCAGGGGATGACTGCTAGGCTTTTGGTGCATGTGATATTTCATCAAGAATCAAACTCCCTTTCTGCTCCCCTCGCCGTTGTCAGATTTTTACACCTCGCCTCCAGAGAAAATCATGGAGTAAAATTCCATAGTTTGTGCCCTAAATATATCTGCATTTCCCCACATTAAGCATTTTTGACCCTGACAAGTAGCACCTGACCAAGTTTGCCAGGGAACCTTTGTTGTGCGGCACTTAGGCTCTTCCGCTCGCCGCTGTCAACTGGCCACAGCTTCCAACTGCAATCTCTCACTTTGATGATCTTCGACTTGATACGTCTGACATCAAATGAAAAGACACAAAGAGAGAGAAACGGGAACGAAGGAAAGCGAGCGGTTGAGAAAAATAGGTGGAGAAAGAGAAAGTTAGGTAGAGAGGAAGAGGTTCTCTGGCTGTGGGAAACAAGTTGAAGATCGTCAGATGAGCAGATGAGCCGTTGATGAAGAGAAGATGCACGTCAAAAGTGTTCGACTGTATTTGTGTCTCGGTGGAGGGCGTCTTAGATTTTTAGGGGGGCTTGCTCTCTCTCTCTCTCTCTCTCTGTCTCTCTGTCTCTCCCTCTCTTCTAATCCCCAGGCCCAGTCATCCCTTCAGGGCATGCCTCAGATCTTCCTCTATGTCAGGACGACCCCTTCCTTCTCTTTTTGTTTCTTTTTCTCTTTTTTTCTTTATATCCCCTTTCATTTTATCATCACCCTTTATAATATACAGTGAGTTGACCCGAAAGTATGTGGGCATTTAAGTAAATGAAAGCAACTGATGTAGATGCATGAATTTCTTTGCATTAGATGACAAAATATCAAAGGAAGTGGCACAAGCACACATTTCAAAGCAGCATATAAAAAGACGGGAGTTCAGTTTGAGTTAACTGGAGAATCATAGATATTTAATGTGATATACAACAGTACACTTGCTTTTGCTTTGTGTGGATCGACTTTATATATCCAGTAAAAGGATTTTGAGCCTAGTTTTTTGTTTTTAGATGCCAGTCGGTTTTGTCATTTCCTCCTAATGCAATGCAATTCATACATTATTCAGTGTTACTTAATGTCCAAATTATTTTTGGACCACATTAACAAAAAGCTCGTCTCGTATGCTTGCAGAGTCCAAAGCCCCAGATGACTTTCTCATTCACATGTTTAGTCACATACAAGTTACAACCCCCCCCTCTAATTCACAAACAGCCTGCAGGCAGTCAGAGGAAATGAGCAGGTTCGTACCAAAGTTGGAGAGTGACAGTTTGTTTTCACTGGCAAGGCTGGCTGCTGGAAACTCAAAATTGACCTGCCAATTAGCCAGGCCATTTACCCTTTTAGACGGGTTAGAGACTGGGAAAGGGAGAAAAATGTTTTTTTTTAAAGAGAGACCATGAAAAAACAAGTTTAAAACGAAAGTATATTTCTGAGCTTAGCTGGAGCCTGCCCTGCCGAAAGACAAACATATTTGGTCGCATGTCGTGGTTAACGCTAATATTTTCTTTTCTCAATTAGGTGACAGCTGCAGGTTGCAGAACTTCTAAGCTCTTCGTTGTCCGGTCGTAAAAATGTCCGTAAACCTGTTGTGTGAAGTGCGGCCACAAGTACTTCCCCATTCGGTAGTAGGGTGTGTTACAGACTTGTGACGGACAGCTTGGCGTGTGTTGTTAATGTGTCGGGATGTCGGCTTTGATGTGAGGTATTTCGAACAAATGTGAGAAAGCTGAAAACACACACACATAGAGGGGGCAGATCTTGGTCTCTATGTTTGATGGATGTTGTCGTGTTCTGCACTGCTGGTCTCTTAAGTCTGTGTTTTGCAACTAGTAAGACCTAGAGATATTTTTGAGAGCAGTTTTTTCTGCGGGCGTAGTTGTGGAGTAGCTTGTATAGGATTTTTGATATTAAATAAAATAGGGAATCACATCCTGAGCATGCTAGTGCATTTATATTTTAGTTTGTGTTTGCAGAATAGAGACAAGATACAGATTGCATTTTATTTTCAATCAAAAGACAAGAAAAAAATAAAAAAATAAGAGTATTTTGATTGTCCACATTTTACTGACTTAACCTGTGACCTCAGGGTCAGCGATACAAGACCTGGGGACCAACTGAATATCAGGTCCATATGTAGAGAGGTTAAACAGTCCGTGATGTGGCATGCGTTTTCCATAAATCCTTAAAAAAACTCTTCTGTTCCCCTCCTCTCATGTTTGCACTCTTTCATTTACTCTCTGTGTCCCCTCTGAGTACTTAAAAGTAAATGTCAAAGCCCTCACCTCCCCGCTCCCCGAGATAAATAATGTCCCTATTTACTAAAACAAAAGAGGAGACTCAACTATATGAGCAAATTTCAGGCAGGCTTGAAAGACTCCCCCATTGTCATCACAGCATCTGAAGACTAATAGCTTTTTCTCATGCAAAGTGTGCTGGGTTTAAGGGCCCAGGCATAGATGGAGTGAGTGAGCGAGAGAGGAAGAGAGAGAGGGTGGGTTGGTGTGTACGAGGGGGGGCTTTGTTTTAACAATACTCCACAGGGAGTTTAAAGGGGGGGGGGGTAGGGGCTATTGGAGGGGTCCCTCTCCTGCTGAACAAAGACCAGATCCTTCCAAGCAAAAAGAGACGGAGAAGGGGGTGGAGGTAAAAAGTTTTACAGACTAGATCCCTGAAGGAGCTTTTTGGAGTGGAGGGGAGCGAAGGGGTCTTCAGAGTGTTCGGTTGTTTGTAATGTTAGCGTGCCACGACGGTTTTCATTGACATACAAACACTCGGGGGGAACAAGAGGAGGAGTATCGTATCCTATACTGGCATGCAATGATACTAATGTGTAAACTGATTTTGCTACAATTTGTGAGCCTTAAAAAAACATTTCTTACATAAATGCAACAAAACAAAATGCAACAATTTATGAAAGTGCATGTGCAACTTTGATCTGATTGTGTGTTTTAATTTTACATTTATCAAACAAATTGAGCGTGAATAACACCAGAAGTACAAATTTCGAGAAAAAAGCAGGATAAATGTGCACACCGAGCCACAACGGAGCCCTTGCCATAACACTCCAAAGCGCTGTTTTTATCAAGAGAGTCCAGATTGCTTGGGAAATACATCTTATTCTTGCAGGAGGACAAGGTTAGACTTTACTACCGAATTTATTATTCAGTCACGCTCACAAACGCAGGTACACTCACACCATCGGCCTCTTTGGGTTGCGGCGTGCTCTCAGCGGACAGCGAGCGAACCGCGCGCTGTCGTAAAGGCTCTCCCAGCAGCCGCGGTTTAGAGGGAAAGGTTCCATTTGTCAACGGCACTCGGGAGCGCTCCCCCTCTCTCGCTGCCCCGCAGTTTGGCGGCTACTTGCCGAAGTCATTGTCTGAGAGGAGGCAGGACATTACTCACTGCTGAGGGAGAGAGAGGGACCGGGAGCTCGGGCGGCTGGAGTGACCGGGGTTTGTGAATGGAGAAGTGGGTTTGCATACTTACAGTTAGAAGATGTGATGCACGTTTGTGGACAGCATTGAACGATCAGAAGTACAGTACTTGTGTACCTTCAGATTGTAATTCAGTATCGGCTATACAAAAGTGTTAAAACGAGGATATCATTTCTTTATTAAGTGATTTAACTGTTTTAAACAAGTTACTTACAGTGCAAGACACTGAAATGATCTGTGATTAGTCCGATACGTATGTAAGACACTCCCTTCCATGTGTTTGCTTGTAGACAAAATGATGAAAAATGCCAAAAAACCCACAGTGACAACAAGGCTCATTGAATACTATCTTAAGCGGTCTGATGTCCACCTTAAACAAAGAGAAACCGTGAAAGATAAAGCGTGGTGGAGACATGCGAGGGGGCTGTTTGCACATTTCGGAGGGAAAAAGGAAGGTGAAGAAGATGAAGAGAAAGAAAGAAAGGGAGAGGAATAAGGATCAGGAGAGATCGTAGGAGAACGTGAAAAGGAAAGACGGGTGGAAGAGAGTGAGTTGAGCAGGGACTGTTTTTTACTCATAGAGCTCAGTGTGTAAGCTCCCAAAATCTGCTTTCACAAAGAGATTTACAAGACAGGTCTCTACCGCCCTGCATTTCAAGAGCTTGTGTACGTCTGCCCACCTGTGTGAGTTATTTCATGCATATAAAGCACATTTTCGAGAAACACTGCGTGTTTGTATTTGGCATTTAGGTATAAATAAGTGTACAGTAAGTGTTTGGATGCGGGCAGCTGGGTATCGTATACATTAGATGTGAATACGTCCGCTCTCACAAAGGCTTGAAGGAACCCTCAGATGCCTGGAAATGTGTGCGTGTGTCATGTGCTGGCATGTGTGTCGACACTGTATTCAGGGGGTATAGTTTCACATACAAAGGGGCCTCCTTAGCTTTTAGAATTATTTATGTTGTTTGGCTTTTTGTGCTACAGTCTAAGCACTTGTCACCTCCTATTAGACTGAATGACTCTACTGAACTCAGCCGAGATCCTTCCAACTCATCCTACCAAATCCCTCTCCGCTGCTGAGATAGCATTTCAGGTCTCCGGCAGGATAGACACTTGGCTGTCTATATTACGTCTTGCAGGTTCAGAGGGTTGGAGGTTCGGTTGTTCGTGTGGTTTTGCTTGCGAGAATGATCAGTGAAGGACCTGTGCATGTTTATACTAGAAGAGCTTCACAAGTCCTGAATAAACATTTTTAATGGAGATTGCAGATGTCAGGCTTGCATAACTGCAATTACGTTTCTGCAAGTTACAGCCCTTTTGAAGGAATGTTATGGGTTCAGCAGGAGTTAAGCTTTGTAACAGCGTCTGTGGCATGTTGTTGGTTAGCACAGAAAATGATTGTGATTGGTTCCTCAGGTGGCTAAAATGAAGGAAAAATGCATTAACTGTAAATGCACTTGCAGTGTTTGCAAGGGCAAGGCAAAGTATTAATGTATGTCACTGAAATAAACATTTAAACGGTTTTACTTATACATCATTTTATGTGTTAACTTAAAGGGATAGTGCACCCAAAAATGAAAATTCTGTCTTGAATTACTCACTCTCTAGTTGTTTCAAACCGGTATGACTTTCTTTGTTGTGTTGAACATAAAGAAAGATATTGAGAAGAATGTTAGCAAATGACAGTTCTGGGGCACCATTGACTACCATAGTACGAAAAATATTGTGTTATTCTTTATGAACACAAAAGAAGATATTTTGAAGAATAAAGGAAAGCAAACAGTTCTGGGGGACTTCAATGGTAGTCAATAGTGCCCCAGAACTGACAGTTGATAACATTCTTCAAAATATCTTCTTTTGTGTTCATAAAGAATTACACAATATTTTTCGTACTATGGTAGTCAATAGTGCCCCAGAACTGTCAGTTGATAGCATTCTTCAAAATATCTTCCTCAGTGTTAATTAAAACAAAGAAATGAATACAGATTTTTTTGGCATGAACCTTCCCTTTAAGGTTGATATGGTGTAATGGTGTAATGACACAAAAAGGCAAACAGATTAATGTTTTTTTTTCACTTTAAAACATCATGGAATAGTCTTATGTTGTGTTCAGACCAAACGCGAATTGCGCGTCAAGCGCGAGTGATTTACATGTTATGTCAATGCAGAGACGCGATAGACCTACTTGCGGCGCGAATCGCGCGAATGAGGCGGCGCGAATTACGCGAATTGCGCGAATGAGGCGGCGCGAATTGAGCGAATTGCGCGAATGACGCGAATTGAGCGAATTGCGCGAATGACGCGAATTGAGCGTTCGCGTGATTCGCGCGAATAGCGCGTTTCGCGCGAATCGCGCGAGTTGAAAAATCTGAACTTTGGCGAAAATTCGCGCCGCGTTAACCAATCAGGAGCTTGCTCTAGCAGTCAGGTGATTATGATGTTGCGAGGGGAGGCAGGAATCCCAAATAACAATGGAGGACAAAATCATCGTTGCTGTATGTGGATACCTGGAGCTGTACGATACATCTTACTTTTATCGAAACAGAAATAAAAGGATCTTGCTTGGAAGAAAGTGAGTGAGGAGGTCGGACAATCTGGCATGTTTTCAAAAACGATCTTTACACAATTTAAGCAATATATATCTACGGGACTGCAGCCGCCTGTCAGAAGCCCCTCCCATGACGCGAATTCGCGTCTGCAATGAAGTGAATGTGACGCGCGAATGAAGCGAATTTGACGCGCGAATGAAGCGAATTTGACGCGCGAATGAAGCGAGTAAACTAAAATGTTCAAGCGTCCAACTAGGCGCGAATAGCGCGATTCATTCGCGCTATTCGCGTTTGGTCTGAACACAACATTACAATGTCGGGCTTTACTGTAAACCTGATTTTGCTTGTTTTTGCACAGGTACGAGTCATTTGTATCCCGACAAACTGACATAGTAATTGACAGATTTTACTCAATCAAACAAAACAGATTGGTTTTCATTGATCGCACATTTGCAAAAGTTGTATTTTAAACAAAACAGTTCCCAAATCATCAGTGTTGGGCGGAAACCTTGTATCTCCACAACTGCAATTTTTTAAATGTATTTTTTAACAAATTAACTGATTTGTTTATTTCCTTTTATTGGTTAAACATGTACAAACCCCACAGACAAACAGGAATGGTAACCAAAAATAATGAACAAAATTAAAACAGGAAATGTGGAGATACAAGGTTTCCGTCCGACAGATTTCACAAATAATTTAGGACATTTTAAGTGTGCAAAAAGAGCAAAGCAACAAACGGTAAGATTGTCCGGTTAGCGCTGGTTAAACTGCACGCGTCCCGGGATGTGACATATGTTAATGCCGCTGTTATTGCAAGTGTGTTTATATGATTAGAGAGTGAGAGGTCGAGATGAGAGTCGAGCCGGAGTGATTTGTCTTCTAGCGCAGGGAAAGGAGATCAATGCAAAGTGCCTCTCGCACGTTCAACAAGCCATGTAAACTCATTAACTCCCAGAGACCTGTCGCTGTTTTTACATACACACACACACGCATCACAACACCGGTGGAATTACGAGCGTGAGATTAGGTTAATGTGTTAATGAGTGGCTGTCTGTGTTTTTCTAATTTGATTGTGTCAAAGTGTGTGCAGAGACATCGGTTTTCATGAGCGTGTGTGCGCGTGTAGAGATAGGTGGTATTAATGGATTTCTATTATTGCAGATGTTTTACACACCTGTTGGAGATTGATCGGTTAATCTAGCGGCATGCTGGGTAGTGCTTGTTCAGATGCTAACGTTGATTGTACTTTACTAGGAAATTATTGTGCAGTACTAGGAAAATGCTGAATTAATAATGTCTTGCTTCACTTGGAACTGCATAATGCATCGCTTATAAAAGACTAGGATGTAGAAAAAGTAGACGTGTAGTTAGATGCACAACATTTTTAAGACTGGAAACAACATACGTGCAAATTTACGCTGTTGGTGTGAATTCAAATGCCTGAGATGGATTAAGGCACTCTTTTAATATACTAAGAGACCTGATCCTAACTGTTATGGTTTCACATGGAAAAACTGAGAAAGGAATAGATTAATGTGAAAACTTCCAACTTTTAATACACTTTTTTTGCTCACTGATGCAATTCTTTCCACCACTTTCACATTAAGGCTGCATGTGTGTAAAATTTACATTATGACTGGAATACAGTATGTTTCTGTTTTTTTATGGAGTCTATGTGTGCGAGAACTAATATGGTGGTTTGGATGACGATGATGAAGGAGCGCAGACGATGCTTCTGCCTCAATGCAGCTGCTCGCGTCTTCTTGTGTAGCTGCAGATGGAAGATGTTTCTGAGCGTGTGTGGTGAGACAGGCGGCTGTTAGAAGTTTCCAGAACTCCCTCTGTGCCTGCCTCCCTGGTGCTTTTGTCCCACAACTCACTTTTCCTCTCGCTGTTGCATTCAACAGCTTTATTTGCCTTTGGTTTACAGAGGAATATACACAATTAAATTCAGTGCATGGAGGCTTACTCTTACTCTTTACAGAGTTACAGAGAGTGAATAAACACTCACACACTCACAGACAACTCTGTGTGGCTGTTTATTATGGTAAAGTTTATTTGCCGAAGGATGGATTTACTAAACAAAACAAAAGTTTTCAGGGATTCAGTTGTTTCTAAGATTTTTATTTTTTTACTTTTATAATATTTGAAAATATCCTCATTGATATGTCTGACCCTTCCTTTCAGTATAATAATTTTCCGGTAGACTGTATACCTCACATTTGGACATTTTGAGATTAGCCGGTATACACACAAACTTGGAAAACCATTATAAGTCTTTTTTCTGATTTTAAAATGTACTATTTATAGTTGTTGTGTATAGGTAAAAAATGCATTTTTGTTTCATACTGTAAAGAACTAACAAGATTTTTTTTACAAAATTTCAAACAAGAAAATTGTTTCTATTTGCATTTATTTGCCGAAAATGACAACTGTAGAAACAGGTCAAAATAGCAGAAAAGATGCTCTGTGTTTTTTTAGACCAAAAAGTTCATGTTCACTTTTAAGCAATATAACAGTAATATTTGATATGTTAAAAATAATGCACTTAGGAAAAGTTGATTTTTTTTAATGTGATAGCTTTGATTTTTTTCACAGTTTGTATGTTTATGTGTTACAGTCAGCTGTTGGGTGATTTTGTTGAAATTCAACTCACACTGGACTGAAATGTCCACAATACATCTAGAAATGAATGATTAAATGAAAATTGTAATTTGTCCATGGCTTTTTGTGTGTTAAATGCTGTCTGAAATATATATAATATCTAATATACGTGCGTATAGCTATATTATATATTCCAGAGATAATTTATCATTTAATACAATGCTCTTTTCTTTGTGTCTAACCATCCCTCATTCTTGATTTCGATAAGTTTATCTGCCCTGCATTTCAGAGGTCGGTCACCGTTTTCGCTTCTCATCCGCCACGTCTTTATCTTTGCGTATATTAAAAGTAATGCGTTCCCTTCGTTTGACCTTTCCTCTCTCCCCTGTGCTCTCCTTCATCCATCTTTTTCTCTCTCTCCATCTCACTTTCATTTTCTTCATTTTGTGTTCAGCCCCCCTTTATTTTGCCGGCAGAGCTGTATACTGCAGTGTGACTTCATCTAGTCTAATTTCTGGCCTGTAATAAGCTGTAAATGACGTGGCTGCCAGGGTCTGTATAGGAATTAATAAGGACTAATAGAGCATGCCTGTGGGGGAAGCAGCCTGTCTTTAAGTAAACATTATGACTTCTCCAGGGGGGCTGTTTAAAGGGGAGGGGGCCACGAGACCGGGGTCTAGCTTGATGAATCGTGAAGCTATGGGATAATTTGCTCTTCGGTTTTATAGCAGTGGGACTAATAAGTGCTTTCTGCTTCATCTGTCTGATAGGATACAATGTGTGTGTGTGTGTGAGTGTGTGTACTGTACATATGAATTGTGCGCATCTTAAATTCAGTTTGAGTAATGGAGCAATGCAAGATTTTGTTTCTTATCAGATATGAAGTGTTTTCTAAAGAGTTCAAATTAATATCTTGATTGTTTCTTCTAGACAGAAATGACATTAAATCGAGACGTTTGCTTGGCGTTTGCATATCTTTACAATATGTGATTCTAAAATGGCAGACCTTGCAATAAAATCTGATCTCGAAAAATTTCACATTAGAATTTATAGTTCTGTATATCATCCGTCGTCTCATTTATATTTCTTCTAATCAAAGGGGCAGTTCACCCGAAAATGAAAATTCTGTCATTATTTACTCACCTTCGAGTTGCTTTAAAACTGTATTAAAATCTTTATTCTGTTTAACACAAAAGAAGATATTTTGAAGAATGTGGGAAACAAGTTCTGGGGCATCATTAACTGCTATAGAAGTTCTTTACATACTATAGAAGTCTATAGGGCCGCAGATTTGTTACAGACATTCTTCCAAATCTGTGTTAAACAGAACAAAGGTTTTAATACAGTTTTGAAGTAACTTGAGGGTGAGTAAATGATGAGAGAACTTGTAATTGTTGGCTGAAATATCCCTTTAATTTTAAACAACATCAAAACGCAATATATATCTCCTCTGGTCTATAAAGCACTGAAGAAGCGACCAAAATGCAAAAAAGTCCTCCTTTGTAATATGATCCGTTACTATATAGTCAAAGTAGAGCAGTTGGATGTATGTGGAGCTCCACAGCTATAAGTGAGCTGGCGTTCTGAGGTGAACAGTACCTGTTGTGAGTTTGTGAGGTACTGAGATGTGACAGGTACTGAGGTCTGCTCCGGGCCCCTGGGGAGAGAAGCGCGAGACCCCCCCTAAAAGCCTTAGCAGTCTCACCACATCTATGTTTGATCTTATTCAATGCAAGCATTGTGTGTGCATGAGATGGAGAGAAGAAGCGAAAGATGGGCTGGCTGGATGTTTTGCATAAGCAAAGGGAAACCCTCTTTCTTTCTCTTCAGCTACCTGAACTTCACATTCACACATCACCAAACGTACAGTAGAGGAAAGAAGTGCGCACACAAACAGTGGATGGAGATTGAGTCTCTCATCCCCAACAAGGAGTGAGGATGCTCAATGTTATTTCAGTTTAGACTAAGAAATGACAGACCAATATTTTACTGTGGTACAGTATTGTACTGTAATATTGCACATTTCTGAGCCTGATTTAGATGAAAATGTGCTGTTATACAGCAAAGTTTGCCAGTTTGGTCAGTTGTAAATTTCAAAAGTGTTGTTTAATATAAAAAAATCTCAGAATTTGACATTGTAATAGTTACATTATAATATTTCAGTCACTCTAGAAATCAAATACCGACAAGATTTTTTATAAAACTTCTTTGCATGGCAGGAATGAATGGTTTACAGCTCAAAAAGTATGATATTTTTTGGAAAAACAGTTACTGGAAGAGCATTGCATAAAAGCAACAACATCTTTGCTAGGTTCGTAAGTAAAGCATGTAAAAAATATTTTTAAAGCTGCAATCCATATCTTTTTTGGTGTTATTGAAATTAAGTAGTCTACATAAAAAACCCAGTTCACCGTTTCTAACGAAAAGCGTATTAGGTACTGTAGCTTGCAAGTTTATGCTTTGCACAGAGATGGCGATATAGAGTCAAATGTTACAGATTGCTTTAATTATTACAGAGTTCAGTAATTGCATTTCTAGTGGGCTTGAATGCACTTTGAGAAACTGTCAGTGTTGCTTTTTCATGCATTTCTGTTTCATTACAAACCCTCCAGGCTTTCTCCTCGCTTTTTCCCGTTTGTCTGTGCGCTAGACCCTGAATGAGATTTTAGCAGTTTAGTGGCTTTCAAGCGAACAGCTGAACTTGCATTTTCCTCTTTTCATTTATCTATGAGAATAAAGCATGCAAAGCGTCAAACATGAGCTCTGTGGTACGGCGTGAAAATGAGTCTTGTCAGGAGCGTTTGCGAGACAGCTACACAACAAAAACTTCTCTACTCTTGGGGAAGTAAAGGAGAAGAAAGCCGCTCCTTCATTTCAACGTGTCTTTAGGGCCCCTTGTTCTTCATGTCTTGACTCTCTCTCTCCCTCTCAGCTTACAAACCAGTGCGGGACAGAACAAACAAATAAACAAGGCGGCTAATAAGCCAAGGAGCCGGTGCTCACTTGAGGTTTGGTATTGTCGCACGTTCTTTATACCGTTCTTATCTACTGAGCAGCAAGCGCTAAAGAGGAACCGTGTAAGCATTAAGATTACATCGTCGTGCGTTTGTTACCCGGGAACGTAAGACGCGCTGGGCTCAACCAGCGGTGAAAGTCATTTGCGGAGCGGTCCCTCTCTGCTTCCTGTAAAGCATCTTAAGTGGAAAAGGTTGTAGGACACTCTGCGTGAAGAGAGAGTAATGCTAATCTTATTAGCGTAGTGTGCTCAATGCTCACTGATGGACCGTACCGCTGGGACGAGGACTTGTCCTTGAAACAACCCATTTGACACCTTTCTCTTTATTCACCCATAGAGTTTACAAAAATCAAGTATTTAAAATGAACGTTGAAATCCAAATATGTAACAATGTCTTTGTTTTGATAACCACAGAGAAAGATATTTGGAAGAACGTTTGTAACCAAACAGTTACAAACTAGTAACGTTCACTTTTCACGTTCACTTCTTGGCCACCATTGACTACCATAGTAGGAAAAACGACAAAAGTTCCCCAGAACTGTTTGCTTTTCTACATTATTCAAAATATCTTCTTTTGGGTTCAACAGAACACAGAAGTTTATAAAGCTGTTTTTCCAAACATGGCAGTCAATGGTGCCACAGGCTGTTGTCACACATCTTGTGCATACCAAAATCAAACTGGATTATTACAAACAATGGGAAAATTATGACAAGCTTAAAAGCTTTATATTGGGGTGAAAATACAAGCTTTGGCACCGTAGACTAATGTATATAATGTGTATTCACCACCCCTTTGATGGAACATGAACTGTTTAAAGTGTGAGGTTTTCTCAGGGAGCTGTAACGCAACTCTTTGGTAATCAGATCCTCACCCACTTTTACGCCCTAAACCCTGCATTTCAAAAACCAAAACTCCAAATCTGCCATACATAAATATAAACCTAGTACTTTAGCTGCAGTCTGAACCCTATTATTATATCTTTATCTGACGTGTGCATGAATGTAACTTTTATTCACATACACCCAAAATCTCAGTTTGACTTCTAACCCTCTCACCTGTACACAACCAGAAACCATGGATTCAATCACAAATTATCAAGTGCACACATTCGAGAAGCAAAGTCTTTGAAGGAGAATTATGTCAACAAACAAGTTCATATTTAGATCAAGGCAGTTAACGAGTCAGAAGTGCATTTTAAGTACATGACTTTGATGTACATTTACAACCGACTTTCAACTCTCCGCCTTTGTCACAAGAGCGTATAATTTATGTTAAATTGATTTGCTTAATGTGCTTAAAATAAGACTTTTTCTTTTGGAGAAGCAAGAATTGTGGTATTTTAAACCTGGTTAATCGCTTCTCTTTTTGTGAGAAAGGATTATGACCCAGCACACAGACAGAAACACTCTTTCCTGCAGCTAATTGGGCGTCAGTACAAGAAATAAGCATTAATAAAGAATTTACATTTATTTTGAGAAACACGTTCCACCATACACTGGTGTTAATGCATTATTTTGAAATGTTCGTCAATTAAGGGGGTTCAGATATACCAGGCTTTAACATCCTCACTCATTAGAGAAGTAAGCTTATATCTGTGTGTCATTTGTTAGGCATTGTGTGATTGACCTACACACTGTACTCTACACCTGAATGTGATAAAGTTAAAGAGATAGTTCACCTTCAAAATGAAAATTGTGTTGTTATTATTACACCCCTCGTCATTTTAAACCAGTATGACTTTCTTATGCCGAACAAAAAAAATCTTTTGAAAAATTTTGGTAAGAGAAAACCGTTGCTCACCATTGACTCCCATTGGTTTTGTGTCCATACCATAGAAGTCATTGGGGACCAATGGTTTTTGGTTATCAACGTTTTTCAGAATATCTTCTTTTGTGTTTTGCAGAAGAAGAAAATAGTCATACAGGTTAAAAATTACAAGATTTTCATTTTGAAGGTGAACTGTTCCTTGTACCTGTTAACTGTTGGAGCCCTTTTTGAGCCTACACATGAAAACGCATGTTGGAACTAAAAAAAAAAACACCAAAGAAATCTAGAGTCTTTGACCTTTCCAGTTTCCATACTTTGTCATGATTCGATTAGAAATTACATGCACAATATTGACCCAAACTTAGGTGTCCCGTATCCGTATACGGAACGGGTGACAGTTAACATGCTACGGCCCGTTCACATAAAACAACTTGTGTAACATCTTAACAGATTTTGACATACAAAATTTGATACTGAAAGGATGTCTCTATATCAAATGAAAAGGAAGCTGAACAATTCAAATGAACCAAAAATAAACATTTATCTTCAAGAGTTTATGATGCTGGATATGTGAAGGAACGAAAAAGTCAGGGTGAAAGTATGGAAAGAGGAAAGGAGTGTTGTTTGGGGGAAGGGAGTAGATGGGTGGAGAGGGTGAGCTTTCTGAACACCTGTGGGATTAGGTGGCACAGACCAGGTCAATGGGATTATGGGTGAAAGGTCCCAGTTTTAATTGCTGAAGTTGAACGGCTGGCCGCCCTGTAGAGCACACAAAAGAAACGTCAGCCTTGCTTGAATGGACCCAAGCTTGCCGAATTTGCTCAACCACAGGAATGTGTAAATCTTGATTTCTCTCCCGTGCTCCCCAAACCTTCATTTATACATTATTTACTTGGTCCATATCTTCATTCCACGACTGGTTTCTTTCAGGTTTTTGTGTCTCTTTTGGATTATGAACCGAGGATAAATTTCTGACTCATTCACTAACTAGAGGTCAAAAGCAATTTGATAAAAGTGTTGAGGGAGTCTGTGTCTGTCTGCCTCGCTCTTTTGAGTTCTTTTTACCTTTGCTCCCTCGTCAGATGTGTTCTATTGTAATGCGAGTCAGAGCACACCGGCTTTCGGGAGTTTTTTTCCCCTTCGTGACTCCGAAGTTCCAGCGTACTAACGAACTAAAAAGACACACATTTCTGTCAACCTTTATTTATCTCAATTAATAAATCACGAGCAAACATTTTCTTGGCGAGGAAAACACAAACAACCAAAACGAAAAGAAAAACTCTTGATAATTGTATGCTTGTTGTTAGATTTTTTTTCTCTTGGTTAACGAGGATTGGTAGCAGATGTTGTGTTGAGCTGAAAGTGAGCGCACATGCACACACACAAACACACACACACACACAAACACTCACTCACACTCAAGTGGTTGAAGAAAAAAGCCCCTAAACAAACAAAGCTAACTGTGTTTGTCTGCACCCCCCTCCTCACTTCTCATTCAGCATGGTTACACCTCTCCTCTGGAGATTCAAGCACTCCAAAGTTGAATAGCTGTGTTGTAAACCTCAGACAGCTACTTCCATATTACTCTCGTAACCTACTCCTGTCAGAGATGCAGAAAACAATTAGAAATGTAATTACAATGCTTTCATCACAGACGGATAGACTAAATATTTCCATCAATAATTGCTCATTCATAAACTCACAAAGGCAGAATCTATGATATTATTTCATCGCATGCATTCTTTTTAAATAAGAAATTTGGTTTAAACTTACATGCATCTATACCACTGTACTTAAATGTCACCTTTTCAGTTGTAAAATATTGAAAAGGGATGGTTGACCCAACAACTATATCTTTAAAACTTCTCTGACTTTCTTTCTTCTGCAGAACACAAAAGAAAATATTTTTAATTTGAAGAATGTTGGTAACCATACAGAACTGGCCCCCATTGCCTTCCATTGTATGGACACAAAACATTTCTCAAAATATCTTCTTTTGTGTTCCACAGAAGAAAGAGTCACATACAGGTTTTAAATGACATGAGGGTTGATACAGAATTGATATTTTTCGGGTGAACTATCCCTTTAGGAATACAGACACCTTGATAGAGATCTAGAACTACAAAATGAGGTTTGAACCGAAGCTCTTTCTATACAAAGTGAAAGGGTGATAAGAGCTTAGCCACATGAATCTAATCCATACAAAAGTAGTGATTGTTTTTGGCGAATAATCTGTTAATTAATTACTATAAATTAAATTTATTGTCAGTGTCGTATAACACAAAGTTACTTGTATCTCCCACCACTGACCTCTGACCTCTTCCTTACACGATTCTGCAGGGATCCCGTCTTGATGAGGTACTGAGGAATGCGCAGTCGTCATGGAAACCCAGTCCCAGACCAGTTCTGCAGCGGAGAAGAAGAAGAGGGTGGAGACCATCATAGCCACCAAGAGCTCGTCCACCCGTACAGACATCAGTGAGAAGGCTGTGGCCTCCAGCACTACCTCCAATGGTACAAATCTCTTCCCTCTCCTGTGACTTCTTAGTATTATATACTTCCTTTCTCCCTCTATTTCATATATCAGATGTGTTTTTGCACTGCATCATTTATAGTTGAAGTGTGTGTTTTATAGACCAAACATCTACAAGCGTTACTTTCCAGCAGTTTCCAGCATGTTGTTTGATATACTATTTATCGTTTGAAGTCACAAAAAGTCACAAATTCGTTAGTGTTTGTGTGTGTGTGTGTGTGTGTGTTTGTGTCCACAATTTTTTGTACCAGTCCATATGAGAGCCTCTGGTGATATGGCAGGAAGTCAGAATTTACTTTTTTTTGTGGAGGAGGGCACCATTAATTCTTATGAGCTCTCTCTCTCCTCTCTTTCTCTCCCTCGCTCTTTCGCTGTTATTCATTCCCAGATGGCCAGCTCTCTTTCATTAATTAGAGGTGGGGGGGCAAGGGTTTGGGGGTTAGAGATGGGGATAGAGCGTTACTTTTGTGGAAAAAGCATGGATGTAATTTGGCTTACTGATTGTGGATTTTTCTCTGTAATGCGAGGGTAATTACTCCTCCGAACAACATAAGGTTTGTCTTGGAAAGTTTGCCGCAGTGATCATCTGGCCGGGATTCAGTCCCACACTCGTGGGAGAGACCCAGGGGTTCACTTTTAAATGAATACCATCACCCACGACACGCCACGGGACGGAGTTTTGTTTTCCACGCAAGCGGTTTATTAAATAAAAGGGCATGACATCTTTCACCCCATGCGAGTTTTAACATGTTTAAATTTGAAAGTAATCAAGTTTTGATCAGCTTTCAGGGTTCACGTAATGCACTTTCAGATCTACACAGCTACAGTTTTGGCAAAATACATTTCATTATATTTTTGGAGTTTGTCGTTAAGGTGTAGTTTGACTGAAAATTCAAAGGAAATTGTGAGTCGGTGACTTCAGTATAGACTGTTTCAAAGCAACAACGTAAACAAACATTACGCATGGACTCTTTGGTGGCCCAGACTTAACTTTGGGTACACATATGGAAAGAATAGAGTCCCTGCAGATTATTTCTGATGACAAGCAAAAGAAATAACAAGTAAATTACACTAGCTATCAAATTAAGAGTCTAGCCGGTGTTATTTTGTTATCAGTAGACAAGTAGATCCGCTACTTGGCTAAACTTATGCGACAAAGTAACATGACCCATTCAACAAATTGTTTATTTAATAAAATGAACGAAAATTCATTTTGAATTGTTTATTTAATACAAATATTTCACAATTAAATATTAAGTTAATATTATTATAAATTAAGTGAAATAGAGGTTAACATTCATGTAATTTTAGTAAATAAAAAATAAATAGTAATAATATTAGCCGCTAGCCAGACCGATAAACAAACACAGACCGGAAGTTAACTTCGAGACAGTTCTGTATCCAATGAAACCATCTATTGTGTTCCTGTAGTTTTGCCGGAGCATTTCACTGAAAACACCAAAGTCATAGATTCTACTAAATTCATAGTGTTTTTATTCAGCAAACACACAAATTAGTGCTTGAGTGTTTTCAGTTTCTTCAACTTGTTCTCTGATGTTTCTAATAAAATTCCTTAGGAGACATAAAATACTGAAATGAGACAACTGTTGACATATAAAAAGAGTACTTAGGTAAAACACTGATGTAGTGTTCATAGCTGAGATCATTTTGGTCTTGGAAGAAGAAATGTTTGAGGTAAATTGAAATATATAGCTTCAGTGCAAGTTCTGCCAGGAAGACTCAATCCTGCATCACTCACTACCAATCAACACCTAACCAATCACCTTCCAGCATTGAACATAAAAGGTCGCCACTTACCCCTTTCTACGTCCGCAGTCGAAGCAACAGTGATTGCTTTTGAGACTAGTAGAGTTTCTTTGCAAAAAGAGGGAGAGTGCTGCATCAATAGCATAATGAGATCTCATTTGTGTTTAATCTTGTAGTGTGGCTTTGACCTATGACATTTTGGGTGCTTCTACAAGTTGTCTTTAAGACAGTATATGATGGAAAATCAACTAAATAGACATACCGGTGTTCAAAAGTTTTTCATCTTCTCATAAGCCCTGGTTCCAGTAAGCAGCTCTGACCGCAAGCTCTCAACAGAACCGTAATGAGCTATCCATCACAGCAGACCGTAGACCTGCTCCCTAAAGGGCCTTACCACAGCCATAAGATAGCTTACACATTCCTGGTGTGGTTATAATTACCCTGCATTCTCTTGGTCTCCCAATACTCATAACCTCTTATCTGATGTAACCTAAACCCCCCTCAACTTTAACCCGTGTCGCCTGCGCCGCCCACTCAAGACTAACAAAAGGCAATTGTGAAAGGCCCAACATTGGCATTGGTCGATGGTCCCACCTCTTTAACAGACCCAAGATCAGCCAGTGGTGGTGCTGCTATTAGGCTTTTTCCTCATGATAAAGTCTGAAACTGATCCTAGATCAGGCAAGGCATATCCAAGCAATGTATGGATGGGGAAACCCCAAATAATACATTGAGAATGTGCCGGAGAAGTTTAGACAAAGAGAAGCTTGATAAATGAGAAAGAATAACTTGTAAGGGAGGAAAGAAATGTTTGAGAGTGTAATATAACTCCAAATTGTATTTAAAACAAAAGATAAAAGCGATGCCTTCTCCTTCACTCTGAAACTTTTCTCTTTCGCTCTTTCTACTCCAAATGGCACAAAAGTTTAGGAAAAAGTTTAGCCACCGCGTGTAATTGTGCAGGCTTGGTAGGGAGCATTCCCACATGGTTAGCTAAAGAGCGGCGCGGGCCCGCGCACCATTCATTTGCTGACCCGCTCCCCCGGCCTGACAGCTCAAAGGAACCGACTGTGCCACCACAATGGCCTGATTGGTCCTCTTTGGAAGGGGCAAAGGGAGGGGGGCGTCCCTCCTCCTCAACTCACATCATTTCCTAGGCAGGTGGACCACAAAGTCCCCTGATTCTATTGTTGCTGCCTGGACGGTGTGAGAGAGAGAGATGCTCGTGCGCCCGGGCTGAATAAACCCGGTCGTCATGGGATAATTTGTTAATTAAAAAGGAGAAAGGGGCAAAAAGGCACCTGTCATTCAGAGAGATACCGACGAATGTTTCTGGATTATTGGTTTGTTATGAATTCTTTCTAAAGTTTTCAGAATAAAACCATAATTTTAGCCATCTGTAAAATAAAAGCATTTTTGCTATTCATAGGCGGGTTCATATTGTGAATTCAGCTTTCCTGTAGCTCAGTGGTAAGAGTATTGCATTAACAATGCAAGGTTGTGGGTTCGATCCCAGGGGATTGCATTTACTTAAGTATAAATGTATAGGATAATGGAATGTAAGTCACTTTGGATAAAAGAGTCTGCCAAATGCATAAAATGTAAATGTAAAATTATTGTTGATGCTAGAAGGATGAAATGATTGAAAGTGAAGGAAGCATACAGTAGAGAGGGAAGAAATAAGAGCTTATTATTCAGAGTGATATCTGCCGATACCAAAACCAAGATTAAATTTGTTCCTCTTAACTTGTTGAATTTTTTTTAATCAAACTGGTAATGTTTCTAAACATTTTCTATATGAAGGGCACAAATTCATTGTATTTTCCTTTTCGACCGATACCGATTATTGGCCGATATATCGGTGCGTCTCTAGACTGGAGTTTTTCAAGAAAGTATAGCATCATTGAGAAATGGGTCTTTTGAGCCCGATGATGATATAACTGCATGAACTGCCCACAAATAGACATTCCACAATTTGGAAAGATATGCTTCCTTTAGTTTTGAGGAAATGTTTTAACATTCACGTAATTCAATTTAGTGTCTCATGCGGTTGTTAGAAAGTAAATGCACAATATGAATCAGCCTATGAATAGCAAAAATGCTGTTTAGTTGGGTGGACATTTCTGGTCCTTGATGTTAGCTGGTTCTGGTTTAAGAGCAGCTGTTTTTAAGATCCTGTGTAGTTGATATTCCGATTTAGTTCTTTTACTGGTAGAAACAAATGGAGTGGTTCCAGACTGGATACTGTTTCGGCAGCAGCACAGCTATCCAATCGGTTTTAAAACAGTTTCATTTCATAAAACAGTAAAAGCCTTTTATATTTGTTTGTTTTTGATGATAAAATGTTCTCATGTACTTTAAAAAACACAATTTAGTGTGACCGTATGAGATTCCCCAAAAGCAATAATAGCACTTAACAGAAAAAAGACGGACTTTTGAAAAGGATAAAAGACGAGCAGAAAGAGAGAGAGTCAAAGGCATCGCCCCTCCTTTTAAGCAGGCATTTAAATGATCAACAGCAAATAGAGGCAAATGTCATCATGACAGAAATAAAGTTCCTGTTAGCAGCACGGCCAGAAAGTAATTTACAGATAGTCTGTCCGGGCCCATCTTTGTGGCGCGGAGATAAGGGTTCATTTCAGCAGGCGGATAGCAGCCACTCTTCCTCGCTCGCCCTATTCTGCGACACCTGTGATAACAGCTTGTGGAGCCTAATTGAAAATGGGGCCTCAAAATGGATTTTCTCTTTTCCTCTTCCTGTCTCTCTCCTTCTCCAAAACGTTCATCCTGACATGCCTTTCATTTCTCGTCCCGTCCGACCTGCCCCCTCCTCCTCCGCTCCGTGTAGGGCTGTTACACTAACGGGAGCTGTTGAATGGACGTGTGTGTGTATGGGGTGGGTAATTCCGGTATTCCCGAGAGGGGGGTGTTGGTAAATGTGCTGCAGGATCATTTCTCACGCCGGTGTCAGCGCCGTGACGGTTGTATGATCCGTCTTATTAATGAAATCATTGATCACTTGATGGGACTCATAATCAAACGTTTCGACACTCTGTCCTGCTGTTCTGCACCTCCCTTATGGTCCCATCATTCCTCTCTCTTTTTCTCTCTCTCTCTCTTTCTGTCTCAGAAACACATAAACATCAGTGCAAACTGTAATTTTCATTTGTTTATACATTTTTATATATTTTTTGGGAACAAATGGAACAGCAGTGATATTAGCACTTATGTTGGAGGATTGCACACATTTGCTTTTATGTGTTTTATTTATGGAATTAACACTTATGCATTTTGGACATCTCCTGTGAAAGGTGAACCTTTCCTTAACAACAAAGTTTAACCCTCGGGGCTAAGAGTTTGTTCAAAGAACACAATTTGTCTGTTATGCATTCACCATTGTATTCTTCATACTGTTCACATTACACACACTTCGAAAACTTTTATCCCTTTAGTGTCCCTCTCCTCTACGCCGCCTCTGCCCGTCTCCTCTGGTATTCTGGCCCGCCTCATAGAGAACGCGGCGGAAATTCTTTTGCATTGTCGGGGTCACGGTCCCATAGCTCTGGCGGGGACATAATGGGGAGGGTGACTGTGTCCCTGCAGCCCAGACAGAGCCTCTTCATGCTGGCCTGGAGTCTGCCAGTATCCTCCTGGCTTCTACTCTGTAGCTCATTTCCTGAAGCAGCAGGGAGACGGCCAGGCGGCTGGCAGAGGGTGACGTCTTTCTGGGGCCTCGGGACAGGGATTAGCTCGGGCCCTGCTGGTATAGAGGTGGAGAAGCCCTCAGCGACCCCTGCCCTACACACGCAAACAAATTCACAGTTACACACGCAATCTCAGTTCAAATGATATTGGATTTGGTAGGGCCTCGGTAGATTCAGATTGAGCCCCTCTAAAGCTTGTGATTGCTGTCAGAGAGCAGAGCTGAGGAGAAGCCTCGCGGTCAGATGTTTTTCATAAACTCGGTGATGAGCTGCAGGGGTTCAGGATTTGTGTCTGGGATAGAGAGAGCTGGACCCGGAAGACGTTACTTAAATGCATTGGTATTGTTTTTCATTGTAGGACTCTCTCCAGGAACAGACCACTATCTATTTAAAGTCAAGAAACTCTAAAAGTTAAGTTTCTTCTCTGACACTTTTTGCTTCTTTTAGTTCTTTACTAAAGCTTAACATCTTCTCCTGGATGAGGGTGTCCCTCAATTATAGGCTGGAAATTATTCAAATAAAGCGTTTTCCGATCTTTTTTAACTGATTTGCAAAAATCAAGTTGGTGATTCCCAGTTCTCCCATTGGACGATTGTAAAACACCTTTCTGGTTTGGAAATGCTTTGTAATTGAAAATAAATTTGGCCAATAACAGACCTGCACTGCGATCAAGCCAAAAAGGAAAGAGAAAACACAAATTCTGTCTCTTTTATAACTTATCGTCTTCTCAATAGCTATGAGATTTAACAACCTGAGCACAGGAGAAACATAACTATTTTACGTGGTTTCGGAACTCCGCCCATAAAGGTATGTCCAACTGTGTTGGCCACTCCCTTGGCAGATGGGCAATTCTGTGAAAATGTCAACCTTACCACGAAAAAAGTAAGTTTTTACCAGCGGTTTTTACTATAGTAACAGCACAGATTTTAAAATTTGGTGGTTCAAATACCCAACTGAGATCTCTCTTCAAATTTGTTAAGCATTTGTTCTATTTTTAGTGCATGATTTTTCATAGTCAGGTAAGTGCCATTTTCAGGATTATCACATGCATAACGCTACATATTCCTCATAAATGGACACATGAAATTAATATAACGTAACTATTTTATGTTCTATAAAGAGGCATCTGTTCTCCACTTATTTGGTATTATTAGTTGAGGATTGTGCATTTTATGTGACCGAAATCCTACAAAGTTTATCGTCTCCCAAAAACCGCATCCTTTTTTTGCATAACGCATGTTTATTTGCCTTTTTTTAATAGATTTTTTTTCATAGACTGACATTTTTTGATGTTTAGACTCTATCAGCAAAGGTTCAGTAAAATATAAACAGATGGTTCAATATAATTGTAACAAATTCATTCTCTAAGCAATTTTATGTCACGTCCATAATGCAAAATGTCACGTCCGTAACGCTGGAAATGCCCAGATGTAATTTTTTAGCACACCTACAAGAAGTTAAAAACGAATCATTTCTTTTAATTAAAAGTATAATAGAAATCAAAATACTTATTTTTCCTTTGATATTTAGATTAAATTGATACTTTTCTTTCCCTGTCAGTCATGCCTTAATGTACAAACTTGCTGCTTGTACTGTTGTCTATCTGTCCGTCACCTCTCAGGTAGCTCTACCGCCCCTCGCTTCAATCCCAGATCAAAGAACCGTTAAGTATGACAGTGATTTTCAATGATTGATTAGAAACGGACCACAATTCCCACCCCTTCGCCCTCCCTCCCCATTTCATCTCTCCAGTAAATAGCTCAGGTAATGCGTGTGCGAGCGGCAGTCATTATTGACAGTTAGAGAAGCGTGTTGATAAGGTGAGCTGTATTCTTGTCAGTCAGAACCTCTCCTCTCTCATCCAGCCAAGGGAGGGAGTGTCAAACCATCCATTTGTTGTCTTTATCGGATAAGAGTTTGGCCCACGTAATTGCCGACCCTGGTAAGCCAACGCTCAGTTAGCAAACCGAGCATCTAAAAAGAGATCGATTTAGCAAAGAACGGAGCATGAGGCCTGTGTAGGGAGAGCAGACGTTTGAAAGAAACATCCTTATACAGGCAGTCAGACGATCTGTGATTACACTATAAGGACGTACAGTTTGAACCAGAGCAAACCCTGCTTGGGTAACCAATCGATGGCGCGGTTGCATGCTCGTACATGCAACTCAAGCTCAGGGTTAACTGTATTGAATTGTTTATTCGTGTCGGAAAAGAAGTTTAACTGTATTTATGCTGGGAGGTAATGTATAAAGTTCAATTAAATTTGATCCAAAGGAAAACATTTTGAGGGATGTTTTGTATTTTTCATATGTGTGGAGGACTGTATTCATACCACAAACTTTGTTTGTCCTACCTACGTATTCATATATTTATTTGTATATTTATTGGCTTGGCTTTTAAAAAAATGCTTTATTGAATCAAAAAACAGTTAACACTCTATCCAGATTTATTATGATGTCCTTTGGACAATTTTCAAATCTTTTAGTACAATTTCACGGTTATGTTAAAAAAAACTTTTTATTTAGCTATAATGAAAGCTGGCGTATTAAATGAGTCATATGCATACTTTAGTAGTAGATTGCCCAGTGTACACTAAAATTTGTGATCCTTGAAACAGGGAATATGATTAAATGTGACAGTTTTCCAAATTACAGTACGTTTTAAAATTGAATTAGACCCACACATACACACAGCGTGTCCTGTCTTTCCTGTGAATAATTTGGCAACCTCATGACTTCATTTCAGTGCGTTTTAAAGGGGCAGACTGGCTTGTTTTACACCCGGCTCTTCATCAATGGTACCTTTGTGTAAATCTGGCTCTGTGTCTGCTCAGCATGGGTCCAGAGAGAAAACGAGAAGGAGAGAGAGAGCATTATTAAAATATTGCTGTAAGCCACGTTTGTCTTTCCGATGTACCACTGTGATTTTGATGTGACAACAGCGACATCATATCCTGCATGTGCTTATATTTCTTTAACTGGCAAAAATCTTGCAGTGCCATTGGTTAACTCAACAATGCACAAGACAAGCGTTGGAGTTTCGTCACAGATCAGTTAAATGACAAAGAAAGAAATGCTTTTCTCATTTAAGAATGAAAGAAGAAAACTAAAGCAAGAGTTAGAGATAAAAGCACAGAAAGAGATGCTCACAGAAGAGGTTTTGGAGAATTTAATGCTGTGTCTTTGGAGATACGGAGTGATTCTGGGATTGATGACTGAGGGTTGTATTTTATTACATTAAGGGGCTCTTTGGCCATACTGTTGGGTGGATGGAGCAGGACTGGAGCTAATGGTTTGGGTTGATACCTTAGCATGATGGGGTTGTCTAATTAAACCCTTTCCACAGAAGGTGCTGTCGCTGGGAGCTTTAAACCTCTCTGAACAAACACGTTTTGCCTGAGTATGTTGATACATAACCTGCCCATAGAAAAACATGGCATATCTCGATTTTTGATCTCTTCTGATTTTGGCAGTGACTTTTTTATATATGACTCCTTTATCTGTGGAACACAAAATAAGATATTTTGAGAAGTGTTTAAGTGGTTTTCTGTCCATGCAGTGGAGGTCAATGGGGTCCATTGTTGTTTGGTTGTCAGGTCTGGAATGACATGAGGGTGAATAAATGATGAACGAATTTAAATTTTGGGGTGAAATGTCCCTTTGAGTGTTGTAAGAAGGTTGTATAGAGAGTGTATGACGGCATTTGCAGGCAGTGGCACTGGAAGAGAAATGCTCTCAGATTTAAGTCTTTTCTGTGGGTTCTTACTGACCTACTGTCACACTGTACACACATTGTCGTCTCACTGCTTTACTGGGCTGAAACACTTTCACCAGCTCTTTCTACAAGGAGTAGTGTGTTTGTGTGTTTGTGTGCGCATGTGTGATTGCTTAAATACGTGTAAGATGTGTGTATAGTTAAAAAATGGTGCTTGGATGTTATTAAAAGTATACTGTTCGTACATACCTTGCAAATTTATTTCAAACAGAAAAAGAGGTGAAAATATCTAATTTAAAGACAATAATGGCTCGAATACACTACAAGACTTTTAAAATCTAAACAGATTTTTTTTAAACTAGACATCATACACTTGCAGACGTTTTTTGAAAGTTATAGATAGAAACACACTAACTGATCAAATCTGCAGACTGGCATAGACTTTCTGCATCAAGTCCAGACTGGAAAATCTGAGCAAAAGTCTTGTAGTGTATAAGCCTTAAGATTTCTAACCTATGCATTTTTAAGATATTTTGTAGCTAGGGTTGGGTATCATTTGAATTGAATCAATTTCGATTCCGCTTATCGATTCCGATTCTTATCGATTTCCAGTTTCGATTCCAAAGTTGTAAAAAACTAAGCAAACATTTGGATATCAACCTGAATGGACATTTTACCAGTACTTTTTGACTGGTTTGCAAAAAACATAGATATTTATGAGCACGGGTTTGTGTATGCATTGCACACACATGCACATTTCTGAAAATGTGCACAGAGAAATTGATAAGAGGATTTGAAATCTTATATCAAGTATCCAATTCCTAACCTATCTATTAAGATTCCAGAATTGTCATTTATTTAGTGACCTCTATGCGTGAGAGGGTTAATGAACATATGTTGTATTAAAATATGACTAAATGAGTGGATTCTGTACAAACTGCTGGAGCAAAACATATGTTTTCTTTCACCTCAGACTCTTAAGCAGGAGTCTCTTAACAGCCCAAAGCACATTTCTACCGGATTATGACATGCATGATTACTCCAGTTAAAAAACGTCTGACTTTATCAGGATAATCTTTAGCAGGTGTTATCGTCTTTGACTGGAATGAACTCACCAAATTAAAAATACCAATATCTAGTGTTACAAACACATTCCTCTTCACAGAGCTCCTTCATGATGAACTCAATGCAATTTTACAAGTACAAGATGACTTTATTAGTTACATATGGAGCCTGTTGTACAGATCAACACCAATTTTAGTGTCACGTGGCATTTTTGGGGTTGTCATGCTTTTGTAATGGTTTCAGATTTGTGGTTTGAAATCCTGACTGTCGTGTTATTTTTTTACGAGGTTTGGCTTGTAAGTTGGAATTCTGATTGTCACGGCAGCTTGAGAAAGGGGCTGTATGTCTGACGGGGCAGCTGAGAAACTGTAAGCATCAACAGCTGCACCATCAAAGGGCTACAGTGTGTTACACGGTTTCACCTAAAGCCGTCTGTTTTCACACTTAAGCTCAAACATTCGTCTGAACAACACAAAACACTTTTTTTTCTGACCGTTTTATTTTTTTAAGAGCACAACACTGTGTGTTTTTAGTTGAAAACCATTTACATGGTTTATTTTTTATTTATTCGTCACATTTGAAGTCAACATTTTTTTTGCAAAATTAGAACACCTGTCGTTCATAAAACGTGACCATTTTTATATATTTTCGTTTCCTCAAAAGATATCTTTTATAGCAAATAACTAACCTCAACATAGACAAATTAAACGCAATTACATTTTCAAGTTTTGCTTAACAGATTTGTAATCACTATAGTAGAACAACATTAAGATGAACTACAGGACTAAACTAACTGACTCGTTCTGTCGTTGTTCACCAGTTGAGCCGTTAGGTCTAAAATCTCCGCTTCTCAGTAACTAGCATAGGGGATGCCGCTCCACTTTGTAGAGAGCCATTTCGCCGTCATTGATAAAGTGCTTAGTGGCGAACAAATTAATGAATTTGGCCTGACTGAGAACGGCTTTCTTGTCGGATGGGGGACGGAGCGAGCGAAGAGCGGGGGTGGATGGAGCGGTAATCCCGTTCCGGCTAAATGGCTGATCCTTCTCATTCCTCAGATATCAAATGTCAGAAGTTAAATTAGCCTGCTAGCCTCTGATAGGAGTTAACATGCTTTTAAATGTGAGGGGAGGGGAAGGGGCAAGAGAATTCCAGCCCCTGTGGGACGGCAAGCAGGTGCCTTTGAACTGTCTAATTATCCCGCTCCTGTTAACTGTCTTAATAAGGCCTCTGCTTTCCCAGTCTCAATAGCTTGAATTCATTTTCCCACAATGCAGCGGTGCAGAGCAAAAAAAGTCACAAAGGATTTACCACAAGCCAATGATTGATATTTTAAGTTAAACACAGCTATTTTTAACACAGCCACAAATACCATTACGAACTATCAGCTGTCTAATATTACAAAACCATTACAAAATTCCTTATTCCAATACGATGTAATGGTGTTTATTGGTTTCCATAACCCAGGTAACAACCCCCCCCCATATAATTGTTTTAATTATTTGTAAAATTGAAATGTTATGAAAATTAAAAATTATATAATAAACCAATAATGATTTTTTTCAGAAATCTATTTTACCGCTTGAAATTTTTATGAAAATGGTCTGAACTGAGTGTGAATTTGGCTTCCTGATTTGTGGTTGGTTGGCTGTAATCTGGGAGCCTCAGGCTTGGACCTGGTGTGTGTGTTGAGTGAGTGGAGGGATATGTTAACAGTCAGACACAGTGGAAACTGGCATACGCAGGCTTAACGGGTCATTTGTCTTAGTCCACCCAGGGCAGGCCAACATCTCAGTGCCAGTTCCTCTAGAAACCAGAGAACACATTTCTTCAGCATTTGATTTCTGATAAAAAAAAGCAAAAAAAAGCAAACAAATTACATCTAGGATATTTTGTTTCAATGGATCTTAGTCAAGACATATTTAATTTGACAAACAAAAATGAGTCCTAAAGTTCAAAGTCAGATTTTGACAGCACATGCTCTACAGAGGGTTTTTTTGTGTGAAAAAAAACTGCCTTTCCATATTTTATCTCAGAGAAATGTATACATTTTATGAGGTGGCTTATCCACATGAATTTGTGCATAAATGTTCAATTAGTAGAAACAAGCAGTGATGAAACCCCCCTAAAATAAAGTTTATTTATCTTCCCCTTTTAATATCGTGCATTGTTTCAAAGCAGCTTTACATAAAAAAGAAAACACAAAAAAGGAAAATTTTGTGTAAGCCAACACAAAAACAAATTGGTGGCAAAAAATTATAAATGTAGAAAAACCTTGAGAGAGACCAGTCTCAGCCAGGAGGGCCAGTTCTCCTCTGACACATTACAGCTGCAGTCTGTGACTTTTAAATAGGGTTCGGTATCGTTTTAATTTTAGCGATTGCGATTCCGATTCTGCATATCGAATCCGGTTCTTATCGATTCTCTGTTCCAGTTCCAATATTTTTTTGGGAGAGAAAAATAGCAAAACAAAGAAAAAAGTTTTTACCTTTTATTCTTGCCACATTTAGGCTATAAGATAACCCGCAGGCTAACTTTTAGATAATAGCAACAGTTCCATTAAGGAATATTCAGAAGCAATTACAAACCCAAATATAGTCAAGTATAACACAAAAATACATCATAAGAAGTGTTTAAATTAATTTTTAATTGAAAAATTCATTTAAGAGTCTTTCAAAACAGTAGATCACAAATAGACAATTCTTTGTGAATAAAATTCTGAATTAATTCATTGTGATTGAATGAATAATTCAAATGATATCATTTATGTAAACAAGAACATATTGTCTTGTTACTTCCCGTATGTATTTATTTGTGATCACTGAATTAATGAAATGTAATACGAAGTATAGAGATTGTTACCAGTGTGTGTGTGTGTGTGTAGTTGTTTTAATATGCAGATATTTAGATTGTTCTGTTTCTACTATCATTTCTTTTATGGTAGTGACAACAAGATGACATACACACAGTATATTGAATATTACAAAATATACATGTGGTATTTCTGAAGCTATAGAAAAAACGCAATTTGAAAGTATTATGACCTTATGCAGGGGCATAACAATTCTAATGCACTAAAAAAATTTGAGTACCTGGATGTAGCCCATACCAGCTAGCACCAATCACGCTCCATTATGTCCTCTGATCAAGGCCTCGGAATGGCCGGTCAAATGCTTTGGCGGAGTTTGATGTGAGTATGGGCGCTACATCAGTAACTGCAGAGAAAAGGCAAACTCTGAATAGCCCAAATGTACCATTGTCCCCCCTCTGATAGCACTCCCGGCTCCACAGCCGGCGCACGCTTTCTCCAGCACAATCATGGGCTTTTGATGGAACGCGTCTGAGTGTTACAGACCGGCCTCTCAGAATGCTTCGGCTACACCCAGAAGGCCGTGGGGGAGGAGAGATGAAGTTCCTGGAGAGCTTTACTGTGACACTGATTTGAGGTGAACATGGGGAGAAGGTCTTGGTTTGTCTTTGATTCTTGCATCCCAGCATCCCTCCGCTGCTGGGAAGGGAATCAGAGACGTCCAGCACTCACCGGGTCTCTGTAGACGCCTGTCGGCATGATGTGTTGCACAGGAGCCGTTCTTTCAGCTGGGACGCAGTACATGTGCATGGCAAGCAAATTGAGTTGTGTGGAAGCTGTCAAAAGAGACTTGTGAAGTAGAGAAGAAGTTACTGATGTTGTTTGTAGAAATAAGGGTTAGAATATTAAGGGAAGGTTTGAGCATCACTAAATGTTAAAACATGTTAAAAATGTTGTATCTGATCTTACTTTGAGATCCATGATGCGGCGGTCATTTTTATTTGAATGTATTTTCAAACTCTTGAAACCTGTATTATGTGGATTAAAATAAAAAATTCTGTATTTTGTATTTAAACTGTGTTTAGAGATAGAGTCACCTGAGTTCCAGTTTGTTGTTGTTAAATGTTTGTTTGTATGTGCATTTTGTCTCTGAGGTTCTTACTCAGTCTTCAGGGCCAAAAAAAAAATTGGTCCCAACTAACCATTATTATTTATTTATTTAACATATTCTATAATGAAGTCTTTTATACAGTATATCAATATAGAATATACTGACATAGTGTATAACTTTACAGCAATTTTTTTTGGCCAAATGGATTTTAATGTTTCGAAAAATAAGAATATAGTTTAATACAGGAAATACATAAGAATGTGCTTTTTAAAAGTATGTATGTGTTTTAAGAAACAAAAACATATCTGATCTTATGCTTTGTTTTTTACCTGTGTATTCTATACCCGTTACTGCTCCAGTATATCATAGATTATTGACATCCACAATGGGATGTTGAACCCCTCTTTAGAGCTGTGTTGGTTCGGTATTAAACCTCTCCTGGTGGGGGTTAAAGGATAAGTCTTTGAGAACCTCTTTCCTTCTTACTGCATAGGGAGCCAAAAGAATATCCCACACACTTCTAGTAATCCCGTTGCTCTCATCTTGCTACCTAGATGGAGAAACTGTGTCTTTTTCTCTCCCTCTCTTGTTCACCCTTTCGCACTCTCCGTGGGTCTAAAGCACAGGTGCCAAGCCAACGAATCAGATAAGCCGATTGGAGAGGTTGAGTTATTATTTGCGCGCCAAGCTCGGGAATGTTTGCATCCTTTTTGCATTGTTGATTGTCGAGACTACAGCCTCTCCTACAAGTTAATTTGCAAGAGAAAGAAAATAAACGGGGGAAAGGAGAGAGAGATTACTTCACAGGAGGAGGGGCGCTTTTGAAGAAACGTTTTGTTGTTCTCCACAAGCTTCTTCCTTCTTCGGTGTTGCTCCCCACACATCGGCTCCACCACAAAAAAGTTCCCCAGATATGCCAGCCTCTACTATTGACAACAAACACTTCAAAGCATCTTCAGGAGGAGGTTCAGTTCTAACCTTTTGCTTTTTTCTTCACAAAGCTCCAACCTCACTGCAAGCAACGCGCAACACCCTGCAACTCTGACGTAAATGGCCTTTGCGCTACCCTGCTGCACGTTGACTGGCGTGAACCAGCCTCTCAGCAGCATGAGAGCCCGTTCAACTTTGAGCGGGGTGAGATGTGATTGGCAGATGTCGAAGAGAGGCCAGAGAGCTGGAGGGAAAGAGTAAGAGGTCTCCGTTTTAGAGTTCACCTCCAGACTCGGCCTTAACTGTTGAGGCAACTGTCCTGTTGTTAGTAACGCCCATCACTGGTCACAAGAACAACATTTCGCATTTACCGAAGAGAGATAGCTGTTTAGCTTTTTTTGGAAAAGCATAGTATTGTAAGGGGTCATTTAGATTTGAACCAAAACATGATATTTGGGGACTGAATATGCAAATTTTGAAACAGGTTCAAAGTGCATGTACTTCAAAATAAAACTCTAATCGTAAAGTAAGAAAGCACAAATCTGTGAAAACAGAGACGTTATGCTGCTGAACATGCTTTTTAAAGTTTCTCTAGCTACAGGTAGATATATAATTTACATCTGCCAAATTCTACACATGTACACAGACAAAGTGTTAAATTTTAACACTATTTAAAAAGTTTATTGATGTCATCCTAATTGAGACCACTTTTACTTTTAAGTCACAGAAAAATGCTGATCTGATCGTTTATAGCGGGCTTATTGGTGTCTGGTAATTTGTGGTTGACCCCCATGGCCATGTATTGAGCCCTTTTTAAACTTGGGCTGTGTATTATTATTGAATTCTCTGGGTTTCACTACCTGTCAGTGACTCTTAAAGAACTGTTTCTTTCCAAGGAAGTGTAGGGGAATGTTTTTGCAGACTTCGAAAGCAGAGTTTACAATTCAAGCTCAAAAATATAAAAAAGTGTGGTAAAGATGGCAGAGAGAGAGAGGGCAGAAAAGGGCCGAGAGATTGTCAGGGGAAAAACATGTACATTTGGGCGGAAAGAGAGAAGCCCATATCAAGACTTGGAGAAAGCGAGTGAAAGATCAAGAGACACAGAAAGAACAGGAGAGAGAGAGCTGGTCAGAAAAGGGGAGAAATGGGAGAAATGAAGCCAAGCTGCCCAGTCTATTCCTGTAGTACTGAGAGCTGGTGAAATACTAGAGTCTGGGCCTTGCGCCTCTGATCAGGGCGGCAGTGAGCACAATTACCTTCTTTTCAAATCCTTCAGTGACACCACAGGAGAAAGGAGGACTTTGAAACTTGAAAGGCAGGGTGCTCGCTTTCAAACCTCAAACGCGAGCAGGAAAGGGCTCTGAAATTTGTTCAGTGCTCCCCATCCACCATTAGCTTGTTTCTTCCTCTTGCCTCCAGGCATTTAAGCGATTTTTGAAAAGATGTTAAGAAATTCAATCACTACAGAGAGAGGGCGCGCAACCATTCTTCCTCTCTTTTTTGCTGTTTTTTTGGTGGAGCGTGCTTCCCCCTGGTCCGCAGAGAACGAGCTCGCTGTTTTTGTGTCGGGGTGAATAGACCAGTGCATCTTTGGAGCAATGGTGGAGCCAAAGATGCAAAAGGAATAAAAGAATCCTGTGGAAAAAAAAACAAGAGAAAATAAAAGAGAAGGGTTGATGGTCAGGGTCCGTGGAAATCCTTCTCATCTGCCTCCTGACATGTGTAATCTCAACATCAGAGCCCCGCTGAGCCCAGAGTGCAGTAGCACACTCACCTTCATCTGAAAGTCTAAGGAAACTTTTGAACTCCACTCGAAAATCATTTTACTAAATGAATAAATAAAAGGTAAATATCTCAATGAAAATTGTTAGAGATAGACGGTCTGGTTTCTTGTCCTGTAGGGGAAGCATCATGAATGTGATCTCCTTAATTTCTTAATCATTTCTCCTAGACAGCAGGAAAATTTAGGGCATATGAAACTTTTGTACGTTCACCGAAAAATCTTAATTCTGTCATCATTTATTCGCCCTTATGTCGTTCAAAACCTATAAGTATCTCTTTCTTATGTAGAATACAAAAAAGATATTTTGAGAAATGTCGCAGTGGTTTTGTGTCAAAACAATGGAAGTCAATGGGTGCCAATGTTGTTTGGTTACCAACATTCATCAAAATATCTTCTTTTGTGTTCTGCAGAGGAAAGAACATATGTGACCCTGGATCACAAAACTGGATCAAAAAAATTTTTTTGTAAAAGAAAAAAATACTTTGTATGGTTCAAAATGATCGATTTTTCTTTTATGCCAAACATCATTAGGATATTAAGTAAAGATCATGTTACACAAAGATATTTTGTAAATTTCCTACCTTAAAATATATAAAAACTTTATTTTTGTGAGTGGATGAACTGCCACAGTGCTCCTGATTAACAACTTCACAGGCAATTTTCTCAATATTTAGATTTTTTTGCACTCTCAGATTCCAGAGTCTTAAACGATTGTGTCTCAGCCAGATATTGTCCTATTCTAACAACGCATACTTCAATAGAAAGCTTAATTATTCAGCTTGCAGTTTATGTAAACATCTCAATTTCGAAAAATTGACCCATAAGACTGGTTTTGTTGTCCTGGGTCACATATGTAATTTAACAGATTGTGAATGACACAACGGTAAATAAATAATGAAATTATATTCGTTTTTGTTTGAAAAGTCCCTTAAAAGTGCACAGCTTTTTTCTTGTGATGAAGACCCAAGTTTGTGTTTGCTTTTGACATTCAAATCAAATCTCAATAATATGTCAAACCATTTCGAAATTTATAAAGATACCGGGTTATCTGGTCTTCGTGGTCCAGGCTGCTCTGCTTTGCTGATTTTAGATGGATTTTGGACACTTTTCAACCAATCTGACTGCAAGACCAGCTTAGACCAGCAAATCCAATATCTTTGCAAACTGGTGTTCTCTTTATATGCTATAAAGAGTGTGTACTCTTTAAGTCCATCATTTGCTGTATGTCATCAAATGTCTATTTAAGTTTTATTAATGTTCATTAAGAATTCCAAAATGTAACATCTAATACACACAATCTGCTGCTACTTTAAAGTGGTTTCATCTCAGAGCAATAAAACTTCCGTGGTAGAAATGAAATTGCGAAACGAGAGTACAATAATGAGGAGATAAAGAGGTAGAGGAAGAGAGCCGGAAGGCGTGAGAGAGACATTTTCAGATATGTTCATCTCAGCTCTGTTTGCTGGACGGATCGAGAGGCTGTTGACCTTCTGTCGCTGAGTGTTTGCACAAGCATTAAAAGCATTGTTGGGCTAAATGATGAACCCTCTGAAGTACATGTCAATTACTGTTATATTAACCTCTTTTTTTCTCACTATAGGCAAAGCCATTGAGGTGGCACTTGTGTGTGCACTATTGTGACTGTACAGGCTGAAATAATTCTAGTATAGTGAAGATTAGATGTTAGCCTTGACGCAGAGTAAAGAGCGAATGAGAGCAAAAATGAGCTTCTGACTTATTATGAGCTTGTAATTGCGGCCTAACTGCGTTAATGTCATAATAATGCATAGTTAGGCTCATAGCCCCAAGTGTCGGGCTCAGACTGGTGGAACTGGGCGGCATTACTCAGCTGTAGTGGTCATCATAGTGCTTAGTGCTTACACTAATAGGACTTTGATGAAAGACCTTTTAGATTATTAAAGACAATAAGCTGGGGAGTCTGAGGCGGTTTGTACTGGAGAACAGTTGGAGTGTTCATCTATCCCTGAATAAATTCAAACTCACCTTACTGTTATTTTACCCCCCATTCACCTATATTACATCGAATCTCAAATTTGTTAAGATGTTATTTGGTACGTCAAATGCATATCAAGCTTCTTTTTCATTTTAATGTTTTGATTACTGAAAAAATACTGATAAAATGTTATCTTTGAAAGCTTTGTAACTCAGTTTGAATAAAAGCTTCTTCCAAATGCATGAATGTAAATGTATTCCATTTTTATCCCAATTTGCTCTTTGAGCTGAATTTGCATTTGCTTCACACCATTTTAAACACGGTTTATGATGCATTAACAAACATTTCAACATAATTGGTCAGAAGCGCTTAAAATGGCGATGTCGTGCGACCTGTTTGCGCGCAGTACTTTTGCTCTCTTTAAACAGACCTGCGCCGTAGCATCCGTGTCTGAGGCTGGTAACAAGATGATACTTAAATCCCTTTATGTTAATATTGTGGTTTTGTGGGAGCAGCTCTATTAATCCCGCTTTAACTGTATAAATGCTATTATTCCCTCAATACGATCACTGGCTGTGCAGTATAGGATTAAAGACTTATAACGTTACTGATGCTGTCATTTTTCATGGGCCGAGGAACCTCGAGCGTGAGTGCGTTTGTGAAGCGTATTCCACGGTATTTAATCCACGGTTTTAATTGGTTTTTCCTAGCAGGGGCTAAGCGGTAACCTTAGCTGCAGCGCTACGGGACCTTGTTGTCGACTCCGTGACTCCACGCCAGAGTTTGAGAGTGATTTTAAAACAGCCGAGTGCCGGAACAGCGCTCATCGGGCGACGGCAAACTGCTGAACTCCGCCAAACCGGAGGAGGCTTACAGTTTGAGCTTAATGACCTGAGTCACAACCGCTCTCGGGCGCCAGAAAAACAAGAGCTCCGTTCCACCAGTGCCTGTTGGTTCCATTCATTCCATCAGAGTGGCTCTTATAGGCTTTCCCAAGGCCTGTGCTCTTTCTACTTTGCCAATCATACGGTCTCGTATGGTCTCCAAAATGCAGAAAATGTTTTGGTTAAGGGCTTTCAGAGCGCAGAAGCTGTTGTGGCAGTCACAAAATATTGGTGAGGTTTAAATGACTTCATTGCTGACCTCGTTGACCCATCCACAGCTGCAGTAATGAACTCCTCAAGGTTAAAAAGCATTCAATGATGATGTACAGAAGTGAAAGGAGGAGTAGAAGATTTTTCCAGAGCGCTGAATTATGGAGTGCTTCGTTGCTCCACTTTTATTCCAGGCTCAGAGGTCACGACCCGATCGGGGTCATATAATGGGTCATGTGTCTTCAACAGAGATCAAGCGCTAAACCCGTAAAACCCTGAAAAGCCCTGTAAACTCACTTCTCTCTGCCCCATTTTAGACCGCTGGAGACTCCGTCCCTGTGGGGTACAAGTCCAACTCTGCCCGCCAGAACAGATTACTTACAGACAGAGAAATACAGAGAGTACATCTGTGTGTGTGTGTAGGAGAGAGGCAGAAACAGTGTTAAAAGACTGGTAGAGAAAGAGAGAGAACAGGCGGATAGCTTGTGGGCGTTGATACTACCCATGAGGCCATTTAATGGGCAGTTTGGAATGCAGGGGAAAGACTCAGCTGCCCTCTCTATGGAATTCTGTGTCTTTGAAAAAAGAAAAGGAGAGAAAGAGAGAGAGAGCAAGCTTGTGGGAAATCCTTGCCTGACTGTGATGTTGAATGTTGGCCTGTTTTATTTCACAGACTGTGGCAAGCATAGACGCAGAGACACTCGCTCGCCGTTGTGTGAAGCGGTGAACCTGCACGTTTGTCTGGAAGAGGCCGAGCCCTGGAGGCTTTTAACACAAAACCCATAAAGAGCTCCCTAAAGCAAACGTTAGCAGTAACACTGCCTTCCTGCACTACCCAAAGACTTCTTAGCATGACCGGGCTTGTTCCACTTATTTATCGCCGCTGTCTGTGGCTCTACCCATGGATGTCTCTGTATGTCTGTGTGTGCGTGTCTGTAGGTTTGTGCGAACATGCCTTGTGAAAATTCCTATTGGATTGCTAGTTATAAGGCATGTTTGGAAAAACCATGTCTGGTGTTAAAGAGACAGTTCACCAAAAAATGTTTTTATTATTTACTCTCATGTCGTTTCAAACCTTTTTTTCAAGTTTTTCTTTTGCACTACACAAAAGAAGATATTTTGAATAATGTTGGTAACCAAACAACATTGGCGTCTATTGTCTTCTATTGTATGACCACAAAACTATATTTCTTCTGTATCCCAAAAAAAGAAATTCATAGAGAGGTTTCAAATAATATTAAGGTGAATACATGAGAACAGAATTTTTATTTTGGCGTGAATTGTCCCTTTGCTATGACGAAACACCTTCTCTTTTCCAACATTGTTGAAACTCATTTGTGTTGATAAAAATAATACAAAAATTTTATGTTTACATCAAATACATTTTTTTATTTTTTCTAGTAAGCTATGCACTTACAAATGGTCCTTGGTGCTCATGTGGGCAACAATACTGTATATTCTTCCGTATATAATGTGGTCTCATGTAAATTTGTTGTTTTGAACAATCTATATCTGTTATATTTTCATTGGAAGCTAAAATTTCAATGCAATTGCTTTCTATTCTATTCTACTCCATTTGTATTCTAGTCTAGTCTGGTCTGGTCTGGTCTAGTCTGCTTGAGTAATTTCTGTCCTTTCCAGTTCTTTCTCTCTTCTGAACCTCCATAATCAAAACAAATGTGTTCTCTTTCTTCTCGTTTAGAGGATGACAGTTCAGGTTCCCCATATCATCGCGAGAGACGAAACGCTATCAGCAGTCAGACCTCAGTTTTGGGAGCATCGGCAGGGAAACTGAGCGAGGAACCGTCCACCTCTACAGAAGAACGCCCCTCGCTGGTCAAGAAAGAACTTCACAGCTCTCTGCCCCACCTGGCGGACCACACCCTTCCCTACCGGGGGACTCTATTCACCATGGACCCTCGCAACGGTTACCTGGAACCCCATTACAGTGAGTTTCTTCTAACGTCCCACAATAGAAAGTTGTGTTCTTTTGTCACATCTGGACAAACAACCTTCCACTAACACAAATTGGCAGATTTTTTTTTAAGAAACTATTTCTTTCTCATTTTATTTGAAACACAAGCTCAAAAAACGATCTTCAGATGTTACTTGAAGTCTTGTTTAATGTTTAAAATCCCCAAAGAATATATATCATGTCAGCAACGTTTCAATAATGTTCGTCACATGAACTTTCCCCTCAGGTCTCTATAGACCTTACAGATAATAAAGATGTTGATGCGTGACAGTCAAGGACGAACATTAAATGCAGTACTAGAAGGAAAACTTTTTCCCTTCACTGAGGCGAAAGCTGAAGCTGTTAATAGATTGATTGAGCCTGACAGTTGACTAGCTGCCCTTTTTTCTCATTCGCTCTCGCTTGCCTTTTTCAGAGGTGAAGTTAGTATGGGGGGACGTTCTTCCCCGCTCCCTAATTCCCTCATTAGGGGCCGAACGTAAGCACACAACTCCAGTCTCGCTTATCAACGGCGTGATCAAAGCGTTTCTCAGAGGAGAGCAGTCAACTCATCTCGCCTTGTTCTTTTCCATATTCTCCCTTTCTCTTGTTTTGCCACGACCCACCAGACTAACCCGTAGCTTCGCCGATAGTCACGAGAGACTCTATACGTGAATGGACAGCGTAGAGTGGAATAGAGAAATTAAGAGCGATAGAGACAGATGAGGCTAGTCAAAGCCTTTTAAAAGGTTAATTTTGTGGACCACCATTGGCTGGACGTCGACCGTGGACGAGTATTCGATGCGATGGCTTGTTTAGTTTTAAAATTGGCTTTGAATTGGGTTTGACGGTGGGGTTTTAATCTGTCGCATTTAGCGAAATGCCCTTTCACATAAAACCGTTTACTGTATCGCTACTTATTCTGTGATCTTTATTTGTTGATCTTGAGTGCTTTGTTGCTGTTGTTTTGGTCCGTTTGTCTTAATACACAAAGGTCAACTACAGTCTGACCAATCGAACTCTTCACGTCGACTAATATAGATCTGACCAGCTCAGCAAATCTGAAAGCGAGAGACTGAGGGAAAGAGAGCTATAATGTGGGTTGGTCAGGGTCAGAAATCCAGTACAAGGGGGAGATTAATTTAGAGGATTGTTTTGGGTTAATTATAACTTAACTTTATCAAAAGCATTTGTGGCACAAAATAATTTAGTCCCTGGTCCCTCAGTTATTAATAAGAGCAAAAAAAGGTGGTCCTAAAGGTTTTAGGAAGACATACACAAGTGATAGAACCGCTTACTGACCTTGTCTTTGTAAAGTTACAGTATACAATCTTTCAACTTTGTGGTGATTCGTTGAACCCTGAACATTCCTTAACATGATTTACAGAGAGAAATTGAAAATATACAAACAGCTGCCGAAAAGAGAAAAGATTGATTAAAGTGTATGAATCAACCCAAGAAAGAACAAAAGTGAAAAAAGTGAGTGTTCCGGGTGGCTGAAGCCCGTAGGGGCAGGCTGGGATGGGGGAGTAGGCGAAAGGGTGGTAGGGGTCATAGGTCAGGTGGAAAAGGCAGAGACTGAATCAGAGGGGTTCAAAACCAGCAGGAGAAGTCAAAGGGGCCTCTTAGTCTCGGAAGGGTCCATTCTCTCCGCATGGAGGATCAGGGCGGCGATGAAGTGAAAGCTGATGATTGAATGAATGCTGTAAGGAGTCTGAGGCTCCTCGTGTCGCTTTCACCAGGAAGAAACTCTTGCTTGAGAGATGTGTCTCAGATGTAGCCTCGGTCAGGGTGAAACTTGTTTCAAAGTCATTTTTAAATAATTATTATTTTAATCCTTAAGCATAAGCAATAAAGAAAGTGATGCTTCGTTTACCAAGCGAAATTATTTTTTGCATATGGGTAATTCCAGGGTTATGGAGGTGACATTTTGCATTATGGACGTGACATAAAAATGCTCAGAGAATGAAATTGTAACCATCTGTTTATATTTTACTGAACCCTTGTTGATAAAGTCTAAACATCAAAAAATGTCAAGTCTATGAAAAAATATATTTAATAAAGGGAGATGAACACGCGTTATGGATGTGACAAAAAAAGGACGTATTTTTTGGAAGACGATAAACTTTGTAGGATTTCAAAATAAAATGCACAATCCTGAAGCATTAATACCCAATGAATGGAGAAGGTTCTTTATAGAACATAAAATAGTTGTTTTATATAAATTCTCATGTGTCCATTTATAAGGAAATGTAGCGTTATGGATGTGATAATCCTGAACATGGCACTTACCTGACAATGAAAAATGCACAAAAAATAAAACAAATGCTTTACAAATTTGAAGAGAGATCTCACATGGGTATTTGAACCACCAAATGTTAAAATCTGTGCTGCAACCATAGTAAAAACCGCTGTTAAAAACTTTTTTGACATTTTCACGGAATTGCCCATATTTTGTTTAGACTAAGAGAACCAACTCATGTTCTTTCATAAAAAGAGTATACGATGAGGATCAGAGGCACGATGTTCGCCCCTCACCAGAGGGGGTTATGAGAGGCCGGGACCCTTTAACTAACCCTCTAGAGCCCCATCACCCCTCAGCCGTTTAAAACACACTGGCGCCGCTCACTCACTTCCACGGGCTTTGAGGTGTGAAAAACCTTGACCCCCATACGCACACACACGCATGCGACAGAGCCCCCTGCCTTTCTCTTCCCCTTTGGAGATCCATCAGCTCGTAAATGCGTCCCAGGTGTGTGCCGGTGTAAGTGTGAGCCGTGCGCGCGCAGAAGTACGTGATGGAAAGCGAGTCGGGATCTTTGTGCTGTGTATGCACTAGTGGAGGGAGGTGTTAGACGAGGCAGGTAAAGCGTGATTACTCTTCCCGCTGGCGCGTGTCAGGGCCTAATGCGCCTAAATGAGCCTCCACCTGCCGCCTCTGCACACCTGGTCGCCGCGGCAACACACAGCGGGGCACCGTGGGAGTGGGTGTCAGGAGTGGGGAAGCCAAGGCGTAGGAAAGAAAAATCACAATAGAGGTGTTGTTAATGTCTCAATTGTTTCTCCTAGAGAGTTTAGATGGACAGCAAATTATAGGACCTTTTACTGAATTCTCGGGTTTGTTACATTTGTTTTTTGTCTTTCATTTTTTTACTGTACACATACAGAATATCAGCAATTGTCGCTTTTGTTTTTATAGCTGTGGTAAAAATGAAGAGACCATTCCAAAATTACATTTAATCAGCATATATAGATGTATTATGGCCATTTTAGTCCAGCGTCTGTTGAATTTCAACAAAATCAAATCTCAGGAGTGACATAAACTCATCCAAGAGCAATGTTAAAGACTGACAGAGTGACAAGACACATGAAAACTCTGATAAAAATTAAGGTTATCACATACTTTTGGTTTAACTATTCTTAAAACTATATTGAGATATTCCTTTTGTATTGCTTAAAAGCGAATGTGAACTTATTTTCTTTGCGGTATTTCAGGTCTGTTATTTTGAGCTGTTTCCCAGTTTACCATGCAATTGCAAATAGAAACAATATTATCATTTGAAATTTGAGAGAAATATTGTTAGTTTTTAACAGAATGAAACAAACATGGTCATTTTACATAAACATACCTATAAATAGTTAAGTCAGAAAAACTGAAAATAATTTTGAAATGGTTTCTTAATTTATATATATATGAAATTAAATAAAAAACGTCTCCTTATCAAAGAGCAATAGAATGTTTCTCTGTTAAAATGAGAAGTGCAGGAGATATCTAGAGGTACGAAAGCTTTTGATACACCACTGCAAATGTCCCGCCAATGTTTTGCTTCGTTCCCAGCCTCCTCCTTACGATGAGTCAAGCCGGTAATACTACATTTGACTCAGACGCTCTGTGCCCACTGCATAAGTGCATAAAGGACAAGCGTGTTTAGCATAAAGAGCGCACAGGATAAATAGCCTTCTTTGTGAGAATTAGTCCAAGCATTAGCGTTAGCCGTCATTCCTGAGCCTTATCCTCTTTTCTCACACAAACACCGGATAAGAGTTTCACATCCCGCTTAAAAACGAACTAAGGCACAGTGTGGATAAGACTGAGGGATTGAAGGACGGATTAATGAAGAGAAGAGCACTAAATGTGTGGATGTGTGAAAAGCGGCTAACGCTGCGACATCTGTTCATATTGTCCGCTGATTAGCAGGTCATCGGGCTCCGCCAACAGTGGGCCACTTGCTAACGTTGCACTTCTTATCTCTCCTGGGGAGCATAAGATCCTCCTGTTCTTCGGCCTGTTGTCTAAGTGTTTTTATTTTCTTAAACAGATGTGCTGGTTAACAATAAGAGCCTTGCCCCATTAAGGGAATTAAAGCATGCTGAATTGAATGTTTCCTTTTTGTTTGAATCCTAAGAGAGAATATTTTGAGCAAGGGACGCCATGTTGGCCATCCTGCTAGGCTCAGATGCTGTCAAATCTTGGACGTACACGTAATTGTACTAACACCGCTAAGCCATATCCTTTCCTCAGCTGGACAATAGCTTTATTCACGTTTTTGAGTAGAGTCTTGGATGTCCTTACAGTCTTAAAGCGTTTGTGGCTTTTCACAAACACTTTTGAAATATCTGGAGAGTTTAGCTCTTTGAAGCCCTTTATCCTTGACATTCAAGATCTCTAGTGTCATTACTGCGAAGAGGTTCGACTTTTAAGCCTACTTAGTGTTGGTCTACAACTTCTTGGTGAGAAATGTTGCCCCCACTCAAAACCAAGCTGGCTTCCACCTTCGAGGTGGAGCTACAGTTTCAGGCCTCTGCGTTCTTGCTTGGATAAGGATCTACCCAGTCTCCTGAAGCCTATAATCCTCTATCAAACCCTCATTGATGCCTCACACCAGTGTCCAGACAAACCCACACGAGGAGAGACTGATGATATCCCACAAACAGACACATCCAAACCTGTGTCACCGCTTGACTTCTGTTTGGTCAGCTCTGCATTGGTGCGCACCATATCAGAAGATATTCCCACTTCAGTGCCCTTGGTAGAGCATAGCAAGCCGCTGCTGACCAAAGAAAGGACGTGTCGGGAAGGGTCTTTTTGAGACGCTGAAGAGAGCTGAGCTTGACAGTGATATATTGGTTGGGTAGTGCTGGTTGTTGCACCCCGCGTCACCCCCTACCCACCAAAATCAAACTTCAACTGAGCACTGAACTGAAAGAGTCAGCTGTCAAAAATGAGAACATGAGCAGAACGGAAAGACGTATTGGTGCATGATGAAGTCAAAGTATAATAGGTCTTGATAGTGTACAATTTCAGATATTCACTAAACGATTTTATCACGGTATCTGTTGACATTCTTTTTAACAAAACAAGCACTGTAATTTGTGTTGCATTGACACAATAATCATGTTTTTTTTTTTTTTTTTACGATAGCGGTATCTTGTAACATTGCTAATATAAAGTAAACAAAATGTATAAATTTGGGTATAAAATATATACATTGAATGCACTGTAAAACAAAAGCACTGAAAAAAATCACTAAGAAATGTAGTGTTTGACAAAACTTTACACTTTAAATATAGACTCAAATGTCAATGTGGTGGCTGTTGGCCAAGTGAAACACACTTTGCCAAAAACGTTGTAAGCGCAGAATGATGTTGAAAAGTGTTCAAATTTACCCCATGCCCCCGTGCGTAATTACAACTTTATATATAGAGACAGTATATATGTGTATCTACTGTAGACACAGTTAATACGATTATAATCATTTTGATGGTACCTACATTTTTGGGTGACTGGAAACTGAGGCAACACAGTCAAAAAAGGAAACAGCCTGTCTCCCGTCATTTTTGTATTTTAAAAGTTTTGTGAAGTCTTTCTAATAGCGTTACTAGCTTCTTGTGTATCCATAAAAACACAATGATGCCTCCTAATAAAGATACAAAGCTTAAAGAGGCTCCCACTGACCACTTCAAGGGCATGTCTGGACTTCATGATCGTTTCCATATTGGATTTATGAAAGAGGGGGCCAGCCAGAGCTCACGGGGGTCAGGATGCCGAGAGCGGTCTGCGGGCACTAGTAAGAAATCTCCTCCACTTCTTTCATCCTGACCCTTTTGTCACGAAAAGGAATCGTTCACTGTTATAAGCTCTCTAGGTCTATAGTAGATCACTGATAACAGCATGATCGTCCTCAAAGCTTATTGAACTAGCCTTGCCGTGTATGGCTGTACCATCACATTCCTGCACTGTACTAGCTTCCCTCTTTTCTTTATATTTTGCCTGAAGCGTTCAGTGGATAGTGAAAATGCTCTTTAACGCCATGTCGTAATGGACTAATGGACTTCAGTTGCTTTCCTATCTTCCTAAGAAACTCTTTTTCTGCCAGAGTGATCACATTGCATAAACCAACCAAACTGCATTTCAAAAACCTTTTGGTTACAATTTTTACTTTTGAAGGATGTAGACAATTGTCAGTAACTTCACTAGCCGCTTTACAACTTTTGGTTTGAAAATGTGAGAGATAACAGAGGTCTGACATTGGATGGATTTCAATGGATTTCTGAGTAGACTACTACTGTGCAAATCTATATCACATCACTGATACTCAAACACGCTGCTGTTGTCTATCAAAGAACCTCAGTGGGCATTACACTCACAACAGGCCTGTGCAAGTGTATGTTAACAAAACAAGCTACAAATTTAAAGAAGTAAACATATTAATTTCACATTAATGCTTATTATAGTATTTGATTTCAGATATATTTAAGTTTATAGTGGTTTTGAATTTGCTTAGTTTTCATGTTAAATTTTTGTAAAATTTTCAGCAGGTTTGTTTCATTAGTTCTGTTTGCTTTCGTTATTTTGTCAATTTTTATATGTTTAATTTATTTCTATTTTTATTTTTGTATACTCTTCATTCGTTTACTTAAAGTGGCACTACGTAGGATTGGCCTCTTTGTCGTCATCTCAGTTTGTAATTGCTACTGCAGGTGATGTCTGGAGGTATTTTCTTTACGTGAGTTGTGATTCGGCACTGCTCAACGGCGCAGATGAGTCTGATATTATGAGTCGTGGCCTGTGACAGTGCACCGGTGAGAATCTTCACTGTACGTCAGTAGCGCATAATAAACACAGATAACATGGCAGATGATATAACACGAAACAAATAAGAACATATCAATTGTTATGTTACTAATTTTCGTTTAGGTTCATCAAATAATATGTAGAGTGATTTTTGATTTTTTTTCAATTAACATAGATGTGTGTATAGTTTTTATTTTAAACAATGCAATTACCTTATTTAAAGGTCTAGTTAATGAAATTTGGCGGCATCTAGGTGAGGTCGCGAATTGCAACCGACGGCTCACTCCAACCCTCCCTTTCGAAGCATTACGGTGGCTGACATAGCACTAAGATGTCGTTACATTTTCGCTTCTTTGGTGAAGGAGATAACAAGCTCTGTAGAGCAGTTTGTTTGGTAAGGGCTACTGTAGAAACAACAACAAGAAACAAGGCGACCCGCAGTGTATGTAGATAAAAATTCTAAGGTAAGAAATATAACGCTTCATTATACAACTCTGAAGACATGATTATGCATATTGCATGTCTATCAATTGATCCTACAAAACCTTACACGCAGTACCTTTAGTGTACTTTGATATTCTAACTAATAGATTTAATTAGATTTAACATGTTACTGTACCTTTCACAATTGTGTTTATTTTATTATTGTTTTGCATCATATATGTGCTTATGCTGTCTTTGTATAATAATCATTACAAGACGTCAGGCAGATACAGGCAACACAATTCACTAGAAAGACTGCGGTGGAGAGGAGCATCGGTGGGGAGTTGTAGCTCAGCAGAAACATAAAAGAAGAGAAGCTGAAGGAGGTCAGGCTCATCACAGGCTTAGCATTGCCTTCAAAGATGACTGGGACAGGTGGCAGCTCCAGACAATCTCACTCTGCAGAGACGCATCCTCTCAGAAGGAGATAAGGGGCCGCTTCGTCCATCCCCCTCTTCCTCCACGTCCCCCCGCCTCCCCTCACTCTCCGCACCTCTCCTCTGCCGCTCGGCGCTCTGTGCTGGAAGCTCTTTGATGTGCGTGAAGCGGGATGAGGCCGACTGGATCTGGGTTCAGCGCGGAGGTCTCTGAGGTGCCCGCTACTCTGCGCTCTCATTAAGGCAGCGGGGCCGGGTTAATCAGCTTTAAAGTTTACACACATACGCTTTTGTCTGCCAGCCCCGGCCAGCCACCCCTGGGCACCACCTGCTTGATAAAGAGGTGACGAGGGAGAGAGAGAGGCAGAGAGTGAGAGAGACAGTGTGGCGTCATTGATGTTCTGTCCCTCACTGTTTCACATGAGGGCTCGAGTCAAGGGTTCTCAACCTTTTTGGTCCATGAGTCATTTTTTCCTGTGGACCCCTATGCGAGAGCTTTATATTTTTTAGGATGTCAATGATGTTAAAAGACATGCTGAAGATTAAGACTTAGGTTATACGCTTGCTGTTTAGTCAATTGTTTAATTACTATTATCATAATACATTTCACGGTTCTTGCAGCATCCCAGACTACAAGAGTCACCGATTTAAGTTTTGTTTTGTTAAATGATTTGAAAAGCTCAAAAATTCAAGATAAATTAGTTCAAATTTAAAAATAGATGTATATGCAATATATAGGTCTATAACAATATAAAAATATATGTCATAAGCAGACTACAGTTCATAGAGAACCTGCGTCCGAGTTCTTAGTTTTCTGCACTTCTGTTTCTCTGTTGTCTTCTTCTCCCGTCCTTTCCCTGCTAAGGCCTGGTCTCTTGACGGGACCCGTTTCACTCACAGGATGAGGATATGTCGGGGATTATTTGGGAAGTATTTGTTTAGGTGGGACAGAATAAATGGATTGCAACTCCTGCTTGGTTTTGGGCTATAACTCTCAGGGCGCAAAGAGAGATGAGAGGGCCGCGCTGAGGGACGGAGAGAAGTACAGAACGTGGATATATAAACAAAGCAGAACGAATGACAAATGTGAAAAATGGAAAGGAAGGAAGTTGTGCCAATTCATCTCCTCTCGGAGCAGGTCACCAAATCACAGATCATCACCTGGTGAAACAGAAGCTAATTGAATCCAGAGACCTCGAGGTAGAAATTGAAGGATTTCAGAAAAGAAGTGAGAAACGGAGAGTTTTATAGTCAGAGTGAGATAAATGGAGTTGGTAAGGTGAAGGTCTTAATGTACCCTGAGGTGATGACCTCATCATGATTACACTGATACACAGTGATACACACTGTCCACGTCTCTCTCCTGACTGCGGCTCTCTTGTTAAAAACAGGCACAGGGGATTACTGCCGTATCGGTCCTCCTTAATTTATCCCGCTGTGGGATGTTGAGAAATCAATACAGTAAATCTTTGCTGTGATTGGCTCCATATTTGATAAAGCAGCAATTAGACCACTTTTGCCACATCTGACATTGTGCCAGTGTGTGGAAGAAAGAATAATGAACTCCCACTTTGTCTGCCGTATACACACGTTAGTGTTTTTCTACATAGTTCCTACATTAATACAGGGACAGGATTAGAATAACATAAAAATATTGTGCTAACCTTCATTTTAAATTCTTCATTTGTGACCCTGGACAACAAAACCAGTCTTAAGTAGCACAGGAACATTTTTCGCCAAATAGACATTGTAGAGGTAAAAATTTCAGATTTTTCTTTTTGCCAAATATCATTAGGATATTAAGTAAATATCATGTTCCATGAAGATGTGTTATACATTTCTTAACGTAAATGTATAAAAACTTTATCTTTGTGAGTGGATGGCCTGCTACAGTGCATAAGATGAACAATTTCGAAAGCCATTTTCTCAATATTTTGCTTTTTTGCACCCTAAGATTCCAGCTTTGTAAACAGTTGTTGTTCCGCCAGATAGTTTCCTATCCTAACAAACCATATATCAATAGAAAGCTTTTTTCTTCAGCTTTCAGATGATGTAATAATCTCAATTTAAAAAAGTTGACCCTTAAGATCAGGGTCCAGGGTCATATTTAAACATTTAGGGAGTGTTTACGTAACACAGATGGACAAACCCAACAGTTGTGTTAACTTAAGTTAATAACTACTTTTAGAATGTACCCTTAAAGTCACCATGCAATCCAACAGGAAAACTCTACAGTGTTGCAGTGATTATTATAAATGATATATCCGTGCACACCATTATTATTTTTTAATTAATTTGCACTTGTAATCTTTCATCAAAAACGTTAAGCTCCTCTCCCCTTCTTAACAACAGCTCTTCACCACATGACATCAGCGACAAAAAAGAGGTACTATACTGACTGCCCAATGGCCAGGCATTTATAGCCATCCCCTGCAATAGCCCTCCCCTTGGGCAACTTACAACGAACCAATCAAAAAGGAAAGAGCAAAATAAAGCCCCGCCCTACATTTTTTTATTCAATTAAAAAGCCGTTTAACTCATGATACGGAAAAGAAGTCTCTCGCAACTTCAAGTTTCACGGCGACTTTAAAGGTGCTGTGTGTAATTTTTTGCACAATTTATTGACAGAAATGCAATGTAATATACATAACTATTTCTTCAGATGTGAAGACAGACCTTACATAATGAAGCGATTATTTTAAATAACAAATCAGTCAACAACAATTACACTTAAAGCAACCCCAGATCGCACAATCCATCTGGCTTATGTCTCTTTGAGGTCTGCATTTACATCTGCAAGACATCTGCAATATGTAGATGCTCATCTGCAGTATGTCTCGGAGACGTCTGAACGTCTGTAATACGTCTGCTAAAGATCTGGAGATCTGCTGCGTAAAAACATCTGCTAAACTTCTTAGAAAGAGCAGCTTTACATCCATTCTAAATCATAAACATCTTACAGACATCTTCTAGATGTCTATATGAAGACTGACACCAGACATCTCCGAGACGTATTGCAGATGAGCAAACAATGTATTGTAGATGTCTTGCAGATGTCAATATAGACGTCAAATAGACGTAAACCAGGTGTGTGTGCTATCAGAAACAGTTCCCCCCAAAATGGTCCCCATTGACTTGACCATAGTAAGTTTGTAAGTAAATGGGGACCATCATTTTGGCGAACTATTCCTTTAAAACTAAAATAGATTACATTTAAAAATAGGATAGGTATAGTTATACAATTCATTTCTTAATCTTGACTTACTGATCTCTTCTCTTAAACATTCTCACACAAGCCTAAATGGTGAATTTCTATGTAAGCAAGCAGAATGTGTTAGTATTAGCCGAGTGATGAAGCGCAGATAGAGGCGGAAATCCACAGTCCAACTCACAACACTCACTTTACCAACCAAAATATTTATCCATCCGTGATCCGCATCCGTCCCTCCTCCCTCACATATCTCTCCGCTTTGTTTCTCATGCCTGCTCTCCACCACCTCAATTCCGGGCCCATTCAGCGCCATCGGATAATTCATAAAGCTGTAATTAGCCCATTACAGTCACACCAATCAGGAACTATAATTAACAGAATGCACAAAAGTCAACAGCAACTCCCGCAGAGCACCGCTCAACAGCCCTCGCGTGTGTGTTTACACGCGCTCACAGCTGGAACCCACAGCCCAATGCTGCCAATATTCGGCGTCCTGAAGGTACGCTTCTCATCGCGGGCTTATCAACCGCTTACAAGCGCGCACAGGTGCGCATTGGTGTGTTTCTGGCTCGCTCGCCACGCACACACATGCACGGTACTCGCACTCTCGCATTATTGACACTTACAAATCGCGCACACACAATGCGTGCGTCGGCCCCTCAGTCGTCAGCTTTCTGCAGGCGCGCGTGTTTGAGCAGTGAGATCATGAGCAAGTGAAGGACCGTAATGAAATCTGGCAAGGGTGCACAGACCTACACACGCATTCACACAACAGAGAACTGAACCACAAAACTCATATGTTCCACATTACTGAATCACAAAAATCACCATGCACTCAACTTACATAAGCTGATATTTGAAAGACCTTTGAAGATGTCACACTGTTGATCTGTGAAAGTTTTCGCATCTCTCCGCTTTATGACTTTTTAAGTGGCGGAGGATAGAAAGCCTTTATTGTTCTCACAATCCGATCTGTTGCTTACAATACAATTACCTCTCGTTCGGGGACATAACACACAACATTAGGCCTATTCCCTAAAGAGCGAGCGTAATGAAACTTTACAAAAGAGGGAGGGGAAAGAGAAGAAAAAGTAAGTCCTCATAAAACGATTAACGGGGTGATTTTAGTAAATGCTTCAGGCCGTATCATCCTCCTAAAATAATAAGCTGTAATTGTGGCTCTCTTTGCTGTAGAACGAGTGTTTGTGTTCCATCACTAACTAATGAGTCCGGTCAAAGTTTGCCTTTAATCAGCCCTTTCATTAAAACCCTTTATAATCGTGTCTTAATGAATGCGCCGTGATATAATGGCAGCAAAAAATCGCCCTCTGCATAATGCATGACGACTAAAAGGGATAGTTCAAAAGCGCGCCGTCGGACCAGTTGGGCCAAAATTTATGGAGTGCTTTCGAAAAAGTTAGTTAAATTAGAAACGTAAGGAAAGGGTGATGCTTAGTTTGGGCTCCTAAAGTTCTGTTCAGTGAATGCATTGAGCTGGAGCAATTTTGTTCTCCTTTGATGGAGTACTTCCTGTAAAACACTGTAGTGGTGTAAAGGAGATTAGAAGTTACTTCTCTGCCAAATGATTATTCTGTTTTGCTTTGGCTGTAAGCCGTGTATCTATAGCATTTACATTATATAAATGCATTTGGCAGATGCTTTTATCCAAAGCGACCTGCTGTGAATTTGGGGTCAGTTCATGCTTTGCCTTGCTGTTTTATCTTGAAAGTATTTCTAATTGAAGATTTAAAAACTCACATTGTCAAAAAAGTTGTGGTTATCTAGTATGTCTTCTGCCGTTTCATTAATGTACTACTGCAAAAGTTATCATTCAAACCGTAAAATCACCTTTAAAAAGACTTAATGCAAGACACTGGTTCAGTTTTGAGAGCGTTTAGCAGCTCGGCTTTTTGGGGGTGAGAATATGGAATCGCTGCAAAAATGAATCATTGACAAGTGTGGTTTTCTAGTACAAATACCTAAAAAGATACAATTCTATTTTAAATATAATTGCTTTGATAAAACAAGATGATATCTTCGATCACTTTCTTTGTCAATTAAAACTTGATTTAAAGAAACGTTGTGGAGATTTTAGCGTCATCTAGCGGTGAGGTTGCAAATTGCAACCAGTGGCTCACTCCCTCCTTGTTTTCGAAGCAATACGGTGGCTGACACAGGACTAAGATGTTGTCACATTTTTGATTCTTTGCTGAAGGAGATGATGTATTTACAAAACATGCTTTTGTCCACTTAGGGCCACTGTAGAAACAACATGAGGAATTTCATTTGCGGTGTATGTAGATACAATATCTCATTCTAAAGTAATAAAAAAACACTGAAGACATAGTTATGTACATTATATTGCATTTCTTTCATTAGATCCTCCAAAAAATGGGACCCTTAAGAAATTTTACATACCGACACAAGAAGCTTATCTGTGAGTTTCTTGTGACCCTTCATGTTGTGTTTCGAAATGAAGTGACTGAGCGGAGGGAAAGATGACTGCGCTCTTTATTTAGATACATCAATGTAAACAGCAGAGTGAGAGTCAAATAAACATCTGTTTTTATAAGGAATTATTGTGGGGGAAGAGCGGATATGCAATAGCTGGAGTCAAACGAAAGATGCACTTGGTAAAATAAATAAAGAAATATTCAGTGTAGAAACGTGGTGAGGTTGAGGAAGTACCGGAAGAAGAGTTTGATGAAGGAGCAAGAGAGGAGAGGAGTGTACTGAGAGAAGACAACGTGGGAGAAGAGGACAAGAGGGCACTGACAGAGAGCAGAGCAGCCCAGGAATGAAGGATAGATGCTGGAGTAGATTTAGGGATGTTAAACATCTGAAGAGCAAAGGAGAGACTGGTGAGGGATGAAGTGAACACTGAGCGATAAAAGACAGGAGTAGAAGACAAATACTGAGAAATGATAAAGTCATACATTTCTCACATCATCTCTCTGGTAGATGACAGTGTTTGGTCCTGTTTTGTAGTTTGTGTTTGTTGCTAAATGAACTTTTGATTCAGTTTACAGTGGGACCAAAAGGTATTTGAATAACAAAATATCCAATCAATAAAGTCTGCAAGTAACTTGTATCATTTAAATATAACTGGTGTGAAACCATTATTTTGTAATACAACTAAGGCTACTTGGCTTGAAATCTCTTCCCAATGTAACGACATGTGTAGTTAAACATCCAAATACAGTTAAAAAAATGTTTTATTCTCAGATTTACACACACAATGTATTTTCTACGCTGCAGCTACCCGTGAATGAATACACCACAGCTTTACAATGTATCAATGTGTGTTTTTTGGTAACACTTACCAAACAACTTTCTGTTGTTAAAAAGTAACGACGCAGTTATAAGTGAAGAAGTAATAAGCAGTACTACATTAATAGTTTTTATGCTCACTCTTGTAATAAGTTAATAAATTACTACTCCTATATAATTTCTTTGTGTAAAACACTGGTCAAATATGTATTCTAGAGTCTTAGACCTTTCCAATGATAAATAGTTTGTTATAATTAGATTTGTTGTGAAATATTCAAGTTAACCTAAGTAATGTGCAACATATGATGTCTCAATTAAAACATACAAAAATTTAGTTAGGAAAGTTATGTCTGTTGGAAAAAATAGGTTAAAAACAACCCAAAGTAGGTTGTTTTTAGCCCAACGGCTGGATAAGTATAGGACAATAAATATTTCCTCCTGAAGACGGTCGTAAATGTCTGTGACAGGTAACGTTAACACAGCAGCCGAGTTGTTTTGACTCTGACCCGCCTGAGGTGAAGGATGAGTAACGTCGACTCTACCTGCACACAAAAATTGTGTTCAGATATGTATTGCGAGAACTGTTTAACTGATATATATAATTGATAAGTATATTTTAATCATCCCAAAAAAGAAAGAAATTCACATTTACTTACTGGAGTAACGTAAACTGCCAACCGTTCGCTTTGTACATGTTTATATAGACAACTCCCATTAGTGATATTTAAGTCAAAAATATCGGGAGTGGATTAAAGAAGACGATTCAAACATCCAAACTATGGACTAACTAGTTTGTTTACAATCCAATGGGCGCTACAAACAAATAAGCCAAATATAACTAACGAGCAAAGTGGTGCATTTATGAACGTTTAATGTCATGTAAACTCGACAGTTGACGAACATATTTGCTTATAGGCTACATTGTTGGTTTCATGGATGAATTTAACAATACGAACCTGCAAAAACATCCACCAGTTTGTCCGTCTGAAAATCGCTACCGCAATCCATCTGACTTGGATGCTTGTACGACTACATGGGATGGTGATTTTCCACAAAGAATTTATTTGAGCCAGCTGAAAAATACACATTTATGAACATGTTATAAAAACCTGTTCCTGTTGTGATTATAAGTAATTAATCAAATATTCCTTATAATTAGTCAAAGTTCAGTAGTTCTCAATGAGGATATTTGTATTTAGTAATTATCGAATACGTAATAAGGATCTACCAGTGTCCTAAATTTGCTGTTAGCTACAGTATAGTTAATCTTTCTTCCATATAAGTTAATTGTCTTTTGTTCGGTGTTAATGTAGAACTACTTATTACTTCATAACTTATTACGCATAGTTAGTTGTTAACAATGGGCCATTATTCTAAAGTGTTACCGTTTTTTCTTTTTACTGTTGTTTTAGTTCAAGGACAAAGCTTAAAACACATTCGGGTCCTACGTCAAATTCTTTCCCCCTCTCTGGACGTTCTGATGTTATCAAGTGTGATTTTCTCAAGGACTTGCATTGGAATAAGAGCTGTGGTACTTGCAGTTTCACCAATTAGGTTTGTGAGTGGTGTCACATGGTGTATGAAACACTAACGGCCTCTAATGTGAGGTGAGGAATGAGGTAAAGCAGGGCTGAGCAAATGCGAGGAGCTCGCAGCGTGCTGGTGTTAGTGCTGCGCTTGGCAGCGTTTATATAGCACAGGATTGAGCCCAGATGTTGGGCATTGGTCCCCGGGCACGGCCCTTAAACACCTTGGCACACGGACGGCAGATGTTTACAAGCTAAAAACACATCCGCCTCGACATGTTACGATGCCAGAGCTCACATCATCTCTTCCCTTATGTTCTTCTCTCACAAAAGTTACACTATTCTACTCTTGGATATAAACATATAAACATTATTAATAAAATGGGATGAACTTGCTACTATATCTTGAAAGCTTCTATAATGACCTGTAATATTATGTCTAATGTTAGCTGTACCAGAATTATCACAGTTTTCAGTTTTATTAAGATTAATAAATATTAATATTATGAATTAATTTTAATTTATATATATATATATATTATCAAAAAAATATAAAAAATGTTTTTTGCAGTTCATGCTTTTAGATTTTTTTTTTTTTTTTATATTGCTATATAAGTTTAATTTATTTTAGTTTAGTTTCGTTTTTATTCAGGTTCAGTTAAGAATTTTTGTGCCTTCATTTTTTTTGCAATGGTAACATTTCTAATTTTCAAGTTTTTCGTTTTATAAGTAATATTTAGACTGACATTTTATTTTAATAAACAGAAATGATTAAATATTTTGAGTTTATTAGTTTTAGTAAGCAAGGGCCTAACGTTCTCTCAAATCCTAAAATTCATTTTCCTAGACCAGATTAAATATTTATATTTTGTCACTTAATATGCGCTTTTATCCAAAGTGACTTACAAATGAGAAGAACAAATACAGCGATTACATTTTGACTCCTAAAACATTCAATTCAAAACTAAAAAGATGTTTTAAAGATGTTTTTGACATGCAAAGATGTTTAAGAGCGATTATGCTGTTTCATGCCCCTGTATCAGATCTAAATATAGGCTGTGTTCGGGATCTGATTTTATCCCAGTGTTTTTAAATGTTTTATCTGTGGATTTTATGAAGTCCTCCCACTTCTCTATGAGGGTTGTGACGAATCACTTTTTGTATCCGTGAAGCTTGTTAAAATGGAGTGGAGCACACATTCCAGCACTGCATATGTAAACACAAACACATGTGGGATATATTGTACAGAATATCTTCTCACAATAGGTTGTGATTGGAGATTAGCCTTGAGCATGTGTGAGTGTTGACTGGTTTATGACTGTCTTTGGTTAGGGATGTGATTTTACTGATAAAGTATGCACATGACAGAAAAGGAATGGATACTCCAACAATGAAAAACACAAATTTTTACTTGAAAATGGCAAATGTTTTGGTCATGTGACCTTTCTCAATGCCTGTATGTCTTGGTACCACATCCAAACATTTGTATGACATTTCCATCACACTAAACAAAAAGAATTAGATGTCAAAAAATGAAATATTGTTTATTGTTGTTTTTTACATGCTTTCATTTCTTTCTACAGCTCCACCTCAGTTCTTCCCTGCTTTTCATCATCCGGTACCAATTGACGACAGACACACACAAGGCCGGTACATTTATGAACCCTCACCGGTACCTCAACTACACATGTGAGTAAACACTTACATTTACACAACTCTCTATCACTGTTGTCAAGTAATGCATCAGTCTTGATTCCCATTAAATGCATCACAAGAGTTTCTTCTAACCCTGAAATGGCCCTGATTCAGACGTCAATCATTACATATACTATGACGTGATATCATTTTTTCCTTCCGCGTAAGATCAACGATTCTTGTCTCGGCAGATGTGTCACGGACGGAGGTTGCGTCTGGTCTGATGGTATTACAGTAGTGAGCCCTACAAGGTGTGTTAGCGCTCTTCGTGGTGCGTAATCCATATATCTCCACGGTGATCTCTGACGCTGGGTGTCAGAGATCAAAGGCTGTCAAGAGACACGCTAATGAGCGTGTCAGGCGCAGAGACAGACACGGCAGCCTGTTAGCGCGCGATTTCTCTAAAAATGCTCATCAGGCCTGTCAGAAGAGATGTAACCAACTCGACACTAACTACAGCTGTTCTGCAAGCTGTCACATGTAGCGCAACATCGTCCCACCCCAACCGCAAGCTAGGAAACTGTTTGTGGCTAATGTGCGCCCATAAGAGTTCGCTTCAGACCCAGGGTTTGTGAAGAACAATAATTTGCTTTGTTAAAATGATAGAGATAAGGATCACAGAGCTGATCTTCAAAAATACTGTTTCCAAACAGGTTTCCTTAGTGGTGGTGCTTTTATGATCATTGTGAATTCGTTTTTTTACAATGACCTAAATAGCTTCTTCAGTTCATAACATAAGTTATATAAGACCGGAGTAGCCTCTGTCCTCAGAGGCAGATAATAATTTTGCGTGTTTCATTGGGTAAAGTGTGTGCGTGTGTTCTCTGACAGACTCTGTCAGGTCAGCATTCATGAATAAGCTTCTCTATACGGAGGGATTCCCTCAGCTTTGAGTGGTCTCAACCTCACAGTTTTGCTTCGGTCAGCTGTTTTCACCTCTGACTACCTTTTTAATGCTTTTCTTTCATTTATTTTTCTCAATGTTGTTTTGTGGCTTGTTTTAAATGCATTTCTTTCATCCATCTCTGTTCTCTCTCTCCTCTTCTCTCGCTCAGTCACTACTCGGGAACCCGTCGTAACTCTATAGCGGGACAAATTGAACGGGGCAGCTACTTGGTCCGTATTACGTTTCGTATTCTTCATCATTACATCCTCTGCCTCCCCCCTCCTCGGAGTCATATCTCTCTTTCGCGTTACCGCTAAGAATAATGAATTTTTTATGTCATCTCCGCGCTCTAACCCGCGCGCTAAAGAGAGGCGAGGAAAGGGGGAGAGAGGCCCGCGCAGCCGGCTTGATTGATGTCCGGTGTCAACATAAACAAAATGGCAAATATAATTTAGCATTTAGCTTATGCGGAGATAATGGGGCAACATGAGGCTCAAACAAGACTCAAACAAACATCTGCCACAGTTTATCATCCAGCGGAGAGAACGGCGCACGGGTTTGTGCGGGAAAGAGAGGAAGAAAGAGGCGAATTAAATTAGAGGTGCTGCGCCTGTATTCACAGTGCGTGCTTGACTTGAGTGGACAGACGCATCCTTGTGTACATACCTAGGAGACCTTGAGATTTAATTTGAGTGTGTGAATATGACAAACAGCGATAACAGTGTTCGGTTTCATTCACATAGTTTAGTCATTTAAAAAGAGAGGAAGCTGATAAGTCTTACGTTATCTGCAATGTACTGTTTCTTGCGTTTAGACAGCAGATCGGATGCATTTCAACCATTGAGGGAAGTCTGTTGCTGCATTCACACCAAACGCAAAATTAAGCGATTTGCGTACGTGAATTACTTACAAAGTCAATGCAAAGACGTGAATAGACGCAAAACAAAATCATTTCAACTCAAGCGAGAAATGTTAAATTAAGGAAAAGACACTTAGTGTGGCATTGTTACTAAGGTTTATGTTGTCCTTTTTACCTATTTGACACAATCAATACAAAATAACTCATAATATGTTATTATAAAAAACACAGTGTTAAAAAGCCATAACACAAAAATGTGTTATTATTTAAAACATCCTTTTTATGAGTATTGTATTTATACAATAAATCTTGAAACATCTTCCAGCATAATAACATTTTCCATTTCACATTGTGCCAGACAATGACCTTTAGCTATGGCCAGAGCGGTTGAAAAACAGAGTTATGACACTGGCATCATAGCGGAAGTAACTCGTGTCATTGAGTGACCAATAGTTCCAAACACTGCACTGTAGCCCATTCATTTCAATGTCTCCCAAACGCATTTGCTGTAAAGTTGGTGAAATATCGGCATCTTTATACATTTTAACCAGTTGGCGGACATATCTTGTGTTCGTATTACTCCCCAGATAAAATTCTGCTATAAATGTAGTCAACGCAGTATTTAGTGTAAACAATTTGCTAATAGTTCTACCAGAAAGACTCGGAGGCCAAAGTTGAGTATACGACATTTATTTGACAGCTGATAGACAGAATATATATGGATACAATAAGATAGTAACAGTTCTTTGGAGTAGGCCCTGTCCGTGGCTCGCATCCAGAGGGCCAAGAAGTCCTCCACTTCCCGCCTTGAGATGGTAAGGCGGGGGCGTAGCCAACCCCCTTGGGGTTATATTGACAGGGACCTCCTGGTGGTGGTGGGGAGGATGGGGGGCGAATCACGTTGCTCCGACTGCGGACATAGGAAGGGGTAAGTGGCGATCTTTTATGTTTCACGTTGGAAGGTGATTGGTTGGGTGTTGATTGGCAATGAGTGATACAGGATTGAGTCTTCCTGGCAGAACTAGCGCTGAAGCTACATATTTAGCAAAATTTATGCAAATATAGTTGCTGTTGTCTGTCCCACAAAATTCATACAAATAGGTTGACCGGAGGGATTTGTTTGGAACTTTTGAGCGATCTATGAACTACACGGCGAGTAGATCGAGTGTCGTAACTATTGTTTAACAGCTCTGGCTATGACTATTATAGTATTAAAGCATGACCTCTCATCTTATTGTTTAAAATGGCAATTTTTAGGTTAAAAAAATAGAGTTATTGAGCAAGTTTATGAAAAATCTCTTTTCAAAATAATCTGCTTTGCTTACCCTACCCTGATTTACAGCGGTAAACTTAAAATAATGATTTATAAATCTTGTTTTTAGGTCAGATTTCCCCCATAAATGTGAGTTTGACATTATTAGACTTCACAAAGATAAATAAAGTAACCAACTGTATGTGACTGAAAAGGTTAAGGAGGCTGTGTAGGATATCCAGATTTAATGTTATTTAGGAAAATAGAGTAAAAAGGATTTCGTGCTGTCATGTCATGTCAAAATGGCCAATTTTATTATTCTGGATTAGTTGACGTTTATCCATCAATTCATTGTATTGATCACCATTGACAGCCGAGTGGCTGCAAAAGCTGTAAGGGTGGGCAAAATTGTATTCCACTCTTGCAAAATCAAAATGTGTCAGATGTCTTCTAGCAATGCAGCAGGTTTTTTGACATTTTAAAATGCTATGTTCCTCACACAATCGAGTCAGGACAGACAAAGATATCAAGTTTTACGTGTTGACAGGTGCACACTTACAATCTATAAAGTAGCTGCCCCCCGGACTTCCATTGTAAGTGTATATCTGTCAACACGCTTTTTGTTTGTTTTTACAAACCGAGTCGAAATTAGCCTCTGTGGTAACCGGCAGCATGCCACAGATGTTTTCAATAGAACCCGGGATATTCATTATAGTAATACTTCATAGTGTCACCAATCACGCTTTTCTGTTTTTACCGAAAGGGAACTTCAAAGCTTTGTGACACACAGTGAGACCGAGGTGTAAAGGTGCGTTTTCAGTTGAGTGTATCTATGCATGTATGACTGGGGGAAGTGACAGAGACGTGGGAGTGGAGGTTAAGAAAGAAAAATGAAATTGTTTAAGACAAGTTCTCCTTGGTGAACAGAATTAATCGTTATTAACACTTTTAAATAAATGCGTGAGAACAGGCGAGATATTATTGCCGTACTTTCCCATGCAGCTCCTCATTACAGCTGGTAATTACAGTAGCTTTTACCTCGCGGCAGTGCCATCAATCTACACTGCCTTTCTCGAGTGGGCATCTATGACAAAAAAAAACAAAAAGAAAAAACGAGTGGTAATGACCATCTCATTTCCCTCGACCGATGCTGATTTGCCGGTCGGCGAGGCAGAGTTAGCCGGTCCTGTCCTATTATTTGGGAAAGCTTTAATTGAAACATGTTTATTTATTGCCCCCTCTGCTCTGAGTGGAAGCTGCTAGCGTAGCGTAGCGCACTAAACGACACTAATGGCCTTGATATGAGGGGACGGAATTAAATTAAAAGCTCATAAAATGAAATATGCTTCATATTAGCAGTTTGACACTTAATTTGCCTCCGAATGAGCAGAGGAAATCACAAATTAACTGTCCTTTGTGTTTTGCTCCCCCTCTCCCGCGGCACTCTTATTAGGCCATGGGAAAGCGCAATTACTGCACAGGATAATCGTGCGAGTTATGAATTCATACGGGACGGGGCATCGGTGTGGTATTCAATATTAAAGGGGGGGGGCAAACAGGGTTGAATTTGTGGCTGTTCAGTTTATTTGGCCAGCACAGGAAGTTACACACTTATACAGGAAGTTAAGCATTGTGTTGGAGAACAGCAGGTGTGAATCAACAAAAGTCTTACCTCAGCAATGAATTTATGAATGAATCTATGTTGACATAAGAAAAACTATTTTTAATGTGTAACTACAGTGGAAAATCAAACAGGAAGTGATAAAATGAGGGTATGTTTGGGAAAATGAACCTAGATTTTATTTTAACATTAGTTTCAAATTTCACTGAAGGGAAATGTTAAACGATAAGTATCAACTTTGTATTAGATATGTTTGCTAGAATCGTTTAGGAGAAATAAAAATAAGAACAAATGAGAATTGTGAATTGTTGAGATGTAAAATTAATATAGATTGTGTAGTTAAAAAAATCTGGATTTTGGTTAATTTGATGAAAAATCTTTAAATTGATTTTGAAATCTTTTGACTTTTTTGAGCAGAAATATCTGAGACAGAGGAGACTTGATTTTGATCTCCTTTATCTCACTGATATTTAGGAGAAATAACTAAGTGCTATAACTAAATATTGACTAAAGTGACTGTATAGAAGAAACATACTTTGACTTAGCAAGAAGTAAACAACGCTGGTACGGCGATGGTCCAGAAGAACTGCCTGTTCAAAATATAACCAACAGAACATGTATAAGCAAATCAAAATGTTCAAGGAATATCTACGGATAAAATAAAATAAATAAACTTCAGTGCTTCTGGACCGGTGTTTATGTCTTAAGAAGTGGTCTATAGGCATTGTTATAAATAAAATTCATGAAGTCATTTTAAATGACCATCTTAGGCTTTCATTTTCCCTGACCTGGGAACAGCTTATTTCTATTAAGCTGAGTTTAAACTGATGCTTAAACAAATATGTTAAGTACTAAAGAGACACTCTCCACAGGGCATCTGTTTGTGAGTGTGTCTTGCTGTCTTCCTCATTATGTTTGCTACTTAATAGTAAGGGTTCTCTCTCTCACTGCCTCTGTGTGCCTTTTCAATAGTTCAGTGTTATTTCCTCAGCCAAATAAAAGACACTCACACACACACAAAGCCAAAGTGACAGGATCCGGTCTCCTCGGTGACTGCTTTGGACAGAGGCATTCTCCGCAAGTCAATTGCCCAACGCCAGAGTTTACTCAAGAGTTGGAATCCCTTGTGCACACTACTGGACACTTCTTCTCACATACTTAATGGACTCGCAGGCTTGGCTCACTTATGAAGCTGTTTACTAGATTCCCGTTTGAAGAGAAAAGGCTTTTAAGACATAAATTCATATATTTGAGGAATTAAAGCTCGCAGAACCTGTTGGCCTATCAGGTTCAAGTGCAGTATGACATCAGCTGGTCTGCACTTTGTGTTCTCCGTCAGCGGTAGCTTAATGACTGAATTGAGCTTAATGTCAAACCATTAGCAGAAATTACAAGCACCTTTAATGCTGATTTGCAATTACTAATTGAGGTCAAATTAATAGGTTCAGTGGTTCCAACCCTTGCCAAGGTAGCCATTGAGGGTAAGATGGGTATATTTTTGTGTCTGTTGTTAAATGTGAAACAATCTCTTGGATAATAATTGTGTGGTGGCATTACACGGTCAAGAGTTCAAATTTTTTCACTTTGTGTTTAGATTGTGCCGTCATATGTATATAATTCATTTCATTTCGTCATTATTTCATCTGCTAGATAATATTTACTTTCTCTCATTCTTTACCTCCGCTTCAATTGTGGTAACCCAGATTTTTTGGCTTACCTAAAGGCTTTGTACCCATGTTTGTGACTTCAGTCTTTGTGCTATCAAAGTACTGCAAGTTAAGCAAAATAAACAAAATTTGATGACTATTTGCGGTGTTGATAGCGATAATATTGCTGTGCATCTCAAGCCCATTTTAGAAAGCAAAACCCAGCATAAAATTTCAGGGCATGCGCGCCTGCACTGTTTGTGTGTGTGTGTGTGTGTGTACGAGACCGAAAGCTTTGAATTGTGTTATTTACATAAACTGTTGTCAGGGCGCCCAATCTGCACACGGAGTGGCAACGCTGTGTTTAGCATAAAGAACAGTGTCTTATCTCAACAGCTCCCTGCAGATGCAAACATGTGCACTCTTTATACAATCTCTCTCTCTCTCTCTCTCTCTCTCTCTCTCTCTCTCTCTCTCTCTCTCTCTCTCTCTCTCTCTCTCTCTCTCTCTCTCTCTCTCTCTCTCTCTCTCTCTCTCTGTGTTTTCAAATAGACACTCACAGGATTGTCGCTTGAAGTCATAGGGCCCTGATGCATTTAGTGTGACCCCTTACACAAAGCCTGAGACATGACCATACCAATAATACGTATTTTATTAGTTAAATAGAAAATATTGTACCAGAAGTCATTGGTGTCTGTTTTTTTTTTTTGAAGCAGCATATATAAATAATTTTATTTGTTTAAAATGATAGTTGAAGGGCAGGGCATGCATCTTTTTCGTTTTTCATGATTTGGATTTTTAACGGAATTACATTTTAAATTATCTGTGTGCACTTTGCTTTACTAAATGAAATGATATCAACTTCATTTTTTATATAAAAATTTACATAATAGTTAATGGGCCAGAAAATATTGCAGGCAGTTATTTCTGATAAATCAGGCAAGCAAAGAAATAAGAATCCAGTAAAATTGCATTGATTCTGATATTGAAATATTCCATAATCTTAAATACTTTTTGAGTGTCTATGATGTCATAATTGCAATTCTAATTCCCCAGCATGAAGTCTGTAGGACAATACCCCTCATGCCTTTCCCATCCAGATTAAGGAGCTTAGCTCTCTCTCTCTCTCTCTCTCTCTCTCTCTCGCTGCAGTGAGAGGACAGGCGGTCAGGTGGCGGCTGGCCTCATGATTAATGATGTTTATACTTGACAGAAAGCTCCTTTATTTATCTGCATTGCTTCCTCGCAGATATCATCAGTCACCTGAATGAAAAATATTCACTCATACCAATTTTGCAGTATAATTGAGTGGAGTCACTTTCTTCTGTCGTCTTTTACCTCCTTTCACTGTCTCCCCCCTCTTTTTCTCTCTCTCTTCTCTTCCGCTATCTGACCGTCTTATCATCGCCCTGGTAATTTTCACACTGCGTCTTATGATATGGAGAGGCTGGCTTTAGCCGTATTTGACATTAAGCCTCTTCAATTTTCACGAGAGAAGAAAAAGAGAGAGCGAGAGAGGGAAAAATGCAAAGAAAGTTGCATGCCACTTTGCGGAGATGCTCAAGAATGGGAAAAATATCTCCCTCTTTTTTCTCAAGCAATTTCAGGATTTGGAAAGAAGTTAGATAAATTCCTTAGGAGAAATGGGAGCAGACTGAGGTAATATCTTTCTTCGCTGCTTGGTAATACATTGGTTTCATCACTTAAACGCATGACCAACCCTTTTTTGGGGCTTTGAGTCAGTATTAGGAAGGCGGGTATTATGGGACTATCCAAGCATACTTACAAGAACAGATGAGAAATGGGAAAACAGGAGTTTGAAGGCCTTTTAGTCTTATTTGATTTAGTCACTTTCTTATTTTGTGTGAATAGAAAATGGTAAAATAATGTATTTATTTTCACACACACATAACACAATTGTGACTATTTTAAGCGACTAAATATTAACTGTTATTTTCTAATGAAGATGGGTTTAATCTGTTTTATTTAACCAAATTCCACACAACAATTTAAACTAATATACAGTATCTTAAGTATTATTATTTTTACAGTTTTTTCATTAAAGGGTTCATATTTTAGACAAAATAAAACACTTTGTATTATTTGTCTAGTTAAAATGAAAAAAAAATGCATTAAGTATTTTATTTTTCATGTGTGAAATCCTTTTCAGGAATCAATCATTGTTGTTAAAAATGAAGAATTATATATGTATTTACTGATGGAAGTGATGAATAACATGTCATGATTTATTAGGACTAATAGTCACAATTAGAATTATAGTTTTTTTTATCGTTATATTTTATATTACAGAAAAGTGACATACTGTAAGAAGATAAGTGTGCTATATATTTTTTTTAGTTGTTAAATACTTGTCATTTATTTTTCAGTAACAATTGCAGTATAAATATTTAGCGGGTACGTCATTTGAATGGAAAAAAGCTAAAAAAAATTCCAGAGCAGATAGAAATCAGCATCTTGAATTGACAGGTTTAATCCATGTAATCAAATTCAGGCGGTTAAGGGAGGGCGACTGTCACTCATTCAGTGTCATTCAAGGGGCCACGTCCTCTTTTAATTGGACTTGAAAAGACACGCCCCTCTGTCATGCACTCTTTCACTCACACAACACACTGTCAAGCTACAGTTTTCTCAATCCAGTTTCTTCTGATGAAAATAGGAAGCAGGCATATGTTTAAAAAAAAAACAGGTTACTATTAAAAAAGGGATTTTTCTTTCTTTTTTTAAATTTAGAAACAACTTGCACCTTTCCGTAAATCTTTTGTCATATAGCAAATTTAGATTCCAGAGATACATTTGCTGTGATCAAACTGATGGCACCCCAGTGCACTGTTATTCATTAGAGGATAAGTTAATGCGGAGGAGTCTGTACTGTAGTAACGTGTCAGGCCCCTGACAAAGAGAGTGCGGTAGAAATATGTAGTTTCCATAAAGGACACCAGTGCCGTGGTCTCTTGCTCAGGGGGGCAGTTACAGCATTCAACCAGCTTTACAGAACACAGCTATAAATCCTACCTGCTCTCAGCCAGAAACCTACTCTCGCTTTCTCTGTGTCCCAAACACTCTCCATCTCTCTCTAATACTTTCTTTCTTTTTTCTTTTCTCTATCTTGCAATGTGTAACTGTATGTAACACAAGTGAGGTATTTTATTGTCTTACCATATGGAGCTGCTAAAACATTTGGTTGCCTGAATGAGGTGACCAGATTCTCTGTCATGTATTTATATAAAATGAATCCATTTCCATTTCTATTTCTTTTATTCATTTTTCTGTACTGGGGCTGTTTAGTTTTTCATTTTGGTAACTTCCATTCTAGATTCAGTCCATTTTTTATTCATTGATGTTGGAGGTGTTTTAAAGTGTGTACAAATTCCGTACTGATTCTGATTCACACACATTACGAATACTCAGGAAGCTCATTTGAAGAAGTCTGGTTTTAATAAGGGACGTGGATTTTAAGTTAATATATACGGGTGTACGGTCTTGAATGTCTACCTAACATTTACCTCATGTTTCATTGAAGTATCAACTTAAATTAAATTAACTAAATAAGAAAATGTTGCATTATTTAGAATACTAAGCAGTAGAAGAGCATGATGAGAAGTGTTATTATATAGAAATATCCCATTTTATTGCAGTCCATTTTATATGACTGATCTGAGCACAGTTTGAGACAATTTGGAGGTCTTTTTCCAAAACTCTAGAGAAGACACGTGAAAGATTACTAAATCTTATTCTCAGATTTGTAAATCTAAGAACCTTAGATTTGAGCATCTTTGTGTGCTCTCGTTTAATCTAATTCCTTTCCAAGAGGAGCACTTGAGATATTAAAGGCTGTCATTATTTAAAGGTCCTCTTGTCATTCTATATTCTGTAGAATACAAAAGAAGATATTTTGAAAAATGTTGGTAAAAGAAAAGTGTTGGTCCCCATTGACTTTCATTGGTTTTGTGTCCATACAAAAGAATTCACGGTTTTAGGTTACCAACATTTTTCTACACATATTCTTTTGTGTTTTGCAGAAGAAAGAAAATCAGACAGGTTTAAAATGACAACAGGGTGAGTAAACGATGACAGAATTTTCTGAACAAAATTTTCTGAAGGTGAACTGTAGGTTTAAAGAAATCTCATGTGTTTGTAGAGTTATATATGATGGCCTTATATGTGGTGTTTCACGTATGACGTTCTCTGTTCCTGTGTTGGATAAATACGCGCACACACACACACACACTCAAACCCCTCCCGTCTGTTCACTCATGATTAAATATCAACGCACTGCTCTTGACATTTTATTAGTCGAACAAGATGGATCTACTGGTGTGACTAAAGTAGGCTATTGCGGCCCACACCCTACCAACGCCTGCCTGCCTTTTACATGCATGAGGAAAAAATGGAATAGACTTTTGGGAGTAAGAGTTTTTTTGGTCTCGGCATCCTCTGGTCATTTGTTCTCCAACCCATATGCAGTCCTCTTCCGAAGTCTTATTTTAAGGTCTGCAGTCCCCCCCAAACACACACACACCGCGACTAGCCCACATCCTCCCCACGCCTCACCTCCGCTATAACCATCTCTGTCCCGGCTGTGTTAACACTTCACTGTGGTTATGTGGCAGATTGACTCTGTCCAGGGCCGCGTAACCCTTCTTTTGTGTTTGGCTTAGGGCACCTTCTCTGTGTCTGAAGACCAGAGCTTTGAGAGGAATAAAGGGAGAGATATTCAGTGTCGGCTTATTGTGTTGGGGGAAAAGCTCCTTTTTTTATTCGACCTCTGATTTCTGTAGCCTGAGGCGTGCTGGAGGAATAGGAGAACCGTAGAGTAAGAGTTTTTAACCTCACTTATGCGTCACAATCACTTGGAAAACATGAAGAAAATGTACAGAAGTTAAAAGATTTTAGGTGATTTTTTTGTCATATTTTCATGTTTGGTTTGCCTTGATTTTATGTGTAAAAGGCTAGGAAAATTGCTAGCCACATTTTTTACTCCTTTTGATCATTTGGTTTCTGCCTGGACTTTGTTGTTTGTAATGGTCTTATCGCAACTGTTGAAATTACATTTAATTGCAGTGAAGAAATGCTTTTCCAAACAGCTCACAGGGAACCAAGGCATCTCAAAAATAAACATGTTCTTTACAAGGAAGTTAAGCTGCTGGTGATACGTGCAGCAGTGTTTTACTTTGTTGTGGTCAAGAAACAAACAAAACAGAAAAGATTGTGTAAACACATCATTTTGAAAGTGACTGTAAGTAATGACTTGCGCTAATACACAAACACACACACAGCAAATCAATTTGAAGAATATAAATCTCAAACGTATGTTTGTATACACACATTATGTTAAAGACAAATACATTAAAATCTCCACCTCATATGACCTCATGTGACCTCATAGATTTGGTTTGACTAAGATTGATAAGAGTTGGTATCTGGGCACCTGTGGGAATGTTTATATGGGTATTTTGTCTCAAAGTGAACTCGGAATAAAAAATGTTCACACGTGACTCCGGTTTGAAATAAGAGAGCACCTACAAAACCGAGATATAAACTCAATCTTTCTTTAACTTGTCTGTCTCACCGACTCACTCACCCATCTCTCTCTCTTTTAGGCGTCCCAAGGCCAGTTTTCTGGTTCCTTTGGGGACTTTGGGGCGGTCCCCGGTGGTCCTCAAGGGAGGAGACGTTCTTTTACTGGAATATTCATCTCCACCCTGTTTCCCTCCCAAAGCTTTCATCTCAAGCTCATATCTCTCTCTCTCATTGACTGTGGGTGTGCAAAGGACATAAATTCAGAAATAGGGGAGGGCTCAATATCCTCCCCTTTTGCTTAGAAATCCTCTCACCTCCCGTAAAACATCTCCTCTGTGCTCTGTTACAGCTCAGATTTACTTTTTGTCGTTATTAGAGAATTGTGTGAAGTCGCCGACGGTCAGGAACGAGGAAGTTCAAACAGGGTGCTGGAATCTCACGGAGACATGATCTCATACAACGCTGCGATTTCTTTTAAATCCTGTCTGCGGCCTGTAATGAAGAGACCAAGGTTACACCTTGACCTTGGTGAAACTTCACCATGTGTTTTTATGACAAAACAGTAAATAACTGCAAGTGAGATTTATTAACTCTTTATAGTTGAAGCGTATCATTTTAGGGTATAAGGATATATAATCAATAGTTTTTCCTGTGAATTTGCAATCTTTTTCAGTTTTCCTGTAAAATTAGATTATTAGTTAGTAAAATTAGAAGGGTGTTGACCCGTTTTTCGTGTAAATTTGCGGCTTCTTCTGTAATTTTAGGTTTTTGACCGTATTTAAAAAAAATACATAAACATCTGTAAAAAAAATTCCTTTTTGTACATTTTATGTGGAAAATCTGAAAAATATCAGAAAATTTCTGTACATTAGGTTTTTTTTACAGTATGCCAAGTCGATTATGCATAAACCATTCATAGGGTCATTCTTTTGTCTCATAAATGTAGAAACAATGGTTTTGTGGAAACTCTCAAATTTGAACATCCCAACCAGTCTGACAAGGCAACTGTAGCTCTCTATCATCAGTGTTTTTTACTTATCTCTCCACCTTGCTAAACATCGTTCCTCACACCCTGTGCTTTCCTCGGCCCCTCTCAGCGTTTATTTCTTCCTCTCTCAGGTTGCCTTTTACACTTTCTAAAATTTTCTGCCTCTCTCGACCCTCGTGTGTTCTTTGATCTCAGTTTAAAGAGGAACATTAAAGAGTCGCTGTTTCCGGCGTCAGGGCCCCTCTTCCATTTTCCCTCATCGGTCTCCTGTCCTCTCCTCTCTTTCACCACTGTCTTCCATCGCCCGCTCTCCAGTGCCCAGGCATTCTTCCCTCCTGCGCTCTGGATCTTCTCACTGTGCTGGAGCTGTGGTATTGCACTGTCACTTCTCTCAGGAGCGTTTTAATCAGGAATTTGCTCAATGCAAACTGCCTGTCAGATTTAAGCATATGAAACACAGCTGTCGGCGTTAAAGGTGCAGTCAGTAATTATTTCTTAATTGAAAATGTTTTACCCCTGAGGATTGAACCATTCAAAAGTTGTTTTAAGATAAAGATTTATTGCTTAATAAATGTTTTTTTATATGGTTTTATTTTTTATGTGGTTTTGACATCACATTTCTGCTTCACTTGCGGCGCTACCATGGTGTTGTGTAAAAGTGTGAAGAATTTCAAGTACATACTTGAATCGAAGGTGAGGCCTGAGCCATAATAGGGGTCCAGGATATCACAGAGACTTATGGGTGTGATATTTTGACCCAAAACAGCCCAAATCCAAGAACCTCCTTAGCAACCAGTCAAACATCTACTTGTGGCAGTTCTGCATGGCCAATTTTTTTATATTTTTTACTGAAATAGAAATTAAAAAACTACATTCTGTTAAGTTAAAGAAAGAAATAATGATAACAGGCTAATAAATATTTTTCATAATCTTTATCATTTACATTATTATTTAATAAATAATCAGATAAAGAAATATAAACGATAACAAATTATAATATTTTAGTATAGACACTTGCCCTTAAACTTTAAACATGGGCATTATTTAGGACGTTAAATTTCGAAAAGACGATACTGTCATGGACTGTAGAGTCTTCTTGTCAGCAAGCCCTGCATAAGCTTTAGTTGGCTTTTAATGTTATTCAGTCTCGGTTTAACAACCTACAATTTTTATATCTCAGAGAGGCTTTTCTGGTTGAGTAAGGGTTAAATAAAAAGTAAAATAAAAATTATTACTAATACTGTCGATACAACAGGTGTTTCTGTTTTCTGGGAAGAATAACACCACAATTTAGTGCGCCTCTTTCTCATGTTCATATCTGATACGCGGCTGCATGTGTTTCAAACAATCAAATGCTGGCCAATATTTATTTTACTCTCACCACGTGTATATATTTATGGAACGAGCACTGTGATCATAGCAGGGATCTGTTACGCCAGTTTGTTTAAACTGCGAAAGTCACAACGTTGTTAAGCTCAGCTGCCAGCATAATATTAACACGGCCTGACACCATTTCCTGTTGAAGGATAACACATGCACGTCAGTCCAAATTTGTTCATTTCATCTTGCAGTGCAAGGACGGCCACGCGCAGACAAGAAACAGCTCTGAATGAACACGTGACGGCCGCAGAAAGAGGGAGAATGAGAAAGAGAAAACAATGAAAGAGTTTGTGAATGTTCGGGAGGGGAGGGCAGGGAAATGGCTTCCATATGTGGTGCTCTCTCTCTCTCTCTCTCTCTCTCTCTCTCTCTCCCTCTCTCTCTCTCTCTCTCTCAAGAGCGGCAAGAACCTTAAACCAAAGAAATGTTTTTGCTTTGGAAATAAATGTTGTTTACTTGATCCTCTAAAGCTTTTGGATGTCAAAACATAAACCAGTATGGAAATTCTTCCTGTGTTTAACTGGCCTATACAAGTAGGTTATTCCCCTGCCCACCCTGACCTCATCTAACCTTCATGGCCTTTGTACTGAAATCAAATGCAAGAAGTGCTGTATCTGGTGGAGAATATTCTCTCTCTCTCTCTCTCTCTCTCTCTCTCTCTCTCTCTCTCTCTCTCTCTCTCTCTTTCTCTCTCTGTCTCTCTCTCTCTCTGTGTCTCTCTCTCTCTCTCTCTGTCTGTCTCTCTCTCTCTCTCTCTCTCTCTCTTTCTCTCTCTCTCTGTGTGTCTCTCTCTCTTTCTCTCTCTGTCTCTCTCTCTCTCTGTGTGTGTCTCTCTCTCTCTCCCTGTCTGTCTGTCTCTCTCTCTCTCATGCAGATTTATGAGTCCAAGCTCATGCATGCAGTGTTGAGTTACGAGATCACTACACATTCTTGCCCTCTCATTTTAGTTCACAAGTAATCTCTCTTTGTTGTACTCTGACTACAAGATACATCTAGTTTAAAAATAATTCCCAATACTTGTATGTATTGATAACACACATAAAGAAAAATGATGTGAGTGATTTTTCTCCCTGGGTGAAATAACGTTGGCACGAAAAAATTAAGCTGGCAAGAATGTTGAGGTGTTTATTCATCGGGACTAGGTTGGACCACTTCTGGATGACTATAACATTATCGGCTAAAATACATTTTATAAGAGGAGAATGGTATTCTTTTTGGTGTGTTTTTTTCCTTTAGAATCATGAGCTGGTGAATCCTGCACACTAACCGATGAACATTTATGAGAACAGAAAATGTTCTACAAGATATGCGGTAATAATATTTTCCCCCTAAAACGCCCTATTGGACGCATAACACATAAACTGCGGTGGAATAAAGCATCTGTTTGTCTTCCTGCCCACAAGTAAATAATAAGTGTTTAAAGTTACTGCTGTGTGTACCATTAGGATTAGTTTTCTGCCGAGGGCGATTGATTTTCTAGCAGTGTGAAAGCTACTATTGCAAATATTGATTTTGTAGTAAAGCGTCATGATAGGAGACAAATACTAACTGTATGTTCTTTTGTCATGATTGTCATGAAAGATTCATCTCTAGAATGTGGTTACAGGCTGTACTCCTATAGTGCTCTGATACGGCACAAGTGCGTGTTTGTTTCTTTAGTACTTTGCGATGTGTAGTGATTATAAAGGAATGTGCCATGAGGGTGCTGTCACTTACGCATGCATGCCTGCACACACACCTGCTACCAGTATGCTGTACTATAACCTGGATGTGGGTGTGTGACAGTCAAGGAAGTACTAACATGTCTAGCGATTGTAAGACGTGCAGAATGGCTCGTAGCGCCCAATCAGAAAAAGTCGAGATCGGTTGACTCAGACCTTCTGAAAGCTCAACACATACTTTCTAAAAGATGAACCTGAACGGATCTGATGAAACTCAAAACTGGCACAGTCTTTAATCTTCAAAGCATCGCAAGGTCATGTGACAATGAGAGATAGAAAACATGGAGTTTAATGGAGGAGTGAGTTGGTTGGTTGCTGGATGTGTTATATTTTTCAACCCTGCATCATGAAATCAGTATTTGTAAATGCTTGATTTTAACATTTGCAGATTTCATTTGAACTTTATTTGAAAGTACATCTCTGCTGTATCAAACAATGCAACATTGGGCACAGATTGAGCCAAATTGCTAAAGTGAATAGTATGCGTCTACAGTAGGGGTTGATTTTTTGAGGTTGACTATTATGTGATAAAAGTCGGGAAATCGACTAGTCGATGACATCATTAATAAATAAAATAGGAGCTAGGAAATGTTTTGCAACAAGATTTGATGCGTGTGGGTAGTAAGACACCCGTGTGTACGAGCTGTGGTATGCAGTGAAATATCAGCAGGTGGATCTCGAAGAATCTGAAGTGTCTGTACCTTGCATTTAATTCAACTGAAAGTGTCATGTGCACTAATAGATGAAAGAACAGAGAAATATGACGAGTTTGTTTGTGACAGTCTTTGACTTTAGAACAACGTCAATATATTTATTAGCCTAATGCAGCAGACGCTTATATCAGCGGACTTACAAACACAACACCTCAGTGACACAGCAGCCAATATGAGAAACATTTATTCTGTTTCGTTCATGTTTCATTAAACGGGGAACAAGTACAAAAATAGCCTATAATATTAAAATATCTAAGTGTTGAAGCCAGCTAAAAAGTCACACTAGTCGACATCAAGCTTTAAATGTCGCGCCAGAGCATTCATGTCGACTAGTCAACCCATAGTCATCTTTTTCACTTGGCTTTTTTGTTCTTCAAGCAATCCTATCAGAAATCTTATGTCTGATGGCGAGCAGTTACTTGTTGCGTCCACTCTTGTCCTTTATTATGGGGTACAGAACTCTTTCATTAGGTCTGGGTGAAGTAGACTCCAGAGGCTGACAGGACAGAATCCAGAGGGGGGCAAGCTTTAGTCTGTAATTGGGTCCATCCGGTCCTTAAAAGAGGTCACTTGAAGTCAAAGTTCTTTACAGGACTTTACTGTACTTGATTTTTTTCTAGTGTCCTGGTTTTCACTTTAAGGGCCAATTATTATTATCTTGTAAACTTTCAACAAAACATTTCAGGATTTTTTAAATGTTTAGTCATAGTAAAGTTCATGTTCACCTTTTACTTGAATTTAAAACAAGCCTAGATCTCTTTACCACAAACCCACCAATTAAAGTGGCTGCTATTTAAAAAACAGTCCACTGATACTTTTGATAAAATGTGGAAATCCTCATGACAATCATGTAGTTCCGAACAAAACAACTAGAAAATGAAATAATTGTTTTTTTTTGGGTCAAGACCTAAATAACAGAATCTTGAGCAGAATGCCAGTCACAGGCTCCAAAAAAATCCAGCAAGGCATTGTGGGTAGCGGTGAGAATTCCTGGCCGTCTTTGTCTGATTAAAATGTGATGTGTTGAAAGCTGGCTTTGATCTAAGGAAATGTCTGCGAGGGGGAGCTGTTGGAATTTCTCTCTCCCTCTCGCTCTGTGATTTGGCCCAGCAGATGAAGGCAGATAGATCGTGTCACCATTCATTTCCTGCTCAGCTCCTACACCATTCTATGCAGACACTAGACCTGGAGCAAGGATCCGGAATGAATAGATCACATGCCGAGCTTTAGAGCCTTGTGCAGAGCGGTGCTTTCTTGTATGCCTTTCCTCTAAATATATGCATGTGTTTTGGTTGTACATGCATAGTTAACATTACATTTTGCAAATAAACCCAGAGACTTGGAACATCCCACAGCTGATTGAGTATACACTCGGCATGAAATAGATTCCTGAGGTGCTTAAATGCTTTTCTTTCTTTTTGATTCCAGGCCTCATGCACTGGCAGCCAGCCCAACGTTTTCTGATATCTCCCTCATCCGGATCTCGCCGCACCGGAACCCTTCAGTGGGGGCGGAGTCGCCCTTTAACCCCCCACATTCGTACATTAACCCCTACATGGACTACATCCGATCGCTGCACAGCAGTCCCTCTCTCTCTATGATATCTGCTGCTAGAGGCCTCAGTCCTGCAGATGGTGAGTACCACAGGGACCCATTCTGAGACCGCTAATATCTTTCCAAAACTGAACCACAGCTTTCTAAAATGAATTTAAGTTTAGTACTGATGGTAACCCTGATGATGTTGTGAAATTAATCATAGTTTTGGTCAGGTATATCTATTTCATCTGTATCCCCAGTTTACCTGTCAATGCTGTTTCTCTCTCAAGGAGAAAGCCACACTTTGATGGTTTACTGGGGTCACTCTCTTTGATCTTCGTCTCATGTCAGTAAATCTCTGGAGGAACATTCAGCGTGTCAGAAGAGTCTAGCGATCACATCCTGAGTTAAGAGATGGGGCGAAGTTCAAGTCCACAGTTGAGGGCAGAGGGCACGAGAGGGAGGGAAGGATGGGAAGGGGGAACAGTTACAGGATGGACTCCAGAGGCCTGCTGGGAGCCATTTTTGTTTCTCAAGCCGGACTGGGAAATCCATTACAGGGTCAGCAAGAGCCTGCTGTTTTTAAAGAGCCTCTCGGCCCTTTCCTCAGGCATGGAGTTTTAATTGAAGCCTGGAGCTCAGAAACCTAAGGGGGTTAATCAGAGGGGTCTCCCAGAGGCCTTAGATAATCATCGCTGTATTGAACTGTGGTGCCATTTCATGTCACCCAAAGGTTTGCTGCCGTCAACCACATGTGTCCACATTAGTAAGCAACATTCCCAGATGGATAGTTATTAAGAGATAAAGTAAACTGGGTGATTCACTGTGGTTTGTTTTTGGAGTGAAGGCATGAGTTGGGATGATAAACAAGCTTTTGGTATTTTTGTTTTTCTCTAGTGTGGAATAGAGATGCTTTGTAACGCATATTATGATGAAATATAATGTTAATGGTGTCTGGAAAGCATAAATTCTTTTAAGTCTGTTAATAAATTATGGAAGAAGTAACATAGTCTCTTCACATAAATTCTCAATAGTACAAAAGTACTACATGAATGCATTTTGCAAATGAATTTGTTTCTATATTAATAAAAGATCTACATGAATTAATAATCATATTAAAAGTATGATATTAAATTCAACATTAATGGGGGTTTTACTGGTTTTTCCCTATTTTGCATCCTCCCTCGCATTTGATCCCTTTATTGAAACACATTTTGGAGAACCCTTCTCCATGCCAGATGTGCTCCAGCATCAGGATGCCTCCTGGCTCTGTTTCCCAGCAAACCGAGGGTGCACATTCATCCTTAAAATCTGCCACTCCCATATCCCGCACCAGAACCCCCTCGCCTGTTTCCTTCCCACCGCCAGCCGTGCATCTCTCTGCCAACATCTCCCATTTAGAAATTCCGCAAAGCTCTTTCTGCACATGAGCATAGAATAAGGCACATTACAGCTCAATGTGAGAGCTGAGGCAAGAGAAACAACAGAGACAATTAAAGAAGCGCCACCAACCCTTCCCGCTCGACTTAAGACATAATACCCACATCGAATTATTTTGGAATTCCTTCTTACGTCCGCACAACCAATCAGAGAGGCATTTTCCGTGCATTCAGTTCAGGCACCAGTCGAGATCTTTTCATCCGACCCATTTGTTTCTTCTGGGGAAGAAGACAGGAATTATCCACCGCACTTTGCGTAGCTAAACTGATTTTGTATTTGCATTCAGAGTTACTGTTTTTTTCTTTTTGCGTGTGCATATGTGTGTGTTGTCACAATTGTGTTATTTGCAAACGAAACCAAGTTGCCAAAAGTTTATATTTAGGGTGCAGTTCTAGGATTCATATCACTAGCTACAGAGGGGGTGGGTGATCAACTAATGACATAAAAAAGGAGAGAGATCAGAGAGAGCAAAATATCTTTCATTGTCTCATTTATGACCCCTATTTTTGGTTTGACCCCTCAGCGCCCCACACAGGTTTAACCACAGCGGAGTACTACCACCAGATGGCCCTGCTTGCGGGTCATCGCAGTCCCTACGCTGACCTAATACCCTCAGTGGCATCAACAACAGGCCCTGGAAGCAACGCTCTGCACATGGAATACCTGCAGGCTATGGAAAGTAAGTTTGACACTTTCTGTTCTCTCTACTTATATAGACCATTCCTTCCTACGTATTTCTATGGTCTCAGATTGTTTAATGGTTACATAAACAACCTTGAACATCCACAAAAACTTTCTGTTGCACAAAAACTCTGTAGTTGAAAAGGTTCTTCAGACTAAAAATAGTAACAAAGAAATGACTGGAAGGTTCCTTGTGGAACCAAAAATGTTTTTTCAATGGGATTCCTGTGAAGCACCTAGAACCCTTTTCAAAGTGGGCCTCAGAATGACCGGCCTTATTTCACTGGAATTCATAACTATTTTACGAGGCTGATTTGAATACATTTATACGAAAAGATTTGATTATTAGATATAAAGCACCTATTTTTAAAGCCGGGCTGATTCTGAGGGGAGGTTGGGTAGAGCAAGGGGGGCATTGCCACCCCAGATTTTTCTTGAGTCAAAAGTATCCAGCTGAAAATTTTAATAATAAAAAATTAAATACTTTTTGTCTGTTTTATCCAATAAACATGGTCTGTTAATTTCATCACAGAAAAAGGATGCATGGAATAACCTATGATTAAATATCTGCCCAACCAAGAACCATTGTTCCCCCAGTTGAGCTAGCCTAGTACCGGGTCTGCAAATCATACTAAAATGTGCAAATTTATGAATTCAGTCATGTTAGCCGCCTCAAAAATAGAGAATATGTTTTATTGGAATGACTGGAATTCTTTAAATTATTTTTTTAAATAAATAACAAATGAAAGATAACACGCATTACAATAAGCTAATATAACTAAAAATATTTTATAAATATTTCTAAGTATCTAGGTATACTTAGTTAGTTTTATAATAAATATAGCTAAATCTTTCTAGTTGTACTAAGTAGAAATTGTGTGTTGGCAGCCTACAAATATTGTTGTGGTTAATGAGAGAGCCTTGAAGTCTAAAAGGTTAAGATACAGTGGCGAAGAGCCTTTTGGAAAAAACTCTTTCCTTGAGAAGCAGAATTTTATTCCTCTAAGACATTCCTAGATAATGAACTAAACTGCTTAAATTGTCCCATCGAATGCTTTCAAAGAGGAGAGGGGGAGGTAGCGTGCAGGACGTGCATTATGCAAATGAGTTATTTTAAAGTGTAAATAGGAAATTAAAGGCACAGTGATTCTGAGAAGGGGTCGGATGGACTGGCCCGCCAGACTTTGATGCGAATACATCCAGTCAGCACGTCACCGGCGTCCCCGCTCCCCTGTTCATCACAAACTAATTAAAACTAGCCAAACTTGCATGGGTATCAGAAAATTAATTGCTATTAAACGGGAATTGGTATGTCCCACTATTCATCACGGCAGAAATCCTTTCTTCTGTGGCACCGTTTAAGATTAATAGACTGAAACAAAACAATTAAGGCCAGGGGTTTCAAATGGAGACGTTGGCGTCCCCCCCATTTCAAATCGCCTGTAATCAGCCTCTTGTAATAACTCATCCTGTTTTAACAATGTGTGTTCCACGCGAGCCGAATTAACACTTGAAAGCTCTCTTTTATGATATATAGATTTGAAGAGAGGGAGTGAATGTAGAAAAGTGACTTATCTTGAAGCTTTTGTTAATAATGGGGACGGGGATCCAGAGTTGCGGTTAAGAGCTCAGCTCACATCAGTGTAATTAGTTTCAGAGAAGAGCTGGATAATGAACGAATGAACCTGTCCTGTGTGTTTGTGTTCAAGGCTGCATTGTTTAACAGTTAGCCGCTAATGAGCCGTCGTCGGTTAGATGCTGGTGCATCTTTATTAAAGTCGAACATCTTCATTTGAAACATTGTTAAGTGCAGTTATTAGTCTTTGGGTAGTGTGTACTCACTGTGGTCATTCCAAACCTCTATGACTTTCTTTCTTCTGCAGAACGCAAAGATATTTTAAGAATGTTGGTAACTGAACAATGGATGAACAATTTAGATTTTTTTGCCCTGTACTGTACATGTTGTGATGCATGTGTGAAGCATTGGGTTTGCCACACACATCAACAAACATTCAAACCCTAAAGCACAGTTTTAAGCAGAATGCCAACAATGCAGAAAGATGTTCTAAATGTGGTGACACACACACACACACACACTGATTTAAATGTGAATGACAGACCCTCTAATCACTGTATGTGTCAAACAAGAGCGAGAGAGAGAGAGAAAGAGAGAGAGAGAGAGAGAGAGAGAGAGAGGGAGAGAATCAGAGAGAGAAACTGAGCACGTAATCTTGTTTTGTTTGCGTGCTTTCTGTAAAAAAAGTACAGAACAACTGAAAGAAAAAATATGAGTCATAAAGTCATTGTGTCACTCCACACAATAAAAGAGCGCCACCACCCCCCAGCACCCGTCTCTTCCCCTCCTGCTTTCGCTCCTTCCTCAGTTTCGTTCTTTCTTGTTTGTGACATCTGCCAATGAAAAGACAACAAAAGTCATTTCTTAATCTGTAGGTGCCAGTCATTGTGTGGAGCGGAGGGCCTGTCTGCGTTCAATCTGCTTTTCAAAAACAGCCTAGTGCATTTCCATTCAGCACTTACGCACTATTCAGACCAATTAAATGTGATTAAATAATGTAGTGACGCTGGCAGAACGCTGTGGGAAAGACACCAAAGTTACGTTTTTATAGTGCACGCAATGCAGAATATGTGGTCATCTCTGAATGTACACAACAGTCCCCTGATCAATAAATTAGTTCAAACTGAAAGACTGTCATGAAATCTTGGTCAGCAAAACGTTTTGTGTGGTTAACTCACACATACACTAACCACAAGAAGATTGGAACGTTTAGGAAAATGATGGTGATTTATTTGTGCCCGGCTGACAAGACTATAAAATATCTGGTATTAGTGGGATTTCCATTCCTCCTTTCGATAGTAAAAGCTCTTTTAAAAGAAGGATGATAAATAAAAACAGATTGTGATGAATACAATTTAACGTCTTAAAAAGCAAAAGAAAAACAAAATGCATTCTGGCACTTCATATGTATTTTTGCGCCAGCTTTGATAGCATCATGTTTTAATGCATAACTTACCATTTATGACTTCCCGCTCATCTCTTTATGTCTCTCTCTCTCAGGTTCTCGATTTCCCAGTCCCAGGCTCGCAGCTCGGCCCAGCAGAAAACGCCCCCTGACCAGCTCCCCTTCTTTGTCCGACCCCAATTTTGACCTGCAGGCCATGATACGCACATCGCCCACCTCTCTGGTCACTATACTTAACAATTCCCGCTCCAGCTCGTCCACCGGCGGATCATACGGGCATCTCTCAGCGGGCACCATCAGGTATCACCACACGCACCACAGAAATATGTAAGATGTGGCACAGCTCTCAGTTTTACTTCATGAGTATCAAAACGGAGGTGAGAAAAGACAAGTCAAAGCAAGAAGAATATGCTTTGCCATTTTGTAAGCAAAAGTAGAAGGATGAAACATTTTCGCATCAAAAAACAGTCTTGAAATCTTTTTTTAATGTGGCACTAAAATGCTGTCATAGTAATGATAGAATGAATAAGGGACTAAAAGAGCATCTCTCACACCTGCCTATGGACCGATTAATGCAAAGAATAATTCGCTAAATATGTATACTTGCCATGAAACTGTAGTTTGTATTATTTCATAAAAAAAATACACACTGTATATTTGTTGCGAAGAACGCAGGTGAACACGCCATTGACTGCAGGCAGTTTGGTCGAGCTGTAATTTTGGACCCCGTTACAAAATCTGAAAATGAAGCAAGTGGCACACAGGAGAAATGTAGAGGAAGAGATAGAGAGGAAAAGCGAAACCGGTCACTCCGGCGCATCCTCAGCAGCCGAGTGATAAATGAACGCGGGATGGAGAAATAAACGAGAGAACATAGAGTGCGCTATTAGGAGGAAGCGTGTGAACACATTCTTCCCCTCCTCCCTAACACTCGTCTGTCTGATATGCATCACCTGATTAATGTTCTCTCCATCAGCCGAGGAGAGCTTTAGCCTAACACTGCCGCCGTGCAATCGCTCACGCCGGGAAACAGGAGAGGAGGGGAAGATGACGGATGAAAGGGTCACGTAGGGGGGAGCGGGGGAAGTAAGCAAAGTCTGGGCCAGGGACAGTAACACATGCTTTAATGGGAAAAAGAGAGAATCTTTTGTGGAAGAAGCGAATGAAACCAGTCTGTCCGAGGTGAAACGAAAGAGTGCTTCGATCTTTTCATCTCTTAATCAAACTTTTTATTTGCTTCAGTGGTCATTTAGCTGTGGAATAATTCATGTTGCTGGAGTTCATAGACCGCTGGGCCTGTGGGAATTTTAATGGATAATAGAGTGCTTGTCACATCACTGAGGGATTTATTGACGCGTAGCTGATCAATGTTATGATGCTGATCCACTAAACCCTTGCTTTGCCAATGCATGTTTAACATTTTAATTTGTCTAATTCGATCAGCCCTTAGTCAACTTTGCCATATTTTTGCTTCTTTCGTCAAAGGGTACAAAAGTAATGTTGCATTCACATCATGTTTGGATTAATTTGTATTGGAAAAAAACTAGATTTCTAGATGAAAATTCAGGGATTTTACTTCAACTAAAGAAATATTTCTTATTGTACTGTTAAAATCGTTTCCGAATTGAATGAATTTTATGTTTTTGATTTTAATGTGTAATAGGAAAACTTTGTGACCCTCTCTCTGAAAGTCTTATAGTTTAATTGAGTTTAATCGAGTAAGTACTCGTAGCAAAATATGACAAAAAAATCGCTGTAAATTACAGATTACATGATAGATTTCAATATACAGTACTACATTTTTTATTCATTTAAACCCCAAAATAGTGAATTTAAATACTGTAATTAATAATATTTTTCATTTTATTTTTAAGTTTAACACTTTTTAGCTAAAAACACTTCAGGATTCCTAATCAATTAATTTTTTGACATTTTCACAGAATTTTATTTACGTTATTTGGAATGAATTTACTGTAGAAAACAGTGCACAACCAAAAAATGACTTTAGTTTTCATATGCAGGGCCACATGTTGATTTTACAAACTATAACTACCTGGTACTTTTTAAGTTTTCTCAAACTCTATGAAGATATTAACAGTAACTTGTAGTCTCTACAACTTGTATAACTTTATATCTGTCATTTGTTGTATGTAACTGTATTAAAACTGAGGGGGGTGGCTTTTCTATACATATAGCTTGATGAGAGAATTAGTGTAATAATTATCCCAAATTATTATGTATATACTTAATATTTATAAAAAATAACATGGGTATTTTGTATTGTTTGCATATTCCTTGAAACTGGCTATCAGACAGGCAGAAGGATGGATCTACCAAGCAGAGCAGTATGTGAAACACAGTTAGCCACCCTGGTGGGGTGTCAGTCGGTGTGACGTTTGGCATCCAACACTGTAGGAAGTGTCTTTACCTGGTTTGGGTGTGTGTGGGAGGATCAAACATAGAGAGAGGAAGGACAGAAATGGACCTACTGAGAGCGATTAATCAGTGATTTGTTTTCATAAGCTAATCAGTCATATGTGGTGCGTCTGTGTGCATGGAGACAGAGATGGCAGGCGAGGGTCCAGACCCAATGAGTGATGAGACAGCAGGGTCAGCCACTCTGCGTCTGGCTGCATTGATTTCCTCTCGGCCTGTAATAAGACCAGTAGACGTATGAGCTCGCGTGAAGCGGCCTGCGTGTCCCACGATGAATGGAACCCCCTATGAATTTCTGTTATTGAGCATCAGTGTTTTATCATTAAAGACTATGGCATCTATAGAAGAACAAGTGATATATGAAAGTTTAACGTTGTGCTTAAATACATCTCTTATTTTCTGTAGGTTATTCATCATTTATGGAAATCATTCTGAAACTTTGTTGTATTTGATACATGATTTTTATCATACGTCATTAATATTTTAGTTTTTTAAATGCAGTGTTTAAGTTATACTTGTTTGGTACACTGCAAAAAAGTTATTTAATTACACCAAATTTTGGTCGGAAAAATATGCTTAAAAAAAGCTTTAAAACAACAAAAACTTGAGAACAACATAGAAAAACACGTGAAGAGGTTTATTTTATATTTTCTAACTTTGATGTCGTATTTAGAGTTTTTATAGAATATATTTGATTTATCAAATAGTTTATCATTCATCAAATAGTTTTAATAAAAAATCTATAATAATATGACAAAACAATAATAATTAAAAATAAAATAAATAAATGAAAAAATTAACTGAAATACTCTAATTTTGTGATATTAAGACTGGAAATAAGAATTTAACGATTTTATGCATGTTTTCATTTTTTAAGTATATTTTATTATTGTTTGGATGTTTTTGGAGTTATGATTGAAACCAGTAAATCATCTATAAACAGCTAATATTGAATAAACTGTTAATATGCAGACAAGAATTTAATTAAAAAATTGTTTTAAAGCAGCACATGACCACATTTCACTGATTCCTATGGATTTATAAACTTTCTCACGTTTTAATAAATGTTTGTTTTTTATCATTACAGCCCTGCGCTAAGTTTTGCGTATCCTCCAAACCCTGTGGCACTACAGATGCATCAGCAGCTGATCAGTCGGCAACCGGGCATTGTGGGTTCTGCGTTTGGTCACAGTCCGCCCCTCGTGCATCCAGCTCCTGCCTTTGCCACCCAGAGACCCGTCCCTGGTATTCCCCCCTCCAGCCTGGCACCTACGGAGCGTTCCACGGCCTCAACCGACTTACAGGTTAGTCCTTTTGTTTACTATTTGTTATTTTTGCCTTTGATTGATTGGTGACAAGAAACCATGGAGACAAGACTGGATTTAAACCTGCATCTCCCGTATGGGCACCACAGCTCACTTTGTCTACCCCACAGCTCCAACCTTCACAAGTCAGTTATAATATGAGCACACGCAAGATGACCTAATATGAGATAAAACAAATTTTCGCTCCTCGGCTTCAGCAGCACAGTGCATTTTTTAATAATTTAACATGATTGCTTTTGGGTGTTCTGGTTTTAAACAGCAACAGAAGTCATTTAGATCACACAGCGATTTTCCCCCCTTAAGGCCTAAATTTATTCAGCGCTTATCATCACAAGAGCTGCCGCTATTTATTATTGTGTGCGCCTTATGAAAACACGCACCACCAACGCGGCAGCATATATAAACAGCGGAGAAAAGTCTGGCTGCAGGTAGCCCTCCCTCGCAGACGGGCCTCATGGGAGTTTTTCCCTCGTGAGCGCGTTGTCTCTGTGTTGTGTCTCGGCGGGGAGAGCCGGTGAGCCTGCCCGCAAGGCACCTTTGAAAAACAACACCCCGCTTGTTAGCAGCAAAAATCCCTCCACCTTCAACATTAATCACGCGCAGATACATTCCCAAACCTTCCCTTTGAAGGATGGCCGTAGAAGTGTTTTACTTCGGGTTTTTACGCCCGAGCAAGCTCTGTACATTTTTACTCTGCGCGTTAAAAGCTGTTGAGCGCGTCTCATTGTTTAGATCTATCTTTGTATCGATCCCCTGTTTGTAGTAACAGTTTGCTCTCAAGTACCTCGGTGAGACAGCGAATGAGTTTCCTGGAGATTTTTCCAGTGCAGTCCCTCCTTTCAAATCATTAAAGTTCCACCACTCCATCCCAACTCAGCATCATCCATTTCCCCCGCCTCACCCCAGAGACTGCACCAGCTTCTTTAATAGAAGGGCATCGTGGGACATTTGTCTCACAATGTGGTCATAAAAGAACAATTAATGAGAACGGAGGGGCGGTGAGAGCATTGCTCAAAGTGACAGACGGAGAAAATAGCAGATGCTTGTGTTTTATAGGTTTGGAATCATATAGGATACGATCAAAGACACGATCAAATGCTGTATGTTTCATATACTGGATGTGCCGTGTGTCTTCAAAGTTTGTTCGGTTTTAAAACTATACAAAGAAAAAGCTAAACTGGCTTTTTTGGCCTTCCAATTTGGTGCATATGTAGGTTTCATAGTTTAATAGCAAATTTAATAATGTCAAATTAAAAATAAATGTAATCATTCGGCAATTAAATAGCTTTCTGAATTGTAATTATGTAGCTAAACTTATTTTGTGTTTCACGGGAAATCAGGATAGGGAAATTTTTGAGGACAATTATGAAATTATAAAGATGTTCATTTTGGGGGTGAGCTGATCCTTCACTGTAGGTGTACGTTAATTATTTGGTTAATTCTGTGTTGCAACCTATTATTACTATATTTATAAGTCTTCGAAACACACATGCAGGATCATTTGTGAATCACATTCACATCAGTGTGACGTTCTGAATATGTGTATGAAGCTCTACTGGAGTTCACTCCACCGGAAGAGTCTGGCAGGATGAGTCTTCCTTCAGAGCCAAAGAGTCCCCGAATTCGGGAATGTTACTTCTCTCTCCCACTAAACACTGGTCAGTCACAAGGGAATTTCCCTGGCAAGTGAGACAGAGATAGAGAGAGAAAGAGGTGGTGAATGAGAGTCAAAGGAGCTGTTATTGCTCTTCAGGGTCAGATTGGGAATAACGCCTGTGTTTGGGATGTCAGTGGCTTTTTTGGTGGGAGTGGATTGTTTTTATACTATACACTAAAGTACACTTATGTTTTTTTCTTTTGGACATGATACCTTGGCAAAACCACTTTTTTTAAAACAAGGACTGAGACAGAATCATCTCAATTTGTATGTGTCTGAATCTGTTCTCTTTTCAATGCAGTTTCTAAAAAGAGCAGTATATCTGTCGCAAACGTCATAAATGTCACTTTCACTTCACTTTCACTAAAATGACCTGAACATAGACCAGGGTCACACGAATTGTGTGCCTGCAGTCTTCCACAGAAGTCCACACAAATTTCCATGCATGGAAGTACTCATTATTAAAAACACTTACCTGCCCCACACATATGTCACAGTTCTAGTCTGTTTTTGTATTGTGTGTTCCTTTGCCTGAGATCCTTATGACTTCAGTCATCCAGCACCTGTTTCTGTTCAGTTTGTTTAGGTTCTCCACGTTCCCCATGTATTTAAACCCCATGTTTTCCACGGTTCCTCGTCGGTTGTTGTTTAGGCTGCATCCAAAATCACCTACTTCCATACTTTATATTTGGCGAAAATGAATATGAGTCATGAATAGTATGTCCAAAACTTCATGATGCAAAAAACAGTGGGCGAGAAATACCCGGATGGTCTACTACTTCCGCTGAGATTCGTAAGTGTGGATCGGATGGACACTTACATGTTTCTAATCCATGATGCCGGTGACATTTTTAAAGTAAATCAAATAAATATAGGGGAAAACTTCAAGACGGACTTCCGTTTCTAATGCAAGTGCCAATAAATTAATTTCTCGGGACAAAATTATGTTTTTATCAACGCTCACGTGTAGGATGTTGTTAATACGTCATAGGTCTGTTACTACATAAGAGCATACGGATCACGTTTTCCATAAAACATAAATATATTCATATTACTCTGACTCATACTATATACGTACTGTTTAAATGGGCGATGGGTACTTAATTAAATTCAGTATGTACTGTCACAGTATGCGATTTTCGGACGCAGCCTATGTCTACGTGTACTTCCGTTCCTTGGTTCTTATGGATTTATTAAAAGATACCCTTTGGTAAATACTCCTTGTCATACGCATTTTGTATTATATTTGTTTATTATATTTTTTTTCTTCCTGACGATCATGATAATATAATGGACTATATGAAGAGTTCTGATTCAAAAGCCTATAAGTGTCATTTGAACATTTCTATGAGCACTTTTATCAGCGTTTTTAACCTCTTTTCGGGTGCCATTTTTCCCGAACACGCCCTGGCCAGGATTTCGGGTGCATCCTTGAGAGGTAGCATTTGTCCACCGCATACGTCATCGAGATTCTCACATTTCGGATAAAAATGATTATTAAATAATGTTAACATTTATTTATTTTAAGATGTATAATCATATCATCATTCTTACCTTTAAATATAACGGTTGCTTTTCTGAAAGAAAACCAGAAATAATAAACCTTGATGACTTATGCGGACAAATGCGGACAAATCCTGGCCATTAAAATAAAAAAATAAAAAAACTTTTAGTCTTAAAAAAATAATCATTTTAGCATCTAAACACTTTATATTGACTGTAAAGAGAATTTTTTTTGTCAGTTTTCTTAATTTTGTGCATGTGTGTATTCTTAAAATCGTTCCAGAGCAAACCCACCAGCGAGTCAGCCGTGAGCAGCACAGGGGACCCCATGCACCACAAACGCTCCAAACTCAAACCAGACGAAGTGCCGCCCAGCCCCGGTGCCGTCAGCGTGCAGGTATGCACTTCACACACACATACAGCTGAAAAATACACGCATAACATAAAAGGCTCAAGAAAGCAGTTCCCACACATGCACACGCAGCGAGAGCTCAGGGACCAATTATGTGACGTATTGCAAAGCTATTTATTTGCGTGTTTGATTTGATGGCCTGTTGTGGAACTGCCTTAGATGCGATAAGCCCCATTGATCTCCACAGCTCCAGAAGGAAATTGTTTTTCTGTAATCAGATGCTTAACTGAATGGAAAAATGAAAGAAAAATTAGATGACACGTTTTCTACAATGCCCACCAGAACTGATGGCTGGCTAGGCAGATTTGGCTGTGGGATGACATCCAAAGACCGAGAATTGTTGTTTCCTAGCTAATGTGGTTGTGTTTTTCTTTGATTTCCTTTTTCTTTACATTTTCTGCCTTCATTAATGTCAAAATCTATGGGTGTGGAACACAATGGAAGATATTTTGAGAAATGAATCAAATAGAAGTCAATGGGGACCATCGTTGTTTAGTTAAAGTGATAGATCACCCAAAAATAAGAAGCCTGTCGTCATTTACACACCCTCTTGTCATTACAAACCTGTATGACTTTCTTTCTTCCGCAGAACATAAAAGAAGATACTTTGAAGAATGTTGTTAATTGGCCCCGATTCACTTGCATTGGTTTTGTGTCCATGCAATAGAAGTAAATGGGGGCCAGTGCTGTTCGGTTACCAACTTTCTTCAAAATATCTTCTTTTGTTTTCTGTGGAAGAAAGTCATAAAGGTTTCAAATGACAAGAGGTTGAGTAAATGATGAGAGCATTTTCATTTATTGTTTGAACTATCACTTTAACTAAACAACGATGGTCCCCATGGACTTCTATTTTATTAGTTTCTCAAAATATCTTCCATTGTGTTCCACAGATAAAAAACAAGTGGGTGAACAAAATGACAGAATTTTTATTTTTGCCTGAACTGTCCCTTTAACCTGGTTTAGTCCAAATAGAATTTAGATGTCGACTCAATCTCAGTTTTAACCAGGCAGTGAAATACAACTGGAGTAATAAAGCACTCTGTGAAAGGAGCGGGAGGTTAAATTCTTCAAATGCCCGCTCGTATATCTGTTCAAATTTGGAGCGGCGTTTTTAGTGCTGCTTTCCGACCGTATAGGTTTCGGGCACCATAGAGGTCCTTGTTGATAGACAGACAGAAAAACGTCTATTGCTTCACAATCCAAACGGAGCTAAATCAGATATATAACCGACACGTGTCTGCAGGCCTCTGAATTCAGAAAACCTGGTTTGCATTTTCAAAGCTGTTAACACTTCCAGAAAACTCGAGATGCACCGCCAATTCCTCATCATTTGTGGCACCTACAGAGGAAAGCTCTTGTTCCAGGGCATCATGGCACTTTTTCTTTAATAAAGGAATAAAATACCGCAAAGCTTAACTGTAACTCATGCAGCCGTGTGTTCTCTCAGGAGGTATTCCAAATGTCACATGTATTTTTATGAACTTGAGCATTGTTTTCATGATACAAATAAGACTCATCCAGCTGTCTTGTATTCAAAGCAACATCATTTATCATCCACCTTTTCGTCTGCACCGGTGAAGGAATCTCATTTAACATCCCAGCCAATGAATTTTATCTCAGAATGGAGCAATTTCCTTCACGTCAGTCTGCAGTAATATGCATAAGTGTAATATTTGTGCATGTTTGATGTGCGGCAGAAAGCATGTACGTACATAATTGCCAGCATTACTGAAACACAAATGAAGTTAACACAGACAGCGATCTGTAGCTAAAGTAACCAAAAGTCATTTATTGGCAATATAAATGGGTGTTTTTTCTTTAAGTAACAGATCTCGACACATCGCTTTTTATGAAATCACGTGTAATCAAATGTGATTATGCAAATTAGCAGTCGTATGCAACATAAAGACTACTATTGACATTGCAGCTCACACACTGTAAATAACTTTAATCCAGTTTTAATCCAGATTCAAGCATTGCCTGTGTAAACAAAATAAAAGTTTACTTTTGGATCCCGTGTTTCACACTTAAGGCATCTCTATACTTTATGTGTGCAGGAGCAAACGGATGGAATGACTCTGGTGAAAGAGGAAGGAGATAAAGAGGACGGCAAGCAGGAGCCGGAGGTGGTGTACGAGACCAACTGCCACTGGGAGGGTTGCTGCAGAGAGTTCGACACCCAGGAACAGCTCGTACATGTGAGCGGCCCCTCATAACATCTATGAAATCATTCAGTATCTTCATACGATCATTTTTGATGAGGCTTGAAGAACACACGAACACACACACCTGCGCTCCAGACGTCCCATTTGTCACAGCCGTGTCCAGGTTTAGGCAGAAAGCGAACAGCCATGAAAGCCCACTTCCTGTGAAAATACAGCGCTCTGCCCCCCTTCTCTCTGGACAACACACACACAGCCATTCTTTTAACCTCTCTTTTCTCCTATCATCCACACAAATACACACACATTCACAGAAACACACACCAACCCCCAAAGGCACACACATCTGATAGAAAGATTCCCAGTTCTCCACGGCTGTCTATCCGGCTCTGACATGGCAATCCATGGCGGCCATGCTAACCCCTATCTATAATTGAAAGCCTCCACTTGGAATGGCCTGCCTCCCACATATGAAGGTCTGAGCTTAAAGCTTGAGGATCTTGACAACTTCTTGCCCATGTCTTTGAAAGCTATGAGGGCCGCGTGTGTGTGTTTCTGTTTGTGTGGCGAGCGTTTGCAGGTTTTAGACAAGAATGTTGAATATTGGGTAGTGGACAAGAATCAGATTTTGTTTAAATGTGATAGGATTGTTTTTGGTGATATGTATCATCGCTGAAACCTTCAATGTCCAAATCTGGTTTCAGCTGGTTTCTGGTTCTCTTTTTTCAGCGAATTGAAAAAAACACTGTACTTTTGAAATGATTTAATACTGTGTTATCAAAGTTTACAAGTGCTTTTAATACTTTAAATTGGTTAGATATTTGCAGTATTTGCAGAGATAAAAGGTTTCAGAAAGACAGCTGCGAAATATCTAGCTTTTTCTTCTACGTTTTAAAATCTCAATTTTGTTAGTGAAAATATGTATAAAATTAGTTGTATAAACTCTTATTTAATATGATCTTATATATTACTAAATGTTTGCAGAATAATTATAAAAAAATGTTTTTAAAGAAACTGATTTAAAAAAAGAGAAATATTTAGTTAAATAAAGTACCGGATAGCATTTGATTCAACTTTAATGTTTGTTACCAAAATAAGTCCTAAATCCACGTGTATGATTTGTATCCAAATTCTGTAAATCCAGTTGTTTAGATATCCACATAATTATTTGTCTTCATCGTTATTCCTCAAATCAGATTCTCAACGCTCTTTCACATTAAAGGGTGCCTTTGTTTTTCGATTCCGTCGCTTTTATTCGCTTATTGTGTTTTATTTTGTTGTTTTCTTTGCTTCCGTTGAAACGGGGGACATGCTAATAAAAATATTTGCCTACAGAGTCCCTCCCCTCTAATTTAGCCAAGCGAGGGCTGATGGTTCTTATCGCTCTTCTCTCAGTAATAGGATGAGCGCTGTGTGCGGACCACAGTGAATCTCATCCAACAAAGAGGACTTAGATTTCCATATATCAAAGCGATCCACCGCCCCTCCCCCATATCCCACAACCGCCATAAGAATTAAAAAGGAAGTAAAAGAACAAAATTGCAAAAAAAGATAGCAAACATTTTGTCGTTCTGTCTTTTATGCTTTAGTTTTCCAGTTTAAAATAGTTTTTTTGTTTTAAATTTAGTTTTTAAATGGAAATTGTATTTTTTACCCCACACTTAAATTTAGGTGGCATGCCTACATGTCATTTTTCTTTGCTGCGGTGTGAAACATGCTCGCACCATGACGCATGGCCGCGCGCTTTTATCGGCACAGCTTTAACGCTCTCGATAAGATAAACATCAAATCTCTGCAACTTAGCACACTTATCTGCACCACGCAGTCAGCACAAACCAGCCGGGTGTCAATTTGTACTGCTTTATTTCATTATTTTCCCCTCTTTTTCTCTGAGTTATTCCTTTGTGGGTTTTTTTCCCTTTTTTTAAATACTCCAGCCCTTATACCACCACTACAGGTGCCATAGCTTTCTCCCGGTTGGTGAGTCTTTCTCTTCATCTGTGGCCTCTCTCTCGGTAGGGGCAGCCTCAATGATAAGGGCTCTTTAATGTAAGCTGATTCGTGTGGGCTAAGAAGGGCCGAAGGTTACAAAGAAAAAGTTTTAAACAGTGAGAAAATAAGAAAAGTCTATGTGCAAGACTGAACGAGAAAATTATTACTTTTTCCAATCCTGCCAACGGTGGGCAATAGTGCTGTCAAATTAATTGCAATTATTCGATTACAGTAAAATATATATAATATAATATATGCATATATAAATGCAAACACATATGTGTGTATATATATATATGTATATATAAAATACTTAAATAAATATACATTTATATTAAAAAACAATTTAGATTATGTATAAATACAGTATATACACGTATTTCTTAAATATAGACATGCACAGTATGTCTGTGTATATATATGTATATATATATATATACATATACACAACACACATACATCTTCTAAACACAAACATTCAGTTTGGAATCAATTATTGGCGATTCATTGATTTAACGCCATTGATTAAATGTTGGGAAAAACAAAAATCACCCTCTCTCTCTTCAACTTTCTTATTCTCTCGACACTCATGGTGGTTGTGTCTGATGGTGGCGCTGTGGGGTGGTCTACGTCATTGTGTATATGGTAAGAGTAGCATTTTTAAGCCGGTCGCTGCTCCTCCCTGTGCTGGGGGAGATAAACTAAACTGAGTGGGAAGGCAGACCCCTCACTGGCTGCTGGCAAGGACCCTTTAATTGGTAAAATGTAGATTTTTTTCTGATCGGGCGGAGGATTAGACACCTTATCTGTCTGAAGTATCTTATGTGGAGATGAAAAGGCTGTGCTGAATTGCACATGCCAATTTCCCCCCACACACACACATATATTACTATTGTTACTCTTCGTACTCACACTCTTGCTCTCCATCTTTTTATGTCTCATGTCAGTTTTTTCCTCTTTTCACGCGCTGATGTGAGAAAAAAGAGCACGATGTATTAGTGTGTGTTTGATGAGGCTAAACGCTGTTGCGGGTCCCAGAGCTTTGTGAAATTGGTGTGTAAACAGGCTGGTTTCATGCATGGCTGCATTTAAATGGCGCACGGCTTAGAAAAACTTGCCAGATAAGAAGACAACATAGATGAATTTACAAGAGCATAAAGGAAATTAGGGCAGTCATGCATTTGAGCACTTTGTAAAGGCATACTGTAATATGGAAGAAATATAAGTTGGCTTGGACTTCATATATATAGATATATACAGTTGAAAGAAAAAGTATGTGAACCCTTTGGGCTTACTTGGATTTCTTCATAAATTGGTCATAAAATGTGTTCTGATCTTCATCTAAGTCACAACAATAGAAAAACACAGTCTGCTTAAACTAATACCGCACAAACATTATATGTTTTCATGTTTTTATTGAACACAACATGGAAACATTCATAGTGCAGGGTGGAAAAAGTATGTGAAACCGTAGGCTAATGACTTCTCCAAGAGCTAATTGGAGCCAGGAGTCAGCCAACCTGGGCTCCAATCAATGTGATGAGATTGGATGTGTTGATTAAAGCTGGCCTGTCCAATAAAAAACACACACCAGTTTTGAGTTTGCTGTTCTGAAGAAGCGTTGTCTGATGTGAACCATGCCTCGCACAAAAGAGCTCTCAGAAGACCTACGATCAAGAATTTTGACTTACATAAAGCTGGAAAGGGCTACAAAAGTATATCTAAAAGCCTTGATGTCCATGTGTCCACGGTAAGACAGATTGTCTACAAATGGAGAAAGTTCAGCACTGTTGCTACACTCCCTAGGCGTGGTCGTCCTGTAAAGATGACTACAAGAGCACAGCGCAGAATGCTCAATGAGGTGAAGAAGAATCCTAGAGTGTCAGCTAAACACTTACAGAAATCTCTGGCACATGCTAACATTTTTGTTGACAAATCTACAATAAGGAAAACATTAAACAAGAATGGACTTCATGGGAGGACACCACGGAGGAAGCCACTGCTGTCCAAAAAAGACATTGCAGCACGTTTGAAGTTTGCAAAAGAGCACCTGGATGTTCCACAGCACTACTGGCAAAACATTCTGTGGACAGATGAAACCAAAATTGAGTTGTTTGGAAAGAACACACAACGCTATGTGTGGAGAACAAAAGGCACAGCACACCAACATCAAAACCTCATCCCAACTGTGAAATATGGTTGAGGGGGCATCATGGTTTGGGGCTGCATTGCTGCCTCAGGCCCTGGACGGATTACTGTCATCGATGGAAAAATGAATTCCAAAGTTTATCAAGACATTTTGCAGGAAAACTTAAGACCATCTGTCCGCCAACTGAAGCTTAACAGGGGATGGACGATGCAACAGGACAACGACCCAAAGCATAGAAGTAAATCAACAACAGAATGGCTTCAACAGAAGAAAATACGCCTTCTGGAGTGGCCCAGTCAGAGTCCTGACCTCAACCCGATTGAGATGCTGTGGCATGACCTCAAGAGAGCGATTCACACCAGACATCCCAAGAATATTGCTGAACTGAAACACTTTTGTAAAGAGGAATGGTCCAAAATTTCTCCTGACCGTTGTGCAGGTCTGATCTGCAACAATAGGAAACGTTTGGTTGAGGTTATTGCTGCCAAAGGAGGGTCAACCAGTTATTAAACCCAAAGGTTCACATACTTTTTCCACCCTGCACTATGAATGTTTACATGTTGTGTTCAATAAAAACATGAAAACATATAATGTTTGTGCAGTATTAGTTTAAGCAGACTGTGTTTCTCTATTGTTATGACTTAGATGAAGATCAGAACACATTTTATGACCAATTTATGAAGAAATCCAAGTAAGCCCAAAGGGTTCACATACTTTTTCTTTCAACTGTATATTCAATATTATATCATTAAAATCTTTGATGATCACATGCTTTTTAAATAAAAATATGATGTGATCCATAATAATAATGAAGTTTTATGAAGTTGAGATGACAAAAATAGAAAAATTTAAATCTCTATGCCGTGCCTTTACCGTATATGGCCTTTATAATGCAAATAAGACAGGACAGCTTCATTACCAAATTCCCTTCTTTTTCCTATTTCAAAACTTCCTTTTTCAGATATGAACATAAAAATGTGTAAATGTGCATTTTAAAGGAAACAGTATCAAATCTGGATTTGTGCTCCAGTGTACGTGTTTGTATTTGCATGCATGAAATAAATGAAAGTAAGCATGTTGTTGTCGAATCTTACAGTCCCAGCGGTCGCTGCGCTCGGAGTCGTCGTCCTACAGTGTGGCAGGCCAAAGATGAATAGATCGCTCCTCCGGGCGGCGGGTGTAGCATCAGCACCTGTTAGTCTATTTCCCTCGGCTTTAACTGCGCTCGCTTACAACAACGCCATCATCCGCTCAATAACCATTGCCATTACATCAGGCCATTAGGGCATTAGTGTCACCCCCCCAACACTTTTCTCTCTTCCTCTTCCATCCTTTTATCAGCGGCGCCGGGTCATGCATCACACGCGACAGCATTAAGCTCATTTGTACAAGTGAGTGTACCAGCATTCAGGGATGTGTTGCAATCTCTCTCCGCCTCTCTTTCTCTGCGATATTGAACGGCCGGCCCGGCAGACGGATCACATGCCACAGGGATTCCCTCTCGGAGCGAGGCCTAAAAGGGTTAGGGTATGAACCAAATGAATGGAAAGATGAGTTTTTACGTCAAGCGGTGACATATATTCATTCATTCGAAGAACAGTACGTGTTGTGTCTTTACCGTGGATTTAACCTCTGAAGATTACCACAGATTGTAAATTATTGTAAACAATATTTTACAAATTCCCTGCCCTGTATGTATTTATTTAAAAAAACATATATAAAAAACGAACCCGGTTATTTTTCAATTTAATGTTCAAAGTTGGTTAAGTTTATGGTCATTCAGCCACTTATGACAGTCCACTTAAATACTTTGTAAACCTATAGTACAATAGTGGCCAAACTAATATCCAACTTTGGAAAATGTATGTATGCGGTCTTTTTTTATAAACTATCACAGATGTATTGAAAACTTTAAATGTGTATTGCGTCATTGGAATATAAATTGAAGCTCAGCTTTGGGAGGAATCAATGAGGCTTGGCAAAATATTACATACAACATATTCACAAAGTCCAGGAAAATGACAACAAAAAAAGGAGAATGTAGAAAATAATAACATCTAATTAAAATGTACTAAATGCTTTTTTTCCATTGAGCTGTTTGCTTTTCAATGCATTATCGTGTAGAATAAATAAAAAAATCATGGTACATTTTATAGTTAACTTTCCAAACAATTACTGTAGTCAAAAAAATTATGTACCAAATATATACCTTAACTAAGTGTGTTCTCCATTTTGTACCATACACCTCATATGGTTAATGGTAGAAATGAAAGTCAAATATTGTTTAAATATGCCTTCTGCTGACTACTTTTGGCCATCACTGTATGTGTATGTAATGATATGAAAGACAGTCCAACTTCGACGTCTAGCGATTTAGAAGTGCAAATACGAAGTGCGCGCACACACCTGTGCGTGTTCCTCACCCAAACTCTGGAAGTTTGGCTAAAACTGTGGCGAGGTGACAGGGAGGGCTGTGATGCAGACCGCCTTTGTGTCATGAAGAGGAATAGAGGATGAGCTCCAGTCTGTGTCTGTACTGGCACCTCTCACTCTTTTTTAGAAGCTGTTTCACTCTTTCCTTTCTTGGACTTCCTGCTGTCATTCTAGTCTGTCCTCTCTTCTGCTCTGTACGTGAGGGAAGTCAAGTTACCGACTGTCTTTCTTTTTCTGTTTTCTCCTTCTAGCATTCATTCTTCTCTCTTGGCCTGTCTGTCTGTCTGTCACATTTTTTCCTGTCTCTCCGAGATCGTTCTCTCACTTGGAGATGTTCTGTTGCTTTGGAATGCATTAATGTTCAGGATATTGTGTCTGTCCCTTTGAAATCCAAAAGCTTCGGGACAGGAAAAGCACTCATAAGTGGCACACGCTGTTATCTTTGTATGGATGCCAGATGTTGACCTCATGTGCTCTGTGGTTTACATTAAAGTGTGTGTTTTCTTTTGCCATGTTGGTTGTGTGTGTACAACCGCCAAACACACCAAAAAAAGGGGTTAGATTGAGAAAATGAAAGGGACCTAGGCGGAGGCCGCATGTTGAGAGAAAGATAGACAAAACACAACAGGGAAGGAGAGAGAGGAGGGAAGCTGCTTAAAGTGAGAAGTGGAAAGTTGAGGGTGATATTGAGGTTTGGCTAAAGTCAGAGGTGACAGTATCTACAACAGCAGTGAATGAATGTAAAGGGATACAGTTGGAAAGCTCAAGCAGTAGAGATGCTTTCACTAAACTTCTGATAGTTTTCACCCACCACCACAAACACACATCCCCCAAAGCCTTAGATTGAAAGTTGCCACAGCAGCACAACTGTCAGCACTTGTCATGGCAGGGCCATAGGCCTACGGTGATGGGAGGTGACAGGGGTTTATTTGAAATCCGGTTTAAATCGGACACTGAGACTCACAAACCATGAGCTAACCCGACACCCTCACAGCCGACCGAGCAGAGATAGAGAGAGAGCGAAAGGGAAGAAAAAGAAATTGAAAGATAAGAGAATATTGACACATGAATGAGAGTAAAGAAAGAAGGAACAACAAAGAAAAAAAGAAAGAAAGAAAGAAAGAAAACAGAGCGAAAGAAAGGAAATGAAAAAATAAACTTTCATAATCTCTTTATTTACAATCAACTTTAGATAAACATTAATTAAATACTAAAAGAAGAAAAAGAAGGAAAGAAATAACAAAAGAAAAAGAGAGCAAAGAAAGAAAGAAAGAAAGAAAGACAGAAAGGAAAAAAGAAGGAAAGAAAGAGAGCCAAAGAAAAAGAGAGTAAAGAATAAAAGAAAGAAAGAAAGAAAGAAAGAAAGAAAGTAAAAGCAAAAGCAAAAGAAAGAAAGAAAGAAAGAATGAAAGAAAGAAAGAAAGAAAGAAAGAAAGAAACGAAGCAAGAAAGAAGGAAAGAAAGAAAGAAAGAGAGCAAACGAAAAACAAATGAAAAAAAAGAAAGAATAAAAGAGAGTGAAAGAAAGAAAAAGAGAGTGAAAGAAAGAATGAAAAAAAGAGAGTGAAAGAAAGAAAAAGAGAGCAAAAGAAAGAAAGAATGAAAAAAAGAGAGTGAAAGAAAGCAAAAGAGCGAAAAAAAGAAAGAATGAAAAAAAGAGAGTGAAAGAAAGGAAGGGAAAAAAGGAAAGAAAGAAAGAAAGAAAGAGAGCAAACGAAAAACAAAAGAAAAAAAGAAGGAATAAAAGAGAGTGAAAGAAAGAAAGAAGAAAGAAAAAAAGAGAGTGAAAGAAAGAAAAAAGAGAGCAAAAGAAAGAAAGAATGAAAAAAAGAGAGTGAAAGAAAGAAAAAGAGAGCAAAAGAAAGAAAGAATGAAAAAAGAGAGTGAAAGAAAGAAAAAGAGAGCAAAAGAAAGAAAGAATGAAAAAAAGAGAGTGAAAGAAAGAAAAAGAGAGCAAAAGAAAGAAAGAATGAAAAAAGAGAGTGAAAGAAAGAAAAAGAGAGCAAAAGAAAGAAAGAATGAAAAAAAGAGAGTGAAAGAAAGGAAGGAAAGAAAGAATGAAAAAAAGAGAGTGAAAGAAAGGAAGGAAAGAAAGAAGGAAAGAAAAAAAGGAAAGAAAGAAAGAAAGAAAGAAAGAGAGCAAACGCAAAACAAAAGAAAAAAAGAAAGAATAAAAGAGAGTGAAAGAAAGGAAGGAAAGAAAGAAAGAAAGAAAGTAAGAAAGAAAGATGTTTATGTTGTCAACTTTAAGTTTCCTTAAAGACTGCTGCTGTTGACCTCGTAGAAACAAAGACATTTCAACTTTAGACATCTTTACCTAAATTCTAGTTTTATGATGCAAAAATTAAAATCGTGCAAAGATATTTAATGGCTCTGGGTGAGTTTACACATTAAAGTAGGATCCCATGTTGGGTTCACAGACGGTACTGGACAATTTTGTGATCTTGAAGCCCCCTAGTGGTGATAAAATGCCACAGCTTAAGTACCTAAGAGTTCTTATGGAAGGTAGCAGTTTTATTTAATAACAGTAGCAGGTAAAGCATATGGGTAGTTGCCAAATAAACCGTAAATGAGTCCTATATGGTGTGACATACAGGTAGTAAAAATATAGGGGGGAAAAACGAACAATTAAGAAAAATCTCTCTTATGCTCTTTTATATTAAAAAGATCAATATTAATAAAAACTGCTTGTTTTCTAAATGTTTGCGATGTCAGACCATAGGGCACATTTAAGGTTTATTTGTCAATTGTAAAAATATATAAAAAACTGCTGTATATGGGAAGTTATACACTTTCTTCATCACATTAATAATAATATGCATATTTGTTGTTGTTGACATATATGTATTATATGAGCAAGCATTTGATCAAAGCATTACACACATAATTATTACACACATGTGTTATTAACACAAAATTTCTCTTTACAGCATATAAATAATGACCACATCCACGGAGAAAAGAAGGAGTTTGTGTGTCGCTGGGAAGAATGTTCGAGAGAGCAGAAACCCTTTAAAGCTCAGTACATGCTGGTGGTGCACATGCGCAGACATACAGGAGAGAAGCCACACAAATGCACGGTGAGCATCGCATTAAATGCCGTCTGGCACGGCTGCAGTTAATAAATAGCAGCTACGCTGCATCTGTTTAGTGTTTCTTTGTTTGTAGAAACTCCAGTAGGTAGGACATCTATTGTTCTGGGCTTTGGTTAAAAACTACCCGCTGCAGTAGACTTGGTCTTTCTCAAACAAAACAATCTGTGCATGACACTTGTGGGTTTTGTTTCTCTCTCTGTGCAGTTTGAAGGCTGTTCAAAGGCTTATTCCAGACTGGAGAACCTTAAGACACACTTGCGCTCGCACACAGGAGAGAAGCCCTATGTCTGCGAACATGAAGGCTGCAACAAAGCCTTTTCCAACGCGTCAGACCGAGCCAAACACCAGAACCGCACACACTCCAATGAGGTAAATGCACACACATGCACACACAGACAAGTTAAAGCCAGGTATTTAGGTTACAGTTGAACCAGGGTTAATGTAGATTTACAATTTTAATTTTTGTTTCAGTGTAAGTGACTATTTAAATATGTTTAAACTTACTTAATACTGCTTAATCTTGTAGTATTTTTATCAAGTTTAATATGATTAATAAAGGTGGGTTACAATAAATATGAAAAGCTAAAACTGAAATTAAATAATTAATATAATAATATATTTTAAAAACAATAGATATATAAATAATAATAGTTAAATAATGAATCAAATAAAATAATTAATTAAATAATTTCACCAAATGTCAAACATCATTTTTATTTATCTCTTTATTTTTCATTGAAGGAAATGTTTTCATTATTATTTATTATCAAAATGCATTTATTAATTATTTAATTGTTTTTTTTAATAATCGTAAATACAGTAATAAGAATTAAATAATTGACACCATTACATGCTAATGTTTTAGCTCGCTCTACTTCTTTCAGAAACCCTATGTGTGTAAAATCCCCGGTTGCACTAAGCGATACACTGACCCCAGCTCTTTACGGAAACACGTTAAGACTGTCCACGGTCCTGAAGCCCATGTCACCAAGAAACAACGGGGGGATACTTACCCACGACCCCCGACACAGCCCCGAGAACCTGGAGGTAACGGACAAGGCCGGTCGCCAGGGCAACTTCCCCTCGGAGCTATAACTGACCAAAGGGAGTATAACCACGCTACCTCGAAACAAGACGAATGTCTACAAGTCAAGTCTATCAAGACAGAGAAGCCTATGGTAAGCCTCCTTCCACAATGAACATGTCTTTCATGTTTATTTGGGACCCTAGACCTAAAAAACTGTCATGATGGTAAAAAAAAATTATTAATATGTACACATCGCCTGAAGCTTTCCATTTATGTATGGATTGTTATGATAGGACAATATTTGGCCGAGATACAACTATTTAAAGCTCTTGAATCTGAGGGTGCAAAAAATTCAAATATTGAGAAAATCACCTTTAAAGTTGTCAATCAGAGGTGCTGTAGCAGGCCGTTGCTAAAAGGAAACAGGTTTGTTGTATCACTCTCTATTGGCTAACTGCTGTGATGATGTTGTGGAGAGTAGAAGAAGTTTTTAGCTTTACAAAGATACCAAACTTGAGCGGGTAATTCGTAAGAGCGGGCAGCAGCGAGCAAAGTTCGTAGGCGTAGGTTTTTGTTCGTGATTTTGCTGCATCAACTCACAAAAAAGTTTTTATATTTTTACAGCAGGAAATTTACAAAATGTCTTCATGGAACATGATCTTTAATGATTTTTGGCATAAAAGAAAAATCGCTAATTTTGACCCATACAATGTTTTGTTGGCTATTGCCATAAATATTCCCGTGCTCCTCATAACTGGTTTTGTGGTACAGGGTCACATTTGTGTATTTAATAAATTGAACGTCTGCCTTTTTTGTCATCCTAATGTTTACTCCAAACTTCCTGTTTTGCGCTTCATGATTTCTTAACTGCTCCGCTAACACTTGTTACAACCAGGTGCATCTTTGCACGATCTCTTTAATAACTGAATATCTTTTTTGTCCGCTACCTTACGCACAACTTGTCCTCTCTTACTAAGGACAGTGGGTGATCAGGTGAGAATGGTGATGTCATTGTTGGTCTCCTGCTTTCTCTTTCCATTCTTTTTAATTCATGCAAGTCTTGACCATCTGGATCAATTTGAAATCATCGTTCTTTCTTCAGTCATTCGTCAGCAGCATCATATCATCTGACATAATTTGAATGGTGTACAGTGGTGATAACTCCTTATTGTCAGCAGTCTTTTGATAACAGTGTTGTAACCTATATCTATGTGATCATGTAAGTATTATGTGCATAAGCTTGCATGTTACAATTTCCTGTGATGATTCTATAGGCATTTGAATATGCAATTGTGGTTTCGTTGTGTTTTCAGATTCATTCTTCAGGTCAAATTGTTAGTTAAAATCATAGAAAACATATTCAAGCTTTCTTATACCGCTACAAACAACAATGCAGCTCCTTTGGCATGACAACATTGCATTTCACTTTCCTCATTACTCTTCATCTATAGAAAATGTCCCGAGTGATGTTGTGTTACCTTTCAGCAATAAAACTGAAATTTATGATTCACGGTATTTGTTTTAACTCACCTTCTAGACGTCTCAGCCAAGCCCTGGCAGTCAGTCTTCATGCGGCAGTGACCAGTCCCCAATCGGCCCCCATCTCAGCCGTGGAGTCCAGTTTGCTCTGAGGAGCTTTGGGCTCGCAGGGGAGGTGGCGGTACTCGAGGACCTGGAAAATGGAGACGAGGAGAATGAGGAAGGAGAGGATGCCCCCATCATGGACTCAACAGTATCCACTGCAACGGCCATAGCGGCAACACTAGCTCTTCAGGCTCGCCGAAATGTGGGACGACCCCTGCGCTGGATGGAGCACGTTAAGATGGAGAGGTTAAGGCATGTTAACGGACCTGTGCCTAGGCTAGGACATCTGTCCCCTACACCACCCCCCAAAGGCCAGGCCCTGCCTGCCCTCACGGGAAAAGGTGCGTCTTTGTTTTTTTCAGCTTTTTCCAAATGGGTCTTAGGTTAGATTTTTAATTATAATTTCATACTCTCTCATTCTCAGGTTTATGCCTTGGTAGGAGTAGTGCCGTGGGGGCACCAGCACCCCAGCCACCTCTGCGTCTTGAGCTGTCCAACACGGAGCTGACCATGCTGAATCTGCTTAATGAGCGCCGGGACAGCAGCGGCAGCACCAACAGCTCCGCTTACCTGAGCAGCAGTCGTCGCTCTTCCGGCATCTCCCCCTGCTTTTCCAGCCGCCGCTCTAGCCAGGCCTCGCAATCCGAGCACAGTCACCATCGACATCACCACAATCTCAGCGCAACTGACTCTTATGACCCCATTTCCACAGATGCCTCCAGACGCTCAAGTGAAGCAAGCCAGTGCGGAGGAGGTGGAAGTTCATTTGGGGTAATGCATGGTGGAAACTGGAGTGGTGGAGGTATAGGAGGAAATGCGATAGGAACGAAAGGTATTCTTAGCCTTACCCCAGCTCAGCACTATCACCTGAAGGCTAAGTATGCAGCTGCTACAGGTGGACCTCCTCCCACACCTCTACCCAACATGGAACAAATGAGCCTGAAATCCCGTCTGGCTATGATGGGAGATTGCCAGGACTCGGGTCTGCTCACGTTGCCACCGCTGGTCAGGCCACGTCGCTGCAGTGAGGGCACACACGGGAGTCCCACGGTATTTCAACGAAGAGGACTTTACCCTGGTGAATGTCCAGGAAATAGTGATAGACGAGCCAGTGACCCAGTGCGGAAACGAGATCCGAGTTCTTTTGGCTTGCCAGAGGTACAGCGTTTCTGCAGTCTTAACAACATGAATTCATTACCTCATCTAGCAGGAAATCATTACTCAGATGAAGGAGATCTAGGACTGAGCCTTCAGAACTACGTGTATCCAGTTGGCAACTTGCAGAGGAGTCTGCACTCTCCTTGCCATCCCAGCATCATGGAACAATCAGCACTTGAGGACTTGGCCGGGGACCAGGATGATGGTCTGTTAAATGCAGATGAAGACATCTTGCCGGATGACTTGGTGCAGTATCTCCGCTCTCAAGATCAAGAGATTGCTCACATTCAGGAGAATATTACCAGTGATTCCAATCCTCACAGGTCCACTTTTAACCAAGGTACTGCAGGTGGACAGAATTTTGTCAACGTGCAACAGGAAGTGCCAGAAGGTATCAGTAAGGATGTAATGCCTATCCAGTGGAATGAAGTGAGCTCTGGCAGTGCTGATGTTCCTCCTCCCAGACAGCAACCTCAAAGGTGCGGAAGATGGTCGGATCACAGTGGCATAGTGAGCAACCCCTTCGGTCGCTTTGGGAACATGGTTGTGCAGCATCAACAACCCCACGTGGATTTTGTAGATCAGAACTTGACCCTTCAACGAGGCGGTGTCCCACATGTTGAAAATGAGAGCTCTGGATCCAGACGTCCAGACCAGCATCAGCAAATCACCAAGACAACCCAACTGCCATGCAGGATGAATCCAGCTGTTAAGAGTCAATCTTCCTCAACATCCCAACTTGAGTCAAGGCACAATTTTGGTTGTCCAGACTTCTCTCGTATCTCCTTAGGCCCGATCGGTCCTAACTGTTTCCAGCAGGCAAGTACGCCCCAAACCCAGCTCCAGCCAAACAACACCATCACACATCCAATCAGTGTTAACTCCACAATACTGCCTCAACAGCCCCAGCCTCCTATGACCCACCCACCAGTCAACAACGGCCACAGAGGTTTCTCTCGGTCTTACGCCACTCAACAGATTACAAACAATCATAATCCTCAGTCATGCCAGCTAAACATTGTAAGAAATGGAAACGGTACCAATTGCTCCCTTGCAAACCAAGTTTCAGGACTGAAGCTTGAAGCGAACGATCATATTCAAACCAACGCTTGCTCTTCCATCCAACAACAACACTTGGCATTTATTTCCGAGAGCTTTGAATCCAACTCATCGTCTTCTCACAACATTCTGCCATCATGTCTACTGGAGTCCTTGACGACAGAAACTGTAACACCTTCCGAGGCTCTTTTGTCTCCTGGGGTTGATCAGGTGACCAGCACAGTAGATGGCAGCCCGGGTGTGGATATTTGCTCCATTCTTGAGAATAGCTATGAGCAGGGTAGTCTGATATCTGATATCATTAGTCCCAGTGTTTTTCAGGGTCTGTCTCGGACGACCTCTCGACTATCTACCCCACGTCTTTCAGCTGCATTTTACAGCATGCATCCAAGCACTAACAACATGGCTATCGGGGACATGAGCTCCCTCCTCACCAGTCTCGCAGAAGAGAGCAAAATTCTAGCTATTATGCAGTAGTTGTTGACTTCCCCTCTGCAATAAAGTAGAAGGACGATATACGTTGTGCATGTAGTGTATAGGAAGAGAAAGTAGTTTAATAGGTTATGTTGTGTTGGCACACAATCTATTTTGAATCTGCCCAATCTTCCAAGAGGCAGCAATCAATAAAACCATATATAAATACAAATATATATTATAAAAATATATATAAATAGTTATTCCATTTCTGGAATAGAGGCTATTTTAAAAGCCTTTGTTTTATATTGCTATTGTGATGACAGCAGGAGACACTGGTCTTCTTCACATGATATCAAAACAGTATTCTTTGTATTGTTTTTTGTTTTGTTGTACACTGTTGCTAAATGTGCATGTTATTTTTTCATGTCAAGTGCACACATTGTCCACTAAAGTGAGTTTGTTTACTCATGTATTGTGTACCTTTGTTTTTAAGATGATGTGGATATGCACACACTTGATTGTCATCAACTCAAGACGGGGTCAAGTATCATTCTTAGCAGGCCCGGGGCCTTAAAGGTCTAAAAAGTGATTTCGAAAGTCTTACAAAATGTTGTTTTGACCAATTATTTCCAATTAGTTCCATTGAACCCAAGCAGGAGGGACCATTATGTTATGTATAAGGGTACGACTAGTGTGGAGCTGATAACTCCCTATCTTGATTTAGCTTGACTTGTATATAAATGTTAATATAGTTTTTCTTTTTTTATATTGTAAAATTGTCATATTCTTCATGACTGGTGCTGATCGTAAGCCGTGCGTTATTTGACAGTTGTGGGGGAAAACATTGTGGTAATTCCAGTCTATCTCAACATGTTGCTTATTGCACATTGAATTTAAATTTGTGGCCAAAATGTGTTGAAAACATTGGTAACGTTTCATGTAAATGTTGTTTTTATTACCGTCAGTTGTGTGCTGTTTTTGTCACAACAGTGCAGTGAAACTGTAATGTGGAATATCATTTATGTCTTGGTTTTGTCTATTTTTTTTTATAAAAAAAACTCTACCTACACATTTATGATTAAAGACTGAAAGACTTATGAATACCAAGACACATCAAGCTCTTACTAGAGCTATAAGATTTTTTAGCAGTATTAAAACTACCCTGCAGTTTCTACCTGCATATGTAAAGTTTTTTAAAGGCGTACTCTAGTAATGAGTTTCCGTTTTTGTATGCTTATATCAGTTGTTTTTTGAAGTTGTGTACCAGTGTTATGTTTATGTTTTTAAGGTGGTATGACCCATTCCCAGAGGAAAGGACTAGAGGGTTTGGGCCTAAGGTATGTGCCTTATGAATGCCTCTCCAAACAAAAGAAACACTGCCAATGTTTTTAAGTAATTACAATAATAAAATGAGTATGTATTTGTGGCAGGAGTCCTATGGCTTAACATGTAACATGCAACACACGTTCTGCTGGTTGGGCATTTCGTTTTTTATTACATTTAATTCTGTTTTATGCTTGTAAATACATATTCATTAAGTAGACTGTAGTTAAGATTTTAGATGGCATCAGAATTAGTATAAAAATCATATAAAGCAGGAATCCCAATGCTCTGTTTTCAGTTCAAACAAAGTGATAGAAATGGAGTCAAGGTGCCTAGCACCCTCAGACTGGGTACAGAATATCAATGCTCTTTTTATATCAGATTAAAACAAATGTTTGTATGGTTTTAATAAAAAAATTAAGGAGGACTGTCTGTCTGCTTTTATTTTAGGAAACAATTGCAATGCCAAATATGCATCACTGGACATTGAAGGCGAATATTCTGCCACATTTTAATTATAAGGTTCTGTTATGAGCAGTTTTGAGATATCGAGCTTTAAAGTTTTTGTATTCCGTCTTAATTTGTTGAAGAGACCTATATGTTTCCTTAAAAAGTCCCAAAATATACACAACGTAAATAATAGAATAAGCTTCACATTATGTAAATAAGCTCTCACAGAATAAGAATAACCAGGTTTGACAAAAATGTCAAACCTTAGAATTCCAAGGTGATTAAATATGATTAAATAGTGCTGTGTAAAATATAAAAAAATATTTAATGTACATATTAACAGGCACTTAAACACGTGACCATTAGATACATTACTGTAGGAAGAAAAAGAGAACCTCCACTTGTGTCAGGTATGCCTTTGTCCACCTGTAATAATAAATAACATAAATTATTATAATATTAAAACATAATGGACAATTTTCTAGTTCTGTGTAGTATATGGACTACATAACTTTTTCGTTAATAGTTAATATGGACTTAATATAAGGGTTTAGGGTTTATTATTTAGTGCTGGTGGAAGAGATTGTTATAGGGGATATAACAAACACACATACACACACACACACACACACACACACACACACACAGCCATGACTTCAACATACAGTATAACTTTGAAATGTGGAATTTAGTAAATGTAATCAGCCACAAATGCTTAACATGAAGAAGTGCAACATAAATGCATGCACATGCACACACAGAGAGTGAGGGAGAGAGATACAAAACATGGGGCAAGTTGTCACATCAAGACAAATGAATGGATCTCTACGGCCCTGTTCTGGTGAATTTTTTTATCTAAAACTGATATTGCTATAGGATTTTCTCTAACCAATTGATAATAACCTTCTGCACCAATTTATATTTAATTTAAATAATTATTAAAGTGATTTTTCACACATATATATAATATTTTACAAGCAAGCTAATGGCACACTTGAGAAATTTTGTAGTAAAGAAAAAGTTAACGAAAAATTATATATAATATTTATTTTAAAAATGTATAGTTTTCTTTACATTGATCTTTTAATGGTTGGGGTCACACAGAACACATGGAACGGTAACAGGAAATGAACAGAATAAGAGGGTTAAACATGAAGCCTTCAATGCCACATTTTGCAAGTTTTAGCAGGGGGGATGTAATCTGACAGCTGAGAATCTCACTATCAGATACTGTTCTCACTGTATTCCATAAGATATCAATTTCATGTGTCTCACATTTACACTGCCGACTTTGAGCACCACAAGAAGTAAGTTCCCAGAGTTTCAGGCTGATATCACTAAATGTTTCCAACATAGCAGTAGAGTGTTCACACCAAACGCAAAGTAAGCATTTTGCGCTAGTATGCGAATTGGGCAACAATTGCATCTTCCACTCAAGCAAAAATTTGCACAAAGAGCTTGTTGGCCAACTCTTTGACACATCCGGACGCGTGAAGACACGCTTCGTCGCACAATGTTTTTTGCATCACTCTACTATTTCCGCAAGTCATAAAGTAAAGAGCAAGGAACCCGGTGCTTAGCGTTTGGTGTGAACCAGCATGAGAATGTTACTGTCAGATGAGGTTCTCCTGTGTTCAATGAGAAAAAAAGACAACCAAAACACAATTATCACTAAACCACCAGGGTTTTTGGATGGGGTCTGTTTAAGAATAAATGCTTCATGAGACATACAATGTTGCTTGAGTTCATCCATCAAGCTAATTGTTTTTAACTATATTTGCATGCGTAACCTGTAGTGTGGTGTGGGTGGCCTTGAAATTTTAGCATGTCTACATAAACATGAGGATATTCTATATGACACATACAGTGTTGCTTGTGTACATTTTTGACTATATGTTCATCCATGCATATTTTTTTGGGGGGGGGTTAGAATTGTGGCAGGTGGGCAATATCCTGCCCCAAAATTACCCCCTTGAAATATGATCCTGTCATTTGTAGCAGACCCTGCCCCTTGAAATTTTAGCATGTTTACATAAACTTGAAAAAATCTACACGACACTTACAATGTTGCTTGTATGTATGCATCAAACTAATTGTTTTTGACTATATATGCATCCATGCATAAATTTGAAGGGAGTAACATGACACATAATCTCAAAAGAATCCCAATGTAAAAACCATCACACCACTGGGGCTTTTGGATAGGTCTTGCTTAAACGTGAAGCCCCTTAAACCTAAAGTGTGCAAATTATACAGGGGAACGTAATCTGACAGCTGAGAATATGTCAGATTCTGTTCCCTATGTCTTCCATTAGATAGAAAAGTCATGTATGTCTAACATTTACCTTGCCGACTTTGAATATCAGAATATTGAAGTAAGTTCCCAGAGTTTTAGGCTGATATCACTAAACGTTTCCAACATATCATGAGAATGTATTCTAACAATTAAGAATGTTGCTGTCAGATGAGGTTCACCTGAGTTCAATGAGAAGAAAAGACAGCCAGGCATGACTCAAACCAAAGGCCTGCACACCATAAACCTGGTCCAGTGGAAGTTTTCTTTGATAAAACACTATAGTGAGGAAAGATCTTGTAACTTTTCTTGCACTGCTATTGAACACGTACTCCATGTTGCGTTTTCATCTTGACAGCGAGGAGTGTGAGGCGCATGATAATTCTGAGAAAATATTGATATAAAATTATTCAGAGCGAGAACAATGATCAACAATGCGCTCTGTGATATTATTATTGACACACGATTAAGCCCACACAAATGTGAGCTCAAGAAAGTTAGTTAACTAAAACAAATTATGTTATACTACATTATATTTACTATGTTATTTGAATAAAAACGTATCTGTTTTGACTGATTAAAAACATCCATCGATCAACATCCAACATTTCCTCAAGTACAGTGCCAAGTGTAGTGAATACAGTTGAGGGTGCAGTTTAAGATGCAGACACTAGAGAGCACACGCGCCCATCAGCCTCATAACATCCCTTCAGAAGAAGACAGCGGGCCGCTGCTGAAACAAAATGGCGGACATGGAAGTGGATTTACCGAGCGAAAGGCTGGATAACGGGTAAGAGCACGTGCGCTGTGTAATCTTACAAACAGCGCATTTTTAATTACAGAGTGTGAGTGCGTGTACGTAAAGAAGTGCTTCAGATCGTGATACGTTCATCTCAAGTAAATTATGATGCGTTTGATAGCAGTACATCTGTTCGGCTTGTCTTAGCATGCTAATGCTAAATGGCTATATGGTCCTTTACGATAGCGTATTACCAATATTACTAAGCGCCGTTTAAATGTTTTTCTACAACGGGCTTGTAAAGTTATCCGTTTCAAAGCATTTCACTGTTAAATTTTCTCTCCATTGTTTAAAAATCTCGTTTATGTGGTTCATTTCGTAAAGTGTCTGATGCTATTCTTGATGCGACCAACACGCTACACCGGCTGGTTTACTCTCTTGAGTTTCAGTTGGGCGTTAAATTGATAAATCCTCTCGTCATATTATGTATCCGTACAGAATAACTGTGGTCTCCTTAGTATTTGTTGGTGTATTATGTAGCGGATATGAAGCCAACAAGCGTGTCCTTGGCTTGTGGGGAACATCGTGTTGCCAATGCCTTGACAAAACAAAACAAACATTAGCTGAACGCATTATTTGGCGCGTTATTAAAATAGCTAGTCGTTAGTGTTTCATATATCAGTTTCATTCTAACACTCTAGATATAACTTCTTTCACGTTTATTTGGTTTTGCACCTGCCTTGTCCACATGTGATTTTGTTTTTTTCCAGGCCTAAGGATTTAGAAAGTCCTGAGAAGAGTGGGAATGAGGATGAGAACGGTGAAGTATCTGGGGAGGATGAAGAGGAGGAAGGAGAGGAGGAAGCGGAGGTGAACGGTGAAAAGCAAGAAAGCGCCTCCAAGCATCACAGCAGCGGAGGCAAACACAAGAAAAAGAAACACAAGCACCGCAGCAAGCACAAAAAACACAAACATGCGCCCGAGGAAGATAAGGAACGTAAACGCAAACACAGACACAAACATAAGAAGCACAGACGCAAAGAGGAGACCACCTCCTTGCCCACCGTGGCCATCAACAGGAGATCCGGGGACGACCCTCTTGCTCTCGGCAATGCCGCCGTTGATGACCGGGCTCTTCTGGAAGACCTGGAGAAACAGAGAGCGCTGATCAAAGCCGAGCTGGACAGCCAGATGATGGAGGGTAAGGTTCAGTCAGGCATGGGTTTGATTTTACAGGGTTACAATACCGGCTCCGAGGAGGACGGAGAGGCATCAAGGGCACGAAACGGGCAAAGAGGTAGCGGGGCTCGAACTCGCTCGCCGAGGGACCAGAGCAGCAAGGGGGGTAAATCCAGACGGGACTCGACGGACGCCAGCGGCCGCTCTCGGGACAAAACAGGGAGGGACGGTAAGCTTGACCGAATGACCAAAAGTGCTAAAGAGGCAGTAAAGGAGCGTAGCAAGTCCAAAGAGAGGAAACGCTCCCAGAGCAGGGACAAATCCAAGGACCGTGGGAGGAAATCCCACTCCCCGTCCAGCAGGCGGCGCTCTTCTGCAGAGAGAAAACCTGATCAGAAGGGGCGTTCAGACCGCCGTTCGCCTGAGAAGAGGGAGCAAGCTGGGAGGAGATCGGGCTCGCAAGGGCGCAAGAGCCGGTCGCGAGAACGACGGTCGCGCTCCAAAGATGCTCGGCCTGGGCGCTCGGAGACCGACAAAGAAAAGAGGCCGGGAAAGTCTCCATCTAAAGACACGTCTTCTGGGAAAGAGAATCGATCGCCTCGTCTAAGGCGAGCCGTGAGTGCTCAGCGGCGGCGCAGTTCTTCCCCTCGCCAGAGGGAGAGGCAATCCAACCAACACCCCTCGGGTTCAGCCGATCGGAGCTCTAAACTGAGCCACTCGCCATCTAGGAACAGATCACCTGCCAGGAGGGCACGAAGTCGCTCGATTGATCGCAGGAGAGATTCTCCTTTCAGGTACACATAAACACAACTTGACATAGTCAAACTCTGTCTGTCTTTGTTACTGTAATACACTACTGGTCAAATGTTTAGGATCACTTGACAAAATTATTTGAACTGATCTTAAATATCTGTCAATCTCATGGTGAATGTTTCTACTTTTTTAAATAAATGACTAGGACCGAAAAATAGCCAATAAGAGTATAGCATAGATGAAAATTGTTTAAAAAGCTTTCCAGATTCAGACCTCAAGATGTCGGATGACAAAATGCCAAAAATTTGGATGGTTTTAGTCACAACATACTTCCCACGGTTTTTATTTCATAGTTTTGACGGGTTTACTTTTATTCTAAAGTGTGGAAAAACATAAAGTGATTCCAAACTTTAAAGTATTGTACTCTTATAAAGTTAAATGTACTCTGGAAACTTTTTAATATACTACATTCATCATACTTTTTACAGACTACATATTATAGTTGCACACATTTTATAAAACTATTTCTTTTGCATTTTCCTTTAAAAACTTCCTTAAGATAAAAAAAACCTTCAGCTAAGGAAAGTACTCTTTTTTTTTTATTTTTTATTTTTTTAAGGAAACACTTTTCCAAAGCAAAAACTCAAAGTACAAATCCTTGAAAGTTTACTAGAGGACAAAATCCTTTACTATTATCCACCTCTGATGTAGCTTTTGACTTGTTGAAATTAAGGATTGCAGATTATGACAGATATATTATATTATGTCCTGTTAAAATGCTTAAATTGTTTATTATGTGTTCTTTCACACCAAATTAAAAGAAATTATTCATTCAAATCTGTACATGACACTTTCTTCTGTCGAACACAAACGAAGATAATCAATATTTTGAGAAATATGTCAATGTTGGCGGCCATTGTAGTTTGGTTACCAACGTTCTTCAAAATATGTTTTGTGTTCTGCAGAAGAAAGAGTCATCTCTTCTGCATGGGGAGTACCAGTGAAGACAGATTTATAGCTTAGCTCTGGGGGTTATGTCTTTGTTATCATGGGTGACATTGAACGTGTAAGAGAGGATCAGAGCTATTCTTAGCTTTGAAATTGAAATAATGGACTGTACAGTCAATAGGAATCTTTGTGTTGTGTAGATGAAGTATTTTCCCCAGATTCATTTAAATAAGTGCACTTAAATTGATATGCACTTACTAAACACACACTCCTGCTAAATGCTTTTATCCAAAGCAACATGTATACAGTAGTTAATGGAGCAGTCCCAAAGGAATGGCCTAAGGTTAGTATAATGCAATCATGAGGTGCTTTGTATGTGATTTATATTATTGCTTGGTTTTGGCTAGTTTGGGCCATTGATTTGCTATTGGTTACAAACATGTCCTAAGGTACCAATGCACAGTAGAAGTAATTGAGTGAATGATTTCAAGAAGTTCATGCATTTTGGGAATTTTTTCAGGAAACGTCCTCGTATGGATGGAGTCGGGAGGTCACGAGAGACGAGTCCAGCCCGACGCAGAATGAGCCGCTCACCACTCAGACGTAGATCTATATCACCACGGCGACAGTCTCGCCTCTCCCCAAGAAGGCGAAGTCGATCACCCTTAAGACGAAGGTGAAGCTACAGTGAGAGATTGATTGTGCAGAGTATGTCAAATGGTGGTAATAATTAAGGTATCTCAACTGTGTAATGTACCTTTTGGCCAGGTCTCTTGAAAGGGATCGGTTCGGCCGTCTCAGACCGCGACGATCCACATCCAGAGATCGTGATAGGAGGAGGAGGAGGCGGAGCCGAGATGAAGATAAGTTCAAAGGCAGCCTATCAGAGGGAATGAAAGTAGACCGTGACGAGTCATCTGAAGAAGTGTAAGTAGTATTTTTTTTGGTCTTCGTCTGCTCATTTATGTATGGAAAACTGCTTAAAAAAACAAAAAAGCATTAATAAAAAATATAATAGTGTCCTATTGCTAAGCCCCGCCCCCCTTGGATACTGTCGCTTGCTCGGACAAACACAAGGAGTTTGCTTATGTTTCACACATTTCGCACACACACTTCAGTTGGGGAGCATTCTAGTGTGACAATATCACGGATGGTTATATAATAGATTTTACAATAAATGTGGTAGATAATCAGAGTCATTTGGAAGCGAGAGTTTACAGATCACATCGCAAGCGGGAGAATCCGGTCGTCATACTCGCAAATGACAATACTGTTCATGACCTGCAATGAACATGACGTGAGGATAATTAACAATTTATGTATGAATGTTAGCATGGACTCGCTAACGTTACCATTTTTAGCCAGTGATATCGTGCCGAAATTATGCTTGAGCATCTGAAAATTAACAGTAGACTGAGTTGACAACCGTTTTCTTTGGGATTGGCGTTGAACCAGGTTCAACTATCATTTGCTATCCATAAGTGCTCAATAGTCCACCCTTTATCATAATAAAATCATTTGAACAAGCTTGTTGGAAACACTGTATATCAGTCAAAATAATCTCCAATTTTAAGCAAACTATTCATATGGCTACTGCATATAATTGAATTATGGCAATTTGTTTAGTATTGAGGATTTTGATGCTGAAGAGGAGGATGAAGAGGCTCTCATTGAGCAGCGACGGCAACAACGGCTCGCTATCGTACAGGTAACACAGTCCAGAAAGCCTTCTTAGTCAGAAAGTTTCTTCTTATAGATGACTAAAACAATACAATTTTGATATTGACAGAAATACAGAGCGGCAAATGAGGACAGTAATATGGGCTCAATGGCGTCGGAGCCGAGCAGTCCTCAGAGCAGCACTCGCAGTCGATCGCCCTCACCCGATGACATCCTAGAGCGCGTGGCAGCTGATGTGAAGGAGTACGAGCGGGAGAACTTGAACACCTTTGAGGCCAGCATCAAGGCCAAGCACAACCTCATCGCTCAGGAGAAAGAAGGTAGTGTGCTCTGACAAGAGGTTGGGAGGTTGCAAAGAGCAACCAAAGCGGTGCTGCTCTATAGGTGTTACACATAGATGGTAGATCTAGAGTTTTTAGCCATGATGTAATTATATTGGAGCTATCGATCAATCACCGTTCAAGATATGATCTGTTATATTAGCAACGCTCACATTGCTGAATATATCTTTTATACAATGACATTGCATACCATCATTGCCGTTTATATGTTCTGCAGGAACCAACCCAAAGAAGCCCTCAGCACCTGATATGTTCATAGAGTCTGATGACATGTTTGCTGCAGACTTTGATGTGAGTTATTTGTACGTTGAATTCATGTTAACGCTCTTTGTTTTAAAAGGGTGTTCTGACCTGTGTCTGATCTCTCTCTCTCTCCTATCAGAGTGCTAGGTTAAGGGCTGCGGGCATCGGTAAAGACTTTAAAGAGAACCCCAACCTCAGGGATAACTGGACGGATTCAGAGGGGTACTACCGTAAGTCTTAAAGAGATTCTACAGTTGTCTTTCTTTTTGATCGAACTGTACCTTTACATAAATAAGACTGGTGTTATCCCCAATCTCATCAGTTCAATGTCGTGATGTTAGGTGTGAACATTGGTGAGATCCTGGACAAGCGTTATGAAGTGTACGGGTACACAGGTCAGGGTGTGTTCAGTAATGTGGTACGAGCGAGAGACACTGCAAGGGCTGGCCAGGAGGTGGCAGTCAAGATCATCCGCAACAATGAGCTCATGTGAGTATTTGCCTTATGTTACCAAAATTGAAGAGCTTTTTTGCGGTGTTTGGTCTCTGTAGCCCTTTTCAAGCAAAGTTATTCGGTTAATGTGATGGAGCAAGAACAACTTTGAAAACCTGCAGAAACTAAAGATGCAGAAAATAACGCTCGCCAAAAGATTACATCGTTGCTAATATCAACCGTATGTTGTGTTTTGTGTAGCCAGCTCACCCATCTCAATGATATTCTACAGGCACTCATCTCTTATCTTGATGCTAAACATTAGTCATGTGCAGTAATATCTTCTTTAGAAACATGCACTGAAAACAAATCTCGTCCCAGTAGGGCTTTTGACTTGTTTTCTCCTTGTTGTTTTGTTCAGTGTAATCCTTCCGGTCTCATAAATCGTATTTTATGTTTTTTGTCACGTCTCATTACAGGCAGAAAACGGGACTGAAGGAGCTTGAGTTTCTGAAGAAGCTAAACGACGCAGATCCAGATGATAAATTTCACTGTTTGCGTCTCTTCAGGCACTTTTACCACAAACAGCATCTCTGCCTGGTCTTCGAACCTCTCAGGTACTTTACACACCTGGATCGCTTGTGCATTGTTCTGAGTGAGTCTCAATCAACCTGAGGGAGGCACCTCAACAAGACAAATGAAACAAGTTCATCATTTTTCTGCCTTGTTTCTCACAGTATGAATTTGCGGGAAGTGCTGAAGAAATACGGTAAAGATGTTGGGTTGCACATAAAGGCGGTGCGATCCTACAGTCAGCAGCTCTTCCTGGCTCTCAAACTACTGAAACGCTGTAACATCCTTCATGCTGACATCAAACCAGACAACATTCTGGTGAGCATCATCTCTATGACATCTAGCTGTGGTGATGCCATTCATCCAGCAGTCCTGTTACCGGAGTCTTGATCTATTCACTAACTTGCTAAACTTCTCTGTGTCTGCAGGTTAACGAATCCAAGACTATTCTTAAACTCTGTGATTTTGGCTCAGCGTCCCACGTCGCAGACAATGAAATTACACCTTACCTAGTCAGCAGATTCTACAGAGCACCTGAAATCAGTGAGTTTACACACGCATGCTTTATTTCTCCTCATTTATAGAAAGGGTAATGCTTCAATTCTTCCTACGGCTGCTTCAACTTTTAAAGTGTGTTAATAAATGAATAGTTTGTCGTAAGTTATGTAAATGGTTTGTCTGATTTCTCTTCAGTTATTGGTAAGCCATATGATTATGCGATTGATATGTGGTCGGTGGGCTGTACTCTGTACGAGCTGTACACGGGGAAGATCCTGTTCCCTGGGTCATCCAATAACCACATGGTGAAACTGGCCATGGATGTCAAGGGCAAGATGCCCAACAAGGTACTGAACCAGAATTTTTTATCAGGGCTCCAGACTTAACTTTTTTCTGCTGACTTTTTTTGTTAATTCTGTGCTCAAATTTTGGAATAATCTGCAGAATTCTATGGAACCGTTTTAAATGCGTTAACATTTGTCAGAAATGTAAATGATGTTAAAATAGTTTTAAAACACTACCTGTCTATGAATTTAACAGGTGACAGTGGTTTGGTTCTGCTCATCATGTAAAAAGAGGCAGAGCCTACAGAGAAGCTATATGTACTAAGTAAAGAGACTGTATAAACATGTCATTTTGAATGAAGAAATACATTTTATTGTTCATAGTGTTAAAACAAATCAAAAGTCCTCGTCTTAATGCGTTCTTATGATGATTTTATTGTGTATTAAGGACTTTTTTCATCATGTTCACAACACAATGTAAAGATAACTTCATATAAAACTTAAGAGCATTCGCCTGATGTTTATTCTAGTTGTGAGCGGATTAGAAATGATTCAGCGATGTCTCCGGTAATCAACAGATAAATGCCGTATTATGATAGTATTCTATAGTTTTAAACGTATCAAATATCCAATCGTTCGTCTTCAGGCTCAAAAAATCTTTCACTTTCGGACTCTCTCTTTTTCATTTACATAGGCCTACACTGGTGGGATCGCGATCTACTTTCATATGAGATATAAAAACTAGGAAAAAATTCAAATCGGGAGATCTGATCAAAGTCTGGAGCTCCGTTTATGGTTTTTATGTATATGATAAAATGGGATACATTTATACTAACATGTTTTTTCTTCCGTTTTGTGTAGATGATCCGAAAAGGCCAGTTTAAAGACCAACATTTTGACCAGAACTTGAACTTCTTATTCATTGAAGTAGACAAAGTGACCGAACGGGTACGTTCCTATTCATTCATCAAGTTGACTTTAGTGCAGATTGTACAGATTATAGATTTCAGATGTTAAATGATGCGTTTTTTTGATTGCGACTTTCAAGGCATAAATCCCGTTATGCTTATTTAAGTAAAGCAAGTATATATGTACACAACGTTAAAACTTCATATTCGAATGCCTGAAGTATGTATATACAGCGTTCATTTATTATACTTGTTTCTACCTGTTGCTGAAAACCAAGCTAACTGCAGTTCAGCTCATCATCATATTAATAAGCAACAGCTTGACTTTCTTTATTCTGCAGAATACAAAAGATATTTTGAAGAATGTTGTTTACCCGGGACTTTTGCGCATTGATTTTGTGTCCATACAATAAAAGTGAATTGGTGCCGGCACTGTTCGGTTACCAACTTTCTTCAAAATGTCTTTTGCGTTCTGCAGACGAAAGTCTGAAATGACAAGAGGGTGAGTTAATGAGTTTTTGATTGAACTCCCTTTGAGAACAAAATCAAACAAACACCATGTTACATGGGTCTTTAAATCTCAATTTTCCCTGCATTGTCACAGGAGAAGGTAACTGTGATGAGCACCATCAACCCCACTAAAGACTTGCTCGCTGATATGGTTGGCGGCCAGAGGCTGCCGGAGGAACAGAGGAAGAAAGTCATGCAGCTCAAGGATCTTTTGGATGGAACTCTGATGCTGGACCCGGCGAAACGCGTCACCATCAACCAGGCCCTGCAGCATCCCTTCATTCAGGAGAAAATATGACCACATTCACCTCTGACCTTTGACCTTTCATTAGAACCAGAGCAGTCCTGCTTTTTCAGGGCGGAGCCATCAGACTTCTGCTCAGAATGTTCGGAAACATCACAAGACGATTTTCTATTTTGATTCATTTTCTAGTGGTTTTTGTTTTGTCCGGTCATTTGCGATTGATCTCTCAAAATGATCTTGTTTTTATTGTATATACACGTCATCATTCACTGAGAGAGGCGCGGAAAGAAGTTGTCGGACTTTCTCTTATTTCACTTCAGGAGTTGCCGATCTGTGCAGAAGCGTTGAAAAGTATTTGGTACACATCAGTTGAAGTGTTCGGTAACAAGTTGTTTTGTTGGCATTTCAGTTGGGTAAATTTAAGACCAATGAGATTCTCGTGTTATTCCAGATCTGTCTCTTTTGCCATCAGACTTAACAGCAGCTCTTGTAGCATGTGCTGGTAAGCAATTTTATATCACTTCTTAAAAACATGGGTTAATTCAAAAACATGCGAATTGTCCATCACATATATTGGTTTTGCTGTATTTCTGTTTTGTGCGTCACACAAAAAGTTTCGGTTCCTTTATTTGATATAAAATTTCTGCCCTTCTACAACTCTCCAATTTTAGCTGTTTAAATTATCTAGGGCCAATTGTTGAATAATCTTATGTCCAAAAAGCACTGATTTAAATCCATGTTTTAATTTAAAGGAAAATCTTTCTAATGTTTTGCTTTGTTAGTTTGTAATTCGGTCCATCAGTTGAGGGTACTGATTCAGTTTAGTGTATGGATGGATGCTGGGTACCCCTAAGGTTCAATTTACCCTTGAATCAGTAGCAAAGCTCTGCATACCTGACTTTAAGTGTGTAGGGAATATAAATGTTACGATTTAAAAACCTCTAATATTAAGATTAAGGTTATTTCATATTAGGTGTCTCCCTGTGTGACCGAATTCAAACATTGCTTGACCTGTCAGTCTTCACAGATAAGCACCAATGATCGCATTTATTTTACAATGTAAATACACTGTTTTCTTTATGTAAGACATCTGTTTTTTTTCTTACTGAAAAATTAATTTTTTTTTTTTTTTTGAAAATAAACTCAAGATTGGATTGTGAAGGAAATGAGAGCCGCACCTTGAGTGTAATCGTTTTAGTAATAAAATTATTTGGTGTTTAAACATCATTATTGTATTTTGATTATTGTAGTAATGTTGAGAGTCAGCTGTTACATAACTTTCAACTGCAGCTCTTGTAATATAATCTTTGGCATCTTGGGGGTGCTGTGGCATCTGAGACAGGATAAGGCCACGTCTATTTTGAATGCCTGACCTCCTGTGACATTTAGACCGTTATGTGTCTAGATGAAAGTTTGTTTAGCATTTCCTGACTCTGACCCTTTATGCTTCCTTTTATTAGCACGCTGCTTCATATGGTCTAGAGGATAAATGCAGATGTAGATTGTAGAACTATCTCAAAATCATCATGTTAAATCACAAATCTCACTGACTGCTTTTAATGGATCATTTTTTAAGGATGTCCTTAATGTGAAGTTTTAAGAATTTCATTCTCTTACTGTTGGGTTTTGACGCTAGAAAAGAGATCTATATTGAGTATTCGCAGGAAGTGAGAAGTTTCTAAATGATGCGTCAAGTTATTATTAGGAATCTGGGTAAATACCATGTGTAGTTTACGGAGACAACCATTTCTCTAAAGTGTCCTTATTCCATCTAGTTTACCTCATATGCGCCGCCCTCTGTTACAGTAAAGTAACCGATTGCTCAACGAATGTTCATTGAAATACATTTAAGAGCTCGGCGTCTCTCGCTTTGGCAGTCATCTTTATAAAGTCCATTGTTTCAGTGAATCTTAAATTCCCGTAACTCCAATAACTCTGTTTAAAAAAGGCCTTGTCTGGTCATTCTCAGTGATGTGTATAGATAGTTGGACTAGAATTTCCATTTTAAAACCGATTCTGAATTTCAATAAAAATTCGCTGCACATAAGAGATCTTAAGCATCAAAACTAGACTGTAAACGAGCTTTAAGGGGTGCTACTACAGTTGTTTTCAGGAAAAGTGCATGACGGTTTTTTCCATCAATGTAGTTGTTTTTGTTGAGAGACTAGGTCATTATAGTGTAGTTAATCTTGATGATGTTTGTAAGTCATAAAGCCGCCATCTATTCAGCCTCATCTTATTACCCTGCATCTGTCACGGTGATGCGAGTCACATACCAATTGCACTATTATCCTCTGACTGTCAACTGGAATAAAACAACAATAACTGGAAATCTTGGCAGAATTGCTCCTTCGTAATAAAATACTTACAAAAAAATGACTTGACTATTTGACTTTTCCAGGTAGATTATTCGTACTAATCCTGTTCAGTTTTCTACATTGAGAATCCTAAACATTCAAGTGCTTGTGGGAATTTGTGGCTATGCTTGACAGCTTTGTCAGCACTAATAAATTACAGTTTTCGGGGACGCCTGCGGAAGGCTCTGTGGCAGGAGGTGAGCATATAAACTCAGCCTGGATGAGATGATGCCAGAATCCCCACTGCATCAAGCTTAAGAGTGAAAAGGCGATAAATAAACAAATAGATATAAATACAGCTGCAAGCGATCAACAGGGTCAAGCATGGGGAAAATTGACTGCCTTGTCTAATATGATCAAACCACATTAAATGAAACTTGAAAGTTATTGCATTTGTTGCTTACTAATGTTTCGGATTATGATGATCTTTAGTCAGTGAATCTTTATTCTTTCTTACTGAAGCAGTTTTTACGCTATCATTTTATTTTCATTAATGGAGTGTCTGCTGCTTTGGAAATCACAAACTAGTACAGCTTCTGTTCCTTGTGACTTCTCGTCTCCTGGCATAATGCTGACTCGAGTCTGCTACTACTTCCTCTTAATAAAATCTTTAATGTGACTGCATTGATCGTTTCTCTAAATAATGTTAATTACAGTAACACTAATATCTCTGACATTTCAATAGTGAGCGCACATTTAAACTAGCTTGAAAGGCTTATAGTTAAGCATTAATATCTCTGCAAACGCAAAGCTCCTCATATTGTGAAGCTTCAAAATAAGAACTACAATCATCTGGCCACTATTTGCTTATGAAATAACTAGGAATAAATATATACATTTTTAACATAATTTAAACTGGGTGTCAGCTTGTGAAAGACAGTTTTATATTATAGGTCCTTAAATCGCACGGACAGAATAAACTGCCAATGACACAAGCTGCCTTTTACAGCTCATGGAAAAACAGAAATGTGATAGATAATTGGAGCAATTCCTATATTCATGACCCAATCATTGAAAGCTGACAGAACTTACATTAATTCAGTTACTTGCATTCTAACTGTAAACAAGGTTGGGTTAAGTAAAACTAACAGCAGCGACGGTTCATCTTTTGGAGTGTAGAGGTCAAACTGTAGCTGTTACAGTATATCCGTTCGTTTTCCTATTATTCTTCCATTTCATCGGCTCTGAATCATTGCCTAAGCTGTGGATTTGATGATCTTTTCCAAACTTTGATACATTGACATAAAACTTACATGTCGTAAGGGTCATGTTCGAGGTTACATACACAGTTTCCGCATAGTGCTACCTGGTAGTCCAGAGATAAATGGCTTTTTTTGCTTACCATACCCAATGTTCCTTAGTCGCCTATTGTGAATTTTGTCATAAAATCCAGCATTTTACAAATGCAGTTGTGTGACTTGATTTGCTTCATCAAGGGCCTGACTTTTTGTCATATTGAATAAAAAATCTGACCACATCCTACAAAATTTGTCTGATTGGTACAAAGTTTGATAAATACATAGCAATCTGGAGATACTTTTCATTAAAAGCTTTTTTGTTGATAAAAGCGTCTACTGCATCAACAAATATTAAGATGAGCATACCAAAGGGTCATATGGCTATATCTTTGCAATTCTTGGGCCCTTGTAAGGCTTGAACCTGCAATTGCTGATTGCAGCTATATTTTTAATTGATGTAGTTACGTCTGAACCATGAACTATGATTTACTGCTTTCTAAGTTGGTTGGGGAAGGGATATTGTCATAGTTGAAAGCATTTGATTGATTTGAAGAGGAGTCGTCATCATTTTTTATTTGATTTCTCAGTAAAGAAAAGAAAAACGTAAAGACTACACATTTTTGTATATTGTTACATTTGCGATTGATGGCCACAAAACTACTATTCATAGACTTTTACAGTTCTTAAATGTATCCATATTTTATGAAATAATATTTTTTATTACACTTTTACACTTAGCATTAAAAATAATGCCTGGTGTATTTAGATTAATGTTTCATTTTGATTTTATATGGCCTCTTTACAATTATGCTATAAAACATCACGATTTGAAACTGCCATTAGAACACATTAAATGCTCAGACTGAGGGCGTCTTAAACCCTGCTGGTCCTCCTCTATGTCTGCTCCCATCGGCAGACGCTACACGACTGTCCCATAAAGCATAAAGTCAGCTGCTGCCTCTAAATGCTGCCCACAGTCCATTACAGTGCGTAAAAAACCTCTCCGGCCTTCTGTTTGCATTGATTCACCTTCCATCTCTTTTCTTTGGGCTTTGTGTGCATGTGTCCGCAAGCGTGGCGGTGCTCAGAATTATGGGTGCTTTAACTTCTTGTTCCCGGTTTCAGTGGAGGTAATGGTCAGGGTCGAAGTCCCTTGCGCATTGATCGGGTGCAATGGCTGCAGATGTTCTTTGTTCTCCAGCAGATGCTTCGGTCCTTTGTCATGGCATGCTCTGTGTTTCTTGTATCTAAAACGAAGAGTTTACGGGGTTTTGCTCGGAGGGCATGAGACTGATAATCAAGGGAGCACGCCCTTGGCATATGGCCTTGTCCAGAGGAGAATTTATGCCCTCTATAGGGAACAATTGAGAGGAATGGATGCTCTTGGAGATTCGTTTCCCTTCTTAAGATTGAGCGTGCTGTGAATAACTCTTGTTGAAGGCAATTCATTTTGCAATATCACATCTTAACATAAATAAGACAATGACATCCAATTTTTCTTTACTAAACAAAAATGAATGAAAAGCAAAAAGGAACTTTATCACAATTTAAAAACTTCTTATAGTGGTCACATAACCTCTCTCTCTCAAACTCATAGAATTTTTAAAAACCATCTAGAGATAGAACTCAGAATTACCTTAGAGACAAAATGCTTATCACAAATACAGACGTTTTTGCTTTTCCAAATCCTGGAGCAAACTGTTTTTTTATACAGCACAGAGGAGTAATAAAACAGGCTTACACACATATGTGAACATGAATCTTTGGATGAAGTGCTAGACGGCCTGCATCTCGCCAATGCAAGATGTATTGTGTCCTAGAGTACAAATGAAGAACTTAAAGGGGTGTCTATAGGGCCAGTGAACTGCAGAGTTTAGCTTCAACTTGGCTCAACACACCTGTCTGGAAGTTTCTTTTTTAGTGAGACCTTGATTTTCTGATTCAGGTTTTGGGTAAAAGCCTCTGCAGGACACCGGCCCTCCAGGACCGATTTTGGACACCCCTGAAAGTAGATTTTAGTCCTTAGGAGATTGCATCTGATCGATAGAATTAATTTGTTATAGAGTGTGTGGAGTGGACGTTTTTACTGAAGGTAATAGAGGGGAATACCTCAAAGAAATACACAAGTATTCTCTCTCTCTCTTAATTTTTACACTTTTACAGAAAAATCTATCTGGAATTTTATTGGTACCATAAAGGAGTTTAGGATGTATTGAAGTGGAGTTTCCTTTAGTGTGGTTCTGACAATAGCTATTGTTGCAGCATCTTGACAGCTTGTAGGACATGTAAAGATAAAAACTTGAATACCCTCGTAAATCTGTTCTTTAACATTCTCTCTTTATTAAAACCTGACTGGACGAAACTGCTGGACAAATGACACTTTTTTTGGACAAGTATTGTAAGCATTTGATTTCAACATAAATTGTGCTTGTTTGTTCCTTGAGTTCTTTAGTTTGCATTATAGGTTTGCTGCCCTGTTTGTTTTACTTTTTTCAAATTCGCTTTCGATCATGAGTTATGAGGAACTATCGCTGTAGGTATTTGTTTAAGCATATAATCTACCGATGTGTTCATTGATAAATATGTGTTTAATATCTTATTTGATTTATTATATCACACAACACTGTGGTCAGCATTATTTCTATATTGCTTAGAAATAAACTGGAATTTTGATCATGTTCAGTTGGTCTTGGTATGCAACGCTCTGCAACTAATATTAATCAACTCCAAAGTTATATTGAAAGGATGTTGTAAAAAGTATTAAAGCAAGTGTTGTGCACAGAATGGGGGTGGTATAGATGCACCTTTAATGTGACCTCACCAAAAAGGAATGTGACTCCCGAACCATTGTGGTTTGTGAAACCGCTCAAATGTTTTTGAAGGGGCCCTGGCAAGGAACCACAGAAGCCTTTTCAAGTTTCAGACCCTTCTTTAATGCTTGAATATCCTCCCCTTTCATCAAATGTGTAATTGTTTATCAAGGCTTTTTTGAATGAATCAATAGGCTATGCGAGTTTTACATACTCATACTGTACGAGAAAGAGATGCTGAACTTGCAAAATATCTTTGGCCACATTGTGTGATCTTTCTCCAAACATAGTGATCCCATTTAAAAGAGACGAGGGGGTTTTTCCAAGACGGTGACTTTCTTGGTTAGGTCTGCGGTGTCAAGCATCACACTGGGTGTTTTGGTTACGGCTGGTGTGCAGGAGTCTGTTCTAATGTTACACGAACACATTTATTACAGTGTAACTGCCTGAGGACTGGTGACCAGAAGCTATGCACTTCTTTGCCATATGATGTGTCAGGGTTATGAGACCAATTTCAAACCCTTGGAAAAGCCTTTGTGCTTGATTTTAGTTAGAACCAGAAGGGATGAGGAGAATATTGTTTGAAATGTTTCTTTCATTCTTGTTAAAATGTCCTTCACAAACATATGGTGCTTTTAATTCACAAATTCCTAAAATGGCATTGGTTAGTAACTCTGCCCATTTTGCTACTGATGGTTGATATCATAAACTTTCCAAAATCACTTCCCTGGCTTCATCTGACAGCCTCCCGTATAAGAATGAACAGCACATGCGAGCAGTTCAGCTCATGTGTCTCTCTCTGCGGTGCGCCATACGAGGACGATAAACATTCTGCCGCTGTGAGCAGTTTGGAAAGTACATTCCGACGTGCGAATCTCTTTCACATTTTCTGTGAGTTATTCCATCTCCCATGCCATTATGAATGAGCTTGGATCCTGCCTGGCCAGAAAATATTTGGATTAGTCATGTGCAGCATGTTTAGTATTCCGTCAACGCACGGCTGACCATATAATTTATTACACGTGGGCCCTGGTCAGAGATTTATAACGGCTGTTTATTGCACATTTTTATGCATAATACATCACGCTTCTTACAAGGAATCTATCAAACTCTTGGGAGGAGAGAGCTTTTTTTGCAATAGGAGATTAGTCCTAACTCGTGCTGGGAAAAGATGGGAATCTCACGGCTGTTGATTGCGCACCTTTAACATTTAACAGATTTTATGGAGATGAAGGTGAGACCGGTATATCTATAAGAATGGAGATAGACCATGAGCATGGATATTTATCAATCTGATGATATTATTTCATTTGAATTTTACTAAAAGAACATAGTGCATTACACGTCATGTGGTGATTTGATAGAAAAATGTAAAAGAAGTATTGTATAATTACATACATTGTATAATAAATGTAATTCATGAAATTATTGACATCTGAATGAATCTGTATTTAGTCATAGCGATTCATAATTGCTACGTTGTTATGAAATAAGTTCCTCACATAAGTGTTCTTAATTCATTTCACATGCATTTAGATTTATTTTATGACTCCTTTTAAATGTGTTCAAAATTGTAAACACCTTCGATGATTTCTTAAATTGTCCTTTTTGGATTTTTGCTGCATTCTTTTACCTTCAACAAACTTTAAAATATGATTATTGAAATGTTGGGATAATGACATAAGATTAGGTTGTATTGAGGTTGTATTTACAACATAGATTTGATCAGATCTGTGTGAATATGGTACTGCTGTCAGTTTTTGATATCTGGTGTAATTTATATCTTAAGTGAATACGACAATGACAGGGCTTCACGTGCATATTTCTGTGAAGCTGTCTGGCTATTAGGTGTCGAATTCAACGTCTCTTTTGTAGAATGCAAGTAGCAGTCCAATTACAGAAAACTAAGACTGAATTTACACCCTAATGTGAGCGTGCTCAAGAATAGATCCTATGCACTCCATTAAAGGAACTTCCATAAAAGCCCCCGTTCAGTAAATCATCATGTGCATAATGTCAGATGTAAAATTTCCCTTCATTGTATTGTATAATATATAGTCTTAAGGATTTTTATATGGATTTTGGGGATATCGAAAGCAGAGAATGACTTTCTTTGCCTTTGTTTTGGGAATACTGATGTTCTTATGGGCAATGCATTTCTTTTACTATCATCCATTAAACCCTTTACTTACCTCCTTTGTAAAAACCCATTTGAATTAATGCTAATTGCTATAGTAATAACACAACCTATTGTGTAACATATAAAGCTTTGTGTAAAACGTGAAAGCAAGTCCGGTCTAACTATTTAAAGTTATTATCATATGTGCCTGCCCTTGATTAAAGATAACCCTTAATTACAGCACATTACAAGCTTTTATATGAGGCCATTATTATTGTCTGAGCCATTCGTCTCATACTGGGCTCTGGATATGACCACTGAAAGCACTCATATCACCATAAAGAATACATCACTGTGCACTCATGACAAATGAGCCATGACAGAAGAAAAATAACTCTTTCTGCACTTGCGTCAGAGAAATAAGAAGATCCTTAAAACCGGAAAGAATTATTTCAGTTTTTTTATGAATTATCAAAGCGGTCACACCATTGAGGAGTTCATGCTATTTTTTGTTGATTGATTGTATTTTTACACATAAAGCTCTAATACAGCATTCTAACAAAGATCTTGTCGGTTTATACTCAGAGCTTATCACAGCTGATACAGAGCGTTCATGCTGTAGCTATCACACTTTGATCGTGTGAACTTATCTTCTGATTAAAGACAACCAAAATAGAGGGTCTATGCAAAACCTGTATAGATACAGCCTAATAAATAAAGAATGGATTAAGCAGAGAATCACTTCAATGCAGCATAAACATGTGACGACGGAAAGATTTTAATTGCTTTATAAAGATGTACGAATAACACAGTCATATAGTTGGATTTGGATTCTTAAACCACATTGCATTATATAAACTTCCATACGTGTTTATTCTTCTAAGCACCAGTATTGCCAAGTACAAATGTCCAAATGACTTTTCTCTTATATGTGACCCTGGACAACAAAACAAGTCTTATAGGTAAATTTTTCGAAATTGAGATTTTCACATCATCTGAAAGCTGATTTGTTATGTTTACTATTGATGCTTTCTATTGATCGGCTGTAAGGATAAGACAATATCTGGCGGAGATACAACAGTTTAAAACTCAGGAATCTGAGGGAGCAAAAAAAACTAAATATTGAGAAAATTGCCTTGCCTTGTTGCCACTTTGATGTGTTTATGATATTTTGGTGATCAAATGAAAATCATTTGCCTCATATATGTCATTCCAAACACGTATGACTTTCCTTCTACCGCAGAACAAAAAATAAGATATTCTAAAAGTTAGTAATATTGACCCTTATGGGCTTTATGCATGCGTGACTTCCGCGTTTCACAAGAAGAACCCTAGGTAGCTTCCGGTTGGGGAGACTTAAAGCAGAGAGAAATGGAAAAAATAGAAAATAGTTACATTTAGCAGATGGGAAACACGCATAGAGCCAATTGACTTATGGACACAAAACCACAGAGACATTTCTCAGAATATCTTCTTTTGTGTTACACATGTTTTTGGCAACAGCAGGGAGAATAAATGATCACAGAGTTTTCTTTTTTGGAAGAACTATCCCATTAAGTCTACAAATACTTTTCCGCCAATTAAAGACCAATTAAAAAAAGTATATTGGCCTAATTCAATACAGGACTTTATCTTGCGCTTTAAAGGTTAATTGTGCAATAAACTCAAACCTGCCAAATAAAGCGGACATTACAAGATCTAGCTGCCATGATGCTCAAGTGGGTGTGAATATGATCATCCGCTTAAAATATTCATCGTTGCTTAGGGAGGGTACTCTCTCTCTCTCTCTCTCTCTCTCTCTCTCTCTCTCTTTCTCTCTCTCTCTCTCTCTATCTCTCTATGTCTCTCTCTCTTTCTCTCTCTCTCTCTCTCTTTCTCTCTATGTCTCTCTCTCTCTCTCTCTCTCTCTCTCTCTCTCTCTCTCTCTTTCTCTCTATGTCTCTCTCTCTCTCTCTCTCTCTCTCTCTCTCTCTCTCTCTCTCTCTCTCTCTATGTCTCTCTCACTCTCTCTCTCTCTATGTCTCTCTCTCTCTCTCTCTCTCTCTCTCTCTCTGTCTCTCTCTCTCTCTCTCTCTCTCTCTCTCTCTCTGTCTCTCTCTCTCTCTCTCTCTCTATGTCTCTCTCTCTCTCTCTCTCTATGTCTCTCTCTCTCTCTCTCTCTCTCTCTATGTCTCTCTCACTCTCTCTCTCTCTATGTCTCTCTCTCTCTCTCTCTCTCTGTCTCTCTCTCTCTATGTCTCTCTCTCTCTCTCTCTCTCTCTCTCTCTCTCTGCCGAGTCGTGAATTCCTCGCATAGCGTTCTGTGTTGAAGGGATTGAGAGGGAAGGAGGGGTGGAGAAGACTCAACTTCTGCCTTCAGAAGGAAACGCTGTATTTTTCATCTCGCTAACAACGGCCTGTTTCGTCTGTTATTTACTGATCCGTATCTGGACGCTATCTGGCGATTAACAGCATCAGCGTGGGCTTAAGAGGAACACTGTGACTGTCCGTATAAGTTGTAGACATTGTAGAAAACTTTTTTCTGCGTAATTCTGGAACGCGCAACGTCGTTTGCAGCTGTGCGCCACTCGAATCGCCTCCAAGACTGGTGGTGGATATGAACTTTCAGTAAACTATCATAAATACAAGAGAAAAAATACTTGTGAGTTGCGCTTTACTTGCTTATCCGTTTGCGGACGGTACGAAACTGTCAGGTTCCGTTATAGGCTATTTTTTGCGATGATAACGCAAAACGGTAGTTGATGTTTTGAAACCTTTCATTGCGTGTTTTTTGAAACAATGAAACAATCTGAGTGACTTCCTCTGCCTAAATGTTTTTGAAGTTGGTCGGAAGGAAAAATCTTCCCCGTACAGAATGCTGGACTGAGGGCGCAGTGTGATGGCATCGGCTGTTTTTCAGGGCACGTCCCTGGTCAACATGTTCGTGAAGGATTGTTGGGTTAACGGGTTACGCAGGCTCATTATAAGAGGAGAGGAAGAGGAGTTCTTCGAAATAAGGACCGAATGGTCGGACAGAAATGTCCTTTACCTCCACAGGAGCTATTCAGATTTGGGAAGACTCTTAAAAAGACTGTTAGAGTGTTTCCCAGAGGACAGACGAGATTTATCCAAGTCTCCTCCTATTGAAGGTGAGTGTGATGCTCAGTCTGTGATTATGAATGAAGTTTATTCTCGATATTATTCTGTACTCCATACATAGTTAGGCTAGAATACACTGAAAAGGAAATAGGTGCTATACTATATTACAGGCTATAATAATAAGGGTATCTTACTATTTCTGATATGTATTGTGTCCTTCTTACCTGCCCTATTGTAGGCCTAATCTATCTTCTTTGTTGTTGTCCAGATGTTTTGATAGTCTTTAAAGTAATGATGGGTTTTATGTTGTTTGGGTACAAGGTTCATATAACTTGCTTAATAATTTACAGGGAACTAGAGACTAAAACACAAACCATGAATCATGTGGCTCGTCTTCTTTTGAAACATATGAGTCAGTGACCGCAGAGTCCTATGAATATAGATCTGCCATCTTTGGACTTTATGTGTTAGGACAGATCAAAACCAATAGTTTACCCCGATATATAAACTGTTCAATGACACTATACACTTAGTAAGTGACCAAAACAAGTTAGTAAGACTCTCTGACAACAACAATCATGAGTTATACTTACACATTGCTAATTGTCATAAATTTGTTTATAAGTCTTACCTCTTTTACTTGAAATAACAGTTCAATTTTATTTTATTCCATTTATTAATAATATTGGATTGATGTGATTATTCTTCACTTTTGGTGAGTAGGCTGCATTTCTCCCCCTATTGCGTGGTGACGTTACTGCAATGTTAAACACACATCCGACCAAACTGCATCTGCCTTTACGCGTGGCACTTACCAACATCTACACAACAGTTTGATAAATGTTTTCTGGTCTCTAGTGTCCGCTTATACTGCAAATTAGTGTTCATGGGAGGACTAAAGCTCTTTCTGATTCTGATCAACAAATAGATGTGCAAAATGCATATTGGGTTTGTGTTATTTTGAAACAGCAACATGTTAAATTCCATGTTTGTCTGTGTTTGCGCACAGTAAGTTGGAAGTGTTAAACTTATTCATATGTTAGGATGAGCACTTGCATGCTCTCACAAGCAGTCTGAGTAATATAGTGAATGATACTGCTCTTAGATCAGAACTCGGTAACTTTCAGACTGGTGAAATGGCAAGGCAGATGGCAAAGTATTCATGATGTCTTTATTTATCTGTAGCCACCGAGGTGAAGTAAGTCTTGAAAGCAGCGATCCGAATGCCTTTTCTGGGGAGGTTGCAATGGCCACCACTTTTTTCTCTCCCACAGAAATAAATAACCACAGCATTTAATTTTACAGCCTAATGTTATTATAATGAGTCTGACTGTGTAAGTGCTGTACAACAATCTTTTGATTTTATACCTTCTAAACTATTTAATAGCTTTCTCCAGACAGGGTTCACTTTGCATTATTTTCCTATTAGACATGCAAAAACCTGGTTCTGTCTCCATTCTATTGGCCCACTCGTTGTTTTTTGGTTACCAAGCACCACCTTAGAAACAAGTGAGACATGCAGCCTTCTCTGGCTTATGTCATCACTGAAGCTGAGTGTTCAGGACACTTCCTAAATTTAGTACCCTGTGCCCACACACACACATTCTCAACCCATGTAAGTTTAGGATGTGAGGTCTATGGGCACATGAAGTTGCTATAACTAAAACATAAAACATTATAATCTTATATAATTTAGCAGCAAGGAAATAGCTGAAATAAACATATATGTATATATATATATGTAAAATATTTTTTTACTCTGCAGAATAATCACAAGTGGCGTTTGCTAAAGCAAGGTTTAGAAGCTAAAGCGACACCTCTCTTGTGTCTTTGTTTTGCCACCGAAATCTTTTTCACTGTTGTATTGCACCACTGGCAAATCTCTATATACAGAGGGTCTGTGTAAATAACCTTTTTTAATGGTTAACAGTTAAATCAACATGACAAAGCATGACTTGTCGATTGTTCTCTTATTTTTCAACATCAGTTGTGAAACAGTTTGACTATTATCTCCGAACTCATCACAGTCATATCATGCTGAGTGTTAACTACAGCGATATTTACCAAATAATGTTCATCCGCATGTGTTTAGTTATATTGAAATGAGGTTTTGTTTAATGTAAATGCTGGGTAGGGGATAATATCAATGAACATGTTTAAAGACCAGGTGTCAAAGTGTTTTCCTCCATCTGTTCGTATGTCATTGGTTCATCTTTTGTTATCCGTATGGAAACGGTTAGAACCAAATGATGGCAAAATGGAAATGGCTCGGACATGTGGTCTTTCCCCAAAGGAAGAATACTAAAGGATCTGAAGGTCAAATAGCTGGAACAGTGCTGAAATGTTTCTTAACAAAACACCTCGCACATAGACTGAACACAGGAAACGGATACTTCTACTGCAAATCCTGACAGGAAGAGCAACAGAAGACCATTAATATCTGTTCAGACAAACAGCGCAGATCAAAAGCGCAGAAGTCAGACATTGTTTCTTCTTCTTCTCTTTTTTTTTATCTCCATCTTCTTCTAATAATAATAATAACAACAACAACACCAATATTAATAATATTGATAACGGTAACGGTAATACTACTACTACTACTAATAATAATTATTATACTATAATAATTATTATTATTGGTATTATTACTTTTATTTTTATTATTAGATGAATCATACATTTGCATTCTTGCAAAGCAGTTTTACACACAATAAGTCTGTGATTACTGTAAGTAAGAAAAAATTATAAACAAACAAATAAATTACACAGTTTATGCTATTATAATGTATAGTAATATTGCAGTTTTTTTAAACAATGTACATGATGAAACTTAACTGAAATGTTGTATTGTCAAATAAGCTTTCGATTGTTTGAAAGCAGTTATCATGAGAGATTTAAAACAGCTAAGTTTGTTACAGCTGTTATGATCCAAGATGATTTAATGAGAGATGATGTCATCAGCGTGAGACATTGGTAGTGAATAGAAAGCATTACATCAGTGAAAAGTTCTGTGGAATCTTTCACAGCCTTTAGAAGAAAAGGCTGTTGTGTACAATGACTGTGACCATAGACTGTGGTCACTGTTGACATCAACAACATCATTGTCATAATTAAAGCTTTGGGTTTGACTGAATGATTAAAAGATGTGTTGATGAACAACTTGATCCATAGTTCAGATAAGTTAGGTTTGAGATTTGAGAAATATAAATGTTGCTGTTCTGATACAATAACAAAATTGCATAGCAAACTGTAGAAACAGCTGTGTTTTTGTTTCACAATGCTAAAATACTTCCATTGCCCTCGAGTAGGCTTGAATCATGTTGACTAAAAAAAATGCCTATTTCTTATACACAATTACAGGAATATAACAGAATAAATTGAGTATTGTTAAAAGAAAGGTTAAGACCTCTGTAAGATGGTCAGCTTTTTTAACATTTCAGCCGGCCTTTTGCCAAACCAGACAGGATATGTATTGTAGGATTTATGGGGTCAGATAAAGGTAAACCCCCCTTGTAAAATTCAACATAAACGTGATTTTGGGGGTGGGCTTTTTATTATATTGCCAAGATTTAGTTGTTGGCTGGCAGGGGATATTATCACACCAAGACTGCACAGTAATTGGCATGGTTGTAAAAGATGAGGTAAAATCATTATTGGCCTGTATTCCCATTAGTCAGAGCGCCACATTTCATTAAGACAGCACATTGAACTGTTAGAGGCTAAGTGCTAGTGCAGATACTCTTAAAATATGCTGTTGTTTATCCTAATATGTTTGCACTTTGTAGGCCTTGTGAAGATCAAAGAAGCGAGAGACATTGAGACCAAGCTAAATGAAGTGGAAAGGCTGTTGAAGAACGCCATTAACATGCCCTGGAAGGTGAGAGAATCAACTGCACTTGTATAATCAATTACAGTTTTTTTGAATTCTGTTTGTTTGCTTATATTGGCCTTGTCCATGTAACAGCTCAGTTCAGTTGCAAAGGTCTTCCTGAGTTATTGGGATTCTTGTCACATGTTGTGTACTAAATCAATATATTTCTCAGTTTTCTAGGTCAGAGGTTGTTTTAACATTCTTTGAACGTTCGCCGCTTGATCAAGTCCTACGAAATGACAACGTTCACAAGATTCAGCCGTGCTTTCAGAGTCTCGTAAACATTTCAGGTGGGGGTTATTATTCGTCTTCTTTTTAAAACGGTCAGTTCTGGTCCTTGATTCTGATTGGCTGAGCGGAGTTATAAGCCGTTATAAAATACCCCGATATATAACGGCTGACCGCACCACATAGCCTAGATATCCTTTTATTTACTTTATTTTATGAAACCTTGATAAGCATATGGAGTTACTGTTTTATAAAAGCAATAAGCCCCGCGAAGCAATGGGTTACAGTGCAATTTTATAACAGTTACGGGGTTTGGGGAACTTCGCTTCGCGTCAGGCCACAACGTCCATAGCTGTAATAATAAGCTGCTTTGCGGGGCTCATTGCTTTAATATTTTATAATTATCTATATTTTATGAAATCGAAAAAGTCAGCGTTGTTTTATTGAATATTTGAATTCTGACAGCTCGCTTGATGTTTTCACAGAGATCATGAGGTCTAATGGATTCTGCTTGGCCAACACAGAGACCATTGTGTTCGATGACAGCGTTCCCCTGGACAAAGAGAGACCTTCTTCCACTGACTCAGCCCAGCATTCGTATGTATCTTACGTTCCCTCTGCCTCAAACCAGTCTAAACTCTCGAGTATGATTAAAATAAAGGAAATGTTTAATACAGCTTTGTCATACGAGACCCTTGATTGCATTGGCATTACATTTTTACATAATCCACTGAGAGTAGGCTCACGGTATTGTTTCCTTGAGTACACCGTCCTCTGTAACACACAGGAAGTGGTATTTCCTTCCATGGGTGTGAGAAGGAAGTTGTGGAATGAAGCTCGAGACCTTCCCTCTTAGAGCCTGATGACATTATTTCCACATAAATACTGATGTACACAGTTGACAACTGACCAATGAATCATGCAAAGTCATATTCTCATTATAGCTGAAAAACAACCACGTTTTAGACACTTACCACGCCATAATCACTGCTTGTATTGTTTCTGGACCTGTTATGTCATCGGTTTTGGCATGACTCTTGCTGTTAGGAACATTTGTACCAGTGGTGCTGTTATGCCTAAATAATGGCGTCAGATTCATATATTTGCTATGTTTAAAACCTAGTGAGTCTGGTCATTGCTCCTCATATGAACACACATGAGACTTGTTAAGTGTTCAAAGTAATACAATTTGGTGTTGCTTGTATAATACTAACAAAATACAATTGCATTAATAAGCATTAACATTCATTTTTCATTATTGATACATTTTTGATAAACCAGTAAAATTTGCTACCCAAGGTGTTGAACACAAGTACAATTACAGTAAATAGAAACGTAAATAGCATGAACAATAAAATCGGCATGAAATGAAAATAAGACTCAAAACAGAAGAGAATGTCTTTTCTTTGCCAGCTTGATTTTTTTTTTCTTTGACCTTGTCCCAGTGAATTGTGGGAATATTATAAGAAAGTCACGATGCCTTATATTTTGTCCAAAACTACAGACAGTATCTTATTAACTGTGTAAATGTGTGGAACAGCATCGCCTTCACTTTCTCTAGGTCAGCAGCTCACTTGGTTTTGAAAGACAGCTGTAATTTCCTTTTTCTCTCTAAAATTTAGGTATGATGAGGACGGGAGAGAATCTCTGGATCCTGTGGATCAAGACCTGAGCGATGATGATCCAGAAGCTTACGTCACCAACCTGTCTTACTATCACCTGGTTCCCTTTGAAACAGACATCCTGGATTGACTGTTCTTACAGAAGGTTAACAGAAATTCCACCTGTATGCAGATGCCCTGTTCAGACGCTTATGCTGCAGAAGCCTTTATCACGACAGGATGGCCAAATGCAGAGAAAACCACTTCAACAACTTCCTGTGGCTGCTTCTATTCTGATTGGCTGGCCTGAGCCCACAGTGATACTGTGATCACCCACGTGCCTCAATGTTTAACAAGGTCATGCTGCTGATCAAAAAATAATAGGAACAACCTGAACATATAAGGAAGAGTGGTGCTATTCTTGGTGTACAGATTTGAGAAGAGCCCTTTTTTTTGTAAGTCTGGGCTTCATTGACTGTTTTAGGAATTCATCTTGCTGTTTTTCGAAGGCCTGATTCCAGGAAAACATGCTTTAAAATTTTCGGACAATCTTGTAAGGCAGATGGATGTTCTTTTTTTCAAATGCTCATTGCAAAAGAAGACCTTTGCAATTGTAATGAAACGTATCAGAACTTATTATGTGGATTTACGCAGGCACAGATGTTTTTACGCAGAGGTCTCTTTAACAATAGACTTTTAAAGAGGCACATCCCAATCTTCAGGAGACGTTTTTCAGTGACTAAAATTAAACTTTGCATTCAAACCCCTCAGATCTTACCTCTTTTGTTTTCTGGTCAGATTTGTTCTGTTGGAGTGTACGAATTACTTTTCATATTAAAATGCAAACCAATGTTGTACTAATCATAACAGCTGTTTCTGAAAAACATTTGAATTTGCAAAATTAAAATCGTTCCAGCTTTGTGGGTTTAGCTCAAAGCTTTAGCTTGAATCACGCATACAAGGAGAAACTGTTGTTTGGAAGGCATCCAAAGGTCTCTCTTCGCTATGCAATAGCTCCTTCTCACTAAGGGGGGCGCGCAGTATTGAGCGAGCCCCCCCGGGGTTAGCTCGCCACTCAAACAGGCGGCATCTTTATTCTAAGAAAACAAATGCCCATTTTGTAGAACCAAGCACAAATTGTTTTTTTTTTTAATTCCTGTTGACTTATCTATGTACCAAAGTGTTAATGAATGTGTGATCTCGTTTACTTGTGACTGCCACTGACCGTGAACATTGCATGGCACGTGCTAAATGATACATATTTATTTTTTTCTGACGTTTCATAAATGCCAGCCATGAGATCATTGCCTGAGATGTCAGATTTTTCAAAGGGTCTTTTCCGTGCAGAAGGACTGTGAAGAATACTTTCCCTTTTTTCCTTTGAATACACAGGACGAACAAGCTCTCTTGGCAAACTGCTCCCAGTCCACACATACAGTTGCACAAACACACACTACTTTGTAAAGCAGTCATGTTCATTCTGCTGCTCGTGGGAAAGTTTAGCTCTTTTTTTATTTACAAATTTCAGCGCTTTTCCAATCCTTCTTATTTGTGTGACATCAACAGCATACACACATATTTTAAATTAGATCAGACTAGGTTAATATATGTTTTCAACATGCAAATGAAGTGAACAACTCATGCCATTGTCTGGTAGAAATAATTTATTTTAGCATTGTTATATATTATAATCATGAACTGGTTACATATCTAGTCGTATATCATTCCTTTGACCTCTGATTGCATTTTAAGACTCATAACTCAAGACATCTGTGTTTAATGTTATTTTTGATCATTTTTGTATACATTGTTGTACATTTTCAGACTGCCCCTCATGTTTTAAGCACATATAGTATGCAGCATGAATACAGTATTAAAGAGACAGGAGCACAACACATTATCATTGAAAGAATTACATCTTACATATATATCTAATAGGAATTACATGAAATCATTTATGGATAACTTGCCTTTAAAGCTTGTATATGTAATTAATGCCGAGTTTGTATATATGAGTTTAGTTGTGTATATTGTGTATATTGAGTGTTTTTCTCCTTCATAAAGCTCGGTTTTACCTAGTTATAATATGAAGTCTGATTCTTTCAATACATTTTATTTAAAGAAAAGTGAGCAGCAGTTTATATGTAACTTACATAACCTATTTATTTAGTTTGCATGAAAACCCTCTATTTTGATCTCATCTGGTTGACAAATAAACGTAATTTCTTCCTCTTTCCGATGATTATCTTGACATATTATTTTTAAACACCCACTGTTTATATAACGTTAGCCTACTGTAGATACATTATCGCATGTTACGTTTTATATATAAACATAAAATCAGACATACACAGAACATTTTGAATGCATTTAAATACCATTTCAAATAAAATGTATATATTTAACAAATGTCACAAATACAAATACATTAAATGTAAATTTAACTGAAAAAGCAAATTAAAAATGCGTTTTAAAAGTCCAGCATCGAGTTTTAGTCTGAAATGACTTTTATTTTGAAACAATTTGAATAGTAAACTTTATTTCTCAACTCCAGTGGAACAAAGTAGAAACTATGGATCGCCAAACAACAGCCGTTCGTGCAGAACATCGATTTGACATTAATAACTTGAAACGATACCTGGTAGGAAAACTTGAGAACTTCTCAGATTCTACAACACTAAATGTGCAACAGTACAGGTAAATAAATAACGAAATATACCACTTGTACGTCTATTGCAAACAAAATGCGTGCGTCATTTACGTGTTTTTTATTAAGTTATTTTTAACCTATTTGTTTTAAACAGATATGGTCAATCCAACCCAACATTTTACATTGAAACTGCAGATAATAGTTATGTATTGAGAAAGAAACCTCCAGGGGAGCTGCTACCTGGAGCTCATAAGGTAAGATGTGTTGCATTATAATATGACTAAACATCATAACTAATGCAATTCTGCATAGTTTTCATAGTAATCGTACATTTTATGTTAGGAATCTTGTCTACGTCAAATCACTCAGAGCTGCCGCGAACAAGCAGCAATGGACTTTGACTCTAGTGATTGAATTTGTCAACACCACAAATAAATGTTTGAAAGGAGTTCAGTTTACCACTAGAGGGAGACAGACGCTAATATATGAAGAGCTCTTTTCCAAAACGCTATAAATCCATTTTAATCATTTTTTCATGAAAATGACATTTTTTTACCTAGACCCATACATTTAGTTAATAATGAATGTATCCTGTTAAAATTATCTATTGGCTCAGTCTGAACATGTTAAACAATGATTGTTAAATTAAACAAAAATATTGTCGATTATAAATTCAAAGTTTATTTTTTTCAAAATGCTACAAATCCATAATTTTTTCAAAAAAATGTTGGTTTATTTCTTTTTAAAAGCAAACAAACAAGAGAACATGCAACATATGACATCAGGGACTCATACTATAAATTAACATAAATCAAATACATGCAAATGCATGAAATAAATAACAGCCAAATAAAATAAATAGTAACAAACTTAATAGTAAAATAAAATAAATATTTCAATTTCATGTTTCAATATTTTCCACCACATACAACAAATCATTTAAAAACAACAGGCATACAAATACCACTAACGAGCGAATTCTGATTGGTCGAGAGGACATATCGCAATTAGGCTAAAAACAGGTTCGGCACTTTTGCGTTTTGGAAAGGAACTGCATCTCTCAGAACATTTTAAACAAGGAAATATAGCGACTTGGCATGAAACATTGATGGAGCAGTGAATAGGATTAGTACACAGCAAAATGGCATGACAAACTCATTTTTTTTTATTTGGCGTTTAATGCGTTTTGGAAAAGAGCTCTTCATATACATTTTATTATCATGTATAGAAGATACCATTGAACAATGTAGTGATATTTACTGTCCGCAAAAGTTCATAGTCGCTTGATTAAACATTTTATTGTGGTCTGAAACACTATTTATTCTGAAGGTGTGTGCTTAAATGTTTGACATTGGTTTTGTAGATGAACATCTTTTACGATATCGGATTCTCTCTGTACGACTCTCTGTGGATTTCAAAATAAATAAATAATGCAATAATTCTTTCATTTTGTTTAGTTTGTGTTTTCATCTTTTGCCAGATGAATCACACTCAAAATACAAGTGTAGGGAGTCCGAGAGAGCAAGAGAGAGGGAGAGACCTTTTGTGGCTGTTAAGGCCAAACTTTAAACAGATGCTGAATTATTTATGTTATTTGTATATTGTGACATCTCTAAATTATATATCAATTTCTTTAAAATTTTGGTTTTAATACATTTTTTTAATAAATAATTGTAGCTTAATTATGAAGAAAACGCAGACAGAAAATATATTAACTCCTACAACCGGTTAGTAAAAGTACTTTTCAGCAACTTCTAGAAAAGCATTTGTGTTGTTCCATTATATTAGTTTTCTATTATGATTATACTTCTTCAAACTGTATGCAAAAGATACTAATTAGTTTTAGATTTTTTTACTGTCAGTCCCATATTTACACAGTTATTATTATTTTACAATGTGGAAGAAGTAGAAAGTGAGAGTATTTCTAAACCTCAAGAAGATCACAAAGTTGTGTTTTTTCATTTTGTGCAAGTACAGGTCGACAGAGAATATAATGTTCAAAGGGCTCTACATTCGGTGGGTTTTCCTGTCCCTCATCCACTGCTGTATTGCACAGATACCCGTGTCATCGGTACAGATTTCTACATCATGGAGCATGTGCAGGTATCCATACTCATGACCACTATTTTCTTTTATTATCAAATTGATGTAGTTATTTTCAAAGTTACACAAAGCTACGTCATGCCTAAAATAAGTCAAACTTAGTGTCATGCCTTGTGTGTTAAAAGGCGGAACAATTATGTCTTATGATAAAGAGGATCATCTCACATCTGTTTCTCAGACATTTTAATAACACAAACTCGGCCAGTAGAGGGCAGTCGGGATTTAAAAATGTGTTGCCCCCTGACCAGCGTAGATGTTACTGTAGTGTGAATGGAAGAATGGGATTATATTGTGTTTCTCGTGTGTACCTGCATATCAGGGTCGTATATTCAGGGACCTGAGAATGCCAGGAGTCAGTACAGCAGAACGCTCGGCTCTGTATGTGGCCGCAGTGGAGATGCTAGCCAAACTTCACTCTTTTGATGTCAGGACGCTCGGGCTGCTGGGATACGGAAAGGGGTCAGGTTATTGTAAGAGACAGGTAGGGTAACATCACTGGAAAAGTGGTCTGAAATGACCTTGAATGCTTATAAGAAGCAGACTATTATCATGAGAAAATCTGTTTTGAAGTTTTTAAAGAATATTTCTTTGTTTTGAGGTGTCCACATGGACAAAGCAGTACAAAGCCACGGCCCATGAAGAGATACCACCCATGGATAAACTCTCTGATTGGTTGAGTCACAACCTGCCAGCCGGTGACAATGAAGTGACCCTTGTTCATGGTGATTTTCGAATTGAAAACCTGATATTTCACCCTACAGAGGTACAGAAGCATTACTATCTAATAAATGTGTAAAACCAAATGGGTCTTTGCCATAAAGGTTCAAAGTGAACACCGACTTCATAACAGTGGCGTTATTGTTCAGGATTTAATAAGAGCTGCTTTTCCAGGTTCCCATTCTGTCAGCAAATGAGTTATTACAGAGAGAATTGTACAGATCAAAAGAATGAAAAGAGACTGGTGGAGCAAGTCTGTAATTAACCTCCCGTTATTACATGTCTGGTATTATCAGAACGTTCTTATTAAACATATTAAACTCTATTTTCCTGCATAATCGTGTGGAAGTGGATAATTGATATTTTAACATGTTTCTGTCACTCATAACAAAACCTTAGTACCTCCTATAAAAGTATTATTTAGTGATTTGGCAAATTGCACATCTGGATCTCTTTAAGTTTTTTTGGTCTCTGCAGGCTCGTGTGATGGCTGTCCTGGACTGGGAGTTGTCCACTACCGGACAACCAATAGCAGACCTGGCCTACTTTCTAATGCCACAGTATTTGTCCAGTCACTACAAAGTCAACAGCACAATGGGCGGATTCACAGGAACAGGGGGTGATGCATCTCTTTTTTTGTTGTTTTTAGATTGTTAATTGGCAATTTGTAGTCACAGATATAGAAGGAGAGGGACTGGGAATGGGTGGAGAACATAATACAGGCTCAGGCCAGACTCAAACCTGTATCTCCTGTAATTTGTCGGGATTTATTTTTACTATGCGCTCGACCACTTTATCATCTGTCTTTTTTTGACTCGAGAGTACTTTTCACTGCCTGAGTCTGTTTATGGGAAATTTCATGTCCACCGTGGCTTATTTCTTTTGCTTCTTTTTCATATGCGTTTAGAAATATATTTAGTTTGATCATGTATTTATTGTTGTTTAATAGGAATACCCTCTTCAGACGACCTGATCTCTATTTACTGCCACTGTCGAGGGATCCCAAAGTCTCTTCCTCAAAAAAACTTCTTTATCGCCATGGCCATTTTCAAAATGGCTGCGATTGCACAGGTATGAATCTTTAGAGTTAGACATAGTTAGACACGCACACATCTCTTGGATAAGAGTTTAAAGTCACCTTGAAACACAAGTAGCTATTTTCTTCTTCCGAGTGAAAAAATTGTAGGGCAAGACTTGATTTTGTCCATCGAGAACCGATTGGATTGTTGGATGTTGCTAACAAAATGGAGGCAGATTTGAATGCCAGTTTACAGTCAGTCAGTCATTGGAGCCCCACCCTCTCGCCAGTCTCGTGACCGGAAGTAAAGGTCGTTTTGAGGGGGTCCATCTTTCTTGATTCAATGACTGAATATAATATACAAAAATGATAAATATAAAGCCTCTGTCATAATGAAGTTAACAGTGTTATTCATCAGGAAAGTAAACACAAGCTACTCTTTTTAAGTAAATTCTGTCTTTGTTTAAGGGGATCTATGCGAGGCATTTGTTGGGCAATGCCAGTTCTGCAAACGCAGCAAAGTTTGGAGAAAGCGTTGAGCCGTTAGCTGAGCTGGGACTGCAGATCGCCCTGAGGTACAGGATACCATCATCACAGTCACAGCGCTTAACTTTAAACAAGCTCTAGAGAAATGACCGCCATCACAAATCTGCTGCTGTTGGGTTTTATTTCTGGTTTTCAAGAGATTCTGATTGGTCCGTTGGGGAAATGTCAATTTTTGGGGGATGATTCTCTATATTTTGCTGTTAAAGACATAATGAAATTGAAGCGTTTTTAGCTCAGATGGAAGGGAATGGTGTTGTTCGGAACATTGAGGTCTTGACTCCAGGCATCATGAAACTGGCACATTATTGAACACATTGAGGCCCGGTTTCACAGAAAAGGCTTAAGGGTAGTCACATAGTAAATTGAATGTTTGAGCTGTCTTAAATGAAAACAACATGCCCTGAAATATTTTAAGATATGTCCATGCCATTGTTTTGTCTCATGATGAACACAAATAATGTTTTTTCAATGCATTTTTTATTAAAGCGACTTAATGTACTTATTTATCTAAGGCCTAGTCCTGGCTTTAGCTAAGCCTTGTCTTTGAAACCGGGCCTGAACGTACTGCATGTCACTTAGAATAAATGCATCTGCTAAATGTAGATTATAATTCTAAATGAAAAACATGATTAACCCCGGGGGGGGGGGGGGGGGGGGTCGCAAGCCCGCGAGGGCGGGGTCGCAAGATGATTTCCAGAAATCTTTTTTTATTATTAGAAAAAGCGTATTTGATCAATAAGTGTAACAAAGTATAAAAATATTAGTTCAGTTAAAATGAAACCATGCAAATAAAAAGCCATCAGCCTTTGGAATTTCCTCCACCTCGATCATGACCCCTTATGTGATTACGTCACATTAGCAACATTAGGCGACGTTTGCATTTTTTGTGTTGTCGCTATGCACGTGCTTGGATAGACCTAATAAGTGCATGTCCGCAGTTGCGCGTGATGTTTAGTATAATTTAACCACCACCGAGGTCGGGGTCTCGAGTTACTGGCACTGTTATTTTGGGGTTCGCGGGCTGAAACGTTTGTGAACCCCTGCCATAGTAAGTTAATAAGAGTAGGTATTTGGTTTCACATTGAAAAGGGTTGATTTTTCAATAATGACTTTTTGAATGTATATTATTTTATACTTATTACACGGCGCTCTGGGATACGTGATTGTGTTCCGTTGGGACATTCCAAGGTCTGTTATTTCCAGATATTAACAGCCACTAAAACTAATAACATGGGAGCAAGTAGGCGTGTAACATGCGGGACAATGGAAATCCAGCCCATTGTTATTGCAAAATAAATCAGTGTGATAGCATCCTGATTACCCTGACAGTGTTTATCATATGAAGATAACTGTCGGACTGTAGATTAGTTTTAATCATTAATAAACAGACCAATTGCTGGTTTTGTTTTTGTGGTTTGTGTAAGGTTACACATCTCTAAAATTTACTGTATGTGATCATTATTACGCCTACATTGTCATTGCATGTAATTGTTGTGGTTTTATGTCATTATAAATAATTAAGTGTATTTTATCTGCAGCCGAACGTTAACCGTGCCATCCCCTGATCAGCTGTTCCTACAGACCCCCAATGGTCAGACGGTGCTTCACCGCATCAAAGAGTTCATGAGAAAGCACGTACTTCCTGCCCAACAGGTCAGCACTGCCGCCATCTGGATAAAACGTGCTCAGACACATGACATGGCCAAAAGTATTCAGAAACCCTGTTCTTAGTAACTGGTGTGACTATTGCAGTAATTCCAGGGAGATTAATCTAACTGATACGCCATACAATGGCGTTCTATAGAATTGTGTGACCTTCAACTTTGTGGCAACAGGGAGGGACGGTTTTCTGTTCCAGCATCACAATGTCACTGTGCACAAAGCCAGAACCATGAAGAAAATGTTTTACCAAGAACCTGTCTGGCCTGCACAAAACCCCATACCTGCTACTCTGACGGAATGAGAGCAGATCGGTGCAGTGCAAAGAAAAGTCTTCATTCATGCATGTAGTTTAGAAATTAAAGGCATAGTTCACCCAAAAAGGAAAATTCTCTAATCATTTACTCACTCTCATGTAATTCATACTGGTAAAAAAATTACTGTGTTCCGATAAACACAGAGAAAGATATTTGGAAGAATGTTAGCAATTTCAGTTGCTAACATTTTTCCATTGGAGGAAAAATGTTATAGTCCCAAAAATGTTTTTTTTTATCCTAAATTCTTTAAAATACCTTACGTGTTCAACAGAACAAAAAAATATACAAGAATATTTCTACACTGAAAATTATAAACGCAACACAGTTTTTGCCCCCATTTTTCATGAGCTGAACTCAAAGATCTAAGACTTTTTCTATGTACACAAAAGGCCTATGTAACAAAGCTCAATAAAAGGGAAGGAAGGAGGCGGGAACCGGCAAGCTTATTATTTATTTAATAAAGTAATTTAACAGCCGGCGGCCCCTCACGGACGACCGCCGGCGAACAAAACATAAACATAAATATAAATACAAATACACACAAATTCGGGCCCGGTCCTCTCTCTTCGACGGTCCGGTCGCTCGTTGCTTTTATATGCTCCCATCTCCTACGAGATTCGAGCCCAGTGTGCGCACAGCTGGCGCTCATCCACAATTACTCACCGGACTCGAACCACGGTCTCGCCCCGCCTACTCTACTACAGCCTATTTCTCTCAAATATTGTTCACAAATCTGTCTAAATCTGTGTTAGTGTGCACTTCTCCTTTGGCGAGATAATCCATCCACCTCACAGGTGTGGCATATGAAGAAGCTGATTAGACAGCATGATTATGGACAGGTGTGCATTAGGCTGTCCACAATAAAAGGCCACTCTAAAATGTGGAGTTTTACTGTATTGGGGGTCCAAAAACCAGTCAGTATCTGGTGTGACCAGCATTTGCCTCACACAGTGCAACACAACTCCTTCGTATAGAGTTGATCAGGTGTTGATTTTGGCCTGTGGAATGTTGGTCCACTCCTGGATTGCTGGATTTTGGCAGAAACTGGAACACGCTGTCATATACGCCCATCCAGAGCATCCCAAACATGCTTAATGGGTGACATGTCTGTGAGTATGCTGGCCATGCAAGAACTGTAATGTTTTCATCTTCCAGGAATTGTGTACAGATCCTTGCAACATGGGGCTATGCATAATCTTGCAGCAACATGAGGTGATGGTCGTGGATGAATGGCACAACAATGGGCCTAAGGATCACGTCACGGTATCTCTGTGCATTCAAAATGCCATCAATAAAATGCACCTGTGTTCGTTGTCCATAACTTACGTTTGCCCATACCATAACCCCACCGCCACCATGGGACACTCGATCCACAACGTTGACATCATCAAACCGCTCACCAGCCATACACGGTGTCTGTCATCTGTTCTGTACAGTGAAAAACGGGATTCATCCGTGAAGAGAACACCTCTTCAAAGTGCCAGATGCCATCGAATGTGAGCATTTGCCCACTCAAGTCGGTTACGACGACTAACTGCAGTCAGGTCGAGACCCCGATGAGGACGACGAGCATTCAGATGAGCATCCCTGAGACGGTTTCTGACAGTTTGTGCAGCAATTCTTTGGTTATGCAAACTCATTGTTGCAGCAGCTGTCCGGGTGGCTGGTCTCAGTCGATCTTGGAGGTAAATATGCTGGATGTGGAGGTCCTGGGCTGGTGTGGTTACACGTGGTCTGCAGTTGTGAGGCCTGTTGGATGTACTGCCAAATTCTCTGAAACGCCTTTGTAGACGGCTTATGGTAGAGAAATTAATATTCAATTCACATGCAACAGCTCTGGTTGACATTCCTGCAGTCAGCATGCCAGTTGCACGCTCCCTCAAAACTTGCGAGATCTGTGGCATTGTGCTTTGTGATAGAACTGCACATTTTAGAGTGGCCTTTTATTGTGGACGGCCTAATGCACACCTGTCCAATAATCATGCTGTCTAATCAGCTTCTTCATATGCCACACCTGTGAGGTGGATGGATTATCTCGCCAAAGGGGAAGTGCAATATTTGAGAGAAATAGGCCTTTTGTGTACATAGAAAAAGTCTTAGATCTTTGAGTCCAGCTCATGAAAAATGGGGGCAAAAACAAAAGTGTTGCGTTTATAATTTTGGTCAGTGTACTATGGTAGTGGATGATTTCCTAGAATTGAAAATCGCTAACATTCTTCCAAATATCTTTCTTTGTGTTTTCAGAACAAAGAAATGTATACAGATTTGAAACAATCTGAGGGCGAGTTAATGATGACAGAATTTTCATTTTTGGGTGAACTGTCCCTTTATCCCTTCAACAAGAAAACGGGGGTGGGATTCAGGAGTTTGTATTTGTCATTTAGTGTAGAGCATGTTTTGTATTGGGAGTTGATGTTTGGTTTGTGTGTTCTCATTTTCTGCTTTTACTCTCTGTTGTAGGAGGTTCAGAAGTATTACGCTAAACACAAAGACACCCCTGAGAGATGGCAGACACCTCCTGTGATAGAGGACCTGAAGGTAATAAGAAAAGTACAAGTTGAAGTTTCTTAAAAGCAGCTTTTAAAAGTGACCTATTTCAGATATGGTGACATGTACACAAAAAGTGATCTCTACATTCAACCCTCAACCCTACATTCAACATTCAGTCAAGTAGAGGTAAAGGTGCCTTCCTCAAGGGCACCTCAGTCCTTACCCACTGCCCCTGAGAATCAAACCGGTGACCTGCTGGTCACGAGTACGACTCTCTAACCACTAGGCCACAAGATTAATTTTTTTCTTTCTTTTCCATTGTATATTGTTCTTGTTATTTGTTTAATATTACATTGGGCTGTTTGTCTTCGAGTTTGAGATAATGGTTAGTCTCAATTTCAAGGCCGTTCACTTCAATGCCAAGAGCTTTCTGCTTTGTTATAATAACACTTGTTAAATCTGTTGAGGTCAGCTGACGTTAAATAGAAATCGTACTTTAGGTCCGGATGCATGTGTATGTGTTTGTGCGTGCGTGTGTGTAGGCAAAGGCTCGAGCCGCAGGCCTGTGGAATCTCTTTCTTCCTGCAGAAAGTGGCCTCTCTCAGCTGGACTATGCACACATTGCAGAGGAAACCGGACGCTGCTTTTACGCCCCACAAGTCTTCAACTGCCAGGCCCCAGGTGTGCACGTCTCTTTCACTTCAGACTCTGAGATGTCTTTTATGGGGCTTTTTGATCGTTTATAGCTAATGTGTGTTACTATTTAAGACCGACCATTCAAAAGCGTCCTTTTACAGAGTCAACAGTATAAATAAGCTATTACTGGGTTAATTGGCAACATAATGTAAATACTGTTGCTTTATTTTACTTTAAGCTTTGCTCTGGTATTTTGTTATTTTTAACATCTGTCACGGCCAGTGAAGTTGGTAATAAAAATGGAAACATTGTTTTAAATTATATTTGATGCTGCTAGCGGTGCACAAGTCACACACAGAAGCTTTAAAGTTATATGGTACAGACAAATAGTTAAATGGATAAAACGCATCTGGAATTTATTTAATTGCATCTAATAAAATTATATGTTATGAAATTATGTGCGGTTATATAGTCAGTTTTTGTTTAAAGAAAAGTGTAAAGATTTTGAATATTATCTATTTGCTGAAGTAATACCTTAAGCGTCAAATTTTTTACACCGTGTCAACACCGGAAACGACCGACTTGACACTGTGGACACGACAATGGCTTGTTCTTAATGGGTGTGTCGTGTCGCACCACATCCATTGTGGAAATTTTAAATAATAGGGTTCTAATGCATTCACGGTGCATGGCATCCGGTGAAGACACGGTATAACATTTCAGTATCTCTTAACGTAGTTCGTAAAAACTTGATTTTACATTTTTTTTTGCTGTTTAGAAAACATACAACCACTTGAGTCTTTTTAGGCAAATCTATTTGAATTTGTATTATGTCTGCTTATATATATATGAAGAGTTTGGGTCCAAAATGAGAACTCAATTTTAAAACAATTTCAAAAATCATGTTTTTTATTATGTTATCATGTTATTCTTGTGTTTTCCTGTGTTGTTTGCTGTATTTTTTTTAGTTATTATGGCTTAAATATAAAAACAGACCAACTGCAGTTTGATTGATATTTATTGGAATGCAGCATAAAAAATATATATAAATGTTTGGTTTTCTCATTTTGTAACCACACTCTTCATATGTAATTTGACCAGAATTCAAAGAAATGAAAATGTACATTACAATTTTTTAAGCAGCTTTCAACTGTTAGTTTGAAACTAGCAAGACTTCATTCATAATGTCTAAACCTGTCAGCACGATTACAGATATAGTTTGAGTGACTGATGGGTCTGTTGATGATGTTGTGACAGATACTGGGAACATGGAGGTGCTGCATCTGTTTGGCACAGAAGAACAGAAGAAACTCTGGCTCAAGCCTTTACTGAAAGGAGAAATACGCTCCTGTTTCTGTATGACAGGTAAAATCACACAACAAACAGCTATTTGTTGTAGAAGTGCTAACAATGTAACACTGCCATGAGATAATACACACAAGTAAACCAGTGCAAGTAACACTCTTATTAATACTCACTCTTTCGTAGCATTTATTTTTAACACAAAATGTATTTCTCTTTTCTGCTAATAAAGCAAGCTAAGAGCTTTGTGTGTGTGTCTAAGCATACACAGATGGTGCTGTAATTTTCCAGAGCATTCAGATGTCTTGATCTATGATGCGTTATTTTTGGGGTTACAGCACAGATGATATCTGTAAATCTTACTCAAGATTATGCATGTTTGTACAGCAAATGTCACATGAAGTAAATCAGTGTTGGTGGAGATGTTAACCTGTCTTAGATATCTCACATGACATATTTAAATTCAGCTTTTCTTTCTTTGCACAAGACAGCAGTGTTGGAAGTACCTTGTAAATACCCTTTTCTATAATAATGGGAATCATGCAGTTGGTATATATAACAGAACCATGGTTTTATCATTCGATACATCACTGTACAATCATGTTACGGCTATTTTACTTTATTAATAGAGGCATATTCTCACTTTATTACAGAGCCTGATGTTGCCTCGAGTGATGCCACAAACATGGAATGCACCCTCATGAGAGATGACGACCATTATATCATCAACGGCAAAAAGTGGTGGAGCAGCGGTAAGGGTTCATATATGATCAAAAAACAGATAAATTAGGTGGAAACCCTTTTTTGTTGTCAGATTTAAAGATTTCCAGGGTGTCTCCCCTGTGGAGAACCAAAAGAACACAGGGATTCTGATTTCTTATTTAACATTATTTAACTCTCACCACAAAGACGTAAAGAAAACAATTGCCATTATTCATCCCATAAAACCAGCTCGTTCGTTGAAATACTCACAACGATTGGCATGACATATAAGAAACGGTTTAATATGTTTACACAAACCAGCTATGCACAATCTGCGAACCATAAACACAGACTTCAGAAACTCAAAGCCATTGCAATGGGTGGCAAAGCAAAAACAGACCCATTAGTTAAAGACCTCTCCATAGTTTTTAAAAAGCTCCAACCTAGACACAGCAGTCATCCCGCTTCTTTCTGTCCTACACAAGATTCTGGAGAAGTCACATTTTGTGGATTTTCCCAACTACAAATGAAAGTTTGGTGGCTTGTTTTTTCCACTGAAACATGAATCATCCTCGATCATATTTGAATCATCCACAGAACAAATAGTCTACTTTGTAAACTCCTTTTGCTTTTTTCATGTTTGCATAATACATTTTTAGGAAAGAGGACCACAAATCTCAGCATGCAGACGTAACTGCAATTGTGTGGAACAACACATGCACCATGTAAAGACCGTGATTATGAAAGATACTTTCTTTGTTTCTGGTAGAAAGATAACAACTAGCATTTTATCCTGTTTACAATACCAAGAGTTGTTTTCCAAGTTGTATGGGATGTTTACAGATGCTTTTCTATTGCTATTAGACGTTGTCCCCTGTAGAACATTCCAGATGATTCTAGCTGTGGGTCTTCGTGGTTTTGAGGCCCGCTGATTTATACATCCTCGAAGAATGACAACGGATGCAAGGCTTGTTGTTTTCTGTATCAGCACGAAAACTTAACCCGATAAAGTCCAAGCAGACTTTGAAACGTCACTGTGATTGTCAGTCGTGAGATTTTAGTGGATCTTAGCATTACAAAAAGAGTAATGAATATTTTACGTTAATGTTCTGTTGAAGTCATCTGGTGTAGATGTTTTTTTTAGCTTATTGTGTAATTCATAGTCTTTTTAGTATTTGATCAAAATCTAGTAACTTCTCCACCCCTGAAACATCTTTCTATTTAAGTCGATGTCACCAAGCTGTCTTATTTAGTTCAAGTTTTTAGTTTTTTTAGTTTAGTTAGATTTTTTGTAATTTCGTTACAGGCGTTGGTCACTTTATTATTTCTTTGTTTATTTTTTATGTGGTTAGATAAGTTTAATTTATTTGATTAGTTCTTGTGTTTTATTGTAATTCTAGTGCCTTCAACTTTTAAAGTTTATTTCTAAAGCAAAATTTAAAAAAATTGTTTAGTTGAGTTTTTCCAATAATGTTTATGCCAATATTATATATTTTTCACTTACTTATAATTGATAAAAAACTCCCCACCTATAAATAATTTAGCTAATGTAGAACATTACAAAAGTAAAACGGTTTAAAATCTTTTATTTTCGCATCAACATTGTGACTATTTTCAAGAATGAAGCTTACTGTACTTTCACACAAAACCACATCATTTTCTATCCTCGTAAATCTTTTCTCACTTGCTCATATAACTGTGAATGTCTTTATTGACGTGGAAGTTACACATCAATGTTGAATAGTTTCGCAATAAATATCTTTAAATGCGTGGCGATAGTTTGGAGTTTTGTCTGATCTGTGCTCGACAAGATCTGACACCAAAGATGTTTTGTGTCTCAGAGGAGATTTTATAAGCTCACTGAAGCTAATGTGGGAAGGCCAAGCCAACAGTCCGATCCGTCGTCTTATGCAATGGGAATTAAGAGTTTACATTTGCTTTTGTATGGGGTTAAATTCTAAGGTGACCCTTTCTGTTGCCTCTCATCCAGATGTACACATTCATCCAAACAAAGCGTGAATTATATCCGTGACAAATCCGGATCAGTTGGTTAAGAGATGAGGCTGTTGCGTGTGGTGGCTGAGATCTGTATCTCTGGTTTTGAGCACATGCAGATGGTATTTTCCGCTGCTATCCTCATCCAGCGTCAGTCGTAGGGATATCTTTATTGTTGAGTCACATGTGGAGGTAATTTCGAACTGTTAGTCATAGGCCATTTAGTGTAATGGCGGTCTATGGTGAAAACTTTACATTTCAATAGGGAGCCCTCAGGAAGTGAAGCTAATTTTGTTAACTGGAATTCAAGGTTTTAGGTGTTTTTTCACTGACACCAAAGGATTATTTATTCATGAGATTCTTTATCACATTTTTCATCTGCAAGCTGGCAGGAGAGTGTCTTTTTGCTGGAAGGGTAATGGTTGTTTTAAATCAAGGGATTCCTTTGTTCTTGGTTTTCCTGACCACATATGTGTAGATGGCAATAAGACGTCTAAACCGGCAGGTATGAGGAACGGAAGGATGCTGACGTTACATGACATAGCTACATGATTATGTGTTTGTACTTTGACCTGTGTGTTTTTTTGTGTTTTACTGCATAGCTGAGTCTTGTTTATTCTTGTATATTCCTGTTTGCTTTATATGCATATAAATAGTCGTGGGTTCAAGCTGAATGTCTTTGTGCTCTTGTTGAAAATCCTGGTAATGAACGGATGTTTTGTTTTGTATTGGGTTTTATTACTTCAGGGACGTTGCTTAAGAATAAATGACATCTAGGCCTTGTGGCATATCATAAAGCCTCTGCATATAATTCAGAGATGTGGTACCTGTTGGTCACATTTCGCCAACTATCTTTTATTTCCCTCGTCAATGCATTGTGTTCTCACCATTTTCTATGGTCAGCAAGTGAGTGACGTCTGTTTGTTTTGTTACAACAGGGTCCATGAACCTTCACACTGCTGACACAATTATGACTTTCAAAAAGCAACTAAAGACATTTTGCACCGTTTAATGTAAGCACTTCAAATATGCACTTTATAACTAAAAGTAATTACTTCTGTTGTATTACAGCTTTCTTCAGTACTGTAAAACTGTACTGTGTTAAAGTCCCACTGCATTTGATAATTGTATCACTTAAAGCTGCCATAACACACGCAGTTTCTGCCAATCTCATATTAATATTTTAAAAAAGTTCCTATACAGTAGTATTTCATACCTGGTATCTTCGAAGAGTATTTGGTTTGATCACATTTATAAAAAAGAGATACAGCTGTAGGATTATTTATGGAAAAACATGACGTCCTGAGGGTGTGAGGGCAGAGGAACTAAATCACTAGCACACAATAGCCTGCCCTTCATCATCACATGCATAACTATCGATTCACTATAAGTTTGTGTTGTTTAAATTCCCAACCAAACACAGACATATGACTTAGTTTCACTTACCGCATGCGGTTCATGTCCGGCATGTTTTAGCACTGGGACCGCGCCATCTATCAGTTTCAAACGATCTCCGAATGCAGCATTATATCCAGCATTAGTATAACATCCATCACTGAAATGCCGTGAACAAACAGACACACCTAAACTTCACTATCGCAAGATAAACGAGCTGCAGCTGCAGGCCTACATTGAAGCCAATCTTGGCGAAGCTCAGACAATCTAGATGGTAAGCGGGTCTCGCTCGTCGGTTGGCACGTGAGCAGGTTCTTTCTTTCGCCTTGCTGTGCTTTTCTGGGAGAATTGCACAATATAAGGAACAGGGATCCAAACTTTGCAGATATGCAAATTAACCCCGCCTCTACTGAATCGCATCAGCTCAGACTACATACACTGTTAAACTTTGCTGTAATTTCTTTCGTAAAAAAAGACTAAATATTTTAGGTCACTATTCGTGTTATGTAAATGAATCGTAATTTATGAAGTTTTAAATAGTTTTACTAGAAAACAAGACTAAATGCTTATAATTTTTTTTGCAGTTTTCCTGTGCTAATGCCAGTAGTACTTCGACTAGTCACTCTCATTTTTAAGTGTATTGATTCAAGTAAAGTTCACCTCAAATTGAAAACGGTACTAATAGGAAAGTATTATTAAGTAGTAATTAAATCTAAACTAAGTTACTGGCAAACCTGATGCAAAAATACAGCAAAGTTTTAGAAGTTTAGATAGATACTGCACTCGGCAGTTCCAGACGCAATCTTGATTTTCACCACATGGGGACTTTAATGTTTTTTTTAAATGTATAGACTATATGATACTATACGTATGATTATTATACATTTTATACAAATGTATAGTATCATGCAATGTCGGTCGCTTATGATAAAATATCTGCCAAATGCATAAATGTTATTGTAAATGTAAATGTTATATATTTTATTCAACAATTGGAAAACTTTGACTGAATTTAAATACAAAAAGTTAGAAAACATCTCCAAAAACATTCCCACCAGTGATCTCTTGTACTTTTGGATATTATTGTATTTTGAACTATCTACAGTGAACTAGCACGTACAGTAGAGCACGTAATCTCCCGTTAACGGTAAACAAAGTGTCAAGACATATTTTTGCAACGTGACAAATGTGGTGAGGTGTGAATTTTTGGCATGTTCACCTTAGCAAGAGGGAACATGCTTATTGCACACACCACAACAAGAGTTTACATTTGCTCTGCTGTTGTCATTTTGGAAAGTCTCACATTGATTGGCTGTGAACATGAGGCGTTACAACACGTGACAGGGTTATATGGGAAATGCCAGAAAGAGTTATTTCATTTACTGGCTCTTTTCCATTTCTAAACAGTGTGATTGGCAGACCAGGAATGCAAAGATTTCTGCTACAACAGTCATTGGGGATGACATGACAATTTTTGACTACTATCATTAAAGTGCTTGAAGGGTGACTCATGACTCGTAGCTTATCAGATATCACACAAATACATGTGTACATATTTTTGCAGAATCTGAATTGTTTAGCTTTTTGAATGTTACAAAATAGATAATAGTAATAAAAAATATACTTTTTTATTTTGTATGACAAATCTACATTTTTTTGTCCTTGTATGGAAATCCCCACAGGTTTTTCCATCCTGATAGCATGAATACTGACACCCGCTTGCTCAATACAGTCTATTGTGATGGCTGATGTGACGCTGAATGAAAGATGATTTCCCGTTATCATTTCGGATGTGCGCTTCATTCTTTTAGACATTGTTTTATGAATGAACCGTCTGTAAGTCTGAAACATGAACTCCGAGGGAAACCACAAGCAGACAGCTTTGTATTCTACAGCTCTTGCCCTTCTCTTTCAACCTTTCTCATATCCTTCTCTTTTGCAAAACTTCCTTTACGTTCACTATGCCGCAAAAATGTGAAGGCTGAACTAGCTGTCCCTATTTTCCTCCCCTTATGCCCCCTCTTTTCTGGGAAGAGGCAATTTCCTGACTCCCAGGGAATGGCAAGGTTTTTGAATATCTGGTATTTGTGAACTTTAACTTTTCACTGCTTCTTTACCCCTTTGTGCTTCCGTGCGATGACTTTCAGACCACAGTTACCGTCACACTGTTGGAAAGAAGAGGAACCGGGAACTTTTTTAGGGGAAGACTTGTGACTTGTAGATTTGTGAAGCGGAAAACTTGAGTTCAACCAGGAAAGGGCGGATAATGTGGGATAAGCAGATGTTCAGTTCGGAAGAGAGGAAAGAAGTGACGTTCTTTATGAAATAAATAGTTTCATTGTATGCCATACATTAACATCCCGACAGGTTGTTTGACAAAGATTTGTTTTCATAAATGTTTATAAAAAGAAGCATAACATTTTGTATAATATTTTGGTTTAATTTACTTTACTACATCAGCTGGGTACGATCAACCACACTATCTGTCACACAATCTGTAGTAAACAATTCATGAAACAATGAATTACAGCTCACTGGGCACAAACAAAGACACTTACACTTCGACATGTTTATCTTGGATTCTTACAATATCAAAAGCTTTATGGGTTAGCGCACATGTTTATATGGCGTCAGTGACACGCCCAGTAAATGTTATTAGCAGATCATTGGAGTCTGACTCACTAGCTCTGGCTGAAGATAGACGCTCGGTCCGCGTGACTTCTTGTTTCTGTTTTTTGTCTCTTTTCCAAAGAACCGTTTCTTTCAATTTTCTTCTCTCACCATCTGCTCTCAAGATAACCTGTTGAATTCTCTGCTAAATGAATAAATGTGAAGTGTGGTTTAAAACAGCTGCTCAAATAGACCACTGCCAGACTTGTCTGTCCATTTTAGGGTGAAAAAAATCATTTATTCAAAAACCCTTAAGCAGTTTTTATATGCATTATGTTCCAGATTTAAAAAATATTGCTTTTGTCATTTTTATACAAAATAGTTATATGGTAGCTGTCACAAATCTGTTATTCTGGTATGTACTGGCAATTTTCACTAGCCGATCAATCCCTGCAATTTTACCTAAGTCGCCTATTATCATTGGTCAAGTCAACGTTTTGTCAACTTCCTAGTCACACTGTGTTCTGGTGAAGCAAAAAGTCTCTTTGGAGAAGCTTTTTTTTTGACTCACTACTTCAGAGAACCAGACGTCATCAATTTCATAAAGCATGAGAACAAATGGCTGTAATTGTAAAAGATCCTGCTTATTAAGCTGAGACTCCTTCCAGAAATACCTCCTCCTCTCTCCCACATTTCTTTTTGCTTTTTGTGTGAATCAAAAAAGTAAAACAGCAAAACTTATTCTAGTCCATGTTTATAAAATGTGTTTTAATCTGGAAATATATTCACATTGGGCATATACAGCTGCAGAAAAAATAACGAGACTCAAGTTTGGCCTTTAATCAGCATTTCGTTGTGTATTCTGGCCTTTCCATTCCAGTATCTGTTCAATTTTAAGAGAAACAAACCTCGGGAATGACATGAAGTCACCCAACAGCATGTCAAAGACAAAGAAAATGCTAAAATGAATGAAAGTTGTTAAAAAATCGGACTTATTTGATCATATAGTAATTTTTTAATTGACCCTAAAAACATTAGTATTAACATTAACACATAACATTAACATTAATCTTGTTTAAACTTTAATATCAACTTGTTTTGTTTACAGTATTCAAAACCAGCAAACATTTCAGAAAATTTAAACGGGACAAACTAACAAAATAGATGCAATTAAATGCAAAAGGTTTTTTATTAAGAATTTGGAAAAAAACGTAATAATAATATATATAAATAATAAATAACACTTTACTTAAACACATACCCATAAATAGCAAATTCAGAAAAACTGAATAATTTTGAAGTGGTCTCGTATTTTTTCCGCGACTGTATATTATTGCTGTACAAGTATTGAACCGTTTGACAAACCAAAAATTTCCTACAGAAATTCTTACAACACACTTTCGGTATTTCGTATTAATATAATCACTATTAAATACTCTCAAACTGAATCTGTACACCTTTCCCCATTTTTTCCAAAGATTATTTATGATTATATATTAGTAACTAAGTTCTTGATGAGCATACAGTATATGGAAGACACAGGAGAACATTATGAATGGCATGCAGTCACACATTCTGTGTTGGTCTACTGATAAATAGCATGCTTTAATCTTTACATGTATCAAAAAGTTTCAGGGCTGATCAAAGATATCATGCTGTAGTTAATAGAAAGCCTTTTCTTTAAAATGGATATTTCCTACAAACGGTACACGCGACATCTGTCGACAAAAGTTAAAACACATTTCTTTTCTGAAATAGATGTGTTAGTCTTTTTCAAAGATTGCAGTCTAGCCTCTGTCAAATAGTGAAGGTACTCGTGTCTTCGTTGCCGGATGAAGAGTGATTTTGAGTTTGCGCCTCAGACCTAAGGGAAATCTCAACAGCGGGCTGTTCGTTGCCATGGCGATATCCTCTTCCCGTCTGGCCACAGTGTTTGGCGATTTTCAACATATGTGTTTTAAAGGACGACCCAATGAAGACATAAAGCACTGGATTCAGACAGCAATGTGTGAGAGCCAGACTCTCTGTGATCTGATTGGCCCGGTCTAAATGTTTGCTCACTTCACATTCCGTTACAAAAATGTAGATCACATCCAACGCCCGGATCAGTTTCACAATGTTGTACGGAAGCTGGGTCAACAGAAACACCCCGACTACTGCGATTAACACCCGGAACGCCTTCCATCTCTTCATGCCCCGCACTCCCGCTGTAGCCGCCCGGTTTAACGCCACACCCACTCTGCAGTAACAAAACATCATCACCAGGAATGGAAGCAGAAAGCTTAGCGACACCTCCAACAATTCCAGGGTGGCTTTACCCGTCCGTGCCATGTTGTGCGGGTAGACCGCCCTACAGGCCTGACGCCCCGAATTGTTTTGAATAACTGTGTAGAACACCATATCTGGCAACCCAAGCAGAATAGCCAACGCCCAAACTATGAGGCACAATATAATCCTTTGCCTTTGTGCGGTCTTCCTAGTTGGGGCTTGGGCGGTGGTGGAACCTCTCACCAGGGCGCGATAACGGTCGATGCTAATGCAGGCTAGCAACAGCATGCTACAGGTAAAGTTGGTGGTGTACATGGCAGAAGTGATCTTGCAGGCGGCCGTGCCGATTTGCCAGCCGTTCACTGCATCCGCGGCCCAGAAGGGCAGGGTGAGGAGGAGCAGGAGGTCTGCGAAGGCCAGGTTGAGGATGAAGACGTCTGTCAGTGTCCGTAAACGCTTGTGGGAAAGGTAAACGAAGATGACTAGCGAATTCCCTGCCAGGCCAAGGATCAACGCTATGGCGTAGACCACAGGAAGAAAGACCCCGGCAAAGGAGCGGACCTCTTGTTTGTCACAAAGTGTGTGGTAGTCTGCATATTCTTCTTCGTAACTGTCGGAACTGTTGTCGTTTTCGTGGTAGTAGTCGTGATCGGAATCCAGATGGTTTTCCATTATGGTCTAAAGAGAGAGAGAAAAAAAACGTATTATTAGCTATTTTAATGTAAATTTGGCTTGCGTGTATTTTTTCTAGGGCTGTCGATCGACTAAATAGTTTTTTACATTTTTACATGTGTCTGTTTACTGTTTATATAAATTTTGTATTTATAAACACATACACATGCACGGATATTAAAGAAAATATATAAATAAATGAATGTTTATATTATTGTTAAATTTAAATATATCTAAATGTATACATGTATGTGTATGTTTTAGTCTTTTTACATATGTGTCTGTGTACTGTTTATATTTTGTGTTTATAACACACATACAGATGCATGAATATTTAAGCATTTTTTTTAAATGATTGAATGTATACATTTAGATGTATTTAAATTTAACAATAATATAAACATGCATGTTTATGTTTTAGTCTTTTTACATACGTGTCTGTGTACTGTTTATATTAACACGCATGAATATTTAAGAAAAAATTATAAATGATTGAATGTTTATATAATTGTTCAATTTAAACATATCAAAATATATACACGTATGTGTATGTTTTTGTGTTTTGCACAGTACACATATATTATGTAAACACAGACTTTTATTCTGGATGCGATTATGCGTCCTTAAAGGTCCAGCTTCTGTGATAATTAGTAATGTCTTTACAATTGAGTTTTTATGCATTTTGTGTGGTTTTAATAGATATAAAGCTTGCAGAACATTCTACTTACATCATTTTTTTTCTGTCTGGAAAACAGTAAAATATGTGGAAATGCAACTGAAAGAAAAAGCTTGCGTTTATTTGATTGTGACACTTATCACTTGATCGCACTTCATGTTGTATTTGGCTGTGCTGAGGGAAGCCCTATGGGGGCAAACGCGTTTTATACAAATTGTTTTTTATGACCTTGGAAAACGTAATTGCTACATTTACATAATGGTGCATTTAAGCTAATTTTATTAAATCAGTCCCAGGTGTTTTGGTACGAGCTGATTTTCCTGGAGATTTTGAGAATTATGGGCTTTGTACGTTATCTTAATAAGATTCATCTGTCTGTAATACAGTCGGAATAATGTCGACCCAGTCTGAAAACAGAATGGTCCTTTTACATTCTAGATGTCCAAGTTTGCTTTTTCTTTCATTCAGTCATTTCATTCATATAAGGAGTTGAATGGGACACGTTGACGTAATTCAGGTTATCTTGTTACTTTATGGCTCATTTGACCACTTTGAATATAGCATCATTTATTCATCGAGGTACCTTTGACATGTGTTTAAAATGAAAGATGTGAGCAATAAAATGCAAAGCAAAACAAAAGAAAAGACACCATCCTTGTAATTTCTTCCATATTGTCAACATACCGTTACTCTTAAGATTCCAGAGGCTCTTTGCGGAGATGATTCAAAACATAAAGTTTTGTGACAGTAGAGCTTTGGTCTTGTTAAATACTGAGTAATCATAACTATAGTTTGTTTGCGTACGAAATCTACTTAACCCTGAACTCTGTCAGGTAATGATTTTTGAAACACAGACTGCCGTTTCTGCGTTGACCTAGAATCTTGTTTTTCTGTTATAATTTTCACTTTGTCATTGTTTATTGTTTTTATTTCAAATCGTGCAAATCTTTGATGTTTGCCATCTGCTCCGCTGGTATTGCCACATTGCACTTATAATGTACCTGACAATCTGGTACACACATGCGGTCCTGTTTTAATAAGGTCCCTGGGCGGATTGTGTGTGTCTGATGGGTAGAGCAGCTGTTGGTGTCAAAATCTTTATCTGATGTTGATATGCTGCTTTTTGACTGTTAAGTCTATGCTCATTTGTTCCTTTTTTGCTGTGATTAAGTTTCTTCCGCTTTTATTTTAAACTTCTTTTTGTATAAAATATTTGTTTAAATTCGCAAACCACAGTATACTGTTTAGAGTGCTGATGAGTTTTAACTATCGGACATTGTTTGGTTGTTCAAAAACCAGCCAAACAAACTTTTAAAAACATCTTGGTGACTAATTATGAAAAAGCCACAGTTAGGGATGTGACATTTTCATTTGCGTGAAAGGTTCGTCTTTTTTTACTGAAACTTGAATGATTCACCTCATTTTCTGGCCATTGATTTATCCATACTGAAATCTGTTTATGCTCAAAAGAGATTTATCATTTTAAACAATTTAATGTCTTTTTAAACATTTGGAATAATCAAATCAAGGCTGTTCGTATTTTATTTACATAGAAAAAGTCATGGCAACAGTATTTGTCTATCGATTTATCCAGCGGACAATATCCTGTAAATGAATTTAAATGCATTTAACATTTGAAAACTGAATACTGTGTTACAGTCTATTGTATTAAATAATCTGATGGCCCAAAATTACAACGTGGCATCTGCAAATGTGATGCAATAAATAATTTTTCGTAGCCAACCACTAGCATTTCAATTATTTTAACCAGCATGTCCTGTCCCAGGATAATTTTAAGTAGATGTAGAAAGTAATCTTTACGTTTACACAGGTCTTAAAAGAAGCTGGGAAGTCTGGGATCCGTAACTGCATTGTATATGACCTTGGACTGCATATGTATATTTCGTGTCTTTTGTTTGTTGTTGATAACCGTTGGACACTTAAAAAGATTAAAATACTTTGTCTGAATTTTTTTAATTATAAACATGATTAAAACCATGATAAGGTCTTATTGTTTCATTTTTCGGTAGAAAAGTGCGCATTTTTGTGCTTTACTTATTTCCTAAATGTAAAAAAGCTGCGTGGTTACATATTTTAACTTTTAAAATTACATTTCTTAACTTTCAAGTATGCCTCAATAGTCCAAATACTTACACCATTATATAGAAAAACTGCATTCAAATTGCGGTTTAACCGTTTTAACAGGAAGTTCTTTTCAAAGCTTGGCTTTACAGGTGGATACAAAGGTTATCTATTATTGTTAAATCTTTAATCTGTCTGTAATCCATGACAGCATTTGTATTGTCGTGTTGTGTTACTTCAGTCTACTATGGCGTTTAGGGTACGTTACACCTATTTATACTTTGAAAAGAATTCAACACTGTACAAGTAAACCCTCATTCCATTCTGCTTTATCACTGTTATACACAAACAACGGCTTTTTTCTCGTACCACAATTTCACAAAGTCTCATTAAAAAAAGATAAGTTCATTTAACAATTTATGTTTTCCTGAAAGTTAAATTCGTCTCTGTTTATTTTGAACTTTACCTTCCCATGTCATAAACTTGATATCTAGCTTTGAAACAAGGACTTTGCCTTAACAAAATTAAACGGAGCAAATCAACAGCAAAATATGTTCAGTGCAACTTTCATTCAAAACCGACAACTTTAATTTGCAGCATAAAAAAATGTCCAACAATGATAGCTCTCATAGTTCTGTTTTGTATCTATAGAGCATTTTGACATGCTTTTGTTTCCTGTATTTCTTATCTAAGAATTTCTTAGAAAGGCGAATATCTAAAATGACTCATACCACCGTTTAACTCTGAGACCAATGCTCTGTTGAATTTGTCAAACACCTTCGACTTTGGTCTAGCTTTAGCTATGATCTTAAATCAGTTGTTGCTTGTGAATTCTGGCTGTGTGACTTACCTCTGTGTTGTGCCAGTTACAAGCAGTTCAGGAAAGAGTTCCTTTTAGTCCAGAGTAGAGAAACACTGTTGATAATCACAGCTGAGACAAGGAGACAGCCACGGATGTGTGCGTGTGTGTTTATGTGTGTCAGAGGAAGAGAGCGAGGAGAGAGCGAGAAAAATAAACATAACCTGCTGGAAGAGGGCAGTCCTGCACAGATATGGCTGTTTACTGTTCTGCTCTTTTGAATATCGTCTGGCTGCATTGTTGAAATTCCAATGATATAATAATGTAGTATAATATAATAAAATCATTTACATGCAGATGTCCTTATTTAAATTTAATAAAAATACTGTATGTACTATATTGTGTGTGTAAAAATGTATTTTTCCTATAGGTAAAATGCATGTTTTTGATCAATTGTGAGAAATAGTACACTCAAAATTGACTTTCCATTGTAGGAATAAAAATTGCTATGGTTAAAGGGATATTTCACAGCAAATCTAAATTTCCTAATGTTTTACTCAATATGACTCTCTTCTTGAAGAATGAATCGGTAGGAGTTATAATACCACGTATTCTTTTACTTCAAGCGGTAGAATGCGAGTGATGGGCGTCGGTTTTTTTAAGCTCCAAAAAGTGATCCATCGATCAAAGAACTGCTCCACACGGATCTGTGGTCTTAACAAGGTCTTCTGAAGCGAATCGATGCTTAAAATCCATATTGAGAGCACTATTACAAAATTTAACAACTGAAATGAATTTATCATGAGCAGAAGTACTTACAAAGTTTCTAACAAGTAGCCTCTCCATGCCAGTAATACTAGAACTGATTCTAACTATTCTTTCCAATTAAATCATGGTTCATTGTGAAATGCTTTGTCATGGATCATAATCTGTCACAAACCTTTGTAGCAAACAGTAAACTGATTGACATCTATAAATACTTTATGACGCTACTGCTGCATTTTCGTTTGCTTGCATAACAGTAAAAGTGTTCATTTATTTACAGTAATGTTACCTGCTCCTTGTGTCTGCGGGTCTTAAATATGCAACGCGTCTTTGGCGGAAGAAGCAGCGCTCATGGAGCGGAAAATTTTAGTTTGTCACTAAATAAAGATATTAGAAGATACAGTGTGTGATGTGTACAGCTCAGTTATGTATATACACACTGCTCAATTTAAACAACAGAAATAGTGTGATGTTTTGAACGGTTCAATGTTACTTATATAAGATAAAAAATAATGCTATTTAATTTGTTTAGTAAAAAAAGGTACAGACATGTTCATAGGAAAGGTAACCATACATTACTTCACTTGTGATCTGGCGCTAAAAAGAAAATACAATTAACTTGACCTTCAAGGGTTTGCCAGAAAAACAAGCCTCAGGTTCAAGTCCAGCCGCAAGATAACAGAAGCTAGACATCCACGCTAATAGTACAGTTAATATGGATATTTCTCTTAAAGTCCTAGTAAAGTGATATTGAAATATGTGTTCCGAGTTTGTCACACAACAGAAAAGTCTGTTATTAACCACCCAGCCAAATTTGAATGGAGCGTAACGGAAGTGTATTTGAATTATAAACAGAGAGCATCTTTGCTATAACTAATCACAATTTTAAAAACAATAATACTAATTTCTCGCTAGAAATGCAATCAAAAGTTATTGAAAGTGAAAATGAAACGTACATTAATTCCAAACTATGCTCCAACGGGCGGTTCGGCGGCCATTTTTAATTTTTTCAAGCTTCTTCTCAATCAATCACCTTCCTCGCATGTTGTCATGGAAACGACAGGTCTCCGGCATTGGTTAGCTATGAAAAGGGTGCTTGACAGGATGTTTTTTCAGAAAAGTTGAACTTTTTTCCAACCTCAAAAGACACTCTAGAGCTGCAGAAAAAGACGCCGGCGCTGGCGTTTGAAAAAGCGCTCAGGACTTTTTTTGAAAACACCGTTGACTACATAGGATTACAATTTAAAACAGACGCTAGCAGCTTTAATAAAGAAGTCAAGCTCTGAACACAGACAACTTTGTCTATTTGTAGTGGTTCTCTCTTGAGCTGATAAGGTAGATGCTGAAATTGCTGATAGTGAACCAGCCTGTCGGATTGTCTGTTATTTGGGGTGAGATTTGAGAGCCTGAAAGCGTGTGAGAAAAACGTGATTGAGCAGACATCTGATGCTAGGTGCTCTAGTAATAGGGGGGCCATGCAGGCTCGGACGCTCTTTTGCGTCATCGATCTCCCATTTTATCCCCTCCCAAAAAATCTTGAAAAGAGATCTGGTGAAAATCTGTTTAACGATTTAATTCCACAATTCAGTAGTACATACTTCTGAGTCTTTGTAATGTGATTCAGCAATACATTTCTAACATCTATAATGTGTTTAGAAACAATTCTCAGAATTCACCTTACCCGGACTTTAAACAAACGCATCGATTCGCTGCAGAAGACCTTTGTTAAGACCACAGAGCCGTGTTGAGCAATTCTTCAAAAGATGGATCACTTTTTGGAGCTTCAAAAAGTTGACACCTATCCACTCTCATTCTACCGCTTTGGAAGTAAAAGGATACGTGGTATTATTCTTCAAGAAGAAACCATATTCAGTTAGGATGCCTTGAGGGTGAGTAAAAAAAGGGGTGAATTTAGATTAACCCATTTAGTCAATAGGGAGTGTGACCATATTTGGATGAACTATTCCTTCAACAGTACGTGGTTTAACCTGTTTCAGGCTAGCATTTATAGCAGGGGTTTTCAACCTTTTTGACTCCATGGTCCGCCCGATGTATTCAACAATATTTGAAGGCCCCCCTCCCATTCACAAAACTCATATTTTTATTCAATAAAATATTTTATTACTTGTCTTTAACTAGAAAGTTTATTAATTATAAAAGGGGCCAAATAACAATAAATATATTGTTTTTTACCTTTTAAAAATGTATTTCAATACTCATTTTGTCAAATTTTTCAGTCAGCTGGGGTCCCCTTGTGGGCCCCGGCCCCCCTGTTGAGAACCACTGATTTATATTATTTGTCATTTAAATATTGCTATAAAAAAATAGTACAACCATTGTGGTTATGGGCATTTTTTTTCTATATTTGTATCATGTTTTGATCTTTTAAACCATTTAAAACCGAGGGAACAAAGAGTATTGCGCACAAGCTTGTTTTTTTTACCCATTTAACGCTTCAAATATCTTTCGTAGCATATGATCTCATTCTGTATAGATCGTATGATATTTCACGAGTGTCTGATCTCATAAAGTGCCACACCCATCCTTTACGGTTTAATATGTGACCTGCACAGATTTGAAACACCAAAATAAATCCATTAAGGGTATCATCGGATGTACAATTGTTAAACAGGCGCTTTAACTTTTTCACAAAATCGATACAATTTGCTTTCTTGGAATCTAGCAGGAACAAAGAACACTTGGGAAATTCATACCTCTCATTCATAACCCCTGACGTGTATTCCCCAAACTAGTTATTTCTAAGGAATTACACACATCTTTGTGTTTAATTATCTCAATGCTTGCTTGGATTGCCCTCGATAATGTTTCGTTCATTGAGTGTTTCCCAAACTTGTGCACAATGAAAGGTCTCATGTTGTTGGTGTAATTCCTCGAAACAGCTCATCTGTACTAATGTTGTTATTTTAGCAGCGCGCAGCATTCCCGCACACCCTGCGCGATCTGTTTGATAGCTGAGATTAGCTGTTATGGAATGCACAGTAGACCGTTTGGTCGTGCGCTCGGTGACTTGTATGGGGACCTGCAGACATGAAAGGACTAGTTTGTTATATCACACCCTAAAAAACAACGTGTGTTTCATCAGAAGAAATACTTCGGCAAGGGCCTTTGCCAGAACATATACACACACACACCCACACACAAAACACGCACACTGACTGTTCCATAGGAAAAAACGCTAGTCTTTCCAGAAATTGAACTTCAGTGTTTGTTTCAAGGGTGTGTGTCACTGGATCTAAGGTGTGGCTCTGGTAAAAAAGGTCTGGACGAGTCGCTGTATCCACAATTCTTTGCACAACAAAGCACATGAGTCACTGTGTTTTTTAATGCTAACATGGGGGAGTTTGTGGGTGTATGTTTTTTTTTTTTGCTATGGTTACATAACCTGGCGTCAAACTATTCTCATTCATTTTTTTTCACTGTAACCGAATACAATCAATCATTTCAAAATGTTGCAGATTTTTTATTCATGTCACAAAGTGACCGTGCTTGCATTGTGTGCGCGCACCTCTTGTAGAGTAGATCACCCAAATTATTAAAATGAATTTATAATTATATAATTATCCAGGATCTATTTCTTACTTTGCACTACGTACACTTTATTTAAGAACACTTCCGTAATGTACTTAAAGCGCTCTACTGTCAGATATTAATGTTTGGGTGATAGTTCACCCAAAAATAACAATTCTGTCATCATTTACTCACTCTCTCATCATTTCAAACCTTTAAGACTTTCTCACTTCCGCAGAACACAAGAAGATATTTTGATATATATTGTTGACCAAACAGCGATGGCAGCAATTCAATTGCATTAGTTTTGTGTCCATACAATAGAAGTCAATGGATGCCAAATTTCACCACCTTCAGTCATACAGGTTCGAAATGACAAAAGGAGGAGTAAATGATGACAAAATTTTCATTCTTGGGTGAACTATCCCTTTAAAGCAGACAAAATATTGTTTTTAGTACTTCTATCATAGTACACTTAACTACATTTAGATCTTCTCAAGTTAAATTTTGTTGTATATTATGTACAAAATGAATGCGTAAAAATAGAGCACTAAGTATATTTATATTTATAACCTAGTGTTGTGCTTCATAAGATAAATCCACTGAATACCTTTTCATTTTTGGGTCAAATGTTCCTTAAACCACTCTGACAAAACCAGAGAACCTCATCAACAGGAAAAACATGTTAAGTCCTTTTTGGGATGTTAGTTTTAAGGATTGAAACATAGTATACAAAAGCAATAGAAACCTATGGAATGTTCTTATTGTGTGGGTGTACGCCCGCGTGTTTGTGTGTACATTCTCCTCATACTTCTCATGTTTTATCCCAGATGTTTATGGTTCGTTGGGCCCTGGTCTGTGTCTGTTTTACCCTACCTATGCGCAACCAATATTCCACTAGCTGATCTAAAGGAATAGTTCACCCAAAAAAATGGTCCCAATTGACTTTCCATAGTAGGAATAAAAATGGTTAGGGTCAAGTCAGCAGGAGGGACCATTTTTGGGTATTCCTTTAAAACAACTCAACAACAGTTTTCACATGCACTGTACCGTCTGGTGTTGCTGAAACCTCCGCCACCAGTTTGGAAGTCTGGACCACTCACTAAATGACCTGTGAAGTGTCCAACACAGTTAAGGGGAAATGTTTTAGAAAGCTGCAGCGTGATTTCAGATGTGATGGAGCTAAATGTACTAGATTTAACGGGAGAACACGGTGTCCAGATAAGATTTGGTTTCAGTGGGAGTTGTTGTTTATGTTCGCCATGGCAAACTGAATTTTACGACCGTAGATACCCACCCAGTCCATTATACTATTTTGCAGACATTAATCTGATGTTTGATACAGAGTCCTTCAGAGTATACCAGTGCCTTTGTAAATAGAGATCAAAAGGCGTGGAAAGACATCAAGTAAATGTAGGACATCATTCACACATAGGCTCATATCATACCCAACTCTTACACATTCACTGTGCTTTTAATCCTTTGATGGTATCATACTGATCTGGTGTCCACATGTCTCCTGAAAACATGATGATAGGAGACACCCAACTGTCCTCAGATAACAGATTCTCCTCAGGCTCTTGCCCTAACCAAGCCTCCGAGTGCCTATGTGATGTGAAGGACTGCAGCCTTGAGTCATTATGTACATTTACTGCGGTCTGTGAATAATTTTGGACAGGAGGATTTTGTTATGTATATGATGCTTAAGTGTGGTATAGACAGAGAGTCTACGTGTGTAAGTACATGCACATGCTGGAATCTGTGCAATAATACTCTTGACAAATGCACGTATAACACGCACGTAGCAGCTTGTTGTGAGGAAGAGCTCCCTCTAGAGGAGACAGCTAATAACAACATCACCTGTTCATCATGAGTTTCACAATGACTTTTGCTCATGGGGTTACAGGTTGTAAGGGGGGAAAGTGATCAGGCTTATTGTTTTTGTTGGGAAAACAGGCAAAATTAACAAGTCACAGAGACATACTGTATAAGGATGAGATCTGTTGAGACCAGAATATCATAAAGATTTGGGGATTTGGTTTCAAAATAAAGAAAAAATCTTGATTCACTCTCATGTCATTCCAAACCTGTATGACTTTCTTTCTTCTGCAGAACACAAAAAACAGTGTTTTAGAGAACATTGGTAACCAAACAACACTGACCCATTGACTTTTATTGTATGGACACAAAACCTTTTCAACATCTCTCAAAATATCTTCATTTGTGTTGCACAAAAGAAAGAGTCATACACACTTGTTGAATGACATGAGTGTGACTAAATCATTTTATTTTTTATTTTACAAACAGTCCATCACTAATTCTTTCTTAAAATCCCAAGGAGATCTTTACTTTTTATCCTTTTCTGTAAATGTGAACTAAGGTCACTCCGAAGAGCTAAAATACCATGAATGCTGTAACAAACATTTTCCTTCTGTGAATTTGTTTGATTTTCATTTTACTACTTGACATACAAGGCTTTAGCTGTCAGACATTCCAGCTCAGTTATGCAGAAAATCACATTTGTCTTGCTAACTGTTCTTGAAAGCAAACACATTCATGCAAAGAAACCTGACAAAAACTGACCGATTAGAATTTAGTGTTTCAGTTAAAGGTGCACTCAGTCATTTCATGCTCTTTTAATATATTGCTTATTTACTGCACACACAAGTAGAGAAAAAAATGTTAAAGATCTTATTTTTTTCCAGGTGCTGGTAACCCAAAGTGTGAGATTGCCATAGTGATGTGCAAGAGCAAGACACAGGATTCAAAAAGTAACAGGTATGTGTGTTTGTGATTTTGTATTTGTGCTAATGTACACAAAATCAAATAAATATAAAAGTAGAGATCATATCGCTTGCCAGCTAACAAAGCAAGTATTTGCTTTGTATATATAATATATTTTCTACATATATCAAAGTCAAGCGGGCTGATTTGAATAATTTATTGCTAATCACCTTATCAAACACAAAAACATACAAACTCTGGCAAAGAGATCCTGACATCGCAGCAATCTGCTTTATGTACATTCTTCAGTGAGGCGTCTTTAAACAACACTGTCCCAGATTTACATAATTTATTCCCTTACTCCAGACATGCAGAACATTCCATTACCCTGTAAATTGTTAAGAGCTTATAACTTAACAACTCAAATGTCAGGAAAATAAGAGAAAGAAGTGGGAAAAGCAATACATACAGAGCTAAAAGTTCCCCTTCTAAAAGTTTTAATTTATTTGATATATTTTTTCAGAAGAAAGACCAAAAATACAAACATTGATTTTACCTGAAAGGTCAATTGTATGAAATTTAGCAACATCTATTGGTAAGGTTGAGAATTGCAATCAACGGCTGACTCCAGCCCTCCTCCTCGGTTATAAAGCACTGTGGTGGCTGCACAGGACTATGTAGTAGGGTTGTCACGATACCATAGACATGTCTTACGATTCTATACCAGCTGAAGTATCACCGCAAAAAGGCAGATGTAAGTGTTCAAATTAATATTAATGCGCATATGCAACATTTGGTACTACGATACTACTGTTTAATAGAGAGGCATCGTGGGTATTTTGTAGCTTTAGCATCGCGATGCTACCGTAGCACCGGTACACCGTGCAACCCTACTATGTGGTGTATGTGAATATAAATCATTCTAAGATAATAAAAACATATGCTTCATTGTGTAATGTCTTTTTTCACCTTTGAAGACATAGACTTATATTATATTGCACTTCTGTCAATAATGGGTGAAACGATTAGTCGACATTGTCGACGATAAAAAATTGTCGACAAATATTCATGTTGGCGAGAAGTCGTTTGATTATGTGACTTAATTTAAGGGCCTGCAATATCAAGATTCGACCGAAACGGCACTGTAGCGCTAGAGTGTAATGCAGCCTTCCCGAATCTATCGCAGCTGAAGGACACACAGCGAGAATTATGGCAAATGCGTACAAACAAATGCGAACAAGTGAAGTGTGGGAAAGCTTTACCAAATTGAAAACAAAAAATGCGGTTGTGTGCTATGCATGCAAGGCGGAACTTGCCTTTCACGGCAGCACAACATGCATTTAAAAAGGAAAAATCCCGGAGCAGGAGAGAGGCGACTGTTCTCCATCTAGAGCTAATTAACTAACTAAGCGGTGAATCTTTTTATGAGAGAATGCAATAATAATAGTAATGATAATAACAACAATAATCATATAATTACAGTAATGTTATTATTTGTTTTGCAAATTGTAAAGCTTTGATCGAGCTTAGGAGTCAAGCCTGTTTTGATTATTATAACACTATTAGGTATTTCATGAGAGGAAAATGATTAGGGAGAGGGACGTTAAGTGATAGGAGTCTTATAACTTGCCTTTATTTTTTAAATATTTTCTTCTGTTACTTGCTCTTTTTCATTAACTCTTTCACCGCCATTGACGAGTTATCTCGTCATTAAAAAAAAACGGTTCCCCGCCAAAGACAAGTTTTTACGGCAATCAGTGTTTGTACTGTTATACAGCAGGTGCCGCTGTTACACACCTTTGGGAAAAAGTACAGAATCCCAGGACCTAGAACGTATATTTCTTATCGGTTTTTAATGAATGTAATCTGGGCGGAATCTTTGACAAAAAAACGTTAATTATCTCATCTATTTAATCAAAGTGATGCACTTTTTAAGAAACCAACCCACATCTAAGGAGTAATAAATAGAGAACAAATGAAGATAGAAGAATACGGTTTCCTTTGTTTAAAAGCAGAGACTGTTCTTTCATTTGACACATTGTTTTTCCATATATTCTTTACAGAAAATGTACTGTGAGCCATTAAAGTTTGGTGAAAAAGTAAAAAAAACGGCTGGCAACTTTTTTTTAAAAAGGCTTGCGGGGAAAGTATTAAACTGAACTGTTGTCATAGAAATGCTGCTTAATGCTTCTGTCAAGAGAATCTGAAATGTACCTTATTTATTTATTTGTATTTGTATTTAAAAGTTTGTAGAAAGTATTTGTGTGATTCAAGTTGGACAGACAACTTCACAAAAAACTTCAGACAACATCAGCAAACTTAAAGAGAGTAACCAGTTGGTTCAAGTTCATTAAAACAATTGATGAATTTCTGTATTGATTTTATTCATTACGTAAATGATTTATGACTCAATGTTTCAACTAGTTGCAAAAGCTGAATAATCATTAAAAACGTACCGATTAGTCGTTGAAATAATAGTCGATTAGTCGATTAAACAGTCTAATAATAGTTAGATTAATCGACGATCATAATAATTGTTTGTTGCAGCCCTACGTGTCAATAGATCCTCCAAAACATGTCACACTGGACCTTTAAATCTAAAGGCAAAATCTCAAGGTTAAAAGTCAGAGCGGTGCTGTGCAGAGATCGTAGCTTTAGGTTTTATGCACACAGTCTGTGCACTGAGATGCTGTTTCAGAAGTGCATTTTTGTTTTAAAATGCGTAACTTTCGCTACAGTAACGCCTGCCCTTAACATTACTCCAGAGTTTCCAACCCTCGAATCAGACTTTCGGAAATGCTGCAGACTCCGTCTAATGTAATCAGCTTCCCTAGAGCTCAACTGATTAGAGAGCAACTCTTATCTGATGGGTTCATATCACAGGAATACAATGTTTATACTATGCTACTTTAAATAAAGTCTTCTGCCAAATCCATTCGTGTATAATATGTTATGACTATTTTAAAAGAGCAAGGTCATTTCTGTTTTGCATGAAATGTCTTTTTTAAAACCTGTTGCCTGTGTTTTCATGTTAATTCAGGGAGTTCATGACCCCACAATGCCATGTGTGTGTCCTTTTGTATTATGTATGCACGGTTTGTCCACAGTGTGTGTACTGAATACAGAAGTCAGAGCAGAAATAGTGACACACGACATATAGATAACTATAAGAACATTTTGGCTTTGTTAAAATGTAACACCTGATAAGAAACGTACCTCTTGGCTCTCACATTTCTTACACGTGTCTCAGATGCGCTTTAAATGATATCATAACTTCTTAGTTGTTTATTTCATATCGACTACAGCATTTTTCTGCAGTGTATTTTCTATTCGGTTCACATTTATGTGTAAAGCCCTTTCCACGATGCATATATTGTTTTAAAGCAGCTTTACAAAAAATGCATGTTTCTATGTTACGGGACAAAACCAGAGAAGTTTTTTATGAGAAGTGATATTAGAAGGTGAAGTTGTTAGATGTAAGTATCTACAAAATTATATTACACTGTATGACGTTCATTGCACTTTTTAATAAGATGTACAAAGTCTCTGCAATGTCTCTTTCTACCTCTGTTTTCTTCATTTTCTTGCTATCTGTTCCGGATCTCTTCTCCATCCTCTCTGCAGGGATTCTCTGATCAAAATTCATCTCTTGCCGTCTTCTGTCTTTCTGACAGTCATACTTGCCCTGCAGTGAACAGCGACCTTGGCACTAGAAAAGAGAGACTGACACACACAGTAGAGAGAGGGAGAACGAGAGATAGGGCGGAGTTTTCCCACTCTAACTCTCCACCTGTATTTTATTTCAATCTGTGTTATCTGAAGCTTCACCCTCATATCTTACCTGTCTCAACAGATACATTCTCTAGACATTCCGAACTACTGTATTATGTTTAAAGGATTGTATCATGAATTTTTTTATAATTAAATTAAATCCTTTCTCACTGGCCAAAAATGACACTCTAATTGTATAATGTTACTGAACAACATGTTCTTAAAGGTAAACCTAGTATGTTCTATAAACATTATACTAGTGTCCTAATAAAAGCTGTTTTATTTTTCACAGAGCAGGTTGCTTTATGCAGTTTCTACGGCCAAAGCATGAACATTTGTTGGGAATGATGAATGTTGTTATGTGCAAATTTCTGTAATAGGGTAAATGTGATATTTTCCAGGCACGGGCTGCACAGCATGATCCTCGTTCCTATGAATACTGCAGGAGTGAAGAAGATCAGACCGCTCACTGTTTTCGGACAGGAAGGTGAGTTCTGCTGAAGCAAATCAGATCCTAACCTCAGGTGCCCATATGAGAACACTCATCGTCTCATGATCTTTTTGATTTCTTCTGCTGTTCAGATTGAGTTGTTTTTATATGAATATCTGATTTAAATCTGATTTGTCTGTAGATGCGATCCATGGGGGCCACTTTGAAGTTCACTTTGATGACGTGCACGTTCCTACGTCTAATATTATTCTTGGTAAGATACAGAGTCAACAGAATCTGTGTGTGCTTGTGTGTGTGTAGACTTCCTGCACACTATGTAATGAACCCACAAAAACTTCAATAACTTCAGCACCCCAGGCATCTGCTCACAGGGATGAAGTCGGCAGGAATGTATCTATTAAACCATAAATAGACATTGATTAAAAGCCCTTAAAGCACACACTTAACATAATGAACTTTAAAGTGAAATGGCTCGACGCCATTCGCTGGCTTGTTGACATTTTTTTAAAACACCCAAGGCTCCTTAGAAAATGACCAAGTTAATTTGCCATAAACAGATTTATGCTTGTTATATACAGTAGTGTAGCACTTACTATATTACGATAGACATTTTTCACGCATCCGGGTTTGACTTTTTTGTTACAGCAGTATCCAAGTCTAACAAGAGTGTCTGAATTAAATTTCTTCGTATAAATCTGTGGTCGGCAACCTTTGCGACCTAAAGAGCCATATCGGGCCATCTCCCACCAAATAAAATTGGCCTGGAACCGCAAATATATATATATAACCATTAAATGACTAAGACCGTTACCCAGTTTCCCCACTAGGTGGCAATTTAGTGTGATTTTTTTTTTAATGAATTTAGGTGTAAGCTATTTATACATTTTTGTCCCTGGAAACTGTGGACAAGAAGTGAAACTACTGTAGTTAGCCAGACTTTTATTTGGCAGGTCGTCGGAAGACCCGTATTATTAAGTGTGTTTAAGCTTCACTCAGTAAAATGTTCTGAAAGGAGATGAAGGTCATGTGTTCATGTCCTCATTCAGCGAAAACACGGACAAATCCATGAGAATCACATGTGAAGCACGCAGTCCATTCACTCAGAACAACCAGATGGCATGTTTAAATAACAGGATTCGGTGTTCACAAGTCTGATCTAGTTATATGGACTCAGTGCAGCCGGACAACAAGTTAACTCGCAAAATAGACTAAATTAAGTAAAATAGTGGTGCGCCATAACGTTACACAGAAACAAGCACAACGACGAACGCACTTCAAACAAACAAGCGGCTCAGTTTAATGCACCTGTCAAACTGTATCGCATGCGTGCTAATGTAAACTGGTAAATACATAAAGTTATACCTGTCAGTACAGTTGCTTTGGATGCGTTACATTTGAGTCACACGCTTGTAATATTCGACCAATCACTGCGCACTGGTTAACTGGCCAATTCAGAGCGATGAGCTTTGTAAAAAATCTGCGCATTTCAGAGAGGCGGGGCAAAGAGGAGATGCAAATTTCCACGGTATGTGGAAAATACAGCTTTTTTGAACGTTAAACCGTGTATGCACATTGCATTTCATCTAAAAAAAAATGATAATATTCGATTTAGCCGTATCATATGACCCCTTCAATAACTTAATAAATCCAGTGATGATGTTCTCCGTCTCATTTTATTCTTTATCTTTCTGGTTTGGGCATTATGTAGATAAAATAAACTTAGGTTACAGTAAAGGCAGCGTGTTGTGGTTGAAAGGCATCACCACCCAATCCCTCCCGTCAGACTCCCATCACACTTTGTTTCAGAAAATTACAAAAAATGTCTTCTGTTGTGTTCCCGCTAGTGCTTCTGACTTTATCAAAAAAAATGAATAGTGTAGAATTAGATAATATTAGACATATTACTCGCGGTTGCATTGGATCATTGCCAGGCATTATGGATGTGTGTTTTATGTGCTCTGTGTTACTGTGATAGGGGAGTGTACTATTGTTTATGTATAGAGTATATTAAAGTAAATAGAAGATCATGATTATTCAGGACAAAACAGCTGTTCATGGTAAGAATTTAATAATAAGGTCTAATTTATTAAAATTTGTTAAAGCGCAATGTAATACTTTGTATTTCTTAACCTTGGTTATTATTACGTTTTCACAATTTAAGTTTTAACATTTTTCATTTGGTTTTATGAATGAACAATACATCATATTTTAATAACAATAAAAAAATAAACCTCATCATAGCAGTTTATGATATCTTATTTACTCATACATTTTGAGATACACTCTATGTTAACAGTGTACCAGTATTTTTAAGTAATTTCTTGTAAAACAGATGCAATCATGTTTAAATAACACACAAGCTAGGGTGTTTAACTCAAAACACTTAAATGAATATTAGCACAAAACAGATAAATGCACACATATAAATTTTCATGTTTAATACACATTGAAGAATAACACAAGTGCATTCTGTTACAATAGGATCTAATCTGAAGGGCAAGTTGCATTTCCCTGCGGTGACATCTCCTGTTTTTGCCAAGTGGTTGATGCCAAGTTGGACAACATTTAAAGCAACCAATCAGATTTCAGAAATAAATTTAGAGTTTAAGTTTAATCTTCCAATCAGGATTATGTGCTTCTAGACCATTGTTTTTCACTTTTCGTTTCCCTCTGATTTTAGGGGTAAGTTATGTTAAAGGGTTTGGTGTGAGTTTTATATATAAAAATGTTGTCCTTAGGTCCACAAAATATGTGGGCCTGAGGACATTAACCACTTGGCAAAATCAGGTCGAGTCCGAGTAGTTTCCGTCTCTTGTGAAAGTGGTCTTTGCCAGTTGCCACCTGCTTCGTGGAGTTGCTTGATGTGTTTAAAATGATTTATGATTGGTTGTTTGCAGGTGAGGGGCGGGGTTTTGAGATCGCTCAGGGACGGCTGGGCCCGGGTAGACTTCATCACTGTATGAGGGCAGTGGGGCTGGCAGAGTGGGCACTGGAGTTACTGTGCCAGCGAGCAGCCCATAGACACACCTTTGGAAAGAAACTGTATCAACATGTAAGTATGTGTTTGTTTTAGGGCTTTTTCTATTCATTATGAAACGAACCCGATGTGCTTAAACTGCAGACTGTCAGCTTTAATTTGAGGGTATTTACATCCAAATCAGGTGAACGGTGTAGGAATTACAACTGTTTGCACATGTGCCTCCCACTTGTTAAGGGACCAAAAGTAACGGGACAATTGGCTTCTCAGCTGTTCCATGGCCAGGTTTGTGTTATTCCCTCACTATCCCAATTACAATGAGCAGATAAAAGGTCCACAGTTCATTTCAAGTGTGCTATTTGCATTTGGAATCTGTTGCTGTCAACTGTCCAGATGAGATCCAAAGAGCTGTCACTATCAGTGAAGCAAGCCATCATTAGGCTGAAAAAACAAAACAAACCCATCAGAGAGATACCAAAAACATTAGGCTTGGCGAAAACAACTGTGGAGGATGCCCGAAGAATTCTTTCCCTGGTGAAGAAAACACCCTTCACAACAGTTGGCCAGATCAAGAACACTCTCCAGGAGGAAGGTGTATGTGCGTCAAAGTCAACAATCAAGAGAAGACTTCACAAGAGTGAATACAGAGGGTTCACCACAAGATGTAAACCATTGGTGAGCCTCAAAAACAGGAAGGCCAAATTAGAGTTACGACATCTAAAAAAGCCTTCACAGTTCTGGAACAACATCCTATGGATAGATGAGACCAAGATCAACTTGTACCAGAGTGATGGGAAGAGAAGAGTATGCAGAAGGAAAGGAACTGCTCATGATCCTAAGCATACCACCTCATCAGTGAAGCATGGTGGTGGTAGTGTCATGGCGTGGGCATGTATGGCTGCCAGTGAACTAGTTCTCTTGTATTTATTGATGATGTGACTGCTGACAAAAGCAGCTGGATGAATTCTGAAGTGTTTCGGGCAATATTATCTGCTCATATTCACCCAAATGCTTCAGAACTCATTGGATGGCGCTTCACAGTGCAGATGGACAATGACCCAAAGCATACTGCAAAAGCAACCAAAGAGTTTTTGAAGGGAAAGAAGTGGACTGTTATGTAATGGCCAAGTCAATCACCTGACCTGATCCGATTGAGCATGCATTTCACTTGCTGAAGACAAAACTGAAGGGAAAATGCCTCAAGAACAAGCAGGAACTGAAGACGGTTGCAGTAGACCCCTGGCAGAGCATCACCAGGGATGAAACCCAGCGTCTGGTGATGTCTATGCGTTCCAGACTTCAGACTGTAATTGACTGCAAAGGATTTGCAACCAAGTATTAAAAAGTGAAAATTTGATTTATGATTATTATTCTGTCCCATTACTTTTGGTCCCTTAACAAGTGGGAGGCACATATGCAAACAGTTGTAATTCCTACACCATTTACCTGATTTGGATGTAAATACCCTCAAATTGACGGTCTGCAGTTAAAGCACATCTTGTTCGTTACATTTGAAATCCATTGTGGTGGTGTATAGAGCCAAAAATGCTAGAATTGTGTCGATGACCCAATATTTATGGACCTGACTGTATATATATATATATATATATATATATATATGCATAAACGTGATGACAGACAACACATTTTTTAACCTCTCATGTAAAATGTAATGACACAATAGGCATTCTTTTGATTAAAGTTACAATTAAAGCATCACACTTTCACTATTTTGTTGAATACTTGAAATAGCACATTTTAAGATTTTTTTATCATGTATTCTTATTTAATTGACCATATGCATAGAACTTCCTCAATAATATAAGCCAGCTGGAAAACTTCATTCTCATTGGTATGGGGTATCTTACATTTTCTGAGTTCAATTTAACAGCATCAATAGTGTAATACTTGATGTTATGGCATAACTATTTATCCGACTAGAGATTAATTTAGTTGTTTAAACATAAAACGAGATGAAGAAAAGTTTACATTTGAGCACCGAAATGTATCAGTTGACCCCTGCTACGTCTTTCTGTTTCTCCTCCGAAAATTTCAATTCAATAATCACTTTTCACACTTAAGGCAGCAAGTATAGAATGACATCTCAGTTCACCTCAAATCCCTAAACTGGTTTATCGAAAACCAGGAAGTAACCGTGTGTATAGTAAATGAAATAATAGTGACCTGCCTAGTTACAGAAATACCTGTTGTAGGCCATGACATTTAACTAATACACGATGCAAAAGTCACACAATTTGAATAGTTTTTAATTAAAATATCTTTCTATATGGGTGTGGTTAAGGGCTTGATAATGTTTGCAAGAAATTAAGGATCTGTTCTGATTGGCCACCATCTGGTTTTACCTGTGCAAATAGCTCATTACTGACATCTAGAGGACAGCCATTGTATTGCAGTTTCTGCTTATTCTTTTTACTCAGTCAATGGTTTAATTTGTTGTGTTTGTGACTCTAGGAAGTTGTAGCTCATTGGATAGCCGAGTGTCGAATCACCATCGCACAAACACGTCTTCTTACGCTACATGCCGCTCACACGCTGGACACACAAGGCAACAAGGCTGCAAGAAAACAGGTAACAACACACATTTCAACTCGACATGAATTTAATTAATGTTACTAAACTGATCACATTGCAAGACAGGACCTTTGGTTGAGCCAGTGTGTTTGTTTCAAGATTTTATAATTTTTTGGTGTGATGTGAAGTGCACTTGAAAAAAAATGACTAGACACGAAATCTGTTTCTTATCCTCCCTCTTTTTCCTGCCTGTCTCTCGTGCTGTTAAAAATCTCACTCAGTCCCACCTAATACATGAACCGACGCTTCAAAAGATGAAGGCAACGATGTGCAAAAATCAACTCTGACAGGCTGACTTTGCATAACATCACACACACACCTCGGCTCAGAACTCTGTGAACTATGTGTCAACAGATGTGTCTGTGGGAGTGACGGATTCATATGTCCAGCCCAGAGAGCATTAGAGCTGTCTGAGTTATGACACAAGGATGATTGAGCATCGTAATAGCATTGTAGGATATGTGGAAAAATAAGGAAAGTGTTTAGAATTTAGGTCTTAAAGTCATGAAAATCCTCAGGTCTCTGTAGAAGATGTAGAAGAAAATACTTGTTCATATTTAGCGGCTTTGAAAGGATGTGTCGGGCGTGCGCAGAGGGCCAAGGCTCAAACGTCACGGTTCGCTACTGATTTGCAGAAAATGAAACCTGGATAACATGTCAAATAATAGAGTAAAGATGCTCTGTATTTTTTCAGACCTCAAATACTGGAAAGAAAGCAAGGTCATAGTCATTTTAAGGGCGTACTCACATTTAGCCCGGTTGCTCTCAATTGTCCCCCCTCTCCCGCTGGCCTGCGCTCGCATTGTTCTTTACCATCCGCACGGTTTTCTCATTATGATTCGACTTCTTTGAAGTTAACATAAACAAAGCAATCCCTCTCAGCACAACATAATCCATCGCAATGTTCAGTTTGGGCTTATTAGGGGTGTTTATCTTCATGCGCGTGCTGCACGGAACGATCTGCTCAAATGAAGGCGATCGTTACACACGCCGTTGCATTATGTTGACAAACCTTATATCTGGAGTAGTTTTTGCCGCGACGACACGTGTTTTTAACGGTGACAGTCGCATAATTGACAGTCGCATAATTCACGTCACGCTTTCAGTTCGGCACTCCTGCGTGATTTGCGCTTGTACTGCCCCCATTCCAACACAAACTGCGCTTTAGCACACCTCTTCCAACCAGACCAGGGCGCGGTGAGTGAACCGCGCCCAAGCATGGTTGTGAGCACATGCACTAGTCAATTAGAACCAGGCTTTAGGGGTCAAACGTGACCTGCACGGCTCGATTAGGACAATGTGTGTAGGCCCCAAAGCAATGCAACAATAACATTTGTTTTTTGGAAAAGTAAAACTTAGATTTTTATCAGTTCTCGTGTGTCTTGTCATGCTGGCAGTCCCTCGAGTTGCCGTTGGATGATTTTGTTGATATTCAACAGACACTGGACTGGAATGGTCAAACAATACATCTAGAAATGCTGATTAAATGAACATTTGGAATGGTCTCTTAATTCTTCCCATGGGTGTATATTTTTTACAGAAGGCATCCCACAGGGAATTAGTCTGGTTGTAGTTTCTTCCAGGGACAAATGTCTACCCGGTGTGTAGATAAGAATGTACGTGTTCCATCGCAGCCCCTGCAGGGGACATTTACCGACAGTGCAGTTCCCTAGGGTCATCAAGAATAACAGCACTCCGTATTACGTTGACTGTAGTCAAGGTAACGCAGCATCAGGCTTCCTCAAAAAGAGTACGATTCAGACGCTTGCTGCGATTCTTTTAACATTAGCCAGCCCGCTGTTCCTCGTTGCTGAATCAACACCGCCTGCTTGATTCATATGGCTGGTTCAGAGAAAAGCCACACGCTTCATGCACATGTCCTGCTGGGAAGCTTTAAAGAATGTAAACATGCACACGGTTTTGACGGTCTGCTTCTGGATAATGCACGCAGACAGACAGGAGATTGGTTTATAATAAGACCCAGTCCTCCAACTGACAGGAAAATATGATCGCAAAACTCACATTCATCCTCTCGCATTTGTGTATTTAAAATTAAATGTCTTGTTGGATGCATACCAGATCCGCATGATTACATATTTGTATGAGACATCCGAGGATTACCGTCACTGAGACTCAATCTTATTAGCTTTTACTGCGTAGCCCGTGGAGATGCTTGTGTCTGAATGTTCCCAGTGTGATGCTTTTTCATTACACGTCACCAAAACAAACACACACAGATACACGTATAGAGATGTTTGCCACTCACGTTCCTTGTAGATCTTGTCTGAATGTCCTTATTTTTTCAGATTGCCATGATTAAGGTGGCAGCTGGCAGGATGGCTTGTAAAGTTGTGGACTGCGCCATTCAGGTTTTCGGGGGTGCGGGAGTGTCTGATGACTTTCCTCTTGCCGAAATGTGAGAAAAAACTTTATACTCTGAATGACAAGTTTATACACGGCCATGGAAAATGTGTGTACGTCAGTGTGTCTAAGATGGAAATTTAATACCAAATAGATTTTGTTTAAATGCATTTAGTTTAAGTACACTATAAAGTAAGTTAGTTTGGATTTTAAGAACAATAAATATGGTGTTCAAGACAAAGTAGAGACTTTCTAGTGTTTCAAGTCTGTGAAATATCTCTTAATTAATGTAATGAAGTGTACAGTACTTGTGGTTGTTCTGGTATATTGCAAGCTGAATGATGTCGAGTGGAACCAACATTAACTTAAATTTAGATACAGACAGTTTTTAAAATTCCTGTTTAAGGTATTCTCCCGAAAAAAGTTAGTTTTGAGAAAACCTTATTGTTTGATAGTTTGTAATTTAATGGAATGACATGACATCATCAACCTTACCTAAGGTTTTGATATTCTGATATATTTTGTTTAAATACCCATGTGAGGTCCCTCTAAACGTTTTTATAATATTTTAAAAGCGTTGATTTTCGTAGACATGGAAAAAGAATGACATTCAATTTATGTCAGTTGTACTTGATAAACGCCTTTATAGTACAGCATATGGCAAAGTATTGCTTGCAGGATGAAATAACTGAATTTTTACACAAATGACTACAGACTTTGGGTCGTTCGTTGATACTTTATATTAACAGTGTTTTTGTGTGGTTGTGTTTGTGTAGGTATGCCTATGCTCGAACCTTACGCATCGCTGATGGCCCCGATGAGGTTCATTTGTCATCAATTGCTCTACTGGAGCTTAGAGACCAACAGAGGCGAGCTCATTCTAAACTGTGATTCGGCTCAAATCACACAACCTCTACAAATATTCACTTTACTGCCGTCTATGTGAAAAAAATACTGCTGCTCTAAATGAAATAACAGAAGCAATGAATCATGGCATAAATAGAAAATAATCTTTAGTAACAAAAAATTGCATTATGGGAAATCATACTTATTTAGGGATGCAAACTGCTCACCTTTAAGCTAAATTTCTTTTTTGAAGCTGTTTGTTTGTGAAAATGTTCCGCCAAGCAGGTATTTTAGGGTTAGAAGCTTTTAAAAGCATAAACATTTACAAAAGCTAAAATACACCAAAAAGACTCAAAATCTGGTGTGTTTTAAAGGGATAGTTTACCCCAAAATGAAAGATCTTTCATGATTTACTCACCCGAACAACAGCGGTAACCATTCACTTATATATACTGTAGACACAAAACCAATGCAAGTCATACAGGTTTGAAAAGACAAGTGGAGTAGTAACCGATGTCTGAATTTTTGGGTGAACTTTCCCAAATATCAAATTTTCCGACTCATTCGATCACTTTGTTTCTTTGATTATTATAAAACAAAAATGTTTAAAGCATTTTGAAAGTTGAAAAACTTGAACTGTGCCTTTACTGTGTAATAGATGATATATTGCATACAAAGCAAAATATGCATGTTATGTATTTTAACGTGCATAAAATGATTTGTGTAATGTTTAGTTTTTGATCAATTTGGATTCTGTATTGAACTCTGTAAAATGTTCTCTTCTGCATTCCCACCGCCAAGTATTTTGGTACAGTCATGTAATTTAACTGTAAAATATAACTGTGATCTGTCAAGTGTCTGTTTTTTTACACATGCACAAACAGCTGTTCTATTATTTCATATTAACGCAGACAGGTGTAAGAAATGTCTGTTGTAACTGCTGTTCTCCGTGTCTCCACGTCACAATTACCACGGCAATTTCCGTCCTATATCTCCGAGTCTTGTTTAGCATTCTGAGCATGTTTAATGTGTTTATAAAACAGCAGTGTGTGTGTTTGTGTTTCAATTGCTCTCATTCAAGGGATTTTTTAGGCATTTGGCCAGTGCATTTGTTCCTCATTCAGAACTGGAACACAGCTTCTCTACAAACAGGTGGGCTGGTGTTCTAGTTGCTTGGACACATGCATCTACAGTAATGTCTCATCTTTAATTGGGCATCAGCAAAACTTCTGCCAAAATGTTCTGGCAGTCTAAGAGAGTCTGCAAGCACTGGCAGGTTGGCTTCCAGCTAGTTTCACACAGCCAGAATCTGGTCCCCACTGCAGTTTAACCTGGCTAAGTACTGACCACTTAGACCGAAGGAGATTATATGAGGTACATATAAAGCGACCAATTACAGTACATTTTATGCATCAAGACCTTGAATGTGCAATGAGCTTTTGTAGATGTGTAGTATGAAAATGAGCCTAGCTTAAGGCTTTAGGTTTAGGTTAGTATCTTTCGAACATACACACACTCCGCCATGAACAGCTCCTAATGATTAAACGCTAATGGGTAATTCACAAGTGTCGAGCTTGCCATGAAAAGACTAATGCCCGTTTCATACTGCACGTGTGAGCTGCACGTAGGGAGAGCGTTAGCAGCGCGTGCCCATTGTACTTTCACACCGTCAGCGTATACACCTGGGTACCACAGTACAAAAATGCAATTTTGCATTACTTTATTTAAATACATCAATGAGAAAAAATATCTCCCAGAACTTCTTCAAGGCCCTTTTCTCTCACACATACGCAATATAGGCATAACATTTAAGATGCATTATAAATCCTTTAAATAGGCTACGGCTTGGGTACGCGGCTCTGCGTAGGCTAAGGCGTAGGTCCTACGCATGAGTATAAACTAAGATTAACGCGTGCAGTATTAATTCTCTCATCTGTTAACATGTTAGCCAAAAAAAAAGGCTTTTTTTTTGGATAGTAAACTTGTGCTTAGACATTTAACTGACGTCTGGAGTCTACCATCTGGGGTTTAGTAAAATATAAACAGAAGATTTATTTTGGTTAGAAATACATCCTCTAAGAACGTATATTTCACCTTTTTGTGAAATGTCACATTCATAACTGTACAATTCCCTAATTATTTCACTTCTGAAAACTTAAAAAATGTATTGTGTGAAAAATATTTTTTAATTAAATATCAAACCATCTATATTTCAGAAACGTCTTTAATGGAATAGGTATTTTACAGTATACAGTATATATTCTGTTCAAGCAGTGTATATTGACTTATATAACTTAGTACAATATTGATCCAAATCCTCTATTAGATAAAAAAAAGTAATGAAGGAATAACAATAATATTCAAAGCTTTATGCTGCGCATTAACACATGTTTTCATTTTCCCATTTAAAACACTTTTGGTATGTCATTTTAATTTTCCTTCATCATCTCAGAGGTCACAAAAGAAGTGAGTATGATCTTTATATTCTTGATTTAATTTTATGAACATGTGATATTCCTGGTGTTCTTGTTTCTCTTAGGTGCACTTCTCCTGGACCTCTTCTTCATGGACTGAAACCGATACAGAAGTTGTACACATGTCCATTTGATATTGATTGTTTTGTATGTGTGTTTGAGGACTTACCTTTAAAGAAGAGATTTTTGGATAGGCAGCACCGTTGAAGTGTTTATCAATGCTCACTACCTGTTACAGAGATCCAGAATCTGTTATTCAGGCACTAGAATACTTTTTTTCCCAATTTCTATAAGTGAAATTATCTTAAACATATTTCTTGAGTGCACCCATTACAAACAAGTACCTTGACAATGCCACTGTGCAGTGATGGTTGTAGATTTTTATATATGTTGTTAGGTCACTTGGGTCATGGTTGTCATGGATACGCACCTGTAAGGGACGAGTTTCACGGTTGTGGTCGAGCAGTGAGAAAGAGCCAAGGCGAGACCGTAGGGGCTTCTTTTTGGGTTGTAAATGTCGCCTCGACCTGTCAGGCTGATAACAGAACAACTTCAGGTAATATCACTGTGTCTTAAATCCATTGTGGTTCTCAGTGAACCCTGTAGACGAATGTGTTCTCACCTGTGACATCTGGATGAGTTTGTTGGAAGATCCTTTGACTGAGTAAGATCCGGCTCTGGGAGGTCCCTGCTGTGCTTGAGCTTGTCTTCTAGTCATCAGCTTATGAAAAAAAAGAAGCGTTTTTTCTTTTATTAATTCCAGCATTGATCAAACCAGATCTAAAAACAGTGAAGATGGTGTGTCAGAATCTAAAAGACATTTTCAAATGATACTGTGGAGTCAGTCGGTCACCAGAGTTGGTCATGGAAGCTAAATGTCTGGTATAATAGTCAATTACTGTGTTTTGCTCATTTTACAAAAACATTTAGCCGCAGAATGTTGTGATGGAAATATGAGTATTCCAAATAGTCATTTAATAACATCCCACAACTTAGATCCCACAAACCATTTCACATCAGGAATCAAAACCAAAAACGAGAAGGGGTTATCTTGAACGTAAGTAAACAAAAAGATTATTATTGGAAGTGATTTGATTTATGTCATTATTTCAGCATCTTATAAATCCTAACTCAATTCAAATCAGGGAAACGTTCATTCTGTCTTTGTTCGTTTTTGAACATAGGAACTCTTTGAAGACTTGCTTTAAAGGGTATGTTCCTTTAAGTTCCTCATGTTTTTCAAAACCTCTCTTTTTTCTGTGGAACACAAAAGAAGATATTTTCAGAAATATCTCAGTGGTTTTGTATCTATTCAATGGAAGCCAATGTTTGGTTACCAACGTTCTTAAAAATATCTTGTTTTGTGTTCTACAGAACAATTAAAGTGCATTTGAAAAGAATTTTCAGTTTTGGTGAACTATCCCTTTAAGGACTTGTCTTGCACATTGCCTGGTTAATATTGATTAAAACTTTAATCATTGCCCACTACAAAAATGAATCTGTAAAAGCAAACATTTATACGTTTCAACACAGACATTATTTAAATTAATTTCATGATTATTCAAAGCGCCTTTAAGAATTCTCGACTTTATTTATATAGTGCTTTTTACAATTTTCATTGTTACAAAGCAGCTGTACACGAGACATTTTGACTATAAGTAAATCAATTAAAGTTTTATACCGTTGAAAACAACAAAAGGGTGAAAACGCAGAAGACCGAAATACCCACATACAAACGCTCCACACACAATATGCACACTAACTAACACACATAGACATAAATGCACAAACACGGATGAACAAGCGCGCACACACACACACAGACGCGCACGCACAGTAAAAGCACACATTTAAGATAAAGTAGAGAGAGAAACGGGTCAAATATTAAACAGACTATAAATTCCTGTATGAAATATTAATTATTTAAACATTTTTCTCGAATTCTCTCCATCTCATTCCCCCTCTCTGCCTCAATTTTACTAGATTCAATTAAATCAAATTAGACCTCAAAGAACTGCGGCCTTCATGATGTTTGTTTCCTTATTAACCAGCAACATCTGTGCTTAGCAGACATCAGCACATAGTTCACTAGAAAATGACTGTCTCCGTACACCAAGAAAAAACAACTTTTTTTGCCAAAGAACTATGGAAGTGTGTGAGCCTAGCCATCCAAAGCTGAAACTTTAGCTGATGCCAACATCTCACAAAGAGTGTTTGTGTAATGCGTAGTTCATGCACAGGTGTGTATTCAAGACTGTGTGTTAACTCTGGATGTGAGACAAAGGATGCAGAAAACTTCAACAGTAAGTGGAAAGTCAAACAGCATCCTGGCCCATCGAAATGCCACGGAAAGTTGGACACGTTGGTTCCTTTCAGGGTATTTAGGGTCGACAGATGATTGGAGTCACAGGGCTGCTCAGACGCGTCAGTAACAAGGAAGAGCCAGGAGTGGAATGACATCTGTGTCTGTGGCTCGGACACTTAAAACACAGCTGGTCAGTGTCTTTACAGCCTCCTTTAATGTCTTAAAATACCCATAATGCCATAAGACCAGTGTAATTGCCCCATGCTCTTGATTCCCAATTAGTTTTACCATTGTGACGCACTATAGAGCTGGAATAGGAAATTTTATGGGTAATTATTCTAGTGGTTACAGCAGATCACTTTTTTTTTCATTTTTGTAACGTGAAAGCAACTAAAATGTATTATTAATATGTAACTAATATATTATTAATATACTATTACACTAAACAATGCCCAATTATCAAGAAACATTTCTTGTTGAAGTTTACAAAGTGCATTTCAGCAAAGCACACTTCTGTCACAACCTGTGTTTATAGTGTTCTCCAAGCAGACACTTTCTTACCCAATGATAAAAGTCATAGTTCTTACCTTGACCTCTGTGACCTGTGTGTCTGCACAGTCCGCACCATTTCCTGCGCAGTCCAGAGCATGCGTGAGCAGACATACCTGCAGACAGAGCAGAAAGACCCACAGCGCCGTGGCCATAGCTGCAGTAGCGTGTTTGTGTGTTAAGGAAGCTCAGCTCTGCGGAACACTCTCTCCCCGCGCAACCGTTTTATACTCCAAGTCCAAATGGAGACCAGATGGAGACAGAAGGGGAAAACCATGCCAACCACACACACATGCTCACACATCTGCAGACGTAGGCAAAGCAGTGGAAACCTCGGACATACTCGAGCAGTTATCGGACCAGCAACCCAAGCGCTTCTAACCACAGAAAAACACATTCTTTAAGGATACACAATTAAGTAAATAGATACAGTATCAGTTGACCAAGAATGTTGAGAAAGTTCTCCGGACTCTTGCTCCAAACTCCTCTGAAAAGAGGAATTTTTGGGGTTGTTTGGAGAAAAAAGATTTTCTCTCAAGCAGCTTGCTGTGGTCACATAATGATCACATTCCAGTCTGAGGAACATAGTAAGGATGCTTTGAAGTAACAGTGTTCGAGAGAGAAAATGTTTTAAAGGTTCCCACGTTACAGTCGAAGAGAAAGAGATTTATAAAGCTGTAAAGTAAACAGCAAACACACATGGCTGTAGAAACGAAGAGTTAAACCTCAGACCCGTAGAGGCTGACCTCCAGAGCGCAAGAAACTGCCAGAATACTGGTTTGGCAGCTTTTAGAGTTTCTAATTTGCTTTGAAAAGTCCTTCCCTCTGTTTGTCTTTCTCTTTCACACACCTTGTAGCATGTATTGACTCAACAACCACTTAAATCGTGTGTCCCGAAACAGTGTTTCTCAGATAGTAACCCAATATTCGACATATGCTTAATATGCTTAAGTTGCCTCTCATCCCTCACAGGCGTTTGTGCTTGACTGCAGCGATTTAAGATTGGCTATATATACTAACCCTATAAAGTCATCACTCTCTGCCTGATAGATCTGCTGACTACTGAGAACAAAGAAAACAGCTGTTTTTCATTTTGATCATTTCATTTATTTTTATTTTGTGACTACATCCGAGGGATCACTTTCCCTGAACATCAGTTAGTGCCTGAGCAGATAGAACTCAATAGAAATACCGTGAGGCAAATAGGTGTTTTGTTTTATTTTTGAATCATAAATCATGTATAGACTTATAATAGTTTTCTTTGTATGTTAAGCTTGGATAAAATATATATATACAAGCACAATGGCAAAACACTGGGGTATATATACTGTACACAGAGAAAGTGGCAATGAATCAATGAATTACTATGGCAACAGATGAGAAGGGTGTGGTCTGTGCATGAAGTCCAGGTTAACTAATAAGAGGGCGGAGCTAGACAGAAACAATGTCAATGACAAGTAACACTACCACAAGGGAAACACAGACAGGCTCATTACAATATTTTGACATCAGCAACGTTGTTAACTGCAGTAGCCAGCACAAAAAGAGACTAAACTACTGTTTTGGGGGTGCATTTGAGTATTTTTGAATTATTCAATAATAATTTGCACTTTAAAGTGTTTTTAAAGAAAATGTTGTAAAACGTTTTGCTGTGGTTCGCTCATAAAATATTTCATCCATTTTTCCTCTGGGGAACTAAAGGAGAAACTTTGCAGCTCAGATGTTTTACACTAACCCAAATGATGTTAAGGCTAAATGACTTTAACATTCTATACATTTGAACATTCCTGTGGTGCAGATATTTACCACAGAATAACACAAACTCGGACACAATAACAGAATGGCTCTAGAGGGCTGGCACGTACAGTAAACCTTCAGTGGTTTTTCACCAGTCAAAGTTCTCTGGATGTTGTCCTAAGAGAAAGGTTTTCCAGTCTTTGTTTAGAATCGGGATCAGTGGGGAGGAAATTCAATTTGGGTGCATTTGTGACGCGCTGTCAATCTTAAATATAATTTCTGCCATTTATCACAAAAGGCAGATTCAAATGAAGGTCTTTATAGTTTTTGTATTAGTAGTTTTAAGTTAATAGTAATTTGTATTAACATTATAAACGTGTTATGTAGGCTTTACAGTATATTTAATACAACTTGGATTGGGGGGATTTTAAAGGTTCCTCCTGCTATTCGAATTGCACCGCTAGCAAATATTTACTGCTAGCCTACATCTTAAAAATGATCTTAATGAAACATAAGGAATTTCGGTCTATTTGTGTAATAATCTATACATAAGCTATATATTATAAATCTTTAATAAACTTGTTAATAATGACAGCACTTCTTTATCAATTAACTGTTCAATACTAATCTTAATAGAATTTTCTAGTGTGGTCTACTGTTGCTATGGTTACCACTTCAAGTAAATGCATCCTCCACACATGGAAATGTGCATTTTGTAGGAAAACGCTATTAGACATACATTATATTACATGTAAATTTAGTTTAGCCCCCTATATGATCTCCGTGTACTATATATAATCACCCTAATTTATAAGGAAGTAGGTATGACATACTGCCAGAAATGCTGTTTTATATGCTGCTATTTGCATTAACAGTTAATGGAATTATTATGCCTTATGTCCATCTACCTTGAAAAAAAAGGTAAGTAAAAACCAAAGATGGTTTTCATTGTGTAACAACTTTCTAATAACCCATACAATGGGCTTGAGACATTTTACATTAAAGCCAGTGAAAATAGCTGTATACTGCTGTATAGACAACTCGAAATGGAATATTTAGCATCAGTTACCAGTTAAAAGTATAGTTTTTTGGTCTAACTCTAGTTGAAAAATAAATAAACTGACAAACTATGCATGCATAAAGGCAAACGTGGAATGCATATTTAAATGACCAGAGATGTACTTTATTTCACCACATAAGAGATCAAATCCATCATTGATCAAATGATATTCCAAAGGTTTGACTATTTGTAAATTCAATTGTGAGTTGATTTGAGTGTTTATATTTGTTTTTAATGATATTTTGCAATGGAATTGCAAAGGTTGTTCTGAGATAGTCCTCACCGTCCCTCCAACCAATTTAAGGTTCTCTTTGGTTACTTACACCAATTTCATGATATCTAAAAATGTTATTGGTGGTCTTCAAATTATACTTTACAGGAATTTCATCTTCAGGGTTAGTGTACAAGAAATTGCTGGTATTGTGGTTTGTGTTCGAGTCTATGTGGACTAAAATAGAGAGATTTGAGCTTTCTTCGGCTGTGAAATGGATTGAAACATTGTTCCAAGAGGCTTGGCAGATGTGTTGTGTGTATATGACAAATAGCTGTTGTTTTTCACAACACTACTTTGTGCCTTTCAAAGTGCAATTTTCAAAGTGAATACGAAAGCCAGGGAATATAAATCAGTAGCTTTGCGGCTATGTGTTGTCTATGTGTACGTGACATTGTGAGTGCGTGTGTCTGTGAGAGAGTGTCTATACAGTTGAAAGAAAAAGTATGTGAACCCTTTGGGCTTACTTGGATTTCTTCATAAACTGGTCATAAAATGTGTTCTGATCTTCATCTAAGTCACAACAATAGAGAAACACAGTCTGCTTAAACTAATACCGCACAAACATTATATGTTTTCATGTTTTTATTGAACACAACATGTAAACATTCATAGTGCAGGGTGGAAAAAGTATGTGATACCCTAGGCTAATGACTTCTCCAAGAGCTAATTGGAGCCAGGAGTCAGCCAACCTGGGTTCCAATCAATGTGATGAGATTGGATGTGTTGATTAAAGCTGGCCTGTCCAATAAAAAACACACACCAGTTTTGAGATTGCTGTTCTGAAGAAGCGTTGTCTGATGTGAACCATGCTTCGCACAAAAGAGCTCTCAGAAGACCTACGATCAAGAATTGTTGACTTACATAAAGCTGGAAAGGGCTACAAAAGTATATCTAAAAGCCTTGATGTCCATGTGGCCACGGTAAAACAGATTGTCTACAAATGGAGAAAGTTCAGCACTGTTGCTACACTCCCTAGGCGTGGTCGTCCTGTAAAGATGACCGCAAGAGCACAGCGCAGAATGCTCAATGAGGTGAAGAAGAATCCTAGAGTGTCAGCTAAACACTTACAGAAATCTCTGGCACATGCTAACATTTCTGTTGACAAGTCTACAATAAGGAAAACATTAAACAAGAATGGACTTCATGGGAGGACACCACGGAGGAAGCCACTGCTGTCCAAAAAAAACATTGCAGCACGTTTGAAGTTTGCAAAAGAGCACCTGGATGTTCCACAGCACTACTGGCAAAACATTCTGTGGACAGATGAAACCAAAATTGAGTTGTTTGGAAAGAACACACAACGCTATGTGTGGAGAACAAAAGGCACAGCACTACAACATCAAAACCTCATCCCAACTGTGAAATATGGTGGGGGCATCATGGTTTGGGGCTGCTTTGCTGCCTCAGGCCCTGGACGGATTACTGTCATCGATGGAAAAATGAATTCCAAAGTTTATCAAGACATTTTGCAGGAAAACTTAAGACCATCTGTCCGCCAACTGAAGCTTAACAGAGGATGGACGATACAGGACAACGACCCAAAGCATAGAAGTAAATCAACAACAGAATGGCTTCAACAGAAGAAAATACGCCTTCTGGAGTGGCCCAGTCAGAGTCCTGACCTCAACTCGATTGAGATGCTGTGGCATGACCTCAAGAGAGCGATTCACACCAGACATCCCAAGAATATTGCTGAACTGAAACACTTTTGTAAAGAGGAATGGTCCAAAATTTCTCCTGACCGTTGTGCAGGTCTGATCTGCAGCTATAGGAAACGTTTGGTTGAGGTTATTGCTGCCGAAGGAGGGTCAACCAGTTATTAAACCCAAAGGTTCACATACTTTTTCCACCCTGCACTATGAATGTTTACATGTTGTGTTCAATAAAAACATGAAAACATATAATGTTTGTGCGGTATTAGTTTAAGCAGACTGTGTTTTTCTATTGTTGTGACTTAGATGAAGATCAGAACACATTTTATGACCAATTTATGAAGAAATTCAAGTAAGCCCAAAGGGTTCACATACTGTTTCTTTCAACTGTATCATTCTAATGCAGAGTGATTTTATACCGATGCAGATGATGAGCCTCTTGGTACATATAAATTTAAAGGCTCAGTGTGGAGCTGTGTCAGAGGCTGTTATTCCTCCCTGAGCTAAAAATGTACTCATCTATGTTCTTTTCATGCTGACAGTAATGGTAAAGAGTAGGGTAGGTGAGCTACCAGTAAAGGGGTGTGTTTCAGAAACTTATCTTCAAACTTTGACTTTCTACTCTGTCTTGCTTTAAAGAAATGTTTATCAGCACTTTTTGACTATATGTGTTTCAAAATAAAAATATGTAGATGAGAGTTGTTCCGGGGTACCCTATCAAAAGTATATTCACAATATACTGTATGTTTTTTTTTTAAATACCAAAGGTCCAAGGAAAGCTATTTTAGCTCCACATAATGTTACTGAAGAACTATTTTTCTTTTTAAGTTGCTTAAGATGTCATTGTAAACCATTTTAAGTTCTGTATGATGTCATAAAAGAGACTTCTTAAGTTCTATCCAAACCCACATGCAAACTTTGAAATGTAGGGGTTATCCCTTTAACTTTTATTTCTCCTCATTGAAAAGCTTTTATTTGTAAGAGTTTAGTTGAGAGGCTGTATTGTGAAGGCTCTTTGTTTTATGAAAATGACTTCATCAGTCGTCCTTCCACTGCCACACTAAGTGATCCACACTTTCCCTTCGCCTGTTTCGTTTGAATAAAGAAGTGAATCATTAACCCAAGGCTGCGTTTTCCTCCACACGCACATACATATGTGAGAGCGTGAATGAGGGTTAATTCAGTGCTCACATTCACTCCCAGCGGTGCCCCGTCACTTCTCTGAAGTGCTCTGAGAGCTCTAAAATCATTTTTTTACAGAGAAAACAGATTGCAGGTGCAGACAGTGAGAGACAAAGAGAGATTGTGCTCTGCCGAAGTGGAAAGATCTCAGGAAAGCCAGCAGCATCCATTAGGATGAGAGGGTAGAGCAGACGAATGCATGAGCTGAATGGAGGGAGGGAAACGGGAAGAGATAAAGGGAGGGTTGAGTCGAGGTGAGATGGTGGATTAGTAGAAATAGAAAAAAGGTGAGCCAAATTTCAAGCCTGCCTGAGAGCTCTGAAGATACTGTGACTCACTGTAACATGTTTGTCAAGTACATGCATTTACATATAAAAGAACAACACATAAACATCATTCATAATCAAGAATATGACATAACTTATCATATTGTAATACTCAATTGACATTATATATGAAAGGACATATTCCACTGAAAAGCATTTTAGAAAATTCAGCTTTTGATAAACTGTTTATGTTTTGATGTCTGTGTATGTTAGTGTTTGTGAATGTTTGTGACTGTGTTTCTTTTTCATAGAAGCCTTTCTGGCACCGTTGCCATGACTGCATTGATGCAGTGACATTCAAGATGGATTGAAGAGATCAGAAAAAATAAATGACTGACCAGATCATGGTGTGACATGTATAGGGTCTGTATACAAGTTCACAGCTATAGACTGAGCCTGAGGAAAAAATGCAATGATTCCTGTGACCTAACAGATGTTTTAATTAGTACAATAGTGAAGTACACTTATAAACTACTACGGATCAGGAATGTTTTGCTTGTAGGATGAAATATTTACATAACTGAATTGTTGTTGTTTGCTTTCATAATGTTACGCTTTAAAACAAACTTAATGCGTGCATTGCATTGGTTAATGTTTGTATACACCACAGTAAAGCTCAGGTCATCGTTGTAAATGAGAATTGGTTCTCAATGCTTACAAAAAGCCCCATAAGAAAAAATACTATATATATGTACTTAATACTAAATATTTATTTTATTATATACTATACATTTTTGTAAACTTTTAAAACACTAAACACAATTTTTTTTAAATATATTGAAAGCATTATATAATCTTATTCGTAACATTGTGTAAGATGTCATGCATTGTTATGGTTTGTCGTTTAATTCCTGGGTTCTCTACACTGAGTCTCAGGCTGTGTAGAATCTAAAAAGGTTTATGACGTCATAATGAACTGAAGGGTTTTACTTTGGTATAGATTTAATGAAACTATAAAAGTCAACTTTTAAGGAAGATTTTCTTACCATAGTCCATGATAGTTTCTTGTGTGATCTAAAATCTAAAATGGACAGTATGGAATTTAAAAGGTTTGCTGCGGCATTATCTAAACCTAAAATGGTTTTCCATTGTTCTTTATGAATTTTGCACTTAATTAAGTATATTTTTGTGTTTACTAAAGTGTAAATATACATTCGTTAAGACACCAGAGACAAGTATTTGTTTTGGGAAGAGAGTAATCCTCCAAATGTCCATTTTAGTTGGCCAGTCGCGGGCTGTGTGTGTTCACCGGACACATTTTTATGCCCATTTCCTTTCCAGTCTGTGTGCCAACAGCCACTCAGTGTTTATTTGACAGGATGTCTTGAATATTTTGACTATTCCTGAACTCACAATCTAGGGAACTGTGTATACATAGACGTTTTAAAGGATGACGGCATTCATTTGTTTCCTGAAGACTGTTGACATGCAAAGATCCTGAGACAGCTTTACTGTGGGCAAACTAAATATATTTAGGTCAGACTCAGGAAATAGCATTTGTGGTGGACATTTTCTGGAAATTGTTCTTTAAAACTTAAAAAATATGACATTTACATGAATTTGATGGGCTAGACCATCCTTAAGTTTTGCATAAATGGAGACAAATGTTCTTCGGCTACCGAAAAAGCAACTACCTACTTTTGCATTTTGGAAAGGTCATACGGGTTTTAAATGACATAAGGGTACATTTTATTTTTGGGTGAACTATCCTTTTAACACATGCTGTACATGTTAGCTTGTTATTTACAAAAATAATGGCTATATTCTTTACTATGTATGAGCACATCTTGCAGATAAACTGTACAGTACACACAGTCATTTCTTCATCTAGCACTGTCTCGTTGCTTCTTGGCTTTTAGAACCACATTAAAAGGTGTTGAGGTTTTCTCAAATGCTGCTGGACTACCATCTGTTCTCTCAGTTGGATGTGTGGCATGTGACAGTAACCAGGATACAGAACTTTAATGTGGAAATATGACAAAATGAGCCAAGTTTTCTATTTCCAAAGACAGGCCTTAAAACAAGACAAAATAATGTGGGAAATAATTTCTGGCTCTCAAGGTGTTGTTTGGCCTTCATGCCTAGCCAAGGGCAACCTCTTCATTACCTTGGAGCTCGCTGTTGTTTATGAAGTGTCAATGGGCGAGCGAACGTTAGCATGTTGTGTGCTTGTTAACAAAAAAAACAAACATTCAGTTTCGCCTTAAGCACCACACAAACCTGTTTTAAATCTTGTAGTCATGCCATTATCTGATACAGGCGTTAAAGATAAGGGAGGTTTCCAGGGACATTAAAATGCAACACGCACAACTGGAGTTGTTACTGTATATGAGTCACGGTTTGTTTAGCAGTTGTTTTGTTTTTTTTCGTTTGCTAAGTTGCGTCCGTGCCACTTCATGCTTGATTAGTCATGCTTTTCTGCCGCTGTTGTTGAGTTGTACGCTGCTGTGCGCGTGTGTGTGCAGTGTGTGTACATGTACGTGTTTGTGTACGTGTCAGATTTCCACCCCCTCACCCTCACCCTCAAGCAGGGGAGAAAATGAACCTGCTGAGATATAGCAAAGCTCTTGCTGTGAAAAATTCATCTGCTCTGTCGTAAAACACTTCATGTATTCAGGACGCAACATAATTTGATTCAGTTCACACCATCATAAATCACCTCAAAGCCCAGGTTATTTTCGTTGTAAGCCGTATAGGCGTGTGAGAGGAAGGTTTTTAGTTATATTCACCAAATGAAAATAAGTTTTCATCAAAAGCTTTCAAGGCCAGATATTGTCTCCTGAATATGTGTGTGTGGGAGAGAAAGAAAAAGGCTGCAATACTTACTTTTTTAAAGATGTGTGTCTATTAAGTGTTGTTTGCATATAAACCAGTTGTTGTCATTTCTTTGTGTGCCACACAGTGTGTTCATTTTGAGTTCAATTAAGCAAACTATATAATTTACTAATTGGAGTATCCACATATCCATTTAAATATAAATGTGACCCTGGATCACAAAACCAGTCTTAACAACTCGCACATCAGTAGAAAGTTTATTTACTTTCAGATTATGTCAAAATCACAATTTCGAAAAATTGACCCATAAGACTGGTTTTGTTGTCCAGGGTCACAAATATCCTTATTGATCTATTTCACTCATTCCTTTTTGTATTAAAGGGATTGTTAACCCAAAAATGAAAATTCTGTCATCATCTACTTCGTTTCTTGTCTTTTCACCTCTATGGCTTTCACAAAATAAGAAATTTTGAATAAACTTGATAATCGACATAAATTGACTTGCATTGTACAGACACAAAACCAATGCAAATCAATTTTTTTTCGTGTTCTGTAGAAGACAGAAACTCATACAGGTTTGAAATGACATGAGGGTGATTAAATTGTGATAGGATTTTCATTTTTGGGTGAACTTTTCCTTTAACTTTAATGAAATAATAAAAAATGAACTGCCTCTGTAAGAATTATTTTCCTCAGTCTTCACTCCTTTCTGTGCTCATTTGCCCTAAGCAAACACACACTGTCTGAATAACAGATTGAGTTGAATAAGACAAACAGTGCATAACAGACTCCACCCATCTGCAATCAACGTGTCTCACTGCCCTCCAGTCTCTTTAGGTTTGCAAACACATCACTGACTTTGCTGCCAGATGGTTGCTCGAAGCCTTGTATACAACAGAATTGAGTAATACCAGGAGATTAGTTATATTTTCCAAGAGCTTCAGCAATCAGGCAGGTAATCCTTTAAAAATTCAGACTGCCACTTTAAACGGTCACGCTGTCTGGCAAAGCAGCTGTCAGGAGAAAGCAGTTCTTGTCGCTTATCGTCAACTTTATATTAGTTGAATGTGATTTGGCTCTTGGAGTGAACTCATCAATTCTTTCTGAAGCTTTGTTATGAGAAAATTGATTTTCTTAGGGTCTTGAATAAGGCTCAGTTTTGGTCTTGATATGTTTAAGAATGAGATATAAAGAAGATTTGAAAGTACTTACAGTATATTTATTATAATTAATTGATCGTTTAATTAAATTCATTTATTATTGGTATTATCTGTGATGTATAATATAAAAGATCCATTGATAAAGAAGACTCAATAAGACTTAAAAATCTTAAAGGTGCTGTGTGTAATTTTTGGAGGCTTTATTGACAGAAAAGCAATATAATGAAGCGTTATGTTTTTATTACCTTAGAATGAGCTTTTTATCAATCAATATACATGCAAATATTGAATTTATAATGCTGTTTCTACAGAAGCCCTTAAACGGACAAACTGCTCTACAGAGTGCCTTTTGTTAATACATTTTCTGCTTCGCCAAAGAAGCTAAAATATGACATTATCTTAGTTCTGTGTGACCCACCTTAGTGCTGACTGGTGTGAGCAGTGGAGGAAGCACTTTTTGCACTTTAAATGCACTTTTATTTACTAACTGTATATTATTTTTATATTATTCATTTGTGTTCTTTATATTATTTAATAATGATTGTTTAATATTTCTCCTAAAAAATGTATTGTTTCATCATTCATTCACCCTCATGATTCTAAACATGTATGATTTTCTTTCACAGAAGAAGATATTTTGAAGAATGTTGGTGGCCAAACAATGCACAATGCTGGACGTTATTTACTACAATTGTATGGACACCAAACCACAGAGACATTTCTCAAAATATCTTCTTTTGTACAGTTTTTGAACGATGGATGGCCAATTTTTTTTAGATGAATTATCCCTTTAAATAATAACGCAATAAAAATAAATGGAACACACTCTGAGTTTCAGAAGAGATTTCAACAATGGCACAAAATGGGCTCAGACTTGCCAAGATAAATCCTGTATCAAGTCCAAAACAAAGATTATAATTCTTCCAAGAGAGATTATATTGGCTATGCTCTTCACATTAATTCTACTTCTACGGTAGGTCAACAATTGTCTCACTTTGTCAAAGAAACTTTAAACAAAACAGTTGAAGAACTATTATAGTTAGTCTACTGAGCTGTGAGGGAGCAACATCCAAGAAATATGTTTTACTTTTTTAATTTGGAAATGTTAAGTTGAACATTCATTGTCTGACATAATGATTCTGTGGTAAACTTTAATCAACCTCAGTTAAAAACAGAGCTATAAACTGGAACAAAAGAGAATCTCTGACCGCAAGTGCAGCCTCTCCTTTTTAAAGGAGGTTTTGTCAGACATGTGGTTGGAGAAAGAGAGATCATCCACCAGAAGATAAGAAATGAAATGAGAGAGCGGGAATGGGAAGGATAAAATTATGAAAGCAAAATAGTAGGAATGAATGAGAGGGAGAGAGAGGACGAAAGTAATTGCCCAAGAGATTGCAGGTCTCGGTCGTCCCAGTCCAAAGCTTTAAGCAGAGATCAGTTTTAGAGATGTATAAGTGGTTAAGGGGTGCGGTGTTTGATCTGTTCCCATGGTTACTTATTTACCAGACTTAACCCACAAATGAGATCAAAGCAGATGTCAAAACCAATTTGACCACATTTGGGTTCTTATGCATATTATGCTTCTGGAGGAGGAGGCCTTCGGCTCTAAGATATTAAGCCAAATAGCATCTGCAAAAAAATAAGGCCCGACCTTTTCTAAAAGACAGCATTTACACAGGACAGCTAAAAAGTTTCCAAACATTTGAAACAGTTAATTTAACAAATCTTTTTTTTAAAATGTGTTTTGGTTGACTGATATACTAAGCTGTAGTGTTCATGTTGACAATGTGAGTTTAAATCTGGTCAGTTTCATTTCCTGATTCTTAACCTTTATTATTTATGTGAGATTGAAGAAATTATAAGCAAGTGTGATTTTCCATCATACATATTTCACTTTTCATTTAATTTGACCTCGTCGTTACCAGTGCAAAGCAGCGATAAAATAATGAAAGCATAAGAAATTGAGGGACAGACTTTGAAGATAAAATTCTGACTGCGTTTTCACGTAAGGCTGAGGAATAGTGCTACCTCCTCTTTCTGATCTACCGCGATCGTTATGACTTCCATATTTTAATCTATTTCCGATTGAATTGGAATGTTGAATGTGAAAAACAGTGGGTGTGGCTTTTGTATTTTGTATAGGAACAGCCTTTGCATTTTGAAATGTAATTGGTAGGTGACTGACGGTTGAAAGGGAGGAGTTAACGTATGATCCGCCCAAGCAGTCTAATTTACGTAATCTAAGACGGATAGTCATTATAGGACATGAGCACATTTTCAGATTTTAAATAAAGATAATGAATGCACACAAATTTTAAAAAGAGAATGACCCACATTGATCAACTATTTACAATAAACGCTGCAATGTTTCATGAAAAAATAGGCATTGTAATTTTATATTTCACTGGGACTTTAAGTTGCTGTTCTGTGCTTGAATAAAATAGGATGCTTTGGCATGAGTAATATCTGTTAGATGTTTTGTTTAATTCGCATCTCTTAAATGTTATGCCAATGTTGAGGAAGGGCACCGTTTTTTTAAATGGGCCAACAATGAGGTTGTGTTATTACTGTATAAAACAAGACTATAGGAAAGACTATAGTACTCTGAAGAACTGCTTTAAAGTAATATTAGAAATAGATATCAAATATATACTAAATAAAAAACTAATAATTATTAGACCGATTCTTGCTTGGACAGACAAAGCTCTTCTTGCTGTAACACATGACTATGTCATTGTTTTAACATCACAGTATAAAAACAGCATTTTCTAATTTAGAGAGCATTGCTAAAAATTATGTTTTCATTGACAAAATGCTGCTTCAGACAGAAAGCATGAAGAAAGATGCATTTGCAAACAAAAACGTATTAGAGTGGACAAGGCCCAAGAAAGCCATTTTCATGCCCAAGGGACCTAGCTAAGCTATTTCTTTACCACATGAATCAAAAGCTGCCCTGTTTTAAAGATATGATGAGGATGTGTGGCCCATTTGCTTCAGTTTAAAGCGTGACATTTACGGGAGGAATGGATTCGCCGGGAGTGTTCAGTGGAAAGCTAATGGACAGAAAAGAGCTTTAAACATTCCAGCACTGCAGATTATCCACTTCAAGCCAGACACATGCAGGTACATAATCTTCATAATCTTAAATACAAGAATGACACGGCCACAAGATGACCTTTGACCTCTTAACACCTCTCTATAGAGAAAGCATGTGATAGAAATTGAAACTCTTAAATGGACCGACATGTCAGTCAGGAGGAAATGTTTAATAAACAGGCAAAATGTCAATTTGATTGCTTTAAGAAGTAATAGCTAGCTTCTTCTCAACAAGCCTCACAATTTAATGTCTCATTCTATGTTGTTCACCTAACTGTAGCCAAGCAAGCGCCACTAAATAACTCTCTCAGTCATTTCAAATTTGATGATATTACACGATGTTCTCTGTTATCGCTGTAATGGGAAAATGGGAATATAGTAATCTAGACATAAATGGCATTGCAAGTTTTGTTACAAAACTAAGGTTCAATTCTTTGCAAAAAGAGCAGTAATCACAAAGAGGCTGAAATGCACTGTGCCCTTGAGAAAACCACAAAACCTGGTGTTCCCCAGGGACTGACTGTGTGACCAGTGGACCACAAGTGTGTCTGAAAGGTTCAGGATGACAAAGGAACATCTCTTAGCTCAGGCTGAGCGTATCATTGGCTAGAACAGTTACATTATGTCATGATTAACCCTGAAGTTAAAAAGCTTAATGAAAATTAGACGATCCAATTAGTTGCCATCATTCTCCAGTGCTTTAAACCTGCACTGTCTGTATGAGCAATGGAGCGCTGTTACATGTCTTTGTCGCTTTTTACTGTCATTCATTTACTACAGTGTGTCGTCATGTTATTTTTTACAGTCGTTGGTCACAATCCCCCAGACACGTGATTGGTTGCTTTCTATAAAGGTGACATTAGATATATTTCACTGAGATTTTTAGCAAGATTTTACTCGATGTTTCAAATTATATTTAGAAATATTGATATTTTAAGACATTGTTAAGACATTTAGGCCACTTACAGTTTGTTTGAAAAATGTTCTTTAGTAAAAAGCAATAATAAAATTGTTCTTATAAGAAACTTTGACTGTTTGGTTCATTTGAGAACCAAACATGGTTCTTCTATTGCATCATTTTTTTTGTGTGTAAAATATCATTGCATTAGATAAAAAATATCAAATTTGCATTTATTTAAAGTACAGCACATTCATATTGAGAATCAAGGATGCATTAATAATAATAATAATTAATAACAAATGACTGTACTTAATTAAACAAATACAAATAATCTTTACATTACAATTACATCTGATTTTCATTTTACTTAATGTGTGCTTGCATTTATTTTATTTGATATTTATTCATGTATTCATTTATTTGATATTTATTTTTACATTATATATTTATTTCCATATTTAAATATTTCCACGATTCCTTCTCCCCCATATTTATTCATTTATTTCCACTTTCATTTCTGGCCTTTTTTTACATTTCTTTATGCAACATGGAAGTGATAGAGGTGATACACACGTGTATGAAAAATGTAGTCTGAACATTTATTTGTCTTTAAACATTCTTGAAATTTTCCCTATTGTATTTAGTATTTAACATGATGTGGCAGATCTTTGGGGACTGCAATTGATGATTGCAGAAAATGATTGATTTCATGTTAGTTCAATACCCCCAAATGAATAATAAATGTATTAAAGAAGAGAACCCTCATAGTACCATATTCATTTTTGACCATGTTTCTTTCAAGTTATGTTAATGTTTCAACTAACCTGCTTCATTTCATAAAGACTTCCCTGTGCCGGTGAGACTTATTTAATGACCAGCACTTCTCATTTAAACACCTTTCCACCCTTTCACACATTACAATTAAAGAGAGCTCATTGACTGTAACAGTGGTCATTAACATAATCATCTTGTCTCTAAAACAGCACGGAAGAAGGTTAAAATTGCCGTCACAGCCTTCACCTTCATAACCGTGGTCATTTAGCTATTTCCTGATTAAATAAACCGTTTTAGTAGTGATTACAGCAAAATGGAGGAACATTTATTTCTGTTTTTTAACTCCGTATCATGTTCATTGTCTGATAAGTGAATACAAGAGTGGATCAGAGTGAGTGTAAAAGCCAGTTTAGTCTATTCTCTGTGTAGGCAGAAATCAGAAATCCATGATAGAAACAATATGTATGCTGCAAACTACATTATACACAGCATACAGTGCAGAATACATATGTAAAAAATGGGAATGTCATTTTGTAATGCCAAGGTCACATTACTTTGTAACATGTTTATAGGGAGTCGCAGAGATGACGTATTTTGTATGCCAAATTTCTGGTTCTATTGCTCCAAGTCTATGTTTTTTATGGGTTTTTGGTAAATCACCCAAAATATGATCCGTGGTAAACAAACCTCTTAATATTTTCACATTTTATTCTATGACATAAACACACCAATTATAACCTGCCTGTGATTTTTTAAAGCTTCATTGTGTCTTAAAAACGACGGTTGCTAACAAGTTGCTAAAAATCCTGTTAGCCTTTTACTTCTGCCAACTGTATTTCGGCTTCAAAAGAAGCAAATGTTAGTGTTAAAGATTATATATAATAGACAAAACGTGTAAACATCATAAACCTTTGTTTATCACAGATTACATTTTTTACAAAATGCATAGGCTTTCGGTCGAGGGAATCAGCGCAGCACTAACTTTCGGGTTGACCCACAAAAACACGTAATCTCTGCGGCTCCATATTCTGCAAGTGTCATACTGTTGTCTAAGAAAGCTTTTGAACCCAAATTAAGTGAACAACTGTGTTGAGTTTTGGCTGTTCAATGTAATAGTCAAGGATAAGATCTGTTTATTTGTGTGACAGAAAGGTAATGTTTAGCACTTTGCATTGTGGGATTCCTTTTTTTCCATACATTAAAGAGATCGTTCACCTAAAAATTAAAATTCTATCAATATTCCTTCATAGATTACTCAAGTTGTTTCATATTCATACATTTCTTTGTTCTTTTGAACACAAAAGAAGATATTTTGAAGAATGTGGAAAACCAACAGATTTGGGGTATTATTGACTAACATAGTAGTTTTTTTCCCTATATATAGTCAACAGTGCCCCAGAAGTCTTTGGTTTCAGACGTTCTTTGTATTTAATGTATTTAATGTTTAATGAATAAAAAAACATCTTCAACATAGAAGATCTCCTCATAAATCCACAAATCTTAGAATGAGTCTTTGCAAGATATTTAGACAGTGGGTGGTTGTGTTCATCCTAATACTCTTCTGTTCTTTTATATCAGATCTACTGTGAAGCACTGTAGTTAGCCCTCTGAAACCAGCTGCTCTCAGCAGTTTCCACTGTACTGTACTGTGGCGATAAGGAGCTGAGAGTTGTCTCGCCTTTCAATTTCATCCTCTTTCTGGCTGCTGTCCAGACCCCCACCGAATGGATTGTGTTTTAGGTTGTATTGATACAGCACTGTGCAAAGTACATTGTCTATCTATCTATCTGTCTATCTATCTGTCTGTCCGTCCATCCATCCATCCATCCATCCATCCATCCATCTATCTATCTGTATTTCTGTCTGTCTGTCTGTCTGTCTGTCTGTCTGTCTATCTATCTATCTATCTAATCTATCTCTCTGTCTGTCTGTCTGTCTATCTGTCTATCTATCTATCTGTCTGTCTGTCTGTCTGTCTGTGTCTATCTATCTGTCTTACTGTCTGTCTCTCTCTCTCTCTCTCTCTCTCTTTCTGTCTGTCTGTCTGTCTATCTATCTGCCTTACTGTCTGTCTGTCTGTCTATCTTTCTCTCTGTCTGTATTTCTGTCTCACTCTCTCTCTCTCTCTCTCTCTCTCTCTCTCTCTCTCTCTCTCTGTCTGTCCGTCTGTCCGTCCATCCATCTATCTATATATATATATTTATCTATCTCTCTGTCTGTCTGTCTATCTATCTGTCTTACTGTCTGTCTGTCTGTGTCTATCTATCTGTCTTACTGTCTGTCTGTCTCTCTCTCTCTCTCTCTCTCTCTCTCTCTCTCTCTCTCTCTCTCTCTTTCTCTGTCTGTCTCTCTGTCTGTTTTTCTGTCTCTCTCTCTCTGTTTGTCCGTCCGTCCGTCCGTCCGTCCGTCCGTCCGTCCGTCTGTCTGTCTATCTATCTATCTATCTATCTATCTATCTATCTATCTATCTATCTATCTATATATATTTGTCTGTCTGTCTGTCTGTATCTGTCTATATATATATATTTGTCTGTCTTTCTGTCTGTCTATCTATCTCACAAATATGCTGCATTACCAAAAAGTTTACTTATCTGTTACAGTAATTTACCTTACAGTGTTAGGGTGAAGTGAAGCAGCCCTCGTTATGTCTCTGTGAAAGGGCTGAGCCCTGCGCTGTGATTGGCTGATCGGTGGGATGCTCGCTCAGGTGCTGGAGAAGAGGATGCAGTCAGCAACTGGAAGTCATCGTGTGAATGGAGGAGAGAGAGGCAGACACATGAAGGGAGAATGAAAACTAGGCAATTAAATTATTCTCAATAAAACTTACGAAATAAACAGATGCAAATCCCATGAATCAGTCCGCACCAGTCGGCGCCCCATAAGTCACAGCGCGTGACTCCGCGCGTGTTTGTGTGCCTGCGTGGGAAAATCAGAATCGGCGATCAATGGAAGTTTACCGAGCCAAACACGCGAGCTCTTATTCCCCGTGACCGCGGAAGGGGCAGGCGTGGACGCGCACAGCCTGCGGACACCCAGCGGATGTTGATCTCGCGTAAGTTTTCGCAATGTTGTTAGTGAATCGCGTTGCGCGAGCCGCTCGCATCCTTAAAAGTTTGTGTGTTTACAATTGCACAGATGACGAGAAATGGATGCGTGTGTCAGGTGCACGGGATCCACTTTGCATGCATGTGAAAGGGATCGATTTCTACATTTTATACACGCAATACATCATTCTGATCTGTTGCTGCATTAGTCCTCAGATGGCTCTGCGTTCATTCATGCTTTTTTGCAGCATGCTCCAGTTTTCATACTTCCCATGTGAAACCAGGCTGATGCAGCTGTGTTTGTATTGCATGCATTTGTGTGAATGTAACATCTGTGAGTTTCTTTCCCCGTTGAATGCAGCATTTCCAGACGATGATAGTTGCATTAGGGGTGGCTGAAGGCTGTTCAATGAATCATCCTCTCTGCATGAATTGAGCCAACCTGCCTGCACAGCTGGTTTGATTCATTTATCATACGTGATCATGTATAATGACTGACACTATGTTTAAAGCCCCTTTCTGTTTGGGTGCATTGTTTTGGTTAAGTCAGGGTCACAAGAGCTCTTTGGATTATTTGTGCTGTTGTGAGAAAGGAGGATTTGTGCATGAGTGCAGGGGAGTTTAGAGGGTAAGAGTTTGCAGCATAGTTTATCGTGACATTGCATGTTTTTGGGGGGTTTGCATAGCTGGTTAACTGATATGTTAATGCACACTTTAATTTAGTTTTGATCTTGTGATAAAAAACAACATTTGCTAGGGATGAGTGGATTCAAGGAATGAACATAGGTGAGTGTAGGTGTTTATTTTTTATCCCACGGCTTTCTGGAATTCTTTATTCTGATTGGTCAATCATGACAATCGCGTCAAATATTGTTGTTTGATATGCTCGGCTGTATACTTGACAACGTATTTTTGTAATAGATCAGTCATTTTCATAAAATGAACCCCTTCTGGGCAAACACGAATTGTAGTATTATCAACCAGACAGGCTTTATTTTGCGATGACCATCTGACCCTTACATTATCTCAGATTGCTATGTTGTACTGTAGAAAATGTTGATACCGAATGTGGTACTGCTTGTAGTGTGGTTCGCACAGATTTCAAAGATATGTCACACAGACCTCTATTTTATTCATGTGAAAGATGTCATTTTTTAGTCCCAAATGGCGTATTTGCGGTCTTACTGTAGCCGCTGCGAACTCATGTAGGGTGTCGCATTTGTTACTTTAGGTTTTAGAGGGGTGCTCGGCGGTGTCTTCAAAATGTTTATGATGCAGATCTGACGTTAATCTGCTTTGATGATGTTTATACACAATAATTAAAATGCAATGCTTTTCCGATTATATGTTCTTTAACGGATGCTTTGGTGGTCTTGGGTTTACTGGGAGGTGCAAATGTGAAATGTGTAATTAACTTAGTTAAAATACTTCATTTAAATTCAGTAAGTCATTGTCAGAGATTAGCCCTAAAAGTTAAACGAGAGCCACACAAAGCAGCATCGGTGCAGTCAGTTGTGTGAGTTTTGTTTGTGTGTATCTGTTTGGGCAACCAATGGTAGACCGGATCATTAGTTGGTAACTTGAAAACCTGCCATTATTTTGGTAATTCTGCCATTATATTGGTAAAATACTGTGGCTTCCATACGCAGTGGCAGCTGAAATTCTCCACTACAACTCTTTTGTGTAGTGGAAAATTGCATTCAGGATATTATGAGCAGCTTTAAGTAATGGTACATGAATGAAACAGTGCCGCATGTTGAGCTGAAATGGAGGCCAGCCTGACGGATTGAGGTAGTTACGTTTGAGTCTAAAAGAGAACGAGTTTTCCTCCCCACTCCAGTCTCATTATTCAACACAGACAAATGACCCAAATGACACAGAGAGAAAAGCAATTACTTCATACAGGATGTTCCTTATCTGGCACCTCTGGGCGAATTCATACCTGTTCGCATTGAAATTAGCATTGGTGAGCATAAACTAACCGATTCATTTGATAGCTATATGGTCATTTATATAAAAACGCAATATAATTATAATTTACTCGGATTGTAAATAATCTGATTTAGGCTGAACATTGTTCTTTGGAGCTTTCTCGCTCGGGCAGTTTTTGAGAAGACTTGACCCTGACTGTTGGGGGTGTAACTCATCCCACACGACTAAATGCGTGAATGCTACCTTAGATCATGTGGCTTGTTAAGAAGTGTGCTGTTTTTAAAAGTGCAGCCACCCAGAACACTTTAGAAGTCACATAGCAATGCCCTAGCAACCACAGAGAAAATTAGAATGTGACGTTTTTTTGAACAGATGGCGAATTATGTGCACTTTTTTGACATATGAATGTACTGCGTGTGATTCTACGAGGAAACTTGATCGTGACCATATCCCCCTTTGGCGAGCTATGCGGTCTCTATATTTTCTATATTTATATGCCTTTGTGGTGGAGTTCCGGACAATACTTTTTCAAATAAATCATATTTAATCAATTGAGCCCAGTCGAATATGTGTATAAAAAGTGAACATCTAACGCTTTATCAGGCCATTTATTTTATATTCAGATACCCACAATTTGTAGGTACTCGTGCTAAAGCGAAGTCATAGTGGCCTATTTTAATAAACCTACTGACAACTAAATGTCTCAACTGAAAATAATTTAGCAGAAGTACTTACAAAGTTACTAACAAGTAGCATTTTCATGCCATTCATACTAGAATTGATTCTAAATAATCCCAGATTAAAACATGATTCATTGTGAAATGCTCTTAACATGCTAATTATTAATGCTATTGATATTAATAATATCATTAATGCTAAATGTAGATACAAGACGTTATGGTTTATAATGCAACAAACCTATATAGCAGACAGTAAACTGACTGACAGCCTAAAATACTTCATTTCTGCTGCATTTCGTTTACTTAAGCGTTACAGCAAAAGTGTCCATTAATTTACCTGATCTTGGTGTCTGCAGGTCTCTATATGCGACGCGTCTTTGGCGGGAGATGCAGCATTTACGGAGCAGAAAGGGTTAAAATGAAATGCGTTTGCCGCTATATGAAGATATTAAAGATATCGGCCAAATATAGTCAACATAAATTTCCATGAGTGCGTGTGATGTGTACAGCTCATTTATGTATGCTGTGAATGGTTCATTATGTCCCGCGGTCCGAATTGAACGAAGCCAAGCTGTGCGAAAACCTGCCATCCAGTGGTGACTGGACTGTTGCTGCTTGTCAGGGGCAGGGCGTGCGTCCTTTCTTTACTTAGCCATTTTTACCACCCTGGGAGCGTTTTAAAACGCAAATATTTTTATCTGCTTGCTTTTCCGGTGTTTGACACAAAATATTGTCGGACACGCGCTCTCTGTCCACTGGTCGGAGTGTGCATACCTGTATTTGAGCGGAGCGCACTTGTCTGTGTGCGCGCACGCATCGGAGCGGAACTCGATACGGAGACCAAAGGAGAATTGTAAACGTAGAGACTGAAATGACATGCCGCCGTATAAATAAGATAAAGACCATAATGCTATTTAGTTTGTTTAGTAAAATAAAAAGGTATAGACATGTTCTGTATGAAAGGTAACCTTAAACGCTCTTCTCTACTCCTGTGAACTGGGGCTATAGCCTATATAAAATAGGATTAACTTGACCTTCAAGGGGGGCGGGTGGTGCCGTTGGAGGGGCGGAGCGCCCCCCCTAAGGTAATGGTAGGGGAAACACTGATTTACTTACCTTACTTTCATTTTAAAGCTGTGTGATATTCTTTTTCAGCTAAAGACAAAAGATATTTTGCAGAATTTTGGTAACCAAAAACGCAAATGGTTTTCTGTTACCAACATTTTTCAAAATATCCTGGTGAAGAAGTCAAACAGTTTTGAAATGACAAGAGGTTGAGTAAATAATGACAGAACATTCTTTCTAAATGAGTACTATTCCTTAAAATTGGACATAAAATACAAATTAGGATTTCTTACTGTAAGTAATTGATTCTTGGCCAAGATTATGGCACCATCAACTTTACTCAAAGGTGTGCCTACCCTAATGCAAAAAACATAAATTTTCCTATATTATATGTTAACATATTATATATATGTTAATATTAGTGGTGGGCATAGATTTTTTTTTAAAATCTAGATTAATCTAGATTAAAATGGCTCATCTGAATTCTGCGGAAGGCATTCAGAATATGTGTGCTACCCAAATAATGACTAAAAGTAAGTCTTTGAGAACGGGTTTCTCAAGCCAGGTGGCGCATTAGATCAGGGGCTCATCTTCTGTTTCCAAAATGCATCACAAACTGCTTGAGAAAGCTGTTCTACTATGATAATTGGTGATGAAAATAAAATTATGTTCAATAAAATGTAATTGTGTTTACTTCCGCATTAGCTAAGGGATGCCCTGCGTTTAGGTGGTACTTGAGACTGGAAGAGCTCCTACAGTACATTTACATTTAGTCATTTAGCAGACGCTTTTATCCAAAGCGACTTACAAAGAGCAACAAGCGATATGTCATACAAGAGCCATAATACATTAGGTGCCAATACAAATTTACTGGTTTCAACTAAAGCTAGACCTGTTGAGAGAATATATATTTTTTTTAAACCAATTCCGTACAGTAATCCAATTCCGCATTGCACAAGGTGCTGACAACCTTAGTCTTGTCGAGGTTTCCATTGGGAAGGCTCTTAAAAATAATTTTTCCCTGAAACAAGCCCGGCGGCTTCATACCTGCATCCATCTTAGCACGTCACGTTTGATGTGGTAATTTCACAGTAACGTTATGTTGTGTTCAGTCCAAACGCGAATGGTGCGTCAAGCGCGAGTGATTTACATGTTAAGTCAATGCAAAGACGCGATAGACCTACTTGCTGCGTCAATCGCGCGAATGAAGCCCTGGTTATGAGATGATGAGGCGGCGCGAATGACGGGAATGAAGCCCTGGTTATTAGATGATGAGGCGGCGCGAATGACGCAGATCACGCGAGTTGAAAACTCTGGTTCTCGCCCCCTACAGTGCAATTAAGCTGGTATACAACCGCGCTAAAATATCAAGGTGAAAGTCATCATAGCTTGCGTAGTATAGACCCAGCTCCCAACCCAACTTTGAGAATAGATTAACGGCGACATTTTTTTTATCGCGCGATAAGAGTCTCACTGCGTTAACGCCGTTAACGGCCCACCACTAGTTAATATATATAAAAATATAGAATAATTAATTGTTAATGGTACAATATATTGAATAATACAGAAGGAATTGTTACTTTTCATATATTGAAAGATATAAGCATATAGTTCCAGGGGCGGTTCTAGGGTGAGTGGATATCCGGGACATGGCTCTGAGACCTTCACATATGTGTTCAAATGCAGTGCGGTAGCAAGTCAGGTCCGGGCTCATATGCAAAGACTTTTAACGGGCCGCCTCCGTCTGTTCGTGACCACGTTGCGCATTACTGGACATCGGTTGTTTAATCTGGTTTTATTATTTAATTGTTGATGCGCATCAATCACGCTCAATTATACCATGGTCTGTTTGAATACTGGATTCTGATTGGCTGGAAGGTGTGCATTAAAAGTCTTTAACGCACGGGTAGCTCCAGTCAGTTTGATTACGTTTAAAATTAACTTACAAAACAACTGTCAATAACTTGATCTAAAATGACACTGCAAACATCAAGAAAAGCTTTAACTTGGCAAATAACCATGTTATAAGTGGGATAACCTTGGCTTCGTGTCAGGTGGTTCTTCGCCTCCACTTCATGCATTAAAATCCTTTAATGCACCGCTAGCTAGTGAATTATCCCTTCCATAGTAATGGCAGACCTCAAGGGAGCACATTCTCTCAAGCGCCAGAAAGAGGGGAAAAAGTGAAGCAGCCAGCCTTTTACATGTGTTTTTACAAGTGACATCTGAACGGCCCTAACATTTCTATGATAAAACCGTTGTCAAACATTTAACATTAAGCTACTTACATCGCACTGGCTCTTTCACAGACCTTACACTCGGCTTCTGTTCATAAAAAATCCCACCAAACTTCATTTGTTTGGCCACCTCAATTAGATTGATATTGACAAGATCATTCAAAGTCCATATCAATTGCACTTCATTCCGTTTCGACACAGCAAGGTAAACAAATTAATGTTGTACATTATACAATAATAATAAGAGTCTAAATGATTAAATGTATTAAAATGATTAAATAGGTGACTACTTATTGGGACGATAAAGACACAACACACTTTATTATTAAACACCTGTTAGCCATTTTCAAATATTTTCTTCAGTTTGTTGAAAATAAACGCCTGTATGATGTGATATATGGTAATATGTGGATATCGATTTTCTTTCAGTCATATGTTGGGTCAGTTACTCACTACGCCACAGAAGCTACTGGGAAAGTGGTGTTGTTTTTACACACTAATATTATTTACGTAATAGGACCCACTCACATTTGCCCATGGGTAGACCCCTAGTGATTTCTACAAGGCATGGTAATGATTTGTTCGTGTCCCCTTAGCCCACCCCTAGCGCCGCCATGGCATAGTTCCAATGTATGGAAAATGTATTATTTAAGATATTACATTATATTTTCCTTCATGAATTTGTATTATAACTGTATGCAATACCATCTTCCTCCTTTCTTGCCGGATAGATTCAAAACAAAATGGTGCTTCCATCTGTGAATATGGAGATGATGTGTGATCATGGTGTTTTGAAGACTTCTTTCCTGAAATGCTGGGCAGAGAATAGTTAGTTAGTGTAGTTCCTGTGGGTTTGCGTTGTTGGGTGTGTGTGCCTGTGTGAGAGAGACTGAGACGATTGTAAACAGGTGGAGTGTAATGTGATTGGTAGAGCTTAAAGGGCACAGCTGACTGAGTCATCATCCAGCGGCGGCATTTAACGTCATACTCTCTCTCTCTCCCTGCCTCTCTCCCTCACTCTCTCTCTTTCTATATCTCTTTCCCTCCCTTCCTCTCTCTCTCTCTCCCACTCTCTTGTCCTTTGCTGTAATACCATCTCTGTCTCGTCCTGTAATTGCCGCACCTTCTTTCACACAGTTTTCTCCTGCTTCCTGTTTCAGCACACATACACACTGACAGTGTCCCCCATTAGTGTGTACCCCAGCTTCATCACACCTCAGCATTCAAAATAAACATTCGATACTATGTTTGGCTGTCCTAAATCACTGTGGACACAGTCTACCGCATGTGGTTTGCTAGTGCATATTTCTCTCAACTCCTTTTTCTGTACGGCCCCTTTCGAAATTCTGATTTGCTCCGAGTCAATAATGAGAGAGAGAGTGTGTGTGTGTGTGAGAGAGAGAGAGAGAATGCACCACAGGTTGACTTCTCACTCTATCAGGCTTATCTGAGAAAGCTTTTGTTTGCTTGTTAAAGTTAACCTTTTCATTTATCAACTGTTTCTTTATACGTTTTAATGGTTTAATGTTTGTGCATGTAATGTACTGTAAGTCCATTTAGGTACAGTAAACTTTCATTTCCTTGCTCCGTCAGTAGATACGTTTTTGTCCTTATGCCATGGTTTTGCATAGCTTTGTGTTAACACAACAACTGTGTCAGTGAAAAGATAAGGCCACAAATCTGTTCAAAGTGTCTAATCTTACTGACATGGTTGTACACAGCTTTGTAAACCACACCAAAGTGTGTGTGATTGGCTGTTTGAGGGGTGAGAAAGAGTTTATACTCTATATACTCTAATACTCTATAAAGAAGATCTCTTGCATATCCCCATATGTACTGCAAAAAATTTCATCCATCCACATAAATAGCTGAAATGAATAACAATGAATTTATTACTTTTACGGTGGTGTTGAATGCATTATGGCGTTAACAACAAAAACGTGATTAATTGTATTTTTCTAATATATTATTGTCTTAATGCATGAAAATGGTAGTTGGGAGACCATTTCAGGGTGATGACATGGGGTCTTTATATTTGGGGAAATAAGTGTCTGCCTTTTAACGGTTTTACATTAATGTTGTGCATGTGAATACACTTTCAAAATAATAAATATTTATTACTAATAATACAGCTATTCTGTTATATTTAATTTTTTAAAGTATTTTCACAAGGACTGTTTCTGTTGTATTCCTCAGTGACCTCCAAGCTTATTGAAAACAAATACGTTCGGTGACCCCTGCATCTCGACCTTTGACTGTCCACTCGGAAGCAGCGATGGGGCGTAAGCTGGATCTGTCGGGTCTGAGCAATGATGAAGCGGAGCACGTGCTCAGAGTCGTTCAGAGAGACATGAAACTCCGCAAAACGGAAGAGGAGAGACTCAGGTAAGAGTTTGTGTGACTTTATTTGTCTGGCTGGGCTGGGCATTCTCACTATTTTACATTTAAAGATCTTTTTATTTGACATCAATAAACATTCTGGTTCTGCCGTTTTTCATGGCTTGTGGAAATGTGGCGCATTAAGGCACAAATTGTGTTTTTGCTCACTTAAAGCTTTGTACTGTATTCACAAAGCAAAGAATAAGTCATGTGGACTACCTATATCGTACTTGTGCTTTTTGTCGTTTTCGGAGCATAACAGTTCCTCTTATTATCCACCCCTGTTGGATAGACAAGAACGATCCAAACATTTTTCTTGATTTCTCCATTTGTGTTCCATAAAAACTGAAAAATCAAACAAAGTCGGATCGACATGAGGGTGAGTAAATGATGACAGAATTGATTTTTGGGTGAATCAAACCCTACAATGTCAGAAGGAAAAACATGTTTCATGAAACCTCTTTCTGTATGGCTTTTTCTCTTGGTTAGTGATTCACTCGCTATTGCTTTACTGGTCAACTACATTTCTTTTCCCTCTCATCTTTTAGATGCATTAAGCAATTGTAATGCACTCCGCAGAGACTAACTAATCACAGGGCTGTCAATGTGATCTATGATATTTTTGTTCCGAAACTGTGTAATGGTTTCCGCTGCATTTGCTGGCTACAACAAGCATACGGAAAGCGGTTTATTCTTATGGTAAAAATACTGATTTGCATATCCATCTGTCTGAGAACAGAGTGTTAAAAACAATGCATTTGTCAGCGCTTCAGTTTGGCAGCTAGCTTGTTGGGAGATTTCCCATGATGCTCTGCTGCTGTCAGAGCTTGTTGGTGAGGGTTGTAGAAGTAGATGGTTCAAGGCCAGAGGTTATTGGTCTAGAGATTGCTCAGCGTTGTGATTTTGAATGTTGTCAGACTGCACTTACTTTAGTCATGATCTTTTGGCTTCTGTTTGATGAATCAGCTCTTGTGTCATTGGCCCTTTCCAATGGCCTCATTCTCAGTGACTATAAAGATAAAGCATCTCCATGTCCAGTATATTTTTGTGAGCTTTCTGGCATGGAAAGCCCAAATCTGTTATTTGAGCACTCGGTGACATTTTCATTGGGGTTTTTAAATTGGTTTTGACTAAACTGACGGGCGAACACATTGAACACGCTTTTCATGTTCGAGTAACGCAAGGTGCACCGCGTTGCTCTTTTGGTTGATTCTTTGAAAAGAGCAGCGTGCAGCAGTTTTTTTATGTTGCTAAGTAACCACTGAAACAGACGTTCTGTCAGTGAAGGATTATAGCGCAAGCCTTAAATTGCTGCTAACTTTTACATTTTCAGAAACTATAAAAAGGTACCATCAGAGTGCGTTTGCTCTGGCCTTGCTCGGTTAACCTGTGTCAGCCAACACAAGTTTCTCCTTTATCATTGCAGTCTCCGGACGTTTCAAGCAATAAGCAGCGCAAAACGCTCTCTGCCATATGAAAACAATTCAAAAGAGGCGCGTCTAACTCTGGGTTCACACCAATCGCGAATTAAGCGATTTGCGCGAGTAAATTACATACAAAGTCAATGCAAAGACGCATGTAGACGTGAACTTGGGCGGCAAGATTACCGCGGATGTGCTTCAATCTCGTCTTCCACCAAGGTTGAAAATATTTGTCAAATCGAGTCACTCACGCGAAAATAACGAACTTTTCCCGCGAGTATTAATCCAAACGTGGAACTTGATTGTTCGCGTTTGGTGTTAACCCCGCATTACACTAAAAGAGGCGTTTTTTATGATCAGGCCCTAACAACAGACACTTTAAATATTGTGCGTGGCCTTTTTCAACTTTTTATTCATTTGCAAGCAGTATTGGTTGAGAATCTTTTCTTTTTAAGGTGGTTACAGTAATTGATGTGAGCCAGTCTTGTAATTTTGTCACCCATATATTGCTATTGTTTAAAAGCTCTCTTCTAAAACCTACTGTAGTGAACTTCTCTGCGGTCTGTTTTTAATTTAAATGATATTTAAACATTTTTAAATTTGTATATTTTATATATTTCTTTTAAAAAAAAGTGTATGTGTTTATGAATACAAAATAAATATGCACAGTACACAGACATATTACGTAAACACAAACTTTAATTCTGGATCCGATTAATCGCAATTAATCGTTCAACAGCCTTATTTTGTATATAGATATTTGGTCCCTTGATATTATACAAAATGTTTAATAGGCTGAATAGACTAACTAGATCATTTTTATAATCCCAGTAAATGTTTTTTGCCATTTTAGTCAATACATTTTTCACATTTTTAGCATGAAACTAAAGTTGCGATTGTACTTTTCCAAATCATGACATATATCTGACTGTAACCGCTGCTTGAATGACAAAAGTGAATGGCGGGGCTTGATTCAGACTTTTGGAATGTATATCAGGTCTATATACACTATGCAGAGAAGAACTTTTCTTTGGGGGATTATAATTTGATTAAAGATTGTGAAGGAACAATTAATTTTTTAACACTACAATATTGCCTAAATAAGTAACACGTATCCATTTTGATTTCTTGGCGAGTTTAAGGACACATGGTTTTACAAAAAAATAAATAAAGCTGAAAATTCAGCTTGTCCATGGTTTAGTCTGATGCAAGAACTTTAATGCTGTAATCGAAACAATCCATGATTTCACATTCTGTCTTTGCGAAAGATATGCAGATCTCATATTCAGCTGAGAGCTCTGTTCAGAATGAACGTCCTTGAGAGGTCACGACTTGGCCTACATGACTGAATACGCAATCAGGCACCTGGCAGAGTTAAAGTAACTCTCTGTTACCCAGAAATGTGTTAGACTGTTGCTCAAACACCAGATGGCCCTTTTGAAAAGCATAAGGATACACATACACACACAGACTGAGTGGACTGAAGTCTCTGTATACTGTACCAACAGCGGGACTCATTAAAGGTGTAAACCGAGTTCAGATGTCTGTTTAGATGAGTCATACACAGAGGAGAAGACACATCATAAAACCCTTTTTTTTCCCAAAACTTTGTGAGCAGTTCCTTCTTACATGGGCGCCTTTTTATGTCATTATAGATGCCCTCTACATGCATGATGAATTATATTTTCAGCTCCTCCTCTCTTTACATTGGCACCAAAGTTGAGACTTGAGTCGTAGCCTCATCCATCTACAGTATGTCTCAGTTTCTGGCCCCATAGCTGTAAAATTCAATGTTGGCCTGAATCCTGCCGCCCTGGCTTCCGTTCCGCTGTGTTGGTCATATTGTTTTGGATTTGTTACTAAAGCCCAGCTCAGCAGGGACAGACACATGATCCAGTTAACACGTCTGGGTGTAGAGCATTGGCTCTGTTTGTTGGACAGACTTTTGTGGCCCAGAATAAACCATAACAACAGTCAAAAAGCTGATTGTTGTCCTGTTGGGTAACAGTTCTAATGAGGGAATTGAATACTGTAGTTCATGACATTATCTAACTTGACAATACAAACCTTTAAAAAACGTCACTATTTGGATCATAGATATGATGTCTAAACTGCTATCTGGATGGACAGCTCACTAGGTTTTGACAAAGGCCTTCTAGGGTGCATTGCTCCAATTCATTGGCTCCCGCTCTGTTAGCAATAGAGAACTTCAAAACACACATTTAGCCTTTGCGTTTACAAAACATATGTGGAATAATGTCGAACTACCTAGACGTTCCCATAATTCCTATTAATTATACCATCTCACATGTATTTGCTGCATCTAGCATATATGAGTGGCTTGTGACTCATTTGGGATTCCTGAACATACATGCAATTAGTTTTCTCTCTTTATGAAGTTCAAAGTAAGCCCAGTGGAGTTTTAATGTATTCCACAAATGTTTCATTCACAGATTTTAGGAGTCTCAGATGAGTCTTTAACTGGTTTCCCAGTACTGACAGCGACTCAAAACAGCTGTGGGGGGAAAACAGGCAAACTTATAGTTGATATTAGCGTGAATCATAAATGTTCATCCTATCTACAAGAGAAAATAAATAGATGAAGGTGGCAGTATTGAATCAAAATAACCAGCAAACAGTGCAAAAAGTTACATTTGAATGTCACTGCATTGAAAAGTGTATTCTTTTTTATCTTTTAGGAAAACAAGGAGGTATATTTAATATTGATATTTGTTTTTTATATCAAAGATTAGTATTTATAAGCTTTTTGTACCACTAAAAAATAATGGCATGTAGCATACATATCCTACAAAGTATAACATTGCTGGCAAATTAGCAAAGCTATGACCACGTAACCGATGGGCAACTTACTCTAATGGGGTCCACACACGTGATGTACATCACCCTGACGAAACGATTGATAAAAATAAAAGCCTCAATGTCACGTGGATAATTTATGCTTCATTATGCCTCAGACTAATGTTCTCTCCATATATACTCCTTATGATGCAAGATTATTTTCCGTGACTGGAGTGGGCTGTTCCTTAAAAGTGTTGACTTACAGAACTGAATGTGCATTGGTTCCCCAGCTGAATGCAATTACACAAAATGCAACATAAATGACACGCACGTAGCGTCCATAGGGAACAATGGCGTTTTACTTCAGGGTGCACATAGGATTACTGTGAACAACGTAAGACTCAATTATTCAAACACTTCGTCAAACGTCAACAACCAAAAGGGAGAAGCAATTCAGGCTTTCCGTTTCAATGTACAAAGTGAACTTTTGCACTTAGCGGAGGCATGATCACAGAGGCACTTAAAGTCCCTGTGAACCGGAAGTTGCGATGGATTTTACTTCCGTATTTTGACGCATGTTTGATTGAAATCACATTTTGAATGAGAAAAATTGTGACTGGGACATTCGTCTATCTTTGCTATTGGATTGGATGTATAAAAACAGCCGTTGCATTTTGAAATGGAACTGGCAGCAGACTGACAGTTTAAGGGGAGGAGTTAATGGATGCTTTTCGTCTTACCATAAGCAAAGCAGGTCTTAGTCAAATCATATCACGGACTGACGTTGATTTGTGGGGAGTGCGGTTACACGAGGCGTTACAGGCAGGTCTGGGTGAGCATTTGCTTTTAGATAGAATGCATCTTTTGTTCCGACACTTTGGTTATCTGTCTAATACATGCATGGGCAACTTATAACACACTAAAGACACAGAAAAACACGTATTCGTGCCATATGACTCCTTTATTACCTGATCTCTAGAGATCTGTCTGTCATTTACACTTACAGAATACGCACAGTATCACCACAAAAACCAACTAGTGGGATTTACTTAATTTTTTGTGTTAAGATTCTAGTATTCGGTTCCTAAACCAGGAATTTTTCCCGAAAATTTCGTAATTGAACAGCCCTACTAATAAGCCTTCGGAGCTGAAATATAGTTGTGTATCTCGCAGACATGAGTAAAGACCAATCACAACAGACTGGGGTGGCTGACCAATCGGGATCCTTGAAGTGAGTGGTTTAGAAACTGAATCTTCGAACTGCTTCGAATGAACCGTTTAGAGATCTTTGATAAATGAGGTGATATTAAATGCATATTTTGAGAAAATTACATGGTCTTTTGACATTGGATGCATTTAAACCTGTTGTTGGGGTCTCCAATACAATATTGGGACACTTAAAAAAAAACATAAGGAGCACTTTAAGCATACCAACTGATTTGTGTAAATAAGGTTCTATTTGTGTTGGGGAATTTTTCTTCACATTTTAAGCTGTTGTATAATAAGGACCCCACTAACATGTGAAGGGGAATTACATTAATCACACCAAGCACTTAACCTTCATACTTGTTGGATAATCTCTACCGCATACTGTGTTCCAAATGCCTAGTTTCCCACAATTAGGTCTCACTGCATTTCTTCTCAGTTGTTTCATTTCATAATTGCAGTTAAACAAAAAAAACAAAACCAAACTAGTTGTACACTGCAACAATGACTAGAGTGCACTACGAAGTGTACCTAGAAGTGTGCACTACGAAGTGTTCTTAGAAGTGTGCACTACGAAGTGTACTTAGAAGTGTGTACTACAAAGTGTATAATATAAGAGGAAACAAACTAGTTGTGAACTACTCTAGTTGTTTAAAAAAACCCAGATCAGACCTGGAGTCAATCAATATACTTATTTTCTCCTCGACACAGTGTGAAATCATTGAACGCAATTAGGTCTCACTGCGTTTCCGGTATAAACAAAACAAACAATACTATACTAGTTGTACACTGCAAAAATGACTAGAAGTGCACTACGAAGTGTACTTAGAAGTTGTGTTCTACTCTAGTTGTTTAAAAAAAACAGATTTCAAAAAGAAAACATTTCATAGTTGCAGTATAAACAAAACAAACAATACTATACTAGTTGTTCACTGCAAAAATGACTAGAAGTGCACTACGAAGTGTACTTAGAAGTGTGCACTACAAAGTGTGCACTACAAAGTGTGCACTACAAAGTGTGCACTACAAAGTGTGCACTACAAAGTGTGTAAAATAAGAGGAAACAAACTAGTTGTACACTGCAAAAATGACTAGAAGTGCACTACGAAGTGTACTTAGAAGTGTGCACTACAAAGTTTGCTTAGAAGTGTGCTTAAAAGTGTGCGTTTCTTTTCATTTGTTTCATTTCATAGTTGCAGTATAAACAAAACAAACAATACTATACTAGTTGTTCACTGCAAAAATGACTAGAAGTGCACTACGAAGTGTACTTAGAAGTGTGCACTACAAAGTGTGCACTACAAAGTGTGCACTACAAAGTGTGTAAAATAAGAGGAAACAAACTAGTTGTACACTGCAAAAATGACTAGAAGTGCACTACGAAGTGTACTTAGAAGTGTGCACTACAAAGTTTGCTTAGAAGTGTGCTTAAAAGTGTGCGTTTCTTTTCATTTGTTTCATTGCATAGTTGCAGTATAAACAAAACAAACAATACTATACTAGTTGTACACTGCAAAAATGACTAGAAGTGCACTACGAAGTGTACTTAGAAGTGTGCACTACAAAGTGTGCACTACAAAGTGTGCTTAAAAGTGTGCGTTTCTTTTCATTTGTTTCATTGCATAGTTGCAGTATAAACAAAACAAACAATACTATACTAGTTGTACACTGCAAAAATGACTAGAAGTGCACTACGAAGTGTACTTAGAAGTGTGCACTACAAAGTGTGCACTACAAAGTGTGCACTACAAAGTGTGCACTACAAAGTGTGCACTACAAAGTGTGCACTACAAAGTGTGTAAAATAAGAGGAAACAAACTAGTTGTACACTGCAAAAATGACTAGAAGTGCACTACGAAGTGTACTTAGAAGTGTGCACTACAAAGTTTGCTTAGAAGTGTGCTTAAAAGTGTGCGTTTCTTTTCATTTGTTTCATTTCATAGTTGCAGTATAAACAAAACAAACAATACTATACTAGTTGTAGACTGCAAAAATGACTAGAAGTGCACTACGAAGTGTACTTAGAAGTTGTGTTCTACTCTAGTTGTTTAAAAAAAACAGATCAGACCTGAAGTCAATCAATAGATTTATTTTCTCTTCGACACATTGTACAATTATTGGAGAACACAATTAGGAGAATTACTATGAAGTGTGCACTAAGAAGTGTACATAGAAGTGTGCACTACAAAGTGTGCGCTACAAAGTGTGCACTACAAAGTGTGTAAAATAAGAAAAAACAAACTATTTGCACACTGCAAAAATGACTATGCACTACAAAGTTTGCTTAGAAGTGTGCACTAAGAAGTGTACATAGAAGTGTGCACTACAAAGTGTGCACTACAAAGTGTGCACTACAAAGTGTGCACTACGAAGTGCACTACGAAGTGTGCACTACAAAGTGTGCACTACAAAGTGTGCACTACAAAGTGTACACTACAAAGTGTGCACTACAAAGTGTGCACTACAAAGTGTGTAAAATAAGAGGAAACAAACTAGTTGTACACTGCAAAAATGACTAGAAGTGCACTACGAAGTGTACTTAGAAGTGTGCACTACAAAGTTTGCTTAGAAGTGTGCTTAAAAGTGTGCGTTTCTTTTCATTTGTTTCATTTCATAGTTGCAGTATAAACAAAACAAACAATACTATACTAGTTGTAGACTGCAAAAATGACTAGAAGTGCACTACGAAGTGTACTTAGAAGTTGTGTTCTACTCTAGTTGTTTAAAAAAAACAGATCAGACCTGAAGTCAATCAATAGATTTATTTTCTCTTCGACACATTGTACAATTATTGGAGAACACAATTAGGAGAATTACTATGAAGTGTGCACTAAGAAGTGTACATAGAAGTGTGCACTACAAAGTGTGCGCTACAAAGTGTGCACTACAAAGTGTGTAAAATAAGAAAAAACAAACTATTTGCACACTGCAAAAATGACTATGCACTACAAAGTTTGCTTAGAAGTGTGCACTAAGAAGTGTACATAGAAGTGTGCACTACAAAGTGTGCACTACAAAGTGTGCACTACAAAGTGTGCACTACGAAGTGCACTACGAAGTGTGCACTACAAAGTGTGCACTACAAAGTGTGCACTACAAAGTGTACACTACAAAGTGTGCACTACAAAGTGTGTAAAATAAGAGGAAACAAACTAGTTGTACACTGCAAAAATGACTAGAAGTGCACTACGAAGTGTACTTAGAAGTGTGCACTACAAAGTTTGCTTAGAAGTGTGCTTAAAAGTGTGCGTTTCTTTTCATTTGTTTCATTTCATAGTTGCAGTATAAACAAAACAAACAATACTATACTAGTTGTACACTGCAAAAATGACTAGAAGTGCACTACGAAGTGTACTTAGAAGTGTGCACTACAAAGTGTGCACTACAAAGTGTGCACTACAAAGTGTGCACTACAAAGTGTGTAAAATAAGAGGAAACAAACTAGTTGTACACTGCAAAAATGACTAGAAGTGCACTACGAAGTGTACTTAGAAGTGTGCACTACAAAGTTTGCTTAGAAGTGTGCTTAAAAGTGTGCGTTTCTTTTCATTTGTTTCATTTCATAGTTGCAGTATAAACAAAACAAACAATACTATACTAGTTGTACACTGCAAAAATGACTAGAAGTGCACTACGAAGTGTACTTAGAAGTGTGCACTACAAAGTTTGCTTAGAAGTGTGCTTAAAAGTGTGCGTTTCTTTTCATTTGTTTCATTTCATAGTTGCAGTATAAACAAAACAAACAATACTATACTAGTTGTACACTGCAAAAATGACTAGAAGTGCACTACGAAGTGTACTTAGAAGTTGTGTTCTACTCTAGTTGTTTAAAAAAAACAGATTTCAAAAAGAAAACATTTCATAGTTGCAGTATAAACAAAACAAACAATACTATACTAGTTGTACACTGCAAAAATGACTAGAAGTGCACTACGAAGTGTACTTAGAAGTGTGCACTACAAAGTGTGCACTACAAAGTGTGCACTACAAAGTGTGCACTACAAAGTGTGTAAAATAAGAGGAAACAAACTAGTTGTACACTGCAAAAATGACTAGAAGTGCACTACGAAGTGTACTTAGAAGTGTGCACTACAAAGTTTGCTTAGAAGTGTGCTTAAAAGTGTGCGTTTCTTTTCATTTGTTTCATTTCATAGTTGCAGTATAAACAAAACAAACAATACTATACTAGTTGTAGACTGCAAAAATGACTAGAAGTGCACTACGAAGTGTACTTAGAAGTTGTGTTCTACTCTAGTTGTTTAAAAAAAACAGATCAGACCTGAAGTCAATCAATAGATTTATTTTCTCTTCGACACATTGTACAATTATTGGAGAACACAATTAGGAGAATTACTATGAAGTGTGCACTAAGAAGTGTACATAGAAGTGTGCACTAAGAAGTGTACATAGAAGTACACTACGAAGTGCACTACAAAGTGCGCACTACAAAGTGCGCACTACAAAGTGCGCACTACAAAGTGCGCACTACAAAGTGTGTAAAATAAGAAAAAACAAACTATTTGCACACTGCAAAAATGACTAGAAGTGCACTACGAAGTGCACTACAAAGTGTGCACTACGAAGTGCACTACAAAGTGTGCACTACAAAGTGTGCACTACAAAGTGTGTAAAATAAGAAAAAACAAACTATTTGCACACTGCAAAAATGACTAGAAGTGCACTACGAAGTGTACTTAGAAGTTGTGTTCTACTCTAGTTGTTTAAAAAAACAGATTTCAAAAAGAAAACATTTCATAGTTGCAGTATAAACAAAACAAACAATACTATACTAGTTGTACACTGCAAAAATGACTAGAAGTGCACTACGAAGTGTACTTAGAAGTGTGCACTACAAAGTGTATAATATAAGAGGAAACAAACTAGTTGCACACTGCAAAATGACTAGAATTGCACTACGAAGTGTACTTAAAAGTGTGCACTACAAAGTGTGCACTACAAAGTGTGCACTACAAAGTGTGCACTACAAAGTGTGCACTACAAAGTGTGCACTACAAAGTGTGTAATAAGAGGAAACAAACTAGTTGTAAACTGCAAAAATGACTAGAAGTACACTACGTAGTGAACTTAGAAGTGTGCACTACAAAGTTTGCTTAGAAGTGTGCACTACGAAGTGTACTTAAAAGTGTGCACTACGAAGTGTGCTTAAAAGTGGGCGTTTCTTTTCATTTGTTTCATTTCATAGTTGCAGTATAAACAAAATAAACAATACTATACTAGTTGTACACTGCAAAAATGACTAGAAGTGCACTACGAAGTGTACTTAGAAGTTGTGTTCTACTCTAGTTGTTTAAAAAAAACAGATCAGACCTGAAGTCAATCAATAGATTTATTTTCTCTTTGACACAGTGTACAATTATTGGAGAACACAATTAGGAGAATTACTATGAAGTGTGCACTAAGAAGTGTACATGGAAGTGTGTACTACGGATCTCCGGCTTGCAACGGGTTGGAATGAATACGTCTGTTTCTCTGAGTGAACTACAGCATCACTCATTCTCCTGGTGTGATCTGCCCCTCCTTTATACTTGCGGTTTCCTCACCTCAGAGCCTTTCTCGCTAATCCCTGCAGCCAAAACAAAAGAGTTTTGGAAACAACATCAAACACGGTCTGAGAAATATTTTGTTATTATGTATGAAGAAGTTATAAAATTCAGACTTACAAAAACGTACATCTGTTGTTGCTTATTAAGAAATCCAACAACTTAAAAAGCCATTAATGGAAATTAAGCTCCAAGAACATTTTGTTCTGAGTTTCTGCAGCTTTTTGAAGTCTAATGTGCTCACTTTGTGTTGTGCATATTGTTTTGTGTGATGTATTGTCTATTGAGCTCCTGCAGGTAGTTCTACATATGGTAATATTTTTTTATATTACGTTGTTTTGGGCTGAAGTGCAGCAGCAAATTCCATAAAATGTTATTTTATTTCATAAATCATGATTTTACTGAAACTAAAAATTGAAACTGAAACTAAATATTGTAAAAAATTACAATATGACCCCTTTTTGAATAAGTAAACTAAACATTAAAAAATCAGGCCTGAGCACACATGATATAGTGGTAATAGAATGTCATGATTAAACATTCTAAAAGAGTCATGTAGCTGAACACTCATTTGTTTAAAAGAGCTTATATTGCACAAACACAGCAAGTAACTTTGAAATGTAATACTTGAGTCAACCTTCTGGACAGCCGTGAAGGAAGTTAAAGAGATAGAGGAGTAAGAGTCCTATTCCCCCGAGCAGACTGTGTCGATCAGAAGGTTCTGTAATCTTTTGGGCCCAGTGTGTTTCTCTTGGATGAAGAGTTTAGGGTCATAAAATGGCCAATTGTTTTTTATAGTGATGGAAGCAACTAAGTAGTGACTAGTTTTCTCTCTCTCTCTCTCTCTCTCTCTCTCTCTCTCTCTCTCTCTCTCTCTCTCTTCAAGATTTTAATAGTAGTTGTTAAATTAAATTATATTTATTTTTATCCATACACAATTACCACTTTAAATGTACAAATAAATGTAATAGTTTTGTGCTATAACCATTATAACCATTTTCCCTGAGTTGCATAATTGTAAGGGTCCTTTTCTAGATGTTGAAAAACTTTGCTTTTGACCTTCTGTACAGTTACTGGCAAAACATTTCACAAAACTTGTGTTAAAGATTTTAAATGACAAAGTTGACACACTTTGTGTAGAGTATTAGTTGTAGAAGATGGCGTAAAACCTGAATGGAGGTCATTGTCCGTTATCTAAAAGAACAGGGGATATAGAGTAGAGGCTTCTTCACGGTTCTATTGCCATCAATGCCTTTATTTGAGTTCTTAATCCTGGTGTTACTTTTGAATGTCCTTTCTGTCAAAAAAGAAAAACAGCTTTTCATGCTTTTATGGATTGTGATGCTGAACGTTTATTTTCCATACAAAGAAAGAGTCCTTTTCCATAACTTTTATTTTTGGTTTTAAATTTGTCAAAAGAAGTGCTCTCACTTGTCACCTTTAGAATTTATTTTTGGGTCAGGCCAGACTAGTCATTTATTTGAACAGAAAAAACAAGATTGAAAGATCATCAGGTGAAGATGCTGTAATTTTTTTAATACATGTTAAAGTCACGAGTCCTGATTGATTTTTTGTTTTTTATAAGTCTATGAATGATCTTTGAACTTTTGAGATGAAATGGTGCAGCAACGGAGCCTTGTGTACAGAAGAAAATTAATTTTCATTGTATTTTATTAACAGCTGTGATGGTGTGTAGAAGTCAAAGGTGTGGATAAGGTGTGTTTTATTGTAATAAAAGGCTCTTAAAAATTAAATTTTCTCTCTTTCTCTTCAGGATTTTAATAGTAGTTGTTACATTAATTAATATGTATATTTATCCATACACAATTACGACTATACTTGTACGATATGACTTCACATTATGAAAAAGTATCTGCAATACTTTTGTGCAATAAAAGGTAAAAAAAATTAAATATCTATAAATAACAAGACCCATGTTATACCTCTGTATGCCTCTTCATAAAGTGAAATGTGGGAAATGTGTCTAATGAGAGTACTTTTACATGGCTTAATTAAGAGTAATTCATAAGCAGAGACTCATGTTTAACTGTCAACTGGAGTGTTCTTCATTTATATGTCATCATTTCAGTTAGTTACAAATGCTTGTGTTGGATAACCTTGCTTGCTGCCTGTGAGAAAACATAAGCGGTTGTATTATGCTTTTCTCACATCTTTCATCAACGTTTAAAGCTGTTCTGTGTGCATCATGTTCTTTAACACTGTGAAATTAGATTATTAACTGTTTGAGAATGGTTTTGATGAATAACCTCTGAAAAGATCAAATGTAACCTAATGAAAATAAATACAAGGATTTAACAAGGTCTCATCAGTTAGGCTGACATCTAATTTGCGGCACTCTTTAAATGTCACAGTCTGGTTTTGTCTTTATTAACTATTGTCGCATGATTTGAGGAAGACACTTTCTACAATTTATTGTGTAGAACAATCCTCAACTTTTCTGGTAGAAATAATCAAATGTTATTAAGCAAATGCACATAAAATCAGTTTTTCAAACTATCTCTGTACCATATCACGATTCACAACTGGAAGCTTATTGAAATGATTTAAAATTTAAGGTGTTGGGTATGATTTTGCAGGAGATATTAGTTTGATGTTGTTTTGACCCATGTAAAATGAGTATTTCTACAGTTATGTATTGCAGCTTTAAGAAATTCAAGTTTTAAATAAACTATATATGTACTGTACATTGAATAGGCGATACTCTTTTCTGTACAATATTTTTAGTAGGCTTACTGTATATAGTACATCATGCAGCAATTTTATATTTTATAAACATAGCTGGTGAAGTTAACTGAATAAGTGGCAAACTCTCAAGCACAATGCATTATAGGTAATGGTAGTTAATCCTTTTGCCCTGGGAATACTTCTTATTTGACGTACTGTACTGTGCGCAATGCTCATACTGTATGCTGGATTCATAATTCATTTCAAGTCTAGAACGATCAGTAATAAACTGGCTGTTTGAGTAACACTGTGTGGTGATGCTTTTATGTAGCTCTTTAATGAAATGCACTGTTGTGAGAAAAGTGTGGGTGCCACACCACCTGCTCTATAATAAGTGAAAACGGATGGGTGACTCAAGGTAGATTTTGTTACCTGGATTAGAAGCTCTTTTCCAGTTCTGCAGATGTGCGATATCTCGTGAAAGAGATGGGACCATTCACACTCAAATTCACCCTGATATCTCCCAGCCCCAGTTCCCTCTGCTCATTTTTCTAGTAGAACTAGCTAACATACTTTGCAAAAATATCTTCCCAAAATGAAATACTAAATGCTTCATTTTTTTATGAACTTTTCACCCATGAATCTCAATTGCTCTGTATACTTTCATCTCCCATGCTCTGTCATATTTTTATTACTTTTCCATTACAGCTTGGTGAACTACGTTTTTTTTATTTTTCAAAACATTCTTAACAATAGGGTTTGATTGGGTATCATTTCTCTAAGCGTGTAAATAAGGATGTCAGAGCAGATCCGGGCCAGTGATAAAATGTCAGCACTGTCAGTCATGACCAAAGTCGTAGCTTAGATGTGTATCGCCCGCTCTGAAAAAAAAACATTGATGTCACACGGCCTGTCTTGACTTTCATCCAAGATCATTGAGGACACATCGTACTGTCTGAGAAGCAGCGACGGTACAATACAGGAAAAAAAACTGTGTGCACTTGTCATATGACAGTTTTCACGTATCAGAAATATTCCTCACTTCACACAGTCTGACTGTCTGTCAGTTTGCTAACCCCATTATTTAGCTGTTAAATTTGCTCGAGTCAAATGTGTGACGTGCCTTCATTCTGAATGATCTCTCATTTTGTTGTGTAGATCAAAGGCAGAGAATAGCAGGAGAAAGGGTCTCTCTGTCCGGTTTAATAGAAATGCATTTGTCTGCTTGGCCCTGCAGGTATCTCTGTCTGTCTGTTTTTCTCTTTTCCCTTGGTGAAATCCAACCTTCTGCATTCTGTTTATCAACCACAACTGACGATATAAATGCAGAGAAGAATATCAAAAAGTGAAAAGGAAGATTAGAGAAGTACACAGCATGAGAGACGCCTTGGAAGAGCTAAATGAAGAATGGGGGGCTGTTAAAAGAGACATGAGCATCTATTTGGAATTATCAATTATATTTTAAAAATGCACGCACGCACGCACGCGTACACACACACACACACACACACACACTCCAGTGACAATGAAGCAACACCTTGAATTTCTATGGCAACAGGAGTTTAAATTGGATCTTTGGCTCTAGGGTTGACGCGGTAAAGAAAGTGAGGAGCCGTATTGATCTCATTTAGACTGATGTGACAAAAAGAAAAACAAGAAGCCAATGAAACGGGCTGCATTTGAAAGCGCAGATGAATGTGTCCTAAGAGAATAAACTCTCTGTCTAAATAAATGTGTGTCTGGGAGTTTGTCTGCATGAAGACTTTCAATTTTTACTAGTATCTGTCTTTTTATAAAGGTATTGATTATTTCTCTCCAGGAAGGCAAGTTTAGCATTTTAGGAGGTTTATGTGTGTCTGACCTTCAGGCTCTTTTAAGCTCTGCCATATCGTGGCAGTTTTTTCAAAACCTCATATTCAATACACACTGTACTCTTTAAATGATTATATACCGTGTTGTCAAAGTTGAAAAGCACTTTTTAATACATTTTATTTTCATAAAACCCAGTGACCAACATCAAGGGTTACGTACAATTATGATTTTTGGCAAAAAATAAAATCACGAAATATAGAGATACAAGGTCTTCTATCACAGATCTAAAATCTTGCAGAATACAAAGCGCAAAGGTTTAAAGGTTTCAATAAGTGGGAAATTAAAAGTCATCACTTTTATGGCACTCATCTGATGTGCCAACACTTAACCATTAAATCTGTTAAATGCTTCAACAAACCTATAAGGAGATGAATGAACAAAACCAACTTCTAGTGTTTCTGTACCTCCGCTGGTAAAGCAAGGTCAAGCCCGAAATGAAAGTGGATTTCACATTCCAGTATAATAGAAGTACAGTGTAAATTCCAGTATAATAGAGGTACAGTGTAAATTCAATAAGACAATGTGTTCCTTTATCTTTCAGTTAACATTGCGTCAACAGAGATGTTTTTTTTACTTCAAGATGAAGACTAACTGTTGCTGAGCATAGGAAAACATGACTTAATTTGGAGATAAAAGGTGTCGCTTGAAAGTTTGTAGTTTTTGTACAGCCTATTCAACAAAGCGCCGTTTCAGTGAGATTTCTGGCTTTGTTCCTTTAACCTTGTGCAACATGACAGTTTTATAAAATTAAATGATCTTCATGTCGCAGTTCAAATCACACTTGCAATTTTTGTCAAAAGAAGCGCAATATGCTTTTGATCAGTTTGGGTAAGTCGTGCAGCTTTTATTGAGAGTTGAGCAAAGTCTATGTTACAAGTTTCAAACAGGACTCAAGGTTTGCATGTGCCCAACAAACTTACTGAAAAATACACGTTTTCCCCCCCTTACTCTATTGAGGGATAGGTGCAGTGGAGCGAATGTATATGTATATGTTTTTTCTTATGTTTTATGTGTTTTATTACTAAAAGGATTCTAGTTGATGTAGATTTCGTAGGTATTGCCTGCGGCATAAACTGTGCAGGAGGAGTTGTTTTGGATAGGATCTGTAATAAATAAGTATCAGCAATATTAACAAAGACACTTTGCCCAGCACTATGAATAATTTATAAGAAGATGCTCACGGGTCCTTTAAATGGTAAGCGCTATATTTGGTGTTTTTAGAGTGTGTGAAGTGGCCTGCAGGTGGTGCCGTTGTGCAGATAATCAGATTACTGGGTCTCTTCCTGTATTTCTGCCACATAAACACTTTCACAAATATAATTTTTTCCACATGCAGTATACAGTTATAAATATTAACTAATTAAGTAAAACATGATCTCTGTAATCTCTCACACGTGTAACCTCTTCACCTGAAATGTATTTCTTTAAAGGGATAGTTCACCCAAATATGAAAATTCTCTCATAATTTTCTCACACTGGTGTCATTCTAGATGTGTATTTTATGTAAAACACTTACTTTATCCCCTATATAGGACCACCAAAAAAGGCTCACACACATTCATAATTTTCCAATGCGAAATTACAGATATGTGTGGAAAATTAATAGTAATATTATTAATAGCTTATTTAGTCAAACTGAATCCAAAACAAACCCACATTCTTGCTAAAATGAAACATGGTGACACTTGGAACGTAGAGAAACCAATGAGATACTTTAGTAAATGAAACGGCACTAAGCTGCTATTACAGATGCCAATGTGTTTATACAGTAAAATTAACATGGTATGACCTGTATCTTGTTGGTACAGAGTGAGGAACCGTAGTAGCCAGTGGCGACTGGTCAATAGGGGTCGCAGGGGCGACGACCGACCAAGTTATCCAGAGAAGAAGACCGTTAAACATTAATTCAACATATATTATAAATTGCAAATTAATTTTGAAATAAACATTAATTCACACTATATTCACCTGGTATTCATTAAAAGTATCATTTATAATATTTAAAATTATTTTATTTGGTTAATTTCTGTGACAATACATACTCCTATTAGGGCGTAGGAAAAATTAGTGTTTATGTAGGCAAGCAAACTTTTGGCAAGCAGGTGACTTGTGGCTGCTCTCTAATTGGCTCGGGTCAGAATGTAGCCAGGTCGCAGCTCTGTGCACACTAGACCCTCCTTTTGATGATAGGGTATCAAAATTGAGTTTTGAACAATTATCAACTGCTTTACAGAGTATAGACTACATGAATGTGATTTACAAATTCACTGCTACAGTTATATAGGATGAGCTTTACTCGCCCTTACTATTAAGTGCTCACACTGTATGCGAGCTACGCAAAAAAAGCATAGAACCCACTATAATAAGTGATACTATTCGCATTGAAAACTGCGCTGCATAAGTAATCCCTGTTTTTTTTCTGTCTGATCTGTAGTACTGTTGTGCACTTTTTGGTATTTACTAGGCATGCTCACTTGGCGGCCTTTCAGACAGGGTTTAACGTCTCGGCAGCAGGAGCAGGAGCGCCTCAAAGCAGCTATTTAGCATTGCATTTCTTCTAATTTATCGCAATGGCAGTGATGCACCTTGTTAATGTATTATCTTTGGCCTTTCCCACTGAGGCACGTTTACTTCGATTACAGCAATCGCAAGTTTTGCATTACGTCATTTTAATTACTCCGATGCACAAAACCTCTTCAAGAAGCACATGGACAGTAAACCAAAAACTACTGTGAGCTGCCAGTGTATATCTGAACATTTATTAAATACACCGGTAATTTGCACAAGTTGTTTTTTGCTTGAAGATAATAAAATAAGTCAGATAAAATAAAGAGAATTTCAGTAAAAGTTTTTTTTTCTTAAGTTTTTACCGTTCCTGTCACATAAGGATAGAACAATCAAAAAACACTTTAATGTGCTGAAGCCATCAGAACCAAACCGAAAACCGTGGGCCATAAACCGAGGTCCGTATTGAACAGTGGGTGAACTGTATTGTTGCATCCCTAGTATTTACACTAGTAAACTTTAGTAAATTATAAGGTGCTGTATATATAGCTTTTATAGTAGTGCAGATCTACTGGAGGGGCATTGGGTCACCGGCGGCGGTGGGTGGGGGGTGGCACTGCCGTTTGAGAAGTATTTTCGACGCAGTGGAGACATCATAGTTCAACACTGCAGAAATGCTGTAAAAAAGGAAACACGTTTTTTCAATTGATTATTATTTGCGAATTTCGTTTATTCTTGTTGTTGTTTATTTCCATATCATGTCACTTAGTCGATATACCATTTGACAATCACTTGAACTCCCGGGTGATTTCACGAATTTAAAGAAAACCTCTAATGCAGCTTAATCTACTTTTCTCTCACACACGTGAATACCACGCACCCGCACCCGCACTACTTTCCCCATCATTCAGTACGGCCAGGACTACAAACCCCATGCTTCTTAAAGGGACAATGCACGTATTCCCCCAACACTAACTAGTAACATGACACGAACAACCAAAATATGCGTTTTCCCCGTTCAATTTATTTAATTTAAGTTGCAGTTTTTACATTTAAAATTAAAATAATAACTTAAAGGGATATTTTTTGGCGCCATGGCCTATGGTTGGAGGGGCATCAATGACCACTAGGGGGACACCCGGCAATGGTTGTTGTGCTTATATAGCTTAACACAAATAAATGACGGGGCACCCGAAGTACTGTTATTATTCTTTGCTAAACTAAAGTTAACTGATAATTTACTCACGTATTTTGTTACAGAAGAGATAGATGACCAACCAAAACACTAAACAGAGTCTCTCTATGGCTGTGGTTCTCAACTCTGGCCCGCGAGATCCATTTTCCTGCCGAGTTTAGCCCCAACTCTGATATAAAACACCTGAAGAGGCTAATCAGTGACTTTAAGACGGATGCGTTTAACTTAATGCGGCGCTGCGCAAATCTATCAGAGTGTGACATTTACGTACCGCGATAGCGATTCTTGTGCAGATTGCTCGGTATGCGTTTGAATCGCTCTCGCGGTACTTTAATGCGATATGCCAAACAATCTGTGCAGCCCTACATTAAGTTGAACGTATCTGTTCTTTACAGTTTACAGTTTAAACAGTCATGTATACTGCAATATTTTTTTTCATTAGTACTGGCACCCTATACTGTTAATAAACACCATTACATCCTTTGATAGTTAAACCTTTTTTTAGCTAAGCAGTGATTATACGTTTACATCACATAGCAAATGGTTTGTTGCGCCCCCTCAAAAAATTGTGCACCAGCTGTCACTGGTAGTAGCATGGTTCACTTTGGTACCTTTTTTATTTAGCGATAATTAACACGGGCTAAAGTTTGCTGTTTGTGGGTGGACTGAGTTTTATAAGTGTCTGTAAGTGGTGTCATTTGGTAAGTGTGTTTTCCTCCAACGTTAGCTGTGATTCACACTGGAGAGCCAGAATACAAAATAACACGGCAAATTGAGTTTTTAAAGGGACAGTTTACATTTACATTTATGCATTTGACATATGCGTCAAAACGACTTCCATTGCATTATACTATACATTTGTTGATAAGTTTGTCCAATCCCTGGGATCATACCCATGACCTTGGTGTTGCTAACACCATGCTCTTACCACTGAGCAACAGAATGGCTAGTTCACCCCAAAATGAAAATTCTGCAATATTTTATCTCACCCTCTTGTGATTTCAAACTTTATGAATTTCTTTCTTCAGCAGAAAACAAAAGAAGATATTTTGTAAAAAGTTGGTAACGAACAGCACTGGCCTCCATTCACTTCTATTATATAGACACAAAACCAATGCAAGTGGATGGGAGCCAGTTAACATTCTTTAAAAATATATCATTTTGTATTCTGCGAATGAGAGTCATACAGGTTTGAAATAACAAGAGGGTGAGTAAATGATGGCAGAATATTTTCAGACACTTTAATTATGTGTGAAGGGCTAGATAGATGGGAGACAGAGAAAAAGCAGAGAAAGTAAGTATAATGAATTGTTCTAGTTGGCTTTTCATTCCATGACCCAGCTTTCCAAATATATATAATATCGTTTTTTGTAAGAAATGAAATACATTCAGGATAATAAGAGGGACAGAAACAGCAGGGTGAAACCAGCGGGAGGATAAATCAAAGCAGTCACATGTCTTCAGATATTCAAGGTGTTTCACTCTTGAAGGAGAGTTCACCCAAAAATGACAAATCCATTTCTTTCTTTCTTTTTTTCTTTCTTTCTTTCGTTTTCTTTCTTTCTTTCTTTTCTTTCTTTTTCTGTCTTTTTCATTCGTTCGTTCATTGTTTCTTTTTCGTTCTTTCTTTCTTTCTTTTCTTTCTTTCATTCTTTCTTTCTTTTTCTGTCTTTTTCATTCGTTCGTTCGTTCATTGTTTCTTTTTCGTTCTTTCTTTCTTTTCTTTCTTTCTTTCTTTTCTTTCTTTTTCTGTCTTTTTCATTCGTTCATTGTTTCTTTTTCGTTCTTTCTTTCTTTCTTTTCTTTCTTTCTTTCTTTCTTTCTTTTCTTTCTTTTTCTGTCTTTTTCATTCGTTCGTTCGTTCATTGTTTCTTTTTCGTTCTTTCTTTCTTTCTTTCTTTCTTTCTTTCATTCCTTCTTTTTCTGTCTTTTTCATTCGTTCGTTCATTGTTTCTTTCTTTCTTTCTTTCTTTATTTCTTTCTGTTCTTCTTTCTTTTGTTTCTTCCTTCCTTCCACATATCTTCAGATATTCACGGTGTTTTATTCTTGAAGTAGAGTTTACCCAAAAAGAACAAATCCATTTCTTTCCTTCTTCCTTTTTCTTTCTTTCTTTCTTTCTTTCTTTCTTTCTTTCTGTCTCTTTCTTTTCTTTCTTTCTTTCTTTCTTTTTCTTTTTCATTCAATATTTCTTTGTTTCTTTCTTCCTTCCTTCCACATGTCTTCAGATAATCGTGTGTTTTATTCTCGATGGAAGAGTTCACATAAAAATGAGGGGGCGCAACAAACCATTTGCTATATGATGTAAACATATAATCACTGCTTAGCTAAAAAAAGGTTTAACTGTCAAAGGATGTAATGGTGTTTATTAACAGTAATAAGGTGCCAGTAATAATGAAAAAAAATATTGCAGTATACTTTACTATTTACTATTCTTTCATTCTGTCTTCCTTCCTTCCTTCCTTCACCCTCTTGAAGGAAATGTCAAACCTTAATGAATTTCTTTCTTCAGCAGAAGACAAAAGAAGATATTTTGAAAAAAAGTTGGTTTGAAGTTTTCAGTAAACACTTGGGCCAAGTTTAAAAGAGTGTAAATCAAGGACTCATTCAAGTCATGAGAGGCTACACGAGCTGAAGTGTGTCATGGCTCAGGGTGCTAATGTCCTCGCTGGGATAAAGTAATCTTCTTCAGTCTGTTGCCCGCAGAGCTCTGCACACAATTTGCTGATGATGGAGCTGTGTGTGAGCGCACGCGTGTGTTTTTCCCCTGCAGAAGGTTTAATATGTGCCTGTCTGAATTTATATTGAGTCTGGATTGGCAAGAAAATCATAAAAATGAGTGAAGGCTGATGGAGAGAGAATGCGAGCGAGAGAGATACTGTGAGCTCTCCAATAATAAGCTAGAGTCATGGGGAGCCTGACTTGCACTCGGTGCTCTCAGCATGTGTTTCCTGAGATAAATTTGTCTGTGTTTGTGTGTGTGCGTTTCTGCATTTGATTGCGTTGAATTGTTAATGTGCTCTCTGGCTTTTCTTCTGTAAGTGTAATGCAGGCCCTGGGGCGAGTAAGAGGGCATTTATAAATTCAATAATGATATGGTCGTAAATGGACACTGCAACTGATTTATTTCCACATTAATGGACCAGCCCTTAAGCCAGATCGACCCGATACACCATCTTATACGTCTTTCTCGTGTTCTTTATCTTCACTCGAAGTCTTCTGCTCATCTTTGTACTATAATGTATCCTTTGTTTTAAAGCGGTTTGACTCAAGAGACCTAGAGGCTGTCTGCATTTCTTATATCCCAGAAGTCTACTGCTTTGTAAATTATCTGTGGATGGTATTTGGCTGTAAGAAGACATCTGGCCATTTTGTGACGGTCATATGATATTAGATAGTTTAGTATTGCTGACGTTTAACAGAAAAAGCATGCCATGAAAGCATAAAAGTAGTTATTGAGAAAAGTTGTGTTTTTTACCATTATATTCTTGTATTGTTATGCTTTTAAATTCACCCTCTGACCAGATAGGAAATATTAGACCAAACAAATTATTCTATATACTCATTATTAACCAGTATTTACGTGCACACATGCCCAAAAACAGACTATGTAGTGCATCTTAAACAGTTTTATTTTTGCCCTCAAAATTTCCTTTGAAGATGAATCGTGCATCATGCATGAATTTATGCAAATAAAAAAATCTATTAAATATTAGCCGGGCTTGCAAAATTGCTATTTTTTAGATTAATAATGATTAATGTTTTTTTATGGTCTGTAGAGTCCATCTCTTCATAAGTGACTCTTGCTGGAATGAAATCTGCTGGAGTTCATTATACTGTGAGCTTTAATAATTACTGAGGCTTGTGTAAGTGCTGGTTTTGCAGGCTGGAGAAGCTGAGAGACCTTGTCTGATCTTTTAACTCGGTAAACACTAGATTTTCAAACCCTGCTTTTGGCAGAGACGTAGCAGAGTATTATGGGACATACTGAACTGTGTGTGCGTGCTTGAGTGGGTTTGTCCATTTTTCATAAAGGTCACATGTTCAGATATTTGAAAACTTTCACATGAAAACACGAATTCAGATCTGTCCGGCTAATGCAATAAAAGCTTAGGGTTTTAAACACAGACGCCTGCCCATCACAAAGTGAGCAATCGCATCACAGATATTTACAGTAAAGAGCTAAATGGACGTGTTTACCAGAGAAAGACAGAATGAGTAAATGAACTGTAAATCCCATCATGTAACCAGATTATAGATGCATTACTGTAATCACTAAACATTACATTATAATGACAAAGACACGCCATCACACACATATTTCCCTCACTCTTCCCTTACCAATCATAGGTATTGCTCACCCTGCTTCTAAAGCAACAGTTTGATCAGAAGAATACTGGACATTTGTATGTTATTGAGTTTTGTGTTAAAGTGTGTACAATATAGGCAAGTTTATGTGTGTTTTTTTTTTACCACCAAACCAATCAATTGTTCATTTAGCAGCATCAGGGAATTTATTATCTTTAAACGCTGTAAAATCTAGTGATGTTACTGTCAAATTTTCCTCCATTGGGAAGATTTTGACAATCAATTTAATATGCATTTGTGTCTGTATATTGTATATTTTCAAAGCATCTACACTATCACTTTTGATGATTTAAGCGAGTTTGACATTAAGATGAAGTTCTTACCTACAGGCATATTCGTTAGTGTTGGACTAATAGACTATAGATTATAAAACATGGTTGAATGTATATGACATCACCCCAAGGTTTGTGACGTCGCGAGGGCAAAGCTGGTCGTCGCCATTTTGGCACCATGTTACCTCGCATCACTCCCTAATATGCCCACCTAGTTAGACGTGATCAAGTAAGCTCAGGCTAAAGCCTGTGCCATACTTATTTTTTTTGCTCAGCCGAACGCACAGCCTTGCAAAGTATGCTGCTTTCAGGATTGACGCATCCATATTGAGACATATTAACCTACAGGGGACAGGTTTTCTTCTGATTCGTTGCAGCTGGACTCAACTGTGATCCCTACGACGTCTCTACAACTACAACAACCATAGGAATCAGGTGTTCCTGGACATTGAAATGTTGCACGGAATTGCGTTTCCTGATATTGTAAGCAGTCATTTTGCTGAAATGTTTTACCACCCTCGTGGTGTCCACGTGGTAAAGTCCATACCCTCTATACTTCAGTCTTAAGGAGCTAATGCTATATGCTACTCTTAGCATAAAGGTAGATAGTCGGGGCATTGACGGTTGGGATGGAAGATTTGATAAGATACATCATGAGATACAGTTTGATACAGCTGCGGCATTCCACCTGTCACTCAAGTGACCACACCATTAAGGCTTAAAGTTAATAACATTTAAACGAATGAGTTCAAACGGAGAAATTCACCCCCTCACATTTGTCATGAAGGACAAAATTAGATATATAGACCAAAACCACTTCTGGACCAGGCTCTAAACATATTTTATTCTGCTGTGAAGTGGGACATTTTATCTTGAGGGTCTATGGAGTTTACTCTCTTTTGGAGCCGGCGGCCTGTCGATGAATTGCAGTTTAAGTCAGTTCCTTATTGGTTTTGTGAGAGAGACCGGAAGGTTGCCGCTCGGTTTAGACACAGTCTTTGACATCAACAGAGATGAAAACAACTCTGATATTCTTTTATGATTCTAACTCTAGTAATTTGTATTGTATTATTTGCATTTTGTTTCTTACTGTCTGCAATATACATCAATATTTAAAAAAAAAATTTGATGTCTAAAAGCCACTTTTATTTAGTTATGCTTCGATTAATTTGAACATAGAATTGATGTTGGAAAAGAGATCCGAGAGAGCAAGCACACTTGTCTTGAGAGTTTGTGTGTATCTGACTATCGTGCTCTTATAGTGTGTGTGTGTGTGTGTGTGTGTTTGTGTGTTTGTGTACGTACGTGTGTTTCTGAATCGTTTTGCGTCTGTGTGTTTGTGAGTGTGGCTGAGTTATGACTCATCCTCAGCATCTCTGCTTCCTCTTTCCCGTGTCCCTGATCTCTCAGCCCTGAGCTGTGATTGGCCACTTGTCTTCTCTAGTAAACAGAGTGATGAGAGAGTGACTCTACAGACCTGTCAATGCTTGTCCTTGTATGACTTAACACATACACTCATAAAAACTTTATACAATATACAGTACATAACAGCTTGGGATTGAAAAAACTGTGTTGGTGCCTGTGGAGTTATTAGGATGCAACACTGTTGATTTAATTCTTTATTTCTTTAGAATTGAAAGACTACAGGATATGGAGTCCCTCTGTTTATTTATATTTTTGTGAATAGGGAGGACTTGTTAATAACATTTAAAGCATTTAAAAGGTCTGTGAGTAGATGAGTTTTGCACCTGGTCATAATAGGGTGCCGCAGAGATGGAGTGTTTTTGTAGGCCATCCCGAAGCGGTGCAGTGGTTCTTTTGGAAGATCACAAAAGTTCTGTGATTAACTCATTCACCGCCATTGACAAGTTATCTCGTCAATTAAAAAAAAACGCTTTCCCGCAAAAGACAAGTTATTACGGTATTCAGTGTTTGTACTGCTGTACAGCAGGTGGCGAAATCATAACTTCCTGCAACTATCTGAATGCTACACGAAACACTTGTCACTGGCTCTCAATAGTTCACAGAAGTTAGTTACGCATGGAGCTGCGACTAAACCGACCAACTGAGGTAAACGACTAACCAATTTATATACGAAAGCCATTTAATGAATAAAAAAAGTAAAGAAATAAAGCATTTACAGAGAAAACAAACTTCTTGGAACTATCTGAAGGCTCCATGCATCTCGTGACGCTCCAGCGTTTTGGACTTCTGTTGGCAGAACACTCTCTATGAATGGCTCTGCTATGTACAAAGTATGTGTACTAATTTACTTATTTTATTTAAAATACTATAATAATGTTTCCCTTTGTATATAAAAACATTTAAAAAAATGTTCAGGGGTCAAGTCTAAGCATTCATATTCATCTCTCATCTGTCAGTTCCATCTGTCATTGGCTCATATTTATAAACAGCTTATCTGTCACAAGCAAAGCTTGAAAGTACACCCTGTTGCTATTGCAACATTCATGCAAACTGCTTTTTATTCTTTGATTTCACATACGCATGTGCAGTCTGAACTTCTACCTTTGTGTGTTTTCCTTTGTGACACCGGCTGTCACTGTGGCGTCCCTCAGGGTTTCTTCATTTGACAGATTGTGACAGGATCTTAACTGATGCTGTCTCTTTATATAGATCTGTGAATGGATGTGTGTGTTAGTAATCTCTGTGTTGTTTGTAAATGAATCACAACTGAAGGATCTATAAACAGCTGTTGATGTACCCTGAAAATTCCGCACCCATGATTATTTAGTCAAGTCGGTGGGAGCGTTTTGAACGTGACTTTAGATAACTAAGCCTTAAACTTAAAACGCAAGCAGTAGCTATTCTACGCTATTCTTATGTTGTTGTAAAACCATGTGCTTGCAATGCATTATGGGCAGGTGAATGTTCAATGTTAGTGTTTCATGTACCCCTGGCATTGAAATGCTGGTCTGGTTGCTGGTTTTGTTAAGGTCTTGGGCATTTGCCTTATTCGACAAACACTAGAAACCAACCGTTTGAGCAATCATTCTGATGTTTTTTCTCTTTTTATATACCTATTTAATTTAGCTTCTCCTCGCTCTCTGTGCTTATTATACTTTCTCAAACACTCTCTTATTCAGCCAATAATCATTTTTCTTCACTCTTTTCATTGCCTTTCATTATAATTGGTATTCCACCCTCTCTATCTGAATGTTTCTTTTTCCTTCAGCGTGTCCTTTCATCGCTTCATGTCTCTTTAGTTATTCAGACATGCTTCATCACTGGATGGCACTTACATTACTTCGCTTTTTCCTTCTGTCTGTTTCGATTCAGCGAGGGAGTTCAGTTTTAAAGCTCTTCACGGTAGCTTCAGGCCTCCAGTTTGTAAAATGTGCACGAATCATCTGCTGTGAACATGAACTGAGATCCTTTATGCACACTGCTGCGGTTTTATTTTTCTGTACATTATATAAAGCCGCTGAAATAGGAAATAAGAGACCATTTCAGACCGTTTTTCTGATTTAAAATGGACTATTTATAGGTATTTGTTTAGGTAAAATTATCATTTTTGTTTCAATCTGTGAACTGCTAACGATATTGGAACCAAATTTCAAATAAAAATATTCTATTTGCATTTATTTGCAGAAAATAAAATCTGGAGAAACTGGTCAAAATAACAAAAGATGCACGTTTTTTTAGACCTCTAATACGGCAAAGAAAACAAGCTCATATTCACCTTTAAGCAATACAACAGTCGTATTTCTACATGTATTTACGAAAAGTAACAAATATTTGTTTGATATTATAACTGCAATTTTGATCAGTTTTCATGTGTCTTGTCATGTTGTCAGTCTTTCACTTTGTCACTTCTTAGGTTTGATTTTATTGAAATACAACAAACACATTCTATTAAAACAGTTATACAGTTTATTTTTTATTATTTTTTATAATAATATTTCTAAAGTAATGTACTGTATTATACAATACAAAATATAAGAGCATGTGTGTGAAGAACAATTTAAGCTGATGCTGTGGACTGAATATAGATCAGTGTAATATAAACAAAATAAGTGCCCCTTGCAATTCGGTCACTTTTGTAAAAAACTTTTGGAGGTGTTAAGAAAGCCTTTTGGCCACATCACATTTATAGTGCTAACAATAATGTGTCTTGATGCATCCTGAACAACATCAAACCCTTTGAACTTAACATGAAACAAACTTTAAGCTAGAGAGCCTGCTAAATATGGAAAAATTCAATTAAACTACAATTTTTTTGAAGGATCAGTTGAAAGATCATATTTTGTAATGTTTCGTATGTATTCACCAATAAAGGACCTTTAAGGAAATCTGATCACAAGTGGTCACAGGAGATGCATTCAATGTGCCTGTTACTACCAGGTGTAAATGGTGTCTGACTGCATTGGCTGTTCTGTCAAGATGCTGAACTGCGGGTACACAAAGTCCAATTTTGTGGTTTAGTTTAGCTCCGCTGGGACTCCCAAACTTCTACCCTGCAGTTCTTGCCCTTTATGACCTCCAGACTGTTAATCTAATTTAGAAGACAAGCTGCCGAGTGTGGGGGCGGATGTGTCGGAGGAGAGAGCGAGAGAGAGAGTGCATTAGGATATCCACTCTACCATGTGCTGATGTATCGCTACAGATCGAATGCATGTTTGTGGCTGAATTTTCAGCATGCACATTAATCTTGAAATTCCGCTGCATTGCATTTTTATCTTGGAGTTGATTTTTCTTTTAAAAACCTACAAATGAACAAATTGTGAATTTTATTTGAAGTTAATGTTGTGCATTAAGGTTATGTTTACATTTAATTTCTATTTGATACATTTTTTGAAGCTACCAGCGTATGTTTTACATTAAAATCCTATGGAGCAAACACTGTTTTCAAAAATGTCCTGAAAGCTTTTTAAACGCCAGCGCCGTCATCTTTTTCTGCATCTCAGTGCATCTTTTGTAGTTGAGAAAGGTTCAACTTTTCTGAAACGCCCGACGTCAAGCGCCTTTTTTTTACAGCTGAACAGTGACAAGCGAGTTTCCACAACAGCATGCGAGAAAGTATTGTAGTTTTTAAATAGATGATTAGTTACTGCAAATACACATACGCTGCCAGCTTTTTTCAACTAATAAGTGCCAAATGTGAACATAACCTAACACTTTGTTCACACCAAACGCGAATAAAGGGTTTTGCTTTAGTAAACTACATTCAAAGTCAATGCAAAGACGTTTACAGACAGGAACTTGCAGCAGGCGATGTGAATGACGCGAATCGGGCGGCGCAATTGCTACGAACACGAGTCAATATCGCCAAGATCGTCTTCTTCTCTCACGCGAAAATAAACTTTTCCCGCAAGTAATAGTGTGGAACACGATTATTCTCGTTTGGTGTGAACCCAGCATAACAGGTCACTCCATCATACTGGAAAAACAAATAGATCATTTTATCTTGCTAATTTCTATATTGTCGAAACAAAATGTGTCTACAACAAATGAAAGCCTGAAGGATGTCTGCATGTTCACAGCATTAGTAAAACTTGGGAGTTTACTTTTTTAACCCAGGAAATGGAGAGAACAGGAGGCACAAAACAGATATTAGCAGGAGAGGAAATGAAGGAATGATCCAGGATGTAATCAGAGTCGAGCGGGTCAGGGTGGGGCTGATGTTACTGTGCAGAGATGGCACCCTGCCGTGCAAGAACATCACTTTCTCCTCCAGAGAACTCATCAGTGCTCTACACACACTGAGAAATATGACAACTGCTGTAGCAAAATTGCTCTTCTCTTCCTCCTCAGCTGCTCACAATCTTTCTTTCTTCTCCAGTTTACTTTCAGCTCCAGGATCTGAAATCTCAAGAGCTTGGGGTTTTAAGGAAGTTGGTTTCTCAAGAGATTTGATTTATTTCGCTTTTATACAGGCTGTTCACGGTTTTTAGTTTCATTCCTGTGGGTGCAGGCTACTGTATCCACTATGTGAACTCTATTTACTTTTAATATGGGTGTGTGTGCTTTGGGTTCTGCTCTGAAGATTTTTTCATACAGTTCCACAGATATTATCTTAGTGCGAGATTAGTCACAATCACATTTATAAACACAAATGTTCCAACAACTGTGAAGATTGTTTTAACACATTCCTCACACAAACACACACATTCACTCTTTCAGATTATTCACTGTGTTATATACTGTGTAGAGTTATTCAGCAGCCATAATGTGGTAAGCAGACGGAACTAAAATATAAGCGAAAGAGAGGAGAAAACTATTTAAGATGAATATTGTAATAGTAATAAAACTATATAAAAACTATAGCACCTTTCAGGCTTAAAATGCAGTTCAACATGCTTTGCTGGTTTTAAGTACCAGCTAAACATACTAAATATGAATTTGACAGTTAAACAACAAACACCAGAAACCAGTTTCAATCATGTGTTTTCTCCTCAGTGCACTTTCTCTCTTTGTTTCTTCTTTAAAGCAATGAAACAGTTTTATTAAAGTAAGAGAGAATGTGTCTAGGTGTAGCCAGAATCAGAGGTGTAATTTCCACTGGGAACAAGTGGGAAATGTCCCTTCCACTTTTCAAACCGTCATCGCCACGGAGAAGTAGGGCCGAGCAGTCTGCCTGTGTCGATGCGGGCGTCGCGTGCACGCTCTAAAAATACCTCACTATTTTCAATCACGTGGACTGCAGCAAGTGATTTTCACTATGACAAACTCAAAGTACATCCTAAACAACGACCAGGTAAGCCCAATTTTCTGTCAAACCTCACTTGAAATAAACACTAGCTTCTGTTAAAAGATGAGCCTTTATTAAACAGATCAAATCAAACATTTCTAGCTCGAGTTTAACATTTCAAACTTGCACGGAAGACGCTTTGGCTCGCATTCACACAATCGCACAGCCCGATTCGCATCATTCGCGTCGGTCCGTGCCTTTGGATTGTCTTTGTATGTAATTTACTCACGCAAATCACTTAATTCGCATTTGGTGTGAACACAGCATAAGAGACCATTCAAATGACATAAAAAAATATTTTTAACTTTTTCTAAATACATGTACAAATATTACTGTGGTATTGCTTAAAAATGAGTATGCAGTATTTGAAAAAATACAGAGCATCTTTTCTATTATTTTGACCAGTTTATATATTCTGCAAATAGGAAAAATACTTTTTTTTAATTTGGATATGAAATATTGTTTGTATATCACAGAATGAAACAAAAAGGATAATTGTACCAATAAACACATACCTATAAATAGTTAATTTAGAAAAACTGAAAATCATTTTGAAATGGCCTCCTAATTTTTTTCCGCGACTGTATATTACACTTTTACATACACATACAGTACATATACATTATGCTGTGTTTCACATTTATACATAGCATAGGCAAATTCAAAATGTAAGGAAAAGAAAATCAGGCCACAAGTCACATTGGTATCCTACAAGGTATATTCATAAATATAGAAGCAGGCAAACATTTTCATAATTTTCCCAGTAATGCCCCAGTTTCCAATTTCCAAATCGCAATATTTCACATGTAAATTGCCTGACTGGCTGGTTCACCTCAGACATCCTATCCGTCAGGTTTCTTTGAGGGGAACAATATTTAGATTAGAAGGTCTTATCAGCTTCCTTCTGCCCGCGGAAGTTAAATTACTTTTACTGGAAGTGGATTCATTGGAGCTGAATTACATAAATGCCAATCAGAGCAAATAGAGCGCAGAAATTAGGCATATTCTAACATGCCTGACATCATTGCTAGCCTGAAATGCTTTGACATTACTTTAATGTTTGTGTTTTGTTAGTTTGTGGTGTAATTTAAATTATAAATGTTAATGCCCCGTCCCCTCTTCCTGAGCCATTTTGTCATCAAATATTTATGATGTTGCATCTATTTAAAGTATTTATGTGTACACACAAACCTTGGACAGCAATTAAATAGACTTAACACCGATACAGCAAATTATATCCTATAATCCCTCTGGGTGAATATTAACTGTGGAACTGTACCACACACTCAGCTGCAGCTTGTAGTCCTAAATTATTACAGCGCTCAGACTCAGACATACTGAGAAATTAATATTGAAATTGGTCTATATGAATGTTTTAGTGAAATTCAGTGCATTTATGGGTTAGAGGATGACAGATTCAGCGTTAGATACAGAATCGCCAGAGACGCTTAAAATAGAAAGTGAAAAAATTACTCTGTGCTCTTTGTGTATTTTAAAGCCAACGAGTGTATTTTATGTTGGGAAACCCTACTCTATTTGATCTGTAGACATCAGAGTCATAGACATAATGTTTAGAAAGAACTCATTAAAGGTAAAAGCCTCATGACATTACATTATACATGTATAATTTATAATAAATATAATATTTATGCTTTAAAGTTATAGTTCAACCAAAAATGTTTTTGAATTTTCGTCATCGTTTACTCAAGCTCATGTCATACAAGACTTTTTCTTTAGAAGCACAAAAGAGGATATTTTGAGAAATGTCTCCATGTTCTTTTTGACATACCAAAATGGTTAATAAACAAATAAGCCTGAAATGCATTGTCAATAGTTGTCTTAGGTCTACGAGCCCCACCGTTTCTTCCTAATTTTCTGAGTTTAACTATCACTGTTAGTCTCAATGAAATCCTGTGGGCAGGGCAGCCTGCCGACAGCCGAGAGCAAGATTAATGTGTGTTCTATGTTAATGAGAGGCCTGAGATTTAGAGCCCGGCTTGTCATGACACTCAAAAGAAAAAAGAACAATCTTACCATCCCAAGAGGGTACAGTATATGTTCTGTAAGAAATAATTTAAAGACCATGCAGCCGTGATATACAGTGTACAACAATATCTTTCCGTGAACTCCGCAGTATTCTTACGTAATGTGCCACCGTTGTATTGAATCCTCCAAACAAGACATAAATTAGTCAGTAAATTATCTCCTTTTTGTGTTCCCTAGAACAGTTATTCTCAAGCTTTTCCGTTGCACGGCCCCCTTTGTGAAGAGTGCATCGGTTTGGGCCCCCCCTTTATAAAATCTTAAACTTAGAATTTCTATTAAACCAAAAACAAATTCTGTTATACAATGCTTGAACATCAATACTTTTGGTTGGTGGTCTTATTTTTCTGATGTTTGATTACATAAAATGTATGACTAATGTCTATATTGTCAGGCTTTGCCTGTTGTTTTTTGTATTTTGGTTGGTGTTTTATTTTCTCTGCTGTATTTTTCTGTTTTACTGATTTCAATCGTCTGGTACCTTGTTTGCCTCCTTGTTTTCAGTAATTATCACCACCTGTTCCTGATCACTGCTTTGCCTATTTGAGCTTGGCTGTGCCAGCTCTCATTGTGGCGATGTAATTATTTGTTACTGTGTTGCTCTTGCTATTCTTCTTGTTAAACCTTTTCCTATGATTCGTAGGAACGTGGCAACCCGTGAGCCTGGTTTGGATTATTTTTCTCTCCTCACGGTTCTTTTGGTTCCCGTTTACCTTTCCCGGATTTTTGGATTTTTGGTTTTTTTCAGTCAGCTGTGTTCCTGGGTTTTGGTCAGGAGTTCCCTGCCTACTTTTGTTTCTCTCAGTGAATCCTGTCTAATAAACTGTGTTGTACCTTACCTGCATCTGAGTCCCTTTGTGCACCGTGACAGTACATCGCCACCAAAGGATGGATTCAGCAGGAGAGGTTGACATTCACCAAGCCGTCGCAAGCCAAGGAGTGCTATTAGGACGTCAGCAGCAGGAGGTGGCTGAGATTCGTCTTGGCGTCTCTACTCTCTCCCAACAACTCGCTGCAATCGCCCAGCACTTGGACCAGACCCATGCTATTTCTGCGGCAGCTTCTGCTAATACAGCACCGGTTGAGACGGACGCTATCTCTTCCCGCCGACCGGAGCCTCGCCTCAATCCTCCAGTTCCCTACGCCGGTGAGCCCACTTCCTGTCGTTCGTTCCTTTCACAATGCTCTCTGACCTTTTCTCTACAGCCCTCCTGCTTTTCCACCGAGCAGTCGAAGGTAGCGTTTGTGGTCATGCAGCTGAAGGGTGTCGCCAGGGAATGGGGTACGGCGCTCTGGGATAAGAATCATGCCTGCTGTGCAACTTTTGAGTTGTTCTCCCAGGAGCTAAGGAAGGTGTTTGACCGGTCTGCGCTTCACTGTGAGGCAGCTCGGTCGTTGTCCCTCCTACAACAAGGTCGCAGGACTGTTTCTGAGTACTCTATTGAGTTTTGCACTTTGGCTTCGTCTTGCGGTTGGAACGACAAGGCTCTCTGGGATCGTTTTCTGCATGGATTAGCGGATCGGGTGCTGGATGAGATCTATTCGCTGGAGCTTCCCCCGACACTTGACGGGCTGATACAGCTCGCCCTCCAGGTTGATTTTCGTCTGGGACTCCGTTCTCAGCGACATGTGAGGAGTTCGTTCGACGGGGATTCTTCTGGGGCTTCCTGGGATGTAGTCCTACCGTCATCTGTTGCTCCGCCCCTGGAGGAGCCCATGCAAATCAGCCGCGCCCGGCTCTCCAACTCTGAACGTCGTCGACGCCGGACTAACAACTTGTGCCTCTACTGTGGTGACCCTGGACATGTGGTGACTGGATGTCCACGTATTTTGGATCGTCCTGGCAGCCTTTCTTCAAGTAGGGTAAGCGTTTGCCTTACTAGTTCTCACTCTCGCAGCCGTACTGTTCTTCCTGCAGTCCTTCAGTGGAGGGGAGTGAGCCACTCTGTGGTTGCCCTCATTGACTCTGGAGCGGAGGGTGACTTTATTGACATGGAGCTGGCTAAGAGGTGGAAGATTCCCGTGGTTCCACTCACTCAGTCCATTGCGGCTGAGACGCTCTGTGGTACGCCTCTCACCAACATTTCCTCCACCACTGAGCCGGTTTCGCTCACTACTTCTGGCAATCACACGGAGTTGCGGCAGTTTCTCTTGATTCATTCTCCCTCCGCTCCTATCGTGTTGGGTCACGCCTGGCTTTCTAAACATAACCCTCATATTGACTGGAAGAAGAATGTTGTTTGTGGTTGGAGTGTTTATTGTGCCTCTAATTGTTTAAATACTGCTCTCTCTCCCTTGATTTCTTCCCCTCTGTTTCAGGAGGAACCTGTAGACCTTACAGGGGTACCTAGGGTCTATCATGATCTGAGTGCGGTTTTTAGTAAGTCTCGAGCGACATCTCTACCTCCGCACCGCCCGTACGACTGTGCGATTGACCTTTTACCTGGCACTTCTCCACCTAAGGGTCGCCTTTACCCTCTTTCTGGTCCTGAGAGGGAGGCCATGGAAAGGTATGTGGCCGATTCTTTGTTATCTGGCATTATCCGTCCCTCTTCCTCTCCGGCTGGGGCGGGGTTTTTCTTCGTGGAGAAGAAGGATGGTTCCCTTCGCCCCTGCATTGATTACCGGGGGTTGAACGACATCACGGTCAAGAATAGTCATCCCTTGCCGTTGATGTCGTCCGCTTTTGGTCTCTTGCAGGGTGCTACCATCTTTACGAAGTTAGACTTGCGCAATGCTTACCACCTGGTCAGGATAAGGGAGGGGGATGAGTGGAAGACCGCCTTTAACACTCCCACGGGCCATTTTGAGTATCGTGTGATGCCATTTGGCCTGTCGAATGCTCCGGCGGTTTTCCAGAGACTCGTCAATGACGTGCTGAGGGACATGGTCGACCGTTTCGTTTTTGTCTATCTTGATGACATTTTGATCTTCTCACAGAACGAGAAGATCAATGTTCAGCACGTTCGACGGGTCTTAAGCCGGCTACTTGAGAATCGCCTGTTCGCTAAGTTGGAGAAGTGTGAGTTTCACGCACGGTCGGTTCCGTTTCTGGGTTTTATCCTGTCGCCTGAGGGTATTCGGATGGACCCCACAAAGGTAAAGGCAGTTGCTGATTGGCCTACCCCAGTAAATCGCAAGGCGATCCAGCGTTTCCTGGGGTTTGCCAATTTTTACCGACGGTTCATCCGAGGTTTTGGCCAGGTCGCTCTTCCCTTGTCGGAGCTCACCTCCACTTTGAGGCGGTTCGCTTGGTCGGAGCGGGCGCAGACGGCTTTTGATAAACTTAAGAGCCTTTTTACTTCTGCTCCTGTTCTGGTCAATCCTGATCCGTCTCGTCAGTTTATAGTGGAGGTCGATGCTTCCGAGGCTGGGGTAGGAGCGATCTTGTCCCAACGTTCCTCCCCGGACGACAAGATACATCCCTGTGCCTTCTTCTCCCGCCGGCTCAATTCCTCCGAGCGGAATTACGACATCGGTAATAAGGAGTTGTTAGCCGTGAAGCTTGCATTGGAGGAGTGGCGCCATTGGTTGGAGGGGGCTAAGGTTCCTTTCTTGGTTTGGACCGATCATAAAAATCTTGAATATATCCGTTCCGTGAAGCGATTGAACTCTCGGCAGGCTCGCTGGGCTCTCTTTTTTGGGCGTTTTAATTTTGTCATCGCCTATCGGCCGGGGAGTAAGAATGGTAAGCCGGACGCCCTTTCGCGTCAGTTCGAGGTCAGGACTACTTCCGCCCCCTCGGTGTCCGTTGTTCCTCCCGCTCGTGTGGTGGGGGCGGTCACTTGGAGGGTGGAATCGTTGGTTCGCGAGGCCTTGGATGGCGTTACTCCTCCGGCCGAGGTTCCAGTGAGCCTGCTGTTCGTTCCTCTGTCGGTCCGTTCCAACGTCCTCCAGTGGGGACATTCCTCCAAGCTAGCTTGTCACCCAGGGGTTTCTCGCACATTGGCTCTTATTAAGCAGCGGTTTTGGTGGCCTTCCATGGCGCAGGACGCTCACAAGTTCGTCTCGGCATGCCCAGTCTATGCGACTAACAAGTCTTCCAACCGTCCTCCGGCGGGACTTCTGCGTCCGTTACCCACCCCTTCGAGACCCTGGTCCCACATCGCCATGGACTTTGTCACGGGACTTCCTCCGTCCTGTGGCAATTCCGTGGTCCTCACTGTGGTGGACAGGTTCTCGAAGGCGGTTCATTTTATTCCCCTCCCTAAGCTTCCGTCTGCTAGGGAGACCGCTAAGATTGTCCTTGACAACGTTTTCCGTGTCCATGGCCTCCCCTTGGACGTGGTCTCTGACAGAGGTCCCCAGTTTGTTTCTAAGTTTTGGGCTGAGTTTTGTCGGCTTCTGGGGGCCACTGCCAGTTTGTCTTCCGGTTACCATCCACAGTCTAATGGGCAGGCCGAGCGGGCTAATCAAGATCTCGAGAGGGTCCTGCGCTGCGTTGCTTCATCTGAGCCATTGTCTTGGAGTTCTGGGTTGTCTATGGTTGAGTATGCTCACAACTCACTTCCGGTGTCGTCTACGGGTTTGTCTCCCTTCCAGTGCTGCCTAGGTTACCAACCCCCGTTGTTTCCTTCCCAAGAGGCGGATTCCTCTGTTCCCTCCGCTCAGGGCTTCGTTAGCCGGTGTATTCGCACTTGGAGGGTGGCTAGACGGGCTCTCATTCTGGCACGTAGACGCTACCAGACGTCTGCTAATCGGCATCGCTCCAAGGCTCCCCCTTACGTGTGTGGTCAAAGGGTTTGGTTGTCCACGTCTGACCTTCCCCTTCATGTCCCTGCACGTAAGCTGGGCCCGAAGTTTATCGGTCCCTTCCCGATCACTAAGATCATTAATCCTGTGACCGTTCGCCTCAAACTACCCCCCTTTCTTAAACGAGTTCACCCTACGTTTCATGTGGCCAAGATCAAACCCGTCATTCGTTCCCCCCTTCAACCCTCGACTTCTACCCCTCCGCCTCCTAGACTCATCGAGGGGTCGCCGACCTATACTGTACGTCGACTTCTCGATGTGAGACGGCGGGGTAGAGGTCACCAATACCTGGTAGACTGGGAGGGCTACGGTCCGGAGGAGAGATGCTGGATCCCCGCTCGTGATATTTTGGACCGCTCTCTTATTGATCAGTTCCTCCGCTCTCGTGGGTAGCTCTTGGATGCCGTGTGGCATCTTTGAGGGGGGGATTCTGTCAGGCTTTGCCTGTTGTTTTTTGTATTTTGGTTGGTGTTTTATTTTCTCTGCTGTATTTTTCTGTTTTACTGATTTCAATCGTCTGGTACCTTGTTTGCCTCCTTGTTTTCAGTAATTATCACCACCTGTTCCTGATCACTGCTTTGCCTATTTGAGCTTGGCTGTGCCAGCTCTCATTGTGGCGATGTAATTATTTGTTACTGTGTTGCTCTTGCTATTCTTCTTGTTAAACCTTTTCCTATGATTCGTAGGAACGTGGCAACCCGTGAGCCTGGTTTGGATTATTTTTCTCTCCTCACGGTTCTTTTGGTTCCCGTTTACCTTTCCCGGATTTTTGGATTTTTGGTTTTTTTCAGTCAGCTGTGTTCCTGGGTTTTGGTCAGGAGTTCCCTGCCTACTTTTGTTTCTCTCAGTGAATCCTGTCTAATAAACTGTGTTGTACCTTACCTGCATCTGAGTCCCTTTGTGCACCGTGACATATATTCCATATAATGCCACAAAATCTGTGACCCCCCTCCATCTTACGTCCCCCAGTTTGAGAACCACTGCCCTAGAAGATTGACATTCATTAAGCATTCGAATGATACAAATATGAGTGAATGATTTATTATTTTTGGGTGAACTGTCACTTTAAGGTCCTGAGATGGATATAAGTCCCAGTAGAGAGCTTTACACCACTGCTGTCTGGGATCTCATTCTTTCTCCTGTCATATTGCAAAAATAACAAACCAGAGACATGCAGCTCTTGCCTGCACCGTGTCAACAGAGTCTGTTGAGTTCAGTGTCATGAGGGTTTGAATGATATTTATTCTGATAGTTCTGTTTTTTCTCGAATGTGACCGTGTTGAAGAAGAGGAATCAATTCAAGGCTCTGTTGTAATATTTTAACTAGTAAGCACTTTATGGCTCAAATTGTAGTCTGTCAAATGGCATGCCACATAAACGCACACCAGCACACGCGGGGTTAGTGTTCTGGCATTTAGTCTATAATTAGATGAATGTATTAATGAATGAATTAATTATTCATAGCATTCCAAAGGACAGCCTAATGACGCACACACACATTTATGCAAACACAAATACAGCTGTGAGTGAGGGCTTGTCGGATTATAAATGTTTTATTGATAATGTCATAGTCACATTTCTGTGTGTTGTTTTCACATCTACACATTCTCGCACATAGACTGACACAAAAGCACATATGGAGATAAACAAGTCATTTCACAACAAAAATATTTAACAAAAATAAGACTTAATCAATAAAGAATTGATATAGACTGTTTCATCGGACGCACACATCTGACCCAAAGTTATCTTCCGGTGTGTGTTTATTAATCAGTCTGGGGTGCTTTTCCGTTAGTCAACTATGGTCGTTCAACGATTCAAATGTTTCCCGAAACTATCGTTCCACAATCAATCGCAAGCAGCAACGCAAAGTTGCGTTGTTGGAACTACAGTTCCATAAATAAAACAAAAGAGAGGAAAAATACGATAACATCATTTTTTCAGATGCAACGTACGGTATTTAGAGCAATTATATGACATCCACCAACTATGTGACGTCATCAATTATATTGTGAACCAACGTGGTTCAAAAGATAGATGAGCGACAAGTTTACTATGTTTTCGGGAAACAGTCATGAGTAGCTAGTTAGTTTCTCAAACGATGCATCGTACTATGGTGGTTAAGCAGTAAGTTATATCGTTGTTCAGTAATCGCACTCCTTGCTAGTGGCTATAACTATTTACATTTTATTTAATTAAGATTAATTTATGTTAATATTTTATTGTATAGTAATTATATTAAATGTTTTTTTTATTTTGTTGTATATTCATTTTATTAAATAAACAATTTGTTGAATGGGTCAACTTTGATGCATTAAGGTTCGGCCAAGTACAGTTCTTCTACTAGTAACCCAAAATAATACTTGCTAGACATAATTTTAACTTGTTAGCTAATGTAATTTACTTATTTCTTTTGCTTGCTTGCTATTCTTTGCGGATTGTGTACAGGAAATTAGGTTTGGCCACAAAAGCCTGCATGCGCATAAAGTTTGTTTATGTTGTTGCTTTAGAACCGTCTATATCATGACACTTAATGTGACCCTGTCTGTGAAATTCAAGTCTCATACTGTAATTATGATCTCAAGTATCAATTTCAATACCATTCCAATGTTTGACAATTCAATTCAGTTGAATTTTATTTATAACGCAATTTTGCATTGTTGCAAAGCAGCATAACATACAATTAGGGAGTGCTACTGTAGTAAAGATAGGCTACAGATACTGTAGTAAATTAGAAAAGAATAGAATAGCCAAAATACGTTATAACTAACATATTATTTCCATGTGTTTATTTCCAAAAACCATAGCATTAGCAATATCCTGTAACATTTTTCCTGTTGTACTTAAAAGGAAAAATTAAATGTACTAAGGTCAACTAATTTAAAATTTCACAGATACAGGAATGGGGTTTCCCTAGTAACAGGTCTTCTTTTTTACTACTGGGATGTTGCACATAACATTTGACGCCCCGACATGCTCTTCTGTTATTTGTTAGAACAATGCGCAGGACAAATGGGTCCTGTGGACTACCGTGTGTTTGTGTGCTGACTGTCAAGCTATTTCTTGCTCCCTTAATGAATACAGAGATGGGTGAAGATCAAGTGGCAGGGGTCGATATTAGTGTGTGTGTTCACTATAGGAGTGTGCGGCTTGTTAGGACAGGTGCTGTAAATTTTGCAGGTTATAGCTTCAATATACGGCCTCTGGTATTTTCCTGCTGTGACCAGAATTGATAGGTCTGTCTGTGTGTGTGTGGAAATTTTCGTTCACATGCTAGTTCATCTTCCATCCTTCAAGAGCAACAGACTGGCCTGATTATGTTTGATTAATGAAGCAAGAAGTGAGAAATGTTCAATTTTATTGGATATTTTGTAGCCGTTTCAATGGAGGCATCTGAGATTACTCTCATAATTCAATATATCAGAACCTTGGCTTACTCATTAAAATAATATTTTGTATTTCTTTGTATTGTTGTCTCTGGAATGATAGGCAGGTTAGTTTAATATCATTTATGTATGCAGACAACACAAAAACAAATAGCAGCTATTTTTTTTTAAGTGTTGAATTGAAAGCATACTCGTCAGCATGGTCTCAAAAGGGTTGTGAACGGCAGAATTAAAAGCGCGGTGACTCATCACCTCAGATCTAAATTAATGGACCTGTCGTAAAGTATTACAGCCGACTATAACAGAGTGAACCTGACGACATTTCCCAAGTTCAAGTTCTGGTCACCATCAAAATCCAAAGGAAAAAAGTTTAGAATGTTGGCTTTGTGACATATACATAAACCTTGAATTCAATATGAATCTATATGTAGGTGTCAATAATGCAGATTTAGAGTATTTTAGCCTGAATTTAAAAGAGATCTAACAAACAAATACCTATGGAGTAAAACTTAACAAGCTGTGAGGAAAGAACAGATGAATCTGTATTCTTATTGGGTAATGGCATTTACTCATCATTTGAACTGCATGTGGAGCTCTTTTATGTTGTGATTAATTGAATGTCAGAGAAAAAAGGAGAGAGAGACATTTGACATTTACAAATTTTTTATTTGAAGATACTTCCTAACACCCAAAAAAAACTTTTCCATATACATACACACAAACATGATCATAAATTACCAATTAAAAATCAGACCTTCATGCTCATCCACTATAACTAACTCCAATTAAAAAAGAGAACATTATCAATGTGATTATAATAATGTATTCCATAACAACACGTGATTCCACCAAAGATTTAAACAAAGCAACCTCGCAAGTCTAGGGCAGTCACAAAACATATGGAAAACAGTATCTAGCATGCCACAAAAAAGACAATTTGATGTACTGTAACATTTTTATCTACCTTAATCGATTTAAGTGTTTCCCAAAACTATCGTTGTGGCGATCAATCGCAAGCATTATCGCAAAGTTGCCTGGTTGGGACTACAGGTCTAGAGCATCAACTAGTTCGCTGAACCAACTTGGTTCAAACAATTGATTTCCGACAGAGTTACTACAGTTTCGGGAAAACGTCGTAACTACCTCGTTAATTTCCCCAACGATGCATCATACTATTGTTGTTAAACAGTGAGTTATGTCTTTGTTCTAGAAACGCACCCCGATCAGCAAGTAATTTCATATTTTTTCATTGACCATGATAAAAATTGGTTCTTCTTACCCGTAATGTACGTCATCTGTTTTAAATACTTTAAACAAATCTCATGATTTAAGTATTGAAATGTAAAAATGTATACTAGGCTCAGAGGGTTTTTTGACAAAAGATCTCTGCATTAGAAAAAGTTATGTACACACTTTATTTTAAGGTCCAATTCTCCGTATTAATAAACCATTAACTATGACTTTTGCCTCAGTTAACTACTAATTTGCTGCTTATTAATAACTAGTAAGGTAGCTGTATAGGTTTGGGTATTAGGTAGGATTAGGGAAGTAGAATATGGTCGTGTTGAATATGTGCTTTATAAGTACTAATAAACCCCCAATATGCTAAAAATAGGCATCTTATAAGCAACTAGTTAATAGTGAGGATTGGGACCTATACTAAAGTGTAACCAAAGTTATTTATCAGCAGCTATTCCTCCAATATCTTTGAGGATGAATCTTCCAAACACCACCCAGGGTACTTTATCTGAGCTGTACAATCATTTCTGCAACATTTGTAATCTCATAGCTAAAACCTTTGATTCTAAATGTATAAACCCTTGAACTCCCTCTGCCACAGGGAGGTACAGAATACCTTGGGGAGGCCAATGACAGCTATTCCAAATTAAATTAACAAATGCTTTTTGAACAGTTTTAAATTGGTCTCTGGGAGGGTCTAAAACGGTACATATATACCACAACATTGAGGATGCTAAATTATAATAACCAAGCACCTCCCTCTATAGGAAAGTTGTGACGGGAACCACCTTCATCTCTGAAGGCTGCATATAATTTTATGGACTAATTCCTTCAAATTATTTTTTCATACTGTTCGCTTCCAAAAAAATTCCAAGCATCTTAAATCAATTTCTATCTCAACTACATTGGTAATTTGGGGGTCCTGAAAATTAATCTGTAAACATCCTCAGAATTTCGTATTATTACTGTTATATCATCTGCATATGCTATTAATGTTATGGAATCTACTTCAAGAGAATCATGAAGAGGAAAAACACATAACTGTTTTCTCAACATGACCAAAAGAGGTTCTATAGACAATGCATGTGCAATGCAATGCAATCGTTATGATGTCCCTCAACAAAAAATAAATTGTCAAAAATTGTTCGTTTTGGATTACAGTAAATTTGATCCATATGAATCACAGCGGCCATATGTTATTTCAGTCTATCAGTCAAAGCTTTAGACAATATTTTAAGGACAACACAGAAAAGTGAGACTGGACACCAATTCTTTAGAACTCCAAGATCTCCTTTTTTTTTTAAATCAGTGTTAACACTGCTCTACAACAACTTAAGGCATTGTTCCTTCATTAATTCATCCAAAAGTACATCATGCAAATCTTGACCAAGTAACTTCCAAAAATCCCTGTAGGATTCAGTGGTGATCCGTGACTCCTCTTCGGGGGAAGCAGTAATGCGAAGCTCGGCAAGACATGTATTTAGCCCGTCATGTGTGTTGCGCCTCATGTCAAAATACGAGCCTGCTGCAGATGCGTAAAAAGGGTTTTTAATATAGGAGACGCCTGCATTTGCTAGATACTCTCTTAGTCTCATGTATAATCCAAGTTAAATGTTAACTCAGTGTCTTCTGAATGTGAGCGTCTCTTTTATCATAAACCCTTTCGACGTGTCTGCAGCAGGCACGTATTTTGACATGGTACGTGATGCACAGAGGTTCGAGTAAAGCACTGAACACGTATTTTGAATTCCTGTTTCCCCTGAAGAGGAGGCACTGATCGCCACTGGTAGAATTCTACTAAATGTCCATCTATTCCCGGTGACTTCGTGAGACTTAGCTCCTGAACAGCCTAAGAGACTTGTGTGGAAGTAATGCATTTACATTTACATTTAGTCATTTAGCAGACGCTTTTATCAAAAACGACTTACAGTTGGGGTAGGCAATGGAAGCAATTGGGACAGCATTAGTTCAACAAAAGCATAAGTGCAATCAAAAAAGAAGACTGGTCTTATATAACCTAACACAGTATACAGAACCAATCATTCATTTTTTTTAAAGAGTAAAGAAGAAAATTAATGGTCATTTTCTGTTGATCTTCTCCAATTGTCGGTAAATTAAGTAGAAAGTGGTGTAGTGTATAACTGTCACACTGTTGAGAACAATATAATTCCTCATAGAAAGAGATGGCACAAGCTTGAATCTTCTGTTGTTCTGTTTTCACTCGACTATTTGAGAGTTTCAACTGAGGAAATTGTCTCTGCTCCTTTGGTTTTTTTCCAGACCAAAAAATATGTAGTGGGAACATCCATATCGTTCGCTAACGAATTTTCCTCTTTCCTCCAGCAAATTTTTCAGAAGAAGCTTGTTCTCTGTAATTTGATAAAAACAATTTAAGTCATCTTGAATATTATTAACACTCTGCTCAAGAATGCTTCTTTCCAGAGACTTCGTCTTTTCTTTTAGACTTCTGAAACTTTGTGCAGCATATTGTTGACAAAAGATCTTCCTATGATATTTGCCAATTTCCCAACGTCCCAACCTGATTCTAAATGCTATCTCTGATAGCATTCATACTATCTTCGATTGTGAGTGATTCGTCCGTTAGGCATTTACAGTCATGCCGTGCAATTTAAGTTGAGTCTCAATCTATTCCTACAGTATTTAATGCCAAAATAGTATTAAATTGCACTTACAAATCTTTAACAACTTTAAAAAAGTTGGAAAAGTATAAACTTACAAAGAAAAGCCAATAGTTTTAACCCCCTTAGACGCTCACACACCTCTTGCGGCCACTCCACTCAATGCATCCGCAAAAAGAGAGAGAGAGAGAGAGAGAGAGAGAGTAGGTGTGTGCCATTTTTATGTTGGGTGAAGTGATCAATGTCTGCAGAATAATGGGGCGTATGATATGTGAATAGGCCCTTATTATGACCAGTTTAAGAGGAAGTGAGTTATAATAGAGGAAGTGATGCGTGTCTGGTGTGGTGCCCCGGCTATTATAATTGATATGTAATATAACCTGACATAAAACAGAGCACACAACAAACAGTCTTTTGCCCTTTACAGTCTTGTGAAAATATTTAATTTAAGTGTATTTATATTGTAAAATAAAATAGATTGAAATGTTGTATTTTTTAATCATTTGTATTTATATTCTCACTGTTATAAATACATTTCTAATATTTTATATTTTCTTAATATTTTGTGTTTTAAATTTGTACACACCAGACTCATTGCAATTATCTGTACAGTCATTTTCTCCACATGATATTCGTTTTAATTTGTAACGCCCTCATTGTTTAAATAACACTCATCTGACATGGATTTAGTAGATGAGATTGTGTTTTATACCCCAGTGCTCTAGTAAAGCAAATCAATATCTCTAACCACTTTCTAATCCTGAATGCAAATCTATCTGTAATGGATTCCAATACCAATGCTGTGCTGTATAACAGCATAAAGTGTTGCTAGATCATTCTTTTTGTTGCAGGTCTCAGGGTGGTCATTACAATTAAATTCGGGTTTTGATACTGCAAGTGGAAGAGGGCCAATAAAATGCTTGTATATGGTGTTTTCAAGCCTTCCACAATTTGAAATCACAACAATAATTCTAATGAAATGTTTCTCTGCTTTGGCTTTCAGATTTCAGATTTTAGACTACACCTGATTATATGAACATATTCATTATTTACGTTCCCTTTAATCTCTTTCTGTATGTTCTTTCCCCTAACCCAATTTTATATCACCTAATTTAGTTTTGGGTGAAAAATACACTCTCTGAAACAGAACTGACAGTTTTTCATTATCAATATAGACACTGTTCTGGGTCTGGTGCTGTGTGTGTGCGTGCAGGTTAAGAGAGATGGAAATAACAAAAGACTTAGATAGAAATACAATTCTGTAAATGTAATTAATAACGTTTGGATGTGATTCTGGAGGCAAATCCATTCAAAAGACAGATATTATGTCAATTGGTAGTGCATGACAGTAATAACACCAAAGTCATGGGTTGATTCCCTGGAATGCATGTGTTGATAAAATGTATATGCATATAAATACATTGGAACGTATCTGCCAAATATATAAAAGTTGATGTTTGTAGATGTTAAAATAAATGAAAATATGTTTACCTTGGATATATGTATATGGTATTTCAGAATAACATTACTTTCAATTCAAAGTTGACCAGTGCATATGCATTTTGCAAATGCTTTTATTGAATGTAATTGAAAGCAGAAATCAAGCATTTAGATACAATTTACCCTTTTATGCATCCACTGGAAACAACTGAAAGTTCATGCAGTATGAATAATGATGTTTAATAAATACTGCTTTAGCTACAGGAACATTTATAATATATATAATATACAGTAACATATATAAATTGTGCAAAAGGGAAATCAGTCTTGTAAAATGTGTTTTTTGTTATTCTTCTTCATAATCATTGCAAGTGCAATACGCTCAAAGCTTTTCAGCACCACGGACAGCACCCATGGAATCTCAATGGCAGCTTTATAGTGGTGCCTCAATTGGGATCATATAGCTCTGCTGTATCCTATAGATATTGCAACACGTTTACAGTATGTATGAAGAGTACCAGGCTTTTTATTGGACATTTATTGTAGTGAACTAGAAAAATGAAACGGCCCTTTTCCACCTGGTTGACTGATGGACGTGAATGGGTGTAGATGGTGTGCAAGAGCACAGCTGTCATTGTTGCCATGCAGCTGGAGCAAGTAAATGACATTGCCAGATGTACCGGTGATTTGGGAAAGAGTCCAAGCTATAAACATACCAAACAATTACTGCACATCCTTCAGCCTGTGTAGCTCTCATAAGACCCTCCTGTCAGCTCGACACAGCTGGAAGTATGTCTCAGCCGAACAGCCCACCTGACAATAGTCAGTTCCTGTCCTGTGTGCTTTCTAAAGCTTTATTGCATAATGAAGGATAAACGTCATGGGGCTTGTTTTAACTTCAAGGGTAATTGTAAGGCAATATCACCTGGTGCAGTGCTTGAAGTGGACTGGTACTCTATTTTAATCTTTAGCGTACCTTCAATTTTTCTTGCGTACCGGCACTTCTCACATGTTCCCAGTACTTTGTCATTGTATGGGGGATTGCAAGAGCCAAGGTGCATTTTTGAAGGCTTTCCATCTAGGGTCTTTTGCGCGGCAGAGCTGACCTATATCATCAGAATGACCAATCAAACAGGTTTTACGGAATTCCAATCAAATTACAGAGGCCATGACTGTATAGTGGGAAGTGAGAAGTGAGAAGGCAAACATAAAAAAGCCAACGGTTTTACATTAAAAATGATAAATGGTAAGATTTCAGAGATGCAAACTACTTATCTTTTGCAAATTCTGCTGTTTTAAATGAAAACTCATAATGGTTTGTCACATAATATAATGTGTGTTCGACTTGACATGCCTAAAAACATAAAACAGAAGTTTATAGCATATAAGGAATAAAATATGACTGTGTAAGTTTAATGATGGATTTAATGAACAGAAGATTTTTTACATAATTAAGTTGTTTGACAAATGGTTCCTTTAGTAAATAAATATGTTTTACCACCAATGTCCAAATACTGTTTTTTCATTCTAGATATTTAAAATATGGTTATAATTTGTAAATGGCAACGTCCCCACTTCAAGCAATGATCTGGTGGTCCCCTTTATTGTGACTGGTGCATCAACAGCTATTTTCATCCTTTAGAGTTAAGATATGCAACAAAGCTTATTTAAAGTGATAGTTTACCCAATTTTTTTTAATTCTGTCATCATGAACTCACCCTCTTGTCATTTATGAGTTTTTCTTCCGCAAAACACAAAATAAGATATTTTGAAGAAAGAGCACAGGCCCCCATTCAATACTATTGTTTGGACACAAAACCAATGCAAGTGAAGGGGTGCCAGTTAACAACATTATTCAATGTGATTCTTCAGCTGGTATAGTATCGTAAAATATATTTATTGTACCGTAACAACCCTAGTCACGACAAGCCAATCAGAATTAAGTATTCCAGTGCCTTGCAACAATAATGGATAACGAAGACTATTTCTGATTGAAAGTGAACAGTTCCAGCACTTAAAACCACTAGAATATTGAACTATTGAGCCTATTGAAAAAACTGACCTTTTAGATCAGTTTACTTGTAATGATCTCCAACCGTTTAAATCTAAATGCTTTTAAAGTTCTGTGATAGTATGTGTGCAGAGGGCCAGATTAAAATAAGGGCTAGGTGGGGGTGAAGCCCCGGGGCCCGCGAAAGGAGGGGGCCCTTGATTGGCTGAAGGAAATGGAAGCTGTCCTTACGTCATTGTTTGACAATTCATGTAGGTGGTTGATAATAAAATAACAAGAAACCCTTTGAAAATGTTCCTGACTGATATAATTCACCCTCCAATCAAAATCCCTTTACAGTTTGCGCCATAGCGTCGGGAAAACGCCTCTTTGCGTTATGAAATAAATATGTTATATTAAATATTCTACTTGGCTCACTGATGTTCAAAAAAAGGGATAGCGGTACACAAAAAGGAGAAATACAGTTGAAAGGGGAAAACGTGAGGCTAGTCTTACAGCAACAATTCCAAAACGAACGACTTCAGGTCACTTTCGGGCAAAACATCCACGCCTGAGGAAATCCCCAGGTGCGGCGGCTTTTCTTATAACCAACCAGTTAGAAGGCAAGGGTTTTATAAATGTTTACTTTGCCCCTTTAGATGAAAACTACAGTAATAGTCTGGTGCACTGTGAAATATTGGCGCCGGCGCAGCTGTTCTGTCGAATTGTCCAGAAGAAATTTGCCATTGCGCAAAAATGTGTATAATCTAAACCACATCAACAATGCAAAATACCCTGTCAGATTGTCCTACCAGTTTAAAATAAACACATAGTTTACAGTAAGTCTCGTTGCGGTCATCAGTTGGACAAGACTGACTGAGCCATTTACCACTGATGTCCCTGGAATGCGACATGGTTAAAAGCATGGATATCAGTAGGGTCTTCTGCTCAGCGAAAGTTTGCAAGAAGACTTTTTAACAATAAGACCCTATTCAAATTGTTAAATATTGCACATGTTTTTGCTGATTTTGGAAACCTGTTTGTTTGAAGATCATGTAGAGTTACTGTAAAAAAATTGAATAGCCTGGAATGTTTGGTATGCGAACTTGTGCTTATATAAAATAGAAATTAAATATAAGTATTAAAATGTAAAATAGAATTACAACAATAGAAAATTTGATCAAATAAATAGAAAATTAAATATAATAAATAAATAAATTAAAATAGTACAAAATTTGATAAAAGAATTTGAAAATATAATAATAATAGCAGTTCAATTGTATAAACACTGAAGACACTGTGGCTATGGCAATAAAATTAATGCTATTTTACTTTATTTACAGTAAATTGTTATGCTGATAAAATAATTTGCAGTACAAATTTATTCACTTTAAAATGATTGCAACATTTGAAAAAATGCACAATTGTGGTGCATCTTTACCGGCTCACTTGAAGTTAACCCCACTGTCTGAATGGTATATACCATGTATATGTGTGTGTGAATAAATACAGAGACAGAAAAAAAGAGAATAAAAGCCCTGGACTGTGTCCTCAAGCCCCCCCACTGCATTATTCTTTCTTTAAATGTTTTATTCCTCCCAGCGTCTCATATTATTCTGCATGACTGTGCTCCTTCAACCTCTCCTTCACATGCACTCGCTCACCTTTTTCCTTCTCTCTCCCTCTCTACGCTCTCTTTCCCTTCTCTCTCCTTATCCCCTCCCACTCCCTGTCTCATTCGCTCTCTTCTCACCCCACCTCTCTCTCTCTCTCTCTCTCTCTGTCTGTAGTGAAATGAAGCAGGAGTTGGAGGAGGAGGGCAGTCGCTGTTTGCTCCTGTCTAAGCAGCACAAGTTCAACGAGCACTGCTGCATCCGCTGCTGCTCTCCCTTCACCTTCCTGCTCAACCCCAAGCGCCCGTGTCTGGACTGCCACTACAACGTCTGCAAGTCCTGCCGCACGTACAAACAGAGCGAGAGGGGCTACGTCTGCGTTGCCTGCGAGAAGAGCAGGTGAGTGTCATTGCATATACATAAACACGTTGATACGCGCCGACGCTGGAAAGAGGGCACATATGCACTTCACAAGGGCTGAGACACGTGGAATTACAAACGTCCACCGTGTTATGCAATTACAGCTGGACAGATGGTGCCACAGTGGTAGATCATAGCACACACACACGGTTAAACAGACATGCATGCACGCATACACATGTAACACATACATGCAAGCGTACATTCATTCACACAGATAAGATACCACAATTATTTAAATAAACTGTGTGTTAGTCTGTCTGTCCTTGTGGAGAGTATACTGACTACAAAATGTTTTAATTTTATACTTTTTTATTCATATATAGTTTGATAAGCCATTTTCCATGCAGGTGCTGACAGCAGGTGATTTTAGATTGTACTGCCCTTGTGAGGATACATTCACACACACACACACATACACTGACAGGGCAAAGCCATTCTTGTACTGTAAAGTCCTCCCACGTATACACACAATGTGAATTTATGAATGAACTTGTTCTACAAATGTGAATTGGTTGATAAACACACCGAAATAAACAGAACGCTGAAGGGTAACGCAGTCAGATGATGTAAAAGGGTGTAATAATGAAGGTGTATGGTGAAATTGGGGTGACAGGAAAAGAAGAATGCAAAGCAAGTGAGGTATTTAAGAACTGTAAACTGGGAAGAAATAGTCAAAGGTGCACATGCTGTTAGGGATTCACTTGTGTGTGGTTTGGCAGTAGCTGTAGATGTTTTAGCAGCGATAACGCATCTCAGCTCTGTTTGGTTTCATAAATGCTGGCTTTACGATGGCTAAATCCTTGCCCAACCTCATTGAGATCTGATGCCGTGTGTGTGTTATGAGAGGGAGGGAAGATGATTCAAAATATCAGCATGTTTTGATAATTTATTATTTTCATGTGGTTTGATGGTGCATTCTGTAAAATACTGAACATATGTGTATATTAAAGGAACAGTTTGCCCTTAAATCTATTTTCTGTCTAATCTGTTTTGTGTGGAATTCAAAATTTCTGGAGATCACCGCGAAAATCTCTTCTCAAATATTTAGACACGTTGCATTTAGGATGTGTTCACATATGGCATGCATGGTTTGATTAAAACAAACTCTGGTGCGATTGCTCTGTAGGTGCGGATTATTTGAGTAAATGTGAGCGCTGCCATTCCAAACCCTGGTACACACAAAACCTGTGGATAGAGAACGCTGAAAAGATGGGTCTTGGTCTGCTTTAACGAACTCTGCCGCGGTTCGATTGAAATATGAACACAATACGGATTAAACCGGACCAAAAACAGGAAGTTATAACAATAAGTGATTTGGTAATGTAAAATGAGTTTTTATTAGATCTGCACTTGCACTTGAGCTGTTTTGACTGATTTAAATGTTTCATGAAATCTTTGCGAGTTACCATCATATGCCCATGCGCACATTAAGCAAACCAGCACACAGCAGTGTTTGAGATGTCCGGTAAGTTCCATATCAAAATATACATCATGAAAGCTGTCCAATACTTATGCTTTCAGGTTCGATAACTCTAGGTTTCCTTCTAAAATGGCAGTTAGAACGCTAAGGAAACCAGGTCTAAATGTTTAGTTTTTTTGTCTGGACCAACATAACCAAGAAAACCGAACTACAAATGTGAGCACACCCTTAGTCAGTGCTGATTGGTCACATCGCCCTGATGTCATGAAAACTTTATTTTATAGCTTGACAGACACCGTCACGTCTGTCATTGTCATTGATGACGAAGGATTCATATTCAACCTGATCTCACAGGAATTCATAACTTTTTTATATGTATGAATTTGTACCACATGAATCGTTCAAAAACATACAATTATAGACTATTGCAGAGAAAACATATTTTTGTAAGCAAACCCCGGAAGCGAGTCAACCAGTTATAACCCACTCGTGGTTTTGAAGCTTTATTGTTTCTTAAAAACCATAGTTGCTTACAAGGTGCTAAAACGACTACATCCTTTGTCGGGTAAGTTAAACATCGTCACAAACACCAATCGTACAAATAATGCAACTTAGTCACACATTTCAAAAACTTGCATGGAAATTCATTCACGGAGTAATTTCTTCTTAAATAAAGTTTGAAAAAGTTGTCAGAGGCTTGATAATGGTGACATTGATATTGAGCGACAATAGTATAGTCTGTTTATAGCCTCATATTAGCTTTTACTTCTGCCGATTGTATTTAGTCTTCAAAAGTAAGAAATGTTGTGTTCATTTGTAAAGATTATCTTGCTAGACAAAATGTGTGAGTATCATAAAGCTTTGTTAATCAAAAAGCATGTTTTTTTTATCTTACAAAAAGTTCATAAATATATCATCTCTGAGGTACTCTATTAGAATAAAGCAATACTGAAGCCCCTCCCTTAACCACACCCTTAAACCTAAACCTCTCTGGTGTGAAAGCAAATCCTGCTAAAACATATAAATAAGAACGCATGAATTCATACGAATTAGTCACTTTATAAAATAGTTTCGAATTCCCTGTGAGATTGTGTTGTTATATTTGGGTGAAGTGTTGAATGCGCTGGAGTGCATGCATACTCTACTTCTATGATCAGTGGTGTGCAATTTATTCAATCAGATAAACGTTTCCCATCATCCTTTGCACTCTCTTTCTTACTCGTCTCATTTGCAGTCTCTCTCTCTTCATCTCTTTCTTTCTCACGTACACTCTTGTCGTGCCCGAGGCGTGGATTCTCCAGGATTCATTTTCTGAGATTCTTCCTTCACATGTTCTTCATGAAATGTTCTCTATATGAAATGCCTGCAGAATTTATATCACCAGATATCAGCATGCGCTTCACAGTTTTTCCAAATAATGATTTCCCTTGTATCTTGCTGTATTTCTAAAGACAGCCCCGTCTGTCCACGGCACGCACAAAATTGATTACGCCAACACGGAATGAAATTACGTTTCTGGAAATTAATATGGTAAGGCAGTAAGATGGCCTATTAAGAAAGATGGGATTCACCATCTAGATGGAGTATTTTTTTCTTAAATGATCATTCCCTTATCTGTTCGTGGGATTTTAATAGCTTTCTTAAGAACCTTAAATAGCATATCTGCCGAGTTTGTAATTAAAGGAATGTTCTAGGTTTAAAATAGGTTATGCTTTACAAACAACCATTACTTAGCTTTGAAGATAAGCAGAAATTGGATTTCAATTGCACCACACTTAAATGAAAGTTGATAGGGCATACCTTTTAAAAGAGCTTAAAAGCAGCTTGTTTTTTTTCACTTGACTTCATTCTTTCATAGAAATATTAGCAATTTGAGCTATAAAATTGTACTTCTACCTAAATGTAAAGACGTAAGCTGTATTTTTCTTCTATCTATACGCCCTTCCTGTGTAGGGTACCGGGTTTACAGTCATAACAGGACTTGAAAGTTTAGATGCAATATATCTTTGCAAGGCTAGACTAATAACGCAAAAGGCCAGTAAGTCATAGCTGTCAACATTCCTTCAAGCAGATTCATGGTGTATGTGAGATGCTGACTCGGTCACAAGCCTCCACACATACCTTTCACTCACACTTAGTTCAGTAACACATTCAGTATCACATCAAAACATTTTGTGTTCGCTTTTAAATAGCAAACGTTTATGTGTGCGAGTGTTTGTGCATGTTTATGTTTTGAAAGCCGGGAAAGAGATTTCTCTCTTTACAGTGTCAGTAGGTATCACTGTATCTCGTCGGCTTCAGGCAGAGGCACAGACGCGAGGGTTTGGATGGCTCAACACACAGATGGTGAAATTATGTTGTGTGCTTGTGCAGATGGGGCCTGACAGGCGTAATAGGTCGAGTTCTGCTCCAATCATCCACACTGTGGGCGGGTGTACAAGAAATATACAAGAAAGCTTTTTAAAGTCAGGGCTGAAGAAGACACAGATAGACAACTCAAAGTCATAATATTTCTCTGCCAGTATTACCTGCACTTTCATCTGTGAAATTAAACTACGTCTTTTCGCCATTGCATTCAAAGACATGTTTGAAACGTTTATGGGTGTGTGCATGGGAAGATTTTTAACAGCATTACACTTATAGAGATTTATAGATGTGTGAGGGCAGAGCCGAGCCATATGAAGAGACCAGAATATTAGAAAATCTTAAAGGAACAGTTCATCCAAAATGAAAATTCTGTCGTCATTTACTCAACCTCAAGTGCATACATTTATTTGTCCTGATAAACACAGAGAAAGATATTTGGAAGAATGCTTGTAACCAAACCGTTTTTGGCCATCATTGACTACCAGAGTAGGAAAATTGCTTCATAAATTTCTTTGTTCTGTAGAACAAAAAATATATTTTGAAGAATGAATGAAAGCAAACAGTTCTGGAGCACTTTTGACCACCATTGTCATTTTCTTTTTTGAGTCATTTCAGTAAATGATGACAGAATTTGTATTTTTGGGTGAACTGTCCCTTTAAATTATCTTTTGACTTGGACCTGTCTGCAACCGCCTAGTTCCACCCTAACAACCACCCAGTGCACACCCGGCTTTGGCGTTGTGGGGACAACGTCTGCACAGTCAAGAACCATGCACATGTTTTATACAAAATGTGAAAATGTATTATAATAATTTATATGCAACATTACCTTAACTGTTGTCGAAGCTTTTAAAATTTTCACTTTTGTTGTTTTTTCATAGATAGATTACAGTGATATTTTCTGTCCCCTAAACCTAACATACACCCCTAAACCTTAGTCCAAGCTATATTGTTTTAGATACTAATTACTAGTTTGGGGAGTTATCAACACATTTGGTCCTTGCAGTATATAGTCATTGCCAAAATATTGGCAACCTTGGTATATATGGGAGCAAAGAAAGCTGTGAAAATATATCAGCAATGTTTATCTGTTTGATCTGTTGTTTAAACAGTTTATTGAATATGTCTATTGAAGTAAAACAATTGAAAACGGGGGAATATCTGATTTCAGGTTTGACGGTTATAAATGTCCCCTCAGTGTTGGTGAAACCTGACTCACACACTCACAGACACACAGGACAGAGGCCAGTCATAAAGAATCTCTCGGTCAACCACACAGTAATTGAAGAGAGCAGCGGAGGCTTTTAAATGCATCGTAATCTGAGTTGACAGAGAGTAAGGCGTCGGGTAAGATGTGTTCGGTCCAAATTAAATTGTGAATCACCTTACTTGACCCGATCCTGCAGGGTTTTACCTCACATACACTCCAAACATCTAAATCTCTCTGTATGTGTGTGTGTGTGTGGGACTGATGAGAGGACAAATATAATGTTCTAGTTATTATTAACTTTACCCCTAGAAGCATCAGATTCTATTCCATATTTAACTAAATTAATTTAGTGACAAACCAGATTTAGTACAGAACTAGTACAGCCCACATCTCAATACACATGCAAGACCAATGACACAAGCAATATGCTCTTACCACCAGACTATGGCTCCAATAGATGTTTAGTTTGTGTGTGAGTAGTTGACACACATCCTTATATTCTTGAGCGTTTTATTCAGTATCAATATTTTAGCTTCACGTTTAAATGAATGAATATGGGAAAGTTTAATTTTGGTTGTAAGAGCAACTTTGAAGGAAATGTCTTTAAAAGATTTAACATGTAACACCGCTTAATGTATTAAACCTTTTCCACCTTTTTGCAGTTTACTTGGAGTAAATAATAGTTAAAATATGTATCTAAAATTGCAAAAATGATATGCAGGCATGAGTTGTTTGGATATCATCTTCACAGTTTTGTTGTCTTTATTGTTGAGTATCTGTCACTCAATGTTGGCAAAAATGTGGCTGTGTGCTTTGTGGCTAATTGTTTTTATGCATTTCAGACATGTGTTAGGTAATGTGTTAGCATGAATAAATGGGATGAATATTTTCGTTGTGTTGGTGTCTGGTTCTATTGTCAACTGTGAAATGCGTGTAACACTTTACAATAAGGTTGTATGTGTTAACATTAGTTAATGCCTTAGATAATGTGAATTTACCAAAAACATCACTTTTATAGCATTTATTAATCTTAGTTCATGTTAATTTCAGCATTTATTTAATATGTTTATTTCTAATATTTAGGACACATAGAAGACACGTAGAAAAACACTTAGAGCATGCACATAAACTTTGCACAGTGGGATGATGACATCATCGTTTCAGAAAATAAGGTAAACACGAAAACGCAGTTGTGCCGTTTTCAGATTCAACCACTCTGGGATCCGGTTTAAAAAGATAGCGGTTTATAGCTCCCAAAATGATATTTCTGGCGATATGATACAAAATCTTTACGTATACAGCTATATGGCCTCTTAAAACAAGTTATATTTGTTAGGATCAATAAATCCAACATAAATAACTGTATTATCATTAACTAACAGCTGTTATTGTAAAAGTGCATTGTTAAAGCAGCACTTGAGAACTTTTGCTCACGTTCCCCCCATGTGGTTGATAAGCAGAATTGTCTGTTACTAGTGTCGCTGTTAAATATTGTCGCTGTTCAAGCTTTCCTGTGTTCAGCGCAATACACGTGAATTTGTTGACTAAGCTGCTGGAACCGGCGAAAGGAGATACGTACTTTGGAAACCATATCATACTCTTCCGCAGCCAGGGGATGGGTGGGGTTGTGTGGTTGTAGCCTCTATGGAGGTGCTCAGAGATGTTCTACCACTGAAACAATTTTTGAGACATTATTTTAAGATTGAAAAACATAACCTTATTGTTACAAGTTCCAATTGTGTTTGAATGTGTTTTCATCTATACTGTGTGTCACAGTAAGTCCTCTTGAAGCACTATGAAGGGCTTTTACTTCATGATCATTTGCATTAAAAACACATTTGTGTTAAGGATTTATTGTGTGTACACAAATGGATTGAGGTAATGGATACATTAGTGATTGTCTGACATCTCGACAGATGAGGATTCTCCTCTGTGCTATTAAAAGACATTGAGAAATACCTCATAATGACTCATTCATCTCATTTAATTACTTTCTTCCTCCCTCCCTATCGCTCTTGTGACGTCTCTGTGTAATGAAAACCATTAGAGCTCCAGTGATTCCTGTTGCTCAGCTGGTTGCACTTTTGCAATGTCAACCCCAAGGTCATGGGTTCGAAATCCCAATAACATTTGAAATGGCATTGTGGGAAAGCAAAGTGACAAACAAAATATGTTTTAGTGATGAACAGTTTATTCTGCTGATCATAAAGTCGGCCAGCAGACATGCTTATATAATCAGCAAAATACACATTAGATGTGAGCCGTGGTGCCCGTCCCTAATGTATTGCGAGTCCTTAACTCAAGGGCGTTGTTTGAGTCACGCCGCTGCAATATGAATTAATGACCTTTTCTGATCTAGATTAGACAGACTTTCTGCAATTGTTTTTTGTCAGATCTAACGGTCTGGTCCTCCATCTGCCTGATTAGTTTTGGCTTTTTAGTCGCATGTGTGTATTTCTGTAGCTGTCTTCTGGTTATTTTGTGTAGAGACGCTGGCTTATAGCTGTGGGTTTTGGAACGGCTTGTATATTGAAGTGTCACTAGGAGCTAGCCCACAGTTCCCTGTGCATTCTCTCTTTTCTCTGGTCACAGTTAAAAGGATGAGAGGAAATGGGCCCGGAGGGAAGCGAGAATGGGCTTCTTTCTCTTCTTTTTATTCATTTTCATCAAAGAGTTTATTTTTAGTTGTGGGTCAGGCACTGCAGCGGGAAGCACAAGGTTGGGTGGGATGATTCTACACACCTCTTACTTCCAAAAGCTTGTTAGTATACCAAAGTGCCCTTCAAAACAGTCATGTTTTAAGAGTTCATTTCATAATTTCTAATTATTTTGTTTTCCTCTTAAGGTCCACTTAACAAGGTTTGTTGCACCAGTATGATGACCATTCTCCACTTCCTAATTTTTTGCTAATGTTTTGCCTTTGTTCCCTTAAGAAATAATTCACGACAAAGTAGCAGAATACTGTATTGTAGTCTGTTCTGTTTTAAAGAGCTTAATAAGAGTAAAAGCTGACTAGACTCTTATTCCAAAATCAAATTCAATATATCCTAATGTTTAATATTTTAATAGGAATAATAATATCTACATCCTCCTCTGTATGTTATTACTACTGTACTTCTTAATTTGACAAGACAGATCAAGTTCCCATATAGCAAATAATACTAAATGCTAAGCTTTGATAGACAGCATTTGTGAACTGTAGAAGTTTTGAGCTACGTTTACAGTAATTTATTTCATTTAAAAGGTCGAGGGAAATATGATTTTTAAATCTGCCAACTGTCTTTAGTCATTATGCCGAACATATCAGAATTTATCCCAGTCAAATATTTCTTGATTTATAGAATTGCATAACTCAACATTTTCTCTTCAGGCTTCAAATAAGTTTAAGCTGAATCACTCTGGGTCAGCTGCAGGGCTCTCTGTATTTAATTTTGTCAGGCACAGAGGAACATTTCAGACACATTTAAAGGATATTAGCCTACTTTTATTCCTCTGTGTTACGATTAGCGACATCATTGTACGATAGATAAGTAAAGATTAGATGCATTATTTATAATAATAATGCTGTATCAATGTTCAGAATTGCTTAGTTAAAGGTCCTGTATGTGGGATTTTGGAGGATCTATTGACAGAAATGCAATAATTATAGACGTTTTCAAAGCAACAATATAAACAAACGTTACTGCGCTTAACTTCCGGTACACTTTCGCCAATAAAAGAGTGCTTGTAGATTATTTCTTATAACAAGCAAAAGAAATCGAGAAGAAACTTGCCTGAGCAATATTTTGTATTTAGACTGCGATACCAAGCTCAACTGGTAGATGTCAATGTCCCATACGTTTTTTCAAACACATAAACACATTAAATACAATAAATAACAATATAAAATGAATATTGACATAAATTAAATAATATATAAAGGGTTATAAGACACTAGCCAGACCGATAAACAAACACGGACCGGAAGTTAACTGCAGTCCAGGCCCGAGTGCTCGATGAAATGGTCTGTACAAACATCTCCTTACATAGAATTCGTCATGTTGTTTCAGTAGAACTAAATGGACAAACTGCTCTACAGACCGCATTTCGTAAATACGTTATCTCCTTCGGCAAAGAAGCGAAAACGTGACGACATCTCAGTCCTTTGTCAGCCACCGTAGTGCTTCCAAAGGGAGTGGTGGAGTGAGTCAGATGTTGCATTTCGCAACCTCACCTATAGATGGCTTTCAAATCTCCACATTGTTCCCTCAAATCAATCACAAATTCAAATACGGTAAGCAAAAATCCTACGTTAAGGCAATTGCAACAACGTCATAAAACATTTAAATACACAATACTGTAACGAATCTAATTCACAGATGGTTAACAATATAAGTGTGCACAAAACCATGTTTTTAAATTTCCCTCTCAAGACCTCTACCTCTCACGTTCAAGTGTTTGGCCGGTGCGCTGACATACAGACAGCAATTCTATTTAAGAAAGAATTGCAGTATAACGCTGACCCTCACCCTCTCCACACATTCCATTATAAAAAAGGGAACATTCATGAACACCTATTTTGTGCATTTATAAATATATTTAATGGGGGAATAGGTAACAAGGTACATTTAGGTATAAAGGTATCATATACAAAACATTTTATCAATGCATTTGTGTTTGTTAGTTATTAGTCTGCACTGACAAACACTCATTGCGACATAAAAAATGTGTAAAAGGCAGTCATATGATGATCTTTTTTTTTTATTTTCCTTATCTTTCTGATCCAGCGCCGCTCTTTCAGCTCTTTTCAGATCGAGGTTTAAAATGATCATAATGGAGGATTTTCTGTTAGTTTCTGTACAGTACAATTCCTGTATTCTCAATTTACCACTTTGCATTGATGAATCCAAGTTTCAGTGCGATTCAAGAAACAACCTCCCTGCGTCCCCAAGGTTTCATGCGAGAACGGTACGGATGCTTGTTTCCTGAGCACCCGCTGTTGCGTCATAATGCTTTAATATGTTTTCTATTGATTTGGCCAAGCACAATTCCCTCCTTTCGCTAACCCCATTCTATCAGAACATCTTCACGTATCTCTGATGCATTGGTCCAAACTTTTACTGTTGCTCCTCCTCCTCCCTTCTCTGTGTGTGTGTGTTTACATTTATTCTGTTTTTGACTATGGTTCTGATACTTTTTATAAACGTGTTAAACTTGTGATGCATTATGAATTGCATATTGAGACATTTAGTTATGGAATAATGTGTCAGAAGTAGGCTTCCTCCCTTATCTTTACCGCTTTGTTCCACCATTACATGTGGACAAGTGAACTTTTCCATCCTCTGTCTTGCTCCGTTTTCTCTCCCTCCTGCTGTCTCTGTGAGTTGAAGTAAAATCAGATATTGACATCTCAGCGGTTTCATATTCACGAGGCAAACTGCATGCCTGTAAAGCAGCGTTTGAAGATGAGAGGGCCGAGGGAGAGAGAGAGAGGTGGTGCAGAGGGCGAGCTAGAGATGTGAGAGTACTGTGGTATGAAGGGAGGGGAATTTAGCTTCGATGCAAACATTTCCATAATTACTTAAATCCCTCTGCTCATTGTCACAATGCAGCAATTCTCTAGTTGTGTCTTTCCCTCTCTCAACCTGTTTTTCATGCCATCTCTCGACATGTTCTCTTTTAAACTTCTAGTCTTCAGCATCATTTACTTTGGCTCTGTTCCAAAACCTTGATGTGTACTGACTGCATAGGACAGCATCCTAACTGAAATGACCCCTCATTGGGAGCGCTTGGTAGCACACGTGCAGCAATTTGATACATTAAACATACGTTACACTCTAAAAAACAAATGTGCTAAACAGTTAGAGGAACCATTTTTGACTGTACCTTATGGTTGTTCCACACACAGTGTTTTTTAAAGACTTAAGATGTTATTCGGAGACCCAACAATGGTTCTTCTAAGTGACCTTAAGACTTCTCATTTTTGGGGGATACTTGATACACTACGCTATACAATAAAAACACAATATTGGGAAATATTTCTCCAAATTAAATTAGAACCAATCCTTTAACAATTTTACTGAGCATTTTCTATGAATATTTATAACAAACGGGTCTCAATTGCAAGTTTATAAAAACTATGCTGCTGTCTGCTTTATGTTAACTGCAAAAACGTAAAACTGTGAAAATGGTGACATTATGCACTTGCATATTATGTGTTCAGTCTACACGACTGTGTGTTTGTGCTACGCAACTTTCTGTACTTGCAAACTTTTCATCAGCAAACATCACATTTGCATAATTCTAAACACACTTATACGCAGATGTTAAAAAGCTATTTTGACGTAGACCTATGCTGCGTCCCAATTCGTCTACTAAGCAAAACTGTATGCACGCATTGGGACGTTCTTCCGCAAAACGGAAGTGGCCATTGTTGCCTAGACCACACTGTGATCATGAATGGTCAAGAACATCAAAAAACATCTCTTCTTTACATTTAAGTATTTATTCAATATTTCATATTTAATGTTTGCTGTATATTTACTTTTGTTAATTACCGAAGCATCTTTTATTTTATTTTATTAATGCAGTTTACCGTCTCTGAACTTCGCCCTCTCGTGGTGAGTTATGGGTAATATCAGCCGTTAAGTGTCCATGGATTCACACTTCGAATTTTCGGGGGAAAAAGTAGACCATCTGGGTACTTTGAGAATACTCATACCAGCATACTATGATTAAGGACATACTAGTTTTTGGAATAAAGTTGTACAATCATTTGGAGACATTGCACCATTCTGTCAAGATTACCTATTTTTGGCGGTACCACAAATACAATCTCTCTCTCTCTCTCTCTCTCTCTCTCTATCTCTCTCTCTCTCTCTCTCTCTCTCTATGTATGAATATTTAACAATACTGCACGCACACACATTCAGTGCAAAGCTGTACTTTGTTCAGGTTCTTGAAGGAGACTTAGTTCATGCATAACAATTAAAAGATATGCTAATGAGCATTTCACATTGTCCCTGCTGTTTGAAGGCACTTCAAACTGATGTTTCTTTCATTTTCGAACACACACAGTTTCTGCATATCAATGAATGCGCAGTGGGAAGGCCCACTGGTGCTATCGCTGTGTGTGTTTTTAGTTGAAGATTCCTCTGGAAGAGAAATACACGACTCTCTTTTCATCTTCAAGCAAAATGTTGTAAGGAACGAAAGCCCATATTTTCATTGTTGTAATTCGATGTACGCTATTGATTTTTTAAGTGAAATTTGTTCTGCTATAGTTACTCTTTGATTCAATATTGGTGATATAAGTCATGTACTGTTTCTCATAGATCTTTTTTGTCTAATAGCTCTGGTCCTGAGCTAGATCTGTTTACAGGGCTGTGTACACACATATCACTACAAACTATTGGAATGAAAAACATTCAACTCCCATGTTCTCTGTGCTTGCTAGAGACAAAATTTGAGGCTAACACAAAATCATAGCAAAACGAAAACAATCTTGTTTGTATTCCACGGACAGTGCACCCATGCACATGTGACCCTGGGCTGTGCGCTTGTACGCTCAGTGTGCCTGGATCCTCATCAAAGCCATCGCTGTGTGTAAGCTTGAGGTGTGGGACTGGGTTTCTGTGTGTTTCGCTCCAGGGGACACCAACATTGAATTAGAGTCCCAGCAGTAGCTCTCTTATTATTCTCAAATCCTGTGTATAGCTTCAGAGTCGCACACATGCATCTGTGTCAAACAGCAGCTGCATATGTGTTTCAAAGCATAAATGTGCATTTCTAGATTTATAAACTCATCTATTTGGTCATTTTATGTATCTTTGTATTGTTTTTGGTGCATTTTCATTGTTGCTGTATAGTCACAGGTATCATAGTCACAGGTGTCTTTTATTACTATACGCATTTGACAACTACCTTCTTTCTTTCTTTATTATATGCATGAATTCATTTTAACTTTGGCCTCCGTGTCCAAATACTTATAAGGCCACTGTCTGTTTATCTGCTTTTACCATTGCTGTTTCTATATGTTTGGCCGCTTTTGTTTAGGCACCACATGATGAAGCAAGCTCATATTTATAATGTTTTGTCTTCGGAAATGAATAGATGTGTCAGAGGAATGATCAATCTCACAGAAGCCACTTGATCTATATGACAATCCCTCTGACTCATCACTGCTCTCATTTTATGTCATTTCAACCAGGCAAAATGACTTGGCCATATGCAACAGAGACTTGAAATGATTTATGGATTGGAAACGGTACATTGTTGAATTGCCATTGAGTGGGTGCTGATTAATCTGTCTGTCTGATGCATGAAGAATCCCACAGTTTTCTTGTTGCTGGGATGATAGTTTTTCTCATAAAACAACAATTGGCTTTAAATTGGCTGTTTGTTTGTGGAAAGTTTTGGGGTCTTAAGGGCTAAAGTAATAACTGACTTCACAAACTTAAAAAAAAATTTGTGTATACCTGTGGCTGTTTGTGGTTGCCAAAGTGAGGATTTACCATCACTTACCTTGTGCAAACCGTGTGATTTTAAATAGTTTTTTGGTTTAGTTTTAGTCTAACTTTACGAATATGATCCCAGCTAAACTGCATGTCACACTCTGGGATCTCAGTTGTCATTAATGTCAGATTGTATGACAGTAAAGAATTTTTAAAAACAAACACGCAAGAAGACAAGAGTTTTATGTTACAGATTGTCATATGAGAAGCTACATTTTAAATTTACATTTGTGCATTTGGTAGACGTTTTTATCCAAAGCGACTTAAGTTGCATTGAACTTTATATTTTTGTTTCTGACTATGTGCAATCCCCTAGGATCAAACCCATGACCTTGGCTTTGCGAGCGCCATGCTCTAACCACTGAGCATCAGATTAGAACTGTGTCTCAAAACTTCTGACGCTGGCAGAATTTTATCAGAGGAAACCTTAGTGAACATGTCAAACTAGTGATCAAAGACTAAATATTTTAGTCAAAGATCACAGGAATCCTTTTAGATTCTCAAATTGGTCTCATATGGCCAAATTGTGACCAGAATCGCACAGTGTGCACGCAACTTTAACGTAGTTTATACTTTATAGGCCTACTCATTTTACAATGTATTCTCTATTTACAATTTTTGTTTGCCTCACTGTGTATAAGTATATAGTTTACCTTTGTCCCAGGCCTAGAATTTAACTTATAATCCATAAATAAATATATATTTATAAATATGAATTATACATTTTTAAAACGGTGATAATCTAAACAGAGTCAAAGAAAAAAAAGTTTTTTACACAAATTACACAAAATAATGTTTCAAAGCTGTGGTCAGTTTTATCATAACTATTTGAATTTAATTTAAGTTTTTGAGAAGAATATTCCATTTGATTGCTAAAAATGTAATCAATGTCTCTTATTTTCATACTGAATTGTGATTAGACTCGTTTTAGTTTAATTTTTAGACTCGCCTTTTTTTTGCCTTTACACAGCACAGTGATTATGTTTTGATTCAAGGTCAAGCTTCATTCTTATGCAACCAACTTAAAACAACACATGCCGAGGGTCAAACTGTTGTGATGCAGCTTTTCATTTATTCAGAAGCTAGCTTGAACTGAACATTGTTCTGCTGCCTTGAAAGTACTGATAATTCCCTCATGAAATGCCAGTCTAGTCAATAAATAACTGTAGACTCGACAGTCAACACACACTAATTAATTGTGTTAATTCCACACCACTAAACCACCAACATATTACAGAAACATCCCTGTGTAGTTCATTACTCATAATCACAGCTCTTCTACTTTTAGAAATCGTTGGAAAATTCTACTGAGACCAAACAAAGTGGGCGTACTGTATGTAAGAATTCAAGTTGGTTGTATCCGGTGATAATGTGTTAAAATACCATTATAGACATTGTAACTATTTGTAGGGGAATTCTACATTCAGACATTGGAACAAGTCACTTTCCTTTTTCTTTGTCAATCAGTAGGTTTTGTTTTATTATTCGGTCACATCTTTCATTTATCACCTCATGACCAGAGCAATCTAGTGTGATGTGTTTTGCTGGAAAGCACAAAGGTGTTTGTCCCATACTGTGAACCTACCACCTTTTGGTTTTATGCCCAAACTATTAAGCCGGCAACACCGGCTCCAACTGTCGATGCATTGGATGAAAGACAAAACTGTGTAAACAAAGACAGCTATGCTAATCACTCATGGTTATGCTCAATATATACTACATAATATTTAAAGTTACAGTTCACTCAATAATGAAAATTCTGTCATCATTTACTCGCCTTCCAAATCTGTTTAAATGTCTTTATTCTAATGAACACATAGAAAGATATTTGGAAGAATGTTAGCAACCAACAGTTCTGAGGCACTATTGACTACCATGGTAGAAAAAATGATTGCGTATTCTTTTGTTCTGTTAAACACAAAATAAGATATTTTTATGAATTTAGATTTGAAACAGTTCTGGGGTACCTTTGACCACCATTCTAGCAGTAGTCAAGGGTGTCCAAGAATTGTTTGGTTACAAGCATTCTTCCAAATATCTTTCTCTGTGTTCATCAGAAAGGTGAGTTAATGATGATAGAATTTTTATTTTTGGCTGAACTATCCCTTTGAGTGCTACAAAGATTTTAACCGCAGTTTTAGGATGCATGACACACTCTGTACTCCCCAGAGTTCATCATATTCTTGTGTTTGTGTGTGATTGTTTATTCATTGTATGTTGCGCTCCAGCGGGCCAATGTTCTAGCCCACAGCTCTGTTTCATTTCTTTATTAGTCACAGTACATTGAGAGCCTCTTTGGAATCATTCATCTTCAGCATGTAAAGAAGTCATCAGCACTGGTGACTGTACCAGGATTGGCTTGTTTTCCTGTTGAACATGTTTTAAGATGGCACAAAGGGCTCAGTGATTTATGAGTAGACGGTGTAGTGTTCTTGGATCTTTCAATGCTTTCTGAGCTTACAATAGATACAATGTGTTTTTTTTTACAATAGTTGTCCCCTCTGGACTTATTGTACATTAAGTAGAGAGACAGTGACTTGAGAAATAGTGTCTAGCTCACAGGCATCATGTGAACATAGATGCATTTTGATGTCACAAATTTTCTTATTGTGTGTCTGCTTTAAAGTAAACTTTGGAAACATTTTATTGAATATAACCTCAGAATAAGAACACAAGCTTCGGAATAAAGATGTGTCTCTGCGCAGCTCGTGCTAGACGCATCTTACTTTAAAACGCTACAGGGCGATGTCATTTTCCATCCCAATGTTTCACTGTGGCCATCGTCCGATGCCAACCCAATTTGGTAGCCATCGCCCAACCCTAATGCAGATAGACATAACTTATTCTCCAGTAATAAAAACATAATGCTTCATTGTGTAAGGTCTTTATATACCTCTAAACACATAGTTATGTATATTTACTGTTTATACCATGGTCTGTTTGAAAACTGAATTCTGATTCGCTAGAAGGTGTGCATTAAAAGTCTTTAACGGGTAGCTCCAGTCAGTTTGATTACATTTAAAATTAACTGACAAAATAACCGTAATTTTCACCTGTTTGATATAAAATGACACTGTAAACATCAGTAAAAGCTTTAACTGGGTAAATAACTATTGGATTTTAATGCGAGATGTGGAAGTGAAGAACCACCCGACGCGAAGTCCTTACATATTACATTCTTTCAATAGATCCTCCAAACTGGACCTTTAACATGACCAATGTTTTTGACGTAAAATTTTTTGCAACAATGCAACATTTTTAAAACCACATAAATACAATTTAATTGAAATTAACTTGACTTAAAATGTAAAAACGTTTTCTATGTTGGTTTGGTTTAGGGGTAAGATTACACCGTGTCTACACCGGATGCGACCGGCATGACGCAACACGACAGACAACTTGTTCTAATGGGATTGTCGTGTGCCGCATGCATCCAATGTGGAATTTTTTTAAAATTCTGATGGGTTCTAATGCGTTCTATTGTCTTTTGTTGCGCCACTTCGCGCTGGGCCTTGTCCGGTGTAGACACGGTTTTAAGATTAGGCGATAGGATACAATAAACAGTTTGTACAGAATAAAAATCACGTCTATTAAAAGTCCTTATAAAATGTGTGTGAGTGTTTGTGTTCAGAGTGTAAAACGTTGACAGTTGGTAATGTGTCAAAATCTGTTTACCTAAGTCGTGCCACTCGGTAGCCATGTTTGCAACACCTCTGGGCAGTTAATAGCAAGTCCGCTGTCCTATTTACTTGAATGGGGGAAGGCAGATATTTTTTAATTCGCTGGCAAAAATCACAATTAAACGGCATATGTCCGATCAATAATTAAACCTAATATGAACTGTACCATAACTTGGGTTCGCTCAGCTTAAATTGCGCTTAACTCGCCTTTATCGAGATCGCTTCACCTACTGTGTCTGCACACAGGCTGGCAAGTGCAGCACATGTGCCCCGCCCCAGAGAATCGTCAGTCAATACTGATTGACGATTGGCTCGTTTCACTGTAAGGCGGGATTTCCTTCGCTAGAGCGGCCATATTGAGGGTTGCATTCCTCCTCATTCATTGTAATGGCAGTAGCTTATCTTGTTAATATGAATATCTTTGATTGTGTTTTTTTAAGAAGAAGGGAAGAAAAAACAGTTGATAGAAACTGTAGTCTAAACAGACGGTCTCGTTGCTTGTGATGTGTTTGGGAGTCCTCTGCCGTGCCTGACTTCCCTTCAAATGGTCTTAATTGTGAAGTGTGATGTTGAGCTATAGAACACAGATGCTTCTCGCAGCAAATGTTTTTCATTCCTCTGGAATCGTGTTACCAAATCCATCAATAGGCTTTTCTTAGTGGACAAAGAAGCCTAAGCTATGCTAGGTCAGCCAATGCAGGCAGAAATAACAGATGTGATGTTGCTAATTTTCAGCAATATACTGTTCTGTGCTCAGCATGACAGAAATTAATACATTTATTGAACTCATTAGCAATACTGACAGACCTTTGAAATGAAAAGATATTTGTGAAGAGTTTTTTTGTGAACTCTAATGGATTTTAGTCAAGCAGAGCACAGCAGTCAAGAGAACATTTAAGTGTGTTGCAGATGAAAGCTTAGAGACTGCATAAGGATAGAAAAAGACATAACGAAGGGAAAACAATATTTTGTTTAAGCAAAATGTTATTTAATACATGCCAAGCATGTTGTTTGTGTGTGTGCATCGACTGTCATTATTTTCTCTCGTAATTGACCATTTTACTGATTTCATTTTGGAACCGAAGGGTAACAATCCTTAATGTGCATCCAAATCACTGAAGTAAATAGTTGTGTGCGCGTGTTGGAGCAGCGCTACAGCTGACAGGCTTTTTGCTCTGGTTAGTGTAATTATAATTTTTCCATTACCCTCAAACAGATCACACAGAAAAAATCAGCTCAGAAGATTTGATGGAGTTCTCATTTAGGGATAAACATAGTCTCAGATGTTTTTCCTAAAATTGCTTATGAGAAATAAAAAAGATACAAGCAAGACAATTATTAAAGGGGTCACTTGACGAGGCTAAAACAAATATTATTGTTTGCTTTAGATGTAATACAATGTGTATACACAATTTATGGTTAAAAACGCTGTATTTTCCACATACCGTGCATGTTTGTATCTCCTATTTGCTCCGCCTCTCTGAAACGCGCTGATATGTTACAATCATCGATCTGAAAATTGAGGTGTGCTACAATTGGCCAGTTCACTAGTGCGTAGTGATTGGTCGAATACTGCACGGAAATGTGGCTTCTCTTACCATGTTTGGAACATCAGGCTCCAAAGCAATTGTACTGACAGGTACACCCACCTTACTGACGTATACATTTGGGCAGCCTTTGTCAAATCGTGTTACGAACTGACGTAGATTCGCCGGAGTGCGGTTAAACGAGGCGTTTCAGGCAGGTCTGGGTGAGCATTCGCTTCTAGATAAAATACATATGTTGTTCCGACACTTACATTTTTGCATTTTTACGTGTCTAATAAATGCATGGGCAACTTATAACAAACCAAAGACAAAGAAAAACATGTATTTACGGCGAATCACCCCTTTAAAATACATGACGAATATAGAGATGTAAAATGACTGTAGAGGTAATATGATCTGGATTTGATGTAAATTTGATGATGAAATGTTTGAGTTCATTTTGATCTTGAAAAAGTTCATTGTCAATATTGACGTTTGAATCTGAGCTCATTTTGTGAGATCTCTTCACAAACACATTTGTGAGATTTCTGGCTCTTTTTCTTAGGAGAAATATCTGAGACACAGATTGTTAAAACAAAATTCTGCTCTTTCTTTTTAATCTTATTGACGGCTAAGAGAAATGATTACGAATATTAAGACATTAAAAATAATTCATCCGAGATTCTTCTTTCTAATGAGAGCCTTGATACTGTAGGTCGTGGCAAAGACACTTCAATCACCCATACATAGGGTCTCATTTTGATTGGTATTTGTACCACTGGCGGGACAGTAGAACGCTAAGGTGTTAAAAATTCAGGTAAAAATGAAGCCCGTTTATCAATTTTAAAAATAAAACTAACAGTTACAGGGTTTGACAATTGAGCCCACTGAGCTCATAGACAGTGATGGGTAGCTGAAGCTCTTTTACATATAGGCTACCGTTTTTCCCATCAAGCCCTGCTGTTACGCTCTCATGAGAAAGCCATTACATCCCATTCCATAATGTAAACAGTACACTTTATTCACTTGCTGCATTTTCAATTTTAGATGATCTGACAAAAGAGTGCTTCACGCTTTAGAAATGTGTGTGCGTTTCTTATCAATCTCAAAAGCCCTAAGTGGAAATGTGGCATGTGGTTATTTTCTGAAGTGTGTGTGTTCCATATTTGTGTGTGTAAATTCAGTTTTGTGGTTCTCCTGAAAAGAGCTAAGATGAAGCCCATGCTATCTACACCAAGTTCTCATTTGCTGTTCTTCTGCATGTATTACACAGCTACCCAATCACAAACTAAAAATAGATCGCCATCTTCTCTGCCTGATAAAGAATACCTGTGGTTTCCAGCCTCGGGTGGCACAAACACAAATGTAATCCCCAAATCACATAGCACACCATGCACACTAGTTAAAATAGAAGTGATGAAAGGTAATTGAGATCACATTTTTCATTTCCCCATTCCATTTAAGGCTGAAAACCCTTATTTATCACAGTTGTGTAACAAAGGTCATAATTTCTATTTACAGACGTGTATGCATGTAAAATGTATGCATTATTGCTCTGATTGGATGCATCTTTAAATTGCTTAGGATGGATGCATATACCAAATGTAAGCATATAACGGCTTTATGGTTCCATAAAAAGCCTCTAACAGTCACCGAACTGTAATGTTGGTGAAAATGGGTTGAGCAGATCCAGTAGTATTCAAAATACATTTGCAAAGAAACTTGTATTAGATCTGTGCAGGTATGTTTCATTATGCTCGCAATTGTGTTCTGAGGATTTTGGACAGATTGTCACAGGCAATTTGTACTACAGTTTTGATTTATGTGTGTACTACTATGTGTATTCCACAAGTGTGCAGTGTTTGTAGTGTGTGTTTCTTGAATACGCCTGTGGCGGTTTAGAGTCTGGTGATGTGGACATTATGTCCTGGACTGTCTGGCAGGTTTAATCCTTCTTTTACCCGAGTGTGTGTTTGTGTGTTGTTAATGTGTGTGAGTATGCAGGTGTACAATTCCTCAGGGCTGAAACGGGAATGTTTCTTTTGCAGTGCTGCAAGACGTTTCTCCAACAAATTGTTTGGGGAAATTTACTAAGCACTCTTTGAGTTTATACTGTGTAACTATTCAGCAGGGCTAGTCAATTGGCGCCCCGCGGCCCAAATGCTGCTCGCCAATCATCTTTACCTGGCCCGCCTTACCATTTCAAATAAGTGGAAAGACTTGAAGAACGGTGTGATAAAAAATGCACGCCCTGAGACGCCACATCATTCAAAGTCCAAAACACTGCTACAATACATTCAATACAAAAGTAATTCCCGTGTCTCATAAAGCGATTTGATCGGTCTGTCCAAAATGTTTAATGTTATTTACAACGTTATAATCGGCAATCCACCGCCACAGGCAGTTTGTTTGAGCAGTTGGTCGCATTCTAAAACGCATCTTGCGCCCTTGAAAGTAACTGTCGGAAGGGTACACCACGTGGACCGTTGTCTCAGATAAGGGAAAAACTGTTGTTTTTAGTACCGCATTCATTATTTATGATTTAAACTTTACGAAAACAGCTGTTCATCTCCCTCCAGAACTTGCATTTCAAAGGATCTGCCCTTCTAAGTGAGTGGGCCACTTGAATGTGATTGGCATTCACCCGAAGATCCACTAATAGCGTTCATTTTCTTGCAAAGACCAATGGACTACTTGCACACGTAGGTTGTGTATGAAATCGCACACTAAACCCTCATTCATTATTCCCTACATTAGATCTTAGTGATCTAGTAAAGTTAGTACACTTTAAGGAGCGGATGAAACTTCGGACACTCGGTGGACGGGTGCCATCTTCTGCCGAGACGCTGGAATTCATTCAGCTGCGAGAACATCACAATAGATGGCTAGCAGCTAGTGAGTGTACATCGGCTGTACACTCGTTATTATGATGCACCATGGGATTAAATGAGTGCACTCAATAATGTCCACTATGAATTCGGACACCACTAAAAATCGATTTCCCCTCAAATAGTGAACTATTCTAGGAAGAAATTCCACCAGGTCCAGATGATCGACATATGCCCATCCCCACCTAGAGATTAACCTGCAACAACTGCAGACTGACTGACCATCCCAGCTCCATCTCCACCCAAGAGAAATACGACGATTGGACCATCCCAGCTCATACCACTACATCCCCAACCAAGTGCAAAGAAGGACTACTTGTCACATTAATGCTGAAGTTACACTTGGTATTTAATGCTAGGCTTACATCACAAACTTTTTCTCCATTAATCAATCATTGGAGTTTGGGTTCCTTTCCACAGCAGTGCAGTGTTGGCTTGCTCACCGGGAGACTTCATTTATTTATTTTATTAATTAGATATTATTTATTAGAATGATCTTGCTTGTTCTATAAACACCATGCACTGTTCTGTGTTTTACCTTTTCTGTTTTTCCTGTTTGCCCCTGTAAAGCTGCTTTGGAACAATGCACATTGTGAAAAGCGCTATATAAATAAACTTGAACTATAGAGGGTATGCATTGCCGTTACCTTCCCACGTGAACCGGCCTGGACGTCCCTTTGAGTGCCAGGACACGTTCCCCTGAGTGGTAAAACACGCAGCGAAATGGCTGAGGAGAATAGTAGAAACCAGGGCTGCACGATAATTAATCGCGATATATTTAATCGTATTGTAATCGAGTTACCCGCGAAATGCAATGTGTCGATATTTTTTGGAATGCGTAACTTTAGCTTGTCCGTAAAGCACGGCTCTGGGATTAGTAGGAAATACTGCTCGATCTAAAAGCAGTGTGAGTTGCTTATAATGTGCATTTGAAAAGCAACATCTGTCAAACATGATCATTATTAATATACTTTATTATCATATCATAAAAATACCTGATGATGCTTGAGTGACCGTGATACAAAGATATCCTTTGGCATTTCCTAGATTCTAGAATGTGTTATGGTCTTCATCTGCAGCAGTACGTATTTGGAGTTTCCGCTAGAGAGCCCCCTGTGGCGTTTGGGTGCAACAGCATTTTCTCGTACTTCGTACGGGATATATAACGGCAATTATCGTGACAGCTATACTAGAAACAAAGAAACCGGGACTAAAACACTCAATTATTTGCTGAAATAACAAGCAGCTGGATTCGACGGCGATCATTACGGCTTCCATACGACTTACTTAGGAATGAGGTGTTCCTGGACACTAAAATGTTGCGCAGAATTGTATTTCCTGATATTGTAAGCAGTCATTTTGCTGAGTGTTTTGCCACCCAGGAGGTAAAGGTACTTTATGCAAACCCACTATATGGGTATTGGAGGCTATTCCGGACACAGCAGAAGCCTTCCGCATTATCATCGACTACCCCCTGACGTTGAGCGAAAGAAAAATGGAAACGGTGTCAAAAATAAATAAATAAGGTCCTCCCACATAATACAGCTCTTTTCGGTTAGTGTAAAAAGCATTGCTGCCTTGGACGGGCTGTATGTATAGACACTCAGTAGGCCTAAATGAAAATGTTTTATCAAAAATAATGAAAAAGGAAATACACAAAAGAGTTTGTGTGTGAGATGAGCCTATATTGCTTAAATGAACATATGAACAGAAAAGCATTCTGGGATTGCTCTCTCTGCTTCATTAAGTCATACATTATAATGTCATTTACTTTAAAAAAAAGTTGTGCTTCATAAAGCTTAAAGTCTCTGTGTATTTTCTGAAAGTGGGTCATGAAAATGCTAATTGGTAAACCTCATTATGTCTACATATAATAACTGAGCACAATGTAAAAAGCAGCTTTACTACTTATCCTTTTCCTAAAGGCAACACGAAATGCCTTTAATTAATGTTCGTAATCAGACATTTCTGAATGAAACAGGTATCAAATAAGAAAGAATGTAGAGTTATATTACCAGAACGAAGTCAACAGAGGTGACCTTAAAATGAAACTTGTTTCAGCTAATTACTACACTTTTCTCACGTTTTCATGTGCATCTCCAAAGAAGAGTGATTTTCTCGCTTTGCTCTGAAGTTTAGTGAGCTTTGCTCTATAATGCACAGACACTTCACACAGTCTTGTGTTTCAATACTTCACTGCCCTGCAGCACCCTATTCCCATTATCTTTCTCCTTCTCTGCTCATGTTGCCCAATGGACACAAGTTCTATTCATTAAACCTTCAGAAAGTCAATTATTGTAATGGTCTCAATTGCCCAGGGAAGTGGGAGCTTGGCTGACTCAAAGATGAGCGTTTTTAATTCCCACACTCCAATCCTGTTTAGATGAGGAGGAGGCATGGGGGTGTCCTCTCAATTATATAGGTGTTTTGGGAAAACCATTAATCTGCAGATGGTCAGATTGCAGTCTGACTGAGTTATGGAAGAAACTGTTCGTGAATCTTTACCTACAGTATATGATTGAATATGTGAGTAAATGGCACTCTGCTTATTTCACTGGGTATTTGGTACAGGTACATGGTACAATTTTTTTAGAAAAATAAAATGTATTTTATTCTGGTATTTATTTTACAGTGTACTATTGTTCCTTAGATCGATTTTCATATACGTTTTGCTTTAAGTCAAAGGTTGTAATGTAGCATTTTAGAGCTGGTGTTGTTTATGTTCTTTAAACTCTTCATCAAGTGATTTTTTTACTTTGACTGATCTTCTGTCGTTGTCGCAGTTCAATGCTTGCACAATGTTTTTTTTTTCTTTTTAAATACTGCAAGTGTTGTGGCAGCAGATACAATAATAAGTCAATTACTGTTGTAGTAGCATTATTCTATTCTAGTTGTTAAAGAGCATCAAAATTATAGATCAATTATATTTTAGTAAACTGATGTCTCATCCATTATAATAGCAATTACAACAACTACAGCAATTGTGATGAAGCTGAGTCAACACAATAGTTGTCAATAAGTAATGACTACACAGTAATTATAAAGCATTTTAAACTGAGATGTGAAAACATTATTTCTGATCACTCAATGGCAGTATAGGCACACAATCAGACATGCACATAGCCAAACATAAACACACTTTATTTTATTTTTTACTCGAATATGACCTCGTTGTCAAATGGGCTTTAAAGGTTAATCAGTTCACATTACGATGTCATTACTATGGACAAGACTGTATTACTATGAAATGTTTTATTGTTATAATTAGAAAATGCCTTAAGCTATTGTAAGACTTGCCAACTTTTATTTCCAATTACTGCATCAGTGTATCTACCGTGGAGTTAATCTGACTTAAATTTTTGTGTTTTATTTAAAATCCACCCTCTGTGTTTGTGTTTCTGTGTTTAGGCTTCTGAGGACGCAGTCTCTGGAATGGTACTACAATAATGTTAAGAGTCGTTTTAAGAGATTTGGCAGCGCTAAAGTCCTGAAGACCCTCTACAGGAAACATATCATTGAAAGAGGAGCATTATCTGATTTACCAGGTACCATCAGATCAAATGCATAAATGGAATGCAGTATTTGTGTAATTATGAGATTGTATTACAGTATCTCTTCGAATGTTTAGCCTTTATTTTTTTACGCCACGATGCTTCTTTTCATTGTTAAAAGACAATGTACTGAAAATACTTCTGGCATTCACACAGTCAAAACCTGCATGGCTTTCTTTTCTGAAACACAATAATAAGCAGTTATTGAATGATTTTCCAATTCAGTACAATAGCAATACATTATGGCTCACTTTTCCATTCCATTCCATTCTCTACCGCTTATCCGAACTACCTCGGGTCACGGGAAGCCTGCGCCTATCTCAGGAGTCATCGGGCATCAAGGCAGGATACACCCTGGATGGAGTGCCAACCCATCGCAGGGCACACACACTCACTCATGGCTCACTTTTACACTTCAAAAAATAAACTGTCAGCAAACATATTTGCAAACCGCTGATTATTTTCCACGTATTCCAGGCTTAAGCAATTTCACAGTAAAATTGTGCCAGCCCTTTTTTGACATTAGTTGCATTGTTAATATGCTGCATTCAGATACACTCAGTGTTTTTTTGTAAAATGCCATTGCTTTTGTGGATTTTGCGTAATTAAAACAACACAAGACTTGATATCATCACGATTTCACTGCAAAGTTGTTGAATTAAGGTGTTTCATTAAGTGTTAAAGGGCCAGTGAAGGAAAATTAGTGGCATCTAGCGGTGAAATTGGGAGTTGCAACCAACTGCTCTCTCCATCCCTCCCTTTTAAACCACTAAAGTATCTGAAACAGCAAGATGTCGTCAAGTTTTTAGTTCTTTGCCGAAGGAGATAACGTATTTATGAAACGAAACACACTCTGCAGAGCAGTTTGTCCGTTTAGGGCTACTGTAGAAACAACATGAGGAATTCCATGCAAGGGGACCCGCGTTCTATATAGATAGAAATAGCTCATTCTAAGGGAATATAAACTTAAGGCTTAATTATGTAAGCTCTTTACACCTCTGAAGACATGCTGTAGTTATGTATATTATATTGCATTTCTTTCAATAGATCCTCCAAACAATTACACACTGGATCTTGAAAATTAGTCATATTTTACTGAATGTTAATTGACTTACTATGATTTCTAGAAAAGAAACTGTATACTTTGGACATTACATTGAATTATATCACTAACATAAGATTTATTGCTCATTAATGAACACAAATTGACTATTGCTCTTTAAAAAATACACTTTCTGCAAATCTAGCTACAATACAACACATTTATCTTTCTTAGTCCGGCGTTCAGCAAGGTATTAATAAGAATGAATTAGAAACAATAAGCCCTTTTCACAATGACGTAACTTAACTTCCGCCTTTTCGCAAAGCAGGTATGATAACATCCGTCTTGCAACAAACAAGAAGAAGAACTTCCGTTTTGCCGTCACGCTGGAATTTAACAACAAAATACTGACAGAACGCGTATTCAAGCACTTATCCTAGCACCTTCCCTAACACGAAAAGAAAAGAAAACACTTACCTTCATAATCAAACAGGTACCGTTCAACGAAGAGTTTGTATCCTTTAACTAGCTTTGATCTTGTCGTAAGCGGAAATTTGTCTGTAAGATGTTGTACATCATCTAGCCGTATTTGTGGCAGCTGTGCAAGGGACTTAGTAAACTCCATTCTGAGCTGCTAGCGGAAGTAAAGCTACACTGCTTCGCGGCAGGACGGAAGATGCGTGACGTCATGTGAGAAGGGCCTATTCAGTGATTGTTGACTTTTTACTTTCACATGAAGACACAGTTTTAATATGATACAACAATAACACACTGCAGACTAGCAACTTCATACTTGTAAAGATGATAAATATCCCAAAGAATATATAGAAAGCACCAAATAAAGGTAAAATATGAATACTAATAATTTTCTGAACATCCTTTTGTAAGTACTAATCATGTTTTCACTCATAAATGCAGTTTCCCCTTATTACTCAGAAGTCCCAGAGCAGCCGGCCAGTCAGATTGCTGTTTGATTGACTGGTGCATTTCACCAACTCTTGCTATTTTAATTTACAATAAGCATCAATCTCAGCCATAAATGGCACAAGCACAACCCTGAGTTTCAATATTCTAGGGGTTTATTTTATATAATAGTTGCCCTCTATAGTCGTATTGCCAGCTGCTGTGGATGATAGTGGTGAATGCGATACTGATAGCAGTAGAAGCTCGCCGTTGAAATATTTCATGTGAATTGTTGTGGAAAATCAAATAATCGCCTTACCATTAGGCTACGCCCACACATACCTTACATCTCTCTCTATCTCTCTCTATCAGAGCAAATAGGATTACTTGATTCTAGGCTTTCGTTTGAAATCGTGGATTATACAGCATGAATCCGTGAGCGAGCGCACCAGCCCAGCGTATGTGCAGATTGACGTAACGTCTGAGTAACTTCCTCCTCCACGAGAGATCTTTGACATGGGCTTTGTTCACACTGCATACAAATGTGATTCGGTTTGACTGTCCGCACAGGAATTGTTTCCTCTGCTCCTGTCTCTCAGAATCACTGATGCATGAGATGGGTCACCGTTTCAAGGTGCACGAGACGCCAAACAAATAGGCTCCAAAACGCTCTTGTTCACATTTTTACTTTTGTGAATTTCACAATACTTTATACTGCATGACTATAAAGCTCTGGAAAACATTGCACACTTTTTTGTAATGTTGCATACGGTGTGTGTTGAAAGGCACCTGAAATCTAATCTCACTTTACAAAAACGTATTTTAAACCATATGCAGTCTGGATATTGATGTTAGTCTGAGAAAAATACATTCTGCCTGCTTTATAATTTTGTTTGTGGTTTGGCCTTTCTCAAGCCTTTTTGTGGGTGTGTTTGTGTACTTAACTTTATACAGCGTTGATTTCATTAGAACAAGTATTTTTATTTAAAGTATGTACAGTTGTTGCTTGAGGAGGACAACAGATTAACCTGTGCGTGTGCTCGCGTGTGTACTCAGACCCACTTGGCTGTTTCTCCATGTCCTTGAAAAGCGGCATAGATCAGGTTTACTAAGGAGAATTGAACTTAGCACACTGTGGGTCAGGGTTGCAGCTGTTAAATAGACTGTGACTCTATTACACAACACTTACAACTGCACTCAGAAAGAGAGACAGATCACAGAGATCAAGGGGCAATGCTATTATAGAGAAACCAGTCATAGTGATGTATTTCAGAAGTTTGATTAAAGGTGTAGTTCATCCAAACAATTTGTCATCAATTACTCATCCTTCAAGTTGTTCCAAACCTGCATAAATGTCTTTATGTATAAGAAGATATTTAAAAATGTGGGAAACTAAACTATTCTGGGGCACCATTGACTACCATTGTATTTTTGACCTACTGTAGCAGTCAATAGTGCCCCAGAACTATTTGATTACAAACATTCTTTCAAATTTCCTTTTTGTGTAGAACAGCAAGATGTAGGCTTGCAACAACTTGAGGGTCAGTAAATGATAACATCATTTTTATTTTTGGGTGAACTATACCTTTAAGGCATTGTCATTTTGACATTTTTAAAACAACCCAATTTCTTTTGCTGAATGCTATAATTCTCTTAACATTGCTTTGCAAACACAGACTAGAAGTATACAGTGTGTTGGTCTATATCAGTCTGTGTGTGTGGACATATTCACATTAATATGAACTGTCAATCTCCAAATGAACTCATTTGAATTCTCAGCGTTTGTAAATTGAAAGCTATTTCAGAGATGTGTTGTGTGAGTGACCGTCCCCAAGCTACGAGCCAGACTGACTTTAAATGCATCAGTGAGGGGAAATGCAATGAAGATCATTAGTTGATAAAATTTCCGGCCGTGTTGTTGAATGAGTGATAATATTTATGATAAAAATCTAAGACCCCCACCTAGCAGTTCTTTGAAAAGACCCACTGTGCCACCCAAAACTGTTATTAAACACAGAATAATGTCCACAGGATTAATAAATACTGTACTTTAACATTTTACACCATATGTAATCAAAAAATTGTTTCTAGGTTTCATTGGTGAGACTGAACTGCTTAGATGTCACCCTGCAAATGCTATTCGAGAAGAAGGGCCACGTTCTATCTGGTGGTGGTGATATGTTTCGTGTAGATACCTGTGTTTCGTCTGTGCTTGTGTTCCATTGGCCCTGCATGAGGCGGTTACAGATAAGAGACTGTGGTGGTCTCTATCTCTGTGCTGTTGTCATGGCGATATCGAGCTAGCTCTCCCTCGAGGTCAGCTGAGAAAGTGGAAAGGTCAGGTGTACACAATAAAAGAATTTTGCTCATGGTCTCGGTCTCTCTCTCTTCACCCTCACAGTTAACATTCTAGTTCTAGTTTTGAACTGTTTATTCACACCAACCAGAAAGGTTTATACAAAATACTGTTTGTTTTTACAAATATGCATGTGCATTTGGGCTTGTACTGTATGGATTACACTATGGCTGTGTTTTTACCATCTTGAATATTGGGCTTTTCCTTCCAATAAAACGTAAAAGGGCCTCGTTCCTTTCCCATTTTCGACAGGTACAATAAATACATAATAAGCGGAGGTCATGAAATTGTTATGAATAAAATATGTGAGCTCCTCAGACGTGCCGGCTTTTTTAATAGGTTTGGACATGTTTTCTAGCTTTGATCCTGCAGCTGGATTAGTATATTTAGGATGAGTGTCTCTCTGGATTGTATTATCAACATGATTCATTTTGTTTTTAAATATTGGTTCACTTATAGCCTTCAGTTCAGTGTGTGGGAAAATTATTACATTCGATAGAATTTACCAGAGTCAGTTTACAGAAGTCGTGCCACACGGCGGCCATGTTTGCAAACACCTCTGGGCATCTATTTAGATAATGGCAAGTCATATATATGCTTTCCCCTATCTACTTGAACAGAGGAAAGCATATATTTTTAAAATTGCTGGCAAAAATCACAATTAAATAGCATATTTCCGATCAGTAATAAACCATGACATGAACAGTATCTTAATTGTGGTTTGCCAAGCTTTAAATGCGCTAAAATTCACCTTGTTCAATGTCGCCTCATCGCCTGTGCACAGGCTGGCAAGCGCCTCACGAGAGCCCCGCCCCAGAGAATCGTCAGTCTTTTCCATTCATTGTAACAGCAGTGGCGCTTCTTATTAATATTAAAATCTTTGAATTTACTTACTTTTTATTTTACCTATAATAACATCTGCTGCAGGCAAACATGTGTTTAGATGTTTCAGTCCAAATGTGTCTTATACCATCTGGTTGCTGAATAACTGTATGCACATTATGCAAACTGTTTTTGGAAAATATTTGAATTATTAACTGGCGAAAAGCATCAATGTGTCTCTGTTACTATTAAAGTCTCTGTGAAGACACAGAGACTTTAATTGTACCCGTGGCTTTCGTCTTTCTCTGCGATTTGACTGGATGTATAAAAACATCTGTTGCATTTTGATATAGAACTGTCAGCAGACTGAAAGTTGAAAGGGAGGGGTTAACAGATGCCCTGCCCAAGTCATCTAATTTACATAATTGGATAGTCAGTACAGGAAGGTAGTGGATTTTCAGATTTTAATTTAAGATTATGAGGGCATACAAATTTTAAAAAGAGAATGAGAGAACAATTAACGCTGCAGTATTTCATGAAAAATAGGCTTGGTAATATTTTTATCTCACTGGGACTTTAATCCTTCATTTGTACATGACATGCTCAAACATAATGCCTCCCATAATTCCCTCCGTTAAAAATCTGTATGAAATGAAGCATCAACTCCATCAGAGAAACAAGGAGGTTTTTGACATTTTTACTGTGACACAAGTATGGAAAGGATTTTTTCTTTATCGGAATTGCCTTTAAAATGTATTAAATGTATTTATATCTCTTGTGTTGGTCAGAGGTGAGCGCTCATGAAGGCAGTAATGATAATGGCAGTATTTGTGATGGCAGTGACTCCACGCTCTACAAACACAATGAAGGTAACATTAAAATCAATACACTTTTGCTCAGTACACGTGTCATATTTTTTATCCTGTAAACATACTGTAAATCAGATCTCAAACTCACACCAAGACTAAGCTTCAGTAACCTAGATTTAACCCATAACAAGCCATGTGCTGAGTAAAAATCACAAACACTTCAAACTGAATTGTGGTTGTTTTCCTAACTCATTCTGGTTGATTTTTGAATTCACACTCATGTCAATGAATTCAGACAGTCTACTGCAGTGGTTTCTCAAACTGGGGTCCGGGCCCAAGGTGGATTGGGAGGCCCTTCAATGTCATGGCATTTTATGAAATATAGAAATGTATAATACATTTTATGGAATCGAAGAAAAAGAAGACAACCAGCCGAAATAATTGATGTAGCATTGTATAACTGAATATATTTTTGTGTCATTACAATTCTAAGGGGCGCAAAATGATGCAATTTAAACAAAGGGGGTCTTACAATAAAAAAGTTTGAGAACCACTGGTGTACTGTGTTTAAAATGCTGAGTAAACATTTTGCATAAAGGGACCTTATTCTTAACTTTTGTGGCATTTTATTTCTTCAAGTTTCATTCATTTTGACTCTTAGAATTAATCAGGAATTGTTCGCTCCTGTCCATGTACAGTAATAAATGTCCTTTTTGTGATTTCAAAACGATATATTATATGTAATTAAGACTAACCATATTTAGATACACCCATGGAGGCAAATCTAGAAATATAAACTGTTGATATTTACATTGTCTTGGCTGTTTCTTATTTGGTAAAATACAACAAGCACTTAATCTAAAAAATAACGCTACACATACATAAAACACAAATAGACATAAACCAAGTATCTTCAGCGATATTATAAAGCGATTGTGTTGTCATTGAATGTATATGTGTATATAGGGTACAGTATGGCAGACACGCTCACCGTCGCCCTGCGTGTGGCAGAAGAGGCTATAGAGGAAGCCATTGCAAAAGCAGAGAGCTACAGAGATAGTCTGGTCAGAAACTACTCTTTATATTTTATCAATCTAATTCATCCAACTATTACTGCATACGTCCGTCTGTTTTCATGCACCGATGTACTCCGTGTTTGAAAATGAAAAATACACAGTTTTTGCCTGTTTATCTAAAACTTCTCACTTGTTTTATGTCCCTCCTATGTGGTAGGAGAAGCAGAATGAAGCTCGATATTTGTGTGACCATAGGGAAGAGCTCGTAGAGGAACTCGCCACTACAATTGTTCAAAAAGTAGGAAGTAGGACATTTGTAAACGAAGCATGTATCCGTTTTATGTATCTTGGTGATTTGTTAATACCTTGACATTCCCTCTCTATCTGTAGATCATTCAGAGGGGCAAGAGATCTGAGATTCAGGCCGAGTATGAGTTTGTATGGCCTCAGATTCAAAGTAACGAGTTGCAGTCTCCCACCTCAACCCAAGACGCACACACTACCTCCCAACACGGCGCAGTAGCACAGGCCGACACAACAAGCCCCTATTCCCTGTGGGTAAGAGTTCGAGCACACGAACACATTTAAGAAAAATACACTGATGAATGAAATGAATGAAAAAACTGTTTATGTTTCACAATATGTTGAATGTAGTGATGATTAAATGACTGTGGCAAAATTCTGATCTCATCTGTAGGTCACCCACGATTTATTTAGCTGATTGTGTGTGTTGTTGTGTTGCTGTAGTTTGAACATTTGTCATTCAAACAAAGTTAATCTTTGATATAATCCAAACCTCTGGTGCTCCCTAATGGTGAAACTCATTTATTGCAACCAGCTTGCATTGGTAAAGTGAATGGGTTACCGATCTTTTAAGACTGGGGGCTTCATTCCAAGTGCCACAAAAAAATCACTTTGTGAAAATCCAAAAATAGTTGAAAGTAAGTGAATAAAACAGATTGCTATTGGCTTTCCTTAGATGTTCTCTTTCTTTCGAGACGGTGTGTGCGCTGCCTACTGTAAATGAATGAGCTGTCTGCTTACACACAGATATTTGACTGAAGTGTTTGTAATTGAAAAATGAATGAAACAATTTAATGCTTGAAGGGTTTCTGTAATGCTTGTAATGTGAACCATTATTTGACAATTAAACATGAATAGAGGGGTTACACACAACTCTGATTGGAAAACATCTGCTGCATTGGTATTAATGTTAGTAGATAATATGAATTTGTGAAATATATTGTTGCATTTTTGCAGCATTTATATTTTTGTAGAGATGTATACTAATCTTAAAAAAACACATCATTTTTGTGATTACCGACAGCTAAATCACAACTGTGTTGCTATTCTAATATGAAGTGAATGAAATGAATTATAAATGATTCATAATGTTTTGCATGCTTGCTGTATTTGTGTTTAGAAGTCAAGATCAGCATTCTCTTTAACAAGTGACGATTCACCAGAGAAGAGTCCTGAGGTGCTTATGGCACCGGGCGTCTCTGGGTGTTCAGAGGTAGAAAAAGACATTCAGAACTATTCTTCACTCAGGAGAGAGTCAAGAGCATCATCACTTCCAGGTTGGAAGTGTGTTGACCGCCTCGACAACTCCAGTAAGAACACATGCGTCAATAGAAGAGTGCAACAAAACTTAAGAAATACACAAATTATTTATAGAACTTAATATAACTTTCCATGATAATGACAGCGATCTTCCCGCAACAAATTCCTCCATGTTTATCAGTTCATGTACTTGTGTCTCTACCCGCAGGTGCATCTTCAGTACTGCAGTCCCCTGATGGTAACTGGATCGCCCTGCAGAGCTCCCAGCATTCCCGGCCCAGTCTGCTGACCAAGCGCAAGAGCCTCGTGTTCAGCGTACTCGAGAAAGAATCGGGTGTCGTGTCCGCGTACGACGAAATGGGCTCCGATTCGGACCCCGAGGACCAGGGGGGCTGGGGGGCCGCCCTGTTACAGTTTCGCCGTCGTCTTTCTGACGAAACCTATTACACTGACTCTCAACACGACCCTGAATGGACATACACCCAACACCCGCCTGTGACGTCACCCTCCTCGGGTCAGTATACCAACACCGAGACCCTCAACTCGGACTCGGAAATGTCAACCGGCCCATCGACTAGAGCCCGCAGACTCGCCCATGTTACGCCCCAGAAGAAAAAAGGACAACCTGATCCGAACGTGTGCCCTCCTTTAAAACATCCTCCGTCCGCTGCTGCACCACATCTTATGAGGCCAGCGGTCCTGGATGTGAACTTTAACCCCCGTTTGGGAGGGGATAGTAGTGATGGGGAGGAGCAAAGCGAGCAGGTCAAAAGGTCGAGGAGGCGACGTAAGAGCAAGCGCGAGAATTCAGAGCAGAGCCGAGCACACAATGCGCTGTACAGCGCTGCTGCAGCGGTGAGAAAAACAACAGCGTTTAGTATAATTGTTAGGCCTGAATAATTGGATTATGGGATCATTTTATCCCGCATTGCTTTTTATCAATTAGGTATTCCAAACAAATTGGAGGACAAATTGGAAATAAAAATGGTTACGCAACAATCGTTTGTCTAAATAAACATGACTAAACATTTTATCCAGAATTCTAAATGGGATTTTAATTTAAGTAGTTGAATTGTGCTGTCATTTGTAGCCTAATTTTAATGTAAAGCAACAGTTCCCTGTTGAACGTTTCTATGGATAATTCAGAATGAATATAGGTTATACGATTAAATGTGAAGCTGACTCAAAGACTTTAAAACGTGTAAAAAATAAACAAAATATTATTCACCCAAAAATATGTATGTCATCATTTATTCACTCATGTCTGTCCAAATCCGTTAGTCTTGCTTTCCTCTGTGGAACCAAAGATATTTTTAGATATTTTTTTTTTGTGTGTCCATACAATGGAAGTCAATGGTGAACAATGTTGTTTGGTTACCAACATTCTTAAAAATATCTTATTTTGTGTTCTATGGAAGAAATTAAGTCATACAGGTTTTAAACGACATGAAGTAAAGGATGACAGAATTTTCATTTTTAGGAGAACTATCCCTTTAAATAAATTCTGAATGTGATTTATATTTGACTCCAGTAGATGGCAGTGAAGGGCAGGGTTATGAAAGCTGTGTTCTCAGTTTTACCAGCAATTTCCATTCCGTACAAGCTTTTCATGAAGTCTTGCTTCATATTTTCGTCTTTCTTTAATTATTGTCTTTCGTTCTTAATCTTTCTCTTCCTCAACTCATCTCAGGAGAACAGCGCTCTGCTCCTCAACGCCATGATGATGCGCCGACAGCTGAGCCAGGATCCTCCAGCCCCTCTCGGTTACCACACTCCAGACACTGTGACCCCGCCTGAACTTTTGACCTCTGATGACATGACCCCTGAACCTGACTGTCAAAACACAGTGACGCACAACTCCAGCGCTGCCAGCCCGCCCATGCTCAGCAGACAAGGATTCGCCATTCAGGGCCCCTTACTGAGGGCCTCCTCTGTCAATGAAACCCTGGAACAGGAACTCAGATCCAAACTCTGTGAACTGGTTGGCCAGGCCAGCGAGAAGGATGTGTTGTCATCACAATTTGAACCAATCAGAGAAGCTGGCGACATGAGAATGAACAGTGTGAGGGAGAAAGAAAGTGAGATGATGAGACCAAAAGAAAGTCGTGATAGTAAAAGAGACAAGAGGATTGATATAGAAATAAACGAGAAAATGAATGAACAGCAGTTGGAGAGACAGGGTGATATAGGAAAACAGATACATATAGAGAGAGAGATAGAGCGACAGAGAGAAATAGAAAGACAGTTTGAGAGAGATCAAGAGAGACAACGAGTACTGGAGCAACAAATGGAGAGAGACAGAGAAAGACAACGAGAAATAGAGATTCAAAGAGATCAAGAGAAGATTGAGTGGCAAAGGAAAAGCACACGCATAGATAGTGAACCTGACGTCAGAGTAAAGTCCAAGCAGAAGGAGAAACAGGAAGTGAGCAGTGAAACAGAGGAAGTAACAGGTAGAGTAGAGGAACGATTCGAGCAAACCAGGAGTTTGGAGGGATACAAGTGCAGCGAGGAGGTCAAAAACATTTCACTTCAAAGAAGCAAATCAGAAACAAGGCCAGAGAAACGAGAACAACATGAGACAAAGAGAACAGGGTCAAGCGTCACATCTCCAGAGAGTGCCCCTTGTGGTCTGGAGGAGCAAATGGCTCCATCTGAGGTAAGCACAGACAAAACTCTCTCTAGTGTCAATAAAACACATCCTCCTTTATATTAATTTCATTTAATTCATTCATGTAATTTGCTTAGGATTTGTTCCTGGATAGTGAGCTGCTCACTTAAACAGTGTTTTAAGGCATTATAGGGGCACTTATGCAATGGCTGTTCCATAGGCAGGAAAATGTTGCTGGTGTACTTTGTTTTGCCCAACACGTACACTAATGCATTTGGAGGACACTTTTATCCAAAAATGTTTGTTCCCCCGGAGTCAAACTCATGACTTTAGTACTCCAATCATAGAATATGTTGAATTTTCATTTAAGCGGGGGAGAATTTTAAAGGGGTAGTTCACCCAAAAATGAAAACTCTGATGTGTAAATCAGTTGCTCACTCCCATGTTGTTCCAAACTTGTATGTCTTGGTTCTGCGAAACACAAAGGGAGATGTTTGGGAGAATGTCAGTAACCAAACAGATATCATCCCCCTTTGACTCCGAAAGTATTTATCTTCCCTACTATGGCAGTCAGTGGGGGGTGAGATCTGTTTGGTTACATGTTAACTTATACAGAAATGTATACAGGTATGGAAGAACTTAAGGATTTGTAAATGAAGACAGAAGTATAATTTTGGATGAACTATCCCTTTAAATCTTGTTTATTTTTGTAGTGATTTTATTATTCTGGTAGTACTAAGCTTTCCTTTAGCTCAGTGGTAAGAGGAAGGCGCTAGCAACGCCAAGGTCATGAATTCAATGCACATACTTTGATACAATGTATAGAATAATGCAATGTAAGTCAGTTTGGATAAAAGCGTGTAAATCTAAGTTTTAAAAGTGTGTAACAAACTATTTATCTAATAAAATGTACTCTTTTACATGTTTGGTATCGGCATAGTTAGTTTTTTGGATATGTTCTGTAATGACATAATAGAATTCTTTGTATAATGGTGCAGATAATACAATGATATGATGACATCACTGTAAGACAACTCACTACGAATGAAATAATATTATGAAGCAGGTTTATTTATCCAGTTTGATAAACTTCATTTAATAAATAAAGATGACTTGATGTGATTTAGACTCTTCATCTTGGTGGACTGATGTCCTTCGTCACTTAAAGTGATAGTTCACCCAATAATGGAAATTCTGTCATAATTTACTCACGCTCTTGTCATTTCAAACCTTTCTTTCTTCGGCAGAAAACTAAAGTAGATACAGTATTTTGATGAAAGTTGGTAGCCGAACAGCACTGGCTGCCATTCACTTCTATTGTACTGACAAAAAACAATTCAAGCGAATGAGGACCAGTTAACAACATTCTTCAAAATATATATTTTTTGTGTGTTCTGCGGAAGGAAGAAAGTCACACAGGTTTGAAATGACAAGAGAGCGAGTAAATGAACGATCACTTTAAGCACGTTAAACCTAAAGCATGGTCTGCTTGTGTAAATGAAACCTCAGAGACCTCAGACATGGTAAAGATGCCTGTTTCTCTAGAACAGTGGTTCTCAAACTGTGGTACACGTACCACTAGTGGTACTTGAAGAGACCCCTGGTGGTACGTCACATGACAGAAAATAAAAACTCTATATATTCATTTACATTTCGTGTTAAATTTGAAATACATCTCATAAAAACTATGTCCAATTTTAATGTAGTTGTATGAATGATTGTTTATTTATCGTTGGTCGATGATGTAACTCGGGCACGTGACAGGCAGCGCTAATTCAACACGCGTCTTCATCTATTCATACTAAAAATGAATAAAGCGCGTTGCGATTTAGTTTTGAGGTGCCGCTTTGACAAGAGCCGCTGCAGTAAAGCGTGAGTCTCTATTTGATATACTGTAGCCTATAAAGCTGTTCTCTTCTCTGTTTAGTATACGTATATTTTATTTATTTATCTTCCGTGTTAAATATTCTTTCCACATTGTATGTCTTAAATATAAGTTTGTAGTTTTTCTGCAAGTCGCCACAAAGTAAATAAATCCCCCATAAGAGTCATTTGCAGAGGCCTGTTTACTGTCCACTACAGAAAGTTCACTATTAGGCTACTGCTGACTAACTTAAGAAAACATGGAAAAAAATATGTTCTTTAGTTTGAAAACAGCTGGTAAATTAAAATGTCTTTGTATTATTGAAAATACATTAGAATTGGAGGACAATGTGTATCTAATCATACATTAAGGCAATTTGAGTGATTATTCATATATGATTTACTATGGCAGTCATTAGGTGGTACTTGGAACAACTCATTTTCCTAAAGGTGGTACTTGAACTGAAAAGTTTGAGAACCACTGAGCTAGAACCTTCCAGCTCTCTGTCTAACCCGCACACTTACATCTGCTGTATGTACCTGATAACTGTCGGAGCCCTTTTTGAGCCTACACATGAAAACACGCATGTTGGAACTAAAATGGCGGTAACTCAAGAATTCTTTGGAATACAGACTTACGGTTGGTCTCTTTTGAAAAAAGAAAAGTAGCTGATTATTGCTTAAAATAAATCACAAACACAAATTTTTTAAAGGTATGTTTTTAGGTTTATTGTAATAATATTGTAGTTTATGTTTTTCTTTGATTAAAAAATGCATTAAAAAAATACGGGTCTCAAAAGGATAACAAAAAATCTATACACACTCTTTATAAAAAAGAATCAATTTTCTCCCTACATAAATTATTTAAAAAACACACCAAAGAAATGTGTATTCTAGAGTCTTAGACCTTTCTAATGATTTATAGTTTGTCACGATTTGATAAGAAATTACATGCACAATATTGACGCAAACTTAGGTGTCCCGAATAACTGTCACTCGTTCCGTGTACGGGACACCTAGGTTTGCATCAGTATTGTGCATGTAATTTCTAATCAATTCATGACAAACTATAAATCATGTGATCCAACTCAGACTGAAGGTGTTCAGATCACGCACAAAAGAGCATGTTTGACATCCTAATACTCTCTTGCCACTTTGGACTTGTGTCATGCATGGAGAAAAGTGTGATGTATTCATGTTGTTGCATGCATCAGCCTGTAGAAATGAATACGGTACCTCTCTGGATGTTGAGAAAACATCTATATCATGCATATAGTTCTCTTCACCTGTGGCCAGTGTACTTAAGGAATATTTTACCCAAAAACAAAAAGTTTGTTATTATTTACTGTCCCTTAAGCTGCTTAAACCCATTTGCTGTTGTATGCAGTCTGTGAAGCAGATAAGAGAAAGTATACACTTAGAAGAATTTCAATACATCTGTTGTATTAAAACTGCTACAAAGAAGCAACATATGAGGTTAAATTGATAAGAGTGTGTAAATAATGATCAAATTTCATTTATTGGTTGATCTCATTTAATGTTTGTCCGGTCTGTTGTCCTTCATCACTCCACTTCATCATCTCTGTTTATCTTTACACTTTTTTCTGTCTGTCTGTCTTATTCTCATGCTGTGCCACTATCACTATTCCTCTCTCTCTCTGTTTTGCTCTCAATCTGTCTCTCTCTCCATCACTTCATGTTGGTTCAGGAGGGGCTCAGTCATCATGCCTCAGAGCAGAAGCTTCAGTTACTCTCCTCTTTCTTACATCAGGTGAGACACATCATCATCAGATGTTGTTTGGGGTTGAATCAGGCACAAACACTCTCAATGTGCAGTCGTTTATGTTCCAGCCTTACTGTGATCTTTTGCAAACACACATACACAAATGCATTCACAGGCTTAGATACAAATCCAAAGACATTGTGTTCCTGCAGACTGCTTTTGCATGTTGTTCTGGTGATACTACTATATGAGCAGAATATGTGGAGTGTGTGTTAGTAATCTGCACACTTTTTTTGCTTTAAATGTAATGACACAGTGGAAATGTCATAAACATGTCATATACACATTGTCGGGAGCTTGCATGTGGATGGATCAACAGACGTTAGATACACTGTACTACTTATATGATTTTCAGATCAGAATTCTGAATACTGCATACATATGTAAGTTGAAGAGTTATTTACAGTTGTGCATAGTAAAGTAAAATATAATGACGTGTTATATTTGTATTTGTGGGTCTGGTTGTGGTGCCGTTGATGTGTGTGTTGGTAGGATGTGTGTTTGTGAGTCATCTCTTGACTTGACACTTTGGATTTCATGGGTGGGGGTTGAATTCAATAAGCACTGTAAACCTACCTGCTTTTTGTATGATACACGTCCGTTTTTCAAGCACACACGGTCCTTTTCATACTAAGAGACACGCGTGCTCTGAGGAGTGCGTTTGGATCAATTATTCCTCTGATCAAAGCGTAAACCAACCATTAATTGATTCCTCAAGTATTCATTACTGAATCACACAGCTCTTCTCTTTCTTCTTGCTTCTTTCATTCTCACTTTCTCATCTTGAAAAGTCATTTCATCTTATGATTTTACCCCTTTTCATGTGTCCTTACTGTCTTACACACATCCACACACACACACACACACACACACACAAACACACACACGTAGATGTACGTCTAATATTGATGGCTTATTTGTACTCTAGCTGAACCTTTACATTAGTTATATTTTTTAAACAGTATTGACAAAAAAAAGCCTTTCCCATCTCTTTCTCAGTCTTGTGATGAAGTGTGTTCTGGTGTTCTAGTTTTTAGGCTTACATGAGTGTGGAACGCACACTCGGTCACGTCATGTTTTTTTGCGCGTTGTCTCTTGAGAGGCACTTCAAAAAAGCCATCACCCAAAAATGAAAGTAACCAAATCATTCTCATTCTGTCGTATGCATCATTACTTTTGGAAAAACAGCAGAGGGGAAGATTTTCAGCGAGAAATTTCTTAAATTGTGACATGTTTCATACACAAACCTTTCTTATGGGCTGTAAAGGGTAAATGAGAATTCTTCTGTATTTAATTTAGAATTTAGCAGTTAATGAGCTTCATTTAATTTCGGTATATTTCCTACCTATTAGACAGGTAGAAAGGGCACATGACGGGGGTTCAATTGGGCTGAGGCACCCCATAAAATCCCCCACAGAGCCCCGTCACATAACAAATCCCAATTTAACACCTGGGCACACGTATGTTATAATGGGTTTAATTTTTGGAAGGAATTTTCGATTTAATAGGGACATCAAAAGCAGTACTAATATCAGAATGTTGGCTTTTATGTATAAAATGATGATTTTAATGAAATCTTTGATAAATTCTCCATTAAATAATGTGAAATTATTCAAACTTAAAAGAATATTTAAAAACATCAAAGTTATAAAAATGTGTGAATAATTAGACAGCACTACAACATATACTTTTAGGAATTTATTCGACAAAATTATTTGGGAAAAATGGCAATATATTAGAAGATGATGTTTTATTCTAATTTAGAAAAAATACACACTGGTAACAGTAGTAGCAATGTTTTGTGTAATTTTATAATTTTTTGTGCAAAGGCTTTTTAACCATGCAACATCATAACAAATTGTAAATAGATTTTTATAAATATATTTTAATAAATTTGGGCATCACAAATTGCAACCAACGGCTCACTTTACCCCTCCCTTTTCCAAGCACCGGAGGATTCAAATGTCATCACGTTTTCGCCTCTTTCCAGAAAGAGATAACATATTTACTAGGGATGTAACAATATTATAGTTATAGTAAATAATTATAGCAAAATTCTCTCAATATTATGACTGTATGAAACGATAGGTCTTCCGGGCCTAACATAGTAAGAATGTAAAAAAAATCGATGTTATAACCTTTGACAAGGTCCATCTGGCACAATTCATTTAGGTCATTTGTCCCATCTCATACTATAACTCATACCTCTAAGCAACAGTTATGATTAGAGGATAAAGAAAAGAGGATGCTTACTGCACGTTTCCATGACAACATTTGTCATCTACACCGAGGTATTATTTTATACTGTTACATCCCTAGTTTTTACGAAACGCGCTCTGTAGAGCAGTTCATGTGAAAAGGGCTAATTTAGAGACAACATGGCGACATGTCAACAACATTCCATGTAAGGGGACCCGTGGTGTATGTAGATAGATATAGCTCAATCTAGGGTAAGAAAAACACAACCCTTCATTTTCTAAGGTCTTTACACACCTCTAAACACAGATGTGTATATTAGATTGTGTTTCTGTCAATAGATCCTTCATAAAACTACACACTGGTCCTTTAAGACACCCTCAAATAACCCTTAACCTGTGATGTATTAGAGCATCTCTCATCCTCTTATCCTCCTCATTGATCCAACATCTTGAGCAATACGTCCATGCCTAATTATCAGAGTAAGCAAGGTCTTGGGTAGCTATGTGAAAAGTGTGTTATACACAACAATTGAATGTGAACACCAAAAGCACTAAAATTCCATTTTCTTCCTTTTTGTAATCCATCATTGTTTTATGCTCTCTTTCTTGTTCTTATGTATATTCAGAAGTACTCGGCTGCGTCCTTGTGCAGCATCACCACCGAGGTTCTGAAGGTTTTAAACGCAACAGAGGAGTTGCTTGGAGAGGCAGAAGGCAAAGTTCACGACCCATCTCCAGCTGGCACGCCATTGTCTTCTAGCCCAGGAAACAAGAAGTTGGACGAGCACCTCACCAAGATGGAGGAAAATGTAAGGTTGATGAATTACAAACAAGATCCAAAGAGAAGTATTTCAATTGCGTCTGCTCATGTTGTACTACATTTTAACACTAAGGTTGCTTTTAAAAGAAATCAAAGATCATTGTGTTCTTTCTGTGGGGAAATTCATTTTTGAATTGTGCAAAAAATGGATATTTGCTTTTTGGTCATGTTTCATTTGTAGTCAAATTTTATATACTGACTGAAATGCAATTCAGACATCAATCTCTTACATTCTAATGAACCGTTTGGAGCATCAGTTTGTTATCGTTTGTTTGGTGTGCAGGTGTATTTGGCTGCAGGTGCGGTGTACAGCCTAGAGGGGGCGCTGAGTGACTTAGAAGAATGTGCTCGCGGCATTAGTAGCTCCACCACAGAAACCGAACTGGCTTTCCTGGAAGACCAGGTGGCCACTGCTGCCGCTCAGGTGCAGCAGTCTGAGCTCCAGGTGTGTATGTGATAACGCAGTCATTACTGTCTTATTGACACAGTACTACTGGTGTTTACACACAGTGTGCGAGTGGAGCTTTGTTCTTTGTTCTGTTTAGATCTCTGATATCGAGGCAAGAATAGCATCCCTCAAATCTGCAGGTTTAAATGTGTCTACATGCACAGGGTTTTCAAAGTACAAGTCTAAACCTATGGTGAGTTTCATCCACACATTGTTTTTACATTAACAATAAACTTGTGTGTCGTTTTTCTGTGTGATATGGGTTTGGGCATAAAGTGTGTGGTTTTCAATATTGTACATATGTGTGGAATATTAACGCCATTTTTCGGTTTATAGCCCCAGACTCTGGACTCTTCTCGACATCAGAGGAGAAAACTACCTGCACCTCCTCTCAGGAGTCTGTCAGCAGGTTTGAACACACTTACATAGACTAATATTAAGCTGGGATTCTCCTCTAATTGTCTGACATTAAAAGCTCATTTTATTGTCAATAAACACAAAGCGTGCATAAACTACAGCTTTTTAAGACTTAGGATTTAGTTTACGACTTGCTCAAGCTTCTTTTCTGAGCTTTTTTAAGGTCCAGTGAATGAAATTTAGTGGCATCTAGTGGTGAGGTTGCAAATTGCAACCAACGGCTCATTCCATCCCTCCCTACCGAAGCACTACTGCTGGTGACCCAGAACTAAGATTTCCTATAAATGAAATGGACTACCCTGTTGAAAAAAACAGCATATGCTGGTCAGGTAGATTTTGAAGCATGCTAGCTGGTTTGTGATGGTTTAAGCTGGTCATTGCTGGTTTAAGATGTTCCTGAGCTGGGTTAGAACCATCTGAAACCAGCCTAAAGCTGAAACACCAGCTTTAACCATCACAAACCAGCTAGCATGCTTTATAACCTACCTGACCAGCATATGCTGTTTTCTTCAACAGGGTCTGTAGATCAGTTTGTTTGTAGAAACAACATTTTAAATTCCATGTAAGGGTCCCACGGTTCATGTAAATAGAAATAGCTCATTCTATGGTCATAAAAACATAATGCTTCATTATGTAAGGTCTTTATACACCTTTGAACACATAGTTATGTATATTATACTGCAATTCTGTCAATAGTTCCTCCTTAATCTTTCACATTGCAATTAAAAAAAAAGATTTAAATATAATGTGTCAATATGTAAAGCATCAGGTTTGATGTCAAGTTGAATGTGCGAGTCCGGTCATATACATCAAATCTAACACCAATACATCTTGTCTGCATACGTGTGAATTATGAGATTTTACCTCATTTGATGAGATAAACTGCTCGTCGAACTATTAACATTTATTTATTTTTATTCATTAATTTTCTTCATTGCTAGCTTTTCTTCATAGCTTATCAAGTAAGCCCTTTGCAAGACATTTTTAGTTATTATTAAAATATTTATTGATTTGTATGTGAACGTTTTTTTTGCCCTGTCAATCCTTCATTGTCTAACCAAAATATAAAGTAATAGCCTATATTTTTCATTGATTTACTTTTAAATGTAACATAGCTTGCTTGTCAATTTTTTATTATTAAATCAATATGATTTTCTTTTCTGGTTCACAGGTATTTTATCTCTACATTATTATCAAAGAATATTTGAATTTATAATATCCTTCACAGATTTTGTTGAAATATTTTATATTTCAGCCAAAAACTGAAATATGCGTCTCCTGCTTTAGTCTCCATTTTTATCATCGAACCATTATGAGCTGCTTGTTGTGTATGTGTGACGGTACCTCATGAACCTTCTAGCATCCCTGAGGCATCATTTCAATCTGCTTCAATGAAAAGAGCACCATTTTCCTCTGACGTTGAGCAGGGGAGACATGGAAATAAACATGTTGTCACACCAAGTGACATTACACATTCTGATTTGAAAAGAAAGGTGGAATGGGTAACCAGTGAAAAGGTGCGAGAGTTAATGCACCATGTAGAAGAAAAGAGGAGAGAGTCCATTAGAGAAGAAACAGTAAGCCGACTGGCAGTCTTATTTCTTCTCCTCTCTTGTTTTATCTGTTAATTAATGGTGTTTCTCTTTAGCCCCGGCCATTGATATGATCATGATTCATATTGAGTAATTTATTTCACATTACCTGTAGCTGCATCTTCAAAAGATAAATCTCACTTATTCCAGTTTAGCTGTTAGTCACATAAGCCTACCAAAAGCTTTAGATGATGATGGCCACCTTGTAGGAGGCTAACATTGTTGGATAGCTGTTTTTCCACAATACTCTTTTATGCAGTTTAATATGATCTGCATGATCACATCAGAAAGTTGGTTAGTGAAATTAAAGGAACAGTTCAGCCAAAATATTTTACTCACCCTTATATCATTTTTTAACCCTTATGACTTTCTTTTCCATTTAGCAACAGCAGTTCCATTACTCATGCTCTGCAAGTCATACCATGACTAAAATTTAAAGGGATGGTTCACCCCAAAATCAAATTCTGCCATATTTATTCACCCTCATTTTGTTCAAACCTGTATATGACTTCTGTGGTATAAAAAATATATTTTGACAAATAGGTTTTTGTCTATACAATGAAAGTCAATGGGGGCCACGTTATTTGGTCATCAAAATTCTTCAAAATATCTTCTTTTGTGTTCTGCAGAAGAAAGAAAGTAATTTTCAAGTCAAAGTCAAGTTTCGAATAATATGAGGGTGAATAATTACATCATTTTTTGGAGGGGGCTGAACTATCCCTTCAGATAAATTTCCACAAAATAAGTTTATGACAGTTTACCCTTGGTCAACATCTACAGCCATGAAAAAGTCCATCAAGCGCGAAATGCATACAAAAATATGTCCAGTATTTATTTACTAAGATGTTCTTTTGAATTGCTTCCACACAGAAAAGGAATTTAAACCTGAGCCACAGGTGAGATCTATGAGGCCATGGCAAGAGAATATGTGACCTCCACGTTTCTGGCTCCGAATAACTTCACTGTTTGACTGCTAGGACCATCAGGCTGTTCCACACTAGTGCCTTGATCTAACTTTTGGTCCTCCAATATGATCAGCATTAATGCGATTAGACATCCCCGGGCTCATAACCGGAGCTCTGTGCTCCAGTAACCAGGGCAACCGCATCCGTTTCTCTCTGCCTTAAAGAAGACCACACACCTTCACGAACCACCACAGAGGGTTGTCATTGTAATTTTAGCATTCTACACGTGTACCATAGGCGGACAATGGTAAATGTTGACATTCTGGGACATTGACCTTCTTTCTCCTGTTTTCTGAGTGTTGTAGGTGTCTGTATGTTGGAAATGCGAATGAATAAAAAGGCTGTACCATATTTGGTAAAAGTTTTAAGTGTATGAAATGTCCATGTGAAAGTAAACACAAAATATCTGCAGGACCCTTTTGAGTTTCATCTATATATCTTCAAAGGCAGTTACCATTAACATATTTGTTTCTTCACATATCTGGCACAAATAACTCGGGTTTCTTTTTTTGTTATTTAATGTAGCTAAGAAAACAATTCTAATAATTCTAAGAGAGATGTTATTTGTTTTAGACAAAGTGTCAAGTATTATTGAAAAGTACTTGACCATCTCGCCATATAATGAGTTGCACATGCACATGTGAGTGTGTGTTTGCAAAATTCATAAACCCGCCGTGTATTCAAACACTTGTGTCAAATTAACCCTGGATATCCGCTGAACTCTTGAGTGGGAATATCAAATGACTGCCTCATTATTGGCCAACATTCCATCTCAGTAAAACACACTTCACCAAATTACCCGCAAGTGATGTGTACCCGCAAGATTCCTAATATCGTTTCATTAGTCTGAAATACCCTGCAGTTACATCATGTTTTGCATTGCTTCAGTATTAAAGTCAAACTACAAAAATAAGAACGTATTTAAAAAGTTGAAAAGTATTTGGATGTGCTGTAAAATACTCACACACATATTGGTTTACACATGATAATTTGATATACTAGGCCTGAATATAACCATTAGCAAAATATCATTGCAACACAGTATTAAATAAACCCAGTATTATCAGTGTTCTGGTAAAAAAACAAGTTTTTGTTTATAAAGCCAATAAACATCTTTATATACATGATTAAATTGCCACAAGATCATTTTCATGTTTGTTATTATATTAGATAACATTTTATTTACAGTTATTGTATCAAGCATGGATGTCCATTTATGTTATTTTATGGAGAATTATCAAGTGACAGGTAATATAAGACACATCGCGTCGTTCTTATCGTGGGACAAGATGAAATAGGCTATACATGTCGTCTATCAAAACACCGATTATTGGGTTTATTCGAATAATAGATTAATTTCCGACAAAAACTGAAATTACAGTCATTTTCCGTCACCTTTCGGCCCTCCGTTTATAACTTTAAAATGTGTTTTATGACATAACAAATTTCATCTCATTGAGGAATTCCACTTAAACATAGAACATAAACTAGCATAATCTATTCTCCTTTCAGTAGTTTTTAATGTCTCAAATGGGTCCTGCTCCCTTTTATTGTCTATGGCAATGTTTGTGTATAAAAGCATGTATTACATTTCTAATAGATGTAAAAATGTCCTATGAAAAGCACAGTCAAGAAATATAAAAGTGTCCTACATGTCATGTATTTTTCTACATTAAACATCGAATGCATACTGTATTTGCATTTAATAAATTACAAAAAGAGAAGAGACGGACATCTTACATGTTAGTGTATTTTGGGTTTGTCATGATAACAGAATGAAAGGACATTAGCCTGTCAGAACAGCATCGTTGTGTATTCCAAGATAAAAGCAGGAACAGAAAATATTCTGAAAAAGCCAATGAATTTTCATGTGCCAAATTGCTTCTGACAGCGACAGTGTTCAGCCATACATAAATAAAATTTGCATTCCTGAAAAGACTGAGAACTCTGTTTGTTTCTTGTGAATCATATTTTATCACAGTTCAGTTGTGGAGATGTAATTTTCCATTATAATTGATCTAATAGTGGAAGGGAGTCAAACATATACATTTGTCAAGTTATTTATTAATATAGATTGCATTTGTAGTATGTACAGATATTTTCATTTGCCAGTCATTTTATTTGAAATAAATGTTGAGGTACACATAGCCAGAGAGATCATGGAAAACAGAATAGTTATACACACTAATACACTTCAGTATCACAGGCAGATGTAGATGTAGGGATGAGGAGGTTATGGTAACCAGTCTGAATCATCCTGTGCCAGCGCACTACGCAAGTTCTCTTTATTCCTGAGAGTGTTTAACAGAAGCTCCAGAGACTTAACCACAGGCTGTAGACCGCTTCCACTCTGTCTCTTCCCAAACCGTCCGATGGGTCTCACACCACGCCCCACGTACCAGAACGGGTCAATCTCTGGACCTGATTCAGAAACATCCAGTTAAAAGTATATTTTGCAAAGGTTACATGCACAATGTTTCTTCAGCAAAATATTGAATTCTAGTTTTGCTGCATGCTTACAACCAACATTTAAAAAAATCATACAAATAGTTATTTTTTAGATACATTTTGTAACTTGTAACATTTTGCAATGCTTTATTGCATCAGTATTGCTTATTTAACTTTATACTTCAGTTTACAAAGTTACGTGTCAGGTAATCTGAACAATGTTGTCTACATTTATTCTTCTGATCGAAACAAACATTTTTAATGAAATCTAGAAATATAGGTAACAAGCTCATTTTCAATTCTTAATAAGCGTCGTGTGTATTGAATAGACTGTCTAATTACTCACTTCTGTTATCGACGTTGTGGACGATGTGGAGGTCGTGCTCTACTGTGGTGCCGTGTGCGTAGGTCGCAGTGGCGGACAGGATGAGCAGCACCAGGAACGCGACGCTCCCCAAACGCGACGCAATCAGGCACTTTGTTACCGGCTGGGCTAATGCGTCAGGCAGCATGCTGGCTCTTGATACAGGGCACTGGAAAAGATGATAAAGGTAAATCTATCTAAGTCCCTCAGCAACGTTAATTATGTTTTTTACAATAACCAAGTTTGGTAACCAAAATAGTACTTTACTAAACTTAAAAAGAACGTTACCACACTTTACCTGAATAAAACCACAGCTCTTATTCACAATACGCACCAGCCATAAACAATGCATTTAATGACTAAATGTAACCTTTGTTTAATAGATTTATGACGTTTTTTGGACTTTCACACAGTATGCACTTTGCTTGCGAAATACTTTAATACAGAGTGGACACAACGCGTCGAGACTCGCACCGTAATTACGTTTTTACACCGCGTATTGAAGCGGAACGCGCGTTTGACGCGTGTGCACTTAAAAACACTGCACACGTTACGCAAAAGTAGGCTTCTGTGAACTCATCCTTACGAAACTTTTTGCAGTAGACTAACTATATCCAAACTTTCCTGAAATACAATTCCATATAATGTAGTTGTTTTAAAATATGATTAATAAACTAATCGCTTTTACCTAATTGCGTTTAAATAAAATAATTACAATTTAAGAAATTATTTTGCTGAGGAAATGAATAGAGTTGACGGACTTACATGTGTTTTTGGACGCTTGTTGTTCGGTAACAGGTGTTTCTGGGCTGCTGTCTTCCGTCTTCGTAATTCAGAAATGTGGATGTTGTGCTTATATATCGTAAGGGTCTGTGACAACATGGATTAGATCGCGTCAATCAAGACTTGCCTCCCTATACCCCTCCTACTCCTCTCATCTCCTTCAGATTCTTCTCTCTCTACCCCTTTGATCCCCTGACTTGTGCCTATCAAAGTAGAAGAGTGATGGGAGAGAGCTCGTTCATTTGTGAGTCACACACGCCCTGACTCACTTTATCAGCATCTATCTGACACACACAAAACATTAACTTCTTTAAGAAACAACACCTGTAGGCTATGTTTAGGATTCGGAGATTCGCTTATAAACAACAATTGTGGGCAGAATGTATGAGGTATTTCAACAAAGATAATGATAAATGCACAGTACAGAGTTAAACATTGATGCATGTTACCCATGCATGACAGTTCATGGCAACACATTGTAATACATTTAATTAACATTGACAAACATGCTTTATAAAGACGGCTGTTCAGGTATTTTAATGCATATTTAAAATGCATATTTTGTCATCAATTTATTCTACGTCTTTCAAAATCCAGATGACTTTCTTTTCTGAACACAAAAATGTATGGTAACACTTTGAAACATGAATGTATAATGCATTATAAAGAGTTATTAAAGGGTAAAATGCATTATAATTCTTCATAATGTGTGTTGTAATGCATTATATATAGTTGTAAAGAAGTATAACCAATTTAAAATGTGAAGTGTAACATTACTAAGAATTGCTAAGTGTTATAATGTATTAACTGTAAAAACAAGTATTTATAAGACATTACAATGCATTAAAAAGTGCATTGCAATGCTTTAAAACTACTTTAATACTGCATTATACAAACATGCTTTAAAGAAAGTGTTACCAAATGTTTGTTCCATTTGCAGAGTGTTGAGGCCGATACAGTTTGTTTACATGCATATCTAATTGTTTTTGTCTAATGTGAGCAAAATAAGAACACAGTAAGAAGAAGGACAATGGTAGTCAAAAGTCCCACAGAAGTGTTTGCTCTACATTCTTCAAAATATCTTATTTTGTGTCCAACAGAACAAAGTAATTAATAAAGTAATTTTCTCTATTGTTTTGTCAATGGCGGCCAAGAACTGTTTGGCTACATGCATTCTTCTAAATATCTTTCCCTGTTTTCATCAGAAAAAAATTCATACAGATTTTAAACAACTTGAGTGTGAGTAAAAAAAGACAGAATTTTTATTTTGGGTGAACTGTACCTTTAAAAGAATCCCTATTATTATAAGATCATAAGACGGGTTAATGAACATATTGTTAACATAGCTGTGTCATTTCCTGGGTTTCCTTGAGACTGCATGTTCGACAGATTTATTTAGAGGCTGCACCTTAAAAAGACAGCAAGTTCAATCACTCCCATTCACCCCGTGCTGTTTTGGGGATGTTTAGGGTGTAAATCTTAGCCTACACAGAGAGTGGGTTGATACAAGCATTGATCAACTGTAGTTTACTCTGCACTAAAATCCAGAAAACCAGCCATTCTCGCAAACTGTTCAATGAACCATTATCTGCGTCTAACCAGTGTGGGTGTGTATGTGTGTGTGAGCAAGCATGCGTTTCGGAGACAATTATCGCAAAGGCCTGCGTCACCATGCAACAGTACGTTTCAAAAAGCACACAAACCTTTGATACAGTACATTCCTTACTTATGTATAATAAATGTATAGAGGCTCAAAGAGACTATTTATACCTCATGCAAATTTATGTTTAAGATGTTTATTTATATTTTTTCTGAATTATATATTTGCAAATATTCTTTGTCATTAACTGTAATAATCAAGCGAGATTTCTGGATGAACAACAGATGGTATGTCCAGCACAGATCTGATCTCATTCCCAAATTTCATCAAGCGACAAAAAAAACGAGATACGAAGAGCTGTGGTATCATCTCCAGGATACCAAGGAGCTTGTTGTGATGACAAGCCCTTCACAAGCTTCCTCCAATAATATTTCCATTGGTACAAATGCTCTGAAACCATCTCTAATGCTGGCCAGCCATGTTCGCAACTTAGCAATCTTTGCTGGGGTTGATTTGTAAAAAAATTCTCATCAAAACTGAATGTTTTATTGATGATATGGCTTTCTAACTGCAGCATGTACTGAAAGCACTGCTTATAGTGACCATCTCTGTTTTTGAGACTGGGTATTTCAAAGACAACATGAAAGAGAATCTTGAAATCTTCAGCAGTCAATATTAGACGTATGTGACTTCTTTGACATTTTTTGTCAATATTTTCAAGGATTTTTATCTGGGAATAACGAACCTGCAAATATTGCGACTGGCCAATCATGATCAAGCATTCCAAATAGCAGTGTAATTATGTTTAATAGCAACTAGTCAAGAGTAAAGAAAATCCAAGATATAACTCTTTGGTTGTTGCTTGTTGAAGGGACAGGTAATGAATTCCAGTCATGAATCGTTGAGGAGCATCAAGTAACTGAAGGGTGAGAGAATGATAGTTAAATAATTTATTTATAATGAATTAACAAATTGTCAAATAATTTCAGATTTTGTTACACTGTTACTGACACAAACTTTATAAAATGGCCTGAAAAATACACAAATCACCTGAAGACAGACAGGTTTCATTCAAGCATCTCACATTGTTGTGGAAGAGGATCTATAGTTTTCTGTGTGATTGTAAGGGTTTACAGTGATCCGGTATACAAGGCATATCTATTTCTATATTCATGGTGATCTTGGTATTTCACTTAGTTTTAGAAATCCCCTGGGTAACATTTTACAATAAGGTACTATTTGTTAACAATTAGTTAATGCATTAGCTAAAATGAACAATACTAATACAGCATTTATTAATGTTTGTTCATGTTAATTTCAGCATTTACTGATACATTATGAAAATCAAACATTGTCACTGTTAACATTAGTTAATGCACCATACATCAACATGAATAACTTGACATGAACAAACATTGACAAGGATTAATAAATGCTGAAAAACTAAATTGTTCATTGTTAGCTAATGTGTTTACTAATGTTATCTAATAGCACCTTATTGTAAGTGTTACCAGCACTTGAACTGTATGTATTTTGTAACATTCTGTTGCATTAATTCGAGCAGTAAAGATTTCTTTATGTCAGCATACATTTGTAATATTTTCCTAGAGGTTTCAGAAAATTTAGTTTACTATTTCAAGTGAACAGCAAGTTTCTTAATAACAATAAAGAAAATGTGCATTTACAAACCTATCTTTTTTTCTGAAATATGCACAGCTATTGCAACAAGTTAAGAGCAAAGCATGAGAAAAAACTGTTTGTGCCCACCTACAGGTATTTGAGGCAATTAGGGGATACATCAATGTGTCAAATCATGCCTAATGGCTCTTTCAATGGCGAGAGGAGGATAAATAAGTACATCCTTTCTGCCTGACAGTAGCGTGAGCATGTTCTATTAGACTTATAGTAATAGGGTGTTTCTTAGAACCATCAAACTTTCTGGTTATTCTTAGATCTGTGCTTTTATTCTGCTCCATTACAGTTAGGTAAGTGAGGTGAGTTTACAAATAGCATTGTAAAAAAAATATTCAGCAAATAAAATGTGAAACGTTTACAATGACTTTCGTTTTAAAATGACAAAATCCTTACAAGTATTTGTTGAAATACTCATGTTTTCGGTCAAAAATACAACGATCTTTACAACACAAGCATGTGTTAATGATAAAACACTTCTGAGCTCTTCTATCATACAGATGGAATATAGGCTGTGATGTCATCGAGTCTAGAGCTCTCATTGTCCAGATACTCCAGAATGACGTTGCCGCCATTGTGCAGAGGATGTTCAGCATGAGACAGAAGTGATTGGAGGCTTGCGTCCATCTTAAAAGCTTCGCCGGTCTCAGGGTGACAAAGACGAAGTTTCTGTATAGATCACGCAATGGTGAGATAAAAACAAAAGTAGCTGTTAATACATGGAAAAAAAACTAAGATCTCCAATAGTGGTACGTTACTCGCAAAATCTAATTTATTAGGTAATACAGGAATAAACAGGTATTAGTTGAAATCCCCAATAAATAAAAAACCTTCTAAAGGGCAAGAACATTGCTCAAATTAGGTGTAATGTGGTATTGTGTTGACTGACCTTAGCTGTGAGCACATTATTGTTGTTCTTCAGACCGGCCTGAGATGCAGCGAAATCCACCACTTTGCCGGCACTCCATTTGGAACTGAAGAACATTGGCAAGCTTAAATCTTTAGCCTCTTTGGGCAGATACAACTGAAAATAGGTCCTTTCTGTCTGTGGAGAAGATCGGATCTTTGAGGAAATGGGTATTTATAGATTAAGCAAAATGAATGGTCACTGTAATAAAATGTGCATTATTTTTTGCTTTGATACCTGTGGTAAGCCTTTATCTCCATAGGCATGCAGCTTAAGCTTCATCAACGCAACTTTTGCGGCCGTTGCTGCGTTTTTCGCACCTTTTCTGCCTTTACTTGCTGGTGCATTCTTTTTTGATTCTGTTTAAAACAGTGTGGAGATCAATCTTTGAATTTTGGATTTAATCTAAGAATGTGTCTGTACTGCCCTCTCTTGGACAAGAGGAGTATGTACACCACCAAACACACTTAGCACAATCTGATTTAGGATACTAACAATCTCCAAAATAAAATAATACAATGTCACAGACGGGACATAAATCCATTTTAACTGACCCACTATCTTCTGTACCAGCTCCTGTGTTGCAGCCATGCGAGGCTTTGGTGTCTCCAACTTCTCACACTTATGGTCATCTTGATGACGATGCCTAGGAAGAGACAGGGATGTATAAAATTATGAAACTCCACCTCCAAGTGCCTAAACAAACAAGCAGAGCTCAATAATTGAAGAAGTTTAGTTTGTGTGTATTTTATTAATGCCTATTTTGAATATAAAATTAATCTGCATTTAATTCACTAAAACAAAACATGATCAAGATAAAAACATACATTACAGTATAAACAAGAAATGGATAAAGGCAGGAATAGTTCACCCAAAATAATACTTTATTATTTTTTTATATCAAACTTATTACTTGTTCAATAACCTAATACTGCATGTTAAGATTTCAAGTGAATAATAACTTACATTTCTGTCCGTTTCTTTGGTTGAACGCAAAGAAAGATATTTGGAAAAATGTAGGCAACTGAGATTTCTGGGCATCATTGACTGCCATAGTAGCAAGAAGAAATGTATATTTTTCTTTGTTGTGTTTACACAAAAGAAGAATTTAGGAAAACAAACAGTTCTGGAGCACCTCAGAATACAATTTTCTGACTACCCTAGAAATCTCAGTTGCAAACATTCATCTAAATATCTTTCTTTGTGTTTAACAGACCAAAACATTACACATATTTGGAACAACTTAAGGTTGAGTAATGCATGACAGAATTTTCATTTTTGGGTAGAGTATCCCTTTAAATACTGTACAAACCACACAAGTTGTATGGACCGCTGTTATAACATGTCTGTGTCATTGTTAAGCTTGACTATCATGAAAGTACATTAGTAATATGTAGGAAATTTAATTGATATAAGGTGTATGTACCCAAGGCAGAAGTGTTTTTCACAGTGTGGGCAGATAACAGGAAGTAGCTCTCTTGCTTTGCAATCCTCAAAGCTGCATGGATGTGATTTGCTTCCTCCAGACCCAGAGATCTCTCTTTTCACCGGCACCTGAACACATCGCTGTCTTTAGTAAAATTAACAAACCGACATGAACTGAAGAGGCACCACCAACACATAAAACACCTTAGACTCTCACCTCTGGACAGCAGTGGGAGTCTCTTGCTCTGTGTTCTACACTTTAAAGATGAAAAAATGTAACATGAATCAGATATTCTGTTAAAAGCAATTTGTGAAGTCATGTCCCAAAACTACTGGTAATGGCAACCCACTGTTTCAAGTTCTTTCTCGTCTTTTATTCACTGAATTCTTTAGCATTTTTTATATTCTTAGTTTTCACTGAACACTTACTGTACATATAAGAACTGTACACTTACTGTACATGTTCAATTGTACTGACATGTACTGACATAAAGTTCTGCTGTCTTGACCCTATTTGTAAACCTACAGAGGAAACAATTACAACAAATCTTACCAAAATACTCCAGAACAGCTGCTACACACGAAGGGTAGAAAATCTGCATTGACACAGAAAACAAGAACAGATTAAGTCGTTTGCAGTGTGATTTAAATAAGTAATGTTTCAGAAACAGCTCGAACATTAACTGTAATCAACATAACGTGAACTGACGTTTAATAATAGCATATATGTAGTCGATTTTTCCACAATAATCGAAACTATATTATCGAATAATACCTATTTGTTTGCATGACTCAATATCACATTGTTTTCCAATTTCCAGTTCAGCCATGTTGAAATGACGTCATGTATCGTTTCAAAATAAAAGTCTTCGGTTCCTTGCCGGATTTTTACGGATTTTTCGAATCGATTCCGATTCCTGGTTCTGGAATTAAACGAATCCATTGAAAGAAGCGATTCCTTGCAGTTAGTTTCAATTATTTTCAAAAAAGAATACAGGAACATCTTCGTTATTCAATTCTTCAATTTACATTTTTTTTCTTCCACTTTCCAAGTTTGGAATTTAAAAAATATTATATTATTTCAGACATTTCAGCATACACTTTCAAAACAAAACCTCATAATAATGAGATAATTTTCTTAAGTGGTCTAGTTGTGTGTGTGTGTGTGTGTGTGTGTGTGTGTGTGTGTGTGTGTGTGTGCGCTTGCGTGCGTGCGTTCAAGTCACGACAGCCCAATTACGTTCAAATAATTGAATAACACAGTGCATCTATCACCAATTGTTGTCATTTACAACAACTAAAATGAATGAACATATTTCTTCTAAATTTTATGAGCCCTAAGTGTTTAAGAGCCTAAGCTACGTGTTTAACTTATTCACACAGACACACATAGAAACTTTACATGTAAAAATTGTATTTACAAAAATATTGTATTTGGATACAAGCCATTTGTAACACTGTTTCAGTTTTTTAAATCACACAAGCATTACAACAAAATACAGGAAGTGGCATTGAACCAGTGTTGTTCGCAATTTGCAAAATGTTCTATAAGCACTCATACAAGCTCACTAGGAACAGATAACAAAAATATGTAGTTTACAGCTCAAATTAATCAATATATTTCTGGTTACACGAATTTTAAGTACAAAGATGAAAGTAAATTAAGCATTTTATTCGAAAATCAAGGTCGCAGAGTCTGGAGTCATAGCAACGCATGAAGTTCAACGCTCCCTGTCATTGCCATAGAAATCAAATCAGATATTGCAAAAATTGAGAGAGCACCACGGGACAGTGAAATCAGATCTCAACAGTTGCTATACACAGTGTGGACAATCAATCAATTCATAATATGCAAAAAATCCGATTTGAGGTGACAAAGCCATTGACTAATGAGTGACTGAATGAACGCATGTGAACCTAATGACTAATCAACACAACGTGGAAAACTAGATAAAACAAGACAGGGCAAACAGAACCAATAATGAGTCTAACTCCTGAATCACTCATTTGAGAACATAGGAGCAAGGAATACTGCATGTTGAACCTAGTTCATCGAGCTCTTCTTACCAGCTGCTTAACTTTCTTTGCTTTAGTGGGGCTCAAGGAGTAGGCAGAGGTGTATAAACTGTGCACCAAATCTTTGTGAGACCATAAACCAACAGCTCAAGATGCGGGCGCTGGTAACGCTGCTGACACTACTGCTGCTACAATATGATCCAACATGTGGAGCGACTGACCCGTAAGAACATTTATCATTATCCTTTTCATTTAAGCAGATATGCAGAATACTACACCGTCAAAAAAGGCACAAAAGGTTGAGGATTATCTGTTAGCTTTCATCAGGTGCTGAGGTTAAGTCATGAATGACATTCAAATAACATGTGTGTACATGAATATCTTTTGAATTGGTGAACAGCAGACTGCTTATTGATAATAAATACATGTTTATTAAAATAGAAGAAATGCATACAATTAGTTATTTCGTTTTGTTTTACTTTTTAGCCTGTTTAATTCATTAATTTAGTTGAAATCCACCAACCAGTTAACGTATGCAAATACTTTAGTTTTAAGCCTTTTTCATTTCTAGTGAGCCAGAGAGCTGCTGTGTAATGCAAGCACAATTATATGTATGATACACTTCCTCAATCGAGCACATATGCACAATAATAACAGTTACTGTATGCTATTAAAAACAGTTTTTCTTTGTTTTCTTTCAGCACATACCTGGTGGCAGTCACTTCTCAGGCAGTGAGTGGCACAACAGAGACTCTGTGTGCACATATCCATGAGCCCAGTACAACCCTTTCTTTGGTGGTAACCTTGAGATCAAATAATGTAGATGTGACCATTCTTAAAGAGAGCTCTATTAGAAAGAGATTTTACAAGTGTGTGCCTTTCCAGGTCAGTATACTTCACATTACAGTAAATTTGTTATATTGTGGTCATTCCCTTTTTTGTATGTCATATATGACCCTGGACCACGAAACCAGTCTTATGGGTAATTTGTTCAAAATTAAGTTTTACATAATCTGAAAGCTACATGAATACATTTTCTATTGATGTATGAGTTTTTAGGATAAGGCAATATATGGAAATCAGGAATTGAATGAAAACTCTGGAATCTGAGAGCAAAAAAATCAAAATATTGAGAAAATTGCCTTTAAATGTAGTCTATGGCCTGCCAGCGTGTCCCTGATTAAAAACTTTATAGTAAATGTACAAAAAATATCTTTACTTCATATCATAATGATTATTGGCATAAAATAAAAATGTATGTCTTTTACAAAAAAAACTTTCCTAGTAAGACTGGTTTTGTGATCCAGGGTCACATATATGCCTTTGAAAAATTCTTACGAAAAACACAAGAAAATAAAGATTCAAACAGTGCTATATTAGTATTTTTGAAAGCATGGTTGGACCATTCAGCAAAGTGGCTCTCTAGGAGCAAGAGTTGGCAACACACTTGTCTTCAAAGCTCTTGTTCCTTGCTTTGGATCTTTTAGGTCCCTGTGGTGCTTGTAGACACTGTGGCAACTGTCTATGTTAAAATTGAAGGCACTGAAACACCGCTAGACAGAAAAACTCAGATTCTCATAAAGCCCCCAATGAAGCTCATTTTGATCCAAACAGACAAGCCAATCTACAAGCCAGGAGAAATCGGTAATGTATTATTATTATTTAATTATTATTATTATTTAGAACTGGCATTGCAATTTAATTATTTGTATCCGTTAATGGGATTTTGAACAGCATACTGTTTGTTCATATTACCATACTGTTTATTATGAAGTTTACTTTCAATTTATTGCTAATGTGCTTCTGTGTTGTTTACAATTATGTCTTCCCCAGTAAAATTTCGCATTGTGTCTTTGGATTCCAATTTCTTGATTCGCAATCAGAAGGTAAAATTAATTGTATATCTAACCTTTTTTGTCTATAGCATAGTCAGTAATTTTCTGTAATGGCCAACAGCAAGAAATTATTTTATGATAAATGATGCAAGGATTAAGTCATGTTAAAATGTAATCGGAGTTTGAATGGTTATGCCAGAGCTTCAAGCATTTCACTCTCATACCAGTGATCAAACTAAATATTTTTCTTTTTCTTTTCAGTTTCAAACAGTTGAACTCCGGGTACAGTATAAAATCCTTTAAGCATATGTTTGTTCCTTTTCAGTCAGTCTCTGTTATGTTGAGACGACAACACGGGGTTTGAACTTGAGAACTTTTGAGCTCTGATCGTCATTTCAAAATGCCAATGAACTTGACTTTAAAATTATTTCCAAGGCTCCTGGGAATCATGGTGTCCTTGGCAAGAGTTATTTTGGCTTCAGAGTCTGGTTGCCTGGAACTCCCCTGACTGAGGGCACAGACAAGCAGGTTTAAGCATGTGCAAGGTTGGGTAAGAAGAGTATCATGTTGCGCCCTACTGGCCAAATCAGACTTGGTTCTCCGAGCTTATACTTTTGACGACAACTCTCCTGGCCGATTAAACTGATAAAGGACTTTCTTCATCAGGGGAATGGCATGGCACACAAAGACAGAACTGTGGAACCTCCCAGCCTACAGGCACTCTTGTTGTCGATATGTCAAGTTCAGGACCAGGAGTCATGTGAGACTGGCGAGTCTTAACTGAGACTGGCACACTGGATTGTGGATGCCATCACTACAACAAACTGATCCCAAGATCCCCCATGCCCACTCTCAATGAGCGTTCTCTCCACCTGGGGTGTAGCCTCCAAAGGGGGCCTCAATGGCAGACATCGCAGAGGTCTAAGCCCAACAATTACAAGGCTCTACGAGCTTCTTGTGGAGCTGGTTTCAGCCTGCATCTTGCATGATACCAGCAGGTAAGGTCTTCGTCTGCCTCGGCGTACACCTGGTTATACACCTTTTCCCTATGACTAGGTGAGTGCAGATTTAGCCATCCCTACTTCTCCTGCTGTGGTGAAGTACAGTATTGACATTCAATCCATCACTTCAATACTTTTTCTGGTAATGAGCTGGGCAGAGTGGACCAATTCAGGTTATCCCTGGTTCAGTTGAACCCCTATACCTTAGCTAGTGCTCCATACATGGTGACTAGCCTGTTAGGTGGTCCCACATGATGTACTTTCTACTCTACTCTCCCCTGTTGGTGAACCAGTGTTCTCCCCTCGGTGGACTGCTCAACCTCTTGTCTGTTCACCCCTCGGATGGGGCCCTACACACCTTTGTTCCCTCCACTTGAGACCATTCAGGTGTTTTTACATGGATGCCTCCCTGCCGTAGGATGTGGTCTCTAGCGAACTCTCTCAGGAGAGGGGGTAGTGTTTCCCAGTGTCTCCTACGATGCCAGGTATCTTATTCTGCTCTCGCTACTTGGAGAAGGAAGGCAATCGCCTGTGACGCCTTACTACCACCCTGTGTCGCTCTGCTTGAGGACATGACAGGTTCAGCTAGTGTCGAAATGCTGTCGAGAGACAGTCGCAACGGATATGTTTCCTTTGCTGCCAGTTACCTCTGTTCCCTACAGGAAAGAACCAGACCTTATGTCCCTCGGTTACAACAGTGCTCTATCCGCTGCAGCGACTGGAATGCACATCCCAGGTTCCTCAGCACAAATGCTGAATGAAGAGGCAACCGTCTTCCTTTTATACCCGTATGGATTGGGCAGAGACTGTTATGCAGGTTCATTGGCCTTTTGAAATTACAATTGGAGATGATAGGTTCTGTAGGTCAAAGCTCCATACTGGATCAACTCCAACATTTTTACATTTAATATTATATAGAAACTATTTCTTGCCGTGTTTGCAGTTTCTTCATTATGTGCCGCTTCTAGGATTCTAACTCGAATCGCATTGGTCAGTGGTTGAATCGGCCCACCATGGATGGCATTTTAGATCTGTACCACCGCATGACACCTCAGGCTGCTGAGGGCAACTACATCATCACTGCTTGGGATGAGAAGAACCAAGAAACAAAACACTCCTTTGAAATTAAAGGATATGGTTAGAACTAGAAATCGGCTTTAAAAATGGTTAAATTATGAAACTTTCAAACTCGTCTCCTCTTGTTTCTTGTAGTTCTGCCTAAATTTGAAGTCAACGTGAATCTTCCAACCGTTATCACTCCCACAAACAAAGATTTCATACTAAACATTTGTGCTCGGTAAGCATTTCTGTACAAAACTTTGCTGATAAATGAGATGTAAACTACAAGCTCATCGGTCTCATAAATCAATCTTTTTCTTTTTATGTAGATACACCTATGGGAAGGGCGTGCAGGGGTCTGTGACTGCTGAAGTGTGTGGAACAAACTATAATTATGACTGGTTTCGCCAAAGTGCACCTAAAACATGCAAAAACTACGTCATAAAGGTTTGCTCCACCCTATAAAATACTTTATTGAATCAGGAAAACAAATCCCAATTGATGTTTTATACAGTCCTAGCTAGAAGACGAAAGAAATATAATTTTCAATGTAATTATTGAACAACGCTTCTCACACCATGTAACCTGACGTGAATACAAGAATTAAGACATGTCAATGGTTTTTTATTTAGACCGACAAGACTGGCTGTGCCTCTCGGGTAATAGGGTTGACTGAATATGGCATGAAACCAGGAGGATATTTTGACATGAATTACAAAGTAGAAGAGGATGGAACGGGTAAGAGTTTCAAACAAAACTGCTCTTCTCCATTATAATTGTCCTAAAAGCACTAATGAAACATGTTCTTCTGGTTTTCCAGGGATTACTGTGGAAGGTTCAGCTGGGGTTTCTTATAGCAGTGACGTTATCACAGTTTCCTTTGTTGATGCAGCAGATGTATACAAACCTGGGATGGCCTATGAGGGAAAGGTTGGATAATCTTTTTTTTTTTGCAGCCAGTTTATCTTGTGATGTGGTCCTGAGTCTTGCCTACATCTTTTATTATAAAGACACTTATTTGGTACCAAAACGGTCACTTTATTTTCCTTTTTTTTTTTTTTTCGACAGGTTCTGGTCACTGATGTGTACAACAAACCCCTGAAAGGTCAAAGGGTGTATCTCATTGTAAACTACGATTTCAAAAGTGTGAATATGACTCTTACAACAGACAGCAACGGCACGGCTTACTTCTCTTTAGACACAGCAGTTTGGGCAAGTCAACCTGCTTATTTACAGGTTGGTGCTGTTTTTCAACAATTATACACTTATAACTTTGATGTGCAGTAGAAGGATGTGTCGTACATTTGTAAATATTTTCATTCATTTACATTAGGCTCGTCACAATGAGGATACACTCCAGAATGGTTTCCGGCCTGCAGCAAGATCTTACAATGGAGGCAATCTTTCGTTAAGGCCGTTCTACTCTAAAAGCAAAAGTTTTCTAAAGTTAATTTTGACTCCAAACCTGTTAAGTTGTGCAGTTGATGCAAATGTGGAGGCCAGTTACATCATTCAGGGAAGTGCACTAAAAAAGGGAGAGAAAACGCTGGATATTTTCTTCATGGTATGTTTAACACAATCTATACCTTTAATGAAATCTTAGCTGGTTTGGAGAAGTGTCAGCTTAATGTATAAACAACAACGTTCAGTGGCCTTTCACAAAATAGTTTTCCACCTTGTGTGTCCCAGGTCTTTTCAAAAGGCAGTATGGCTCAAAATGGCCTTGTCTCTGTCAACGTGCAGTTTGGAACGGGTAGGAAATGGAAATTACGGAAAACACACATTATAGAACAGTTTTATTTTTTCCAAGAACCTCATTTGCTTTCATTGACCGGTTTCTTCACTTTTTTTGCAGAAAACAAAGGCAAATTGTCATTCACATTAAAAAAGACCACAGCCCTGTCTCCATTCGCCCAGGTGGCAGTGTACACAGTTCTTCCGAACGGAGAAACTGTAGCAGACAGTTGGAACTTCCCAATTGAACAATGCTTGCCAAACAAGGTCAATAAATGCCACATGAAATGCATTTAAAATGCCAATCTTTAATATTACTTATTCAATAATGCTTCATGTATGATTAACGTTTTTTCTGTGCTCCAGGTTTCCTTAACTTTCTCATCTTCCACGGCTCTGCCTAAAGACACAACGACTCTAAACCTGAAAGCCCAGCCTGGTTCCCTTTGCTCCGTCAGGTCCATTGATCAGAGCGTACTGGTTTTAAAACCAGAGGCTCAACTCAACGCTGCCTTTGTAAGACCTATTCAACCGATGAATATTTTAACTTTTTGATACTGCAGTGTCAATTCATCCTGTAAATTAACTTGAAATTTTTAGGTTTTTGGAATGTTACCAGTCCAAATGTTGGGGGATTTCCCATACCAAGTCTGGGAAAATGATCCCTGTATACCCAGAGACATGGATCCAGTTGACCCCCCAATGAGGGGGAGGGATCCAATGCTAGCAAGGGAAAGGCGTCCACTAGTTTATTATCCTTATTCCAATAGAAACGATGCACACAGTATCTTTAAAGTAAGATATCATATTCTCTAGTTTCAGTGGTTGTTTGTTTATCATTCACTATCCATTTAATGAGATCTGATGCTTGCTTGCTTCTAGGCAATTGGAGTCAAAATTGCAACCAACTCTGATGTTAAAGAACCTATCTACTGTGATGTAACTATGGTATGGGGTGAGTAATTTCATTTTTGTTTTTAAATTCTGTACTTCTCTTTCCTGCCACTTTATCTCCTCAAATGGTTGCAGAGGCTGCTGGTCAACCCAGTGCAAGAGAAGACATTATGGCTGTTGGTCCACCTGTGGAAAAAACTGTTCAAAATTCAATCCGCAAGTTCTTTCCAGAAACTTGGATATGGGATCTTGTGCCTGTGGGGTGTGTATAGCTTACGCTAATCTTACGATACCTCCCTTCATTTCTAAAACACAAATCGTTTATACTAGCATGGATATGTTTATACATCAGGAGGTCTGGATCCTTGACTCTAACAAAGACTGTTCCTGACACCATCACTAAATGGGCCACTGATGCTTTCTGCACGTCTTCTGTTGGTTTTGGTGTGGCACCCAGCACTGCGCTCACTGCCTTCCAGCCGTTCTTTGTCAGCCTCACGCTCCCCTACTCTGTTATACGTGGAGAGGAGCTCTCACTCAAAGCCACTGTATTCAACTACCTCCCAAAATGTATTATGGTGAGTCACCCTAATAATTCTAATATGCACAGGACTAACATTTTAATTAGTTTTTTATAAACAATTTATTTACAGAATTTTGTTGCACAACCTGACCTGTAAGTGTTTCGGGACCCATCGGGGTTGCAGACCTCTAAGGATATCTGATAGTTTTTCTGGCATATATGCTTGCGGAATTTTACAGGTTTTGTGCCGCCTTTCAAAACTGTAAAAATGTAATATGAAAAAAAAAAAAAAATCCGGGTGCTAGAAATGGTGTAAAATTAGGTTTTACTTTTTTATATTTAGTTTCCCAATATTTCTATATTTGTAGTCTCTTCTGCAACTTGTTTTTTACGTGGAAAATCTGTAAAAAAGAAATGTATCTGTGTTGTAATGTACAGGTGAAGGTCACATTGGAAAATTCAGACAAGTTCTCAGCGCTGCCTTGTAATGGCTGCGTTTACACTCAATGTCTTTGTGCAGAAGAGAGCAAAACCTTTGAGTGGACGGTTACAGCAACAGTTCTGGGTAAGTCCCATAATTGAATCACGTTTAACATTACGCAAAATGTATATAAATATATCCAGGTAAGGATGATGTGTACTTGTGACTGAATTATTCGTATATTACAGGAGAGGTGAAGGTGACTGTGAAAGCTGAGACCATGAGGACTCAGGAACGATGTGGGAATGAGGTGGTGACTGTGCCGGAAGGACGCCGTATTGACATTGTGGTGCAGTCATTTCTGGTCGAGGTGAGCCGTTCTAAAACCATAGAAGTTACAGCCTTCAGCATCCTGGTTCATTTAATAAAGCGGTATTGTTGGCGGTTTAGAAAATATAAACTCATTGCAAAGGCAAAAGTATTGCCTTTAGTTTAGGCAAATCAAGGAAATATTGCTGGTTTAGACAATTAAGAAAATCCTTTCTGCAAAAACATATATTTTATTGATTTCTAAAATGATTGTATAAAGTATCGAATTTTCTTCCATCACAATAACTGAAGTTGTTTTTACTTTGTTAGGCGGAGGGAGTCAAACAGATAATCACTCAGAATGAACTCATTTGTTTAACAGGTAAGTAAAATTGTTCTGTCACTCTTAAATTATGTTCCAGGTTCAATACAATTTAAGCACTATGGACATGTGACATACCATCAGTTAACACAAAAATAAATCTACGATACCAAAGTTTGAATACTTGGAATCAAGCTCCGCACCTCCAAATAATTTAGACAAAGTACAAATATTAATCAACAATCTTATTAATAAACTAAAATGCAAACTGCATAGTTTAAACCCTCTGTAATTGTTGTATTTTGTGTAAGTGACACATGCTGTGTTGAAAATTTCTGTATTCCTTTATACAGAATCTGAAAGTCAACGATCATCCTCACCGTATTGATTATAAAGCACCATATAGATTATAAAGCAGGAGAGACATATCATTGACTTAAATTATATTTCTATTAGGCAACCAAGTGAACACAACTGTCTCTCTTAAACTCCCTGAAGTTATTGTCAAGGATTCTGAAAAAAGCTTTGTCACTGTACTGGGTGAGTTTGCATAATGTTACATTTTTATTCATATGTTTAAACACAAACTATTAATATCCACCTGATGCTATTTACTGTATGGACATGTGTGGAAATGAACTGGTCCTGATTACTGTTTGTGTCACAGGTGATCTGATCAGTCATGCTTTAAAAAACATTGCTGATCTGCTGCGTATGCCTTACGGCTGTGGTGAGCAGAACATGGTGAACTTTGCACCCAATATTTACATCCTTCAGTACTTGGAGAGCAGTGGACTGCTCACGCCTGATATTTTGGCACGAGCTAAAACCTATCTGGAGACTGGTGAGAACTAAGACTTGTTCTGTGTTTAGAGTATGCCTCATACAGTCGCCACATTTCGGCAGACAGAAAAGGAGTCGAAATCATTTCAGTGAACTTTAGTTTATGGAATAGTTGCGCATAAAATGATTACGTTAATCAAACTTCCATCTAGCAAAACTGAACTTCCTGGAAGACTTAAGAGGGCTTGTTTTAGAATTTGCTTACAATAACAGATTTGTACCATTTATAATACCATATGATGACATTAGAAACATTTCTGATTCTGAATATAACTAGTTCTTACTCGTAACTACGGCACTGCATCTTAAACACAGTGCTGTAGTTATGAGTTACACAAAGGCTAAAACTTGAGTCTTCATTAGGAGCTCTTCCATCAATTGTCATCTATTCATCATGTTAAATTTCTTTTCACAGGCTACCAAACACAGCTGAATTACAAACATTCTGATGGATCTTACAGTGCTTTTGGGAACAATGATCCTTCCGGGCACACCTGGTCAGTTTAAAAACAGTGACTAGGTTGCACAGAAATTATTACGCTTAAGTATAAATATTATAGTTTTGAAATGACTTTTTTTACTCTTCAGGTTAACTGCATATGTGATGAAGATTTTCGGAGGGGCAAAGAAACATGTGTTTGTAGATGAAACCAACATCGATCAGGCAAAGAATTGGTTGGGGCAGCTCCAGCAGGGGAATGGGTGCTTTAAAACAGTGGGCATCCTTTACCACAATGAAATGAAGGTAAGAATGGAAACCTTTAAGCAAACTTAAAATTTCATAGGATTGCTGTTGACAGCTCAGATGAACTAAACATTCAGATCTCCAGGGTTGTTGGGCTGTTTGCTACCACAGCTACTATTTACATTTAGCAGACGCTTTTATAAAAAGCGACTTACAAGTTGGGTCAAACATTAGGACAACAAAAAGCAATAAAAACATGTTTCACAAAGCCTTTACCTGTTTACTTCATGTCTTATCTACTGTAATATTGTGTCTGCTGTATGTCTCTCTGCCTTGTTTCTTCATTCACAGGGTGGTGTCAGTGATGATGTCACTCTCACCGCATACATCGTTGCAGCTTTTCTGGAACTGGGCATGAAAACAACCGTGAGTGATTTGAGTCATAACAAACTTGAAGGACTGTGGCACACAGTGTGTGTGTGTAAAACTTGCCACCCATTTTCACAAGCTTCTCTATTCATATTGCTTGCATTGATAGCAGGGTTGGGATGTAGCTGCAAATAGAGATTCAACCCTACTGTCTAATATCTGTAAACATGTTTGAATATGATACCACTGCTTATACAGTACTGTAAATTTGACTGAATCACTATGATTTAAAGGAATCCAAACCCTAAAGTAGGCTGTCGGTAAATTGTGTAAAGTACACTTCAGAAAACATGAACACTTTGGTTTTTGAATGTGCATGATTGGCTTCAATAGTTGCCTTGGCTATACACCAACATTGTGTATGTAGTGTGACATGAGCCGTGTTGGGTAAGTTACTCTGAAAAAGTAATTAATTACTAGTTACTCATTACATATTCAAGTGTAATTAATTACGGTCCAAATTACTGTCCAAAAAGTATTGTTACTCATAACTAATCATGGTTGATGTAGGATATAGAAAGTAATTAGTAAAGTGATTCAAGGATAGACATGAAACTGCTTTAATTCATTCAAATAAATAATATTATTAACTGACCAAAGTATTACAAATGTGAACGCAGATAAGTAAGACTTTGAATTTTGATGTCAATTACACTATTGCACACGCATATATTTCACAAAGTATTTAGTTTAAGTACATCAAAAGTAACTAATTAAATTACAGAAAACATGAGTAATCCTTTTCTTTTTCAAGGGAAAAGTAACTAATTACTTAGTAACTAGTTACGCCCAACACTGGACATGAGCCTGACTTTATAAAGAAAATGAATCTAACAGAGATTTGACTATTTTGCATGCTCTTTAAGGATCCCATGGTGAAGCAAGGCCTTGTTTGTCTGAAGGAAGCTTCCAGCAACCTTGACAACACATACTTCACTTCCCTGGTCGCCTACACATTCACTCTGGCTGGAGACCAACAGATGAGACAGAAACTCGTCTCCAACTTGGACAATAGAGTCAAGAGAGATGGTGCCATTCAGCTCTGAATAAAACCTTTTTAAAATAATTTTCTGATTAAGAAAACAAACCAAAAGTCCAGTCTCATGGGCTCTTATCATTGTCTTTTCAGGCGTTGGGCGTTATTGGACTCAGACAAATGGGCAACTGACAGGCTCTTTAGATGTAGAGATGACTTCATACGTGTTGTTGGCGCTTCTCTCTGGGCCAACACTGCCATCATTTAAGCTGGACTATTCTGCTACCATAGTGCACTGGCTGGCCAAGAGGCAAAATGCCTTTGGAGGTTTCTCCTCTTCTCAGGTACAGTAATGTTATTTCAAGGCACTTTATTCATTCATAGTTCAACTACAATGGTTCTCCGTCCAAGGGTGTAAACCTAGCGTTTCAATATGTAGGCCTATGCTGTTTTAACAAAACATGTGATTTGGTTCCTCACTCTCTGTGAACAGGACACTGTGGTGGCCCTCCAGGCACTCGCTAAATACAGTGCTGCCACCTACAGTCCATCAGGATCCGTTGTTGTCAATGTGACCTCCCCCTCAAACCAAAAATACAACTTCATTGTCAACCAGAGTAACCGATTGCTTTACCAGGAGAGACCGCTGCTGCCACCTACAGGAAGCTTCCCAGTCGCTACACGAGGCCAGGGCTGTGTGTTTGTGCAGGTAAGGAAGATGCCAAAAAATACTTTTCAAAAATGAAAATTTACTAGCCCTGGTGTAATGTCTAAGGTAAATTATGTAATTGTTTCGGCTGAATTGAAACATGTCATTTTAAATTGTCATTTAAAAAATCTGACTCCATTGGGTTTATAAGTCTTCAGAAGAGAAATGACCTCATATAGCAAACTAAATTATAATGGGTACTGGACAACTTCAGATCTCAATAGTTCAGTGACTAGATGTCATATTCTTCATCAAGATCATTTGTTGCTGGTAAAAGAATTGTTCACCTAAAAATGTTTTAATGAAGTTAAATCTGGCCTTGCGCATCACGTTGTTTTTTTCCCCTCAGTTTTCCTTGCACTACAATGTCCTTCCATCTAACTCCTTGGCCTTCAGCATCAAAACTGATGCAACTTCAACTTGTAAAAGGAAAGAGTACTATACTGTTACATTAACTTTTACTGTCAGGTGAGCAGCTTTACTTCATTCACGGAGTTGTCCTCATAAGTTTAGAACATGTTTTTTTTAATGTTTAATAATGACGCTAATTAATAACAATATACATATATTTGTAGCAAAATTAAGGCACAAAATGAGTGCAATTAATCACTATACTGTTATTTAATAGGACATGACCAATATTTTCAAGGTTTAAAAAGTATATTAGACCATAAAAGACCTTTGAAGCCCTCATTACGGGAACAGACTGTTCTATCAACAGTTCCTTTTGTTTGCTGTGTATCAGGCCACATACAGAACACTGAATATTTGTGATTGTTGGTGATATTGTTACAGATATAATGGTCCACGAGGAGAGACAAACATGGTGATCATTAATGTGAAACTGTTGTCTGGATTTGTGCTGGATTCCTTGTCTCTACAAACTGTGAGTGACACTTTCAGGCCTTCAGTCTTGTTTTCTTATCTCAAGCTCTGCAGGTTTTATTGTTTTCATTGGTCTCTGTGTCTATAGCTTCAGCAGGATTCAAGAATCAAACTTGTGGAGCAGAATGAAGGGCATGTCATGTTGTATTTAGATGGGGTAAGTCTAAATGTAAATTGAGGAATTTTAAGATGGATTTTCGGCATAGGAAAAAATGACCTGATGTTCATATCAATTATATTCATTTCTTTTAAGATGAAAAAGGAGGAGAAATCCTTTACCTTGACGCTTTTGCAGAACGTAGTAGTGAAGAACCTGAAACCAGCTGTTGTGACCGTCTACGATTACTACAAGACTAGTATGTGTTTTTTTTAATTTTGAATATTGAAGTGAAAAGCAATGCTTGAGGGAATGTAAATTTAGCCTGAAAATATTTTGAGCTGGGCAATAAACACATGATGTTTTAAACTAATTGTTCTTGCCAGATAAAATGCATTTTATGTAAATTTTAAATGGGTTTAACGCCTCAAAAGATGCCCAAGTTTACTGTATGGAACTGCATCAAATTTGCCAGCGTATGCATTTTCTTAATATAATTGAAGTTGATTATGCAATCTCCATTATTTACGGTAAATTCCTGTTTTTGTAAATCCGACACAAAGATGTAGATGTGATATGCTTTTGGTAAACTGTAGGTTTAAAGCATTTTTTCTTTTTTAGGTGAAGGTGGTGAGAAGCAGTACACCTCCCCATGTTAACTAATGTGTCGGTTAGTAATTGTTGACAGTTTGAAACGTGTATTTACATGTATTCCATTTGTCATTTTTGAGAAATGTGCTCTTAAAGTTGAAAGCTTAATTGTTGTAGACTTTGAAAGTCCTGTGACTTATACATTCTTATTAACTTAAAGTGTGACTTCATTTCATCAGACCTGCAAGATCAAGGATGGAATTATTACTGTCGCATGATTTGTTCTTATCTCCTGAATTTCTTAAAATCAGAAAATACTGATGATATGCTACTGTGTAGATGAACTGTAAATGATAATCAAAACCCAGATTTATGACCTCAAATGATTCAGATGATTGCAATGCTATTAAATCGTTACTTCTAAAACATGTGTCCTGTAGTTCGATCTATTACAACACACACATTGAACTTTACACACATACCTTCTTGAATTACAGGATTTATTTCAAAAGTAGAAAATTCAGTCCAAAAAGTCAGAGGGTTAACTAAATCTATTTGACATGCATATATATATCTATCATATGAAAATTTGCAAACAATACAAATGGAGCTGATGTAAAGAAATAAAAAACAAATGTCCAACCAATCAGGAAATAAACATTAATGTTAACCGCATGACGTTAAGTGGTCAGTAGTCTGTTGAACACTTAGGTTGGAGCATTTGCAGGTTTTACATACGTTTTAAAATCTTCCTCGCCACCGTTGTTTAGTGCTCCTGTAAAGGAAGTTGCGAAATTGGCGAGCTGGGCTTACGTTTCGTAGCCGTCAGTTCAGTCTACAGATAAATATTTACAATAAAATGAAGGCGTGTAACACCGCGTTAAGTCATGAGAAGGAATACAAGCTTTTACGACAGCCGGTTTCTTTCATAAAACAACTATGAAATAACAGTTTACTTGAATGTATCACAATTTTAAGTGGTAAATATTTTTACAGAAAACCAGAAAAAAAACTTGTGAAGAATGTCACTAGTAGGCCTATTTTGAATCTCAAAAGTTTTATAAGTATTTGTACTATTGGAAGGTATATGAAGTAATAAACAACCGTAAGTAACTGGCACACCTGCTGCAAAAACATCAGCAAAGTTTTACAGTGTACGTTAAGCTTCGAGTGAGTTTATCTCATAAGACATAGCTTTGATGCAATGTTAACGCACACGGAATAGGCAAAACTACCAACGAGAAATACAAGAGAAACCGCAGAAGATAATGAGGTTTATTTAGACTTCACACTACACTTTTTAACTGCAGCCTTACTTACACAGGATACAGTCAGGCTTGCACAGACGGAGAGACCAGCGAGGTGAGTGATGTTAACAGAATGCGCTCTATTTGCAAGAGATAAAGGGGTTCGCAATAATACAAACTTATGGAATATTAAATATATTCTGTTTACTATTTTTAGACTATGTATTATTTCCTTGTGGATCTAGGAATATTATTCCATTAAACCATTAGGTTTATATAAGCATGTCATATATATATACAAGAAAAGATATAGAAATCAGAAATGACCGGGTAAGGTGCAGACGCAAGAGGTCTGTTTTCAGCCTATTCTAATATACATTCAATCCATCCATATTAATAATTTCAAAACAAATATAGTTTATATTATCAAGTCTTACAAATTTACAGCTTTTTATTATTTTGGAATATCTCTCTTAAATACCAAATAGGGTGAATTAAAGGTATAATATAATATATACACACACATATATATATATATACAATTTGAGCAAACAAAAATGTGTTATTAATATTCATTTAAAAAAAGTTTTACTTCATTTTTCACAGTTTCCATATTTAAGTTTTTTAAAATGTGTGAAATTCTAACACATTTTACTCCCACAATTACTCCACTTTGTCCAGGAATGAATGAAAACTATGGTCTGAAATATGGTCTGTGTTTTCTCGAAATGAGTTACAAAATTTACACAATATAGGAACCTTCGAGAAGGAGAAATATCACATAAACGTTTAAACGAATTTCTTTTGTCTTTCGGGAGAAACTGGAAACTTTAAGTAGGATGTTCTCATATTTAAGCATTCGTTTGTCAGAGAAAATATCTAAATTCTTTTCTACATTCTTGACCTGGTTAAGACTTCGTCGAATTTAAGTTTTAGAACATATCTCACTTTTAAACTCAGTTGGCCCAAGAAAAATGCGATAAAAACGCGAACGGCATCTATTGCTTTGATGACGTTTCCAGTCGACTTCGACGGTTTGGGAACGTGTTGCCTGCGCTGTTTTCACACCTCCCTTTTCTCCAGCCGCCTACTCTCGGCTTCTTTTCAGGCGAGGCAAGGTCCATCTCAAACAAGCCTACTGTCGGCCTTCTATAGTGGAATCGCTCTCGCGGTATTGCTATGACATACACTGATCATCAGACTGCACAGACCGATGTTCAACCCTCCCTGTCTTTGCCATAGAAACCAAATCAGATATTGCAAAAAATGAGAGAGCACCACGGGACACTGAAATTGGATCTGAATAGTTGCTATACAAAATTGTAGACAATTAATAAATCATATTATATAAAAATATATTTTTATATGCAAAGAAATTGTATTTGAGGTGACAGTCTGACTCTGAACAAAGACATTAACAAGACAAACGAGTAACTGAATGAACACAGGTGAAGCTAATGACTAATCAACACAACCTGTAAAACTAGATAAAACAAGACAGGGCGAACAAAACCAATAATGAGTCTAACTGTTTAATTTTTACTCCTGAATCACTCACTTGGGAAACGTAGGAGCAAGGAATACTGCCGGTTGAACCTAGTTCATCGAGCTCTTCTTACCAGCTGCTTAACTTTCTTCGCTTAAGTGGGGTTCAAGGAGTAGGCAGAGGTGTATAAACTGTGCACCAAATCTGTGTGAGACCACAAAACCAACAGCTCAAGATGCGGGCGCTGGTAACGCTGCTGACTCTACTGCTGCTACAATATGATCCAACATGTGGAGCGACTGACCCGTAAGAACATTTATCATTATCCTTTTCATTTAAGAAGCTATGCTGAATACTACACCGTCAAAAAAGACACAAAAGCTATCACTAGGGCAGTACCATTTGGAAAAAGTACAACGTCGCACCTAAAGGGTACATGTAGTATCAATGTCAAGATACAAAGTGTGAACATATTTGTATCTAAATGGTGAAGGCTAGATAGTTTTTTTTTTTACAGGCCACGATCCCAGGTACAGGTTTTCTATATTTTTTTCTTGGACACTGTAAAGGTAGAGGATTATCAACATTGTCGACATTCATCAGGTGCTGAGGATAAGTCATGAAGGACATTCCATTAACATGCGTATACCTAAACATCTTTTGAATTGGTCAGACTGCTTATTGATAATAAATACATGTTTATTGAAATATAAAACAATATGAAAAAACTATAATTGTATGCATTTCATTTGGTTTTATTTGTTTAGCCTTTTAATTCACTCATTCGTTTAGTTGAAATGCACCAACCAGTTAACATATGCAACGTTTTCGTTTTAAGCCTTTCTTTCATTTCTACAGTGAGCCAGAGAGCTGCTGTGTAATGCAAGCCCAATTATATGCATAATACATTTCCTCAATCGAGCACATATGCACAATCATAAGTTACTGTATACTATAAAGTGTTTTCTTTGTTTTCTTTCAGCACATACCTGGTGGCAGTCACTTCTCAGGCAGTCAGTGGCACAACAGAGACTCTGTGTGCACATATCCATGAGCCCAGTACAACCCTTTCTTTGGTGGTAACCTTGAGTTCAAATAATGTAGATGTGACCATTCTTAAACAGAGCTCTATTAGAAAGAGATTTTACAAGTGTGTGCCTTTCCAGGTCAGTATACTTCACATTACAGAAAATTTGTTGTATTGTGGTCATTCCCTTTTTTGTATGTCATACATGCTTTTGAAAAATTCTTAAAACATAAAAAAAATTAAATGAAGAAATAAATATTCAAACAGTCCTATATTTGTATCTTTGGAAACCTGGTTGGGCCATTTTGGCTCTCTAGGAGCAAGAGTTAGTAACACACTTGTCTTTAAAGCTTTTCTTGTGCCTTGCTTTGGATCTTTTAGGTCCCTGTAGTGCTTGTAGACACTGTGGCAACTGTCCATGTTAAAATTGAAGGCGCTGAAACACCGCTAGCCAAAGAAACTCAGATTCTCATTAAGCCTCCAATGAAGCTCATTTTGATCCAAACAGACAAGCCAATCTACAAGCCAGGAGAAATCGGTAATGTTTTATTAGAAATAATTCAATTGCAATGCCAGTTCTACAGTATATATCAATGAATGGGATTTTTAACGGCACACTGTTTGTTCATATTATCAAGTTTACTCTCAATTTATTGCTTATCTGCTACTGTGTTGTTTACAATTATGTCTTCCCAGTAAAATTTCGCATCGTATCTTTGGATTCCAATTTCTTGACTCTCAATCAGAAGGTAAAATTAATAGTATATCTGTAACCTTTTTTGTCTATAGCACAGTCCGTAATGGCCAACAGTAAGAAATCCTTTTCTGATAAATGAAGCAGGAATTAAGTAATGTTAAAGTGCGGTCAGAGTTTGAAAAGCTTTTATGTCAGAGCTTCAAGCATTGTCAATCTAATACCAGTGATCAAACTAAATATTTTCTTGTTTTTCTTTTCAGTTTCAAACAGTAGAACTCCGGGTACAGTATAAAATCCTTTAAGCATATGTTTATGCTCCCTTTCTGTCAATCTCTCTGTTATGTTGAGATGACAATATGGGATTTGAATTTGAGAACCTACGATCTCTTATCGTCCTTTCAAAAGGCCAATGAACTTGACTTTAAAATCTCCGAGCTTATACTTATGACGACAACTCTTCTGGCCGATTCCTCTGAAGGACTGTCTTTCTCAGGGGAAGGGCACAGCATGGCACACCACGAAAGAACTTTGGAACCTCCCAGCCTACAGTCACTCTCTGTGTCCAATTTGTGTCAAGTTCAGGCCAGGAGAGTCTCACATGGTCCCGAGACCCCGGCCTTCAAACAGATTCTTCCGCACTGGATCGTGGATGCAATCACTACAAGAGGTCTATGCCCAACAACTTTGCAAGGTTCTATGAGCTTCCCGTGGAGCTGATGTCAGCCTATATCTTCCATGACACTAGCAGGTAAGATTTGTGTCTGGCTTGGCCTACACCTACTTAAGTGCCTACACCTACTTAAGTGCCTTCTCCCCTTCACTTGGTGAGTGAGAGTGCAGATTTAGCCATCCCTACTTCCCTCAGGTAACAACAGCGTTCCATCCATGGCAGCGACCTGGAGGTGCCTCTCAGGATCCTCCACACAAAGGCTGAATGAATGGTCAAGCCTTCTTTTTATACCCATATGTACGGGGCAGAGACTGGCATGTGCATTCCATTCGCCAAATTCACTGGCCTTATGAAATTATGATTAGAGTGGGTTCTCTAGTTCAAAGCTCCATACTGTCATCTCGTTCCCTCCATCATGGAACAGCGCTTACATTCGTAACTTAAACATTCTTGTTTCTTATTATATATATTTTTCCAGCTGTGCTTGTAGTTTCATTTCACTGGGTTTCTTCATTATGTGCCACTTTTAGGATCCTAACTCGAATCGCATTGGTCAGTGGTTGAATCGGCCCACCATGGGTGGCATTTTAGATCTGTACCACCGCATGACACCTCAGGCTGCTGAGGGCAACTACATCATCACTGCTTGGGATGAGAAGAACCAAGAAACAACACAATCCTTTGAAGTTAAAGGATATGGTTAGAACTAAAAATCAGCTTAAAAACAGGACAAATTATGAAACTTTCAAACTCATCTCCTCTTGTTTCTTGTAGTTCTGCCTAAATTTGAAGTCAACGTGAATCTTCCAACCGTTATAACTCCCACAAACAAAGAGTTCATACTAAACATTTGTGCTCGGTAAGCATTTTTGTAGAGAAATTTGATTTGAGACCAAGGGTATTGTAGCTTACATCTCATTTATCTCTTTTTTTTTGTGTGTAGATACACCTATGGGAAGGGCGTGCAGGGGTCTGTGGCTGCTGAAGTGTGTGGAACAAACTATATTTATATTTGGTATCGCCAAAGTGCACCTAAAACATGCAGAAACTACATCATAAAGGTTTGCTACACCCTATAAAATACATTAATTATAATTCATTTTCCTGATTCAATAAGGTCTGCTTTATACAGCCACAGTTAGGCACAATAAATATCATTGTTCAATAAACTGCAGAGAAAAGCTTCTCGTAACGTGTCTAAATTATTGTAGTCACTTCTTGTCAATGATTTATGTTTAGACCGACAAGACTGGCTGTGCCTCTCAGGTAATAAATTTGACTGAATACGGCATGAGTCCAGGAGGATATTTTCACATCAATTACAAAGTAGAAGAGGATGGAACGGGTAAGAGTTTCAAACAAAACTGCTCTTCTCCATTTAAGTTGTCCTAAAAGCACTAATGAAACATGTTCTTTTGGTTTTCCAGGGATTGCTGTGGAGGGTTCAGCCGGTGTTTCTTATAGCAGTGACGTAATCACAGTTTCCTTCGTTGATGCAGCAGATGTATACAAACCTGGGATTGCCTATGAGGGAAAGGTTGGACGATCATGTTTTGAAGCCAGTTTATAATAAAAGATGCAGTCAAGTACCTGCATCACAAGATTGTACCAAAACTGTCACTTTAAATTCCATGTTTTTCTTCACATTCTTTTGACAGGTTCTGGTCACTGATGTTTACAACAAACCCCTGAAAGGTCAAAGGGTGTATCTCATTGTAAACTACGATTTCAAAAGTGTGAATATGACTCTTACAACAGACAGCAACGGCACAGCTTACTTCTCTTTAGACACAGCAGTTTGGGCAAGTCAACCTGCTTATTTACAGGTTGGTGCTGTTTTTCGACATTATATAACTTTGACGTGCAGTATCAGGATGTTTGTCATTTATTTAATGTATTCGTCCATTTACATTAGGCTCGCCACATTGAGGATAAACTCCAGAATGGTTTCTGGCCAACAGAAAGATCTTTTAATGGAGGCAATCTTTCGTTAAGGCCGTTCTACTCTAAAAGCAAAAGTTTTCTAAAGTTAATTTCGACTATAAACCCATTGAGTTGTGCAATTGGTGCAAATGTGGAGGCCAGTTACATCATTCAGGGCAGTGCACTGAAAAAGGGACAGAAAATACTGGATGTTTTCTACATGGTATGTTTAACTCTAAATCCATGTACGTAGAACACTAAATCTAAACAATGTTTGGTTGCATTTCATAAACTTTCACACAATATTTTTCCACCTTGTGTCCCAGGTCTTTTCGAAAGGCAGTATGGTTCAAAATGGACTTCTCTCTGTCAACGTGCAGTTCGGAATGGGTAGGAAATGGTTATTGCAGAAAAAGCACAGTAATTATTGTACTGTTGAATTTTCGAAGAACCTACTTTGCTTTCATTGACCGGTTTCTTCACTTTATTTCAGAAAACAAAGGCAAATTGTCATTCACACTAAAAAAGACTACAGCCCTGTCTCCATTCGCCCAGGTGGCGGTGTACACAGTTCTTCCTAATGGAGAAACTGTAGCAGACAGTTGGAACTTCCCCATTGAACAATGCTTGCCAAACAAGGTCAATAAATACCACATGAAATGCATTTAAAATGCCAATCTTTAATATTATTTATTCAATAATGCTTCATGTATGATAAACGTGTATCTGTGCTCCAGGTTTCCTTAACTTTCTCATCTTCCACGGCTCTGCCTAAAGACACAGCGACTCTAAACCTGAAAGCCCAGCCTGGTTCCCTTTGCTCCGTCAGGTCCATTGATCAGAGCGTACTGGTTTTAAAACCAGAGGCTCAACTCAATGCTGCCTTTGTAAGACATATTCAACCGATGAATATTTTAACTTTGATTCTGCAGTGTCAATTCATCCTGTAAATTAACTTGAAATCTTTAGGTTTTTGGAATGTTACCAGTCCAAATGTTGGGGGATTACCCATACCAAGTCTGGGAAAATGAAGATCCCTGTATACCTAGAGACTGGCATCCAATAGACCCCCCAATACTGATAAGGGATCCAATTGATCCCCCATTGCTGGCGAGAGAAAGACGCTCACGCTTTTATTACCCTTATTACAATAGAAACGATGCACACAGTACCTTTAAAGTAAGATATCATATTCTCCACTTTCAGTGGTTGGTTGTTTGTGAATCATTCAATATCCATTAATATTAATTAAATAATGAGACCTGATGCTTGCTTCTAGGCAATTGGTGTCAAAATTGCTACCAACTCTGATGTGAAAGAACCTGTTAACTGTTATGAAACTATGGTTATGAGGCCAGATATGGGTGAGTAATTTTATCTTTGTTTTTGAAATTCTGTACTTCTCTTTCCTACCACTTTATCTGCTCAAATAGTTGCAGAAGCTGCTGTTCAACCCGCTGCAAGAGAAGAAATTATGGCTGTTGGTCCACCTGTGGAAAAAACTGTTCAAAACTCAATCCGCAAGTTATTTCCGGAAACTTGGATATGGGATCTTGTGCCTGTGGGGTGTGCATAGCTTACGCTAATCTTACGATACCTCCCTTTCATTTCTAAAACACAAATAGATTATACTAGCATGGATATGTTTATTCATCAGGAGGTCTGGATCCTTGACTCTAACAAAGACTGTTCCTGACACCATCACTAAATGGGCCACTGATGCTTTCTGCACGTCTTCTGTTGGTTTTGGCGTGGCACCCAGCACTGCGCTCACTGCCTTCCAGCCGTTCTTTGTCAGCCTCACTCTCCCCTACTCTGTTATACGTGGAGAGGAGCTCTCACTCAAAGCCACTGTATTCAACTACCTCCCCAAATGTATTATGGTGAGTCACCCTAATAATTCTAATTTGCACAGGACTAACATTTAATATGATTTATACACAAACAATTCAGTAAAAAAATACATTTTCTGTCAGCTGGAGTGACAGAATTATACCATGAAATAGACGTTCCTACAAAATTTGACTAAGGATGTATCAGTTTTTCTGGCAGATTTGCGGTCTTCTGTAATTTTACAGTTTGACCGCATTATAAATATAAAAATGTTGTTAAATCTTCTGGCCGCCAGAAGTAAAATAGCATTCTTCACTGTAAAATCTAGTTTCCCCATTTCTTCTAAATATGCCGTCTCTTCTGTTACTATGTATTTTGAAATGGGATTTTCTTTTCTTCCAGATGTTTTTGACCATTTCAAAAATACATCATCTGTAAAAGAATAAATTCCTTTATCATTTTATGTGAAAAATCTATAAAAAATAACTGTCTTTGTGTGTTATAACGTACAGGTGAAGGTCACGTTGGAAAATTCAGACAAGTTCTCATCTGTGCCTTGTAATGGCTGCATTTACACTCAATGTCTTTGTGCTGAAGAGAGCAAAACCTTTGAGTGGACAGTTACAGCATCTGTTCTGGGTAAGTCCAGAACATTCACTATATGAGCACAACCAATAAAACATGTCTTTTTTTATGACAATATTGCCAGTACATATTTTCTATAAATGCTGCTATGCCCCACCAGGCATTTGATGGCTACACGGGTATGCATTTTGAACGTAACATGAAATACCAATGATTGAATCATTTGTTCACTCCTGAAATTCCTGCTATGGAAACTTATTTCATAAAAAATGTAAAACGTATGATTCAATTATTGGTATACATTTTTTTTTAAAGGAGTAGTTCACTTCAGAATTCGCCCCATTGACTTTCCGTAGTAACTTTTATTCCTACTATGGAAAGTCAATGGGGCCATATTTTGAGGTGAACTACTCCTTTAACATGTAGAGTAAAATAAATATCCATGCAAGGACCGTGTTTACTTGTGACTGAATTTGTATATTACAGGAGCGGTGAAGGTTACGGTGAAAGCTGAGACCATGAGGACTCAGGAACGTTGTGGGAATGAGGTGGTGACCGTGCCGGAAGGACGCCGTATTGACACTGTGGTGCAGTCGTTTCTGGTCGAGGTGAGCCTTTCTAAAACCAAAGTTCTAGCCTTAGAATTCAGCATCCTGGTTTAGTTAATAAAGCTGTTCTTTGTTGAGGTTTTAAATAAAAAAGGAACTTCTTGCAAAGCAATTGTTGCATATAGTGTAGGCTATTACACAGAATTGTCAAGGAAATATTGCTGGTTAAGAAAAGTCTTAATAAAAAATAAAATGTTTTATTGATTACTAAAAGGATATAAAGTATTACATTTTGTCAAAATAACAACTGAAGTTTTTATTTGTCAGGCGGAGGGAGTTAAACAGATAATCACTCAGAATGAACTCATCTGTTTAACAGGTTAGTATTAATGTTCCAGGTTCAAAACAATTTAAGCACTATGGACATGTGGCATACCATCAGTTAACACAAAAAATAAATCCTTGATACCCAGGTTTGACTAGAATCAAGCACCCACCTCCAAAGGGATAGTTTGGACAAAGTACAAATATTAAGTTAAATGCAAACTGCATAGTTTAAACCCTCTGTAATTGTTGTATTGTTTCGTGACGCATGCCGTTTTGAAAATTGAAATATTCATTTATACAGAATCTGAAAGTCAACGATCATCCTCACTGTATTGATTATAAAGCAAGCGAGACGTATCATTAACTTAAAAAAATACATTTCTATTAGGCAACCAAGTGAACACAACTGTCTCTCTTAAACTCCCTGAAGTTATTGTCAAGGATTCTGAAAAAAGCTTTGTCACTGTACTGGGTGAGTTTGCATAATCTATATAATCATTACATGTTTATACACAAAGTATTATTTAATATCCACCTCATGCTATTTACTGTATGGACCTCAGGACATGAGTAGAAATGAACTGGTCCTGATTACTGTTTGTGTCACAGGTGATCTGATCAGTCATGCTTTAAAAAACATTGCTGATCTGCTGCGTATGCCTTACGGCTGTGGTGAGCAGAACATGCTGAACTTTGCACCCAATATTTACATCCTTCAGTACTTGGAGAGCAGTGGACTGCTCACGCCTGAGATTTTGGCACGAGCTAAAACCTATCTGGAGACTGGTGAGAACTAAGACTTGTTCTGTGTTTAGAGAGTATGCCTCATACAGTCGCCACATTTCGGCAGACAGAAAAGGAGTCGAAATCATTTCCGTGAACTTTAATCATTTTATGCGCAACTGCTATAAACTACAGTAAATCAAACTTTCATATAGCAAAACGGAACTTCCTGGAAGACTTAAGAGGGCATGTTTCTAATGTTGTCATATTGTGTATATAAATGATACAAATCTTTTATTTCAATCAAAAATTCTAAAACCTTTCCGATTCTTGCTTACTCATAATTACGGCACTGTGTTTAAGGCAAAAACGTGATAAATTCAATTACTTTTTTTTTTTTTTTTTTTTTTTCCACAGGCTACCAAACACAGCTGAATTACAAACATTCTGATGGATCTTACAGCGCCTTTGGGAACAATGATCCTTCTGGGCACACCTGGTCTGTTTAGAAACAATGAAGCTACTTCTATAATATTTATACTTTGAATATGTTGCATAGCAAATATTATAGTTTTTAAAAACTTTTTTTATTATTACTCTTCAGGTTAACTGCATATGTGATGAAGATTTTCGGAGGGGCAAAGAAACATGTGTTTGTAGATGAAACCAACATCGATCAGGCAAAGAATTGGTTGGGGCAGCTCCAGCAGGGGAATGGGTGCTTTAAAACAGTGGGCATCCTTTACCACAATGAAATGAAGGTAAGAATGGAAACCTTTAAGTAAACTTAAAATTTCATAGGATTGCTGTTGACAGCTCAGATGAACTAAACATTCAGATCTCCAGGGTTGTTGGGCTGTTTGTTGTTGGATAATCATATTCTGGAACATGTTCTACAGCTATTCTTTACACAAAAACAGACCGTACTGCAATATTGTAACTCACTCATGTGCCTGCTGTATGTCTCTCTGCCTTGTTTCTTCATTCACAGGGTGGTGTCAGTGATGATGTCACTCTCACCGCATACATCGTTGCAGCTTTTCTGGAACTGGGCATGAAAACAACCGTGAGTGATTTGGAGTCTTAACAAAGTTGAAGGCCTATGGCACACCAAATGTGTGTTATTCCAAAACTTGCCACCCATTTTGACAAACTTCTCTTCATATTGCTTGCATTGATAGCAGGGTTGGTGTAGCTGCAAATAGAGATTCAACCCTACTGTCTAATATCTGTAAACATGTTTAATTATGATACCACTGTCTATAAAGTACTCTAAATTTGACTGAATCAAGATGATTTAAAGGGAATCCAAACCCTAAAGTAGGCTGTCGCTCAATTGTGTGACGTACACTTCAGAAAACATGAACACTTTGAATGTTCATGACTGGCTTCAATAGTTGCCTTGTCAAACTACATACACAAACATTGTGTATAGCCATGAGCCTGACTTGATAAAGAAAATGAATCTAACAGAGATTTGACTATTTTGCATGCTCTTTAAGGATCCCATGGTGAAGCAAGGCCTTGTTTGTCTGACGGAAGCTTCCAGCAACCTTGACAACACGTACTTCACTGCCCTGGTCGCCTACACATTCACTCTGGCTGGAGACCAAGAGATGAGACAGAAACTTGTCTCCAACTTGGACAATCGAGTCAAGAGAGATGGTGCCATTCAGCTCTGAAAAATATCTAATAAACATGTTTTATTCAAATTAAGAAAACAAACCAAAAGTCCTTAGTCTCATGGGCTCTTATCATTGTCTTTTCAGGCGTTGGGCGATATTGGACTCAGACAAATGGGAAACTGACAGGCTCTTTAGATGTAGAGATTACTTCATACGTGTTGTTGGCGCTTCTCTCTGGCCCAACACTGCCATCATTTAAGCTGGACTATTCTGCTACCATAGTGCACTGGCTGGCCAAGAAGCAAAATGCCTTTGGAGGTTTCTCCTCTTCTCAGGTACAGTAATGCTATTTCAAGGCACTTTATTCATTCATAGTTAAACTACAATGGTTCTCTGTAAACCTAGCGTTTCAATATGTAGGCCTATGCTGTTTTAACAAAACGTGTGATTTGGTTCCTCACTCTCTGTGAACAGGACACTGTGGTGGCCCTCCAGGCACTCGCTAAATACAGTGCTGCCACCTACAGTCCAACAGGATCCGTTGTTGTCAATGTGACCTCCCCCTCAAACCAGAAATACAACTTCATTGTCAACCAGAGTAACCGATTGCTTTACCAGGAGAGACCGCTGCTGCCACCTACAGGAAGCTTCACAGTCGCTACACGAGGCCAGGGCTGTGTGTTTGTGCAGGTAAGGAAGATGCCAAAAAATGCTTTTCAAAAATGAAAATTTACTAACCCTGGTGCAATGTCTAAGGTAAATTACGTAATTTTTTTTTAGGCTGAATTCAAACAAATCATTTTTTTGAAATGTCAACATGTGACTCCATTGGGTTTATAAAAGTCTTCAGAAGAGAAATGAATTTACATCGCCTAATAAATTATAATGGAAAGTCAACATCTTAGGACACGCATGAAATATTGAGTTCTTGTGACAAGATGTCATATAATATTTCGTCAAGATCATTTTTTTTTAGGTGAACAATTCATTTATCAGCTACTGAAATGTTAAATGTGGCCTTGCGCATCACATTGTTTTTTTTCCTCAGTTTTCCTTGCACTACAATGTCCTGCCATCTAACTCCTTGGCCTTCAGCATCAAAACTGATGCAACTTCAACTTGTAAAAGGAAAGAGTACTATACGGTTACATTAACTTTTACTGTCAGGTGAGCAGCTTTACTTTATTCATGGAGTTGTGTTCATAAGTTTAGAACATGTTTAATAATGAAGCTAATTAATAACAATTTTGCAACAAATATACGTATATTGTTAAAGCACTAAATGAGTGCCTAAATATTCAATTAATCACTATACTGTTATTTAATAGGACATGACCAATATTTTCAAGGTTTAAAAAGTATATTAGACCATAAAAGACCTTCGAAGCCCTCATTATGGGAACAGACTCTTCTATCAACAGTTCCTTTTGTTGGCTGTTTATCAGGCCACATACAGAACACTGAATATTTGTGATTGTTGGTGATATTGTTACAGATATAATGGTCCACGAGGAGAGACAAACATGGTGATCATTAATGTGAAACTGTTGTCTGGATTTGTGCTGGATTCCTTGTCTCTACAAACTGTGAGTGACACTTTCAGGCCTTCAGTCTTGTTTTCTTATCTCAAGCTCTGCAGGTTTTATTGTTTTCATTGGTCTGTGTCTATAGCTTCAGCAGGATTCAAGAATCAAACTTGTGGAGCAGAATGAAGGGCGTGTCATGTTGTATTTAGATGGGGTAAGTCTAAATGTAAATTGAGGAATTTTAAGATGGATTTTTGGCATTTGAATATAATTGATATGAACATCAGGTCATTTTTTTCCTTTCTTTTAAGATGAAAAAGGATGAGGAGAAATCCTTTACCTTGATGCTTTTGCAGAACGTAGTGGTGAAGAACCTGAAACCAGCTGTGGTGACTGTCTACGATTACTACAAGACTAGTATGTGTGTTTTTTTTTTACATCACATTTTTATTTTGAATATTAAACAAAAATATTTAAGTTTCAAGCAATGCTTGAAGGGTTGTAAATTTAGCTTGAAAATGTTTGGAGCCGGGCAATAAACACATTTGATTAATTTAATCTGGCAAGAACATTTCGTTTAAAACATTTTATGTAAATTTTCAATGGGTTTTCACCAAGAAAGAGATGCTACTGTAAATTGGAATCCGCATATTTGATATGCATTTTCCACATTAATTATTAAAGTTGTAGATATCATAAATATGCTTGTGGTAAGCTGCAGGTTTTTAAAGCATGTTTTCTCTTAATTTTTTTTAGGTGAAGGTGCAGTGAAGCAGTACACCTCCCCATGTGTCATGTAATGTGTCAGTAAGTAATCGTTGACCGGTTTAAACATTAACATGAATTCCATTTGTCATTTGAGAAATGTGCAATTAATGCTTAGTAGCTTTAGACTTTTAATACAAATAAGTCAAACTTTTTCACTTTTAGATGAAAATGCTGTCACTGGAGTATCGAGAGGTGTCTTTCAGCGTTGTGACTGTTCATATAATCATACATGCAAGATCAAAGATGGAATTGATACGGATTTACACTGTCGCTTTTTCTGACTTTCTTAAAAAAATCTGAATATACTGATGACATGCTACTAATTAGATGAATGGTAATCAAAAGCCAGATTTATTATGTCAAATGATTCCGAGGATTGCAATGACGCTATATTAAATAAAGACGCTGCGCTTCTAAAGCATGTGTACTGTAGTTTTTAATTTATTACAACATGCATTTGCTGGATTTCATCTATACTTTAGTACATCAGACTTGAATGTACTAAATATTTGGAAAATAATCTTAAACACTTTCAGGACTGATTTTTTTTTCTACTTTTGAAAGTAAGGGTTAACTAAATATAATTTATCAAAGCTCGAATGCTTCATTTGTCTAAATTGTTTACTAGTTTTATTTCTTTGCAAAATGAGAACATGACTGAACATTTATTTTAATTTCCTCACTGGTTACAGTGTGACGTCAGAACCAGAGGACGGAGTAATCCGTGTGGACTCTGCTGAACACATGTCAGAGCATTTGCACATTTAACATAGTTTTCAAGACTGTAAAGGTATGCGGTCTCAACTGGATGTGTCACTCTTATCGGAAATTTAAAGATTTATCTAATTCGGAGTTTATTCCTAGTTTGCATGTTGGGTTTCAATTAAAACCGTTTGCAGGATCCGTGAAGAAACACTAACCACTTACTGTATACTTTGGGTCCAAAATGAGAACTTGGTTTAATGTTTTTTCAGAAATCATCTTTTTTAATTGTGCATTCCAATTAACAATCAAACTACAGTTGCTAGTTTTAAGCCACACACAAATACAGCTAACTAATAAAACACAAAAACATTACATAATAAATAACATGAATATCATTTCAGTTATTGTTAGGGGCAGTGTTTTAAATCATCAAAACAAAAGTTCCTGTGAGGATCCACATCTTATACACCTGCAATTGTGCCAAAAAGCATTTGAGTTTAGTTGCAAGTGTTATCATCCTTTAAAGCATGAAAGATTAAATCTTACCGTAACCTAATTATGCATCTACGTTTTTATTTTTAAACCGTTATTTAAAAACGATGGCTATTGTGCCATATCACATTTAATCGGGTACACAAATTACATCATTACAACCCAACCAGTTGTATCCATACACTGAATAAAACCATGATCGCTTGCAATAGGATATTTTTAACCAGATTTTGGTACCTTTAGCAGTGGTGTGGGCAGGTCTCAAGTCCTGCTGGAAAATGAAATCACCATCTCCATAAAGCTTGTCAACAAAAGGAAGCATGAAGTGCTCTTGAATTTCCTGGTATGGCTGCGTTGACTGGGGACTTCAGAAAACACTGTGGACCAACACCAGCAGATGACATGGCAGCCCAAATCATCACTGACTGTGAAAACGTCACACTGAACTTCAAGCAACATGGATACAACATGGATATTTTCATCTGACAAGGGAACTTTGGTCCTGTGTTTTCTGATATGTATGATTGTAATAGGTTGTATAACTTGTACAGTGCTTGCTTATTGATTATTCCGTTTATAAGTTAAGGCAATTCACATATTTAGTTGGAGTAATTTGGTCTTTTCATCGAAAGACAGGGGATGTTGTGAACGTATTTATATGTGCATGTACCAAAACTACCCACTAGATGTCAGTAATGAATGGAGCTCACGAGGTAAAGGAAATATGTGTTGCTGTTTTGTCCCTTGTCCTGAAATGGAATAAATATCAGTTTGTTACAAAACTCTTTATTGAATTAAAGAAACAGGATTTACTTGCACACATAGAGATACCTTAAAAATCGAATTGATCAAATTACGTAATTATATTAATCAACCAAATGACGTTCAACCTTCTATCATATCCTATAGAATTGCCTTGTTTTCTTTGGTTGATGTGTTGCAAAAAATCTGAGCAGTTTAATGTGAATTCTTGACTGTAAACAGGCTTGTTTTCCTGCTCTGTTGTTGTATTGTGTTTTGCTTGAGTCAGGGCAGGGCTCGTCCGCGTGTCACCATGGTAACAATAAACTTTGCCTCAGCCTGTCAGTATGAGATTTGACGTTCCTCAGTAAAGGTTAGTGCTCTTGCAGTAAAATCACAATAAACACTTATTTTATTTTTAATTGTGTGTTTTAACAACTTTAGCTTTGATTATGGGTTTATTTAAGTACAAGCACAAAATACTGTGTACTTTCACTTTATAAAGTAACTTTTGACGCGGCGGTTTTTGATCTTCAATGACAGTTTAACGTTAACTGTATTTTATAGTGTTTGTGTTCAACAGCAAAGCAAATCTTACTCGTTTTAAGTCATCCGTTTTTACTTAATTTTTTCAAGTTTATTTAATATTTTGGTTTGTTGAGTAACTGTTATCACGTAGCTGACGTTAAAAAATAGTTTTACAAACGTATGAGTGGGGTTAGTATTCGGTTGACTTGGCATTTATAAACTCATTTAATATTGAATTATTTCACTGGAATATAATCAGAAAGATGTCAGAAAAATCAACGTTGAGTGAAAATGAAGACTCCTGCCCCACCAATGGAAACAACGTGGAGGGTGGGACAGTTAATCCTGAGTCAGAAGAACCTGAACTGTCCCTGGATCAGAACCAAAGCTCTGGATTAATAGAGGGAAGCAGTACACAGGAGAAAGGCAATGATGACCTAGCTAACACTGTCCTAACCTCAGATCCTGACCTAGAAGTTAAACCACCACTAATCAACACAGAAACGGGTATGAAGTCATTGTGTGTGCGTGCGTGACAGTTTAATTGTATCTTATGTGTAGCTATGTACAATTCACTGTATTGTTTACCTGATTTGCAATGCACATAGATGTTAGTGGTCACATGAGACTAAAAGAGAAAACAAGCCCCAAACAGATACCCTTCTCAGCTGCCCCATCTAACGTTACCACTGTTAACACTGCTGTGAGTATTTATTATTTTTATTGATCTTAATTATTGGGTTCTATCATGCTGTTTGACCATCAACATATCAGTGGACAGGCCACCTGAGTTTAATTTACTGTATAGCTGTTCAGTTAATTATGTGCGTAATATTTAGGTATATAAGTACAATATATGCATATCAAATCATGTAGCAGTCTTTCATAGTTTTGGCCTGACTTGTTCTTTTTTCTTAGGTATCGGGTAAGCGTTCTGTGATACTATCAAACGAAGCCCACAAGGAGAAGGTTAAACAGCTTAAAGCTCTTAAGGATGAACGCAGAGCGGCTCTCGATGGCCGACACAGGTTCCTCATCTTTAAGATTGCTTATGGGATTGGCCTGGAGGATGCGGAAGTCGAGGAGGCTATCATCTCTGATGACAAGGTGAGTAAAATATGATCCTGTTAGCCTCAATGCTGAGATCCTCAAAATGACATCATCACTGTTTCATATACATACAAATGTGTGTATCTGTGATAATATGACTTTAATTATCACAAATACAACCATTTGTATTTAAATTAAATATGTTTTAAGGTATTGTAAAGGCATTTTAACATACAAGCTTTTTAGGCACTCTAAAATTGTTTGTTCTACAGTACTTCATGATTGAAACATTCTTCTCACCCAATGGTTCGAAAAGCCTGGTGCTCTTCTACCAAGTTGTACAATCGGTAAAAAGCCTTGATGGTGATTATGAAAGACAAATATCCTAAAACATTTCTCCAGCATCCTAATAACAAGCCTATATGCATCTTCTCTCTAGTCCAACTCTTGGATGGACACCATAAATCTATCCACTGGACAGAAGAAACTGTTTATCACAACATTCTCTGCCGAGGTACGCCAGCATTAGTAGCATTTGGCATTTGATGTCATTTGAATGTGACAAACATTTTTAACAACTATTAAGGGGAAGATCTTAGTATGCTTTTTTATACTGTACTATCAGGTTTACATGATCGTAATACAGGACAAGTAGTATCGCTGCAAATAATGTAATTTAAGAACCTTTGAATTGACAACATATCCTAAATGACGGTAACTAAGTAACCATACTGTACGTTCTTGTTGCTAATGAGAAACACAATGAAGCGTGTCACATTTTCTGATCTATATTCATTGCAGGTTCTTACCGGGCAGTTTTTGTTTTTCTTGAGAGGCACAAGCAAGGCCATAACAACTGCAAACATATCCCAGGTCTGTCGGGTGTTTCCTAACTTTGAGTGCCGCTGACCTTGACCTGTTTTGTCTGTCGGTCGGTTAATTGTCCTCTGATGTTTCTCTCCAGGAGGTGAATTTTGGTATACTAAACTGCTCAGAGGGGAACATTCTGCACAGTCTGAAGTTTCTTTTTACCCAAGTCATGAACCCAGCATTAAAGGCACAAGAGGTATATTATTCCTCAAAGTAATGTGGTAAAGTGGATTATTGGAACTGAAAGTTTAAATACTATAGTGCATAAATCATAATTGCAATATATCAATAATATTTTTAAGGACTGGGGTGTTTTAAAAGAGGGCAAAATGGACCCACACGTACAAGATTTCCTGAGTTCAGTGGATAAGTTCACCTGTACCGTTTCTTCACTGCTGAGGAACACAGAAGAAGCATTTCAGCTTCACAGCCTCCCATCAGTCTCAGATCTGAGCCACATAAAGACACCTGCAGATGGTATCAGTGCAGGTAAAGCCAATGTAACCCAATTATACCCAATAAAAGAAAGTGAAAACCCTCACCTATGAACTTCTTTTTACTGATATCAAAGTAGGGTCTAAAGTTTTTGGTGTGATGTTTTGCATGACATTTATGCAATGCTGAAAGTGCATGCATCCTAATTTCTCATGTATTTATGCTCACTTTTCCCAATTTTAAAAGTGCTAAGTCAAGTAAAATGTTGTATGCTATAGTATGTGTGTTTAGAATCAGCAACTGAAGAAGTAAAATCAAGTTATTTTTTAATTTTCTTTACAATATGCCATAATGTTTTTTATTTGTGGAATGTAGACTCTAGCAGAATTTTTCCATCCTGCTGACCACAGATTTCATAACCCTGTTGAAAAGTTTTTGAAGCATGGTTGCTGGTCTTTGCTGGTTTAAGCTGGTCATGTGCTGGTTTAAACTGGTCTTAAAACCAGCATATTCAGGTTTTTTTGACAGGTAATTAATTTTATGGTACTTTTTAGAGACAGTGAGCCAATGCTTACCCTTGACTGAAAGTTTCGAATATTTTGCAAAGCATCTCTTTCCCCATTAATGTCTCTTTATCAACTGAATTGGCACAATTCAACTTTCCCTCCAGCAAGCTGTTCCAAAAGCACTGTTAAAACTCCATTGTATAAATAAACTGACTCAGTCTACTCAATTTTTAAAGGCTTATATTTTTCAGTAAGCAAGTTTTTGTTGGATTTGGTTTAAAGTGAATAACTCTGAGTTGGTGGAAAGTCTGGAAGGACAGTTGTTACACTGGGCCAAGCAGATAGAACATGTGCTGATGGAGAGCGAGCAGATCCGGCGAGAATCAGATGACATCGGACCCTCAGCGGAAATAGAACACTGGAAGTGCAGAATGATCACCTTCAACAGGTACCAGAGCCAGTGTCTGTTCATTAAAAAACAACACAATCTTCATTTAGCGACCATTAGAAATGTAATTTTGGTTTTTATACATGTTCAGTTAAACTTGCTGTGTGTGCGTGTCTATTTGTGTTTTCAGCCTTTTGGAAGAAATCAAAAAACCTTACGTGCATAAAGTTATTGGTATATTGAGTGCGGCCAAGTCCAAGACAATAAAAAAATGGATAGAATTGGTGAGTTCAGTCAAATTTTTTGTTGTTGTATTGCTAGTGAAAAACTGTAATTAAAGTCAAGTAGACAGGGGTATAAACAATATTACCAAGCTTTTCACGTTAATATTCTAGTGTTGTTTTATTTCTGTGATTGCCTCTATTTGTGTCATTAGTCACCAAAATCTTTTGTGCCTGTGTATTTTACACTGCAAACTATCAGTGAAATGTTTGAACAGTGTTACATGAGGAAATCAAAACCATCTCACATTTATTGTAAAAACAATTGCAATGTTTTTTATTTTTTTGTTTGTTTTTCTGTCTGTAGGACAAAAATATCACAATTGTGGCAAATGAGGCTAAAAGTAATGTGAAGTATCTGTACACTCTGGAGAAGTTCTTTGAACTTTTGGAAAAGTCTGGTCCAGTAAGTTTCAATAAGGGCTTATTATCCGTTCACTATAGGTTAATGAACAACAGCTTTAAATGGTTACAATATTAGTGATCTGTTTGTGTCTATTGCATACATAATACTTACTAAAATACTCACACAATTATTTTTAAACCTGGCTGTTTGTTTTCTTTAGACCACCATGTTGGAACACATTCCCAAACTAATGAACAGCATACTCATGGTCCACACTGTGTCCCCATTTTACAACACCTCTGAACACATGACATCACTCTTTGTGAAGATCACTAACCAGATGGTCAGCACCTCTAAGGGTTATCTCTGCCAAGGGGTGACGAAGGTCTGGGACTTGGACAGGTCAGGCTGATATCAAATGGCGCTAAAGATATTTTAGCTCTGATTTTGAATAAATGAATTACATGCGACTGTATAACCCTTTAGAAAGGAGCTTCTCAAGAGGATAAAGGAATGTGTTCAGTTGAATCAGGAGTATCAAGAATGCTTCCACCAGATGAAAGAGGAATTAAAGCAAAACCCCCTCAAACTGCAGTTTGAAGTTAGGTCCGTAAACTTTAAATTATACATACCAGAAATCAAAATTGTTTTTTTAACTGGGTTAATGCACATACCTGATCGTATTGTACACAATTGCTTTTAAAATAATTGAAGATTGAGATGTGTGTTTCGTTTATACAAATAATAGTAAAACTTATGTTATGAGATGTTAGCTTGTATTTTAAGGAAATTCTTCTTTTTCATACCAACAGTGAAAATTACATCTTTGGAAAGTTTGACACATTATGCAAACGTCTGGACAAGATAGCAGATATTGCCAGAACTCTTGAAGATCTCTCAGACCTGCAGTTCATGAAAGTTGAGGGTATTGAGAAAACATACATGCGCTACCAAACAATTGTAACCACCATTAAATCTAAGACCTACAATGTCCTTGACCACCGCAAGTTAGAGGTACAGTACAGCAAGATCACTTCCCATTTTCTTTTCTTTTCTCTTTTGTTTTATTTGACATTCATCTGTTATCTATAAAAATACTTTTTTTCTCTTTCAGTTTGATCGTGATTACACAGAGTTCAAAGGTCAAATTCAGGACCTGTATTTCTCCCTAGAGTCACTGATTGACACCTGTTTTCAACGTAAACATACAGTAAGGGCATTAGTGTCAAATAGTTCACAATTGTATTTATGCTTCAAAATGTAATGCAAAGTCTCCTATGTTGAAATTAAAGATGAAAGCATCATATTTTACATTAAAATATTATTCAACCCTCAGACTGAGCAGGCCTTTGAACTGCTGTCCAAGTTTGACAACGGTGTAGGCAGACAAATGGACCTCAGCCTGAAGTATATGGCTGTTTTACAGGAATATGAATGTGACCTTGAATATGTTCGCAAACTCTTCCAGAGCAAGAAGGAGGATCCCCCTATACCACGATGCATGCCTCCTGTAAGTTTCATGGGATACGAAAACAATGATATGTCATTGGATCTTGTAGTGGGATACTTACAGCAATACAAACATCCCCACATACTGTATATTTTCTCCTGTCAATGCAACACAATTCACTTTCTGTTGCAGGTCACTGGGAAAATTTCATGGGCACACAATCTGTTCCGCAAAATTGAATCGCCGATGTTAATTCTACGTGACAAATTGGACATTGTACAGGTAATCTTACCAAATCAGTTACCAAAAATGCAGCTTGAAGCACAGCTTTTTGTAGTATTTTGTCATGACTGGAGTTAAAAAAAACGCTATATTGAGACTTTTTCTATTATTGAGAGTTTTCTGCCTTGACATCTAGAAACTGGGTATGAAGACGATTATTCGAGCATATAACAAACTGGCTGCTGTTCTTTTGGAGTATGAAGTTCTGCTTCACAGAGATTGGGTTGAAGCCATGGAACTGCAACAAATGTTTTGTCTTAAAGCTTCACTGCTAACCAGACACCCAACAACTAAGGTTTGTATTTTAAAGAAGTTTTATTTCATCATTCATCAAACCAGTTCACACCTGGCTGCGGAGTGTCCTTAGCTAATCAGGTATTTACTTTTCAAATCGTATTTTAAACAAATCCATGTGAACTGAAAATCGCAACTGACTTCAGTATTGGGAAAAAATATGAGTGATGCATTATAAGAATTCACTGCATGGATTATATGGTACATTGAATGTCATTTATTGTCAATAGGTGATCTATGTGAATCTCGATCCCTTGGTCCTCGAGACATTGTATGAGGCAAAGTACATGCAAAAATTTAATTATCATGTACCCGATGTCGTCCTTAAAATGTGTGCCAATGAACATCAGCTGAAGGTCCATAATGACAAGTGAGTTTAATAAAGCTATACTTTATGCCATATATTCTGCTTAAAATACAGTGTATATTCACCATATTTTTGCACATTAGGATTTAAAAAAATAATGTTTAAATGTGGTTTTGAATAAACGTATGTTTAACGTTATACATTAGCAACGTTGTGCTGCCAAATCGTTTTTGTTAATTATAAATGTTTTTTAATATAATTTAGAATTCTCAGATTTAAAGTTAATACAATATGGATAATGAAATTGAATATCTTTGGGATCAGATTGAAGCAATTGCTGGATGACTTTGATGCAGCCGTCAAGAGGATTCCCAGTGTGTTACAACCCCTGATGAATCCCTTCATCCACCAAGTGGAAGCTGCCCTCTCCCCTGGACTGACCATTCTATCATGGACATCCCTTAATATTGACAACTGTAAACATTCATGACATCAAAAATAAAATTACATTAGCCTACATGTAATGAAGTTACATCTGAGCTGGTTTCTTGTACATGCTGGCTATTCCACCCGCTAAAAACGTGCATAACATATTAACCAGTTTGGGATGGATTTTTTTCGAACCGTCATAATTCTTAAACCTAACTAAGCAAAATAAATGCTGGTGCACAGATATACTAACATACTTTTCAATTTGTTTCAGTTATAGACGGTGTGTATGAAGCCCTGAGAAAGCTAGAGCACGTATCAAAGGTTGCCATGGATATTCTGGAATGTCGAATTGAGCGTGTCCTGAAGAGCATGTCCACCACCCTTTTACTGACACTGCCTGAGGAAGAGCCAATTCTGCCCCACGACTTCCTGACCAATACAGAGACCACTGTCAATGCAGCAAGAAAGACCCTAAAGACGTGAGTGTTCAGAATCTCTTTCTGCATATGCAGAACAGATGAACCACTGGAGGTTTTAAGGATTTATTTGTTTGTTTGCTTCACAGTGCAAGTCAGCAGTTGGAGTCTTCTATGTTGGAAATGATTGAGGAACTGAAAAGAGAGATGAAACCTGCAGAAAGGGTCAACTTGGAGGTACTGTGTTGCATCAAGGCCCATTGCTTTAAGTATTGATTCAGAGTCAGTTGAGTATCAAAATTGTTTATTGTACAAAATCACACAGGTTTACAATGTATGCGTCTGTGTTAACATTTTGTAATTGAATAAACGGGAAAAGTATCTTGTACCACCCAAACACATGGAGAAAACATTGGGCCCAAAATTGTGCTAGTGTTGCAAGTTGCTGCTAAATTGACACCAAATACTGCAGAGCTTGAGAGGAAACACATCTTTTGAAAAGAAAAGACTTTCTGTGTCTTTTGTATTGTTGATAAAGTTGATGTACAGTATGTTAAGGACTCATTAGTCTCTAAAAGCTAATTTTCAAATGCATTTACATGTTTAGGGCTCGCAGTGTCTGCATCCCGATGCCAAGCAGAAGACGCGCTGCCTACAATGTCTGCCGTGTGCCTTCTACATCATAATGGGACAGTTGTGTCAGAGGAACACAGAGGCCCTGGTCAGAGGTACCACTCTCATACTCTGTTGATCGAGTTCTCTAAGTTGCTTTAATACATCAGTTGTTTTTCCTTCACTCCAGTAAGATTCAAGTTGAGACGATGGAGATCTCAGTAGTGTTACCAACTGTTCTCAGATTTACAGCCATAGCAAATTTAGCAAAATAGGTTCATTTCATCACTCCGCACTCTTGCATCCTACAGTCATCAGTTGTTTAGCTTCTTTCTTTCTAAGAAAGAAACATTTTTTTTTTTAAATAAAACAGAAAACTCTACAAAATATTCTTCCTGGTAAATGTATTTTATCACAATAGGTGTCTGAACAAGAATCTGAGTCAAGTATACATCTTTTATGGATTCATTTTGTAATAAATATCTGTGATTGCCTCTCATTATCTCATGCTTCTTCTCATCATCTTTTTTCTTAAAAGCTACCAAACTCTCTCTGGATTCTTTGCGTCGTCGGCTGCATGGTGCAAACACAAAGTACAGACCATCTCAAAGTGATGCTGCCATTCAGATTCCTCTGTTCAAAGCTTCTGTTGAACTGGCCATTCCCAACCTTGTCCTTAGACCGAGTGTAGAAGAAATACAGGTAATGATGAGAAAACAAAAAGTTGCACAATATCAATACCTGAAAACAAAGTGTGCATGTTCATTTACAATGCATTGTTTTGCTCTCTTTTTGTTCCACTTTTTATGATCCTTGTGGGTTGCATTTGCATGTACGATATATTTTGCCTTTACTACTGTAGCAATAAGAAATGTTCCAATCCTGAACATTTTCTGTGTTGTCTGTGTTGAGCAGGTCATTCTTGGTAAAGTTATTACCACTGTGCTTTTATCAGCAAAGGATATTCCTCTCTGGACATATTCCCATCTCCATTTCAAACAGTTGCAGGTAACCATGTTCTGCAGAACAATATTTAAGCAAGTTTAACACTGTTGACAGCATCTGCAGTATGACATACTGTCATAGGTGCTTGGTTCTTGAATTAAGTCAAAACCCCAAAATTAATTTGAAACATTTCACGAACAGAAACTATTATTACAGGTACACTCACTGTTGAGCTTTTTTGTGACTCCACAGACAGAGCAGTTAGCAGCTCGAGAGCTTGGAGACGACAATATGGTGCCGAAGCCGATCTTATTGAGGCCTCTGGACAAACAGCTGTCGGATCATAAGGACGTGAACAAGGCTTTGGGCCAGCTAGCTTCTATGGTGTCCTCTCTCAAAGTAGACGTTGGGGACATTGTGGAAGGGTTGTCTCAGTTCTCTGCCCTGTGGAACCAGGTACTTCAATAAACATTTAATTTAGTTACTCGGATACAGCTTGGAGCTATAAATATTGCACACTTCTAAATGTTTACATCACATAACAGTATTCCAATACAATTAATTATAATTATATTTGTGATCTTTTCCTAATCTAGGATCCTGCAGAACAGGTAAAAGCATTTTTGGAGACCAGCCCATCTCTGCCGGAATTCAGCCGTCAGCTCTCTCTGTATTCTGTACGTATTTGTTAAATACCTGTTTGGGGTCTTATATTATTAAGTACTGTATTTAAGACAATTGCAAAAAAACTAAGGGTGATCCCAGCATCTTCTACACACATTTTATTAGAAGCTCGAGACACAGATTGAGGAGCTTCCAAACACATGCAGTATGGGCCCCATCCTTTACGATACCAGCTCGCTCAAACTGTCGCTCACTCAAGAGTGTCGGACCTGGAAACGGGCATTTGGGTCAGCTTTAAACCAGCAGGCCTCTGCAGACATGACCGAGATGAGCTCTTTCGTGGAGGGGGTGAGCAGGCTGCTCCAAAGGCCCATTTCTGACCTGGATGGAGTGAGGGGAGCCATGGCTGCCCTACGGGAGGTACGAGATCAAGAGATACGGATCGATGCCATCCTTGGAATGATGGAAGAGTCGTTCGCCCTGCTCAATCGGCATGAGCTGTTCTTCAGCGACGGAAATGCAGAGAAGATTGATAGGCTGGTTTACACTTGGAAGGAACTCAATCTGATGGTGAGGGAGTTGATTTAAAAGAGTCTATTGTAATGTTCTGTTACACGCATAAACATTATGTCATCCGAAGGTTTTTGTGGCATAGACATTTGGTTGTAAAGATGTTATTTTGAGTTATTGTGTATTCAATTTTAAGGTCAACCAAACCCAGAAGAAGCTTGTAGAAATTCAACCTCAAATGAAGGCTGAGCTTCTTTCTGGAGTTAAGTCCTTCCAGAATGCTGTGCAGAACTTCTTTGCTGACTTTGACAACTGGTAATACAGATGAGTAAACAAATATACATTCTTTTATGTAATCTTTTTTATTGATGGTCTTGATCTTAACTGTGTGTGTAGTGGTCCTGGAGTACCAGGTTTGCCCCCTCGTGAAGCCAGTGACAGGTTACAAGTTTATCAGGCCAAGTTTGATGAACTGTGGAGGAAATATGTCACTTTGTCCAGTGGAGAAGAACTTTTTGGCCTCCCTGTTAATGGTGCCTTTCGAACATATTTATTAAAATCCTTCATAGCCAAAAATTTTTAAAACATTGTGTTGTCTTTTCATTCTGTCAATTTTGTCTTTTTTTAGATTATCCCGATCTTCACAGAATCAAACGAGAGCTCTCTCTTCTCTCCAAGCTTTACAGCCTGTACAATTCTGTCATTGAGAGCGTTTCTGGATATTATGATATTTTATGGGCCGACCTCGACATAGAAAAGATCAATAATGAACTGTTGGATTTGCAGAACAGGTATGTTTGATTCCATTTTTTTTACATGACTTGGTTGTCTTAAAAAGTACACAAATACTGTATATCTGAAAACTCTTCAAGGATCCGAAAGCTACCCTCAGCCCTGAAGGAATGGCAAGCATTCAATGACCTAAAGAAGAAAATTGATGACTTCAATGAGACCTGCCCTCTGCTGTACATGATGGCCAATAAGGTGAAGTCAGCCTCAGTTCTTTGATGTCACAAACAGGCGTTTAAGCTGTGCTCTAACAAATGTTTTCAATACTAGGCAATGATGTCCAGACACTGGCAGCGCTTGGCTGACATTACAGGCCAAACCTTTGATGTGCAATCTGGGAATTTCAGTCTTCGCAATGTCATGGAAGCACCTCTGCTGAAACATAAAGAGGATATTGAGGTATTGTTAAGCAAATCTTTTATATAAAGTACAGTTCCGGATATGTAACTTAAAAGGGTATGTAACAAAGCTCTGGGTACCAGGATGTGTGTATCAGCGCGGTGAAAGAACGAGACATTGAAGCCAAACTCAAAGATGTGGTGAATGAATGGAGCAGCCACCAGTTCACTTTTGCCTCATTCAGGTCAGAGAAGATTTTCAAACATATTTAATTGTTTACATTTGTCATAAAAATTGACTGAAATGTGTCCTCTCAGGAATCGTGGAGAGCTGCTGCTCAAGGGATCGGACACCACTGAGAAAGTTGCGTTAATGGAAGACAGTCTTATGGTCCTTGGGTCCCTAATGAGTAACAGGTAAATTCATAATTTCATCCAATAATTGTTCAACAGTTTAAATGTAAAAAATTTTGTGAGTACATTTTATGTAAGTAACTCAATAATATCCCATAATGTAAATTTGCTGGACTCTTTTTTAGATACAATGCTCCGTTTAAGCCCAGCATCCAGCAGTGGGTGCAGAAGCTGTCCAACAGTTCAGAGGTGATAGAGAGGTGGCTGACGGTACAGAACCTGTGGCTCTACCTGGAGGCTGTGTTTGTGGGAGGAGACATTGCAAAACAACTGCCGCAGGTAACATAAATCAATAGACATAGACAAACAAAGCAGAAACATTTCTAACATGTAGATATTGGATGGGAAAGTTCAGTTTTAATAAAATTAGATTATAAAAATCCAATTAAATACTATTTTTAAATTACTATTACTACATACTATTTCTGAAAATAAAATTCCACAGGAGGCGAAACGCTTTCAGAACATTGATAAGTCCTGGCAGAGGATAATGCAGCGAGCACATGAGATTCCAGGTGTGATTCAGTGCTGCGTCGGAGACGAGACACTTCAACAGCTACTTCCGCATCTGCTGGAACAACTGGAAGTGTGTCAGAAATCTCTGAGCGGCTACCTGGAAAATAAACGGCTCGCCTTCCCACGGTTCTTCTTCGTCTCTGATCCAGTGCTGCTGGAGATTCTGGGTCAAGCCTCTGACTCTCATACCATACAGGTCCCTGCTCTTGTTTAACGATGAGAATTTAAGTGATATTCATCGTGATACCGCATTAACTAATCCAACTGGTCATAAATTTATGTTTGATTGTTCAATTTGCCTCATTTCTTGGTTGTCTTTGTCTTTTAAGGTTCACCTGTTGAGCCTTTTTGATAATGTCAACAGAGTTGTGTTTCATGAGAAAAACTATGACCAGATTCTTAGCTTTCAGTCACAGGAAGGGGAAACCGTGCCTCTGAACGAACCAATCGTTGCCCAGGTAAAAGATTTGATTTTAAAGCTTAAATATAATTTTTTATTCCATGAATGGCCTATGTAAAGATAAAACCTAAAGTAATTTTAACCAAAACTGAATGAATGTACATAAATCATTAATGTCTGAATATTTTCTAAAACTGTTGATAATTAAAAGATTATTATACTGAAAGATTACTAATACACAGGGTAATGTAGAAGCATGGCTGAGTCTGCTGTTACATGGAGTGAAGAAGACCATTCACAACATCATACGACAGGCCCACATGTCCATTAATGACCAGGGTTTTAAACTGGTGGAGTTCCAGTCCATGTTCCCTGCTCAAGTGGGACTGCTCGGCATACAATTTATCTGGACCAGAGATGCTGAGGAAGCACTCACCCTTAGCAAGATGGACAAAAAGGTTCAAACTTTGTTTCTATATTAAGTGATTTTCCACTATTAGACATTTCATGATTAACAAGCTTTTCCATGGATATTTATGGTTTAACAAAAAGAAAAGGTTCCTTACAGATTATTTGATATGAGTTAAGTATCTTGTTCTACCTTTACAGATAATGCAAACTACAAATAAGAAGTTCCTGGATCTGTTGAATGAACTCATTGACATGACCACTCACGATCTGACCAAGATGGACAGAACTAAATATGAGACGCTTATCACCATACATGTCCACCAGAAGGATATTTTTGATGAACTGGTGATGTATAGTTTATAGTCAAATTTTATTCTAATCTGAACAGATGCTTTTAAAGCTTTAAAAGTTAAAGCTCTTAAGTTTCCATATCTTCTCTTCAAAGGTACAAATGAACATTCGGTCACCCTTGGACTTTGAATGGCAGAAACAATCTCGCTTCTACTTTGTTGAAGACACAGACAGATGTGTGATCCAGATCACCGATGTGGAGTTTGACTACTGTAATGAATATCTAGGCTGCACTGACCGTCTGGTTATAACACCTCTTACCGATAGGTGATCGTAGAAGCAGTTTGACACATTCTTAGGTTTAGCTAGGAGACTATAGTGAGATGAAATAGATGGTCGCAATGTTTAAACTAGCTTTTTGCTTGGTCCCTTGCAGATGTTATATCACATTGGCCCAGGCTTTGGGGATGAGTATGGGAGGCGCTCCCGCTGGCCCTGCTGGGACAGGAAAAACAGAAACCACCAAAGACATGGGCCGCTGTTTGGGTAAATACGTTGTGGTTTTCAATTGCTCAGACCAGATGGACTTCAGAGGACTTGGCCGCATCTATAAAGGTGGAGTGGATTGCTAAACTAATCTTTCTGAAATATTGACATCTTTGTTTATTTGTTAAGATGTATTACAAAGTATATGTTTTATTTACCATATACTGTATGCAATGTAGTATATTTTTTTAACTGTTTCTAATGTTTGTCAAATAGGATTAGCCCAGTCTGGTGCATGGGGCTGTTTTGATGAGTTCAACCGCATTGAACTGCCCGTGCTGTCTGTGGCAGCTCAACAAATTTATATCGTCCTGCAGTGCAAAAAGAACAAGAAATCTCAGTTCATATTCTCTGATGGAGATGTTGTAGAGATGGACAAAGAGTTTGGTATCTTCCTTACCATGGTAAAGAGAATAGACATTTTGGTAACACTTTCCTTGAAGCATGTATGTATAATGCATTATAAAATTAGTTTTAAATTGTTGTAATGCACCTTTTATTGCATTGTAATGTCTTATAAATAATTGTTATTACAGGTAATACATTGCTACACTACACATTTTAAATTGGTTATAATTCTTTACAACTACTTATAATGCATTACAACTACTTATAATGCATTACAACACACATTATGTAGAATTATAATGCATTTTACCCTTTAATAACTCTTTGTAATGCATTATACATACATGCTTCAAAAAAGTGTTATCAAATTTTTTTCTCCAAATTCTTGAACATTTTCAACCGGTGACATCAAAGCATTGATGTAAAATTGTCGCTTGTTGTGTTTTTTTTACTTCACAGAACCCAGGGTATGCCGGCCGCCAGGAACTGCCCGAGAACTTAAAAATTCAGTTCCGTACTGTGGCCATGATGGTGCCCGACCGAGCCATTATCATACGAGTGAAACTGGCCAGCGCTGGCTTTCGCGATAATCAAGTTCTCAGCCGCAAGTTTTTTACTCTCTACAAACTATGTGAGGAACAGCTTTCTAAACAGGTGACCAAAATGCATTTATATTATACACAATATCTAAAAAATATTTATCATAATGTAAATAACATTTGACCTTGCTAATGTTGCTCAACAGGTCCACTATGACTTTGGTCTGAGGAACATCTTGTCTGTTTTGAGGACTCTTGGAGCAGTTAAGAGATCCAATCCAACCGAGCCAGAGAAGACTGTGGTCATGAGAGTTCTCCGTGACATGAACCTCTCCAAACTGGTGACTTGGATTCATCCGAATGTGGAATAATATCATCAGGCAGGAGAATACTATCAATGCTAGGTTAACCATCTCTCTTCCTACTTCTTCCTTCATGCAGGTAGATGAGGATGAGCCGCTCTTCATGAGCCTCATAAATGATCTGTTCCCAGGCATCAGTCTGGATAATGCAGGATATCCTGAGCTAGAAGCTGCTATCACCAAACAAGCCAAAGAAGCCAAGCTGATCGCTCATCCTCCATGGATTCTCAAGCTTGTTCAACTCTATGAGACCCAACGAGTGAGACATGGTAGGTGTTGATCTGTATTTTCATATGCTCTAGCTTCTTGCCCTCATAGTAATGCCATCTGTTTATTCTGTTTGCGCAGGTATGATGGTTCTTGGTCCCAGTGGGACAGGAAAGACCACATGTGTCAACACTTTAATGAAGGCCATGACTGACTGCGGAAATCCTCACAAAGAAATGCGAATGAACCCAAAAGCCATCACAGCCTCACAGATGTTTGGTACATTGGATGTAGCCACAAATGACTGGACAGACGGAATCTTCTCCACGCTGTGGAGGAAAAGTCTGAAAGGCAAGAAGGTGAGATGATATGTGTCAACAAGCATCTTGTATCATTTTCTGAAAATAAACCTGCTGTTAAACCTGCTTTACTTTATTACAACAGTTTATTTTAATAGGAAATGATGCGGTCACACTACACTCTTTGTTCCATCGACTTTCATTGATACAAATGCGAATGCTACAGACTTGAAATACAAGCTCATGCAAAGTTACAGATAGAAATCCTTTAATTTAAATTCACTACAGTAACTATTTCTCAGGGGGAACACTTGTGGATCGTTCTTGATGGTCCAGTTGATGCCATCTGGATCGAAAATCTCAACTCAGTCCTAGACGACAACAAGACTCTCACCCTGGCCAATGGAGACCGTATCCCAATGTCCCCCAGTTGCAAGGTGGTCTTTGAGACGCACAACATAGACAACGCATCTCCGGCTACCGTGTCCCGCAACGGCATGGTCTTCATGAGCTCATCTGTTCTGAACTGGGAGCCTATCCTGCAGGCCTGGCTGCAGAAGATTCCAGCAACACAAGCTGATTTTCTTTTGTCCTCTTTCAACTCTGTCTATCAGGTGACAACTAGACATGTGGCCACCTTCTCTATGCTCAGTATCTGACATCTGACTTTGAAAAATTGTGTTGCAGTGCAATCCTACTTATTAATAAAAGAAAACCAATGCAATGCTTTGTTTTAAGCTAGCTATGCAGTAATTTCCTATTTTCTGCTTGGACATGCTCAACATCTGCATTTTCCACAGGATTTAATGAATTTCATCACCACTGCGGTTTCTCCTAAAATGCAGCTGTTGGAGTGCATGTACATCAAGCAGACCATTGATCTGTTACAGGTAAACCTAAAGCTATATTATCCTTAGACAAATGACTGATGCAATACGAATTCCATCATTGTAAATGGGCTGTTAACAGTATAATGGCATACAATACAAACATGTCTCACCCAATCAGATGTTTATTAAGTTATTAATTCGTGAATATACAAATAAGTGATTTGCTCTTGCTGAAACACAGGGTCTGCTGCCAGACATCGAGGAAAAGCTCCTGAAAGGATCTCACATTAATCGCCTCTTCATGTTTGCTGTCATGTGGTCTGTTGGAGCTTTGCTGGAACTGGATGATCGAGCCAAGATGGAGACGTTCCTCAAGCAGCACTCAGCCAGCCTAGATTTGCCCAGTACAGAAGGAGATTTGACTATCTTTGAGTTTATGGTCAATGAGACTGGAGAATGGGATCTCTGGTCCAAAAGGGTAAAATAAAATGTTTTCGACTTGCAACCAATGTTCGCTTTAAATGAGGCCTAGTTATACTTATTTAATTGTGATGTCATCATTAGGTGCCAGAGTATCACTACCCCAAGGACATGGTTCCTGACTACGCCTCCATTCTTGTACCCAATGTCGACAACATACGGACTGACTTCCTGATGCAAACCATAATGAAACAAGACAAAGCAGTCCTGCTTACTGGTGAACAGGGAACAGCCAAGACTGTCATGATAAAGGTGTGTTGCATTTTAAATAATTAAAGATTATATTTGTTTAAATAAAACGTAATTAATTACTTTGATTAAAACCTCCACAGGGCTACACCAGCAAATATGATGCGGAAAAACATCTGATCAAAACTCTAAACTTCTCGTCTGCCACCCTGCCTGGCATGTTCCAGCAAACCATAGAGAGTTACATAGACAAACGTGTGGGCACCACTTACGGACCTCCATCAGGAAAAAAGATGACCGTTTTCATCGATGACATCAACATGCCGGTTATCAATGAGTGGGGCGATCAGGTCAGGTGTCTTTTACACTGCAGATGTGTAGGAAATGGATCAGAATGTATTTGGATAAATTTTCATTCTAAAGAGGATTTCACATTGAGCTAAAGAGTACATTAACATTGTATACACTACTCTAGTTCCTGTCATTTTGGCCACTATATAAAAATTAATATAGCTATTGTTGTTTTACAACTATTGCTGTGCATCTCTCAGATCACAAATGAGATTGTTCGTCAGTTGATGGAGCAGGGAGGTTTCTACAGCCTGGAACGGCCTGGGGAATTCATCAGCATCATCGACCTGCAGCTGGTGGCTGCTATGATCCATCCCGGTGGTGGTCGTAATGACATCCCCCAGCGACTCAAACGCAAGTTCTGTGTGTTTAACTGCACTCTGCCCTCCAACTCCTCCATTGACAAAATCTTTCACACGCTGGCCAGTGGTTACTTCTGCCCGGAAAGAGGTTTCCCGGAGGAGGTGTGCTCGCTGGCTGCCTCTCTGGTGCCAACCACCAGAAGAGTGTGGCAGGCTGTCAAAGCTAAGGTACTGATCTAGCGATATAAGAAAGTATAAGCAACTGCCTCAAATTGAAGAGCATGGTCTCAACAACAGTGAGGTCATGTGTTCAGCAGAATGCAAATACCTCATCATAATGTGACATGTATGGTAAAAAATGAAGAAAACTACAGCATACGAGGGGATGTATGTTTTATTCTATTTCAGAAACAGCACATAAAAACAAAAATTTTACAGGAAATAAAGCCCACATTGAGTGCTATCACATAAAAACTGAAAAACCGAGATTCTGTAGTCAAGTATTGAGTTATACTAATAAATGTTACCATAATACTATATTACGATTGTTTTCAGATGCTTCCGTCCCCAGCAAAGTTCCACTACATTTTCAACTTGCGTGACTTGAGTAGAATCTGGCAGGGTATTCTGACTGTGGGATCAGAAGTGTGTCAGACTCCTCAGCTGATGGCCTCTCTTGTCCAGCACGAGTGCTTGCGGGTCATTGCCGATCGCTTCATCGAACAGAAGGACAAAGACGTTTTTAATGACATTCTACAGAAGGTGTGTCAACTAAATCATAACACCCAATATAATAGAATAGAATGGAATTAATTAATTCATATTCATTTTTTTTACGTATTAATAATCTGGTGTCTTTACTGTTCTTCGCTCTTCAGATCGTAGTAGAGGATCATGGTCCTAGTCTTTTGGAGCGTGGGCCATGGGAAGAGTATTTCGTGGACTTTCTGCGGGACGCTCCGGAGCTGACAGGGGATGAACCTGAAGACACAGAAACAGAGACACCGAAGATCTACGAGCCCATTCCTTCCTTCAAAACCCTATCAGAGCGACTGTCTATGTTTCAACAACAGTACAACGATAACGTCAGAGGAGCACCCATGAACCTGGTCTTCTTTGAGGTTAGTCTTAAAGTTTCTCACAAAAAAATGTGTGGGTCACATTTTACTCCAGAATCAGATCAAAATGCTGTTTGTATAAGCAATTGAACCGAATTAAAACCTTTTTACGGTCTTGCAGGATGCAATGACCCACCTTATAAAGATCTCTCGGATAATCCGGACGCCTCGGGGTAATGCCCTACTGGTCGGAGTGGGGGGTTCTGGGAAACAGTCTCTCACTCGACTTGCATCCTTCATAGCTGGATACCAGAGCTTCCAAATAACACTGACAAGGTGAGAATATTGAGGTTTGAATGGCTGTATGGCTTCCTGGGGTACAGTTCTGACACTGTCTACCTGTATTTCTGAGGTTCTTGCTTCATTGTGCAGCTCAAGTAATTCATTATTCAACTTCAAAAATTTGGGACAATATCAACCACTATTTTTTTACAGAACCTACAATGTGAGTAATCTAATCGAGGACCTCAAAGCCCTGTACAGAATTGCAGGTTTGGAAGGAAAGGGCGTGACCTTCCTCTTCACAGACACCGACATCAAGGACGAAGCCTTTCTGGAGTACCTGAACAATGTGCTGGCATCCGGAGAAGTTTCAAACCTGTTTCCTCGGGACGAGGTGGACGAGATCACCCAAAGTCTCATTCCTGCCATGAAGAGAGACCTCCCACGCTGCCCGCCCACCATCGACAACCTCTACAACTACTTCCTGTCCAGGGTGCGCAGCAACCTCCACGTGGCTCTTTGCTTCTCTCCGGTTGGCGAGAAACTGCGCTCAAGAGCCCTGAAGTTCCCCGGTCTCATCTCCGGCTGCACCGTGGACTGGTTCCAGCGTTGGCCGCGAGACGCTCTGGTGGCCGTAGCTGAGCATTTCTTGTCCGACTACTCTCTTCGATGTTCAGCCGAGGTGAAGAGGAGCGTCGTGGAAACGATGGGAACGATCCAGGATATGGTGACTGAGATCTGTACCGAATACTTTCAGCGCTATAGACGTCAGACCTACGTGACGCCGAAATCCTACCTGACGTTTATTAAAGGATACCAGACGATTTACTCAGAGAAAATTGAGCATGTGGGGATGCTGGCGGAACGCATGAACACAGGTTTGCAATAGTTACTTGTAGGTTTATTGACCAAAAAAACGTCATATATATAACAATATTTTCTGCAGGTCTCGACCGACTCATGGAAGCTGAGCAGTCGGTGAACCAGCTGCGTGTGGAGCTGAAGGAGAAGGAAAAGGTGTTGGCCGTGGCCTCAGTCAAAGCAGATGAAGTCCTGAAGGAGGTCACGAACAAAGCGACGGCCGCAGAAAAGGTGAAGGCTCAGGTACAGAAGGTGAAAGACAAGGCCCAGGCCATCGTGGATGAGATAGAAGAAGAAAAGAAGGTGGCCAAATCCAAGCTGGAGGCAGCCAAACCAGCATTAGAAGCTGCAGAGGCCGCGCTGCAGGTGTGGCTCTACTAACTTGCGTAAAACACTAGTCTCATTTTCATGTTTTCATCTAATCAGACTAATTCCTTTTGTGATTCCTAGACCTTGAAGCCAGCCGACATTGCAACTGTGCGTAAACTGGGAAAACCTCCTCATCTCATCATGAGAATCATGGACTGTGTGCTCATACTGTTTGATCGACGTGTGGATTCTGTCACCATGGATCCAGAGAGACCCTGCATCAAGCCCTCATGGTCCGAAGCTCTTAAACTGATGAACAACCCTGGGTTCCTCGGTCAACTGCTGTCCTTCAACAAGGTGAGACAGCAGTGTACTACAAAGCAAATCTCACTTTAGGTCTTTATTAAACATCAGTGACAACACACCACACTTCATGAACCTATTTCAAGCAAGCAGAAACACCCTTTATCATATTGTTGATGTATTGTTAATGTAGACTGTCATGTCCAGTCATGTTTTCTCTGAATTCAGAATTTTCCTTTACATTTTTTCAATTAAAGGACTCTATCACTGAGGAAAAGGTTGATCTTCTCACTCCATATCTCCAAATGGAAGATTATAGCCTGGAATCAGCCAAAAGGATTTGCGGGAATGTTGCAGGACTCTGTTCCTGGACTATAGCCATGGTGGATTTCTTTAGCATTAATAAAGAAGTTCTGCCCCTTAAGGTGACATCAAACTCATCAGACTCACTAGCATTTGTGACTTTTTTATATGATAAAATATGATAGGAATACTGGAAGATCACAGGAACCTTGTGCTTCTGAACTAAGTGTACCACAGAGGTTTGAGTTTCACAACTGAATGGATTTGTTTTTTTGTCTGTGTGTATGACAGGCTAACCTAAAGCTCCAGGAGGCTCGTCTGGGCGTAGCTCAACAAGAACTAGCAAAAGCTCAGGAACAGCTGGACATGAAGCAGAAGGAGCTGGACGAGGCACAGGTGAGACAACTGTCAACAACATTTAACTTTAACCCCTTTAAATACAGGAAGCTACAGAGTGATTGTTATCAGTTCTTCAATGAACACTATGACCTCAGAGGAAAATGTTCATTGGTCAGATGTTGCTCTTTTGTAGCTCAGGAGATTTAATGGAGTTCTCAATTGTGTACTATTGTTTAGGAAAAAATAGAAACAAGTGAGACAATTGTTAAAATACATTAAGAACGTGGAGCTGTAAAATGAATGGAGATACTCTAAAAAGCATTGGGTCACAAATTAACCTTTGTTTTGTTGTTTTAACCCATTATTGGTTGAATTATAAACCATTTGCTGGGGTTAATTTAAGCCAACAATTGAGTTTGTCCATTTTTGACCCAATGCTTGGTTGAAATTGCCTAGCATTTTCTGTGTGTGTATACAGTATTCTAGATTTGGGTAAATGTTTGAGTTGAAGTAGAAATCCTTTTAATCTCATTGATGTCTTGGAGAAATAACCGAGACCTCTTATTTATGGAACTCTGTATTATGCACATGCATTTGTGCAGGCAATGTATGATGCAGCCATGCAGGAAAAAATGGACTTGCAGAACGATGCAGAGGCATGTCGGAGGAAGATGTCCAATGCTGTGGCGCTTATCGACGGACTTGGTGGAGAGAAGGTTTGCAAGTGTTCTGCATAATTCAAGGGTTTCGGCTAATTATGAGAGCTTGTTGACCTTTTTCTTGAAAAGTTATTTTACATTTATGTTATATATACATATATGTTATATGAAACTGTAAATGCATATCTGTGTGTCAGGTTCGCTGGACAGAGAGCAGTTCTCAGTTCCAGAGACAAATCAAACATCTGGTGGGGGATGTGTTACTAGCCACTGGATTTCTGTCATACTCTGGGCCTTTCAATCAAGAGTATCGCAACCTTCTCCTGCAAGAGTGGAAGAAAGAGATGAATACCTGCCACATCCCTTACAGTGAGGTCTGACTGCTTTTCTGTGTATAGATATATGCTGGTTGAATGTGATTGTATTCAGTGTTTTGGCCCGTTAGACATTGAGGCCAATTTTTGCAAAATGTACTGTAGAAGATTTTGTCAAAATATTTTTTTATTTATCGATAGATTGATTAATCCATTCTGTAATATTCTTAATATTTTCTCCTACAGAACCTGAATTTGATCAGTATGCTGGTGGATAATGTCACTATAGGAGAGTGGAACTTGCAGGGTCTTCCCAACGATGACCTGTCCATCCAAAACGGCATCATCGTAACCAAAGCGTCTCGATATCCTCTGCTCATCGACCCACAGGGTCAGGGCAAGATCTGGGTCATGAATCGTGAAAAGAAAAATGACCTTCAGGTTTTTATCACCAGTATATTACTCTATATATTGGTCCAGACATTTTTGTGATTATATATAGACAACACTTCTTTTTTTAGGAATGTTGATACTTTTTTGCTTCCAGGTGACATCTCTAAACCACAAATATTTCCGAACTCACCTGGAGGATTGTCTATCTCTGGGCAGACCTCTGCTCATTGAAGATGTTGGAGAAGAGCTTGATCCAGTGCTGGATAACATTCTTGAGAAGAACTTCATTAAAATTGGAAAAAACTTTAAGGTAGGCCACGTAACTAACTGATTGTATATGACTTATGTAAAGTTTAAAGAGTACATAACTAAGGATTTCTAATTATTTTTTATTCTTTATATAGAATTTTTAGGGATTAAGGTTCTACTTTGGTTTATGGAGTATCCAACAACAAGTTTAAGTTCACACAAGGTGTAAATACACTACTATTTCGTAATAATAGGCAGTTAGTCTTTACTTACTTCTTGACTGACTCTCAAATGATTCGTTCCGCGATTCATCTGTCTAATCCCCTCCGTTCCGCTAGCCTAGTCTGATGTTATTGGTCAGATGGACTAGTCTGCTTTGATTAGTGTACCATGAATGAGGCTCACGAGCTACAGTTTTTTGCGGGCAGTCCGAGCAAAATGTTGGCGGGGACTATGTAGTGACATAAATCCGCGGCGTTTCGTGAATAGGACTAGGGACGACTCGTTTGCGGGATTCAAAGCCAACAACTTTTTTATTCATTCACCTTCGGATTTACAACCTGCCAGCCTGCTTACTATCAAACACGGCAACATTACACACTGCATGAAATGTCATTTTCATTATATCATGTTATGTACTCTTTAAGCATCCTGGGCTTTATACTTTTGTATTTCCTGGAGCAAACTTAAGATTTTTGTTATATTTCTTTAGGTTAAAGTTGGAGACAAGGAGGTGGATGTAATGAAAGACTTTACTCTCTACATCACCACTAAATTGGCCAACCCCGCATACAGTCCTGAGATCAGTGCGAAAGCAGGCGTGGTGGATTTTACTGTCACTATAAAGGGCTTGGAGGACCAGTTACTCGGCCGGGTCATTCTCACAGAGAAAAAGGTAATTCTGACTTAGAGTGGTAAGAAGTGTGCACCTAACAATTTAAATAAACCTTTAAAAATATGTTTACTTGACTTTTAAAATATATCAATATATTTAAGTTTTTGACGGAATGTTTTTCATTTAAGGAAATGGAGGCAGAGCGTGTGAAGCTTTTGGAGGAAGTGACATCAAACAAGAGGAAGATGCAGGAGCTGGAGAACAATCTTCTGTACAGGTTAACAAGCACTCAAGGCTCTCTGGTGGAGGATGAGTCTCTTATCGAGGTACTAAGGGTAACCAAGACCACAGCAGAAGAGGTACCTCCTTCAATTACAATGACTTGTTTAAAAAATGTGAATGTATTGATTTTTGTTCTATTTTTTATTGTTAAAGCAAAAAATGGGCTTGATGACTTTAATCTCCTCCTTAAGGTGAGTGAAAAGCTGAGAGTGGCTGCTGACACTGAAATTCGAATAAACTTGGCACGAGAGGAGTACCGTCCAGTGGCCACCAGGGGGAGCATCCTCTATTTCCTGATCGTGGAGATGAGTCTGGTCAATGTCATGTACCAAACCTCACTCCGTCAGTTCCTGGGCATATTTGACATGTCGATGGAAAAGTCACCAAAGTCTCAGATCACAGCTACTAGACTGAACCACATCATGGAGTACCTCAGTTTTGAAGTGTTTCAATACACAGCTCGGGGACTTTACGAAAACCACAAGTTCCTATTTACGCTGCTCTTGGCTTTGAAGATAGACCTACAGGCCAAAACCATTTCTCACACTGAGTTCCAGACTTTTATTAAAGGTTTTGATCATTTTCTTGTAATACCAAGCAGTTTTCTTTCCGGAAAATTGTTCACTAAATTGAAATTCGTCTTTTCAGGTGGAGCTTCTCTGGATCTCAACTCAGTCGAACCCAAACCAAAGCGCTGGATCCTGGACATGACGTGGCTGAACTTGGTGCAACTCTCCAAGCTACCTCCCTTCACCGCACTACTGACGCAAGTGAACCGCAATGACCGGGCCTGGAAGAGCTGGTTTGATGAGGCGGACCCAGAGGAGGCCCCATTGCCTGATGGGTACGAGAGTCAGTTGGACGCGTTTCACAAACTACTGCTCATACGCAGCTGGTGTCCTGATCGCACCATTGCACAGGTAAGTTTGTCAGTTAATACTGCATGACCTCTGACCTCACACATGGGTTTAGATATAACCCCACTGAACATTCAATAGGGATGTAACAATATCAGCATCTCACTGTACGGTAACACCTCGACATAACGCCCATGGTACGATATTTATTGCAGTATTTAAAATGACAAATAATGAAATGTAAACCTGCAGTAAGCATCCTCTTTTCTTTATCCTCTAATCATAACTGTTGCTTAGAGGTTTGAGTTATAGTATGAGATGGGTCAAATTACCTAAAAATCCCTTTTTATAAAATAAAAGAATTGCACCAGATGGACCTTGCCAAAGGTAACATCAAAAAAAAAAAAATCGAACATTCTCTCTGTTTAGCACCGGAAGACCTATCGTTTCATACAGTCATGTGACCATGATAATATTGAGACAATTTTGCTATTGAGATAACACAATATCGATGATATTGTTACATCCCTAATATTCATAGAACTTTTGTGAAGACAGATAATGGGAAGCTTTTGTTAGTTCCCTTGTAATACAATGCGAGGAATTTTAGATGTTGCCCTTTTTCCAAAAATGTGTTAAATAAAACTTTGTACTTTGTGACAGGCAAGGAAGTACATCGCTGAATCAATGGGAATAAAGTATGCAGAGGGAGTGATTCTGGATATGGAGTCCATGTGTTCTGAGAGTGAGAACAGAACACCTCTGGTCTGCTTTCTGTCCATGGGATCTGATCCCACTGAGAACATAGAGAGACTCTCCAAATCAAAGGTGCAAAGAACTCTTTTTTTTCCATTATTGTGCCATTTCATTGAGCATCATTATCTAGTAGTATAACATTATCTATTATGTGACCATTTCAAAATCCAAGTTACACATACTTTTTTCTTCAGATTTAAGCATTTTTCACTACGTTAGTCTTGTTGGTTTCTAGGGTGTTCCTTGCAGACCCATCTCTATGGGTCAGGGACAGGAAGTGCATGCACGACGGCTTCTGGCTCAGAGCATGTCTGATGGAGGCTGGTTACTCCTGCAGAACTGCCATCTAGGGTTGGACTTCCTGGATGAACTTTTAGACACGGTCACCTTTGCAGAGAACATCCAAGACAGCTTCAGGTTATGGGTGACCACAGAAGTTCACCCCAGGTTTCCTATTAACTTCCTGCAGTCTTCCATTAAATTCACCAATGAGCCTCCACAAGGTATGTCAACCAAATAATGTCTCGTTCTATAACTGACAAGATTTTTTATGAAATCTGAAAAATCACTTTATACTTAGTCCAGAGCTTTACACTGCATCATATTCATCGCGTATTTATCTTGATTGGTCGTACAAGAAAATAATGTGTAATATCGGCACCGGCCAAGATGACTTGAAATAACTAGATCATAATTTTTTATTAGTTTAGCTTGGAATGTCACAACTAGCCAATCAGAATCGTGTGCTTTGTAATAACATTCAACACAAACATGTCATTATGAGAAGCAAAATAAAAATGAAATGCTGTACATGAATTATTATGTTAATGGTGTTCACTGTGGTCCAGGGGTGAAGGCCGGACTCAAGCGCACATATAACACTGTGACTCAGGAGCAGCTGGAGATCACCAACATGCCTCAGTGGAGACCTCTGCTCTACGCCGTGGCCTTCCTTCACACCACAGTCCAGGTCAGCTGTTAAACCGCATAACAGGACATGCTTATCAATGCTTAAAGTGCATTTAAATAGAAAGATGTTCAGTAGTCATTTACAAAAAAAAGATTTCTAGACTTACTGTAAATGGTTTATTATTGCATCGGAATGAAATATGGACCATACAGCAGCAGACTACTACTAAATATTAGTTTTACAAATTGCCAAAACCATTAGTCAGTACAAGTCAGCATTATTATTTCTGCAAAAACAGCAATGTTTTATCTTCCTGAAAGGAGAGACGCAAATTTGGTCCACTTGGCTGGAACATTCCCTACGAGTTCAACCAGGCTGACTTCACCTCCAGCATTCAGTTTGTGCTCAATCACCTTGATGATGTGGATGTTAAGAGAGGGGTGAACTGGAACTGCTTGCGATACATGCTAGGAGAGGTTAAGTGCAGATGTATCTTTTTATATTGAATGGTTATTACAGTGTTATTACAAGCTGATTATAATCCGTTTATTCTTGGTTGATGTTGGTTGTGTAGGTGCAGTATGGTGGACGGGTCACAGATGACATGGACAAGCGTTTGCTCAATACATTCGCTCGCATCTGGTTCAGTGAGAACATGTTTGGAGAAAAGTTCTGCTTCTATAAAGGATATTCTATACCAAAGGCCAAAATACTACAGGATTACCACACACACATCGATATACTGCCCTTGGTTGACACGCCTGAGGTGACACCAAATACTCAAGACATATTCTGTGTCTATTTAACCCTTTGCTAATCTCTTTTTCTTAAAAACTTTAGCAATATCAACAAAATCACCAGTTAAATTCTGCTCTTCTGATTGATAGACAGTAACAAATGAAGGCTTAACAAAGGGAAACACTATTGAATTTTTTTAATAGGTTTTTGGCCTCCATCCCAATGCTGACATCACATATCAGACAAACATGGCTAATGAAGCCCTGAACACCATCCTCAACATCCAGCCCAAAGACAGCGGCGGCGGAGGTGGCGAGACCAGGGAGGCAACTGTCCAGAGAATGGCCAATGAGATGCTGGAGAAACTTCCTGCTGACTATGTGCCCCACGAGGTGAAGATGACTTATGGGTCACCTGCATAGAATTTTGTTTCAAAGCCCACATTGATGTGTGACTGTATGTATTATATTTAGTAATGCTCATTTACTTTCAAAATGGTGGTAAACCAGCTAAATGCAATGTTTTAACCAGGCTTTGCTATAACCTGTGAGCTTATTAAATTTGTTGTTCTTCTGTCTCTTTTGACAAAAATTTCTTTATCGGAATCGTATGAAACTTTGTGACTTTTGTGGCATATAGGCATACGATGTGCACACACACACAAATGTATAAACAAAAGAGTCACATGTGTACTCGGTCAAAAATGGGTGCCAAAGGAAATTAATATTACATAAATAAATAGAAATATTACCGTACATAAAACTATGCAATTCCCTAAAGATCCAAATTCTAAAGTAAAATATATTATTAAACAAAAATGTATTACATTGATTTTACTGAAAACTAAATGTTAAGGTGTTTGGTCACGTTTGAGTGAAGTGTGACTTGTAAATGAGGAGCACCAGAGGGTGAAACACAGTGTTAACCATAAACTGTGAATTGTCTTTGTGCAGGTGAAGCATAATCTACAAAAAATGGGTGCATTACAGCCCATGACTATTTTTCTGCGTCAGGAGATTGACAGAATGCAGCGTGTCATCAAGCGTGTGCGTACTACTCTCATTGACCTTAAACTGGCCATTGATGGTGAGTTTTTTACTTTTGTACTCAAACAAAGAGTAAAATTCATATTTCTGATATTGAAAGAAACGGCAACAAAATAAACAATACACTAAAAATAAACAAAACAATAAAATGAACAAAACACAGTTGTATTTGTTTTGTACTGTAACTCAATAAATTTTGTATAATTCTAAGGGACCATAATCATGTCCGAAGATCTCCGAGATGCTCTGGACAGCATGTATGATGCTCGCGTACCAAAGTCCTGGCAAAAGATCTCTTGGGAATCTGCTACCATTGGTTTCTGGTTCACTGAACTCCTGGAGCGGAATCAGCAGTTCCACAACTGGATATTTAATGGTCGACCTCATCAGTTTTGGCTCACAGGATTTTTCAATCCACAGGTTTGGTCAAGATAGCCACCAACTCACACACTTTATTTAAACTCCCCTTTACTTCTTTTTACTTATTAATTCAGTGCAAATTGAATCAGCTTCATACTTATAAACAGTCTGTTATGTATTGAAGGGATTCTTAACAGCGATGCGTCAGGAGACCACTCGAATGAATCTAAGTAAAGGATGGGCTTTAGACACAGTCGTCCTACTCAACGATGTCACCCGTATGATGAAGGAAGATGTCACCGGCCCCCCGCCTGGGGATGTGGGCGGAGTCTACATATATGGCCTATATCTGGATGGTGCTGGATGGGACAAGAGGAACACAAAGCTAATAGAATCACCTCCAAAGGTATAAAACAAAAGATTATGTAAATACACTACATGACCAAAGGACCAAACTCAGGTTTACAACCATTGAACCATGTGTGAAACTGTACTTCAACATGCAGTGATCTTCTTATTCCAAAGTCTGAATTAACCGATCATGTTATGTGTGCATATAGAACAGCATTACATTTGTGTTGGCAGGTTCTCTTCACACCTATACCAGTGGTGCATGTATACGCAGTGAGCAGCACAGAACCCAAGAAGCTTCAGTCCATTAATCTGTACTTGTGCCCGGTGTACAAGAAACCCAGAAGAACAGACCTCACCTACATCTTCTCACTTCTGCTCCGGAGCAGCCAGAATACAGACCACTGGACCCTGAGAGGAGTCGCTTTACTCTGTGACTGCAAATAAATCCATGTTAAAATAATTAATACAAAATGAATTGCCAAAATATGATCATAATAAAATTAAAAAAATATTTATAATAATAATTAACCAAAATATACTGATGTTGTTGTCTGTTCAGAACTTTAGAACTGTCTGTCATGATGTTTTCTATATTTTGGAGGCATTGCTGTTGATTGATTCATTATAGTAATAAAATGGACACACAACACACACAATCTTTCACTTTTGAAATCTTTAAGCTCATATTGAATATTTTTTTTAAAAAGGCTTCCACTAAATAGTGATGTTTAATCACTAAAAAGTTCACAAACCACTTTTCACAAAGTTGATGTTTATTTTAGTTTATTTATGTTTTATAACACAGAAAGACACAGACAATTATTGTTTATAAATGACTTGTTGACCCAGTTAATGCATAATAATTAAATGAAAACAACTACAATAAAATAAAATAATATCATTCATCATCAGCAGCTCATGTTGAATGTCAAACACACAAATACATCAGAATATGGACGTTTGTTCCCTGTCGGCTCTGTGTAGACCATGATGACGCCGGCCTTCCGACCTTTCGGTGGTGACCTTCAGACATCTTTCTCAGCTTCATATTTGCAAGCACGGTCTTTGTGATGGTTTCCTTGAGATGTTTCCCTATAGTGTTAGCAACATGAGAGGTCGTGTTCAATCCAGGGAACACTGATAAATACAGGTGACACTGGTTATGTTGTGGGTCGCGGCGATGCTCGCATACAAGCTCATGGACACCAAAGGAAAAATTGGCAAAAGTAGATATATAATATAAGGATATTGTAGTGGAGTAGGCGGGATGAGACTGTGAGTCAAGGCCGGTGAGTGAGGGATTATGAGCGTCAGCTGTTCGCGCACCGGTCTCGTATCATAAGAGGATGAGCGCCTGGAATGTCAATGAGAGAGGACCACGCCTGGGTTTTAGTTGTGGTTTGTGTGTGTTGCCGGAAGTCGTCTGTGAGGGGCTGCCGGCTGTTTGTTGTTATTTTATTAAATGTTTAAATGTTTGCCGGTTCCCGTCTCATTCCTTCCCTTTTATTGAAATGTATTACAGATATAATGGATTTAAACTATTTATTCATGTGCCTTCACAACATTTAGAATACACTGTTCCAATCTAGTGGCAATTTGCATCTGTTTTGTAATGTGGGTCATTTGTATGAATTTTAATTGTCATTTGCTCTTTTATGAGATCTTTAGTGACAGTTGAAGCTCTCACTACTATCTGACTTCAAAAGTTCCACAAATGTTCCATGAAGGTTTAAATAAATAAATGTGTAAACCATCTGCACAAAAAAAGTACATGTGAAATAGGAAAAATATCTTTAAAATTGCTATGCTGATAATATCATTTTACTTAAATTGTTGTACTTAGTATAGGAAAATGTAATGAGTTTGATCAGAAAATATCTTAAACACTTGAAACCAGTCAAAGTTTTGTGCAAGACATGTTTGTTTATCTGGTGTGACATGTCTTTCAAAAGTAACCAGGAAACAACTCTCCAGCTAAGAGAAACTGAAACTTAAGTGCTGTTCAGTTTGTACACGTCTCTCTGTCTGTGTGTTTGTGAAAAAATGGCAGAAGCCAGTATTTCTGTGGCTCAGGATCAGTTCAATTGTTCAATCTGTTTGGATCTACTGAAGAATCCAGTGACTATTCCCTGTGGACACAGTTACTGTATGGACTGTATTACAAACTGCTGGAATCAGGAAGATCAGAAGAGAATCTACAGCTGTCCTCAATGCAGACAAACCTTCACAACAAGACCTGTTTTAGGTAAAAACAATATGCTGGCTGAAGTGGTGGAGAAACTGAAGAATTCAAGACTTCAATCTTCTCATGTTTCTGCTCATTGTTACGCTGGATCTGGAGATGTGGAGTGTGACGTCTGTACTGAGACAAAACTGAAAGCAGTCAAGTCTTGTCTAGTGTGTCTGAACTCTTACTGTCAAAATCATCTCGACCAGCATGAGAATTTCTTTAAAAGTAAAAAACACAAAGTGATTGATGCCACTGGACGACTACAAGAAATTATCTGCAGAAAAAATGATAAACAACTGGAAATCTACTGTCGTACTGATGATCAATGCATTTGTTATTTGTGTACGATGGATGAACACAAAAACCACGACACTGTGACAGCTGTGGCAGAGAGAACAGAGAAACAGGTTTTCAAGATCACATTTAATAAAATAAAAATTGAAAGTTATCATAAAACACAAACAATTAAAAGAATAATTTCCACTCTGATCATATGTACATGTCTGTTAAATGTTGCTGTTTATGGTTTATTTCATGTTTTAACAGACACTTTTGTTAGAGACACAAAGAAAGTTTCAAGAGAGAATTCAGGAGAGAGAGAAGGATCTTCAGGAGTTGAGACAGGCTGTGGACTCTCATAAGGTGAGTTTTGAGCATCTGCTGGATGAGAAGTTTCAGATCCAGTGAGGAATCAAGTGTTTGTTCAGTTTTAGTGTCAGTGTGAGTCACAGGTTGTGTGAGAGCAGTAAGATGTGATTGTAATGTGTGTTTGAACAGCGCTCTGCACAGACAGCAGTGGAGGACAGTGAGAGGATCTTTACTCAACTCATCCGCTCCATAGAGAGAAGACGCTCTGAGGTGACACAACTGATCAGAGATCAGGAAAAGACTGTAGTGAGTCGAGCTGAAGGAGTCTTGAAGCGTCTGGAGCAGGAGATTGATGATCTGAGGAGGAGAGACACTGAACTGAAGCAGTTTTTACACACAGATGATCACATTCATTTCTTGCAGGTAACGCTTACATTTAGCTACGATACACATGTAACATGGGATCAAACCCACTGCCTTTGTGTTGTAAGCGCAATGATCTACAAAGTGAACTACAAGAACAGTATACAGTATATATTATAAATTACATGTAAAGGTTGTTATTTAAGACCGGTCAAGTGTAGAGTTTCAAGTGTTTCTCTGTGACTCCTGGATCTTCAGATGTTTCCAGCATTACTGTCAGTTCTCAACTCTCTTTTGATGAAGTGAGAAAATCTGTTTCTAAACTAAAAGAAAAACTGGAGGATTTGTGCAAAGAAGAGATTGAAAATATGAATGGCAGAGGTACTGTAAAGTAATGAGACATTATTGGAGTAATGAATCTTGTGTGAATTAATATCAAAGCATAATTTAAAAGAATATGAAACATTATTGAATACTCATGATGTCTGTTTATAACAGTAAATTGTATCAAAATCATTGCCCTCAAAAAACCCAGGACTAGGAAGGAGTTCATACAATGTAAGTGAGACATATGGTGCACCTCAAATGTCATGACTTTATAATTAACAGTTGACTTACATTGTGACTGATTAAACAAATGTAAATATGTAAAATATTCTGTTTATCTATTGCAGAAAAAAGCTCTTGTCTTGAAATCATTGCATTCGTTCTGAAGAACGTTAGTTTGTATATAAACATGGATAAACTACTAAACATTAAATATTATGCATTTTTTGTCATTAAATTTCAGTATTTTCTCTCTTGATCTAAACACACTGAATAAAAATATATCGACTGTCTGAGAAACGACAGTGTTGGTAAATACACTGAAACAGTCCAGCAATATCCTGATCATCCAGACAGACTCAGTGATTTGTTTTAAGTGTTGTGTAGAGAGAGTGTGTGTGGACGCTGTTACTGGTATATTTAACTTGCAGTATGCTGAAAAATCTCCTGGTCTCTTCATTTCTTACACCTCCTCTGATATACAGTTGTTTATTGTATTGTTTTGTGTTTCTTATTCATTCTGCTTTCTCTAGGTTAAGCATCAAACAAGATCATATGGAACTGGTCAAAAATGGAAAACGAAAAATTAAATAAAGATTAACAATATAATGTTTTGTCCCAATTTGCCTGCGTACTGTATATTTTGTACAAAGCACATGTAATAATATTTTTAGATGAGACGCTTATTTCATTCACCACTCGTGAGTGCAGCCTTGGCTGGAAGGAGTTGATGTCAGACGGTACTCAAAGTTGACTTAAATAGACGGTCAATAAACTTGCTGTGCCAGAAATAACTGTACTTAGTGTGCAACATAATTGAGTAAAAAAGACAAAGCTTACAAGCACTTTAAAAATAAATGAACAAAATAATCAGAGCTGTGTTCTAAGGTGCCTCAGAATTCTTTGTTTTCCAAAATATCTTATTTGTGTTTAACAGAACAAAAAACTATACAATTTGTTTTCTATTTGGTAGTCAGTGGTACCCCAGAAATCTCAGATGGTAACATTCATCCAAACATCTTTCTTTGTGTTCAACAGAACAAATACATTTATACAGGTTTGGAAGAACCAGAGGATGAGTTATTTATGATAGAATTTTCAGTTTTGGGTGAACTGACCTTTTAAGAAGAGATGGTTCAGGAAAAGATATTAAGGATTTATTTTTTAAACAATTCATCCAAAAAATTTGGAAAATTACCGTCACAACCTCATGACAATTTGTATCTATTTTGCAAGGTAACTAATTTATGTTCATTTATATTATCATTTGCACATTTTAATGAGTTTTTACTTCTGTATGACTTTATTTGTTTTCATGTTCTACAAAGGTTTAAATAAGGAATTTTTTCATCAGCTGCACAAACGAAGTACATGTAAAATACCAAAAAAATCTTAAAAAACTGTTATACTGATAATATAATTTTTTAATAAAATTATTGTATTAAGTTAATAAAATCTGCATGATCTTAAACACTGACAACAGGTCAAAATTTTACTTGTCACACCAGACAAACGTGTTTTGCGACCAGGAAACAATTCTACAGTTAAGAGAAACTGAAACTCAAGTCCTGTTCAGTTTGTACACGTCTCTCTGTCTGTGTGTAGCTGAAAAATGGCAGAAGCCAGTATTTCTGTTGCTCAGGATCAGTTCAATTGTTCAATCTGTCTGGATCTACTGAAGAATCCAGTGACTATTCCCTGTGGACACAGTTACTGTATGGACTGTATTACAAACTGCTGGAATCAGGAAGATCAGAAGAGAATCTACAGCTGTCCTCAATGCAGACAAACCTTCACACAAAGACCCGTTTTAGTTAAAAACACCATGCTGGCTGAAGTGGTGGAGAAACTGAAGAATACAAGACTTCAATCTTCTCATGTTTCTGCTCATTGTTACGCTGGATCTGGAGATGTGGAGTGTGACGTCTGTACTGAGAGAAAACTGAAAGCAGTCAAGTCTTGTCTAGTGTGTCTGAACTCTTACTGTCAAAATCATCTCGACCAGCATGAGAATTTCTTTAAAAGTAAAAAACACAAAGTGATTGATGCCACTGGACGACTACAAGAAATGATCTGCAGAATTCATGACAAACAACTGGAAATCTACTGTCGTACTGATGATCAATGCATTTGTTATTTGTGTACGATGGATGAACATAAAAACCACGACACTGTGACAGCTGTGGCAGAGAGAACAGAGAAACAGGTAGGCCTATGAGCTCACATGTAAAAAAGTATTTTCCCCTTCCAGATTATTTTTTTGTTGCATATTTTGTATGATTCAGATCATCAAACTAATTTTTATACTACTCAAAGTAAACCAGAGTAAATACAAAATGCAGTTTTTAAATGATGGTTTAATTTATTAAGGTTAAAGACATTCCAAACGTGCCTATGTGAAAAAGTAATTCCTCCCTTAGTAAATTATGAATTAACTGTGATGAATTGAAGAAAGGAGTTAAATTTCACTAGCCACACTCAAGTCTACTCCCAGACCTGTTGGATGAAGAAACACTTGTCTGATAAAATTGAAGAAGTCTAAAAGTTCTCAAATAGCAACACATCATCCTGCAATCTAAAGAAATTCAAGATCAGATGAGAAACAAAGTATTGAAATGTATCAGTCTAGAAAGGGTTGGATAGCCATTTCTAAGGCTTTGGTACTCCAACGAACCACAGTGAGAGCCATTATCCAAACTGTAGAAAGCATGGAACAGTGGGAAACCAGTCGTAAAAAAGAACGTCCTGCCATCGGTTTGTGACCTCAAGCTTAAATGCACATGGGTTATACAGCAGGACAATGATCCAACACACTGGCAATTCCACCTCTGAATGGCAAAAAAATCCAAATAAAGGTTTTGGAATGGCCTAGTCAAAGTCCGAACTTATGTCCATTTGAAATGCTGTGGGAATACCTTACAAAGTCTGTTCATGCTCAAAGTCCCTCCAATGTGGCTGAATTAAAACAAATCTGCAAAGAAGAGTGGGACAAAATTCCTCTACAGCGATGTGAAAGACTTTCACAAACACTTGATTGCAGGTGCTGCCCCCAAGGGTGGAACAACTAGTTATTAGGTTTAAGGGGGAATACAATTTTCACATGGATCAGAAATGTTTGGATTGTTATTTCCCTCAATAAATAAAACCATAATTTAAAAACTACATTTTGTATTTACTCTGGTTTTCTTTGTGTAATATTAAATTTTGTTTGATGATCTGTATCATTTGAGCATGAGAAATATGCAAAAATGCAAATACTTTTTCACACCACTATAGATGAAATAAAAAAGTAATCATAAAAAAACAGACAATTTAAATATTAATTTCCACAATGATCTTATGTACATGTCTGTTAAATGTTGCTGTTTATGGTTTATTTCATGTTTTAACAGACACTTTTGTTAGAGACACAAAGAAAGTTTCAAGAGAGAATTCAGGAGAGAGAGAAGGATCTTCAGGAGTTGAGACAGGCTGTGGACTCTCATAAGGTGAGTTTTGAGCATCTGCTGGATGAGAAGTTTCAGATACAGTGAGGAATCAAGTGTTTGTTCAGTTTTAGTGTCAGTGTGTGTCACAGGTTGTGTGAGAGCAGTAAGATGTGATTGTAATGTGTGTTTGAACAGCGCTCTGCACAGACAGCAGTGGAGGACAGTGAGAGGATCTTTACTCAACTCATCCGCTCCATAGAGAGAAGACGCTCTGAGGTGACACAACTGATCAGAGATCAGGAAAAGACTGAAGTGAGTCGAGCTGAAGGAGTCTTGAAGCGTCTGGAGCAGGAGATTGATGATCTGAGGAGGAGAGACACTGAACTGAAGCAGTTTTTACACACAGATGATCACATTCATTTCCTGCAGGTAACAGATCTCTGAAATACACATTGATCATTTATATGGTCTTGTGAGAGTTCTTTCCTAAATTTACTGGAAATTAAAACTAATGTTTTTATTTGTGATTTATCTTTTCTCTTCATTTGCTTTTGTCTTGTAGAGTTTCAAGTGTTTCTCTGTGGCTCCTGAATCTTCAGATGTTTCCAGCATTACTGTCAGTTCTCAACTCTCTTTTGATGAAGTGAGAAAATCTGTTTCTAAACTGAAAGAAAAAGTGGATGATTTCTGCAAAGAAGAGATTGATAATATATCTCGTGGAGGTAAAGTATTTATTTGTCTTTTGTGATTTAATATCACATACAAAAGCATATTTTCCTAAATATGAAACATTATTAAATACTAATGATGTCTGTTTATCACAGTAACATACACTGAAATCATTGCTTACACAGAACCAGAGACGAGAGAAGAGTTCCTCCAATGTAAGTTATAGTTTATTCCTCAAACACATACAATGTTTATTTACTAGAGTTAATGTACATAAAATAACACACATATATAAATTTACTGATGATTTTGAATAATTTTTCTTTGACTTGTGCTGTCATAGGTAGAGAGAGAGCTTCAGTATAATATCATAGTAAGGCTTCTGATCACATCTGACATGTAAAGTGTCATATGGTGGCCCTCAAATATTAAGAAATGCAATTAAAGAAACAAATGATTTACATTAAGAATGAGAAAACATGTTAAAAACAGAAACTGTAAATTGTTTGTTTATGTTCTGTTGTTACTGTCTACTGCTGGAACAATCTCTTCCTTCAGAATAATACTGAAGTAAACATGAAATATTATTCATTTTATTTTTATTAGATTCCAGTCTGTTCTCTCTGGATCCAAACACAGCTCATAAAAACATCAGTCTGTCTGAGAACAACAGTGTGGCTACACACACTAATACAGTCCAGCAGTATCCTGATCATCCAGACAGATTTGATCACTTGCTTAAGGTGTTGTGTAGAGAGAGTGTGTGTGGACGCTGTTACTGGGAGGTTGAGTGGAGCGGTCATGTGGTTATATCAGTGTCATATAAGAACATAAAGAGGAAGGGACGGGGTGATGAGTGTGTGTTTGGATATAATGATCAGTCCTGGAGATTGTACTGCTCTGACTCCACATGCTACTTCTTTCACACTAAGAAACACATTAATCTCCCTGTAGTGTCCAGCTCCTGTAGAATAGGAGTGTATGTGGATCACAGAGCAGGAATTTTGTCCTTCTACAGCTTCTCTGACACAATGACCCTCATCCACAGAGTCCAGACCACATTCACTCAACCTCTCTATCCTGGGTTTTCTATCAATCCAAACTCAACAGTGAAACTCTGTAATCTAACAAGATAAAAAAAACAGAGATTTTATTTTGACCCACATGATTAATTAGTAACAGTGAGATGTTAAAAGTATTTTATTGTCTATTTAAAATTATATATAAATGTTTATTAATTTTTAGGTTTTTCTTAAATATGTGCATGGATGTGTGTGTTATGAATTTATTATGCACAGTACACAGATATATATGATGTAAACACAAACTTTTGTTCTGGATGCGATTAATCGCGATTAATCTTTTGACAGCCCTATATTATACTAAATTATACTAAAATATCATTGTATAGGACCAAGTGACACAGATGGTCTTTGTTCTGATTATCTTTTTTGTCTGACTCCTTGTGAGAATTTGGGTTTTGCCTGTGTCCCATACATATTGTGTGAAATGTATGGCAATGATTATTGTTCAAAAATCATATTATGAGAAATGTATTTCAATGATGATTGTGCATGCATTATGTCTAACGTTACTTAAGGTCAAGCGCTGACCTAGTTAAGAGAATATGCAGGCCCATGTTGTCTTATATGTACTGTGCCGGGTTGAGGAACGAGACAGCACAATAGACGTTTTTAACCATGCCCCGAAGGGAGCTTTTATTCACGTAATTGGGAGTCTTGGTAGGTAAGTAGGGGAATTGGGTTGAGGCTCCTGATATGCGTGATTCCTTGGCTCTCTTCTACTCCGGGTGGGTAGGACGTCTTTCAGAAAAGAAACCAGTATTAGACATAGGAGAAACCGGAAGTAACCTCTCTTCCGCCTTGGTTTCACCGGCTTATATCCGGGAGTGTTGAGTGGCTGCAGCTGTGGAGCAATCGGCAGACTTGATTGTCGTTGGTTCCCATGGCGACGCTGATTACGCACCGGCGGACTCGCCACAGTACTTAGTTAACAGAATATTCAGAATATCGTGCTGTCTTCTATATACTTATAAGGAGATCATAACATATAAAATGTTAACAGTGTTTGTGAAGTCATACAGATGAGCTTTCTCATGATGAGCAATGCCCAAGAGACATGTCTGAACCGGACTGGATGACATCAATCCGGCCACCATGTCCCTGAATGTTCTAGATGATGGAGAACAGGGAACTAAAATATATGCTGTCTTGACAAAATAATATGATCCGAGGTCTGGTGATCTTGATCCGAGGTCTGGTGATTTTCCATGACCGAATGTTACTTCCTGTTTTATGCATATATATACTAGTCCTTTAATACAATAAACTTTGGACTCTGATTGAACTGCACATCTCTGTGTCTGTGTCAAACTTGGTCTCCAGGCCAGCAACTCTGTGTGTTCCGTCGACTCGACTCTTCAACCTTAGGATAATCAAATTTAGATAGGGGGACAAAAAGTAATAATCTTACACTCCTCTTAGGTTCAGGATTGTTTGAGGTACTTGAACACTTTAATATTGAATATTTTTTAATATCAGAATTCTTTGTTTTCCTAAATTCTTCAAAATATCTTATTTGTGTTTAACAGAACAAAAAAACAGACAATTTTTTTTCTACATGGTAGTCAGTGGTGCCCCAGAAATATCAGTTAGTGACATTCAATCAAACATTTTTCATTGTGTTTAAGAAGAAAGAACTAAGACATTTATACAGGTTTGGAACAATTTGAGGATGAGTAATTCATTACAGAATTTTCCTTTTTTGGTGAACTGTCCTTCTAAGGAGAACTGGTGCGGGCAAAGATATTAAAGATTTATTTTTTTAAACAATTCATCCATTAAATTGGGAAAATTACTGTCACAACCTCATGACAACTTGTATCTATTTTACAGGGTGGCTAATTTGTGTTAATTTTTATTATCATTTGTACATTTTAATGAGCTTTCACATACTGTCTGACTTACAAGTACAAAACATGGACGTAGTGTTTGCGATGTCACCCGTAGGGTTGTGAAGATCAATTTTGAAGCCTAAAGTGAGCGGAGCCAGTCGTCGCCACCTAGGCAGCGCGACACAACACCGTGTGTCACTCCAGGATAATAAAAAAAAGGCGAAGCTAGGTTGGTTCTGCTTTGTTTTGGACACAGTCTCTAATGGCCAGTCGATGAATTGCAGTTTAAGTCACTTCTGTGTTGGTGTTAGAATGCAATATACAGTGTTGCTTACAGTTTACGACAAGAATTTGCTATCCCAAATGGCCACAGGACACCCAGCCCATGAGATTCAAAAAAGTTTGGTACAGAAAAAAGTAACCTGTGATACTTACCGGACGAATTATACCTTAAATTCTACAAATCAAACCCTGAAAAAGTGGCAAGATTAACAAACTTACTGAAAAAGTTCTGAATTTACCTTCTTATTGAGGTCTCGAAGGGAATCCAGCTCCTTTAGGAGAAACGCAATGTTCTTCTCTTTATCCAGAGCTGGGATTTGCTTTCTGGAGTCGCTGACAACTTTGGAATTCTCTTGGTCCTCCTGAGCTTTCTATGTTATTTCTGTTATGTTATTTCTACAAAGAAATAACATAAAGTGTTGTGTAGAGAAAGTGTGTGTGGACTCTTGTGTTGTCAGAGGTAGAGATATTTAGCTTCAGCACTACTGTCATAATAAGACTTTTAATGTTTTACATTTTGACCTCTAAACACATGTGGTCCCATATATCGTGTCAGGACTTGGATTTACAGTAACAAATGATTTGCAATCAATATAAAAAAGAAATGGTGAAAAACAGAACAGTATATTCTGTTATACTTACTGACAGAAGTATTATTCACTTTATTTTTTATCAAATTTCAGTCTGTTCTCTCTGGATCCAAACACAGCTCATAAAATCATCAGTCTGTCTGAGAACAACGGTGTGGCTACACACACTATTACAATCCAGCAGTATCCTGATCATCCAGACATATTTGATCACTGGCTGCAGGTGTTGTGTAGAGCAGCACATTCGCACCAATTGCGTATAAATAATACGCGCTGTGCATTACCCTATAATACGGATGCCAAATTGCGATTTTGCGTGCATAAATACGCCTTTTTTGCGTGCATATGATACGCCAATTAGCGTGTTTGCATATTAAACAGCAATTTGTCTCATTACCCTGTTCCCTAACCCAAACCCTAAACCTAATGTTAGCGTCCGTGCATATTATAACCTCTACCCAAACCCAAACCCTAAACCTAACCTTATTATTTTAATTATTTCAGTGTTTCCTCTTCATGTACGTTTTAAAATGGCTGCTCTCCACCCAGGTACAAGCAAACATTGGCGTATCATATGCACGCAAAATCGCAATTTGGCATACGTATTAGACGATAATGCAACAGCATGTTATTTATACGCAATTGGGTGCGATCAGGTTGTGTAGAGAGAGTGTGTGTGGACGCTGTTACTGGGAGGTTGAGTGGAGTGGTGTGATGGGTATATCACTGTCATATAAGAACATTAAGAGGAAGGGACGGGGTTTTGAGTGTATATTTGGATATAATGATCAGTCCTGGAGATTGCAGTGCTCTGACTCCACATGCTCATTCAGTCACAATAACACACAGACTGATCTCCCTGTAGTGTCCAGCTCCTGTAGAATAGGAGTGCATGTGGATCACAGAGCAGGAATTTTGTCCTTCTACAGCGTCTCTGACACAATGACCCTCATCCACAGAGTCCAGACCACATTCACTCAACCTCTCTATCCTGGGTTTTGGATCAATTCAAACTCAACAGTGAAACTCTGTAATCTATATATAACAACATGAAAGATATTACATTTTTTCAGATAATAGTGTTTTATCACAACTTTGACCTTCATTGTTAAATGGTAACAGTGAGATGTAAAACGTTTCCAATTGTCTATTAAAAAATATACTTTAAACATGTTTAATGCAACTTCTATCACTGCATGTCATTTATTAGATATTTCCTGTGATCTAATAATTGTGCGTGATAAATGTTATGTAGAAAGCATTGGCTGAGCTAGGGGGTGGCCAGTGGAAGACGCGGCCAACAAGGACATAGGCCTAACCATGGCCACCACACTCATGTTAGTATTTTTAAACGACAAAAATAATTAATCACATATTAGTCTAGGAGAAATACGATCCTGTCTATATGATCATGGTCTGACTGTGAAACTGCCTGTAAATTGCTGATAGGCACCGCAAGATTTTTCGTAGAGCGCATTTCCAGCATTCATAAACAATGGGGAGAGAGAGAGGAGTATCTAGTAGAAACACAACTTTTTGGTTGAGTAATTAAAATCAAAAAGAAATCATTACGTTGATTCCATTCAGTTCTTTTAAAGATAAGTGTCGATTCAGCCCAGTTGTCTCAACGTCTTGTGTAACAGAAGTTGGAAACAATATTACAATAGCTGAGTTTGAACTGAGCCCTATTCGCACGGGATTAGTATAAATGTGGGGACCTCTTGTCATTTGTATAAATTTCAGAGGTCTGTGATCTTAATCCTGTGCGAATCGTCTGTAATTTGTGAAGAAAAAAATCCCCTGCAAATTACCTAACGCTACCATATTTGAACGAACACCGAGGTCATGTGATTATATTTAGGGTGACCACCCGTCCCGCGTAGCGCGTGCGCGCACAGCGTTTGAAGCCCAATTCATGCGTCCCGCAAATTGAGACCGTGTCACGCATGATCAATGCTTGCTCAAAAAAAAGTCGGTCGCTTTATATCCTCGATCCCCAGGCAGCCAAACGAACATTACTTGACAGTTCAGCACGCTACTGTTGCCACACCCACCCCTCAGTTGAACTGCTGACTATGTTGTTCCGTTGTTGTCATGACAGCGCGCGCACATGCACACACTGGGAAGGAGCTTTTAGATGCGCGCTCCAATATGAAACATGGAGAAAGAGACTAAGTCTGAGACAGGGGCGATTCTAGGTTTTCAATATTAGGGGGGCTCAGCCTCCAATGAGGATATATATATATAGAGAGAGAAAGCCACACTCTAATCACCACATATTGTATACGTTACTAAAATAAATAATTAAGAAAGAATATGCAGAAAAGCATAAATACAAGTTATTGTTATTCAAAGGAATATCACATTAATCGGTCAATCTGCAACATTTATATTTCAAAGTGACAACAACAGCCACAGTCCATGAAATAAATGTCACAATCAACTGCTGAATCATTATTTAGTAAGAATAACTTAATATGTTTCCTGCCATTCATTCAGATTAGCACTAGCGCCGTCACTCTCTCTGCAGGACTGCGTGTTCATCTATTACCTCCACAATATGTTTTCAATTAATGATAACAATACTGAAGACATAGAGCTTCTTGGTACACTTTTATTTCCTCGGAAGTCAGATCAATAAATATCACTGCCGCACCGGGCTGAACTACAGTAACTCTTCTGCGCGTCCTCTATCCGGAGCTGTCAAAACTACCGTCGACTCTCTATAACTATAGCACATCATCATTAATGACACTTTCTGTGCGCTACAATATCATCTTGATCGTGGAAGTATGCCGCCATTGGTGTTTAGTGCTTTCATTTTGCTTGAGGTAACGTTAACAAATAGTTAACGAGGGGTGAACGCACATAGAACTTTTAAACAGTGAATGGGAAAGGGTCTTGTATCGCTTCCACATCATATTAAGATGCATTTATAACAAAGAATGGCAAAAATGCAGATGTCATGTTAATGAACACACCTTGTAAATTTTCTCTGCTAAAGACATTAACTCCAATGTGCTACTGTGTGAACTGAAGAATGCGCTAAATAACGCTGCCTAACGCCGTTTTCATAATAAGAGTTTTAAAGGGGAATATAAAGCGATCTCGAATTCTTGTACAGATTACATTACACACAATATTTTAGGTGGGGCTGAGCTAGAACTTTAGGGTGGATTTAGCTCCCCTAAAAACGCCCTAGCAACGCCACTGGTCTGAGCCATTAATTAAAAAGAGAAGGTGTGGGTACAAGAAAGACTGGGAAAATTAAATAGCTAAAGTAAATCGTAAGTGGAAGTGCATTTGTCAATTCATTGAATGTTCAAAATATTTTGAATCTTTATTTAAAAAAAATATACACTGGCTGGCCTATTCATGAGCATACATCAGCAATTACACATGTTTAGGGGAATAGGGCATTATTAATATACCATGTAAGGTGGTATGTGCTAGAAATGGGTAAACCACTATCAGTGAGTCTGTCCGGGGGGTGGGGGCACCGCCAGGCAGTGTCCCACATTGTCCCTCAGAATCATACCCTTTGTCTCCCCTTGGGCTTATTAGCAGGTGGTCACCCTATACAAATGTGACTTTTGTTTTTAAATTTTCGATTCAAATTTTTTTGCGTGTGTGCACATAGGCCTAAATGCCACAAAAGTCACAAAGTTTACAATAAAATTAAATAATATCATTCATCATCGACAGCTCTTGTTGAATGTCAAACACAAAAATATATCAGAATATAGACCTTTGTTCACTGTCGGCTCTGTGTAGACCATGATGACGCTGACCTTCCGACCTTTCGGTGGTGACCTTCAGACATCTTTCTCAGCTTCATTTTTGCCAGCACGGTCTTGGTGATGGTTTCCTTGAGATATTTCCCCATAGTGTTAGTAACATGAAAAGTCATGTGTTCAATACAGGGAACACAGATAAATACAGGTGACATTGGTTTTGCGTTGGGTCGCAGCGATGCTCGTATACAAGATCATGGACACCAAAGGAAAGATTGGCACAAGTAAAGATATAATATAAGTGTAGCAGGGTGAACCTCTTGATTCCTGTTTGGTTAGGGGGAATCACGTGATGCCTGAGTGGCCAGCTGAAGCCATTTGGTCTGATTGAGTTTTTGGGTATATATGAGCGAACATCGGCCACTTGGATGTGTATCATAGTTGCCACTGCCTTTTTCCGATGACAAAATATTAAAATTTTCCACAGCCCAAATTTTTTGTATAACCTTACATTTTTAGAAATATCTACTATTCATTTACATTCTTAACAAGTAGTGTTGTTATTTTCCTCAAATGCGGTCAATTATGTAAATGGATAAAAGGAACCACAGTGTGTACAGAATACTGTCCAGTAACTCTCTCTTTCTCTCTCTCTGTTTACCCAGGTGTTAAAACTGTTGAACGCAGATTTTTAATCCTTTTCATATGGGATGGACTGATTTAATTCAACATTACTTTGACTTGAGTCTACCTTATAAAGAGATCCTTTATATGTTAAGTGTCAAACACAGGATAACTATTAGTCTAAAGACACTCAAAAGAATCCTGAGTGGACAATTTCGAAGAAAATGTATTGACAATTTATTTGTGTAGAATAAATTAGAATAAACAAACTGAATAACACAGTTATTATTAGTGTTATTCAGTTTGTTAGGGAAGAACTTCAGGGCTCAGGAGCATTGCATGGATATAGATGGATGTGTAGTAAAAACAAGGAGAAAGGAGTTCATGTGTGCGAAGAAGACATCCGCCTCATTCTGTCTACCCTTGATCCACTGGGCAATGAAAGGCGAAGAAAAAGAAGATTCCACAGAAGAGTTGATTTTTCAAAAGGCCCCAACTTTGTATGGCATGTTGACTCTTTTGACAAATTAAAGCCATTTGGCATTTGTATGAATGGGACGATTGATGGATTCTCACTCAAAATTCTGTGGTGAAACGCATAGTTAACAAGCAATGACCCTAAAGTCATAGGAGGTCATTTTCTTAAGACAGTAAGAGATCTTGGTGGCTCTCCTCAAATCCTGAGAGCAGATATGGGAACAGAAAACAGCACAATTAGGGATATCCAGCGATATTTACGACGTGGAGATGCTGACCCACTTGCTGGAGAGAGGAGCTTCATCTATGGCAAAAGCACAGCAAACCAGAGAATTGAGGGCTGGTGGGGTGGGTGTTAACCGTGCGTTATAATTAATCTTGCGTATATGGAAAGTTAATTCTCCTCTGCAGTTTTGTCTTATTGCTATCCGGTCTCCTTTCATCTGATGTTTTATATGTCCCAAACTAATCTGCCTGGAAAGTTTTCTGTATAACAGTTTCTGTTGAACAAAAAATTATATATTTTGAGAAATTTCTGGTGTCCATTACATGGAAGGCTCCTATTACAACTAAATCTAATAATAACATATTAATAATACTAATTATTATAATTATACAATAAGGGCAATGCAATCTGTTTATCAACATTCTTCAAAATATATATTGTGTTCTGCAGAAGGAGGTCACACAAGTTTGAAACGATCTACATGTTTGTTTTGATTTTATGACCAACAAAATTTCACTTCGATTCATGCTGGCCTCCGTTAGGGATATTTTCATGTTAATCATATTTTCTGGCACAAAAGTATTTTTATGCTTTAATAAGATTTCCTGTGCCTCAGTGGTAAGAACATGGCGATGTTTTAAACTGTAGTGAAATAAGGGCTGTATGCTTCATGCAACATTTTAAGAAATCCATGATTCTACTTTTTATCGAGAGTAACTTTAAATATTTTACCAAAAGATGACAGTCACGTCATCCAACTCTCTGTCATTTTTAAGAAAATTAAGGAAATTCTCAATTTTGTAAAATAATGTTAAACACACAATGTTGCGTGTTCTGTTCCTTGCCTTAAGGTGCCAGGTTTCCATAATGAGGGAGGGGCGACAAATTTGTGGGTACAGATTTCACAAACGGAGGGGACGGATTGTAAACTCGTCCGTACAGTTTATTAATCCGACAGCACAGATTTGTAAACTGTGGGAACCGTTTAAGAATCTGAGTGTACGGATTTTTAAACCGAGGAAACGAATTACAAAACTGTGGCCACGGATTAGCAGGTCTTGGATTTTTTCTCCGACGGGTGACTAGCCGGACTCCGTAGTAAACAACTCTCCAGCAAAGAGAAACTGAAACTCAAGTCCTGTTCAGTTTGTACACGTCTCTCTGTCTGTGTGTTTGTGAAAAATGGCAGAAGCCAGTATTTCTGTGGCTCAGGATCAGTTCACCTGTTCAATCTGTCTGGATCTACTGAAGAATCCAGTGACTATTCCCTGTGGACACAGTTACTGTATGGACTGTATTACAAACTGCTGGAATCAGGAAGATCAGATGAGAATCTACAGCTGTCCTCAATGCAGACAAACCTTCACAACAAGACCTGTTTTAAGTAAGAATGTGGTGATTTCTGAAATGGTGGAGAGACTGAAGAATTCAAGACTTCAATCTTCTCATGTTTCTGCTCATTGTTACGCTGGATCTGGAGATGTGGAGTGTGACGTCTGTACTGAGAGAAAACTGAAAGCAGTCAAGTCTTGTCTAGTGTGTCTGAACTCATACTGTCAAAATCATCTCGACCAACATGAGAATTTCTTTAAAAGTAAAAAACACAAAGTGATTGATGCCACTGGACGACTACAAGAAATGATCTGCAGAAAACATGACAAACAACTGGAGATCTACTGTCGTACTGATGATCAATGCATTTGTTATTTGTGTACGATGGATGAACACAAAAACCACGACACTGTGACAGCTGTGGCAGAGAGAACAGAGAAACAGGTTATAAGATCACATTAAATAAAATGGAAATTGAATATTATCATAAAACACAGACAATTTTAATATTCATTTTCACACTGATCTTGTTATGTACATGTCTGTTGAATGTTGCTATTTATGGTTTATTTCATGTTTTAACAGACACTTTTGTTAGAGACACAAATAAAGTTTCAAGAGAGAATTCAGGAGAGAGAGAAGGATCTTCAGGAGTTGAGACAGGCTGTGGACTCTCATAAGGTGAGTTTTGAGCATCTGCTGGATGAGAAGTTTCAGATCCAGTGAGGAATCAAGTGTTTGTTCAGTTTTAGTGTCAGTGTGTGTCACAGGTTGTGTGAGAGCAGTAAGATGTGATTGTGATGTGTGTTTGAACAGCGCTCTGCACAGACAGCAGTGGAGGACAGTGAGAGGATCTTTACTCAACTCATCCGCTCCATAGAGAGAAGACGCTCTGAGGTGACACAACTGATCAGAGATCAGGAAAAGACTGTAGTGAGTCGAGCTGAAGGAGTCTTGAAGCGTCTGGAGCAGGAGATTGATGATCTGAGGAGGAGAGACACTGACCTGAAGCAGTTTTTACACACAGATGATCACATTCATTTCCTGCAGGTAACAGATCTCTGAAATACACATTGATCATTTATATGGTCTTGTGAGAGTTCTTTCCTAAATTTACTGGAAATTCAAACTCATGGTTTTCTTTGTGATTTATCTTTTCTCTTCATTTGTTTTTGTCTTGTAGAGTTTCAAGTGTTTCTCTGTGACTCCTGAATCTTCAGATGTTTCCAGCATTACTGTCAGTTCTCAACTCTCTTTTGATGAAGTGAGAAAATCTGTTTCTAAACTAAAAGAAAAACTGGAGAATTTCTGCAAAGAAGAGATTGAAAATATATCTGGTGGAGGTAAAGTATTTATTGTCTTTTGTGATTTAATATCACATACAAAAGCATATTTACCTAAATATGAAACATTAAATACTAATGATGTCTGTTTATCACAGTAACATACACTGAAATCATTGCTTACAAAGAACCAAAGACGAGAGAAGAGTTCCTACAACGTATGTTAAGGTTTATCCCTCAAACACAAAATGTTTATTTAAAGGAGCAACTGTACATACAAAACACACATATAAACTTACTGTTAACTTTTCTTTGACTTGTGCTGTCAAAGGTAGAGAGAGAGCTTCAGTATAATTTAAATTTAGGCATTTGGCAGACGCTTTTATCCAAAGCGATTTACATTGCTTTATCCTATACATTTTACATAGTATTTGCAATCCCCTGGGATCTAACCCACAACCTTGCGTTGTTAATGCAATGCTCTTACCACTGAGCTACAGGAAAGCTGTACACATAATGTCATATTAAGCCATATGGTGCCCCTCGAAAATTGAGAATTGCAATTAAACAAATTATTTACATTAAGAATGAGAAAACATGTTAAAAACAGAAACTGTAAATTGTCTGTTTATGTTCTGTTGTTACTGTCTACTGCTGGAACAATCTCTTGCTTCAAAATAATAAGCATGAAATATTATTCATTTTATTTTCATTAGATTCCAGTCTGTTCTCTCTGGATCCAAACACAGTGAATAAAATCATCAGTCTGTCTGAGAACAACAGTGTGGCTACATACACTAATACAGTCCAGCAGTATCCTGATCATCCAGACAGATTTGATCACTGGCGGCAGGTGTTGTGTAGAGAGAGTTTGTGTGGACGCTGTTACTGGGAGGTTGAGAGGAGTGGTGTGGTGGATATATCAGTGTCATATAAGAACATAAAGAGGAAGGGACGGGGTCATGAGTGTTTTTTTGGATATAATGATCAGTCCTGGAGATTGTACTGCACTGACTCCACATGCTACTTCATTCACAATAACAAACACATTTATCTCCCTGTAGTGTCCAGCTCCTGTAGAATAGGAGTGTATGTGGATCACAGAGCAGGAATTTTGTCCTTCTACAGCGTCTCTGACACAATGACCCTCATCCACAGAGTCCAGACCACATTCACTCAACCTCTATATCCTGGGTTTTATATCAATTCAAACTCAACAGTGAAACTCTGTAATCTAACAAGATAATAGAAACAGAGATTTTATTTTGACCCACATGATTAATTAGTAACAGTGAGATGTTAAAAGTCTTTTATTGTCTAATAAACCGTAAATCCTTTTAATGAAACTCTTGTCACTGCATGTTATTTATTATCAGATATTTCTGGTTAGATTGGTCTAATGATGGTTGTGGTGTGTTTGTGTTGTCAAAAGATTACTCGCGATTAATCACATCCAGAATAAAAATTTGTGTTTACATCATATATGTCTATGTACTGTGCATATTAATTTTGTATTTATAAATATTTAGGAAATATTAACATGTATTTATTTATATTTACCAATTATTGAAATTATACATAAATGTTTATTAATTTTTAGGTTTTTCTTAAATATGTGCATGGATGTGTGTGTTAATAAATACAAAATTATTATGCACAGTACACAGATATATATTATGTAAACACAAACTTTTATTCTGGATGCGATTAATCGCAATTAATCTTTTGACATCCCTATATTATACTAAATTATACTAAAATATGATTGTATAGGACCAAGTGACACAATTGGTGTTTGTTCTGATTTTTTGTATGATTCCTATTCTGTGTTCAGAAAAGTTACGAGTTAAGAGTTACTTGAGCCCTTTAATATTTAATCCTGATTCGCTTTTTCTTCTTTGTTAGAGGTGCTTTGTATTTCTAAACAGAATGTGTGCTACATTGTATAATTTACTATTCAGTAATCTATAGTTTGAGGCTGTATAATGGTTTGACACTATATATATTAGTTCACATAAATTAAATAAATAATTATTTCAACTAAAAAAAGCAAAAAGTCTCTTTTCCCATAATGTACATGTAGTATACCTCTTGTGACATTTTTTTTTTTTAAATTTATGTATCAAACAAGTTCAGGCTGAACAGTTAGTATAAGCCAAAAATTAATCAAAGTTAATAACATTAATACAAGTTTTAAATTATTATTATTAATTGTCACTGGTGTTGAAAGTGTTGAAAAATTTTGTTCAAGTAGGATTTCCCCACCACATTAAAAAAGCATATTAATGTTTTTTTTATAAGTAATGTGTGGTTTTGTCATGATCTCCAATCACATTTTTTGTCTTTTTACCATGTGTGCTTCTAAAAGTGAAGGCTGCGCACTAATATGGCTGCAGACTCTGAAATTCGAATAAACTTTGCACGAGAGGAGTACCGTCCAGTGGTCACCAGGAGGAGCATCCTCTATTTCCTGACCGTCCCAAACGCTGGATCCTGGACATGACATGGCTGAACTTGGTGCAACTCTCCAAGCTACCTCCCTTCACCGCTCTGCTAACACACGTGAACCGCAATGACCGGGCCTGGAAGAGCTGGTTTGATGAGGCGGACCCAGAGGAGGCCCCATTGCCTGATGGTAATGAGAGTCAGTTGGACGCGTTTCACAAACTACTGCTCATACGCAGATGGTGTCCCGATCGCACCATTGTACAGGTAAGTTTGTCAGTTAATACTGCGTGACCTCTGACCTCACACATGGGTTTAGGTATAACACCACTGAATATTCAATAGGGATGTAACAATATCAGCATCTCACTGTACGGTAACACCTCGATATAACGCCCATGGTACGATATTTATTGCAGTATTTAAAATGACAAATGTTGACATGTAAACGTGCAGTAAGCATCCTCTTTTCTTCATCCTCTTTTCTTCATCCTCTAATGCAGTGGTTCTCAAACTTTTTTGGTTTAAGAACCCCTTTCATGAATTTTTTCAAGCCAAGTACCCCTTGGCCAGACAACAACATTTTACTTTAAAATACAGTGAAATGAGAGTCAAACCTTTAACTATTTTTATGCATCTTTGTGTAGTCCTTATTTCATCTACAAATACTATTATCATAATTTATTGATTTTCATTATTTATTCCTAAATGTCAGTTTCTCTCACGTAACCCCTGCAGTACCCGAGAACCACTGCTCTGATCATAACTGTTGCTTAGAGGTATGAGTTATAGAATGAGATGTGACAAATGACTAACAATGAGTACAAATGTGACTTGTTTTTACATTTTCGATTCAAATTTTTTTGCGTGTGTGCACATAGTAGGCCTAAATGCCACAAAAGTCACAAAGTTTACAATAAAATAAAATTATATCATTCATCATCGACAGCTCTTGTTGAATGTCAAACACACAAATAGATCAGAATATAGACCTTTGTTCACTGTCGGCTCTGTGTAGACCATGATGACGCTGACCTTCCGACCTTTCGGTGGTGACCTTCAGACATCTTTCTCAGCTTCATTTTTGCCAGCACAGTCTTGGTGATGGTTTCTTTGAGATATTTCCCCATAGCGTTAGTAACATGAAAAGTCATGTGTTCAATGCAAGGAACACTGATAATTACAGGTGACATTGGTTTTGCGTTGGGTCACAGCGATGCTCGCATACAAGATCATGGACACCAAAGGAAAGAGTAGCACAAGTAAAGATACAGTTGTGTTCAAAATTATTCAACCCCCACTGAAATTGATTGTTTTGGTCGGTTTGACAATGATTATGATCATTCAGTCATCCTGCTTACAATTAAATCAAAGAGACACGTGTAGGTCAGACAAATATAACATTTATAATGAAATAACCACAAATGTCTTTTCTGAGCTCACATCATTATCAGTTTTATTCAACCCCCAAGTGACATTCAATCTTAGTACTTAGTACAACATCCTTTTAGAGTTATAACAGCTTTTAAACGTGAAGCATAGCTTGACACAAGTGTCTTGCAGCGAATTACGGGTATCTTTGCCCATTCATCATGGGCAAAAGCCTCCAGTTCAGTAACATTCTTAGGCTTGCGCACTGCAACTGCTTTCTTTAAGTCCCACCAGAGGTTCTCAATCGGATTTAAGTCTGGTGACTGCGATGGCCACTTCAAAATGTTCCAGCCTTTAATCTGCAACCATGCTCTAGTGGACTTGGAGGTATGCTTGGGATCATTGTCCTGTTGAAAGGTCCAACGTCTTCCAAGCCTCAGGTTTGTGACGGACTGCATCACATTGTCATCCAATATCTCCTGGTACTGAAGAGAATTCATGGTACCTTGCACACGCTGAAGCTTCCCAGTACCTGCAGAAGCAAAACAGCCCCAAAGCATGATTGACGCCCCGCCATGGTTCACAGTAGGCAAGGTGTTCTTTTCTTCATAGGCCTTGTTCTTTCTCCTCCAAACATAGCCTTGATCCATGGGTCTAATTTTGTTTCATCAGTCCATAGAACACTATCCCAAAACTTCTGTGGTTTGTCCACATGACTTTTGGCATACTGCAGTCGACTCTTCTTATTCTTTGGGGACAGCAAGGGGGTGCGCCTGGGAATTCTGGCATGGAGGCCATAATTACGCAGGGTGCGCCGTATTGTCTGAGCAGAAACTTCAGTACCCACATCTGACAAATCTTTTCTCAGTTCCTCAGCAGTCACACGGGGACTTTTCTCCACTCTACGCTTCAGGTAGCGCAAAGCAGTCGAAGTCAGCATCTTCTTTCTGCCATGACCAGGTAGCGTTTCAAAAGTGCCCTTTGCCTTGAATTTGCGAATGATGCTTCCTATGGTGTCTCTTGGTATGTTCAACATCTTTGCAATCTTCTTATATCCATTGCCGTTCCTGTGAAGAGTAATCACCTGTTCTCTTGTCTTCCTGGACCATTCTCTTGACCTCACCATGTTTGTAACCACACCAGTAAATGTCTAGAAGGAGCTGAGTATCACAGTCATTTTAAAGCTGCCTAATTGGTGCTTATTAGGCTTTATTGCTGCTCCCTGATATCCACAGGTGTTTTCAATACCTGATTGAAAACACTTCATTGACCCTCTGTTCTTCAGAGTGGTAGTCTTTAAGGCGTTGAATAATTATGTCAATGAAGAATTCACAAAAGAAACATTTACTACTGTATTACAAAACTAATTGATGTCATTTTAGTTGCATATGGTTCTTTAAGAAGTCCTTGTAGGATTTCATTCTGAATACAATTACAAATGTACACTAAATTCCCTAAAACCATTTACAGCATTGGGGGTTGAATAATTTTGAACACAACTGTATAATATAAGTGTAGCAGGGTGAACCTCTTGATTCCTGTTTGGTTAGGGGGAATCACGTGATGCCTGAGTGGCCAGCTGAACCCATTTGGTCTGATTGAGTTTGTGGGTATATATGAGCGAACTTCGGCCACTTGGATGTGTGTCATGGTTGCCACTGCCTTTTTCCGATGACAAAATATAAAAATTTCCCACAGCCCAAATGTTTTTGTATAACCTTACATTTTTAGAAATATCTACTATTCATTTATATTCTTAACAAGTAGTGTTGTTATTTTCCTCAAATGCGGTCAATTATGTAAATGGATGAAAGGAACCACAGTGTTTAAATACAATGTACAGAATACTGTCCAGTAACTCTCTCTTTCTCTCTCTCTGTTTACCCAGGTGTTAAAACTGTTGAGCGCATATTGTTTATTCCTTATCATATGGGATGGACTGATTTAATTTAATTCAATATTACTTTGACTTGAGTCTACTTTATAAAGAGATCCTTTATATTTTAAGTGTCAAACACAGGATAACTATTAGTCTAAAGACACTCAAAAGAATCCTGAGTAGAAATGGACAATTTAGAAGAAAATTTATTGACAACTTATTCAGTGTTATTCAGTTTGTTAGGGAAGAACTTCAGGGCTCAGGAGCATTGCATGGATATAGATGGATGTGTAGTAAATGCAAGGAGAAAGGAGTTCATGTGCGCAAGGAAGACATCCGCCTCATTTTGTCTACTCTTGATCCACTGGGCAATGAAAGGCGAAGAAAAAGAAGATTCCACAGAAGAGTTGATTTTTCAAAAGGCCCCAACTTTGTATGGCATGTTGACTCTTGTGACAAATTAAAGTCGTTTGGCATTTGTATGAATGGGACAATTGATGGATTCTCACTCAAAATTCTGTGGTGTAACGCATAGTTAACAAGCAATGACCCTAAAGTCATAGGAGGTCATTTTCTTAAGACAGTAAGACCTCTTAGTGGCTCTCCTCAAATCCTGAGAGCGGATATGGGAACAGAAAACAGCACAATTAGGGATATCCAGCGATATTTACGACGTGGAGATGCTGACCCACTTGCTGGAGAGAGGAGCTTCATCTATGGCAAAAGCACAGCAAACCAAAGAATTGAGGGCTGGTGGGGTGGTGGTGGTTAACCGTGAGTTATAATTAATTTTGCGTATATGGAAAGTTACTTCTCCTCTGCAGTTTTGTCTTATTGCTATCCGGTCTCCTTTCATCTGATGTTTTATATGTCCCAAAATAATCTGCCTGGAAAAGTTTTCTGTATAACAGGAATACAGACCCTCATGTCATTTAATTTCTATTGAACAAAAAATAATATATTTTGAAAAATGTCTGGTGTCCATTACATGGAAGGCTCCTATAACAACTAAATCTAATAATAACATATTAATAATACTAATTATTATTATTATACAATAAGGGCAATGAAATCTGTTTATCAACATTCTTCAAAATATATTTTGTGTTCTGCAGAAGGAGGTCACACAAGTTTGATACGATCTACATGTTTGTTTTCATTTTATGACCGACAAAATTTCAGTTCGATTCATGCTGGCCTTCGTTAGGGATATTTTCATGTTAATCATATTTTCTGGCACAAAAGTATTTTTATGCTTTAATAAGATTTCCTGTGGATCAGTGGTAGAACATGGCGATGTTTTAAACTGTAGTGAAATAAGGCCTTATTCAGTTTGTTAGGGAAGAACTTCAGGGCTCAGGAGCATTGCATGGATATAGATGGATGTGTAGTAAATGCAAGGAGAAAGGAGTCCATGTGCGCGAGGAAGACATCCGCCTCATTTTGTCTACTCTTGATCCACTGGGCAATGAAAGGCGAAGAAAAAGAAGATTCCACAGAAGAGTTGATTTTTCAAAAGGCCCCAACTTTGTATAACATGTTGACTCTTGTGAAAAATTAAAGCCTTTTGGCATTTGTATGAATGGGACGATTGATGGATTCTCACTCAAAATTCTGTGGTGAAACGCATAGTTAACAAGCAATGACCCTAAAGTCATAGGAGGTCATTTTCTTAAGACAGTTAGAGCTCTTGGTGGCTCTCCTCAAATCCTGAGAGCAGATATGGGAATCCCTTCGTTAGGGATATTTTCATGTTAATCATACTTTTGGCACAAAAGTATTTTTATGCTTTAATAAGATTTCCTGTGCCTCAGTGGTAAGAACATGGCGATTTTTTAAACTGTAGTGAAATAAGGGCTGTATGCTTCATGCAACATTTTAATAAATCCATGATTCTACTTTTTATCGAGAGTAACTTTAGATATTTTACGACATAACCTGGTACATTGCTCGTATTTTGAAAATTAAGGAAATTCTCAATTTTGTAAAATGATGTTAAACACACAATGTTGCGTGTTCTGTTCCTTGCCTTAAGGAGCCAGGTTTCCATAATGAGGGAGGGGCGACACATCTGTGGGTACAGTTTGCAAAACCGTGCGCCCGGATTGCGAAAACGTGGGTACAGATTATGAATTTATGGGTACACATTTCAAAAACGGAGGGGACGGATTGTAAACTCGTCCGTACAGTTTATTAATCCGACAGCACAGATTTGTAAACTGTGGGAACCGTTTAAGAATCTGAGTGTACGGATTTTTAAACCGAGGAAACGAATAACAAAACTGTGGCCACGGATTAGCAGGTCTTGAATTTTTTCTCCGACGGGTGACTAGCCGGACTCCGTAGTAAACAACTCTCCAGCAAAGAGAAACTGAAACTCAAGTCCTGTTCAGTTTGTACACGTCTCTCTGTCTGTGTGTTTGTGGAAAAATGGCAGAAGCCAGTATTTCTGTGGCTCAGGATCAGTTCAGTTGTTCAATCTGTCTGGATCTACTGAAGAATCCAGTGACTATTCCCTGTGGACACAGTTACTGTATGGACTGTATTACAAACTGCTGGAATCAGGAAGATCAGAAGAGAATCTACAGCTGTCCTCAATGCAGACAAACCTTCACAACAAGACCTGTTTTAGTTAAAAACACCATGCTGGCTGAAGTGGTGGAGAAACTGAACACAAGACTTCAATCTTCTCATGTTTCTGCTCATTGTTACGCTGGATCTGGAGATGTGGAGTGTGACGTCTGTACTGAGAGAAAACTGAAAGCAGTCAAGTCTTGTCTAGTGTGTCTGAACTCTTACTGTCAAAATCATCTCGACCAGCATGAGAATTTCTTTAAAAGTAAAAAACACAAAGTGATTGATGCCACTGGACGACTACAAGAAATGATCTGCAGAAAACATGATAAACAACTGGAAATCTACTGTCGTACTGAAGATCAATGCATTTGTTATTTGTGTACGATGGATGAACACAAAAACCACGACACTGTGACAGCTGTGGCAGAGAGAACAGAGAAACAGGTTATAGATCACAATTAATAAAATAAAATTGAAAGTTATCATAAAACATAAACAATTAAAAGAATAATTTCCACTCTGATCATATGTACATGTCTGTTAAATGTTGCTGTTTATGGTTTATTTCATGTTTTAACAGACACTTTTGTTAGAGACACAAATAAAGTTTCAAGAGAGAATTCAGGAGAGAGAGAAGGATCTTCAGGAGTTGAGACAGGCTGTGGACTCTCATAAGGTGAGTTTTGAGCATCTGCTGGATGAGAAGTTTCAGATCCAGTGAGGAATCAAGTGTTTGTTCAGTTTTAGTGTCAGTGTGTGTCACAGGTTGTGTGAGAGCAGTAAGATGTGATTGTAATGTGTGTTTGAACAGCGCTCTGCACAGACAGCAGTGGAGGACAGTGAGAGGATCTTTACTCAACTAATCCGCTCCATAGAGAGAAGACGCTCTGAGGTGACACAACTGATCAGAGATCAGGAAAAGACTGTAGTGAGTCGAGCTGAAGGAGTCTTGAAGCGTCTGGAGCAGGAGATTGAAGATCTGAGGAGGAGAGACACTGAACTGAAGCAGTTTTTACACACAGATGATCACATTCATTTCCTGCAGGTAACAGATCTCTGAAATACACATTGATCATTTATATGGTCTTGTGAGAGTTCTTTCCTCAATTTACTGGATATTAAAACTAATGGTTTCCTTTGTTATTTCTCTTTTCTCTTCATTTGTTTTTGTCTTGTAGAGTTTCAAGTGTTTCTCTGTGACTCCTGAATCTTCAGATGTTTCCAGCATTACTGTCAGTCCTCAACTCTCTTTTGATGAAGTGAGAAAATCTGTTTCTAAACTAAAAGAAAAACTGGAGGATTTCTGCAAAGAAGAGATTGAAAATATATCTGGTGGATGTAAAGTATTTATTTGTCTTGTGTGATTTAATATCACATACTAAAGCAGATTTACCTTAATATGAAACATTATTAAATACTAATGATGTCTGTTTATCACAGTAAAATACACTGAAATCATTGCTTACAAAGAACCAAAGACGAGAGAAGAATTCCTACAACGTAAGTTAAGGTTTATCCCTCAAACACACTGAGCTACAGGAAAGCTGTACACATAATGTCATATTAAGCCATATGGTGCCCCTCGAAAATTGAGAATTGCAATTAAACAAATGATTTACATTAAGAATGAGAAAACATGTTCGAAAACAGAAACTGTAAATTGTCTGTTTATGTTCTGTTGTTACTGTCTACTGCTTGAACAATCTCTTGCTTCAGAATAATAAACATGAAATATTATTCATTTTATTTTCATTAGATTCCAGTCTGTTCTCTCTGGATCCAAACACAGTGAATAAAATCATCAGTCTGTCTGAGAACAACAGTGTGGCTACACACACTAATACAGTCCAGCAGTATCCTGATCATCCAGACAGATTTGACTTCTGGCGGCAGGTGTTGTGTAGAGAGAGTGTGTGTGAACGCTGTTACTGGGAGGTTGAGAGGAGTGGTGTGGTGGATATATCAGTGTCATATAAGAGCATTAAGAGGATGGGACGGGGTGATGAGTGTGTGTTTGGATATAATGATCAGTCCTGGAGTATGTTCTGCTCTGAATCCACATGCTCATTCAGTCACAATAACAAACACATTAAGCTCCCTGTAGTGTCCAGCTCCTGTAGAATAGGAGTGTATGTGGATCACAGAGCAGGAACTTTGTCCTTCTACAGCGTCTCTGACACAATGACCCTCATCCACAGAGTTCAGACCACATTCACTCAACCTCTCTATCCTGGGTTTTATATCAATCCAAACTCAACAGTGAAACTCTGTAATCTAACAAGATAATAGAAACAGAGATTTTATTTTGATCCACATGATTAATTAGTAACAGTGAGATGTTAAAAGTCTTTTATTGTCTATTTAAACCGTAAATCCTTTTAATGAGACTCTTATCACTGCATGTAATTTATTATGAGATATTTCTGGTTAGATTGGTCTAATGATGGTTGTCGTGTGTTTGTGTTGTCAAAAGATTACTCGCGATTAATCACATCCAGAATAAAAATGTGTGTTAACATCATACATGTCTATGTACTGTGCGTATTAATTTTGTATTTATAAATACAAACACATACACATTTATACATATTTAGGAAATATTTACATGTATTTATTTATATTTACCAAAAATTGATATTAGACATAAATGTTTATAGATTTTTAGGTTTTTCTTAAATATGTGCATGGATGTGTGTGTTAATAAATACAAAATTATTATGCACAGTACACAGATATGTATTATGTCAACACAAACTTTTATTCTGGATGCAATTAATCGCGATTAATCCTTTGACAGCCCTATATTATACTAAATTATACTTAAATATTATTGTATACGATACAATTGGTGAGTGATACAAGCGACACAATTGTTGTTTGTTCTGATTTTCTTTTTTGTGTTCAGAAAAGTTTGAGTTACTTGAGCCCTTTAATATTGAATCCTGATTCGCGTTTCTTCTTTGTTAGAGGTGCTTTATATTTCTAAACAGAATGTGTGTTACATTGTATAATTTACTATTCAGTATTCTATAGTTTGAGGCTGTATAATGGTTGACACTATATCTATTAGTTCACATAAATTAAATAAATAATTATTTAAACTAAAAAATGCAAAAGTCTCTTGTCCCGTAATGTACATGTAGTATACCTCTTGTGACATTTATTTATTTATTTTTATTTAAGTATCAAACAAGTTCAGGCTGAACAGTTAATATAAGGCAGAAATTTATCAAAGTTAATAAAATTAATACAAGTTTTAAATTATTATTATTCATTGTCACTGGTGTTGAAAGTGTTGAAAAAGTATGTTCAAATAGGATTTCCCCACCACATTAAAAAAGCATATCAATGTTTTTTTTATAAGTAATGTGTGGTGTTGTCATGATCCCCAGTCACATTTTCTAGTCTTTTTACCATGTGTGCTTCTAAAAGTGAAGGCTGCGCACTAATATGGCTGCAGACACTGAAATTAGAATAAACTTTGCACGAGAGGAGTACCGTCCAGTGGTCACCAGGGAGAGCATCCTCTATTTCCTGATCATACCAATTACCAAAGCGCTGGATCCTGGACATGACATGGCTGAACCTGGTGCAACTCTCCAAGCTACCTCCCTTCACCGCTCTGCTGACACAAGTGAACCGCAATGATCGGGCCTGGAAGAGCTGGTTTGATGAGAGGAGGCCCCATTGCCTGATGGGTAAGAGAGTCAGTTGGACACGTTTCACAAACTACTGCTCATAGGCAGCTGGTGTCCCGATCGCACCATTGCACAGGTAAGTTTGTCAGTTAATACTGTGTGACCTCTGACCTCACACATGGGTTAAGGCAGTGGTTCTCAACTCCAGTCCTCAGGCCCCCCCTGACAAAAAACTTTGGATGTCTCCCTATTGAACACATGAACGAGTTAATGAGATAATGAAGTGATGATTGAGTCATTAATGATGAACAGGTGAAGTTAAACACAATCACTAATGAAAACATCAACTATAAGAATAAAAACCATAATAGTGTTGAGTGTTTCCTTTAGTGTGGCTCTTATCCTTGATTTATTATGTTACATTTTTTGCTAGCTGAAATAGTTTGTTTATGAAGCATAATTTTAAGAGTCTGTACAAATGTTGGTCGATTTTGGTGTGTCACGATATTTGTCAGACTTATACAGTTTAAGAAAGTTTCATTCCAACAATTTTGTCTTTTGTCTGGGTGTTCAGAAATAAATAAATCAAGGGTAAGAACCCCACTAAAGGAAACATTATTATGTGTTTTTGTTCTTACTGATGATGTTTTTGTTACCAGCAGGTGTTCATCATTATTGATCAATCACCACTTCATTATCTCATCAACTCGTTCATGTGTTCAATAGGGACACATCTAAAATAATCTGTCAGGGGGGCCCTGAGGACTGGAGTTGAGAACCACATAACACCACTGAATATTCAATAGGGATGTAACAATATCAGCATCTCACTGTACGGTAACACCTCAATATAACGCCCATGGTACGATATTTATTGCAGTATTAAAAATGACAAATGTTGACATGTAAACGTGCAGTAAGCATCCTCTTTTCTTCATCCTCTAATCCAGTGGTTCTCAAACTTTTTTAACTTAAGAACCCCTTTCATGATTTTTCCAAGCCAAGTACCCCTTGGCCAGACAACAACATTTTACTTTAAATTACAGTGAAATGAGAGTCAAACCTTTATTATATCTAAATTGATTAATTTATTTTTATGCATCTTTGTGTAGTCCTTATTTCATATATAAATAATATTATCATAATTTATTGATTTTCATTATTTATTCCTAAATGTCAGTTTCCCTCCCCCTGCAGTACCCCTGCAGTACCCGAGAACCACTGCTCTGATCATAACTGTTGCTTAGAGGTATGAGTTATGAGAGGTATGAGACTTTTGTTTTTACATTTTCGATTCAAATTTTTTTGCGTGTGTGCACATAGTAGGCCTAAATGCCACAAAAGTCACAAAGTTTACAATAAAATAAAATAATATCATTCATCATCGACAGCTCTTGTTGAATGTCAAACACAAAAATATATCAGAATATAGACCTTTGTTCACTGTCGGCTCTGTGTAGACCATGATGACACCGGCCTTCCGACCTTTCTGTGGTGACCTTCAGACATCTTCCTCAGCTTCATTTTTGCCAGCACGGTCTTTGTGATGGTTTCCTTGAGGTATTTCCCCATAGTGTTAGCAACATGAAAAGTCATGTGTTCAATACAGGGAACACTGATAAATACAGGTTACGTTGGTTTTGCGTTGGGTCGCAGCAATGCTCGCATACAAGATCATGGACACCAAAGGAAAGATTGGCACAAGTAAAGATATAATATAAGTGTAGCAGGGTGAACCTCTTGATTCTTGTTTGGTTAGGGGGAATCACGTGATGCCTGAGACTGGCCAGCTGAAGCCATTTGGTCTGATTGAGTTTGTGGGTATATATGAGCGAACTTCGGCCACTTAGATGTGCGTCATGGTTGCCACTGCCTTTTTCCGGTGACATCATCATCATCAGCTGTTGTCGTCAGCAGGATCTGCTGTGCGTTCTGTGGCTGGGTCCCGGCTGCCTATCTCTCGAGTTGGGGCGTTTTATGTCATGTTGCTGGTTGAGGGCCGGTCAGGAATGATATGAGCTGTGGTGCTTGGTTATGACCACATAGATGGATTTTAACAGTCCCGTGGAGCTAAAACGCTAACCACGTGGCTACTCTGCTGTTTTGCCTTTATTTGACTCTCTACTTCCACGCTGTCTTGGCTACCAGCAATACGACATTGGTACTGTGTGGCTCCCCTGTACGGTGCTAAACCTGGTACTTTCTTCAGCTCGTGCTGTGCGAGTGAGCCTCTGAACCTTGTGTGCGTGTCCACTGCCTCAGGGGCACTGGTGGCACAGGCATTGGCTCGGTTTTGTTTGTTATTTTATTTATTGTTATTTTTTATTTAGTGATTTCTTTGTATGAAGCGATTCATTTCTGGATGATAATCTCCAGTCCCAATTACGATTTGGGAAGTTGTAAGTAATTTATACCCTTGTTGTACGAGCTGGAAGTTTTATTTGTCTTCATCATTTGTTAATTTTGGTAATTTAGGATTGTTAAATTTCTTTCTTTTCTTGATACAGGAGCCAAAGTCCCGGGCAGGAGGTAAGCCAGTTTTAGCCCGTGTGGTGAGGTTCTTAGTCACAGAGTGCAGTGCAGAGACACTTTCTTCCATGAGGGTGCAGTTAGTCTTTTGTACCTGGTATTGTGTGTGTTATCTAAATTGGAGGCTTGTGGCTGGCAACCTACTCCTGGTGACCTTATCCTCCTTAGATTGGTTGCGTGTAAGGGTGGAGTTGGGAACGATTGGCAGTGAATGTTACCCAACCATCCTTCCTTTTAAGTATCGATTCCCACATTTAATAAAATGTATATATTTATCTTTACATCCACGTCATGTGTCCCTTGTTTGCCCTCCTTTTGTGGGTTCTCTTTCTTCTTCTTTTCCCTGTTACCGGGGTAGCGTAGTAGACTATAATTAGTATGTTTAAAACCCATCTCCATTCCACTCCGTCACATAAGGATGTAATGGATTTTTTACTATTTATTCATGTGCCTTCACAACATTTAGAATACAGTATCACAATCTAATGGCAACTTGCATCTGTTTTATAATGTGGTCATTTTTTATGAATATTTAAAAATGTTATGCTGATAATATAATTTTACTTAGATAGTTGTACTTGCTATAGGAAAATGTACGGAACCCGGCTAGTCACCCGTCGGAGAAAAAAAAAAAACCTGCTTTAAATACACTGTACAGAATACTCTCCAGTAACTCTCTCTTTCTCTCTCTCTGTTTACCCAGGTGTTAAAACTGTTGAACGCAGATTTTTATTCCTTTTCATATGGGATGGACTGATTTAATTCAACATTACTTTGACTTGAGTCTACCTTATAAAGAGATCCTTTATATGTTAAGTGTCAAACACAGGATAACTATTAGTCTAAAGACACTCAAAAGAATCCTGAGTAGAAATGGAAAATTTCGAAGAAAATTTATTTACAACTTATTCAGTGTTATTCAGTTTGTTAGGGAAGAACTTCAGGGCTCAGGAGCATTGCATGGATATAGATGGATGTGTAGTAAATGCAAGGAGAAAGGAGTTCATGTGTGCGAAGAAGACATCTGCCTCATTTTGTCTACTCTTGATCCACTGGGCAATGAAAGGCGAAGAAAAAGAAGATTCCACAGAAGAGCTGATTTTTCAAAAGGCCCCAACTTTGTATAACATGTTGACTCTTGTGACAAATTAAAGCCTTTTGGCATTTGTATGAATGGGACGATTGATGGATTCTCACTCAAAATTCTGTGGTGAAACGCATAGTTAACAAGCAATGACCCTAAAGTCATAGGAGGTCATTTTCTTAAGACAGTAAGAGATCTTGGTGGCTCTCCTCAAATCCTGAGAGCAGATATGGGAACAGAAAACAGCACAATTAGGGATATCCAGCGATATTTACGACGTTGAGATGCTGACCCATTTGCTGGAGAGAGGAGCTTCATCTATGGCAAAAGCACAGCAAACCAGAGAATTGAGGGCTGGTGGGGTGGTGGTTAACCGTGCGTTATAATTAATTTTGCGTATATGGAAAGTTACTTCTCCTCTGCAGTTTTGTCTTATTGCTATCCGGTCTCCTTTCATCTGATGTTTTATATGTCCCAAAATAATCTGCCTGGAAAAGTTTTCTGTATAACAGGAATACAGACCCTCATGTCATTTAATTTCTATTGACCAAAAAATAATATATTTTGAAAAATTTCTGGTGTCCATTACATGGAAGGCTCCTATTACAACTAAATCTAATAATAACATATTAATAATACTAATTATTATTGTTATACAATAAGGGCAATGCAATCTGTTTATCAACATTCTTCAAAATATATTTTGTGTTCTGCAGAAGGAGGTCACACAAGTTTGAAACGATCTACATGTTTGTTTTGATTTTATGACCAACAAAATTTCACTTCGATTCATGCTGTCCTTCGTTAGGGATATTTTCATGTTAATCATATTTTCTGGCACAAAAGTATTTTTATGCTTTAATAAGATTTCCTGTGCCTCAGTGGTAAGAACATGGCGATGTTTTAAACTGTAGTGAAATAAGGGCTGTATTCTTCATGCAACATTTTAATAAATACATGATTCTACTTTTTATCGAGAGTAACTTTAAATATTTTACGAAAAGATGACAGTCACGTCATCCAACTCTCTGTCATTTTTAAGAAAATTAAGGAAATTCTCAATTTTGTAAAATGATGTTAAACACACAATGTTGCGTGTTCTGTTCCTTGCCTTAAGGTGCCAGGTTTCCATAATGAGGGAGGGGCGACAAATCCGTGGGTACAGATGAAATCATTGCTTACAAACAACCAAAGACGAGAGAAGAATTCCTACAACGTAAGTTAAGGTTTATCCCTCAAACACACTGAGCTACAGGAAAGCTGTACACATAATGTCATATTAAGCCATATGGTGCCCCTCGAAAATTGCAATTAAACAAATGATTTACATTAAGAATGAGAAAACATGTTAAAAACAGAAACTGTAATTTGTCTGTTTATGTTCTGTTGTTTCTGTCTACTGCTGGAACAATCTCTTGCTTCAGAATAATAAACATGAAATATTATTCATTTTATTTTCATTAGATTCCAGTCTGTTCTCTCTGGATCCAAACACAGTGAATAAAATCATCAGTCTGTCTGAGAACAACAGTGTGGCTACATACACTAATACAGTCCAGCAGTATCCTGATCATCCAGACAGATTTGATCACTGGCTGCAGGTGTTGTGTAGAGAGAGTGTGTGTGGACGCTGTTACTGGGAGGTTGAGTGGAGCGGTGTGATGGGTATAGCAGTGTCATATAAGAGCATTAAGAGGAAGGGACGGGGTCATGAGTGTTTGTTTGGATTTAATGATCAGTCCTGGAGATTGATCTGCACTGACTCCACATGCTTCTTCAGTCACAATAGTAAACAGACTGATCTCCCTGATGGGTCCAGCTCCTGTAGAACAGGAGTGTATGTGGATCACAGAGCAGGAATTTTGTCCTTCTACAGCGTCTCTGACACAATGACCCTCATCCACAGAGTCCAGACCACATTCAATCACATATCAATCCAAACTCAACAGTGAAACTCTGTAATCTAACAAGATAAAAGAAACAGAGATTTTATTTTGACCCACATGATTAATTAGTAACAGTGAGATGTTAAAAGTCTTTTATTGTCTATTTAAACCGTAAATCCTTTTAATGAAACTCTTATCACTGCATGTAATTTATTATGAGATATTTCTGGTTAGATTGGTCTAATGATGGTTTTGGTGTGTTTGTGTTGTCAAAAGATTACTCGCGATTAATCACATCCAGAATAAAAATTTGTGTTTACATCATATATGTCTTTGTACTGTGCGTATTAATTTTGTATTTATAAATACAAACACATACACATGTATACATATTTAGGAAATATTTACATGTATTTATGTATTTAAATTATACATAAATGTTTATAGATTTTTAGGTTTTTCTTAAATATGTGCATGGATGTGAGTGTTAATAAATACAAAATTATAATGCACAGTACGCAGATATATATTATGTAAACACAAACTTTTATTCTGGATGCGATTAATCGCAATTAATCTTTTGACATCCCTATATCATACTAAATTATACTAAAATATTATTGTATATGACCAAGTGACAAAATTGGTGTTTGTTCTGATTTTTTGTATGATTCCTATTCTGTGTTCAGAAAAGTTTGAGTTACTTGAGCCCTTTAATATTTAATTCTGATTAGCTTTTTCTTCTTTGTTAGAGGTGCTTTATATTTCTAAACAGAATGTGTGTTACCTTGTATAACATACTATTCAGTAATCTATAGTTTGAGGCTGTATAATGGTTTGACAATATATATTAGTTCACATAAATTAAATAAATAATTATTTCAACTAGAAAATGCAAAGAGTCTCTTTTCCTGTAATGTACATGTAGTATCCCTCTTGTGACATTTATTTAATTTTTTTAAGTATCAAACAAGTTCAGGCTGAACAGTTAATATAAGGCAAAAATTAATCAAAGTTAATAACATTAATACAAGTTTTAAATCATTCTTATTCATTGTCACTGGTGTTGAAAGTGTTGAAAAAGTATGTTCAAATAGGATTTCCCTACAACATTAAAAAAGCATATTAATGTTTTTTTTATAAGTAATGACTGGTTTTGTCATGATCTCCAGTCACATTTTTTAGTCTTTTTACCATGTGTGCTTCTAAAAGTGAAGGCTGCATACTAATATGGCTGCAGACACCGAAATTAGAATAAACTTGGCACGAGAGGAGTACCGTCCAGTGGTCACCAGGGAGAGCATCCTCTATTTCCTGACCGTCCCAAAGCGCTGGATCCTGGACATGACGTGGCTGAACTTGGTGGAATTCTCCCAGCTACCTCCCTTCACCGCTCTGCTGACACAAGTGAACCACAATGACCGGGCCTGGAAGAGCTAGTTTGATGAGGCGGACCCAGAGGAGGCCCCATTGCCTGATGGGTACGAGAGTCAGTTGTACAAGTTTCACAAACTACTGCTCATACGCAGCTGGTGTCCCGATCGCACCATTGTACAGGTAAGTTTGTCAGTTAATACTGCGTGACCTCTGACCTCACACATGGGTTAAGGTATAACACCACTGAATATTCAATAGGGATGTAACAATATCAGCATCTCACTGTACGGTAACACCTCAATATAACGCCCATGGTACGATATTTATTGCAGTATTTAAAATGACAAATGTTTACATGTAAACGTGCAGTAAGCATCCTCTTTTTTTATCCTCTAATCCAGTGGTTCTCAAACTTTTTTGCCTTAAGAACCCCTTTCATGATTTTTTTCAAGCCAAGTACCCCTTGGCCAGACAACAACATTTTACTTTAAAATACAGTGAAATGAGAGTCAAACCTTTATTGTATCTAAATTTATTAATTTATTTTTATGCATCTTTGTGTAGTCCTTATTTCATATATAAATAATATTATCATAATTTATTTATTTTCATTATTAATTCCTAAATGTCAGTTTCTCTCACGTAACCCCTGCAGTACCCGAGAACCACTGCTCTGATCATAACTGTTGCTTAGAGGTATGAGTTATAGAATGAGATGGGTCAAATGACCGAGTACAAATGTGACTTTTGTTTTTACATTTTCGATTCAAATTTTTTTGCGTGTGTGTACATACACTGTTAAAAATGTTCCGTAATTTTTACGGAAAAATACCGGCAGCTGTGGTTGCCAGGAAGATTCTGTAAAAAATACAGGAAAAGAATGTAAACAGTCTTGCCGATTAAAACTTCAGGGCACAAACTTCAAGCTGTGAATGAACATAATACATTTTAGTCTTTTATATCAACAGCATTTCTTTATATAAAATTAAAACTTCATCCAATTGCATAAAAGTGAAAACATTACATTTACTTAATTTGTTTCTTTGTAATTCTTTGTAAAAACATCAAAGTCACTCTTTTACAAAGCAACATGCAGTATGACATCTGTATCTCATTGCCTGACCTTGACTTAAACACAGACTCACTCTTCAGCATAGTGGTGACCCACAAAACATTTAATATCAGAAAAACAAGAGAAAATATGAATTCCGTAGTTTTTACGGAATAATACCGGCACCTGTGGTTGCCAGTAAACTACCGTAAAATTACGGGAACATCCTGTTTTTATTCATCCAATCAATTCACAGTGGAACACATGAGCCACACCCACTATTCATTTTCGAAACACGTCAGAATACTGAAGACGATCATCACTTCTGCTTCACAGGGACTGCAGCATAACATCCATGACTTGATGCTTTATTGGTTTATTTAAAGTCACCGTTTTTGTGATCAGGGTTTGCTTTAGTTGCGATCTTTCAGCCGTCATGCAAAAGTTTCCAGTTTTCTTTGTGCTGCTATAACATTGTTTTATATAAAACATAGTTTTGTAGCAAATCACATCAAATGAAAGTGTGATTAGGTATTTACTAAATCTTTATCTGGGATGTTGTTTAATTACTTATTGCATGTTTTGTTATGAACGCCTCAATGAATTAACATTTAAAATTCACATTTCATGCAACAATCAATCTAAAAAGTTTTTGAACTATTAAAAAGCTTGCATTTTGTCTTTGACTCACACATCAAGAATCAGTGTATGAATCTCAACAGTGGTGACTAACAAATGCAAAGCTTACAGCCGCAATGCATGCTGGGAGTCATTGATGAGTTTTGTGCTTTGATGATACCCAGAATGCATTGCGTTTATCTTTAATGTTTTTTTTTTCTGTTGTCACCATTGTTGAGACAAACTGTTATATTCTAGATATCTGCTAGAACATTTATTATGTGTCACATGTGCTGTCAAAGACTTTCAGTATATTTAATTTCATGGAATATCATAAATGATGATAACAAATAACTTTAAAGCACTACCTAAATTCTCAACTATGTATATACTCTCCAACCTTAACCAGTTTTTAGTTAGCTATGTCTGAGCTTTTACCCACTTGTTTCAGTCTGTTTCAACACACAGATATTAAAATTGGGGAAAGACTTCTTCACATGTAAAGCAAAGGGTCAAGATCCCAACTAAAGCAAACACTCTTCACCATAATGGTGACTCAACAAAACCATTAACATGTAAACTTGTGTTAATTCTCAATTAGAACTTTTGTAGACGTGCAACAGAAATAAAGTGACAGTGGTGTCAGTAAGTGAAGGTGATAAAAGTGTTTGTGGAGTTAAAAAAACTCCTTGTGAAAACTATGGAATTTCACTGTTCAATTCCCAGAGAATTTGACAGTGTTATCCGTATTTTTACGGATGTTTTTTGACAACAGTTTTCTCTGTGAAAACTACATAATTTCACTGTTAATTTCACAAGCACTTTAACATGGTTTTTCCGTAAAAACGATGGATTTTTGCTGTTAATTTTACAGACAATTTTACAGTGTTTTCCGTATTTTTTACGGATGCTTTCTGATAACAGGTTTTTTGTGTGAAAACAACAGAATTTTACCGTAAACTTCACGGGCATTTTTTACAGTGTAGGCCTAAATGCCACAAAAGTCACAAAGTTTACAATATAATTAAATATTATCCTTCATCATCGACAGCCCTTGTGGAATGTCAAACACACAAATATATCAGACTATAGACCTTTGTTCACTGTCGGCTCTGTGTAGACCATGATGACGCTGGCCTTCTGACCTTTCGGTGGTGACCTTCAGACATCTTTCTCAGCTTCATTTTTGCCAGCACGGTCTTTGTGATGGTTTCCTTGAGGTATTTCCCCATAGTGTTAGTAACATGAAAAGTCATGTGTTCAATACAGGGAACACAGATAAATACAGGTTACGTTGGTTTTGCGTTGGGTCGCAGCGATGCTCGCATACAAGATCATGGACACCAAAGGAAAGATTGGCACAAGTAAAGATATAATATAAGTGTAGCAGGGTGAACCTCTTGATTCCTGTTTGGTCAGGGGGAATCACGTGATGCCTGAGTGGCCAGCTGAAGCCATTTGGTCTGATTGAGTTTGTGGGTATATATGAGCGAACTTCGGCCACTTAGATGTGTGTCATGGTTGCCACTGCCTTTTTCCGATGACATCATCATCAGCTGTTGTCGTCAGCAGGATCTGCTGTGCGTTCTGTGGCTGGGTCCCGGCTGCCTATCTCTCTAGTTGGGGCGTTTTATGTCATGTTGCTGGCTGAGGGCCGGTCAGGAATGACATGAGCTGTGGTGCTTGGTTATGACCACATAGAAGGGTTTTAACAGTCCTGTGGAGCTAAAACGCTGACCCTGTCTTGGCTACCAGCGATACGACATTGGTACTGTGTGGCTCCCCTGTACAGTGCTCAACCTGGTACTTTCTTCAGCTCGTGCTTCGTGAGTGAGCCTCTGAACCTTGTGTGCTTGTCAACTGCCTCAGGGGCACTGGTGGCACAGGCATTGGCTCGGTGTAGCGTGTGTTTTGTTTGTTATTTTATGTATTGTTATTTTTTGTTTAATGATTACTTTGAATGAAGAGATTAATTTCTGGATGATAATCTCCAGTCCCAATTACGATTTGGGAAGTAGTAAGTAACTTATACCCTTGTTGTACGAGCTGAAAGTTTTATTTGTCTTCATCATTTGTTAATTTATTTCCAAATTTAATAAAATGTATATATTTATCTAAAAATCCACGTCTTGTGTCCCTTGATTGCCCTATTGAACCTGTGTGCCCTCCTTTTGTGGGTTCTCTTTCTTATTCTTTTCCCTGTTACCGGGGTAGGGTAGTAGACTATAATTAGTATGTTTAAAACCCGTCTCCATTCCACTCCGTCACATAAGGATATAATGGATTTTTAACTATTTGTTTATGTGCCTTCACAACATTTAGAATACAGTATCACAATCTAATGGCAATTTGCATCTGTTTTATAATGTGGGTCATTTGCATGAATCTTAAAAATTGTTATGCTGATAATATAATTTTACTTAGATAGTTGTACTTACTATTGGAAAATGTAATGAGTTTTATCAGAAAATATCTTAAACAGGTCAAAGTCTTGTCACACAAGATAAACCAGCCTGATCTGATTGATAAACATGTTTTGTCTTTCAAAAACAATCAGGAAACAACTCTCCAGCTAAGAGAAACTGAAACTTAAGTCCTGTTCAGTTTGTACACGTCTCTCTGTCTGTGTGTTTGTGGAGAAATGGCAGAAGCCAGTATTTCTGTGGCTCAGGATCAATTCAATTGTTCAATCTGTCTGGATCTACTGAAGAATCCAGTGACTATTCCCTGTGGACACAGTTACTGTATGGACTGTATTACAAACTGCTGGAATCAGGAAGATCATAAGAGAATCTACAGCTGTCCTGAATGCAGACAAACCTTCACAACAAGACCTGTTTTAAATAAGAACGTGGTGTTTGCTGAAATGGTGGAGAAACTGAAGAATTCAAGACTTCAATCTTCTCATGTTTCTGCTCATTGTTACGCTGGATCTGGAGATGTGGAGTGTGACGTCTGTACTGAGAGAAAACTGAAAGCAGTCAAGTCTTGTCTAGTGTATCTGAACTCTAACTGGCAAAATCATCTCGACCAGCATGAGAATTTCTTTAAAAGTAAAAAACACAAAGTGATTGATGCCACTGGACGACTACAAAAAATGATCTGCAGAAAACATGATAAACAACTGGAAATCTACTGTCGTACTGATGATCAATGCATTTGTTATTTGTGTACGATGGATGAACACAAAAACCACGACACTGTGACAGCTGTGGCAGAGAGAACAGAGAAACAGGTAGGCCTATGAGCTCACATACAGTGGTGTAAAATAGTATTTTCCCCTTTCAGATTATTTTTTTGTTGCATATTTTGTATGATTCAGATCATCAAACTAATTTTTATATTACTCAAAGTAAACCAGACTCAATACAAAATGCAGTTTTTAAATGATGGTTTTATTTATTAAGGTTAAAGACATTCCAAACGTGCCTATGTGAAAAAGTAATTCCTCCCTTAGTAAATTATGAATTAACTGTGATGAATTGAAGAAAGGAGTTAAATTTCACTAGCCACACTCAAGTCTACTGCAAGACCTGTTGAATGAAGAAACACCTGTCTGATAAAACTGAAGAAGTCTAAAAGTTCTCAAATAGAAACACATCATCCTGCAATCTAAAGAAATTCAAGAACAGATGAGAAACAAAGTATTGAAATGTATCAGTCTAGAAAGAAACTCCAACGAACCACAGTGAGAGCCATTATCCAAACTGTAGAAAGCATAGAACAGTGGGAAACCAGTCGTAAAAAAGAACGTCCTGCCATCGGTTTGTGACCTAAAGCTTAAATGCACATGGGTTATACAGCAGGACAATGATCCAACACACTGGCAATTCCACCTCTGAATGGCAAAAAAAATCCAAATAAAGGTTTTGGAGTGGCCTAGTCAAAGTCCGAACTTAAGTCCAATTGAAATGATGTGGGATTACCTTACAAAGGCTGTTCATGCTCGAAGTCTGATAGATCCAACTATGAGATATGGCTTGTAGATCTTATAGATCTAAACGTTGAGTCCAGTTTCACTAGATCTCTCTCTGTCAGGAACAAATTACACCTGGAGATATCAACTCCGTTGTGAGTCGATCCTCTAACCCAACCACTAGGGAGATATAGAGCTGAAGGAAAGAACAGCAGGCAGGAGACGAAGTGATGTATAATAGACAGACAAATGATTTATTGAATAATCTCAGTTGTGTGTTGATGCTCAGTCAAGCTCTGTCAAACTTCGTCTGACTAGAAACAGATTCAATATGTGTTTTTAACCATTCAAGATTACAGTATCAAAACATTGTCTCATGACATTATTATGGACCTTGAGATGGAGACCAATGGATACTCATATCAGCATAAGACACAATACAACTCTCAACGAGGTTAAACAGCAGGAAAGTAAGGAGCAAATAATATGAATAGAAGTGAATAATAAAAGAAAAGAATGAATACATATGATGAATATTGTAATAAATGTGATAAATGAAATAGAATAATAAAATGAAGTAAACAAGAAACAAGTGTATGTTTCTATCCAGATCTATCAAGTCCCTCCAATGTGGCTGAATTAAAACAAATCTGCAAAGAAGAGTGGGCCAAAATTCCTCCACAGCGATGTGAAAGACTTTAAAAACACTTAAATTGCAGGTGCTGCCCCCAAGGGTGGAACAACTAGTTATTAGGTTTAAGGTGGAATACAATTTTCACATAGGATTGTTATTTCCCTCAATAAATAAAACCATAATTTAAAAACTGCATTTTGTATTTACTCTGGTTTTCTTTGTGTAATATTCAATTTTGTTTGATGATCTGTATCATTTGAGCATGACAAATATGCAAAAATGCAAATACATTTTCACACCACTATAGATGAAATAAAAAAGTAATCATAAAGAGACAGACAATTGAAATATTAATTTCCACAATGATCTTATGTACATGTCTGTTAAATGTTGCTGTTTATGGTTTATTTCATGTTTTAATAGACACTTTTGTTAGAGAAAGTTTCAAGAGAGAATTCAGGAGAGAGAGAAGGATCTTCAGGAGTTGAGACAGGCTGTGGACTCTCATAAGGTGAGTTTTGAGCATCTGCTGGATGAGAAGTTTCAGATCCAGTGAGGAATCAAGTGTTTGTTCAGTTTTAGTGTCAGTGTGTGTCACAGGTTGTATGAGAGCAGTAAGATGTGATTGTAATGTGTGTTTGAACAGCGCTCTGCACAGACAGCAGTGGAGGACAGTGAGAGGATCTTTACTCAACTCATCCGCTCCATAGAGAGAAGACGCTCTGAGGTGACACAACTGATCAGAGATCAGGAAAAGACTGAAGTGAGTCGAGCTGAAGGAGTCTTGAAGCGTCTGGAGCAGGAGATTGATGATCTGAGGAGGAGAGACACTGAACTGAAGCAGTTTTTACACACAGATGATCACATTCATTTCCTGCAGGTAACAGATCTCTGAAATACACATTGATCATTTATATGGTCTTGTGAGAGTTCTTTCCTCAATTTACTGGAAATTAAAACTCATGGTTTTCTTTGTGATTTATCTTTTCTCTTCATTTGCTTTTGTCTTGTAGAGTTTCAAGTGTTTCTCTGTGACTCCTGGATCTTTAGATGTTTCCAGCATTACTGTCAGTTCTCAACTCTCTTTTGATGAAGTGAGAAAATCTGTTTCTAAACTGAAAGAAAAACTGGAGGATTTGTGCAAAGAAGAGATTGAAAATATATCTGGTGGAGGTAAAGTATTTATTTGTCTTGTGTGATTTAATATCACATACTAAAGCATATTTACCTTAATATGAAACATTATTAAATACTAATGATGTCTGTTTATCACAGTAACATACACTGAAATCATTGCTTACAAAGAACCAAAGACGAGAGAAGAGTTCCTGCAATGTAAGTTATAGTTTATACCTCAAACACATACAATGTTTATTTACTAGAGCTAATGTACATAAAATAACACACATATATAAATTAACTGATGATTTTGAAAAACTTTTCTTTGACTTGTGCTGTCAAAGGTAGAGAGAGTTTCAGTATAATGTCATAATAAGGCTTCTGATCACATCTGACATGTAAAGTGTCATATGGTGCCCCTCAAATATTAAGAATTGCAATTAAAGAAACAAATTATTTATATTAAGAATGAGAAAACATGTTAAAAGCAGAAATTATAATTTGTCTGTTTATGTTCTGTTGTTACTGTTGTTACTGTCTACTGCTGGAACAATCTCTTGCTTCAGAATAATACTGAAGTAAGCATGAAATATTATTCATTTTATTTTCATTAGATTTCAGTCTGTTCTCTCTGGATCCAAACACAGCTCATAAAAACATCTGTCTGTCTGAGAACAACAGTGTAGCTTCACACACTAATACAGTCCAGCAGTATCCTGATCATCCAGACAGATTTGATCACTTGCTTCAGGTGTTGTGTAGAGAGAGTGTGTGTGGACGCTGTTACTGGGAGGTTGAGTGGAGCGGTCATGTGGTTATATCAGTGTCATATAAGAACATTAGGAGGAAGGGACGGGGTGATGAGTGTGTGTTTGGATTTAATGATCAGTCCTGGAGATTGTACTGCTCTGACTCCACATGCTACTTCTTTCACAATAACACACACATTAATCTCCCTGTAGTGTCCAGCTCCAGTAGAATAGGAGTGTATGTGGATCACAGAGCAGGAATTTTGTCCTTCTACAGTGTCTCTGACACAATGACCCTCATCCACAGAGTCCAGACCACATTCACTCAACCTCTATATCCTGGGTTTTCTATCAATTCAAACTCAACAGTGAAACTCTGTAATCTAACAAGATAAAAGAAACAGAGATTTTATTTTGACCCACATGATTAATTGGTAACAGTGAGATGTTAAAGTATTTCATTGTCTATTTAAAATTATATATAAATGTTTATTAATTTTTAGGTTTTTCTTAAATATGTGCATGGATGTGTGTGTTATGAATTTATTATGCACAGTACACAGATATATATGATGCAAACACAAACTTTTGTTCTGGATGCGATTAATCGCGATTAATCTTTTGACAGCCCTATATTATACTAAATTATACTAAAATATCATTGTATAGGACCAAGTGACACAGATGGTCTTTGTTCTGATTATCTTTTTTGTCTGACTCCTTGTGAGAATTTGGGTTTTGCCTGTGTCCCATACATATTGTGTGAAATGTATGGCAATGATTATCGTTCAAAAATCATATTATGAGAAATGTATTTCAATGATGATTGTGCATGCATTATGTCTAACGTTACTTAAGGTCAAGTGCTGACCTAGTTAAGAGAATATGCAGGCCCATATTGTCTTATATGTACTGTGCCGGGTTGAGGAACGAGACAGCACAATAGACGTTTTTAACCATGCCCCGAAGGGAGCTTTTATTCACGTAATTGGGAGTCTTGGTAGGTAAGTAGGGGAATTGGGTTGAGGCTCCTGATATGCGTGATTCCTTGGCTCTCTTCCACTCCGTGTGGGTAGGACGTCTTTCAGAAAAGAAACCAGTATTAGACATAGGAGAAACCGGAAGTAACCTCTCTTCCGCCTTGGTTTCACCGGCTTATATCCGGGAGTGTTGAGTGGCTGCAGCTGTGGAGCAATCGGCAGACTTGATTGTCGTTGGTTCCCATGGCGACGCTGATTACGCACCGGCGGACTCGCCACAGTACTTAGTTAACAGAATATTCAGAATATCGTGCTGTCTTATGTATACTTATAAGGAGATCATAACATATAAAATGTTAACAGTATTTGTGAAGTCATACAGATGAGCTTTCTCATGATGAGCAATGCCCAAGAGACATGTCTGAACCGGACTGGATGACATCAATCCGGCCACCATGTCCCTGAATGTTCTAGATGATGGAGAACAGGGAACTAAAATATATGCTGTCTTGACAAAATAATATGATCCGAGGTCTAGTGATCTTGATCCGAGGTCTGGTGATCTTGATCCGAGGTCTGGTGATTTTCCATGACCGAATGTTACTTCCTGTTTTATGCATATATATACTAGTCCTTTAATACAATAAACTTTGGACTCTGATTGAACTGCACATCTCTGTGTCTGTGTCAAACTTGGTCTCCAGGCCTGCAACTCTGTGTGTTCCGTCGACTCGACTCTTCAACCTTAGAATAATCAAATTTAGATAGGGGGACAAAAAGTAATAATCTTACACTCCTCTTAGGTTCAGGATTGTTTGAGGTACTTGCACCCTTTAATATTGAATATTTTTTAATATCAGAATTCTTTGTTTTCCTAAATTCTTCAAAATATCTTATTTGTGTTTAACAGAACAAAAAAATAGACAATTTTTTTTTTACATGGTAGTCAGTGGTGCCCCAGAAATATCAGTTAGTGACATTCCATCAAACATTTTTCATTGTGTTTAAGAAGAAAGAACTAAGACATTTATACAGGTTTGGAACAATTTGAGGATGAGTAATTCATTACAGAATTTTCCTTTTTTGGTGAACTGTCCTTCTAAGGAGAACTGGTGCGGGCAAAGATATTAAAGATTTATTTTTTTAAACAATTCATCCATTAAATTGGGAAAATTACTGTCACAACCTCATGACAACTTGTATCTATTTTACAGGGTGGCTAATTTGTGTTAATTTTTATTATCATTTGTACATTTTAATGAGCTTTCACATACTGTCTGACTTCATTTTTTTCATGTTCTACAAAGAAATAACATAAAGTGTTGTGTAGAGAAAGTGTGTGTGGACTCTTGTGTTGTCAGAGGTAGAGATATTTAGCTTCAGCACTACTGTCATAATAAGACTTTTAATGTTTTACATTTTGACCTCTAAACACATGTGGTCCCATATATCGTGTCAGGACTTGGATTTACAGTAACAAATGATTTGCACTCAATATAAAAAAGAAATGGTGAAAAACAGAACAGTATATTCTGTTATACTTACCTGACAGAAATATTATTCACTTTATTTTTTATCAAATTTCAGTCTGTTCTCTCTGGATCCAAACACAGCTCATAAAACCATCAGTCTGTCTGAGAACAACGGTGTGGCTACACACACTATTACAATCCAGCAGTATCCTGATCATCCAGACATATTTGATCACTGGCTGCAGGTGTTGTGTAGAGCAGCACATTCGCACCAATTGCGTATAAATAATACGCGCTGTGCATTACCCTATAATACGGATGCCAAATTGCGATTTTGCGTGCATAAATACGCCTTTTTTGCGTGCATATGATACGCCAATTAGCGTGTTTGCATATTAAACAGCAATTTGTCTCATTACCCTGTTCCCTAACCCAAACCCTAAACCTAATGTTAGCGTCCGTGCATATTATAACCTCTACCCAAACCCAAACCCTAAACCTAACCTTATTATTTTAATTATTTCAGTGTTTCCTCTTCATGTACGTTTTAAAATGGCTGCTCTCCACCCAGGTACAAGCAAACATTGGCGTATCATATGCACGCAAAATCGCAATTTGGCATACGTATTAGACGATAATGCAACAGCATGTTATTTATACGCAATTGGGTGCGATCAGGTTGTGTAGAGAGAGTGTGTGTGGACGCTGTTACTGGGAGGTTGAGTGGAGTGGTGTGATGGGTATATCACTGTCATATAAGAACATTAAGAGGAAGGGACGGGGTTTTGAGTGTATATTTGGATATAATGATCAGTCCTGGAGATTGCAGTGCACTGACTCCACATGCTCATTCAGTCACAATAACACACAGACTGATCTCCCTGTAGTGTCCAGCTCCTGTAGAATAGGAGTGTATGTGGATCACAGAGCAGGAATTTTGTCCTTCTACAGCATCTCTGACACAATGACCCTCATCCACAGAGTCCAGACCACATTCACTCAACCTCTCTATCCTGGGTTTTGGATCAATTCAAACTCAACAGTGAAACTCTGTAATCTATATATAACAACATGAAAGATATTACATTTTTTCAGATAATAGTGTTTTATCACAACTTTGACCTTCATTGTTAAATGGTAACAGTGAGATGTAAAACGTTTCCAATTGTCTATTAAAAAATATACTTTAAACATGTTTAATGCAACTTCTATCACTGCATGTCATTTACTAGATATTTCCTGTGATCTAATAATTGTGTGTGATAAATGTTATGTAGAAAGCATTGGCTGAGCTAGGGGGTGGCAAGTGGAAGACGCGGCCAACAAGGACATAGGCCTAACCATGGCCACCACACTCATGTTAGTATTTTTAAACGACAAAAATAATTAATCACATATTAGTCTAGGAGAAATACGATCCTGTCTATATGATCATGGTCTGACTGTGAAACTGCCTGTAAATTGCTGATAGGCACCGCAAGATTTTTCGTAGAGCGCATTTCCAGCATTCATAAACAATGGGGAGAGAGAGAGGAGTATCTAGTAGAAACACAACTTTTTGGTTGAGTAATTAAAATCAAAAAGAAATTATTACGTTGATTCCTTTCAGTTCTTTTAAAGATAAGTGTCGATTCAGCCCAGTTGTATCAACGTCTTGTGTAACAGAAGTTGGAAACAATATTACAATAGCTGAGTTTGAACTGAGCCCTATTCGCACGGGATTAGTATAAATGTGGGGACCTCTTGTCATTTGTATTAATTTCAGAGGTCTGTGATCTTAATCCTGTGCGAATCGTCTGTAATTTGTGAAGAAAAAAATCCCCTGCAAATTACCTAACGCTACCATATTTGAACGAACACCGAGGTCATGTGATTAGTGACTTTTGTTTTTAAATTTTCGATTCAAATTTTTTTGCGTGTGTGCGCATAGTAGGCCTAAATGCCACAAAAGTCACAAAGTTTACAATAATATTAAATAATATCATTCATCATCGACAGCTCTTGTTGAATGTCAAACACACAAATATATCAGAATATAGACCTTTGTTCACTGTCGGCTCTGTGTAGACCATGATGATGCTGGCCTTCCGACCTTTCAGTGGTGACCTTCAGACATCTTTCTCAGCTTCATTTTTGCCAGCACGGTCTTTATGATGGTTTCCTTGAGGTATTTCCCCATAGTGTTAGTAACATGAAAAGTCATGTGTTCAATACAGGGAACACTGATAAATACAGGTGACATTGGTTTTGCGTTGGGTCGCAGCGATGCTCGCATACAAGATCATGGACACCAAAGGAAAGATTGGCACAAGTAAAGATATAATATAAGTGTAGCAGGGTGAACCTCTTGATTCCTGTTTGGTTAGGGGGAATCACGTGATGCCTGAGTGGCCAGCTGAAGCCATTTGGTCTGATTGAGTTTTTGGGTATATATGAGCGAACATCGGCCACTTGGATGTGTATCATGGTTGCCACTGCCTTTTTCCAATGACAAAATATTAAAATTTTCCACAGCCCAAATTTTTTGTATAACCTTACATTTTTAGAAATATCTACTATTCATTTACATTCTTAACAAGTAGTGTTGTTATTTTCCTCAAATGCGGTCAATTATGTAAATGGATAAAAGGAACCACAGTGTGTACAGAATACTGTCCAGTAACTCTCTCTTTCTCTCTCTCTGTTTACCCAGGTGTTAAAACTGTTGAACGCAGATTTTTAATCCTTTTCATATGGGATGGACTGATTTAATTCAACATTACTTTGACTTGAGTCTACCTTATAAAGAGATCCTTTATATGTTAAGTGTCAAACACAGGATAACTATTAGTCTAAAGACACTCAAAAGAATCCTGAGTGGACAATTTCGAAGAAAATGTATTGACAATTTATTTGTGTAGAATAAATTAGAATAAACAAACTGAATAACACAGTTATTATTAGTGTTATTCAGTTTGTTAGGGAAGAACTTCAGGGCTCAGGAGCATTGCATGGATATAGATGGATGTGTAGTAAAAACAAGGAGAAAGGAGTTCATGTGTGCGAAGAAGACATCCGCCTCATTCTGTCTACCCTTGATCCACTGGGCAATGAAAGGCGAAGAAAAAGAAGATTCCACAGAAGAGTTGATTTTTCAAAAGGCCCCAACTTTGTATAACATGTTGACTCTTTTGACAAATTAAAGCCTTTTGGCATTTGTATGAATGGGACGATTGATGGATTCTCACTCAAAATTCTGTGGTGAAACGCATAGTTAACAAGCAATGACCCTAAAGTCATAGGAGGTCATTTTCTTAAGACAGTAAGAGATCTTGGTGGCTCTCCTCAAATCCTGAGAGCAGATATGGGAACAGAAAACAGCACAATTTGGGATATCCAGCGATATTTACGACGTGGAGATGCTGACCCACTTGCTGGAGAGAGGAGCTTCATCTATGGCAAAAGAACAGCAAACCAGAGAATTGAGGGCTGGTGGGCTGGGTGTTAACCGTGCAATATAATTAATTTTGCGTATATGGAAAGTTAATTCTCCTCTGCAGTTTTGTCTTATTGCTATCCGGTCTCCTTTCATCTGATGTTTTATATGTCCCAAAATAATCTGCCTGGAAAGTTTTCTGTATAACAGTTTCTGTTGAACAAAAAATAATATATTTTGAGAAATTTCTGGTGTCCATTACATGGAAGGCTCCTATTACAACTAAATCTAATAATAACATATTAATAATACTAATTATTATAATTATACAATAAGGGCAATGCAATCTGTTTATCAACATTCTTCAAAATATATATTGTGTTCTGCAGAAGGAGGTCACACAAGTTTGAAACGATCTACATGTTTGTTTTGATTTTATGACCAACAAAATTTCACTTCGATTCATGCTGTCCTTCGTTAGGGATATTTTCATGTTAATCATATTTTCTGGCACAAAAGTATTTTTATGCTTTAATAAGATTTCCTGTGCCTCAGTGGTAAGAACATGGCGATGTTTTAAACTGTAGTGAAATAAGGGCTGTATTCTTCATGCAACATTTTAATAAATCTATTATTCTACTTTTTATCGAGAGTAACTTTAAATATTTTACCAAAAGATGACAGTCACGTCATCCAACTCTCTGTCATTTTTAAGAAAATTAAGGAAATTCTCAATTTTGTAAAATAATGTTCAACACACAATGTTGCGTGTTCTGTTCCTTGCCTTAAGGTGCCAGGTTTCCATAATGAGGGAGGGGCGACAAATTTGTGGGTACAGATTTCACAAACGGAGGGGACGGATTGTAAACTCGTCCGTACAGTTTATTAATCCGACAGCACAGATTTGTAAACTGTGGGAACCGTTTAAGAATCTGTGTGTACGGATTTTTAAACCGAGGAAACGAATTACAAAACTGTGGCCACGGATTAGCAGGTCTTGGATTTTTTCTCCGACGGGTGACTAGCCGGACTCCGTAGTAAACAACTCTCCAGCAAAGAGAAACTGAAACTCAAGTCCTGTTCAGTTTGTACACGTCTCTCTGTCTGTGTGTTTGTGAAAAATGGCAGAAGCCAGTATTTCTGTGGCTCAGGATCAGTTCACCTGTTCAATCTGTCTGGATCTACTGAAGAATCCAGTGGCTATTCCCTGTGGACACAGTTACTGTATGGACTGTATTACAAACTGCTGGAATCAGGAAGATCAGATGAGAATCTACAGCTGTCCTCAATGCAGACAAACCTTCACAACAAGACCTGTTTTAAGTAAGAATGTGGTGATTTCTGAAATGGTGGAGAGACTGAAGAATTCAAGACTTCAATCTTCTCATGTTTCTGCTCATTGTTACGCTGGATCTGGAGATGTGGAGTGTGACGTCTGTACTGAGAGAAAACTGAAAGCAGTCAAGTCTTGTCTAGTGTGTCTGAACTCTTACTGTCAAAATCATCTCGACCAACATGAGAATTTCTTTAAAAGTAAAAAACACAAAGTGATTGATGCCACTGGACGACTACAAGAAATGATCTGCAGAAAACATGATAAACAACTGGAAATCTTCTGTCGTACTGATGATCAATGCATTTGTTATTTGTGTACGATGGATGAACACAATAACCACGACACTGTGACAGCTGTGGCAGAGAGAACAGAGAAACAGGTTATAAGATCACATTAAATAAAATGGAAATTGAATATTATCATAAAACACAGACAATTTTAATATTCATTTTCACACTGATCTTGTTATGTACATGTCTGTTAAATGTTGCTATTTATGGTTTATTTCATGTTTTAACAGACACTTTTGTTAGAGACACAAAGAAAGTTTCAAGAGAGAATTCAGGAGAGAGAGAAGGATCTTCAGGAGTTGAGACAGGCTGTCGACTCTCATAAGGTGAGTTTTGAGCATCTGCTGGATGAGAAGTTTCAGATCCAGTGAGGAATCAAGTGTTTGTTCAGTTTTAGTGTCAGTGTGTGTCACAGGTTGTGTGAGAGCAGTAAGATGTGATTGTAATGTGTGTTTGAACAGCGCTCTGCACAGACAGCAGTGGAGGACAGTGAGAGGATCTTTACTCAACTCATCCGCTCCATAGAGAGAAGACGCTCTGAGGTGACACAACTGATCAGAGATCATGAAAAGACTGTAGTGAGTCGAGCTGAAGGAGTCTTGAAGCGTCTGGATCAGGAGATTGATGATCTGAGGAGGAGAGACACTGAACTGAAGCAGTTTTTACACACAGATGATCACATTCATTTCCTGCAGGTAACAGATCTCTGAAATACACATTGATCATTTATATGGTCTTGTGAGAGTTCTTTCCTCAATTTACTGGAAATTCAAACTCATGGTTTAATTTGTGATTTATCTTTTCTCTTCATTTGTTTTTGTCTTGTAGAGTTTCAAGTGTTTCTCTGTGACTCCTGAATCTTCAGATGTTTCCAGCATTACTGTCAGTTCTCAACTCTCTTTTGATGAAGTGAGAAAATCTGTTTCTAAACTGAAAGAAAAAGTGGATGATTTGTGCAAAGAAGAAATTGAAAATATATCTGGTGGAGGTAAAGTATTTATTTGTCTTTTGTAATTTAATATCACATACTAAAGCAGATTTACCTTAATATGAAACATTATTAAATACTAATGATGTCTGTTTATCACAGTAACATACACTGAAATCATTGCTTACAAAGAACCAAAGACGAGAGAAGAGTTCCTCCAATGTAAGTTATAGTTTATCCCTCAAACAAACACAATGTTTATTTACTAGAGCTAATGTTCATATAATAACACACATATATAAACTTACTGTTGATTTTGAAAAACTTTTCTTTGACTTGTGCTGTCACAGGTAGAGAGAGTTTCAGTATAATATCATAGTAAGGCTTCTGATCACATTTGACATGTAACGTCTCATATGGTGCCCCTCAAATATTGAGAATTGCAATTATAGAAACGAAAGACTTATATTAAGAATGAGAAAACATGTTAAAAACAGAAACTGTAAATTGTCTGTTTATGTTCTGTTGTTACTGTCTACTGCTGGAACAATCTCTTGCTTTAGAATAATACTGAAGTAAGCATGAAATATTATTCATTTTATTTTCATTAGATTCAAGTCTGTTCTCTCTGGATCCAAACACAGCTTATAAACACATCAGTCTGTCTGAGAACAACAGTGTGGCTACATGCACTCATACAGTCCAGCAGTATCCTGATCATCCAGACAGATTTGATCACTTGCTTCAGGTGTTGTGTAGAGAGAGTGTGTGTGGACGCTGTTACTGGGAGGTTGAGTGGAGCGGTCGCGTGGGTATTTCAGTGTCATATAAGAGCATTAAGAGGAAGGGATGGGGTTATGAGTTGTTTGGATTTAATGATCAGTCCTGGAGATTGTACTGCTCTGACTCCACATTCTTCTTCAGTCACAATAGTAAACAGACTGATCTCCCTGTAGTGTCCAGCTCCTGTAGAATAGGAGTGTATGTGGATCACAGAGCAGGAACTTTGTCCTTCTACAGCGTCTCTGACACAATGACCCTCATCCACAGAGTTCAGACCACATTCACTCAACCTCTATATCCTGGGTTTTGGATCGAAGTAAACTCAACAGTGAAACTCTGAAATCTAACAAAATAAAAGAAACAGAGATTTTATTTTGACCCACATGATTAATTAGTAACAGTGAGATGTTAAAAGTATTTTATTGTGTAATTAAACCATAAATCCTTTTAATGAAACTCTTTTGACTGTATGTTATTTATTATTAGATATTTCTGGTTAGATTGGTCTAATGATGGTTGTGGTGTGTTAGTGTTATACTAAAATATTATTTTATACGACCAATCTATATATGACCAAATTCTTTTTGCTGATTCCTCTTCTGGATATTGAAAGTTTGGAGTATTGGAGCCCTTTAATATTTAATCCTGATTCGCTTTATCTTTGTTAGAGGTCCTTTTTATTTCTAAACAGAATGTGTGCTACACTGTATAACTTGCTATTCAGTAATCTATAGTTTGATGCACTATAATGGTTTGATTAACAGATAATCTGGGATATTTTTTGCAATTTTGACTTCTGCGATTTATTTTGACATCTAACACATTGGATCAACACATTAGACTTTTCTGAAATCCGTAAGATGTTCTCTAACCACACCAGAAGAAATAATGTAGATATTATACCCAGAGAAGACAAGCCACACCTATAAGTGTTTTTTGGCCAAAAAAAATTCTGCTCAAATTTGATGATCTGGGACAGGTCACTTTTTAATCTAGGACATATGTATTATATGTCTAAAAAAGCCTATTCATTTATGCATGTGTCACAGGTCGGGATGGGCCAAGCCGGACTACGCCCACCCCTGAACCAGGACCACCTCGAGGAGCGTGTCAGAGGGAGGAATCGGAGACAGAATAAATTCAACAAGTTTTATTTAAAAGTAAAAGCAATTTGAAAATCCTAATCTAAAATCTTCTTCCTTCTTGCCCTCAGGAATCGAAGGTGAACAGTGCAACAACCAGGGTCTCTCCCGCTCTCTTCCTCAGTGCGGGCCCTGTAGTGGATGGGGCAGTGGACAGGTAAATTGTCAGGTAGGTCTTTCACAGGTGGAGATGCAGTGAACAGGCGAACGGTCCGGTAAGTCTCTTCTGGTAAGTAAATATTTCCAACCTCCCTTCCTTCTTTCACAGGTGCAAGAATTGAGGCAAATGGTTATCAGTCGAGTACGTATGCAGCAGGTACACGGTCTTATGGTGGGACGGCTGGGGAGTCTTCCTTGGGTAAGTAAGTGATTCCAACCTTCCTTCCTCCACAGGTACGAGATCCGGAGCAGATGGCCGTCGGTCAGGTACGTATACGGCAGATTCACAATCTGATGATGGGGTGGCGAGGGAATCTTTACAGGGTAAGCGAATATTTCCAACCTCCCTCTCTCCACAGGCACAGAAACTGGAGCAGATGGATACTCCAGACAAAGTGTACCAACCACGTTCGTAACAGAAGGACAGCCACTTCTCTCGGCACAGGTGACTATAAGGATACAGTAGACTCGAAGTCGACCGGTTGCACAGGGCTCCTACTGAGACAGACAGAAGGGATACTTCAAGCAAGCATACAGTTCACATGAGTTGGAAGGGGACGAACACTTCTCACGATACAGATGAATTGCGGGAATTCAGTAGACTCAAGTCGACAGGCTGAACAAGACCTCTTCTGGCATAGATGAAGTGGATATTCCAGACAGAACGGGCCGGCTTTACGTTCACAGCAGAGGGACAGTCACTTCTCCCCACACAGGTGGGCTCCCAGGTTACAGCAGACTCAAAGTCGATGGGCTGAACGGGACCTCTACTGGAGCAGACAGAAAGGATGCTTCACACAAGGTATACAGTTCATATGCATAGAAGGGAGTGAGCACTTCTCACAGTACGGCTGCGTTGCAGGAATACAGCAGACTCAAAGTCAGCGGGCTGGATGGGACTTCTACGGAGACAGACCACGAACAATTCAACAGGGCATCTCGTCTCTTATTCACTCAAACAGAGGGGTTAATTCAAATTCCAGATGATAATTCCTCAACATCCACTCAGTTAGAACAGATCAATGACACAGAACTCTCACTATTGACAGTAGACCAGCGTAGCACAGGGAGAGTGCACGGCAAAGGGAATGTATCTTCCACACACACAGCAATTCCACTTCTAGCATATAATGTGGGGGAAACGTCAATCTTAGGCACTGCAATCTCACTTCACGAAGTGCAATTTAAAGCCCGCACTCACCCTTGGGTCTCTGTCCGAGGGGACCGCGTTCATCAATGCTGCAAAGGATATTTCGGGATGTTTTTCTTCACAAACACAGGCAGAGTTCACATCACCATTTATAATGGAGAAAGAGATAGGAGGTCGGTAATGAATCAGTACAATCCACTCAGTGACATTTATGATCGTGATCCACACACTCCAAACCACATCCAATTCAGTGTCGAATACATGCAATTACGAGACTCAGTTCTCGATTACTTAGCTCCTCTCCAATGCAAACAGGATATTTCACTTTCCCTCTGTTGCCCTCGAGTCCCTCATCAAGTCAACACTCTCCTCTTCATTCACCCGCACTCCAATAACTGCAACCACTCGATAAAACGACTTCTCACAGGAGAGAACCACACCACAGTCTCTCTTCACTGGCTTTTTTATATCCTTCTCAATGCCCACATGGCTTCATCATGGCTCTAAATTAATTTCCCACACCTGTTTCCAATCGGTCATTTGGGGTTGTCATGGCAACAGACGCACACACAGGCCTGGGAACGGTGTTACACTCAAAGTGTCCCAGCGGGAACACAGCTTCAACGGGAATAAGTTCCATATACCATTTGTCACACCGTGACACATGCTAATAACAATATCACCATTTTTTTAAAAGCATGTACAAAAGCAAAAAATTACAAGTACAGAAATCTCAAAAAGAAAATGTATATTCCATATTTCTATTTTTACACATAGGATTTACAATCTATTATAATTCATTTCAAACTATTAAATTGTTTAACATTGTATAAATAAAAACATCAAGGAAAATTTAAACTACACTAAAACACTATTTGATTAACACAGATTATTCATTCGGTTATTCAAATTCTCCATTACAATTGGGGCTATTTAGGAAACAAACACTCATTGCAGGTGAGAGAGACCCATCATCATTAATGTAATATTTTAACCTCCATTAATCCACATTAATACCCATTTCTCATTCATGCATATATTAGCCCTCGTCATTGGATTTATAAAGTCCCTAAATGCACAGTTCCCCATTTGAAGACTGTCCTAGATTACCCAAAGCATGCTGTCCCATTGTAAATCACATTTGACAATGTGGGACAACACAAAACGTTTGAAAGAATAAAAAACATTTTCAACCCTTTAATACACATTTTGTTGCTAGAATAGATCACAAACATAATTTGACAGCAATTAGGAACATTGTCTTATTTTTTACAGATTTATGTCCTTGACATTAATTCAGTCAGAATCCAATGTCACTGAACTTTGTCATGCAATTCCAGGGGATCTTCTTGATTGACAAATGCTCGTCCCTTTCTGTGCAATCACCACATGAAGTCATGTGATTTCAGTCACATGACATCCATGCTAAAATAACAGTAAAAGTCCTGTTGACTAAAATTTGATAGATCAGGAAATAAACACACTAGAGTTTAGGTGTGGTTTTACCCAAATTCACCCCAGTGTTTTTATTTCAATTTGCAAACTGCAAAACGTCTCTTGTCCCCCATCCTGCATCTAATATACCTCTTGTGACATTTAGCTGTTTGATTTATTTCCTACTCATTTTGATTTCCTGAGGCTAAGTGTCACACAAGTTCAGGTGAAACAGTCAGTATAAGGCAAAAATGTATTAAAGTTAATAAAATGTATACGTTTTAAATTATTGTAACCTGCCCACTAGGGGCAGACTAACAACTGGCCAAAGACTGTAGTGAAGACTGCTGTTCTTACAAGCAGTTTTACTACAAGCACAACTTATGAAATTTCACATAGAATTAAAAGTATTAGAAAGACATACGACCATAAACCTCATATATAAAGAAAGAGGAATCATAAACTCATGACCAAACTACGGCAAACCAGCACAGCGATCACAGCACTCGATATGAGATACAAAATCACAAGAAAGTCCCCTTACCGCAGTACCACGTGTAAATAGTGCGTAAAACCGCACGTAACGTTCTGTATTCTTTTAGACAAACTGATGACAATGCATTGATTCAATATGTTTAATAATAATATTACGCGCGTACTTTTGCACCTCCGGAATAACGCGCAGTGCCTCCAAAGCGTTCTCAAGACCCACCAGCTGGTCATTTTCAGAAGAGCACCAAGTATTTAGCTGGCTAAAAACGCTTTGGTGGACACAGTATAATTGATAATTCTTTTGTTAAGCATATAGCCTATTAGTATATTAAACATTTATGCAATATAATGTAGCCAATCCGGAGAATGAAGTGCAGGGGATTCCAGCCTTCCTAGATACGTAATTTGCGTAGTTATAGTTCATAGGCGGGGATTATGCTGAGCGTGCATGCATCCAGATAAGTGAAACCGAAACTTATGTGCTGTTAAGGTTTGTACTCGTCTCTTTATCGGTGTTTGTAAAAAATGGCAGAAGCCAGTATTTCTGTGGCTCAGGATCAGTTCAGTTGTTCAATCTGTCTGGATCTACTGAAGAATCCAGTGGCTATTCCCTGTGGACACAGTTACTGTATGGACTGTATTACAAACTGCTGGAATCAGAAGAGAATCTACAGCTGTCCTCAATGCAGACAAACCTTCAAAACAAGACCTGTTTTAGGTAAAAATGTGGTGATTTCTGAAATGGTGGAGAAACTGAAGAATACACTTCAATCTTCTCATGTTTCTGCTCATTGTTACGCTGGATCTGGAGATGTGGAGTGTGACGTCTGTACTGAAAGAAAACTGAAAGCAGTCAAGTCTTGTCTAGTGTGTCTGAACTCTTACTGTCAAAATCATCTCGACCAGCATGAGAATTTCTTTAAAAGTAAAAAACACAAAGTGATTGATGCCACTGGACGACTACAAGAAATGATCTGTAGAAAACATGATAAACAACTGGAAATCTACTGTCGTACTGATGATCAATGCATTTGTTATTTGTGTCTGATGGATGAACACAAAAAACACGACACTGTGACAGCTGCGGCAGAGAGAACAGAGAAACAGGTATGAACTCACAGAGACTAAATAAAGTGAAGACTGACACGAGATTCAGGTCATGGTTTATGGTTTATTTCATTTTTTAACAGACACTTTTGTTAGAGACACAAATAAAGTTTCAAGAGAGAATTCAGGAGAGAGAGAAGGATCTTCAGGAGTTGAGACAGGCTGTGGACTCTCATAAGGTGAGTTTTGAGCATCTGCTGGATGAGAAGTTTCAGATCCAGTGAGGAATCAAGTGTTTGTTCAGTTTTAGTGTCAGTGTGTGTCACAGGTTGTGTGAGAGCAGTAAGATGTGATTGTGATGTGTGTTTGAACAGCGCTCTGCACAGACAGCAGTGGAGGACAGTGAGAGTATCTTTACTCAACTCATCCGCTCCATAGAGAGAAGACGCTCTGAGGTGACACAACTGATCAGAGATCAGGAAAAGACTGCAGTGAGTCGAGCTGAAGGAGTCTTGAAGCGTCTGGATCAGGAGATTGATGATCTGAGGAGGAGAGACACTGAACTGAAGCAGTTTTTACACACAGATGATCACATTCATTTCCTGCAGGTAACACTTACATTCAAACATTTGGCAGATGCTTTTATCCAAAGCAACTTTCAGTGCATTTAGTGTATACATGCCTTTTAGCATGCGTTTTTCCTGGATTCGAATCCACCACCTTTGCAATGCTAGCGCAATGTGTGCCTTGTGAGCTACAGGGACAAGATCTTTCCTCAATTTATTGTAAATTAAATATAATTGCTATTATCTAAGACAGGTCAGGGAGTCACTCCCAGAAAGCAGCATTTCATGAAACATTCCTTCTCTCCTACATGTAACTTCTGTTTAAGCGGAGATATACAATAGGTACATATACAGTATTCACATGTTTTGGGACTGCCCTGAAGTTAACGATTCTTGGATACAGGTTTCAAGGACTCCAAAGCACATTTTGAAAGTTGACCATGTTGCCCAAATCTTTTCCTTCTAAATGATGATTCTCCTTACACTTTCTCTCTCACTCAGAAAAAGATGTTGTTTTGTGGTCTTACTGCTGCTAAGAAATTGCTTGTCTTACGTTGGAAACCTCCTCACAATTTAGCTTAGTCTCAATGGATGCATTATTATTTGGACTTTGTGAATATGGAGTTCTTGATTGCAAGGTTACATGGACCTTCTCAGAAAACTACATCATCCTGACTAGATGTAATTTCAATAATCAAAGACTGGTTGTAAGGTTTTTTTTCATGTCTCTTGTTTTTACTCTACTTTCATTTATTCGACTTGAATTTTGTTTTGCTTATTTATCAGACTATTTATTATTGAACGCACTAGTGAGAGAAAGGGGTTTAGGGGTGATGTCGCATTGGGAATGTGGGAGGGCAATTTAGGGAGAGGGGTGTTCAGAGGGATGTTTTTATTTATTACTTTTTTCATTTATCAGACTTTGTATATTTTCAAAAGTTGATCAAAAAATGTGAGTTGGGGGTTATACAGATAATTGTTTGTTTTCTTTGTGATTTATGTTTTCTCTTCATTTGCTTTGTCCTGTAGAGTTTCAAGTCTTTGTATGTGGCTCCTGGATCTTCAGCTGTTTCCAGCATTACTGTCAGTTCTCAACTCTCTTTTGATGAAGTGAGAAAATCTGTTTCTAAACTGAAAGAAAAACTGGAGGATTTCTGCAAAGAAGAGATTGAAAATATATCTGGCAGAGGTAATGTAATAAGATTTGTGTGATTTGATATCACATACTGAAGCATATCTAGATCAGCGTTAGTTCTGGCAGGCCACGTGGGTCTAGCTTGCATCAGTTGATCACATCAGGTGCAGTTAAACGACGTTAACCAATACTCATACAACACACAGTAGACTGCATCCTATTTAAGTTCAATTATTTGCTCTTTATCAGCTGCTTAATCATGCTGCACTCAAATCCCGCCTCCATCCCCATCTCTTCCATATCTGCCTATATCTGTCGGATCATTTAATTCCATTCTGTTACGCATCATGAACTGCTTTCCTGTTGCTCAGTGGTTAGACCCCAGGAGATTGCACATGGTCAGAAACAAAAACATAGAATAAAGTCCTGACATAAATGAATATGAAACACTATTGAATACTAATGATGTCTGTTTATCTCAGCAACATACATTGAAATCATTGCTTTCAAAGAACCCAAAACAATGGAGGAGTTCCTACCATGTAAGTTTTAGTTTATCCATCAAACACACATAATGTTTATTTACTGGAGCTAATGCACTTAAATAAAAACATACTATTAATTTACTCTTGTTCAGTCAGTCATTACATCGATTATGAGGGATACGATCATAACAGAATTCATGTTGTAAAGTCACAAAAATTATTTCATACCGTAAAATAAACTTTAAACTTTTTTGACTTTATTTAAACTAATGTACTCTAGCAAGGGTAGAGAGTATAGCTTCAGCACTATAAAGACTGTTAATCTTAGGATTTTTTTTACCTTAAAACACACAAGGTTCCATATGGTGTCAAGACTTGCATATATAGTAACAAATGATTTACTTTAAGAAACTATAGATATTCTGTTTATATAACAGCCTACTGTAAGAACAATCTCTTGCCTCAGAATAATTAGATTCATACTTAAGGAAGCATTTCTGTGTGCAAACAGTGATAAACTACATAAAATGAAATAATATGACTTTCATTTTCGTTAGATTCCAGGCTGTTCTCTCTGGATTTAAACACACCATATGAGTGCATCAAGCTGTCTGAGAACAACAGTGTGGCTACAAACACTAATACAGTCCAGCGGTATCCTGATCATCCAGACAGATTTGACTTCTGGCTGCAGGTGTTGTGTAGAGAGAGTGTGTGTGGACGCTGTTACTGGGAGGTTGAGAGGAGTGGTGTGGTGGGTATATCAGTGTCATATAAGAACATTAAAAGGAAGGGATGGGGTGCTGATTGTAAGTTTGGATTTAATGATCAGTCCTGGAGATTGTACTGCACTGACTCTAAATGCTACTTCATTCACAATAGCAAATCCACCTATCTCACTGCATTGTCCAGCTCCTGTAGAATAGGTGTGTATGTGGATCACAGAGCAGGAATTTTGTCCTTCTACAGTGTCTCTGACACAATGACCCTCATCCACAGAGTCCAGACCACTTTCACTCAACCTCTCTATCCTGGGTTTTGGATCTATTCAAACTCAACAGTGAAACTCTGTAATCTAATAAAATAGAAGAAACTTTTTTTTCAGATAATAGTGTTTAATCACAACTTTGACCTTCATGGTTAATAACCTCTTTAATGACACTTCTAATGCATGTCATTTATTGTTAGATATTGCTAGTCTGGATTCATCTTATTATGGTTATGTTGTAAGAGTTACTATTGTACCAACATATTTTATGTAGGATCAAGCAAGACAGTTTAAGAGTTTATTCAGATTTTTCTGTATTTAAGGTATGAAGTGCTGGATCCCTTTTGTATTTCATTTAAATTATTTTTTTCTTTTTTGTTAGATGTACTTTTATTTTTGCTTTTGAACAGAATGAGTGTCACATTATGTTGTCATTCTATAGTATGTGGTTTAGTAATGTATACTTTATTGGTTCGACACCATGGCCCGGTTTCACAGACACAGTTTAGCTTACTGTCTCAAGTAAACCATTTGTACTTACCAATGGTTTGTTTTCAAATTTGGAAGAACCTCAGTAACCAAACAGTTCTCACCCCCATTTACTGCCATAGTAGGGAAAATAAGCATCCTTCAATAGGGCATGAGATCTGTTTGGTAACTGACATTCCTCCAAATATCTTCCTAAGTGTTTAGCAGAAAAAAGAAACGTATACAGGTTTGGAACAATCTGAGAGTGAAAAAATGCCTTTAAATAGTCTGAAGTAAAGTTTGGGGGAATTCCCAGCCACCCACAGAGATGATTGTTAACCTGCTTCTCCATTCCTTTCACACTTGTCATAGGAATTTCAAACACTGTCAGCATAACTAACTATTGTTGCCTTGTTACACATTGTGACCATTAACTCCTTTTATATCATTCATGCTGTACAATTTAATTTGAATAACAATAGTATAGTGTATTAATCAACTATTATATCAAACTCTTCTACCGGTTTTATGTACTATAACAGTGGTTTTATCATTATAATAAATATAGGGAAATTTCACTGGCTATAAATTATTATGTGAATATCATTATATCTACGACTAGCGATGGGTTTAAGTTTGACAATTGTATTTACTACTATCAGGAAGTGTTCTGTTTACAAAGCAGATAACAGCTCTAATACTGTATGGATTATCTAAAGTCTGAAGATCAATAACAGTGGAGGCGTACCCAACACTTTGAAAACCCCTGAACAATAACAACAGGTCACAACAATCATGTTTTGCAGACGCCTTTACTAAACAATTGCTTAACCAAGTGAAACCAAAATAGAAATGCTGGTAAAGTTTGTGGAAAAATCGCGGAAGCCAGTAATTCAGTCGATCAGTTCAGTTGTTCAATCTGTCTGGATCTACTGAAGAATCCAGTGACTATTCCCTCTGGACACAGTTACTGTATGGACTGTATTACAAACTGCTGGAATCAGGAAGATCTGAAGAGAATCTACAGCTGTACTGAATGCAGACAAACCTTCACAACAAGACCTGTTTTAAATAAGAATGTGGTGATTTCTGAAATGGTGGAGAAACTGAAGAACACAAGACTTCAATCTTCTCATGTTTCTGCTCATTGTTACGCTGGATCTGGAGATGTGGAGTGTGACGTCTGTACTGAAAGAAAACTGAAAGCAGTCAAGTCTTGTCTAGTGTGTCTGAACTCTTACTGTCAAAATCATCTCGACCAGCATGAGAATTTCTTTAAAAGTAAAAAACACAAAGTGATTGATGCCACTGGACGACTATAAGAAATGATCTGTAGAAAACATGATAAACAACTGGAAATCTTCTGTCGTACTGATGAGCAATGCATTTGTTATTTGTGTCTGATGGATGAACACAAAAACCACGACACTGTGACAGCTGTGGCAGAGAGAACAGAGAAACAGGTATGAACTCACAGAGACTAAATAAAGTGAAGACTGACACAAGATTACCGATCGTCATGGTTTATGGTTATTTTATGTTCTCAACAGACAATTTTGTTAGAGACACAAATAAGGTCTCAAGAGAGAATTCAGGAGAGAGAGAAGGATCTTCAGGAGTTGAGACAGGCTGTGGACTCTCATAAGGTGAGTTTTGAGCATCTGCTGGATGAGAAGTTTCAGATCCAGTGAGGAATCAAGTGTTTGTTCAGTTTTAGTGTCAGTGTGTGTCACAGGTTGTGTGAGAGCAGTAAGATGTGATTGTGATGTGTGTTTGAACAGCGCTCTGCACAGACAGCAGTGGAGGACAGTGAGAGTATCTTTACTCAACTCATCCGCTCCATAGAGAGAAGACGCTCTGAGGTGACACAACTGATCAGAGATCAGGAAAAGACTGTAGTGAGTCGAGCTGAAGGAGTCTTGAAGCGTCTGGAGCAGGAGATTGATGATCTGAGGAGGAGAGACACTGACCTGAAGCAGTTTTTACACACAGATGATCACATTCATTTCTTGCAGGTAACGCTTACATTTAGCTACTGTACACATCTAACATGGGATTAAACCCACTGCCTTTGTGTTGTAAGCACAATGATCTACCAAGTGAACTACAAGAACAGTATACAGAATATATTGTAAATTACATGTAATGGTTGTTATTTAAGACCGGTCAGGTGAGTGTATTAATGTGAGCAGCATGTGTAGAAAAATGTGGAGCTTTGTGCAGATTCAGTGTATTTCTGCTAATGAGTCACTAAACCTGACTTGAAGAAAAAAAAGAGATGTCAAAAGTGAGTGTGTGAATTATTCACGTAATCAATGCGGGTTTTCTTTGTGATTTATGTTTTCTCTTCATTTGTTTTTGTCTTGTAGAGTTTCAAGTGTTTCTCTGTGACTCCTGGATCTTCAGATGTTTCCAGCATTACTGTCAGTCCTCAACTCTCTTTTGATGAAGTGAGAAAATCTGTTTCTAATCTAAAAGAAAAAGTGGATGATTTGTGCAAAGAAGAGATTGAAAATATAAATGGCAGAGGTACTGTAAAGTAATGAGACATTTATTTGAGTAATGAGTCTTGTGTGAATTATTATCAAAGCATAATTTAAATGAATATGAAACATTATTGAATACTCATGATGTCTGTTTATAACAGTAAATTGTATCAAAATCATTGCCCTCAAAAAACCCAGGACTAGGAAGGAGTTCATACAACGTAAGTGAGCCATATGGTGCACCTCAAATTTCATGACTTTATAATTAACAGTTGACTTACACTGTGACTGATTAAACAAATGTAAATATGTAAAATATTCTGTTTATCTACTGCAGAAAAAAACTCTTGTCTTGAAATTATTGCATTCGTTCTGAAGAACGTTAGTTTGTATGTTAACATGGATAAACTACTAAACATTAAATATTATGCATTTTTTGTCATTAAATTCCAGTCTTTTCTCTCTTGATCCAAACAAAGTGAATAAAAATATATCGACTGTCTGAGAAACGCCAGTGTTGGTACATACACTGAAACAGTCCAGCAATATCCTGATCATCCAGAAAGATTCAGTGATTTGTTTAAAGTGTTGTGTAGAGAGTGTGTGTGGATGATGTTACTGGTATATTTAACTTGCAGTATGCTGAAAAATCTCCTGGTCTCTTCATTTCTTACACCTCCTCTGATATACAGTTGTTTATTGTATTGTATTGTATTTCTTATTCATTTTGCTTTCTCTAGGTTAAGCATCAAACAAGATCATATTGAACTAGTCAAAAATGGAAAACGAGAAATTAAATAAAGATTAACAATATAATGTTTTGTCCCCATTTGCCTGCGTATACTGTATATTTTGTGCAAAGCACATGTAATAATATTTTTAGATGAGACGCTTATTTCATTCACCACTCGTGAGTGCAGCCTTGGCTGGAAGGAGTTGATGTCAGACGCTACTCAAAGTTGACTTAAATAGACGGTCAATAAACCTGCTGTGCCAGAAGTAACTGTACTTAGTGTGCAACATAAACGAGTAAAACAGACAAAGCTGACAAGCACTTTAGAAATAAAGGAAAAAAATAATCAGAGCTGTGTTCTAAGGTGCCTCAGAATTCTTTGTTTTCCTAAATTCTTCAAAATATCTTCTTTTGTGCATAACAGAACAAAAAAATATACAATATTTTTTTCTATTTGGTAGTCAGTGTTGCCCCAGAAATCTCAGATGGTAACATTCATCCAAACATCTTTCTTTGTGTTCAACAGAACAAATATATTTATACAGGTTTGGAAGAACCAGAGGATGAGTTATTTATGATAGAATTTTCAGTTTTGGGTGAACTGACCTTTTAAAAAAGAGATGGTTCAGGAAAAGATATTAAGGATTTTTTTTTTAAAAAATTCATCAAAAATTTTGGAAAATTACTGTCACGACTTCATGACAATTTGTATCTATTTTGCAAGGTAACTAATTTATGTTCATTTATATTATCATTTGCACATTTTAATGAGCTTTCACTACTGTCTGACTTAATGTGTTTTCATGTTCTACAAAGGTTTAAATAAAGGAATTTGTTCATCAGCTGCACAGAAGAAGTACATGTAAAAGATTAAAAAAATCTTCAAAACTTTTATACTGATTATACAATTCTTTAATAAAATATTGTAGTTAGTCAATAAAATCTGCATGATCTTAAACACTGACAACAGGTCAAAGTTTTACTTGTCACACCAGACAAACGTGTTTTTCGACCAGGAAACAATTCTACAATTAAGAAAAACTGAAACTTAAGTCCTGTTCAGTTTGTACTCGTCTCTCTGTCTGTGTGTTTGTGAAAAATGGCAGTAGCCAGTATTTCTGTGGCTCAGGATCAGTTCAGTTGTTCAATCTGTCTGGATCTACTGAAGAATCCAGTGGCTATTCCCTGTGGACACAGTTACTGTATGGACTGTATTACAAACTGCTGGAATCAGGAACATCAGAAGAGAATCTACAGCTGTCCTCAATGCAGACAAACCTTCACAACAAGACCTGTTTTAGTTAAAAACATCATGCTGGCTGAAGTGATGGAGAAACTGAAGAACACAAGACTTCAATCTTCTCATGTTTCTGCTCATTGTTACGCTGGATCTGGAGATGTGGAGTGTGACGTCTGTACTGAGAGAAAACTGAAAGCAGTCAAATCTTGTCTAGTGTGTCTGAACTCTTACTGTCAAAATCATCTCGACCAGCATGAGAATTTCTTTAAAAGTAAAAAACACAAAGTGATTGATGCCACTGGACGACTACAAGAAATGATCTGCAGAAAACATGATAAACAACTGGAAATCTACTGTCGTACTGATGATCAATGCATTTGTTATTTGTGTATGATGGATGAACACAAAAACCACGACACTGTGACAGCTGTGGCAGAGAGAACAGAGAAACAGGTTATAAGATAAACATTAAATAAAATGGAAATTGAATATTATCATAAAACACAGACAATTTTAAAATCAATTTCAACTCTGATCTTATGTACATGTCTGTTGAATGTTGCTATTTATGGTTTATTTCATGTTTTAACAGACACTTTTGTTAGAGACACAAAGAAAGTTTCAAGAGAGAATTCAGGAGAGAGAGAAGGATCTTCAGGAGTTGAGACAGGCTGTGGACTCTCATAAGGTGAGTTTTGAGCATCTGCTGGATGAGAAGTTTCAGATCCAGTGAGGAATCAAGTGTTTGTTCAGTTTTAGTGTCAGTGTGAGTCACAGGTTGTGTGAGAGCAGTAAGATGTGATTGTAATGTGTGTTTGAACAGCGCTCTGCACAGACAGCAGTGGAGGACAGTGAGAGGATCTTTACTCAACTCATCCGCTCCATAGAGAGAAGACGCTCTGAGGTGACACAACTGATCAGAGATCATGAAAAGACTGTAGTGAGTCGAGCTGAAGGAGTCTTGAAGCGTCTGGAGCAGGAGATTGATGATCTGAGGAGGAGAGACACTGAACTGAAGCAGTTTTTACACACAGATGATCACATTCATTTCCTGCAGGTAACAGATCTCTGAAATACACATTGATCATTTATATGGTCTTGTGAGAGTTCTTTCCTCAATTTACTGGAAATTAAAACTCATGGTTTTCTTTGTGATTTATCTTTTCTCTTCATTTGTTTTTGTCTTGTAGAGTTTCAAGTGTTTCTCTGTGACTCCTGGATCTTCAGATGTTTCCAGCATTACTGTCAGTTCTCAACTCTCTTTTGATGAAGTGAGAAAATCTGTTTCTAAACTGAAAGAAAAACTGGAGGATTTGTGCAAAGAAGAGATTGAAAATATATCTGGTGGAGGTAAAGTATTTATTTGTCTTGTGTGATTTAATATCACATACTAAAGCATATTTACCTTAATATGAAACATTATTAAATACTAATGATGTCTGTTTATCACAGTAACATACACTGAAATCATTGCTTACAAAGAACCAAAGACAAGAGAAGAGTTCCTACAATGTAAGTTATAGTTTATACCTCAAACACACACAATGTTTATTTACTAGAACTAATGTACATAAAATAACACACATATATAAACTTACTGTTGACTTTGAAACACTTTTCTTTGACTTGTGCTGTCAGAGGTAGAGAGAGTTTCAGTATAATATCATAGTAAGGCTTCTGATCACATTTGACATGTAAAGTGTCATATGGTGCCCCTCAAATATTGAGAATTGCAATTATAGAAACGAAAGACTTATATTAAGAATGAGAAAACATGTTAAAAACAGAAACTGTAAATTGTCTGTTTATGTTCTGTTGTTACTGTCTACTGCTGGAACAATCTCTTGCTTCAGAATAATACTGAAGTAATCATGAAATATTATTGATTTTATTTTCATTAGATTCCAGTCTGTTCTCTCTGGATCCAAACACATCTTATAAAAACATCAGTCTGTCTGAGAACAACAGTGTGGCTTCACACACCAATACAGTCCAGCAGTATCCTGATCATCCAGACAGATTTGATCACTGGCTGCAGGTGTTGTGTAGAGAGAGTGTGTGTGGACGCTGTTACTGGGAGGTTGAGTGGAGCGGTCGTGTGGGTATATCACTGTCATATAAGAGCATTAAGAGGAAGGGACGGGGTCATGAGTGTTTGTTTGGATTTAATGATCAGTCCTGGAGATTGTACTGCACTGACTCCACATGCTTCTTCAGTCACAATAACACACACATTAATCTCCCTGATGGGTCCAGCTCCTGTAGAATAGGAGTGTATGTGGATCACAGAGCAGGAATTTTGTCCTTCTACAGCGTCTCTGACACAATGACCCTCATCCACAGAGTCCAGACCACATTCACTCAACCTCTCTATCCTGGGTTTTTGATCAATCCAAACTCAACAGTGAAACTCTGTAATCTAACAAGATAAAGAAAAAGAGATTTTATTTTGATCCACATGATTAATTGGTAACAGTGAGATGTTAAAAGTATTTTATTGTCTAATAAACCGTAAATCCTTTTAATGAAACTCTTATCACTGCATGTTATTTATTACTAGATATATCTGGTTAGATTGGTGTAATGATGGTTGTGGTGGGTTAGTTTTATACTAAAATATCAATTTATATGATCAAACAACACAGTTTATATTTATTTTGATTTTCTTTTTTCTGATTCCTCTTCTGGGTATTGAAAGTTTGAGGTACTTGAGCTCTTTAAAATTAAATCCTGATTTGCTTTTTCTTCTTTGTTAGAGGTCCTTTTTATTTCTAAACAGAATGTGTGCTACACTGTATAACTTTCTATTTAGTAATCTATAGTTTGATACTGTATAATGGTTTGACACTATATATATTAGTTCACAAAAAATAAATAAATAATTGTTTAACTTGAAAACTGTAAAAAGTCTTGAAATTAAAAGGTAATTAAAGTGAATAAAATGAATAAAAGTTAAAAATTATTATTATTCATTGTCACTGCTGTTGAAAGTGATGAACAAGTATTTTGAAAATACATAAAGTTTAGAAAAGTATTTACACAATCAAAACAGATAGGTTGTCTCTTCACCTCCTAACCATGTTAAAAATGCAGATTCATGTTTTTTTGTGTTTTATTAAAAGTAATTTATGGTGTTGTCATGATCCCCGTCACATTTTCTAGTCTTTTTACCATATGTGCTTTTCTAAGCGAAGGCTGCGTACTAATATGTCATGATTCCACTATCATGTCATGGTTATTCTTGTCTTACAGTGGAGTCATGGCATAAGTCCTTGGGTTTTGTGTGAGTAGGACATGTCTATGCTTACTTATTGGCTGACATGTGCCTTCTCATGTCTTGTCTGTGTTTTCCCTTCATCTCGTTTCCTTGTTAACTTCCCATGATTGTTTCATTACCCACACCTGTCCCTGCCAATTATCCTATGTTCGTTTCCCTTTAAAACACCCTCTTGTCTCTTGTCTTGTGCTCTTGGATTGTTTGATGTACCTATACGTCTACGTTGTACCTTGCCATAGGTCATGTTAATCTTTAGCTGTGTACATAGACCTTGTTCTTGTTCCTGTTTCCTGTCTTCCTCTGTCAAGTAAGTCTAGTTTAGTTAGTGTGTTTATGTTCAAGTGTTTGTTTGGTAGTTTAGTCAGTCAGTGTTCTTGCTTTTGTTTATAATTATTCCAGTCCTGTTTTCCCCCTCGTGGGTTTTTGTTTTGTCATTTTTTAGTGTTCTTTATGTTTAATAAATCCCTGTTAACTCCTTCATCCCCGTGTTGCCTGCACTTGGGTTCTCCGTGTCCAGAATCCTTAACATAATATGCCTGATATACAGCGTCGTTGAAGGATATCTCCATCCGCTTTCAGCCTTCATCTTGTGCTCCTCATTTAACCTCTTTTGTAAGTTTTGTAGTTAAACCTTTATGGCCTCAAATCATCCACGATCCTATCCACACATTCCCAGAACATCACGAGAATCAAGTCTGCACTAGCTGAGCTAGATCAATTTTGTTATAAACTATAGAATTTTTTTTTCAGAGATGAAGATATTTATGTTTCCTTTTATTTGGTTGTAAATTAATCGCAGCCTTGCATCTGAAAAGCACCCCATCTACTACCAGCGGGAAACTTAATTTCCTATAATCCTCCAAGGCCTATCACCTGCACCTCCAGCCATCTTGAACACCTATCACCTCATCACAAGGCACATGAAGATTCTCTCCAGACACACACACATTTTAGGACTGGTCTCAAGACTATATCCATGTACGAATGTCCAACAGTAAGTTAAGGATCTTTCAAGTTCTGGTCTCCAGTGTTTCTCCCTGTGAGTGAGAACTCCGATCACCTGGACACTCAATAGTCAGCTCTGAGGTCTGTACTCTTCCCCATCTCACCACGTCCACGACCTCCACTTGCTTCACCATAATTCATGTCAACCGCTCATCATCCATCAGAACTGTAAACATTTACTTTATTTAACTGCTTTCACTATTTCAATAAACAGCTGTAATACATTTTTGAGCAGTTTTTTCATTCTGTTACTTGTGTATATTGTGAGATGCTTTGAAGGGTATTTGATTATGAGCCGGAGCTCTCCGTCTCTGATTTTTATCATCACACAAAATGCCTATTTAGGGAACAAATGTTGTTGGCCAATTCGACTGTGTGTACTGTGCACTAAAAGTATGTACACTTTTTTATTTTATTTTTGATGGGAAGGCACATGCTGTCAGGAAGTAACTGGATATAACAACACAAATAAAAGGTAGTGAGTTACACATATTGTGAATGTTAACTATCACACACATCAAAAACAACTCTTCCTTGTATTTCAACTTGTATTTATTTGTTATTTCATATTGCATATACTACATTATAATATAGTATTTAATACGATATTTCAGTGATACATCACTAAACCAGAGGCAAAGGATCATCTGCAATATTAGCTGGAAGCGTGGAGCTGGAAGTTGTAGACAATCCAGATTCTATTTGTGAACTCGGATTTGGGACATAATTGAAATTCTGAATCATATTTAGGACAGACAGTGTGGGATGCATCAGGTTTTGCATATGAGTGCATAACCTGCTATCAGAGTAAAAGAAGTAGGCCTACATTAAATAGTATTTTTTTTTTTAAATTGCGAATTATATTTCGCTAGAAAAATTAAGAGTGGAGTTTGATCAGCATAATCTTAAAGTGGTGCTGCAACGATGTGTCATACATTCTGACTTCTGTACTGATGAACAATGAATTTGTTATTTGTGTTTGATGGATGAACACAAAAACCACGACACTGTGATAGCTGTGGCAGAGAGAACATAGAAACAGGTATGAACTCACAAATTAAATAAAGATTGACACAAGGTTAAAACTGATTCATGGTTATTTAATGTTTTAACAGATTCCTCCTAGGGTTAAAATCATCTCCTTAGTTTTAGAAACATTAAGTTTTAAGAAAGCATTTTGACACCACATAATAAATTCATCAACCACAGGACCATGCATAGAGTCCGCCTCACTCATTAAACTAACGATTACCGAATCGTCAGCAAATTTTACAATATGCCTATATGCCAATATCTCTATAACTACTCTTACAGTCATTTGTGTACAAGATAAATAATAAGGGTGAAAGGACACATCCTTGAGGAGACCCAGTAGATGACCCGAGCCATTCAGAAAAGCACTCATTCACTTTAACTCGTTTTCTCTGCACAAGGAAATCCAAAATCCATCCTACCAGACTAAAATCCAACCCAAATTCATTAATAAGCTTCTCAACTAAGATATGTGGCTGAATGGTATTGAAAGCGGATGGAAAATCAATAAAAATCAATTTAACAAATGTTTTCAGCTTATCCAAATGTTGAAGAACTAGATGTAAAAGAGTCGCTATAGCATCATCTACCCCTCGCCTAGACCTATAAGCAAATTGTAGGGAGTCTAGAGAACTCTGTTTTCTTTGCATAATTACTTTCTTAACTAATTTTTCAAAGCATTTCATCACTAGGGATGTAAGCGCCACAGGTCTAAATTCATCCACCACCAATACATTTTGCTTTTTTGGTACTGGAATCACTATAGACTGCTTCCAAAGTGCAGGTACTTTCTGTTGTTGGAGAGACGGAGGAAAAATTTCATAAAATATTGAACCTAACTGCTCAGCACATTCCTTAGGTAATCTACCCCCTATTTTATCAGGCCCAGGAGCCCTCCTGAATTTACACTGTTTAAAAACTGATGTCACATCACTAACATGAAAAAAGACACAATCATCCTCCCTATTTCTTTTACATTCATCTTTCAACCCAGCGATTTCCTCTTTAAAATCATGATCATCGAATCTTAGATAAAAATTATTAAAATCCTGTGACTGGACTGCGTCTGAGCTGAATCCATTTAAACTAATTCTGTTTTTACTTTTCCGACTTTGTTGACCTGTTATTGAATACATCCCCTCCCAAGCAGAACCCAAATTTCCCGATTTCAATTTTACCTCAAGATCTTCCTTGTAAACTGATTTAGCCCTCTTAATTTCACACCTAATTTCTTTTTTTAGACTAAAGTACTCCACTGTTTAAAGGCCATATATCTTTTTGAGAGAAGAATCTTAAGTAGGGTGACCACCCGTCCCGCGTAGCGCGTGCGGGCACAGCGTTTGAAGCCCAGTTCATGCGTCCCGCAAATTGAGACCGTGTCACGCATAATCAATGCTTGCTCAAAAAAAAGTCGGTCGCTTTATATCCTCGATCCCCAGGCAGCCAAACGAACATTACTTGACAGTTCAGCACGCTACTGTTGCCACACCCACCCCTCAGTTGAACTGCTGACTATGTTGTTCCGTTGTTGTCATGACAGCGCGCGCACATGCACACACTAGGAAGGAGCTTTTAGATGCGCGCTCCAATATGAAACATGGAGAAAGAGACTGAGTCTGAGCCAGGGGCGATTCTAGGTTTTCAATATTAGGGGGGCTCAGCCTCCAATGAGGATATATATATATATATATATAGAGAGAGAGAAAGCCACACTCTAATCACCACATATTGTATACGTTACTAAAATAAATAATTAAGAAAGAATATGCAGAAAAGCATAAATTCAAGTTATTGTTATTCAAAGGAATATCACATTAATCGGTCAATCTGCAACATTTATATTTCAAAGTGACAACAACAGCCACAGTCCATGAAATAAATGTCACAATCAACAGCTGAATCATTATTTAGTAAGAATAACTTAATATGTTTCCTGCCATTCATTCAGATTAGCACTAGCGCTGTCACTCTCTCTGCATGACTGCGTGTTCATCTATTACCTCCACAATATGTTTTCAATTAATGATAACAATACTGAAGACATAGAGCTTCTTGGTACACTTTTATTTCCTCGGAAGTCAGATCAATAAATATCACTGCCGCACCGGGCTGAACTACAGTAACTCTTCTGCGCGTCCTCTATCCGGAGCTGTCAAAACTACCGTCGATTCTCTATAACTATAGCACATCATCATTAATGACACTTTCTGTGCGCTACAATATCATCTTGATCGTGGAAGTATGTCGTCATTGGTGTTTAGTGCTTTCATTTTGCTTGAGGTAACGTTAACAAATAGTTAACGAGGGGTAAACGCACATAAAACTTTTAAACAGTGAATGGGAAAGGGTCTTGTATCGCTTCCACATCATATTAAGATGCATTTATAACAAAGAATGGCAAAAATGCAGATGTCATGTTAATGAACACACCTTGTAAAGTTAATCCGCTAATGACATTAACTCCAATGTGCTGCTGTTTGAACTGAAGAATGCGCTAAATAACGCAGCCTAACGCCGTTTTCATAATAAGAGTTTTAAAGGGGAATATAAAGCGATCTCGAATTCTTGTACAGATTACATTACACACAATATTTTAGGTGGGGCTGAGCTAGAACTTTAGGGGGGCTTTAGCTCCCCTAAAAACGGCATAGCAACGCCACTGGTCTGAGCCATTAATCAAAAAGAGAATGTGTGGGTACAAGAAAGACTGGGAAAATTAAATAGCTAAAGTAAATCGTAAGTGGAAGTGCATTTGTCAATTCATTGAATGTTCAAAATATTTTGAATCTTTATTTAAAAAAAAATATACATTGGCTGGCCTATTCATGAGCATACATCAGCAATTACACATGTTTAGGGGAATAGGGCATTATTAATATACCATGTAAGGGGGTATGTGCTAGAAATGGGTAAACCACTATCAGTGAGTCTGTCCGGGGGGTGGGGGCACCGCCAGGCAGTGTCCCACATTGTCCCTCAGAAACATACCCCTTGTCCCCCCTTGGGCTTATTAGCAGGTGGTCACCCTACTCCAGTAAGATTCAAGTTGAGACGATGGAGATCTCAGTAGTGTTACCAACTGTGCTCAGATTTACAGCTATAGCAAATTTAGCAAAATAGGTTCATTTCATCACTCCGTACTCTTGCATCCTACAGTCATCAGTTGTTTAGCCTCTTTCTTTCTAAGAAAGAAACATTCGTTTTTTTTTTTTAATAAAGCAGAAAACTCTAATCCAAAATTTCCTTCCTGGTAAATGTATTTTATCACAATAGGTGTCTGAACAAGAATCTGAGTCTAGTATTCTTCTTTTATGGATTCATTTTGTAATAAATATCTGTGATTGCCTCTCATTATCTCATGCTTCTTCTCATCATCTTTTTTCTTAAAAGCTACCAAACTCTCTCTGGATTCTTTGCGTCGTCGGCTGCATGGTGCAAACACAAAGTACAGACCATCTCAAAGTGATGCTGCCATTCAGATTCCTCTGTTCAAAGCTTCTGTTGAACTGGCCATTCCCAACCTTGTCCTTAGACCGAGTGTAGAAGAAATACAGGTAATGATGAGAAAACAAAAAGTTGCACAATATCAATACCTGAAAACAAAGTGTGCATGTTCATTTACAATGCATTGTTTTGCTCTCTTTTTGTTCCACTTTTTATGATCCCTGTGGGTTGCATTTGCATGTACAATATACATTTGCCTTTACTACTGTAGCAATAAGAAATGTTCCAATCCTGAACATTGTCTGTGTTGTCTGTGTTGAGCAGGTCATTCTTGGTAAAGTTATTACCACTGTGCTTTTATCAGCAAAGGATATTCCTCTCTGGACATATTCCCATCTCCATTTCAAACAGTTGCAGGTAACCATGTTCTGCAGAACAATATTTAAGCAAGTTTAACACTGTTGACAGCATCTGCAGTATGACATACTGTCATAGGTGCTTGGTTCTTGAATTAAGTCAAAACCCCAAAATTAATTTGAAACATTTCACGAACAGAAACTATTATTACAGGTACACTCACTGTTGAGCTTTTTTGTGACTCAACAGACAGAGCAGTTAGCAGCTCGAGAGCTTGGAGACGACAATATGGTGCCGAAGCCGATCTTATTGAGGCCTCTGGACAAACAGCTGTCGGATCATAAGGACGTGAACAAGGCTTTGGGCCAGCTAGCTTCTATGGTGTCCTCTCTCAAAGTAGACGTTGGGGACATTGTGGAAGGGTTGTCTCAGTTCTCTGCCCTGTGGAACCAGGTACTTCAATAAACATTTAATTTAGTTACTCGGATACAGCTTGGAGCTATAAATATTGCACACTTCTAAATGTTTACATCACATAACAGTATTCCAATACAATTAATTATAATTATATTTGTGATCTTTTCCTAATCTAGGATCCTGCAGAACAGGTAAAAGCATTTTTGGAGACCAGCCCATCTCTGCCGGAATTCAGCCGTCAGCTCTTTCTGTATTCTGTACGTATTTGTTAAATACCTGTTTGGGGTCTTATATTATTAAGTACTGTATTTAAGACAACTGCAAAAAAACTAAGGGTGATCCCAGCATCTTCTACACACATTTTATTAGAAGCTCGAGACACAGATTGAGGAGCTTCCAAACACATGCAGTATGGGCCCCATCCTTTACGATACCAGCTTGCTCAAACTGTCGCTCACTCAAGAGTGTCGGACCTGGAAACGGGCATTTGGGTCAGCTTTAAACCAGCAGGCCTCTGCAGACATGACCGAGATGAGCTCTTTCGTGGAGGGGGTGAGCAGGCTGCTCCAAAGGCCCATTTCTGACCTGGATGGAGTGAGGGGAGCCATGGCTGCCCTACGGGAGGTACGAGATCAAGAGATACGGATCGATGCCATCCTTGGAATGATGGAAGAGTCGTTCGCCCTGCTCAATCGGCATGAGCTGTTCTTCAGCGACGGAAATGCAGAGAAGATTGATAGGCTGGTTTACACTTGGAAGGAACTCAATCTGATGGTGAGGGAGTTGATTTAAAAGAGTCTATTGTAATGTTCTGTTACACGCATAAACATTATGTCATCCGAAGGTTTTTGTGGCATAGACATTTTGTTGTAAAGATGTTATTTTGAGTTATTGTATATTCAATTTTAAGGTCAACCAAACCCAGAAGAAGCTTGTGGAAATTCAACCTCAAATGAAGGCTGAGCTTCTTTCTGGAGTTAAGTCCTTCCAGAATGCTGTGCAGAACTTCTTTGCTGACTTTGACAACTGGTAATACAGATGAGTAAACAAATATACATTCTTTTATGTAATCTTTTTTATTGATGGTCCTGATCTTAACTGTGTGTGTAGTGGTCCTGGAGTACCAGGTTTGCCCCCTCGTGAAGCCAGTGACAGGTTACAAGTTTATCAGGCCAAGTTTGATGAACTGTGGAGGAAATATGTCACTTTGTCCAGTGGAGAAGAACTTTTTGGCCTCCCTGTTAATGGTGCCTTTCGAACATATTTATTAAAATCCTTCATAGCCAAAAATTGTTAAAACATTGTGTTTTCTTTTCATTCTGTCAATTTTGTCTCTTTTTAGATTATCCCGATCTTCACAGAATCAAACGAGAGCTCTCTCTTCTCTCCAAGCTTTACAGCCTGTACAATTCTGTCATTGAGAGCGTTTCTGGATATTATGATATTTTATGGGCCGACCTCGACATAGAAAAGATCAATAATGAACTGTTGGATTTGCAGAACAGGTATGTTTGATTCCATTTTTTTTTACATGACTTGGTTGTCTTAAAAAGTACACAAATATTGTATATCTGAAAACTCTTCAAGGATCCGAAAGCTACCCTCAGCCCTGAAGGAATGGCAAGCATTCAATGACCTAAAGAAGAAAATTGATGACTTCAATGAGACCTGCCCTCTACTGTACATGATGGCCAATAAGGTGAAGTCAGCCTCAGTTCTTTGATGTCACAAACAGGCGTTTAAGCTGTGCTCTAACAAATGTTTTCAATACTAGGCAATGATGTCCAGACACTGGCAGCGCTTGGCTGACATTACAGGCCAAACCTTTGATGTGCAATCTGGGAATTTCAGTCTTCGCAATGTCATGGAAGCACCTCTGCTGAAACATAAAGAGGATATTGAGGTATTGTGCAGCAAATCTGTTATATAAAGTACAGTTCCGGATATGTAACTTAAAAGGGTATGTAACAAAGCTCTGGGTACCAGGATGTGTGTATCAGCGCGGTGAAAGAACGAGACATTGAAGCCAAACTCAAGGATGTGGTTAATGAATGGAGCAGCCACCAGTTCACTTTTGCCTCATTCAGGTCAGAGAAGATTTTCAAACATATTTAATTGTTTACATTTGTCTTAAAAATTGACTGAAATGTGTCCTCTCAGGAATCGTGGAGAGCTGCTGCTCAAGGGATCGGATACCACTGAGAAAGTTGCGTTAATGGAAGACAGTCTTATGGTCCTTGGGTCCCTAATGAGTAACAGGTAAATTCATAATTTCATCCAATAATAGTTCAACAGTTTAAATGTACGTTTTTTTGGGAGTACATTTTATGTAAGTAACTCAATAATATCCCATAATGTAAATTTGCTGGACTCTTTTTTAGATACAATGCTCCGTTTAAGCCCAGCATCCAGCAGTGGGTGCAGAAGCTGTCCAACAGTTCAGAGGTGATAGAGAGGTGGCTGACGGTACAGAACCTGTGGCTCTACCTGGAGGCTGTGTTTGTGGGAGGAGACATTGCAAAACAACTGCCGCAGGTAACATAAATCAATACACATTGACAAACAAAGCAGAAACATTTCTAACATGTAGATATAGGATGGGAAAGTTCAGTTTTAATAAGATTAAATTATAAAAATCCAATTAAATACTATTTTTAAATTACTATTACTACATACTATTTCTGAAAATAAAATTCCACAGGAGGCGAAACGCTTTCAGAACATTGATAAGTCCTGGCAGAGGATAATGCAGCGAGCACATGAGATTCCAGGTGTGATTCAGTGCTGCGTCGGAGACGAGACACTTCAACAGCTACTTCCGCATCTGCTGGAACAACTGGAAGTGTGTCAGAAATCTCTGAGCGGCTACCTGGAAAATAAACGGCTCGCCTTCCCACGGTTCTTCTTCGTCTCTGATCCAGTGCTGCTGGAGATTCTGGGTCAAGCCTCTGACTCTCATACCATACAGGTCCCTGCTCTTGTTTAACGATGAGAATTTAAGTGATATTCATCGTGATACCGCATTAACTAATCCAACTGGTCATAAATTTATGTTTGATTGTTCAATTTGCCTCATTTCTTGGTTGTCTTTGTCTTTTAAGGTTCACCTGTTGAGCCTTTTCGATAATGTCAACAGAGTTGTGTTTCATGAGAAAAACTATGACCAGATTCTTAGCTTTCAGTCACAGGAAGGGGAAACCGTGCCTCTGAACGAACCAATCGTTGCCCAGGTAAAAGATTTGATTTTAAAGCTTAAATATGATTTTTTATTCCATGAATGGCTTACGTAAAGATAAAACCTAAAGTAATTTTAACCAAAACTGAATGAATGTACATAAATCATTAATGTCTGAATATTTTCTAAAACTGTTGATAATTAAAAGATTATTATACTGAAAGATTACTAATACACAGGGTAATGTAGAAGCATGGCTGAGTCTGCTGTTACATGGAGTGAAGAAGACCATTCACAACATCATACGACAGGCCCACATGTCCATCAATGACCAGGGTTTTAAACTGGTGGAGTTCCAGTCCATGTTCCCTGCTCAGGTGGGACTGCTCGGCATACAATTTATCTGGACCAGAGATGCTGAGGAAGCACTCACCCTTAGCAAGATGGACAAAAAGGTTCAAACTTTGTTTCTATATTAAGTGATTTTCCACTATTAGACATTTCATGATTAACAAGCTTTTCCATTCATATTTATGGTTTAACAAAAAGAAAAGGTTCCTTACAGATTATTTGATATGAGTTAAGTATCTTGTTCTACCTTTACAGATAATGCAAACTACAAATAAGAAGTTCCTGGATCTGTTGAATGAACTCATTGACATGACCACTCACGATCTGACCAAGATGGACAGAACTAAATATGAGACGCTTATCACCATACATGTCCACCAGAAGGATATTTTTATTTATTACAAATGAACATTCGGTCACCCTTGGACTTTGAATGGCAGAAACAATCTCGCTTCTACTTTGTTGAAGACACAGACAGATGTGTGATCCAGATCACCGATGTGGAGTTTGACTACTGTAATGAATATCTAGGCTGCACTGACCGTCTGGTTATAACACCTCTTACTGATAGGTGATCGTAGAACCAGTTTGACACATTCTTAGGTTTAGCTAGGAGACTATAGTGAGATGAAATAGATGGTCGCAATGTTTAAGCTAGCTTTTTGCTTGGTCCCGTGCAGATGTTATATCACATTGGCCCAGGCTTTGGGGATGAGTATGGGAGGCGCTCCCGCTGGCCCTGCTGGGACAGGAAAAACAGAAACCACCAAAGACATGGGCCGCTGTTTGGGTAAATACGTTGTGGTTTTCAATTGCTCAGACCAGATGGACTTCAGAGGACTTGGCCGCATCTATAAAGGTGGAGTGGATTGCTAAACTAATCTTTCTGAAATATTGACATCTTTGTTTATTTGTTAAGATGTATTACAAAGTATATGTTTTATTTACCATATACTGTATGCAATGTAGTATATATTTTTTAACTGTTTCTAATGTTTGTCAAATAGGATTAGCCCAGTCTGGTGCATGGGGCTGTTTTGATGAGTTCAACCGCATTGAACTGCCCGTGCTGTCTGTGGCAGCTCAACAAATTTATATCGTCCTGCAGTGCAAAAAGAACAAGAAATCTCAGTTCATATTCTCTGATGGAGATGTTGTAGAGATGGACAAAGAGTTTGGTATCTTCCTTACCATGGTAAAGAGAATAGACATTTTGGTAACACTTTCCTTGAAGCATGTATGTATAATGCATTATAAAATTAGTTTTAAATTGTTGTAATGCACCTTTTATTGCATTGTAATGTCTTATAAATAATTGTTATTACAGGTAATACATTGTTACACTACACATTTTAAATTGGTTATAATTCTTTACAACTACTTATAATGCATTACAACTTCTTATAATGCATTACAACACACATTATGTAGAATTATAATGCATTTTACCCTTTAATAACTCTTTGTAATGCATTATACATACATGCTTCAAAAAAGTGTTATCAAATTTTTTTCTCCAAATTCTTGAACATTTTCAACCGGTGACATCAAAGCATTGATGTAAAATTGTCGCTTGTTGTGTTTTTTTTACTTCACAGAACCCAGGGTATGCCGGCCGCCAGGAACTGCCCGAGAACTTAAAAATTCAGTTCCGTACTGTGGCCATGATGGTGCCCGACCGAGCCATTATCATACGAGTGAAACTGGCCAGCGCTGGCTTTCGCGATAATCAAGTTCTCAGCCGCAAGTTTTTTACTCTCTACAAACTATGTGAGGAACAGCTTTCTAAACAGGTGACCAAAATGCATTTATATTATACACAATATCTAAAAAATATTTATCATAATGTAAATAACATTTGAACTTGCTAATGTTGCTCAACAGGTCCACTATGACTTTGGTCTGAGGAACATCTTGTCTGTTTTGAGGACTCTTGGAGCAGTTAAGAGATCCAATCCAACCGAGCCAGAGAAGACTGTGGTCATGAGAGTTCTCCGTGACATGAACCTCTCCAAACTGGTGACTTGGATTCATCCGAATGTGGAATAATATCATCAGGCAGGAGAATACTATCAATGCTAGGTTAACCATCTCTCTTCCTACTTCTTCCTTCATGCAGGTAGATGAGGATGAGCCGCTCTTCATGAGCCTCATAAATGATCTGTTCCCAGGCATCAGTCTGGATAATGCAGGATATCCTGAGCTAGAAGCTGCTATCACCAAACAAGCCAAAGAAGCCAAGCTGATCGCTCATCCTCCATGGATTCTCAAGCTTGTTCAACTCTATGAGACCCAACGAGTGAGACATGGTAAGTGTTGATCTGTATTTTCATATGCTCTAGCTCCTTGCCCTCATAGTAATGCCATCTGTTTATTCTGTTTGCGCAGGTATGATGGTTCTTGGTCCCAGTGGGACAGGAAAGACCACATGTGTCAACACTTTAATGAAGGCCATGACTGACTGCGGAAATCCTCACAAAGAAATGCGAATGAACCCAAAAGCCATCACAGCCTCACAGATGTTTGGTACATTGGATGTAGCCACAAATGACTGGACAGACGGAATCTTCTCCACGCTGTGGAGGAAAAGTCTGAAAGGCAAGAAGGTGAGATGATATGTGTCAACAAGCATCTTGTATCATTTTCTGAAAATAAACCTGCTGTTAAACCTGCTTTACTTTATTACAACAGTTTATTTTAATAGGAAATGATGCGGTCACACTACACTCTTTGTTCCATCGACTTTCATTGATACAAATGCGAATGCTACAGACTTGAAATACAAGCTCATGCAAAGTTACAGATAGAAATCCTTTAATTTAAATTCACCACAGTAACTATTTCTCAGGGGGAACACTTGTGGATCGTTCTTGATGGTCCAGTTGATGCCATCTGGATCGAAAATCTCAACTCAGTCCTAGACGACAACAAGACTCTCACCCTGGCCAATGGAGACCGTATCCCAATGTCCCCCAGTTGCAAGGTGGTCTTTGAGACGCACAACATAGACAACGCATCTCCGGCTACCGTGTCCCGCAACGGCATGGTCTTCATGAGCTCATCTGTTCTGAACTGGGAGCCTATCCTGCAGGCCTGGCTGCAGAAGATTCCAGCAACACAAGCTGATTTTCTTTTGTCCTCTTTCAACTCTGTCTATCAGGTGACAACTAGACATGTGGCCACCTTCTCTATGCTCAGTATCTGACATCTGACTTTGAAAAATTGTGTTGCAGTGCAATCCTATTTATTATTAATAAAAGAAAACCAATGCAATGCTTTGTTTTAAGCTAGCTATGCAGTAATATTCCTTTATTTATATTCCTATTTTCTGCTTGGACATGCTCAACATCTGCATTTTCCACAGGATTTAATGAATTTCATCACCACTGCGGTTTCTCCTAAAATGCAGCTGTTGGAGTGCATGTACATCAAGCAGACCATTGATCTGTTACAGGTAAACCTAAAGCTATATTATCCTTAGACAAATGACTGATGCAATACGAATTCCATCATTATAAATGGGCTGTTAACAGTATAATGGCATACAATACAAACATGTCTCACCCAATCAGATGTTTATTAAGTTATTAGTTTGTGAATATACAAATCAGTGATTTGCTCTTGCTGAAACACAGGGTCTGCTGCCAGACATTGAGGAAAAGCTCCTGAAAGGATCTCACATTAATCGCCTCTTCATGTTTGCTGTCATGTGGTCTGTTGGAGCTTTGCTGGAACTGGATGATCGAGCCAAGATGGAGACGTTCCTCAAGCAGCACTCAGCCAGCCTAGATTTGCCCAGTACACAAGGAGATTTGACTATCTTTGAGTTTATGGTCAATGAGACTGGAGAATGGGATCTCTGGTCCAAAAGGGTAAAATAAAATGTTTTCGACTTGCAACCAATGTTCGCTTTAAATGAGGCCTAGTTATACTTATTTAATTGTGATGTCATCATTAGGTGCCAGAGTATCACTACCCCAAGGACATGGTTCCTGACTACGCCTCCATTCTTGTACCCAATGTCGACAACATACGGACTGACTTCCTGATGCAAACCATAATGAAACAAGACAAAGCAGTCCTGCTTACTGGTGAACAGGGAACAGCCAAGACTGTCATGATAAAGGTGTGTTGCATTTTAAATAATTAAAGATTATATTTGTTTAAATAAAACGTAATTAATTACTTTGATTAAAACCTCCACAGGGCTACACCAGCAAATATGATGCGGAAAAACATCTGATCAAAACTCTAAACTTCTCGTCTGCCACCCTGCCTGGCATGTTCCAGCAAACCATAGAGAGTTACATAGACAAACGTGTGGGCACCACTTACGGACCTCCATCAGGAAAAAAGATGACCGTTTTCATCGATGACATCAACATGCCGGTTATCAATGAGTGGGGCGATCAGGTCAGGTGTCTTTTACACTGCAGATGTGTAGGAAATGGATCAGAATGTATTTGGATAATTTTTCATTCTAAAGAGGATTTCACATTGAGCTAAAGAGTACATTAACATTGTATACACTACTCTAGTTCCTGTCATTTTGGCCACTATATAAAAATTAATATAGCTATTGTTGTTTTTAAAACTATTGCTGTGCATCTCTCAGATCACAAATGAGATTGTTCGTCAGTTGATGGAGCAGGGAGGTTTCTACAGCCTGGAACGGCCTGGGGAATTCATCAGCATCATCGACCTGCAGCTGGTGGCTGCTATGATCCATCCCGGTGGTGGTCGTAATGACATCCCCCAGCGACTCAAACGCAAGTTCTGTGTGTTTAACTGCACTCTGCCCTCCAACTCCTCCATTGACAAAATCTTTCACACGCTGGCCAGTGGTTACTTCTGCCCGGAAAGAGGTTTCCCGGAGGAGGTGTGCTCGCTGGCTGCCTCTCTGGTGCCAACCACCAGAAGAGTGTGGCAGGCTGTCAAAGCTAAGGTACTGATCTAGGGATATAATAAAGTATAAGCAACTGCCTCAAATTGAAGAGCATGGTCTCAACAACAGTGAGGTCATGTGTTCAGCAGAATGCAAATACCTCATCATAATGTGACATGTATGGTAAAAAATGAAGAAAACTACAGCATACGAGGGGATGTATGTTCTATTCTATTTCAGAAACAGCACATAAAAACAAAAATTTTACAGGAAATAAAGCCTACATTGAGTGCTATCACATAAAAACTGAAAAACCGAGATTCTGTAGTCAAGTATTGAGTTATACTAATAAATGTTACCATAATACTATATTACGATTGTTTTCAGATGCTTCCGTCCCCAGCAAAGTTCCACTACATTTTCAACTTGCGTGACTTGAGTAGAATCTGGCAGGGTATTCTGACTGTGGGATCAGAAGTGTGTCAGACTCCTCAGCTGATGGCCTCTCTTGTCCAGCACGAGTGCTTGCGGGTCATTGCCGATCGCTTCATCGAACAGAAGGACAAAGACGTTTTTAATGACATTCTACAGAAGGTGTGTCAACTAAATCATAACACCCAATATAATAGAATAGAATGGAATTAATTAATTCATATTCATTTTTTTTACGTATTAATAATCTGGTGTCTTTACTGTTCTTCGCTCTTCAGATCGTAGTAGAGGATCATGGTCCTAGTCTTTTGGAGCGTGGGCCATGGGAAGAGTATTTCGTGGACTTTCTGCGGGACGCTCCGGAGCTGACAGGGGATGAACCTGAAGACACAGAAACAGAGACACCGAAGATCTACGAGCCCATTCCTTCCTTCAAGACCCTATCAGAGCGACTGTCTATGTTTCAACAACAGTACAACGATAACGTCCGAGGAGCACCCATGAACCTGGTCTTCTTTGAGGTTAGTCTTAAAGTTTCTGTTTGTATAAGCAATTGAACCGAATTAAAACCTTTTTACGGTCTTGCAGGATGCAATGACCCACCTTATAAAGATCTCTCGGATAATCCGGACGCCTCGGGGTAATGCCCTACTGGTCGGAGTGGGGGGTTCTGGGAAACAGTCTCTCACTCGACTTGCATCCTTCATAGCTGGATACCAGAGCTTCCAAATAACACTGACAAGGTGAGAATATTGAGGTTTGAATGGCTGTATGGCTTCCTGGGGTACAGTTCTGACACTGTCTACCTGTATTTCTGAGGTTCTTGCTTCATTGTGCAGCTCAAGTAATTCATTATTCAACTTCAAAAATTTGGGACAATATCAACCACTATTTTTTTACAGAACCTACAATGTGAGTAATCTAATCGAGGACCTCAAAGCCCTGTACAGAATTGCAGGTTTGGAAGGAAAGGGCGTGACCTTCCTCTTCACAGACACCGACATCAAGGACGAAGCCTTTCTGGAGTACCTGAACAATGTGCTGGCATCCGGAGAAGTTTCAAACCTGTTTCCTCGGGACGAGGTGGACGAGATCACCCAAAGTCTCATTCCTGCCATGAAGAGAGACCTCCCACGCTGCCCGCCCACCATCGACAACCTCTACAACTACTTCCTGTCCAGGGTGCGCAGCAACCTCCACGTGGCTCTTTGCTTCTCTCCGGTTGGTGAGAAACTGCGCTCAAGAGCCCTGAAGTTCCCCGGTCTCATCTCCGGCTGCACCGTGGACTGGTTCCAGCGTTGGCCCCGAGACGCTCTGGTGGCCGTAGCTGAGCATTTTTTGTCCGACTACTCTCTTCGATGTTCAGCCGAGGTGAAGAGGAGCGTCGTGGAAACGATGGGAACGATCCAGGATATGGTGACTGAGATCTGTACCGAATACTTTCAGCGCTATAGACGTCAGACCTACGTGACGCCGAAATCCTACCTGACGTTTATTAAAGGATACCAGACGATTTACTCAGAGAAAATTGAGCATGTGGGGATGCTGGCGGAACGCATGAACACAGGTTTGGCATAGTTACTTGTAGGTTTATTGACCAAAAAAAACGTCGTATATATAACAATATTTTCTGCAGGTCTCGACCGACTCATGGAAGCTGAGCAGTCGGTGAACCAGCTGCGTGTGGAGCTGAAGGAGAAGGAAAAGGTGTTGGCCGTGGCCTCAGTCAAAGCAGATGAAGTCCTGAAGGAGGTCACGAACAAAGCGACGGCCGCAGAAAAGGTGAAGGCTCAGGTACAGAAGGTGAAAGACAAGGCGCAGGCCATCGTGGATGAGATAGAAGGAGAAAAGAAGGTGGCTAAATCCAAGCTGGAGGCAGCCAAACCAGCATTAGAAGCTGCAGAGGCCGCGCTGCAGGTGTGGCTCTACTAACACGCGTAAAACACTAGTCTCATTTTCATGTTTTCATCTAATCAGACTAATTCCTTTTGTGATTCCTAGACCTTGAAGCCAGCCGACATTGCAACTGTGCGTAAACTGGGAAAACCTCCTCATCTCATCATGAGAATCATGGACTGTGTGCTCATACTGTTTGATCGACGTGTGGATTCTGTCACCATGGATCCAGAGAGACCCTGCATCAAGCCCTCATGGTCCGAAGCTCTTAAACTGATGAACAACCCTGGGTTCCTCGGTCAACTGCTGTCCTTCAACAAGGTGAGACAGCAGTGTACTACAAAGCAAGTCTCACTTTAGGTCTTTATTAAACATCAGTGACAACACAACACACTTCATGAACCTTTTTCAAGCAAGCAGAAACACCCTTTATCATATTGTTGATGTATTGTTAATGTAGACTGTCATGTCCAGTCATGTTTTCTCTGAATTCAGAATTTTCCTTTACATTTTTTCAATTAAAGGACTCTATCACTGAGGAAAAGGTTGATCTTCTCACTCCATATCTCCAAATGGAAGATTATAGCCTGGAATCAGCCAAAAGGATTTGCGGGAATGTTGCAGGACTCTGTTCCTGGACTATAGCCATGGTGGATTTCTTTAGCATTAATAAAGAAGTTCTGCCCCTTAAGGTGACATCAAACTCATCAGACTCACTAGCATTTGTGACTTTTTTATATGATAAAATATGATAGGAATACTGGAAGATCACAGGAACCTTGTGCTTCTGAACTAAGTGTACCACAGAGGTTTGAGTTTCACAACTGAATGGATTTGTTTTTTTGTCTGTGTGTATGACAGGCTAACCTAAAGCTCCAGGAGGCTCGTCTGGGCGTAGCTCAACAAGAACTAGCAAAAGCTCAGGAACAGCTGGACATGAACCAGAAGGAGCTGGACGAGGCACAGGTGAGACAACTGTCAACAACATTTAACTTTAACCCCTTTAAATACAGAGTGATTGTTATCAGTTCTTCAATGAACACTATGACCTCAGAGGAAAATGTTCAATGGTCAGATGTTGCTCTTTTGTAGCTCAGGAGATTTAATGGAGTTCTCAATTGTGTACTATTGTTTAGGAAAAAATAGAAACAAGTGAGACAATTGTTAAAATACATTAAGAACGTGGAGCTGTAAAATGAATGGAGATACTCTAAAAAGCATTGGGTCACAAATTAACCTTTGTTTTGTTTTTTAACCCATTATTGGTTGAATTATAAACCATTTGCTGGGGTTAATTTAAACCAACAATTGAGTTTGTCCATTTTTGACCCAATGCTTGGTTGAAATTGCCTAGCATTTTCTGTGTGTGTATACAGTATTCTAGATTTGGGTAAATGTTTGAGTTGAAGTAGAAATCCTTTTAATCTCATTGATGTCTTGGAGAAATAACCGAGACCTCTTATTTATGGAACTCGGTATTATGCACATGCATTTGTGCAGGCAATGTATGATGCAGCCATGCAGGAGAAAATGGACTTGCAGAACGATGCAGAGGCATGTCGGAGGAAGATGTCCAATGCTGTGGCGCTTATCGACGGACTTGGTGGAGAGAAGGTTTGCAAGTGTTCTGCATAATTCAAGGGTTTCGGCTAATTATGAGAGCTTGTTGACCTTTTTCTTGAAAAGTTATTTTACATTTATGTTATATATACATATATGTTATATGAAACTGTAAATGCATATCTGTGTGTCAGGTTCGCTGGACAGAGAGCAGTTCTCAGTTCCAGAGACAAATCAAACATCTGGTGGGGGATGTGTTACTAGCCACTGGATTTCTGTCATACTCTGGGCCTTTCAATCAAGAGTATCGCAACCTTCTCCTGCAAGAGTGGAAGAAAGAGATGAATACCTGCCACATCCCTTACAGTGAGGTCTGACTGCTTTTCTGTGTATAGATATATGCTGGTTGAATGTGATTGTATTCAGTGTTTTGGCCCATTAGACATTGAGGCCAATTTTTGCAAAATGTACTTTAGAAGATTTTGTCAAAATATTTTTTTATTTATCGATAGATTGATTAATCCATTCTGTAATATTCTTAATATTTTCTCCTACAGAACCTGAATTTGATCAGTATGCTGGTGGATAATGTCACTATAGGAGAGTGGAACTTGCAGGGTCTTCCCAACGATGACCTGTCCATCCAAAACGGCATCATCGTAACCAAAGCGTCTCGATATCCTCTGCTCATCGACCCACAGGGTCAGGGCAAGATCTGGGTCATGAATCGTGAAAAGAAAAATGACCTTCAGGTTTTTATCACCAATATATTACTCTATATATTGGTCCAGACATTTTTGTGATTATATATAGACAACACTTCTTTTTTTAGGAATGTTTATACTTTTTTGCTTCCAGGTGACATCTCTAAACCACAAATATTTCCGAACTCACCTGGAGGATTGTCTATCTCTGGGCAGACCTCTGCTCATTGAAGATGTTGGAGAAGAGCTTGATCCAGTGCTGGATAACATTCTTGAGAAGAACTTCATTAAAATTGGAAAAAACTTTAAGGTAGGTCACGTAACTAACTGATTGTATATGACTTATGTAAAGTTTAAAGAGTACATAACTAAGGATTTCTAATTATTTTTTATTTTTTATATAGAATTTTTAGGGATTAAGGTTCTACTTTGGTTTCTGGAGTATCCAACAACAAGTTTAAGTACACAGAAGGTGTAAAAACACTACTATTTCGTAATAATAGGCAGTTAGTCTTTACTTACTTCTTGACTGACTCTCAAATGATTCGTTCCACGATTCATCTGTCTAATCCCCTCCGGTCCGCTAGCCTAGTCGGATGTTATTGGTCAGATGGACTAGTCTGCTTTGATTAGTGTACCATGAATGAGGCTCACAAGCTACAGTTTTTTGCGGGCAGTCCGAGCAAAATGTTTGCGGGGACTATGTAGTGACGTAAATCCGCGGCGTCTCGTGAATAGGACTAGGGACGACTCGTTTGCGGGATTCAAAGCCAACAACGTTTTTATTCATTCACCTTCGGATTTACAACCTGCCAGGCTCCTTACTATCAAACACGGCAACATTAAACACTGCATGAAATGTCATTTTCATTATATCATGTTATGTACTCTTTAAGCGTCCTGGGCTTTATACTTTTGTATTTCCTGGAGCAAACTAAGATTTTTGTTATATTTCTTTAGGTTAAAGTTGGAGACAAGGAGGTGGATGTAATGAAAGACTTTACTCTCTACATCACCACTAAATTGGCCAACCCCGCATACAGTCCTGAGATCAGTGCGAAAGCAGGCGTGGTGGATTTTACTGTCACTATAAAGGGCTTGGAGGACCAGTTACTCGGCCGGGTCATTCTCACAGAGAAAAAGGTAATTCTGACTTAGAGTGGTAAGAAGTGTGCACCTAACAATTTAAATAAACCTTTAAAATATGTTTACTTGACTTTTAAAATATATCAATATATTTAAGTTTTTGACGGAATGTTTTTCATTTAAGGAAATGGAGGCAGAGCGTGTGAAGCTTTTGGAGGAAGTGACATCAAACAAGAGGAAGATGCAGGAGCTGGAGAACAATCTTCTGTACAGGTTAACAAGCACTCAAGGCTCTCTGGTGGAGGATGAGTCTCTTATCGAGGTACTAAGGGTAACCAAGACCACAGCAGAAGAGGTACCTCCTTCAATTACAATGACTTGTTTAAAAAATGTGAATGTATTGATTTTTGTTCTATTTTTTATTGTTAAAGCAATAAATGGGCTTGATGGCTTTAATCTCCTCCTTAAGGTGAGTGAAAAGCTGAGAGTGGCTGCTGACACTGAAATTCGAATAAACTTGGCACGAGAGGAGTACCGTCCAGTGGCCACCAGGGGGAGCATCCTCTATTTCCTGATCGTGGAGATGAGTCTGGTCAATGTCATGTACCAAACCTCACTCCGTCAGTTCCTGGGCATATTTGACATGTCGATGGAAAAGTCACCAAAGTCTCAGATCACAGCTACTAGACTGAACCACATCATGGAGTACCTCAGTTTTGAAGTGTTTCAATACACAGCTCGGGGACTCTATGAAAACCACAAGTTCCTATTTACGCTGCTCTTGGCTTTGAAGATAGACCTACAGGCCAAAACCATTTCTCACACTGAGTTCCAGACTTTTATTAAAGGTTTTGATCATTTTCTTGTAATACCAAGCAGTTTTCTTTCCGGAAAATTGTTCACTAAATTGAAATTCGTCTTTTCAGGTGGAGCTTCTCTGGATCTCAACTCAGTCGAACCCAAACCAAAGCGCTGGATCCTGGACATGACGTGGCTGAACTTGGTGCAACTCTCCAAGCTACCTCCCTTCACCGCACTGCTGACGCAAGTGAACCGCAATGACCGGGCCTGGAAGAGCTGGTTTGATGAGGCGGACCCAGAGGAGGCCCCATTGCCTGATGGGTACGAGAGTCAGTTGGACGCGTTTCACAAACTACTGCTCATACGCAGCTGGTGTCCTGATCGCACCATTGCACAGGTAAGTTTGTCAGTTAATACTGCATGACCTCTGACCTCACACATGGGTTTAGATATAACCCCACTGAACATTCAATAGGGATGTAACAATATCAGCATCTCACTGTACGGTAACACCTCGACATAACGCCCATGGTACGATATTTATTGCAGTATTTAAAATGACAAATAATGACATGTAAACCTGCAGTAAGCATCCTCTTTTCTTTATCCTCTAATCATAACTGTTGCTTAGAGGTTTGAGTTATAGTATGAGATGGGTCAAATTACCTAAAAATCCCTTTTTATAAAATAAAAGAATTGCACCAGATGGACCTTGCCAAAGGTAACATCAAAAAAAAAAAATCGAACATTCTCTCTGTTTAGCACCGGAAGACCTATCGTTTCATACAGTCATGTGACCATGATAATATTGAGACAATTTTGCTATTGAGATAACACAATATCGATGATATTGTTACATCCCTAATATTCATAGAACTTTTGTGAAGACAGATAATGGGAAGCTTTTGTTAGTTCCCTTGTAATACAATGCGAGGAATTTTAGATGTTGCCCTTTTTCCAAAAATGTGTTAAATAAAACTTTGTACTTTGTGACAGGCAAGGAAGTACATCGCTGAATCAATGGGAATAAAGTATGCAGAGGGAGTGATTCTGGATATGGAGTCCATGTGTTCTGAGAGTGAGAACAGAACACCTCTGGTCTGCTTTCTGTCCATGGGATCTGATCCCACTGAGAACATAGAGAGACTCTCCAAATCAAAGGTGCAAAGAACTCTTTTTTTTCCATTATTGTGCCATTTCATTGAGCATCATTATCTAGTAGTATAACATTATCTATTATGTGACCATTTCAAAATCCAAGTTACACATACTTTTTTCTTCAGATTTAAGCATTTTTCACTGCGTTAGTCTTGTTGGTTTCTAGGGTGTTCCTTGCAGACCCATCTCTATGGGTCAGGGACAGGAAGTGCATGCACGACGGCTTCTGGCTCAGAGCATGTCTGATGGAGGCTGGTTACTCCTGCAGAACTGCCATCTAGGGTTGGACTTCCTGGATGAACTTTTAGACACGGTCACCTTCGCAGAGAACATCCAAGACAGCTTCAGGTTATGGGTGACCACAGAAGTTCACCCCAGGTTTCCTATTAACTTCCTGCAGTCTTCCATTAAATTCACCAATGAGCCTCCACAAGGTATGTCAACCAAATAATGTCTTGTTCTATAACTGACAAGATTTTTTATGAAATCTGAAAAATCACTTTATACTTAGTCCAGAGCTTTACACTGCATCATATTCATCGTGTATTTATCTTGATTGGTCGTACAAGAAAATAATGTGTAATATCGGCACCGGCCAAGATGACTTGAAGTAACTAGATCATCATTTTTTATTAGTTTAGCTTGGAATGTCACAACTAGCCAATCAGAATCTTGTGCTTTGTAATAACATTCAACACAAACATGTCATTATGAGAAGCAAAATAAAAATGAAATGCTGTACATGAATTATTATGTTAATGGTGTTCACTGTGGTCCAGGGGTGAAGGCCGGACTCAAGCGCACATATAACACTGTGACTCAGGAGCAGCTGGAGATCACCAACATGCCTCAGTGGAGACCTCTGCTCTACGCCGTGGCCTTCCTTCACACCACAGTCCAGGTCAGCTGTTAAACCGCATAACAGGACATGCTTATCAATGCTTAAAGTGCATTTAAATAGAAAGATGTTCAGTAGTCATTTACAAAAAAAAGATTTCTAGACTTACTGTAAATGGTTATTATTGCATCGGAATGAAATATGGACCATACATAAGCAGACTACTACTAAATATTAGTTTACAAATTGCCAAAACCATTAGTCAGTACAAGTCAGCATTATTATTTCTGCAAAAACAGCAATGTTTTATCTTCCCGAAAGGAGAGACGCAAATTTGGTCCACTTGGCTGGAACATTCCCTACGAGTTCAACCAGGCTGACTTCACCTCCAGCATTCAGTTTGTGCTCAATCACCTTGATGATGTGGATGTTAAGAGAGGGGTGAACTGGAACTGCTTGCGATACATGCTAGGAGAGGTTAAGTGCAGATGTATCTTTTTATATTGAATGGTTATTACAGTGTTATTACAAGCTGATTATAATCCGTTTATTTTTGGTTGATGTTGGTTGTGTAGGTGCAGTATGGTGGACGGGTCACAGATGACATGGACAAGCGTTTGCTCAATACATTCGCTCGCATCTGGTTCAGTGAGAACATGTTTGGAGAAAAGTTCTGCTTCTATAAAGGATATACTATACCAAAGGCCAAAATACTACAGGATTACCACACACACATCGATATTCTGCCCTTGGTTGACACGCCTGAGGTGACACCAAATACTCAAGACATATTCTGTGTCTATTTAACCCTTTGCTAATCTCTTTTTCTTAAAAACTTTAGCGATATCAACAAAATCACCAGTTAAATTCTGCTCTTCTGATCGATAGACAGTAACAAATGAAGGCTTAACAAAGGGAAACACTATTGAATTTTTTTTAATAGGTTTTTGGCCTCCATCCCAATGCTAGGGTGACCACCCGTCCCGCGTAGCGCGTGCGGGCACAGCGTTTGAAGCCCAGTTCATGCGTCCCGCAAATTGAGACCGTGTCACGCATAATCAATGCTTGCTCAAAAAAAAGTCGGTCGCTTTATATCCTCGATCCCCAGGCAGCCAAACGAACATTACTTGACAGTTCAGCACGCTACTGTTGCCACACCCACCCCTCAGTTGAACTGCTGACTATGTTGTTCCGTTGTTGTCATGACAGCGCGCGCACATGCACACACTAGGAAGGAGCTTTTAGATGCGCGCTCCAATATGAAACATGGAGAAAGAGACTGAGTCTGAGCCAGGGGCGATTCTAGGTTTTCAATATTAGGGGGGCTCAGCCTCCAATGAGGATATATATATATATATATATAGAGAGAGAGAAAGCCACACTCTAATCACCACATATTGTATACGTTACTAAAATAAATAATTAAGAAAGAATATGCAGAAAAGCATAAATTCAAGTTATTGTTATTCAAAGGAATATCACATTAATCGGTCAATCTGCAACATTTATATTTCAAAGTGACAACAACAGCCACAGTCCATGAAATAAATGTCACAATCAACAGCTGAATCATTATTTAGTAAGAATAACTTAATATGTTTCCCTGCCATTCATTCAGATTAGCACTAGCGCTGTCCCTCTCTGCATGACTGCGTGTTCATCTATTACCTCCACAATATGTTTTCAATTAATGATAACAATACTGAAGACATAGAGCTTCTTGGTACACTTTTATTTCCTCGGAAGTCAGATCAATAAATATCACTGCCGCACCGGGCTGAACTACAGTAACTCTTCTGCGCGTCCTCTATCCGGAGCTGTCAAAACTACCGTCGATTCTCTATAACTATAGCACATCATCATTAATGACACTTTCTGTGCGCTACAATATCATCTTGATCGTGGAAGTATGTCGTCATTGGTGTTTAGTGCTTTCATTTTGCTTGAGGTAACGTTAACAAATAGTTAACGAGGGGTAAACGCACATAAAACTTTTAAACAGTGAATGGGAAAGGGTCTTGTATCGCTTCCACGTCATATTAAGATGCATTTATAACAAAGAATGGCAAAAATGCAGATGTCATGTTAATGAACACACCTTGTAAAGTTAATCCGCTAATGACATTAACTCCAATGTGCTGCTGTTTGAACTGAAGAATGCGCTAAATAACGCAGCCTAACGCCGTTTTCATAATAAGAGTTTTAAAGGGGAATATAAAGCGATCTCGAATTCTTGTACAGATTACATTACACACAATATTTTAGGTGGGGCTGAGCTAGAACTTTAGGGGGGCTTTAGCTCCCCTAAAAACGGCATAGCAACGCCACTGGTCTGAGCCATTAATCAAAAAGAGAATGTGTGGGTACAAGAAAGACTGGGAAAATTAAATAGCTAAAGTAAATCGTAAGTGGAAGTGCATTTGTCAATTCATTGAATGTTCAAAATATTTTGAATCTTTATTTAAAAAAAAATATACATTGGCTGGCCTATTCATGAGCATACATCAGCAATTACACATGTTTAGGGGAATAGGGCATTATTAATATACCATGTAAGGGGGTATGTGCTAGAAATGGGTAAACCACTATCAGTGAGTCTGTCCGGGGGGTGGGGGCACCGCCAGGCAGTGTCCCACATTGTCCCTCAGAAACATACCCCTTGTCCCCCCTTGGGCTTATTAGCAGGTGGTCACCCTACCCAATGCTGACATCACATATCAGACAAACATGGCTAATGAAGCCCTGAACACCATCCTCAACATCCAGCCCAAAGACAGCGGCGGCGGAGGTGGCGAGACCAGGGAGGCAACTGTCCAGAGAATGGCCAATGAGATGCTGGAGAAACTTCCTGCTGACTATGTGCCCCACGAGGTGAAGATGACTTATGGGTCACCTGCATAGAATTTTGTTTCAAAGCCCACATTTATGTGTGACTGTATGTATTATATTTAGTAATGCTCATTTACTTTCAAAATGGTGGTAAACCAGCTAAATGCAATGTTTTAACCAGGCTTTCCCATAACCTGTGAGCTTAATAAATTCGTTGTTGTTCTATCTCTTTTGACAAAAATGTCTTTATCGGAATCGTACGAAACTTTGTGACTTTTGTGGCATATAGGCATACGATGTGCACACACACACAAAAAAAATGAAATTGAATTGAAAATGTATAAACAAAAGAGTCACATGTGTACTCGGTCAAAACTGGGTGCCATAGGATATGAATATTAAATAAATAAATACAAATATTACCGTACATAAAACTATACAAATCCCTAAAGATCCAAATTCTAAAGTAAAATATATTATTAAACAAAAATGTATTACATTGATTTTACTGAAAACAAAATGTTAAGGTGTTTGGTCACGTTTGAGTGAAGTGTGACTTGTAAATGAGGAGCACCAGAGGGTGAAACACAGTGTTAACCATAAACTGTGAATTGTCTTTGTGCAGGTGAAGCATAATCTACAAAAAATGGGTGCATTACAGCCCATGACTATTTTTCTGCGTCAGGAGATTGACAGAATGCAGCGTGTCATCAAGCGTGTGCGTACTACTCTCATTGACCTTAAACTGGCCATTGATGGTGAGTTTTTTACTTTTGTACTCAAACAAAGAGTAAAATTCATATTTCTGATATTGAAAGAAACGGCAACAAAATAAACAATACACTAAAAATAAACAAAACAATAAAATGAACAAAACACAGTTGTATTTGTTTTGTACTGTAACTCAATAAATTTTGTATAATTCTAAGGGACCATAATCATGTCCGAAGATCTCCGAGATGCTCTGGACAGCATGTATGATGCTCGCGTACCAAAGTCCTGGCAAAAGATCTCTTGGGAATCTGCTACCATTGGTTTCTGGTTCACTGAACTCCTGGAACGGAATCAGCAGTTCCACAACTGGATATTTAATGGTCGACCTCATCAGTTTTGGCTCACAGGATTTTTCAATCCACAGGTTTGGTCAAGATAGCCACCAACTCACACACTTTATTTAAACTCCCCTTTACTTCTTTTTACTTATTAATTCAGTGCAAATTGAATCAGCTTCATACTTATAAACAGTCTGTTATGTATTGAAGGGATTCTTAACAGCGATGCGTCAGGAGACCACTCGAATGAATCTAAGTAAAGGATGGGCTTTAGACACAGTCGTCCTACTCAACGATGTCACCCGTATGATGAAGGAAGATGTCACGGGCCCCCCGCCTGGGGATGTGGGCGGAGTCTACATATATGGCCTATATCTGGATGGTGCTGGATGGGACAAGAGGAACACAAAGCTAATAGAATCACCTCCAAAGGTATAAAACAAAAGATTATGTAAATACACTATATGACCAAAGGACCAAACTCCGGTTTATAACCATTGAACCATGTGTGAAACCGTAGTTTAACATGCAGTGATCTTCTAAATCCAAAGTCTGAATTAACCGATCATGTTATGTGTGCATATAGAACAGCATTACATTTGTGTTGGCAGGTTCTCTTCACACCTATACCAGTGGTGCATGTATATGCAGTGAGCAGCACAGAACCCAAGAAGCTTCAGTCCATTAATCTGTACTTGTGCCCGGTGTACAAGAAACCCAGAAGAACAGACCTCACCTACATCTTCTCACTTCTGCTCCGGAGCAGCCAGAATACAGACCACTGGACCCTGAGAGGAGTCGCTTTACTCTGTGACTGCAAATAAATCCATGTTAAAATAATTAACACAAAATGAATTGCCAAAATATGATCATAATAAAATAAAAAAATATAATAATAATTAACCAAAAGATACTGATGTTGTTGTCTGTTCAGAACTTTAGAACTGTCTGTCATGATGTTTTCTATATTTTGGAGGCATTGTTGTTGATTGATTCATTATAGTAATAAAATGGACACACAACACACACAATCTTTCACTTTTGAAATCTTTAAGCTCATATTGAATATTTTTATTAAAAAGGCTTCCACTAAATAGTGATGTTTAATCACTAAAAAGTTCACAAACCACTTTTCACAAAGTTGATGTTTATTTTAGTTTATTTATGTTTTATAACACAGAAAGACACAGACAATTATTGTTTATAAATGACTTGTTGACCCAGTTAATGCATAATAATTAAATGAAAACAACTACAATAAAATAAAATAATATCATTCATCATCAGCAGCTCATGTTGAATGTCAAACACACAAATACATCAGAATATAGACGTTTGTTCCCTGTCGGCTCTGTGTAGACCATGATGACGCCGGCCTTCCGACCTTTCAGTGGTGACCTTCAGACATCTTTCTCAGCTTCATATTTGCCAGCACGGTCTTTGTGATGGTTTCCTTGAGGTGTTTCCCTATAGTGTTAGCAACATGAGAGGTCGTGTTCAATCCAGGGAACACTGATAAATACAGGTGACATTGGTTATGTTGTGGGTCGCGGCGATGCTCGCATACAAGCTCATGGACACCAAAGGAAAAATTGGCAAAAGTAAATATATAATATAAGGATATTGTAGTGGAGTAGGCGGGATGAGACTGTGAGTCAAGGCCGGTGAGTGAGTGATTATTAGCGTCAGCTGTTCGCGCACCGGTCTCGTATCATAAGAGGATGAGCGCCTGGAATGTCAATGAGAGAGGACCACGCCTGGGTTTTAGTTGTGGTTTGTGTGTGTTGCCGGCAGTCGTCTGTGAGGGGCTGCCGGCTGTTTGTTGTTATTTTATTAAATGTTTAAATGTTTGCCGGTTCCCGTCTCATTCCTTCCCTTTTATTGAAATGTATTACAGATATAATGGATTTAAACTATTTATTCATGTGCCTTCACAACATTTAGAATACACTGTTCCAATCTAATGGCAATTTGCATCTGTTTTATAATGTGAGTCATTTGTATGAATTTTAATTGTCATTTGCTCTTTTTTGTGATCTTTAGTGACAGTTGAAGCTCTCACTACTATCTGACTTCAAAAGTTCCACAAATGTTCCATGAAGGTTTAAATAAATAAATGTGTAAACCATCTGCACAAAAGAAGTACATGTGAAATAGGGAAAATATCTTTAAAATTGTTATGCTGATAATATAATTTTACTTAAATTGTTGTACTTAGTATAGGAAAATGTAATGAGTTTGATCAGCATAATCTTAAACACTGGAAACCGGTCAAAGTCTTGTGCAAAACATGTTTGTTTATCTGGTGTGACGTGTCTTTCAAAAGTAACCAGGAAACAACTCTCCAGCAAAGAGAAACTGAAACTTAAGTCCCGTTCAGTTTGTACACGTCTCTCTGTCTGTGTGTTTGTGGAAAAATGGCAGAAGCCAGTATTTCTGTGGCTCAGGATCAGTTCAGTTGTTCAATCTGTCTGGATCTACTGAAGAATCCAGTGACTATTCCCTGTGGACACAGTTACTGTATGGACTGTATTACAAACTTCTGGAATCAGGAAGATCAGAAGAGAATCTACAGCTGTCCTCAATGCAGACAAACCTTCACAACAAGACCTGTTTTAGGTAAGAATGTGGTGATTTCTGAAATGGTGGAGAAACTGAAGAACACAAGACTTCAATCTTCTCATGTTTCTGCTCATTGTTACGCTGGATCTGGAGATGTGGAGTGTGACGTCTGTACTGAGACAAAACTGAAAGCAGTCAAGTCTTGTCTAGTGTGTCTGAACTCTTACTGTCAAAATCATCTCGACCAGCATGAGAATTTCTTTAAAAGTAAAAAACACAAAGTGATTGATGCCACTGGACGACTACAAGAAATGATCTGCAGAAAACATGATAAACAACTGGAAATCTACTGTCGTACTGATGAACAATGTATTTGTTATTTGTGTACGATGGATGAACACAAAAACCACGACACTGTGACAGCTGTGGCAGAGAGAACAAAGAAACAGGTTATAAGATACACATTATATAAAATGAAAATTGAAACTTACCATAAAACAAGGACAATTTTAATATCAATTTCAATTCTGATCTTATGTACATGTCTGTTAAATGTTGCTGTTTTGGTTTATTTCATGTTTTAAGACACTTTTGTTAGAGACACAAAGAAAGTTTCAGGAGAGAATTCAGGAGAGAGAGAAGGATCTTCACGAGTTGAGACAGGCTGTGGACTCTCATAAGGTGAGTTTTGAGCATCTGCTGGATGAGAAGTTTCAGATCCAGTGAGGAATCAAGTGTTTGTTCAGTTTTAGTGTCAGTGTGTGTCACAGGTTGTGTGAGAGCAGTAAGATGTGATTGTAATGTGTGTTTGAACAGCGCTCTGCACAGACAGCAGTGGAGGACAGTGAGAGGATCTTTACTCAACTCATCCGCTCCATAGAGAGAAGACGCTCTGAGGTGACACAACTGATCAGAGATCAGGAAAAGACTGTAGTGAGTCGAGCTGAAGGAGTCTTGAAGCGTCTGGAGCAGGAGATTGATGATCTGAGGAGGAGAGACACTGAACTGAAGCAGTTTTTACACACAGATGATCACATTCATTTCCTGCAGGTAACAGATCTCTGAAATACACATTGATCATTTATATGGTCTTGTGAGAGTTCTTTCTTCAATTTACTGGAAATTAAAACTCATGGTTTTCTTTGTGATTTTTCTTTTCTCTTCATTTGTTTTTGTCTTGTAGAGTTTCAAGTGTTTCTCTGTGGCTCCTGAATCTTCAGATGTTTCCAGCATTACTGTCAGTTCTCAACTCTCTTTTGATGAAGTGAGAAAATCTGTTTCTAAACTGAAAGAAAAATTGGATGATTTCTGCAAAGAAGAGATTGAAAATATATCTGGTGGAGGTAAAGTATTTATTTGTCTTGTGCAATAAAATCACATACTAAAGCATATTTACCTTAATATGAAACATTATTAAATACTAATGATGTCTGTTTATCACAGTAACATACACTGAAATCATTGCTTACAAACAACCAAAGACGAGAGAAGAATTCCTACAATAAAGTTATAGTTTATACCTCAAACACACACAATGTTTATTTACTAGAGCTAATGTACATAAAAACACACATATATAAACTTACTGTTGATTTTGAAAAACATTTCTTTGACTTGTGCTGTCACAGGTAGAGAGAGTTTCAGTATAATATCATAGTAAGGCTTCTGATCACATTCGACATGTAAAGTGTCATATGGTGGCCCTCAAATATTGAGAATTGCAATTATAGAAACGAATGACTTATATTAAGAATGAGAAAACATGTTAAAAACAGAAACTGTAAATTGTCTGTTTATGTTCTGTAGTTACTGTCCACTGCTGGAACAATCTCTTGCTTCAGAATAATACTGAAGTAAGCATGAAATATTATTCATTTTATTTTCATTAGATTCCAGTCTGTTCTCTCTGGATCCAAACACAGCTCATAAAAACATCAGTCTGTCTGAGAACAACAGTGTGGCTACATACACTAATACAGTCCAGCAGTATCCTGATCATCCAGACAGATTTGATCACTGGCTGCAGGTGTTGTGTAGAGAGAGTGTGTGTGGACGCTGTTACTGGGAGGTTGAGTGGAGCGGTCGCGTGGGTATATCAGTGTCATATAAGAGCATTAGGAGGAAGGGACGGGGTCATGAGTGTTTGTTTGGATTTAATGATCAGTCCTGGAGATTGTACTGCACTGACTCCACATGCTACTTCAGTCACAATAGTAAACACATTAATCTCCCTGATGGGTCCAGCTCCTGTAGAATAGGAGTGTATGTGGATCACAGATCAGGAATTTTGTCCTTCTACAGCGTCTCTGACACAATGACCCTCATCCACAGAGTCCAGACCACATTCACTCAACCTCTATATCCTGGGTTTTTGATCAATCTAAACTCAACAGTAAAACTCTGTAATCTAACAAGATAAAAGAAACAGATTTTATTTTGATCCACATGATTTATTAGTAACAGTGAGAGGTTAAAAGTATTTTATTGTCTATTTAAAACGTAAATCCTTTTAATGAAACGTTTATCACTGCACGTAATTTAGTATTAGATATTCCTGGTTAGATTGGTCTAATGATGGTTGTGGTGTGTTTGTGTTGTACTAGAATATTATTGTATAGGACCAAACAACACAGTTGGTGTTTGTTCTGATTTTCTTTGTCTGATTCCTGTTCTGGGTATTGAAAGTTTAAGGTACTTGAGCCCTTTAATATTTAATCCTGATTTGCTTTTTCTTCTTTGTTAGAGGTCCTTTTTATTTTTAAACAGAATGTGTGTTGCATTCTATAACTTACTGTTTCAGTAATCTATAGTTTGATGCTGTATATTGGTTTATATATTATGGCTATATATATTAGTTCACAAAAAAGAAAGAAATAATTGTTCAACTTGAAAATTGCAAAAAGTCTTGTAATTAAAAGGTAATTAAAGTTAATAAAATTTTAAAAAAGTTTTAAATTATTATAATTCATTGTCACCGGTGTTGAAAATTGAAAATACATAAAGTTTTGAAAAGTATTTACACAATCAAAACAGACAGGTTGTCTCTTCACTTCCCAACCACATTAAAAATACACATTAATGTTTTTTTTTTTTAAGTAATGTTTGGTGTTGTCATGATCCCCAGTCAGATTTTCTAGTCTTTTTACCATGTGAGCTTCTCTAAGCGATGGCTGCGCACTAATATGGCTGATATACATCATCAAGCGTCGTTGAAGGATATCTCCATCCGCTTTCAGCCTTCATCTTGTGCTCCTCATATAACCTCTTTTGTAAGTTTTGTAGTTAAACCTTTATGGCTTCAAATCATCCACGATGCTATGCACACATTCCCAGAACATCACGAGAATCAAGTCTGCACTAGCTGAGCTAGATCAATTTTGTTAAAAAATATAAAATAAAATGTCTTCCGAAATTAATATATTTATGTTTCCTTTTATTTTGTTGTAAATTAATCACATGAACTGCACATACAGCATAAGATTTACATTTTGTATTTGGTGTTAATAGGAAGTTAAAATACGTTTTTATGGTGCCACATTGCATTGTTTTCAACTTCTCTCTTTAAATGTTTCATGCCGTGACAATAGAGGCAGAACCGTTTATGTCACTAACTGTCTCATTCACGCATTTATTGTTGAGGAGGACTGTATCCTCAAAGTCTCAGAAGGTCTGGTCTAGGGAGGACACAGCCTCTGGTATGCGTAGGACGCAGCCTTGCATCTGAAAAGCACCCATCTATCACCAGCGGGTAACTTTTTATTTCATTTCCCATAATCCACCGCGGCCTATCATAGTATTACATAGTATTTCTGTGCTCAATACAGCCCCCCAGTGATCGTACTTATAAAACTGTTTCTTAACAGTTTTTCTTAGTCCCTTATTGGACAATTCTGCCAGAAAATCATGCGGCACTCCCACTTGGCAGCAAGGAGAGCAGAAGAAGGAGCATGCGCAGACGTCACTTTCGCTGATGTGCAGGAGAAAGAGAGAGCATACGTTCACGAAGTTCAGGTGTTTCTATGTTCACTGCATTTGGTTGATGAATGTTATATTACATCCAATGTTTGGTGGATGTAACGTTATATTCGGAGATCGTTTGAAACTGATATATGGAGCCATCCCAGTGCTAAAAGCATGCGGTGAGTGAAACTGATGTCTGTGTTTTGTTGGCAATGGGTGCGCATGTGCTTGAGTTCAGCCTACCCCTCAGAAACCATGTGTGTTAGGGGCGCTTTAAACACTGGAAACAGGTCAAAGTCTTGTCACACCAGACAAACATGATTTGGACACTTCTCTCCAGTGACTATTCCCTGAGGACACAGTTACTGTATGGACTGTATTACAAACTGCTGGAATCAGGAAGATCAGAAGAGAATCTACAGCTGTCCTCAATGCAGACAAACCTTCACAACAAGACCTGTTTTAAATAAGAACGTGGTGTTTGCTGAAATGGTGGAGAAACTGAAGAATACTTTTCAATCTTCTCATGTTTCTGCTCATTGTTACGCTGGATCTGGAGATGTGGAGTGTGACGTCTGTACTGAGAGAAAACTGAAAGCAGTCAAGTCTTGTCTAGTCTGTCTGAACTCTTACTGTCAAAATCATCTCGACCAGCATGAGAATTTCTTTAAAAGTAAAAAACACAAAATGATTGATGCCACTGGACGACTACTAGAAATGATCTGCAGAAAACATGATAAACAACTGGAAATCTACTGTCGTACTGATGAACAATGCATTTGTTATTTGTGTACGATGGATGAACACAAAAACCACGACATTGTGATAGCTGTGGCAGAGAGAACAGAGAAAGGAGAAGTTGAGAAAGGCTGTGGACTCTCATAAGGTGAGTTTTGAGCATCTGCTGGATTAGAAGTTTCAGATCCAGTGAGGAATCAAGTGTTTGTTCAGTTTTAGTGTCAGTGTGAGTCACAGGTTGTGTGAGAGCAGTAAGATGTGATTGTAATGTGTGTTTGAACAGCGCTCTGCACAGACAGCAGTGGAGGACAGTGAGAGGATCTTTACTCAACTCATCCGCTCCATAGAGAGAAGACGCTCTGAGGTGACACAACTGATCAGAGATCAGGAAAAGACTGTAGTGAGTCGAGCTGAAGGAGTCTTGAAGCGTCTGGAGCAGGAGATTGAAGATCTGAGGAGGAGAGACACTGAACTGAAGCAGTTTTTACACACAGATGATCACATTCATTTCTTGCAGGTAACGCTTACATTTAGCTACTGTACACATGTAACATGGGATCAAACCCACTGCCTTTGTGTTGTAAGCGCAATGATCCACCAAGTGAACTACAAGAACAGTATACAGTATATATTGTAAATTACATGTAATGGTTGTTATTTAAGACCGGTGAGGTGAGTGTATTAATCTGAGCAGCATGTGTAGAATTATGTGGAGCTTTGTGCAGATTCAGTGTATTTCTGCTAATGAGTCACTAAACCTGACCTGAAGAAAAAAAAGAGATGTCAAAAGTGAGTGGATGAATTATGCACGTAATCAATGCGGGTTTTCTTTGTGATTTATGTTTTCTCTTCATTTGTTTTTGTCTTGTAGAGTTTGAAGTGTTTCTCTGTGACTCCTGGATCTTCAGATGTTTCCAGCATTACTGTCAGTCCTCAACTCTCTTTTGATGAAGTGAGAAAATCTGTTTCTAATCTAAAATAAAAAGTGGATGATTTGTGCAAAGAAGAGATTGAAAATATAAATGGCAGAGGTACTGTAAAGTAATGAGACATTTATTGGAGTAATGAGTCTTGTGTGAATTAATATCAAATATCAAAGCATAATTTGAATGAATATGAAACATTATTGAATACTCATGATGTCTGTTTATAACAGTAAATTGTATCAAAATCATTGCCCTCAAAAAACCCAGGACTAGGAAGGAGTTCATACAACGTAAGTGAGCCATATGGTGCACCTCAAATTTCATGACTTTATAATTAACAGTTGACTTACATTGTGAATGATTAAACAAATGTAAATATGTAAAATATTCTGTTTATCTACTGCAGAAAAAAACTCTTGTCTTGAAATTACTCCATTCGTTCTGAAGGACATTAGTTTGTATGTTAACATGGATAAACTACTAAACATTAAATATTATGCATTTTTTGTCATTAAATTTCAGTATTTTCTCTCTTGATCCAAACACACTGAATAAAAATATCTCGACTGTCTGAGAAACAACAGTGTTGGTAAATACACTGAAACAGTCCAGCAATATCCTGATCATCCAGACAGATTCAGTGATTTGTTTAAAGTGTTGTGTAGAGAGAGTGTGTGTGGATGATGTTACTGGTATATTTAACTTGCAGTATGCTGAAAAATCTCCTGGTCCCTTCATCTCTTACACCTCCTCTGATATACAGTTGTTAATTGTATTGTATTGTGTTTCTTATTCATATTGCTTTTTATAGGTTAAGCATCAAACAAGATCATATGAAACTGGTCAAAAATGGAAACGACAAATTACATAAAGATTAACAATATAATGTTTTGTTACAATTTGCCTTCGTACTGTATATTTTGTACAAAGCACATGTAATAATATTTTTAGATGAGAAGCTTATTTCATTCACCACTCGTGAGTGCAGCCTTGGCTGGAAGGAGTTGATGTCAGACGGTACTCAAAGTTGACTTAAATAGACGGTCAATAAACCTGCTGTGCCAGAAGTAACTGTACTTAGTGTGCAACATAAACGAGTAAAACAGACAAAGCTTACAAGCACTTTAAAAATAAATGAACAAAATTATCAGAGCCGTGTTCTAAGGTGCCTCAGAATTCTTTGTTTTCCTAAATTCTTCAAAATATCTTCTTTTGTGCATAACAGAACAAAAAAATATACAATATTTTTTTCTATTTGGTAGTCAGTGTTGCCCCAGAAATCTCAGATGGTAACATTCATCCAAACATCTTTCTTTGTGTTCATCAGAACAAAGACATTTATACAGGTTTGGAAGAACCAGAGGATGAGTTATTTATGATAGAATTTTCAGTTTTGGGTGAACTGTCCTTTTAAGAAGAGATGGTTCAGGAAAAGATATTAAGGATTTAATTTTTTAAACAATTCATTCAAAAAAATTGGAAAATTACTGTCACAACTTCATGACAATTTGTATCTATTTTGCAAGGTAACTAATTTATGTTCATTTATATTATCATTTGCACATTTTAATGAGCTTTCACTACTGTCTGACTTAATGTGTTTTCATGTTCTACAAAGGTTTAAATAAAGGAATTTGTTCTTCAGCTGCACAAAAGAACTACATGTAAAATATTAAAAAATCTTCAAAACTGTTATACTGATTATACAATTCTTTAATGAAATATTGTACTAATCAATAAAATCTGCATGATCTTAACCACTGACAACAGGTCAAAGTTTTACTTGTCACACCAGACAAACGTGTTTTGCACCAGGAAACAATTCTACAATTAAGAAAAACTGAAACTCAAGTCCTGTTCAGTTTGTACACGTCTCTCTGTCTGTGTGTTTGTGAAAAATGGCTGAAGCCAGTATTTCTGTGGCTCAGGATCAGTTCAATTGTTCAATCTGTCTGGATCTACTGAAGAATCCAGTGGCTATTCCCTGTGGACACAGTTACTGTATGGACTGTATTACAAACTGCTGGAATCAGGAAGATCAGAAGAGAATCTACCGCTGTCCTCAATGCAGACAAACCTTCACAACAAGACCTGTTTTAGTTAAAAACACCATGCTGGCTGAAGTGGTGGAGAAACTGAACAATTCAAGACTTCAATCTTCTCATGTTTCTGCTCATTGTTACGCTGGATCTGGAGATGTGGAGTGTGACATCTGTACTGAGAGAAAACTGAAAGCAGTCAAATCTTGTCTAGTGTGTCTGAATTCTTACTGTCAAAATCATCTCGACCAGCATGAGAATTTCTTTAAAAGTAAAAAACACAAAGTGATTGATGCCACTGGACGACTACAAAAAATGATCTGCAGAAAACATGATAAACAACTGGAAATCTACTGTCGTACTGATGAGCAATGCATTTGTTATTTGTGTACGATGGATGAACACAAAAACCACGACACTGTGACAGCTGTGGCAGAGAGAACAGAGAAACAGGTAGGCCTATGAGCTCACATACAGTGGTGTGAAAAAGTATTTGCCCCCTTTCCTGATTTTTTGTTTTTTTTTGCATATTTGTCATGTTTCTATGATTCAGATCATCAAACTAATTTTTATATTACTCAAAGTAAACCAGACTCAATACAAAATGCAGTTTTTAAATGATGGTTTTATTTATTATGGTTAAAGACATTCCAAACGTGCCTATGTGAAAAAGTAATTCCCCCTTAGTAAATTATGAATTAACTGTGATGAATTGAATAAATGAGTTAAATTTCACTGGCCACACTCAAGTCTACTCCCAGACCTGATGAATCAAAAGATCTCCTGTCTGATAAAACTGAAGTAGTCTAAGAGTTCTCAAATAGCAACACATCATGTTGCAATCTAAAGAAATTCAAGAACAGATGAGAAACAAAGTATTGAAATGTATCAGTCTAGCAAGGGTAACAAAGCCATTCTAAGGCTTTGGGACTCCAGCAATCCACAGTGAGAGCCATTATCCAAACTGTAGAAAGCATGGAACAGTGGGAAACCAGGAGTGGCGGGCCTACCAAAATTACTCCAAGCGCACAACGACGACTCCTCCACGAGGACATGAAAGATCCCAGAACAACATCTAAAAAACTGCAGACATCTCTTGCTTCAGTTAAGGTCAGTGTTCATAATTTTACAATAACTGTGCAAATAACTGTGAGACTGTGCAAAAAGGGCATCCATGGGTGAGTTCCAAGGCTGCTGACCAAAAAGAACACAAAGGCTCATCTCATATTTGCTAAAAAACATCTTAATGATCCCCAAAACTTTTGGGCAAATACATTTTGTGTACTGATGAGACAAAAGTTGAACTTTTTGGAAGGTGTGCGCCCCGTTACATCTGGTGTAAAACTAACACAGTATTCATAAAAAGAATATCATACCAACAGTCAAACATGGTGGAGGAAGTGTGATGGTCTAGGGCTGCTTTGCAGCTTCAGGACCTGGAAGACTGGCCATAATTGATGGAACCATGAATTCTAAACTCTACAAGAAAATCGTAAAAAGAATGTCAAGTCATCGGTTTGTGACCTCAAGCTTAAACGCACTAGTGTTATACAGCAGGATAATGATCCAAAACACACCAGCAATTCCAACTTTGAATGGCTACAAAAATCAAGATAAAGGTTTTGGAGTGGCCTTGTCAAAGTCCGGACTAAAATCCAATTGAAATGATGTGGCATTACCATAAAGAGGCTGTTCATGCTCGAAGATCCTCCAATGTGGTTGAATTAAAACAAATCTGCAAAGAAGAGTGGGCCAAAATTCCTCCACAGCGATGTGAAAGACTTTCACAAACACTTGATTGCAGGTGCTGCCCCCAAGGGTGGAACAACTAGTTATTAGGTTTAGGGGGCAATTACTTTTTCACATGGATCAGAAATGTTTGGATTGTTATTTCCTTCAATAAATAAAACCATCATTTAAAAACTGCATTTTGTATTTACTCTGGTTTTCTTTGTGTAATATTAAAATTTGTTTGATGATCTGGATCATTTAAGCATGACAAATATCGGGAAGGGGCAAATACTTTAGATTAAATAAATAGAAAGTAATCATAACATACAGACAATTGAAATATTAATTTCCTCTCTGATCTTGTTATGTACATGTCTGTTAAATGTTGCTGTTTATGGTTTATTTCATGTTTTAACAGACACTTTTGTTAGAGACACAAAGAAAGTTTCAAGAGAGAATTCAGGAGAGAGAGAAGGATCTTCAGGAGTTGAGACAGGCTGTGGACTCTCATAAGGTGAGTTTTGAGCATCTGCTGGATGAGAAGTTTCAGATCCAGTGAGGAATCAAGTGTTTGTTCAGTTTTAGTGTCAGTGTGTGTCACAGGTTGTGTGAGAGCAGTAAGATGTGATTGTAATGTGTGTTTGAAAAGCGCTCTGCACAGACAGCAGTGGAGGACAGTGAGAGGATCTTTACTCAACTCATCCGCTCCATAGAGAGAAGACGCTCTGAGGTGACACAACTGATCAGAGATCAGGAAAAGACTGCAGTGAGTCGAGCTGAAGGAGTCTTGAAGCGTCTGGAGCAGGAGATTGATGATCTGAGGAGGAGAGACACTGAACTGAAGCAGTTTTTACACACAGATGATCACATTCACTTCCTGCAGGTAACAGATCTCTGAAATACACATTGATCATTTCTATGGTCTTGTGAGAGTTCTTTCCTCAATTTACTGGAAATTAAAACTAATGGTTTCCTTTGTGATTCATGTTTTCTCTTCATTTGTTTTTGTCTTGTAGAGTTTCAAGTGTTTCTCTGTGGCTCCTGAATCTTCAGATGTTTCCAGCATTACTGTCAGTCCTCAACTCTCTTTTGATGAAGTGAGAAAATCTGTTTCTAAACTGAAAGAAAAAGTGGATGATTTGTGCAAAGAAGAGATTGAAAATATATCTGGTGGAGGTAAAGTATTTATTTGTCTTGTGTGATTTAATATCAAATACTAAAGCAGATTTACCTAAATATGAAACATTATTAAATACTAATGATGTCTGTTTATCACAGTAACATACACTGAAATCATTCCTTACACAGAACCAAAGACAAGAGAAGAGTTCCTACAATGTAAGTTATAGTTTATCACTCAAACAGACACAATGTTTATTTACTAGAGCTAATGTACATAAAATAACACACATATATAAACTTACTGTTGATTTTGAAAAACTCTTCTTTGACTTGTGCTGTCAGAGGTAGAGAGAGTTTCAGTATAATATCATAGTAAGGCTTCTGATCACATTTGACATGTAAAGTGTCATATGGTGCCCCTCAAATATTGAGAATTGCAATTATAGAAACAAATGATTTATATTAAGAATGAGAAAACATGTTAAAAACAGAAACTGTAAATTGTCTGTTTATGTTCTGTTGTTTCTGTCTACTGCTGGAACAATCTCTTGATTCAGAATAATACTGAAGTAAGCATGAAATATTATTCATTTTATTTTCATTAGATTCCAGTCTGTTCTCTCTGGATCCAAACACAGCTTATGAAACCATCAGTCTGTCTGAGAACAACAGTGTAGCTTCACACACTAATACAGTCCAGCAGTATCCCGATCATCCAGACAGATTTGATCACTGGCGGCAGGTGTTGTGTAGAGAGAGTGTGTGTGGACGCTGTTACTGGGAGGTTGAGTGGAGCGGTCATGTAGGTATATCACTGTCATATAAGAACATTAAGAGGATGGGACGGGGTGATGAGTGTGTGTTTGGATATAATGATCAGTCCTGGAGATTGTACTGCACTGACTCCACATTCTTCTTCAGTCACAATAACAAACACATTAATCTCCCTGTAGTGTCCAGCTCCTGTAGAATAGGAGTGTATGTGGATCACAGAGCAGGAATTTTGTCCTTCTACAGCGTCTCTGACACAATGACCCTCATCCACAGAGTCCAGACCACATTCACTCAACCTCTCTATCCTGCGTTTTATATCAATCCAAACTCAATAGTGAAACTCTGTAATCTAACAAGATAAAAGAAACAGAGATTTTATTTTGACCCAAATGATTAATTAGTAACAGTGAGATGAAAATTAATAAAGTCTTTTATTGTCTATTTATACCGTAAATCCTTTTAATGAAACTCTTATCACTGCATGTTATTTATTACTAGATATATCTGGTTAGATTGGTGTAATGATGGTTGTGGTGGGTTAGTTTTATATTAAAATATTAATTTATATGATCAAACAACAGTTTATTGTCACGGTTCTGCCTATCATGTTTGGCTAATTCTTGGTCTTGAGGCAGAACCAAAACAGAATTCCCTGAAGCCCTTTGGCTTTCCATACTTACTCCATACTTACTCCATACTCGAGAGAGAGAGAGAGAGAGAGAGAGGGAGAGGGAGAGGGAGAGGGAGAGGGGGAGAGAGAGAGAGAGAGAGAGAGAGAGAGAGAGAGAGAGAGAGAGAGAGAGAGAGAGAGAGAGAGAGGATTTCTTCTCTCTCTGGTCTGCGTCATCGTTCCTACCCTCCTGTTTCCTAGTTTATTAATTAGCTTTCCTTGATTGTTAATCCCTTGCACCTGTTCCCTATTGGTTCCTCTCCCTTTAAAACATCCTCGTGTTCATTGTCCTGTGCTGGTTCATTGTACATGTATGTCTTACCATTGCCTGTATCCTGTTCAGTGTTCCTGTTGCTCTATGCTAAGCCTGTTTACTTATTACCTTGTTCCTATTCCCTCGACTTATTTATAGTGTTTTTAGTTAATAAATTTCCTGTTACCCTTACCATCTCGTCTTTTCTGAGTCCTGCCTGCACTTGGGTTCTCTTGCCACGTGATCCGTGACAGTTTATATTTGTTTTGATTTTCTTTTGTCTGATTCCTCTTCTGGGTATTGAAAGTTTGAGGTACTTGAGCTCTTTAAAATTTAATCCTGATTTGCTTTTTTTGTTAGAGGTGCTTTTTATTTCTAAACAGAATGTGTTACATTGTATAACTTTCTATTTATTAATCTATAGTTTGATGCTGTATAATGTTTTGACACTATATATATGTTCACAAAAATAAATAAATAATTGTTTAACTTGAAAACTGTTAAAAAGTCTTGAAATTAAAAGGTAATTAAAGTGAATAAAATGAATAAGTTAAAAATTATTATTATTGTCACTGGTGTTGAACAAGTATTTTGAAAATACATAAAGTTTAGAAAAGTATTTGCACAATCAAAACAGACAGGTTCTCTTCACCTCCTAACCACATTCAAAATGCAGATTCATGTTTTTTGTTTTATTAAAAGTAATTTATGGTGTTGTCAGGATTCCCAGTCACATTTTCTAGTCTTTTTAGCATGTGTGCTTTTCTAAGCGATGGCTGCTTACTAATATGGCTGATATACATCAAGTGTCGTTGAAGGATATCTCCATCCGCTTTCATCCTTCATCTTGTGCTCCTCATTTAACCTTTTGTAAGTTTAACCTTTATGGCCTCATCCACGATCCTATGCACACATTCCCAGAACATCACGAGAATCAAGTCTGCACTAGCTGAGCTAGATCAATTGTTATAATATATAGAATTTTTTTTTCAGAGATGAAAATATTTGTTTCCTTTTATTTTGTTGTAAATTAATCACATGAACTTCACATACAGAATATGATTTAAATTTTGTATTTGGTGTTAATAGGAAGTTAAAATACGTTTTTATGGTGCTACATTGCATTATTTTCAACTTCTCTCTTTAAATGTTTCATGCCGTGACAATGGAGGCAGAACCGTTTATGTCACTAACTGTCTCATTCAAGCATTTATTGTTGAGGATGACTGTATCCTCAAAGTCTCAGAAGGTCTGGTCTAGGGAGGACACAGCCTCTGGTATGCGTAGGACGCAGCCTTGCATCTGAAAAGCACCCATCTATCACCAGCGGGAAACTTCATTTCCCATAATCCTCCAAGGCCTATCACCTGCACCTCCAGCCATCTTGAACACCTATCAACTCATCACCAGGCAGATGAAGATTCTCTCCAAAAACGCACACATTTTAGGACTGGTCTCAAGATTATATCCATGTACGAATGTCCAACAGTAAGTTAAGGATCTTTCAAGTTCTGGTCTTCAGTGTTTCTCCCTGTGAGTGAGAACTCCGATCACCTGGACACTCAATAGTCAGCTCTGAGGTCTGTACTCTTCCCCATCTCACCCGGTCCACGGCCTCCACCTGCTTCACCATAATTCATGTCATCCGCCCATCATCCATCAGAACTGTAAACATTTACTTTATTTACCTGCTTGTCAGTAAACCGCTGTGATAAACGTTTGAGCCGTTTTGTCATTCTGTTACTGGTGTATATTTTGAGATGCTTTGAAGGGTATTTGATTATGAGCCTCAAGTACCGGAGCTCTCCGTCTCTGATTTATATCATCTCACAAAATGCCTATTTAGGGAACAAATGTTGTTGGCCAATTCAACTGTGTGTAATGTGCACTAAAAATATGTACTCTTTTTATTTTATTTTTGATGGGAAGGCACATGCTGTCAAGAAGTAACTGGATATAACAACACAAATAAAAGTAAATGTTACTGAGTTACACATATTGTGAATGTTAACTATCACACGCTTAAAAAACAACTCTTCCTAGTATTTCAACTTATATTTATTTGTTATTTCCTATTGCATATACTACATTATAATATAGTATTTAATACGTAATTTCAGTGACGCATCACTAAACCAGAGGCAAAGGATCATCTGCAATATTAGCTGGAAGCGTGGAGCTGGAAGTTGTAGACAATCCAGATTCTATTTATGTGAACTCTGATTTGGGACATATTGAAATTCTGAATCATATTTAGGACAGACAGTGTGGGATGCATCAGGTTTTGCATATGAGTGCATAACCTGCTATCAGAGTAAAAGAAGTAGGCCTACATTAAATAGTATTTTTTTTAAATTGCGAATTATATTTCGCTAGAAAAATTAAGAGTGGAGTTTGATCAGCATAATCTTAAAGTGGTGCTGCAACGATGTGTCATACATTCTGACTTCTGTACTGATGAACAATGAATTTGTTATTTGTGTACGATGGATGAACACAAAAACCACGACTCTGTGACAGCTGTGGCAGAGAGAACATAGAAACAGGTATGAACTCACAAATTAAATAAAGATTGACACAAGGTTAAAGCTGATTCATGGTTATTTAATATTTTAACAGACACATTTGTTAGAGACACAAAGAAAGTTTCAAGAGAGAATTCAGGAGAGAGAGAAGGATCTTCAGGAGTTGAGACAGGCTGTGGACTCTCATAAGGTGAGTTTTGAGCATCTGCTGGATGAGAAGTTTCAGATCCAGTGAGGAATCAAGTGTTTGTTCAGTTTTAGTGTCAGTGTGTGTCACAGGTTGTGTGAGAGCAGTAAGATGTGATTGTGATGTGTGTTTGAACAGCGCTCTGCACAGACAGCAGTGGAGGACAGTGAGAGGATCTTTACTCAACTCATCCGCTCCATAGAGAGAAGACGCTCTGAGGTGACACAACTGATCAGAGATCAGGAAAAGACTGAAGTGAGTCGAGCTGAAGGAGTCTTGAAGCGTCTGGAGCAGGAGATTGATGATCTGAGGAGGAGAGACACTGAACTGAAGCAGTTTTTACACACAGATGATCACATTCATTTCCTGCAGGTAACAGATCTCTGAAATACACATTGATCATTTATATGGTCTTGTGAGAGTTCTTTCCTCAATTTACTGGAAATTCAAACTAATGGTTTCCTTTGTGATTTATCTTTTCTCTTCATTTGTTTTTGTCTTGTAGAGTTTCAAGTGTTTCTCTGTGACTCCTGAATCTTCAGATGTTTCCAGCATTACTGTCAGTCAGTCCTCAACTCTCTTTTGATGTAGTGAGAAAATCTGTTTCCAAACTGAAAGAAAAACTGGAGGATTTGTGCAAAGAAGAGATTGAAAATATATCTGGTGGAGGTAAAGTACTTATATGTCTTGTATGATTTAATATCAAATACTAAAGATGATTTACCTAAATATGAAACATTATTAAATACTAATGATGTCTGTTTATCACAGTAACGTTCACTGAAATCATTGCTTACAAAGAACCAAAGACGAGAGAAGAGTTCCTCCAATGTAAGTTATAGTTTATACCTCAAACACACACCATGTTTATTTACTAGAGCTAATGTACATAAAAAACACACATATATAAACTTACTGTTGACTTTGAAAAACTTTTCTTTGACTTGTGCTGTCATAGGTAGAGAGAGAGCTTCAGTATAATATCATAATAAGGCTTCTGATCACATTCGACATGTAAAGTGTCATATGGTGCCCTTCAAATATTAAGAAATGCAAATATAGAAACAAATGACTTAATTAAAATGAGAAAACATGTTAAAAACAGAAACTGTAAATTGTCTGTTTATGTTCTGTTGTTTCTGTCTACTGCTGGAACAATCTCTTTCTTCAGAATAATACTGAAGTAAGCATGAAATATTATTCATTTTATTTTCATTAGATTCCAGTCTGTTCTCTCTGGATCCAAACACATCTTATAAAAACATCGGTCTGTCTGAGAACAACAGTGTTGCTACATACACTAATACAGTCCAGCAGTATCCTGATCATCCAGACAGATTTGATCACTGGCGGCAGGTGTTGTGTAGAGAGAGTGTGTGTGAACGCTGTTACTGGGAGGTTGAGTGGAGTGGTGTGATGGATATATCAGTGTCATATAAGAACATTAAGAGGAAGGGACGGGGTGATGAGTGTGTGTTTGGATATAATGATCAGTCCTGGAGTATGTTCTGCACTGACTCCTCATGCTCATTCAAACACAATAGTAAACAGACTGATCTCCCTGTAGTGTCCAGCTCCTGTAGAATAGGAGTGTATGTGGATCACAGAGCAGGAATTTTGTCCTTCTACAGCGTCTCTGACACAATGACCCTCATCCACAGAGTCCAGACCACATTCACTCAACCTCTATATTCTGGGTTTTATATCAATTCAAACCTAACAGTGAAACTCTGTAATCTAACAAGATAAAAGAAACAGAGATTTTATTTTGACCCAAATGATTAATTAGTATCAGTGAGATGTTAAAAGTATTTTATTGTCTAATAAACCTTAAATCCTTGTAATGAAAAATGAGCATGTTACTTATTATTAGAACTTTCTTGTTAGATTGGTCTAATAAAGGTGTTATATTATACTAAATTATACTAAAATATTATTGTATAGGACCAATCGACACAGTTGGTGTTTGTTCTGATTTTCTTTTTTGTCCGATTCCTCTTGGTTTCAGAAAAGTTTGAGGTAATTGAGCCCTTTAATATTGAATCCTGATTTGCTTTTCTTTGTTAGAGGTGCTTTATATTCCTAAACAGAATGTGTGTTACATTGTATAACTTCCTATTCAGTAATCTATAGTTTGAGGCTGTATAATGGTTTGACAATATATATATATATATATATATATATATATATATATATAAGTTCACAAAAAAATAAACAATTATTTCAACTTGCAAACTACAAACAGTCTCTTGTACCCTAATGCACATCTAATATACCTCGTGACATTAAGTTGTTTGAATTACTTGATTTATTTTTTAATTATTTTGATTTAAGTATCAAACAAGTTCAGGTGGGATAGTTCATATACGGCAAAAATTAAAGTTAATGAAATTAGAACAAGTTTTAAATTATTCATTGTCACTGGTGTTGAAAAAGTATGTTCAAATAGGATTTCCCCACCACATTAAAAGGTTTTTTTTTTTTAGTAATTTATGGTGTTGACATGATCCCCAGTCAAATTTTCTAGTCTTTTTACCATGTTTGCCTGTCAAAGCGAATGCTGCTTACTAATATGGCTGCTATACATCACTGAAATTCGAATAAACTTGGCACGAGAGGAGTACCGTCCAGTGGCCACCAGGGGGAGCATCCTCTATTTCCTGATCGTGGAGATGAGTCTGGTCAATGTCATGTACCAAACCTCACTCCGTCAGTTCCTGGGCATATTTGACATGTCGATGGAAAAGTCACCAAAGTCTCAGATTACAGCTACGAGACTGAACCACATCATGGAGTACCTCAGTTTTGAAGTGTTTAAATACACAGCTCAGGTTCTTTAAGAAAACAACAAGTCTCTTTTTATGCTCCTCTTGGCTTTGAACATTTAGTCATTTAGCAGACGCTTTTATCCAAAGCGACTTACAAGTGGGGTAGGTAATGGAAGCAATTGGGACATCATAAGTACAACAAAAGCATAAGTGCAATCAAAAATAAGGTTCATATAGTCCAACACAGTATACAGAATCATTCATACATTTTTTTTTTGTAGATAGACCTACAGGCCAAAAGCATTTCTCACACTGAGTTCCAGACATTTATTAAAGGTTTTGATCATTTCCTGGTATAAGCAAGCAAAAAGAATTGCACCAGATGGACCTTGCCAAAGGTAATGTCACAGGTCGGGGCGACCCATCTGGCTACACCCACCCCTGAAACCCATACCACCCTTGGAGAGTCGGACAGAGGCCAGGCAAAGATATCAGACAACAAGACTTCAAGTAACGGTACTTTATTGAGTTTAAAAATGGATAAGAGATTTAAAAGGATGAAAGGTCGTTCCGTCCTGCGGATCCGCCGAAGGCCCACAGAGTGCAGTGTAGGGGGTTGTTCTGGTGAGTGGCTTCGCAGTCTTCCAATGGAAGGGGGGAGTCGGGGCTCCTGACTGGGAGGCTGCTGCAGGAGGGTTTAGGTGCGTATTTCGGGGATGCACTCCCTTCTTCCCAGGGGGAGGATGAATCGGGACTTACGACCGGAGGAACTGTGGTGGAACAGTTGAGGTGTGCAGTTCAGGTACGTACTCTTCTTCACAGCGGGAAGCGGACAGAAGGGTACGACGAGGGGGATTCCTGCGAGCAGTCAGGTGATTAGTCGGGTATGCAATCCTCTTCTTCTACAGGCGACAGGCAGAGAGCTTACGGCTGGGGAGCTTCGCTGCAAACAGTCAGGCGAGTATACAGGCTCGTAATCCTCTTCTACAGGTAGCAGACAGAGAACTTACGGCTGGGGAGCTTCACTGCAAAGCAGTCAGGTGCGTATACAGGCACGTAATCCTCTTCTACAGGTAGCAGACAGAGAACTTACGACTGGGGAGCTTCACTGTAAAACAGACGGTTAAGCATTCGCCTCACGTGTCCCCCTTCCCGATGGGCTGTCAGCCAGTACACTCAAATATCTGTAGAGTACAACAGTGTTAACCTCTTTTTACGTCTTAGAACGTGATAGCGAACTCAGGTAAGTAATGGACATCCAGCGGATTCAAGTTCACACATCAAAACAGTGCATCACATCACTTCATCACTGCAATTCAGCACTCAGTGGGAAATATATATATATATATATATAGATGGAAGTCGCCCATTTGCTGACCTGGCATTCACATCAGGAAGTCCATAGACCAGAGAGAGAGGATAAAGATCGAGTGGACTACTCACTAGGTGCTTCTCAATTCTTATTTGTGCGTCCTCGTTTCCTTTCCTCGCTTCCTTTCCTCGTGTCTTAGCTCCACCTATTCAGGATGCGAGAGAAGGAAGCAAGGAAAAGACGCAAGGACGGAGGAATCGAAGCAAGTGAAATTATATATCCTCGCTCTTTAACGTCACTTCAAAGCGTCGTCAACTAATGATGACTCTACACCGCTGGATTTAACGCTTGAACATCGGATATATTCTTGAACATAAGATATAATTATTTATATTGTAACCGTTTCAACCTCCACAAAATACCACATTTGTTCTTATTTTTTTACCAGTTATTATTAATGAATTATTGTTGTTGTGATTTCACATACATTGTGTTTTGTACACGTAAACAATAATGATGATGATTAAAAACAAAATAATTAAAACTGTGCTGAAAAGTACACTTTATACATCGAAATTAAAGGCACTGTCAAAAAAAGAACAGTTACAATAACTTTATGCTTAATACTCAAATTTATGTGTGTTTGAATGTTCTGCCATGGTTAGCACTTGGAGCAGATGTGAAGTGGGAGGAGAATTTATACGTGTGTCACGTTTAGGCAATAAAAAACTTCCGCATAGGATACACCTGTGTAACCTCGCTCATGACTACTCAGGAAGCCTCCTCCCTCCTCGACTCCTCCCGGTGCAATTAGAGAATTGAGATGTCCTTCAATATGGCTGAGCTCGATCGGTTTCCGGAGGCCTGTTGCACAAAAGTAGAATTAAGACATCCGGGATAAATGACTCAGCTGAGCTCAATGAAGCCAAAACATGTGCGTCCAGGCTTAATTGGTTGCACAAAGACCAAGCCAGGATGAGCAGACATGGATTCATTAAGCCAGGTGAAACCAATCCTGGATAGGTGCGCGCTCACGGCTCACTCAAATAGACCCCGCCACAGATCACAGATCAACTGATTTACCATGGCAACTAGAGCCGCGTACTTTTACCCGTCGGAAGCACAAATCCTCATGGAGGCATACGAGGAGGTAAAAGATATAATTAAGAAGAAAGGCAACACCGCCACAGTGATAAAGCAAAGAGAAAAAGCGTGGCAAAGTATTGCAGACCGCCTGAATGCGTAAGTATTGCACAATTACACACTCACCGCTCCGCTGAAACATCACAATTACCATTCAAATATTTAATTCACATCTCCAAAAACGCAGTTGTACTGTAATTATGAAACGGTTAAATTTTTAATTGAAATGCACTGCAGATATGAGTGAAATTGTGTAAAGTAACTCCATCACACTGTATAAAGCTATGATAAATTATTATTAAAGCCTTACATTATTATTTAACGTTACTACGCTCTGTACGGTTTAATCTTAGCCGTTGTACTCTGCTTCTTATGTTGTCCACCGTTTTTTTGTGTGTTTCTCCTGCTTTTATTAATGTAAAGCTGCTTTGACAGAATGAAACGATTGTGAAAAGTGCTATATAAATAACATTTAATTGAATAAATAGATGAGCTATAATAATAATCACTTTAATTTATATAGCGCCTTTCAAAGGACCCAAGGTCGGTTGCTCACTGCACTGCAAAAATGTCTTTCTTACTTCGTATTTTTGTCTTGTTTTCAGTAAAAAAAAAATATCTAAAAAAAATCTTAAATATTTTCTTGAGCAAAATTACCTAGGAAAATAAGCAAAAAAATCTGCCAGTGAAACAAGAGAACTTTTCTAAAATTAAGTGTTTATGGAAAAAGTAAACTTATTTCAAGAGAATTTTTTTTTAATATTCTTACTGAAAACAAGACAAAAATACCAAGTCATTTTTTGCAGTGTCACTCCATTAAATGTTCGCGTGCGTGCGTGCGATGTAGATTAAACATGAACGGGCCAAAACGGACATGGCAGCAGGTCAAAATCAAATACAAGAACATTCTGCACAATGGTATGGCTCAGTCCATGACTCCAGAATCTTTCGGACCTCTGAAATCTATCAGTGCCTATCACAAGGTAAGACACACAACCCCTATTTATAACCATCATGGCTGTGTCAAGAATATCACTGCGTTTATGAGGTATTAATGATGAGATTTTGTGTTGACAGGTGAATTCTCTGGTGTGTTGCTTGGAGACAGGGAGTATGGCTGCCAGCCTTTTCTCCTGACACCTTTCACAGACCCCCAGGAAGCACAGCAGGCCTACAACCAAGACCAGGGCCAGAGTTTAAATGACCTTTGGCCTCCTGAAGGCACGCTTTCACTGCCTTCACAAATTAAGGGTCAGCCCTGTTAGGGCATGTGATATTACTGTGGCTTGTGCTGTCCTCCACAATGTGGCCTGCCTGAGGAAGGAGAGGGCCCCCAGAGTGCCACCAGCCATGGACTGGGACAATCCGGCAATCTTCCCTGATGACGACAGTGGTCGGCTGCTGAGGGACCAATATGTGTTCAATTATTTTAGTTAGTATGTGTGCTTTCAATTTTGGTTAAATATGTCCTGCGGTGGCATAGGAATTGGGGTTTTTTTGGGTTCGTTTTTTTACGAATTTGGCCTCTTATGATGTTTGTGCGGTATACTGTGTGTAATACAAGGCTGCAGGGAGGCTACTGCATCCATTCATTTGTCTGTTCAGTTGATGTGTATGGATTTGTCCTGCATTTATTTTAGTGTGCAGACATGCAGGGTGTGTTATATACAGACCTTTGAATGTGTATGTATCATTTTGTATAATATGCTTTGATTCAGTGCTTTCCATCTTGTAGAGTCACTGTGACTTCAGTTTCGAAAGGAGCTGATGGTTTACTTGCTTTTTGTCCTTATTCAATAAAGGAACATAATGTTACACATTGTGTTTTTATATTCCTATGGAATGTGTATTTGTTTATATGACAGAGTACTAGGGCCACACTGAGGAAAAAGGATAGTCATAAATTTATGAGGCTGGTTCTTTCTGCAGAAAAGCTACATATTCTTTTTACAGTTTTGATACTTATGACAATGTGATACTTAATATTCTGGCACATCAGCATGTCTTTCTTTATGAAACCATACTGAAGTACAATTTCACGAAATGCCCCACATCTGTCATTTTAACAACTGTCCTCCTTTAAAACAACTGGTTACAATATTATGACTTTTTTTCCCCTCTGTGGCCCTAATATTCTATCATTTTATATATAGCCTTATAGTCTATGGGAAACTGTAAATTATCTAATGATAGCAACATCATCTAAAAATCATTATTTATCCAAAATGATTGAAATTAATGATCACAAACGTTTAAATAATGACAGTGGGTCTAGTTATATGTGATAACAATGTATAGTGAGCAATGAAATAACTATTCGTTTCCATTTGTGGTGACTGCTGACTGACATTAGGGATGAGATTAAATAGATCCTGGAATTTAGCCTGGTCTGGAGCAGGCTAGCTCCACAGAATAAATCTCCATGGTAATTTATACCATAACATATTCTCCTGCCCCCTATCCAGCTTTAGTGCAACCGGATTACGGATCAATTGAGCCAAGATCACCAAGATATCCTGGCTTAATCCGTTATCCTAGTTTTGTGCAACAGGCCCCGGGTCATAGGATGGAGGATAGAGGAGCGAGGAGACGAGGAGGGATATTGAGAAGCACCCACAGTCTCTCACAAACGATCTCACTGTCCAGCGATTTCCTCCTTCCGGTTGAGTCGGCGTGCTCTTTCTCCCAATACTCAGTGCCGCGCCGTTTGCCAGCCCCACTCCCTCTTCTCCTCTGCTCACGCTTCCTCCGAGATACACAATCCCCAAAACAACTACCTCGTTGGTCTGTACACTCTCCTTTTATCCTGCCCTAATCGCAACGTGTCCCAATCGGGGGGCTTCAATCCCCTCGTGCACAACTATCGGCGATTTTGGCTAATTACCCCATTCGCGGGGATTTTGCGCTTACCCGGAACTAGCCCGGTGTTCCGTTGTTATGGGTCCGGCGGGGGCAATCGCGGTGAACATTAGTTCCGCCTTACAAGGGAAAAAGTTGGAATTTCGTCACCTCGTGACAAAAGATTGGCACAAGTAAAGATATAATATAAGGATTTTTAATGGATTTTGACTATTTATTCATTTGCCTTCACAACATTTAGAATACAATGTCACAATCTAATGGCAATTTTCATCTTTTTTATAATGCTGGTCATTTGTATGATTTTTTATTATCATTTGCACATTTTAGTGATTTTAGTGACAGTTGAAGCTCTCACTACTATCTGACTTCAAAAGTTCCACAAATGTTTAATGAAGGTTTAAATAAATAAATGTGTGAACCATCTGCACAAAAGAAGTACATTTGAAAAAGGGAAGAAATCTTAAATTTGTAATGCTGATAATATAACTTTACTTAAATAGTTGTATTTATTATAGTAAAATGTAATGAGTTTGATCAGCATAATCTTAAACACTGGAAACAGGTCAAAGTCTTGTCACATAAACAAACATGCTTTGCACATGTCTTTCAAAAACAACCAGGAAACAACTCTCCAGCTAAGAGAAACTGAAACTTAAGTCCTGTTCAGTTTGTACTCGTCTCTCTGTCTGTGTGTTTGTGGAAAAATGGCAGAAGCCAGTATTTCTGTTGCTCAGGATCAGTTCACCTGTTCAATCTGTCTGGATCTACTGAAGAATCCAGTGACTATTCCCTGTGGACACAGTTACGGTATGGACTGTATTAAAGACTGCTGGAATCAGGAAGATCAGATGAGAATCTACAGCTGTCCTGAATGCAGACAAACCTTCACAACAAGACCTGTTTTAAATAAGAATGTGGTGATTTCTGAAATGGTGGAGAAACTGAAGAATACAAGACTTCAATCTTCTCATGTTTCTGCTCATTGTTACGCTGGATCTGGAGATGTGGAGTGTGACGTCTGTACTGAAAGAAAACTGAAAGCAGTCAAGTCTTGTCTAGTGTGTCTGAACTCTTACTGTCAAAATCATCTCGACCAGCATGAGAATTTCTTTAAAGGTAAAACACACAAAGTGATTGATGCCACTGGACGACTACAAGAAATGATCTGCAGAAAACATGATAAACAACTGGAAATCTACTGTCGTACTGATGATCAATGCATTTGTTATTTGTGTACGATGGATGAACACAAAAACCACGACACTGTGACAGCTGTGGCAGAGAGAACAGAGAAACAGGTTATAAGATAAACATTATATAAAATGAAAATTGAAACTTATCATAAAACACGGACAATTTTAATATCAATTTCAATTCTGATCTTATGTACATGTCTGTTAAATGTTGCTGTTTATGGTTTATTTAATGTTTTAACAGACACTTTTGTTAGAGACGCAAATAAAGTTTCAAGAGAGAATTCAGGAGAGAGAGAAGGATCTTCAGGAGTTGAGACATGCTGTGGACTCTCATAAGGTGAGTTTTGAGCATCTGCTGGATGAGAAGTTTCAGATCCAGTGAGGAATCAAGTGTTTGTTCAGTTTTAGTGTCAGTGTGTGTCACAGGTTGTGTGAGAGCAGTAAGATGTGATTGTAATGTGTGTTTGAACAGCGCTCTGCACAGACAGCAGTGGAGGACAGTGAGAGGATCTTTACTCAACTCATCCGCTCCATAGAGAGAAGACGCTCTGAGGTGACACAACTGATCAGAGATCAGGAAAAGACTGTAGTGAGTCGAGCTGAAGGAGTCTTGAAGCGTCTGGAGCAGGAGATTGATGATCTGAGGAGGAGAGACACTGAACTGAAGCAGTTTTTACACACAGATGATCACATTCATTTCCTGCAGGTAACAGATCTCTGAAATACACATTGATCATTTATATGGTCTTGTGAGAGTTCTTTCCTCAATTTACTGGAAATTAAAACTAATGGTTTTCTTTGTGATTTATGTTTTCTCTTCATTTGTTTTTGTCTTGTAGAGTTTCAAGTGTTTCTCTGTGACTCCTGGATCTTCAGATGTTTCCAGCATTACTGTCAGTTCTCAACTCTCTTTTGATGAAGTGAGAAAATCTGTTTCTAAACTGAAAGAAAAACTGGAGGATTTCTGCAAAGAAGAGATTGAAAATATATCTGGTGGAGGTAAAGTATTAATTTGTCTTGTGTAATTTAATTTTTACATACTAAAGCATATTTAGAAAAAAGGAAACATTGAATACTAATGATGTCGGTTTATCACAGTAACATACACTGAAATCATTGCTTACAAAGAACCAAAGACGAGAGAAGAGTTCCTCCAATGTAAGTTATAGTTTATCACTCAAACACACACAATGTTTATTTACTACAGCTAATGTACATAAAATAAACACATATATAAGCTTACTGTTGATTTTGAAAAACTTTCCTATGACTTGTGCTGTCAAATGTAAAGAGAGAGCTTCAGTATAATATCATAGTAAGGCTTTTAATCACATTTGACATGTAAAGTGCCATGTGGTGCCCCTTGAATAATAAGAAATGCAATTAAAGAAACAATTTATTCACATTAAGAATGAGAAAACATGTTAAAAACAGAAACTGTAAATTGTCTGTTTATGTTCTGTTGTTACTGTCTACTGCTGGAACAATCTCTTGATTCAGAATATTACTAAAGTAAGCATGAAATATTATTGATTTTATTTTCCTTAGATTCCAGTCTGTGCTCTCTGGATCCTAACACAGCTCATAAAACCATCAGTCTGTCTGAGAACAACAGTGTGGCTACATGCACTCATACAGTCCAGCAGTATCCTGATCATCCAGACAGATTTGATCACTGGCTGCAGGTGTTGTGTAGAGAGAGTGTGTGTGGACGCTGTTACTGGGAGGTTGAGTGGAGCGGTCGTGTTGGTATATCACTGTCATGTAAGAACATTAAGAGGAAGGGAGAGGGTTTTGAGTGTGTGTTTGGATATAATGATCAGTCCTGGATATTGTTCTGCTCTGACTCCACATGCTTATTCAAACACAATAGAAAACACACTAAGCTCCCTGTAGTGTCCAGCTCCTGTAGAATAGGAGTGTATGTGGATCACAGAGCAGGAATTTTGTCCTTCTACAGCGTCTCTGACACAATGACCCTCATCCAAAGAGTCCAGACCACATTCACTCAACCTCTATATCCTGGGTTTTGGATCGAAGTTACCTCAACAGTGAAACTCTGTAGTCTAACAAGATAATAGAAACAGAGATTTTATTTTGACCCACATGATTAATTGGTAACACTGAGATGTTAAAAGTATTTTATTGTCTATTTAAAACTTAAATCCTTTTAATGAAACTCTTATCACTGCATGTTATTTATTATTAGATATTTCTGGCTAGATTGGTGTAATGATGGTTGTGGTGGGTTAGTGTTATACTAAAATATTATTGTATAGGACCAAACAACACAGTTTGTGTTTGTTTTGATTTTCTTTTGTCTGATTCCTCTTCTGGGTGTTGAAAGTTTGAGGTACTTGAGCTCTTTAATATTTAATCTTGATTTGCTTTTTCTTCTTTGTTAGAGATGCTTTATATTTCTAAACAGAATGTGTGCCACATTGTATAACTTTCTATTCAGTAATCTATAGTGTTATGCTGTATAATGGCTTGACAATATATGTCTTAGTTCTTGAAATTAAAAGGTAATTAAAGTGAATAAAATTAATAAAAGTTTAAAATTATTATTATTCATTGTCACTGGTGTTGAAAGTGTTGTATTTTGAATATACATCAAGTTTAGAAAAGTATTTACACAATTAAAACAGATAGGTTGTCCCTTCACCTCCTAACCCCATTCAAAATGCAGATTCATGTTTTTTTGTGTTTTATTAAAAGTAATTTATGGTGTTGTCATGATCCCCGTCACATTTTCTAGTCTTGTTACCATGTGTGCTTTTCTAAGCGATGGCTGCGCACTCATATGGCTGCTATACATCATCAAGTGTCGTTGAAGGATATCTCCATCCGCTTTCAGCCTTCATATTCTGCTCCTTATTTAACCTCTTTTGTAAGTTTTGTAGTTAAACCTTTATGGCCTCAAATCATCCACAATGCTATGCACACATTCCCAGAACATCACGAGAATCAAGTCTGCACTAGCTGAGCTAGATCAATTTTGTTATAAAATATAGAACAAAATGTCTTCAGAAAAAATATATATTTATGTTTCCTTTTATTTTGTTGTAAATTAATCACATGAACTGCACATACAGCATAAGATTTACATTTTGTATTTGGTGTTAATGGGATGTTGAAATACGTTTTTATGGTGCTACATTCCATTGTTTTCAACTTCTCTCTTTAAATGTTTCATGACGAGACCATGAAGGCCGAACTGTTTATGTCACTAACTATGTCTCATTTAAGCATTTATTGTTGAGGAGGACTGTATCCTCATAGTCTCAGAAGGTCTGGTCTAGGGAGGACACAGCCTCTGGTCTGAGTAGGACGCAGCCTTGCATCTGAAAAGCACCCCATCTACTACCAGCGGGAAACTTTATTTCCCATAATCCTCCAAGGCCTATCACCTGCACCTCCAGCCATCTTGAACACCTATCACCTCATCACCAGGCAGATGAAGATTCTCTCCAAAAACGCACACATTTTAGGACTGGTCTCAAGATTATATCCATGTACGAATGTCCAACAGTAAGTTAAGGATCTTTCAAGTTCTGGTCTTCAGTGTTTCTCCCTGTGAGTGAGAACTCCGATCACCTGGACACTCAATAGTCAGCTCTGAGGTCTGTACTCTTCCCCATCTCACCCGGTCCACGGCCTCCACCTGCTTCACCATAATTCATGTCATCCGCCCATCATCCATCAGAACTGAAACATTTACTTTATTTACCTGCTTTTACTATTTCAATAAACCGCTCTAATAAATTTTTGAGCAGTTTTTTCATTCTGTTACTTGTGTATATTGTGAGATGCTTTGAAGGGTATTTGATTATGAGCCTCAAGTACCGGAGCTCTCCATCTCTGATTTTTATCATAACACAAAATGCCTATTTAGGGAACAAATGTTGTTGGCCAATTCGACTGTGTGTACTGTGCACTAAAAGTATGTACACTTTTTTATTTTATTTTTGATGGGAAGGCACATGATGTCAAGAAGTAACTGGATATAACAACACAAATAAAAGTAAATGTTAATGAGTTACACATATTGTGAATGTTAACTATCACACACATCAAAAACAACTCTTCCTTGTATTTCAACTTGTATTTATTTGTTATTTCATATTGCATATACTACATTATAATATAGTATTTAATACGAAATTTCAGTGATGCATCACTAAACCAGAGGCAAAGGATCATCTGCAATATTAGCTGGAAGCGTGGAGATGGAAGTTGTAGACAATCCAGATTCTATTTATGTGAACTCTGATTTGGGACATATTGAAATTCTGAATCATATTTAGGACAGACAGTGTGGGATGCATCAGGTTTTGCATATGAGTGCATAACCTGCTATCAGAGTAAAAGAAGTAGGCCTACATTAAATAGTATTTTTTTTTAAATTGCGAATTATATTTCGCTAGAAAAATTAAGAGTGGAGTTTGATCAGCATAATCTTAAAGTGGTGCTGCAACGATGTGTCATACATTCTGACTTCTGTACTGATGAACAATGAATTTGTTATTTGTGTACGATGGATGAACACAAAAACCACGACACTGTGACAGCTGTGGCAGAGAGAACATAGAAACAGGTATGAACTCACAAATGAAATAAAGATTGACACAAGATTAAAACTGATTCATGGTTATTTAATGTTTTAACAGATACTTTTGTTAGAGACACAGTGAAAGTTTCAAGAGAGAATTCAGGAGAGAGAGAAGGATCTTCAGGAGTTGAGACAGGCTGTGGACTCTCATAAGGTGAGTTTTGAGCATCTGCTGGATGAGAAGTTTCAGATCCAGTGAGGAATCAAGTGTTTGTTCAGTTTTAGTGTCAGTGTGTGTCACAGGTTGTGTGAGAACAGTAAGATGTGATTGTAATGTGTGTTTGAACAGCGCTCTGCACAGACAGCAGTGGAGGACAGTGAGAGGATCTGTACTCAACTCATCCGCTCCATAGAGAGAAGACGCTCTGAGGTGACACAACTGATCAGAGATCAGGAAAAGACTGTAGTGAGTGGAGCTGAAGGAGTCTTGAAGCGTCTGGAGCAGGAGATTGATGATCTGAGGAGGAGAGACACTGAACTGAAGCAGTTTTTACACACAGATGATCACATTCATTTCCTGCAGGTAACAGATCTCTGAAATACACATTGATCATTTATATGGTCTTGTGAGAGTTCTTTCCTCAATTTACTGGATATTAAAACTAATGTTTTTATTTGTGATTTATCTTTTCTCTTCATTTGTTTTTGTCTTGTAGAGTTTCAAGTGTTTCTCTGTGACTCCTGGATCTTCAGATGTTTCCAGCATTACTGTCAGTTCTCAACTCTCTTTTGATGAAGTGAGAAAATCTGTTTCTAAACTGAAAGAAAAACTGGAGGATTTCTGCAAAGAAGAGATTAAATCTGACAGAGGTAAAATAATTTGTTTGAGTCTAGTGTGATCTAATATCACATATCAAAACATGTTTAAATGAATATTACACAATATTAAATACTAATGATGTCTGTTTATCACAGTAACAAACATTAAAATCATTGACTCCAATGAACCCAAGACAAGAGAAAAGTTCCTACAATGTAAGTTGTAGTTTATGTATCAAACACACACAATGTTTATTTACTGAACATACTGCAAATAAACACATAAGAGACATAAAGACTTACTATTGTTTCAGGGATTATGTTTTTGATTATAAGGGATTCTATCATGACAGAAGCTTTGTGAAGTAACAATAATTATTTTAGTGTGTAAAATAGACACACAGCTTTTGTAAAGTTTATTTGAAATCATGTTCTCTTGTGTTGTCAGAGGTAGAGATATATAGCTTCAGCACTACTGTCATAATAAGACTTTTAATGTTTTACATCTTGACCTCTAAACACATGTGGTCCAATATATCGTGTCAAGACTTGGATTTACAGTAACAAATGATTTGCACTCAATATAAAAAAGAAATGGTGAAATACAGAACAGTATATTCTGTTATACTTACCTGACAGAAGTATTATTCACTTTATTTTCATTAGATTCCAGTCTGTTCTCTCTGGATCCAAACACAGCTAATAAAACCATCAGTCTGTCTGAGAACAACAGTGTGGCTACATACACTATTACAATCCAGCAGTATCCTGATCATCCAGACAGATTTGACTTCTGGCGGCAGGTGTTGTGTAGAGAGAGTGTGTGTGGACGCTGTTACTGGGAGGTTGAGTGGAGTGGTGTGATGGGTATATCAGTGTCATATAAGAGCATTACGAGGAAGGGACGGAGTTTTGAGTGTATGTTTGGATATAATGATCAGTCCTGGAGATTGTTCTGCTCTGACTCCTCATGCTCATTCAAACACAATAGTAAACAGACTGATCTCCCTGTAGTGTCCAGCTCCTGTAGAATAGGAGTGTATGTGGATCACAGAGCAGGAATTTTGTCCTTCTACAGCATCTCTGACACAATGACCCTCATCCACAGAGTCCAGACCACATTCACTCAACCTCTCTATCTTGGGTTTTGGATTGATTCCAACTCAGCAGTGAAACTGTGTAATCTAACAAGATAAAAGATATTAAATTTTTCAGATAATACTATCACAACTTTATTATCACAACTTTGACCTTCACTGTTAAATGGTAACAGTGAGATGTAAAAAGTTTACAATTGTCTATTAAAAAATATACTTTAAACATGTTTAATGAAACTTCTATCACTGCATGTCATTTTTTATTAGATATTTCCATTGATCTAATAATTGTGTGTGATAAACGTTATGTAGAAAGCATTGGCGGAGCTAGGGGGTGGCCAGTGGAAGAAATCATTTATCACATATTAGTCTAGAACTACGATCCTGTATATATCCAGTCATATTACGACTGTGAAACAACCCGGAAATAGCTGATAGGCATCGCAAGATTTTTCGTAGAGCGCGTTTCCAGCATTCGTAAACAATGGGGAGAGAGACAGGATTGTCTAGTTATTGAGCAGTGAGCACAGAAACACAACTTTTCAGTTGAGTAATTATAATCAGAAAGAAATCATTACGTTGATTCCTCACAGTTCTTTTAAAGATAAGTGTCGATTCAGCCCAGTTGTCTCAACGTCTTGTGTAACAGAAGTTGGAAACCATATAGCTGAGTTTGAACTGAGCCCTATTTGCACGGGATCAGTATAAATTTGGGGACCTCTAGTCATTTCTAATAATTTCAGAGGTCTCTGACTGTGATCTTAATCCTGTGTGAATCGACCATGTCTATAAATTGTGAAGAAAAAAATCAACCTGCAAATTACCTTACGCTACCCTATTTGGATGAACACAAAGGTCCTGTGATTATAGTAGTCCTGTGCGAATCGGCATCTCTGTGATTTAGCGGGCTCATATATCCTTTTTCAAGGTTTTATCCACCTTTTGCGAATAATGGAGGCTGTAATAAAGTGTTTTCATATGATTTCGGGTGATTGATAATCGATATATTGCTGGTCGATTCTATTACGATTCATCACGGTATCTGCCTAACTATGAAAACAAAATGCCCATGAAAAGATTAAGTGCATTTGTCTCTTTATTCAAGTCCACAAAACTTTTTCAGTAGGTACAGTTGTGTTCAAAACTATTCAACCCCCAATGCTGTAAATGGTTTTAGGGAATTTAGTGTACATTTGTTATTGTATTCAGAATAAAATCCTACAAGGACTTCTTAAAGAACCATATGCAACTAAAATGACATCAATTAGTTTTGTAATACAGTAGTAAATGTTTCTTTTGTGAATTCTTCATTGACATAATTATTCAACCTCTTAAAGACTACCACTCTGAAGAACAGAGGTAAAATGAAGTGTTTTCAATCAGGTATTGAAAACACCTGTGGATATCAGGGAGCAGCAATAAAGCCTAATAAGCACCAATTAGGCAGCTTTAAAATGACTGTGATACTCAGCTCCTTCTAGACATTTACTGGTGTGGTTACAAACATGGCGAGGTCAAGAGAATGGTCCAGGAAGACAAGAGAACAGGTGATTACTCTTCACAGGAAGGGCAATGGCTTGAAGAAGATTGCAAAGATGTTAAACATACCAAGAGACACCATAGGAAGCATCATTCGCAAATTCAAGGCAAAGGGCACTGTTGAAACGCTACCTGGTTGTGGCAGAAAGAAGATGCTGACTTCGACTGCTGTGCGCTACCTGAAGCGTAGAGTGGAGAAAAGTCCCCGTGTGACTGCTGAGGAACTGAGAAAAGATTTGTCAGATGTGGGTACTGAAGTTTCTGCTCAGACAATACGGCGCACCCTGCGTAATGAAGGCCTCAATGCCAGAACTCCCAGGCGCACCCCAAAGAATAAGAAGAGTCGACTGCAGTATGCCAAAAGTCATGTGGACAAACCACAGAAGTTTTGGGATAGTGTTCTGTGGACTGATGAAACAAAATTAGAACTGTTTGGGCCCATGGATCAACGCTATGTTTGGAGGAGGAAGAACAAGGCCTATGAAGAAAAGAACACCTTGCCTACTATGAAGCATGGCGGGGGGTCAATCATGCTTTGGGGCTGTTTTGCTTCTGCAGGTACTGGGAAGCTTCAGCGTGTGCAAGGTACCATGAATTCTCTTCAGTACCAGGAGATATTGGATGACAATGTGATGCAGTCCGTCACAAACCTGAGGCTTGGAAGACATTGGACCTTTCAACAGGACAATGATCCCAAGCATACCTCCAAGTCCACTAGAGCATGGTTGCAGATTAAAGGCTGGAACATTTTGAAGTGGCCATCGCAGTCACCAGACTTAAATCCGATTGAGAACCTCTGGTGGGACTTAAAGAAAGCAGTTGCAGTGCGCAAGCCTAAGAATGTGACTGAACTGGAGGCTTTTGCCCATGATGAATGGGCGAAGATACCCGTAGATCGATGCAAGACACTTGTGTCAAGCTATGCTTCACGTTTAAAAGCTGTTATAACTGTAAAAGGATGTTGTACTAAGTACTAAGATTGAATGTCACTTGGGGGTTGAATAAAACTGATAATGATGTGAGCTCAGAAAAGACATTTGTGGTTATTTCATTATAAATGTTTTGTTATATTTGTCTAACCTACACGTGCCTCTTTGATTTAATTGTAAGCAGGATGACTGAATGATCATAATCAATGTCAAACCAACGAAAACAATCAATTTCAGTGGGGGTTGAATAATTTTGAACACAACTGTACATTAGGCTAATATATTACCAAGATAAGTACCATTTCAAGTAAATTAATAAAATTATGCTAAATGAAAAGCTTATCTTTGTAAACTGACACATTTAAAACATTTAAATATTTGCACATTTCTAAATTTAACAGCCACTTTTTAAACCTGGGAACATCTAGTGTTAACCATCTTAAATAAAATAAACCTAAAAAAAACATTTGAGTGCAGCAACTTGCATTAAATCTAAACACATTAACGTTCATTTACAAATATGCATGGAGCATATTTTATTTAACACGCAATCATAAACTCTCAGACTAGTTTGTTCACGTTTCCCTCGTTTGCGTGTTAGGCGCCACCCAGTGGAGCCATGATGTAATAACGCATGGAAATGTATTCAGAGCGTCTTGTTTTATTAATGAACCAAAAGATCGATATTTGGCGCAGTTGTGTTATGTTATCCCCTCGTGGGTTTTTTGGTTTGTCTTTGTTATAATTAAAAGTCTTATCTCACCACGGTTCATGACAGATCTGGTCTATCATTGAGTACATATTTTATCAAATGAAGAAAGAGAAAAAAAGGAGACAAACTAAATCCAGAACGATTGTGGCAATGCATTTAAAACACGGACTGCGCAGTCTGTCCATTAAGAGGCAAATATTCCTGTTTTATGGGATATACAGGGTCCTCCATAAGGGCGTTTTGTGGTCTAGAAAGCGCTTAATTTAATCCTTACTAAATCTCTGTTTTTTTGGAGGGAGTTGTACTGTGTAAAAATCTAGAATATTAATGTTATATAAAGATTTCCCCCAAATATATATATGTATTTTCATGACTGTCTATTGATATAAAAATTTTATTTAATTTTTAATTATTGAATGCATGCATATTTTTGTTGCATACTCACAGCTATGTGATGGGTGTCCTGTAGGTGGAAGTAGTACCTTAGAATACACATAACAGAGTAAAGAGAAGAGTTAGTTGTAATTGTTAGTAGCTTTCCCATGGCTCTGTGGTAAGAGCATGGCAATAGCAAAACCAAGATCATGGGTCATATTGCAATGTAAGTTGCTTTGGATAAAATGTAAATATTGAGTAGAATTTAGTAATAATTGTTCACACATAGCTGTCGAGAATTAATATTGTAATTGTGTTATTGTACAAAGCTCTGGATGGATCTTTGAAGGGTGAATGAATAAAAGAACCCAACTAAATAACATGCTTTTTTCCTTTTTAAATGTGTTACAGTACATAATATGTATGCTATTTGCAATAAACGCTGCACTAGTTCATGAAAAATAGGCATTGTAACTTCACTGGGACTTTGAGACATGCATTTTGGACTTTAAACAATGGCCTCAAATAAAAGTAAATAGACAAGCACAAGGGCAAAACGCATTTTGATGTGTGATTTTACTTAAATGACCACTAGATGGCAGTACAATGTAGCGGTACAGCCGAGTTGAATACTGTTAGGTACCTGGCTGTGGAGAAACAAAGTGCGCTCTGAAATACTGTATCCGGTGTATGAGGGTCATCAAAACACCTCCCTTAAATGTTTAGTCTGGAAAGGTAAACTACTACAAATGCAACTTTTAAGCACCGTATTTTATTTATTATTTTTTGCTGCGTATTATCAATTTGTGAAAAGTCCTTTACAATATACCACTCCCATTGTGCTGAATTGTTCATCAAATGCCAACCTGCGACATTATTCTTTTAGTGGGCGTGGCTTCAGAGACAACAGCGTCAAGCGCACACAGGTGTTACGTTTCAGGAAGAGTCTGTGTGTTTTGAATTGAATCTGAAAAGTAGCCTGTCAGGAATTGTCACTTTCTCTCGAGATCTTGTATCTACCTGACGGTTGAAACCTGGAGCGGGAATTAAAGTCGATATAAAAATGAGTAAAATTTCAAAGTTGTTTAAGGGGAGCTCCTCGAGCTCATCGTCCAGGCCCAGTTCTAGTTCTGGGTCCAGCTCTAGATCCAAACACAGGTCTCGGTCTGGTCCGTCACCTCAGGAGGCCATCAACAGACTGAGAGAAACAGAGGCGATGTTAACGAAGAAACAGGAATATTTAGAGAGCAGAATCCAGCAGGAGATCACGATTGCCAAAAAGAATGGTACCAAAAACAAAAGAGGTAAGAAGATATAATAATGCATGTAACGACACTTTTGAAGTTTTAATATCTTCATGTACACAACAGTGAATTTGTGATGGAGCATGTTACAGGTGAAAATATTTCTCACGCAGTTTTAATCATTTCGAATGAACGTATTGAAAACAAAACTGTCTGTTACGTAAACAGTCCTTGTTTAAAATGTACCAACACCCAATTGAAACATGTCAGTGAAACATGGCTTTGTTTTGTTTATATACAGTGACGCACTGTTGCACATAAAACATGCGGTTTGTCTGGACGCTCCTCATTTCCAGTCTTCCCTTACCTTTGCACACGATCATGTAATGTTACACCCATAGACACAATAAATACCTAGACGCCGCATTGGCCGCAGCCGCGATACGTCAACGGAGCCGCCATATTGGGGAGGGCAACAGTGCACTGAAAGCCCACTGAACCCGATGGGCGAGCTGCGCGTTTTCGGCATTAAAAGCACAATCACGTTTACATTTCTAAACACGTTGGTTGACGATATACGCAGAGTGCAACTTCAGTTGTCATAATGAAATTTGAAATACATTATTTGTGCCTGTTATTCGTGAGAATCCAATAGATGGCATCATGTTTAGTCATTTATTAAAGACAACACTGCAACAGAATAAATAACCACGTTGCAGGAGACGAGAATAAAACAAAGATATGTAGAGAGATTGTTTCTGAGATTTATTTGAATCATCGAACAAAACATCCTATGTATTGTAGCTTAATTTACGTATTATATGAAAACCAATGTTTTTCACTGTGGAAATGGTTTTATAAATACTTTATATTCATGAAGTAAAGACGCATTGTTTTGATTTTTCCCAGGATTTTGAAGTGCATGAGCTGTTCTAGTCATGTGAATTTAATCTACCTTAAATTATTTCACATTAGCGATGTGCATAGAGTTGAATTAAAAGGATAGTTCAACTGCATATTGCTGTTTATTTGCTCACCCATCCATTGCGGGCCATCCGAGATGTAGGTGACATTTTTTCTTGAGTAGAACCATAAAGAAGATTGTTTGGTAAATCCGCAGCCCTCTCTGCTTCATATAATGGGAGTCTATGGGGTCCACCTGTATAAGAGTTCATAAAGCACATAATTCCAAAAAGCGGCTACTGGCGACATGTTGACGTTACGTGAAGCGAATCGTTGGATTTTTTCACAAAACTGAACGCCATTTTTAATAATATTACCCATAATGTGCAGCCTCTGCACACAATTACAATCTTCTTGTAGTATTTGGTGGCGGATGGCATACCAGCGTCTGGTACATTTAGCGCCACCTGCATAAAAAGGGTTAGAGACTGTACAGTATGGCTAATATTATTAAAAATGACGTTCAAATTTATGATCTTTGATTTTTTTTTCTGTAGCTCTGAATTAGACTACTGCACCTGTTAACAGGCAGTTTGGCCCAATCTTCCTGAGCAAACTGCTCCTTCTGTCTCAGGTTTGATGGGTGCCTTCTCCAGACCGCAAGTTTCAGGTCTTTCCATAGATGTTCGATAGGATTAAGATCAGGACTCATAGAAGGCCACTTCAGAATAGTCCAATGTTTTGTTCTAATCGATTCTTGGGTGTTTTTAGCTGTGTGTTTTGGGTCATTATCCTGTTGGAGGACCCATGACCTGCGACAGTGCTTTCTGACACTGGGCAGTAAGTTTCGCTCCAGAATGCCTTTATAGTCTTGAGATTTCATTGTACCTGCACAGATTCAACCTTTTTTAAGTTTTTCTTTCGAAAGTGGAGTGCTCCTGGATCTTCTTCCATTGCTCAAAAAGCGACGGATAAAATGTTCAGTGAAATGTTCTGAAATAAACTAACTATAGTAACCCTGGAGAGATGTGTGTTCATGTCCTCACACAGCGAAGACAAATCCATGAGAATCACGCGTCTAGCATGTTAAACTTTGCAGTCCATTCACTCAGACACTCAGAACAGCCAGATGACATGTTTAAATATTTAGTTGTACCCAAGCGCACACAAACACCCACAATGTTTGTCGGAGTCTCGTGGTTGTCAGAGCAAAAATAAAAAATTCTGCACTCTGCTTTTTTCTGTCATTTATTCTGCAGCTTCTTCTGTGTTTACATAACATGTCCAGAGTTTAGCGGGCTGTGCGTCAGTAATAATGGTCCGTGGGGAAACGCAGTGCTCCGTGTGTACTGCGGTTCAATGGATTAAACGATGCTTCGAGGATCTATTAATGGAATTTACATTGTTTTCATCTCATTGTCTTGTATACATTTTCACACATTGGGGTTAATTGATTAATTGTAACACTGTATTCCTAGCTTGGTTAAACTTAATAATTAAAACATGGATCATTTTTGGTTTAAACTCATATATGTAGTGGTTATGGTCTCCTATGATATTGTATCAAATTCCGCCAAAAAAAATCTTCAAATGCGATTTAGTGTATTTGTTGTCTACTTTAACAAAAAAAGTCGGGTGACACATTTTATAGATTTATTGGTGAGACTAGAGTTATTGAGGTCGAGAGTAAAAATCCTTTTCAGGTTGAGATGACATACTACCAAGATTCAGTATGGACTAGAGGAATTTTAAACATTTGTGAATGATAATAGTTGTTTAAGTGTGTGTGATTGAGTTTTGAGACCCTGCGGGGTACCATGCTGATACTGTTAACAAAGATGACGGCTAAAATACTATTGTATTACTTTTGTATTGAATTGTTCGATGCTGCTGCTGATGTCAACAATAAGACAAATTGGATTATTAAAATAACATTAGAAAGAAAGCATAATTTAAAATATACATATTGAACCATCTCGTTTTTTTCTAGCTGCACTTCAGGCACTTAAGAGAAAGAAACGTTTTGAGCAGCAGTTAATACAGATTGATGGGACCCTTTCCACCATTGAGTTCCAGCGAGAGGCCCTGGAGAACGCCACCACAAACACAGAGGTTATGAAGAACCTGGGTTATGCAGCCAAAGCCATCAAAGGTGTTCACCAGACCATGTAAGTATCATTGTTCGCACACCAACACGATAACATTTATCACAAAATAACATACCTTCATCTTGTGAAAATGCTGAGTTGTTTGGTAGGCCTACTGCATCTTTATGGTATCATCACAGTAGTTGAATTTTCATCAATCAGCAGTTTAGCTTTTAAAATGTGCAATTGCTAACATAAACTAATATCTGTGTCTGTTTATCTATTTTTTTGCCTGAGCACCTACACTATACGTTTTTATGTTCATGCTTTTCTTACTTCTAGTAGAAACTGAAAATACCCTACAGTTGTGGTGGTGGATTCATTGTTTCTAGAGATTGATATTAATATATAATGTTTATTAAGTTTTTGTTATTAATATTAGTTGTTTTCTTGTTAAGTGTCTTGTCATTTTGCTGTAAGAAGGGGGTTTCAGTCACACTGCTTTGTGTCAAATCACTATAACGATGATTTCTGAATCTTTTTTAGAGATCTGGATAAGATTGATTCGCTCATGCAGGATATTACAGAACAGCAGGAAATAGCTCAGGAGATCAGTGATGCCATCTCACAACCGTTTGGTGATCAGTTTGATGAGGTGCAGAGTGAAGATCAACCCTTTTATTTTTGTTTACGTTTCATGAGCACAGCTTTTATTTCTTGTGACCTTTGATCTTTCTTTTCCCAGTTTGGAAATAATATAACTAATCTTTTAAATCAAGATTTTTTTTTTAATAAAAAATATCTAGTTAAAATGATTTCATTTAATTGGAGACCGACTGGTAACCATTTCTTTAAACAATTTCTCACCTTTTTATGACCTATGGTTTATTATACATTAATGTGGTGACAAATATATTTGTCTCAATAAAGACTGTAAGTATACAGTATTATAATATATAACTAAAATGTATTTATTTTCATGTTGCATTGTTACAGAACATTTTTGAAATAAATAAAAGAAAAATAAATTATTTAGAAATTTTATACAAGAAGTCTGTAGAAATCATCTGTTATATTCGTATCAATTTGGACATCAGCGGTTTCAGAAGGGCAGCAAACATTTTATAAATAAGATTATTGTTGTTTTTTGTTCCTGGAGTACACCATGCTTATTTTTCTCTGTTTATTCCAAGGATGAATTGTTGGCAGAGCTGGCAGAGTTGGAACAGGAGGAACTAGAAGAAAGTATGAAATATACGGGCAGATTGCCAAGTGTACCATCGACCAAACTACCCACCGCAAGACCAAGCCATCGTTCGAGTAAGGACTCAAGACACCCACTCTACAAGCACAGTCAAATAGCACTCAGGCCTTTAGTATAGCATAATCCTTATCTAAATGCCTTTTGTCACTTTTTCAGCATCCAGAAAGAGAGTGGAGGATGATCACGACATGCAGAAGTTGGCTACCTGGGCTTCCTAGGAATGAATACCTTACTTTAAAACTTCTCTTTTCACTGTCATGCACACACATGCATACTGTATATATTAAATACAGTATGTATGTATGCTTATGTGTGGGTGTGTATGTTTGCACTCTCAAAATCCTATAATTAAGAGTCACGGTCTGCACTGCCAGGAATTTGTGTCAAATTTTGATGGCTTTTAAAAAATATTGTCGAATGAAAAAGTTGAAAATATGGGGGCGGTTTCGTGGACAGGGTTTAAGATAGTCCCAGACTAATTAAAATGTTAGTGCCGTCGTGATCGAAAACAACTCGCACATATCAGTGCGATTGTTTTGTCTCAAGATGCACACAGTAATGTTTGTTTGTAAAAAAATTGAAACGCCTTAAATATCCTAATTTAGCTAAAGGCTAGTCCTAGATAAGGCTAATCCCTATCCAGGAAACCAACCCTTTTAGTATTTGTTGCATTTTTTAATCTTTAAAATCAAGGATTTTGCTGGAAATATGTTATTAATATTTTATGAGTGAAGGATTAACTGTGTTTATGTAAATGTAGATTATTGGGATCCGGGTCAAAATAAAGTCATATTACATATTTATTATTTTTCTTATTTATTTTGAACAATACAATATCCTACAACAATTTGGTCTTGAGGGGATTAAACAGTATTGCAAGAATTTAATTAAAATTGTGGGTTTTGTCAAAAATGTTCAACAGCCATCTGTACTAACTACAGACTAACCACATAAAAACATAATTACTATAGTAAACTCTAGTAAAATAATTATTTAAATAAATACTACGTGTTTTTTAACCCTATTGTACTATAGTATTTGCTACATTTGATCAACTTTTATAGTTAATACTACAGTATACTATAGTGATCATCCTATAATAAAGTATATTTGCTACAATACGCTACAAGGTTTTTTATGTGGACTACTAGAAAAGATACTATTCCTATTTAATAACGCCTACTATTCCAAAAATACTAGGTAAATCGTTAAAAGTATTTTAAACAAGTGTATTACTCTAAAACAATCACTGGTTGGTGTTGAAAATATTATTTGTCATAATAGCAAGACGTTCACTTCACCCTTTTTGAGGCGCTGAACACTCAACGTCCGCTAGGCGGCGTCAACACGCGCGCTGCTCTCCCTCCCACAACACTTTCTCCCGCCCTCTCAGCAAACAGGAAGTCCCTCTTACACCCGGACTATCAACAGCACGAAAAAAGTAACTAGTACACTATCGTCATGAGTTCAGACCAACATTTAAATTCAAACGGTAAGTACTGTAAAAGTATAATTTATTCTCGTTTATAACGCAGCTTTTGTACTTTCTTCTGTTGTGCGAACGCTCGCGCCGGCTGAATGTGACACGTCTCACTTTTTCCGCCGCTCAGTTACACAGGTAACTTGTTGTATATCGGTCACAGGTGGACTTAAAACATTACACACATTACACATAAAGACACATACTATAGTAACTGTGACCCTCTGAATTATGAATTACAAAGTTTTTCATGTAACCTCGTGGTTAAGTTGCTTACTGTATCATCATCACTCGTAAAAACCACACAGCTAAGTTAGTGCAGTTTGGGGATAAGAACTTGTTTATAACAATACTAACAAATGTACAGATTTAGTTTGAATGGGTCTTTGTTGTTAAAAGTCAGTTTATATTGAAGTATGTAACACTTACATGATGTAACGTACATATAGTCTATGAGCTCCTAGGTCACGTATTTCCTTAAACTTGCTCAAGAAACGTGACGACATAATCACAGGATCAGATTTCAAATGTTCGTTCAGAATTTACATAATTATAAAAATCCACAATTGATCAGTGTTTTCTATATTATATGTTTGTATTTTAATGCCACCTAAACTGCATTGAGGAAAAATGACATTTATATTGATATAATGACTCACTCCACTAATATTAGTCCACAGAGTTACTTACAGCATAAATGAATAATAAATAGATGTTAAATATTTGAGTATGTTAAATGAGATAAATAGACCATAGAGTGATGCTCAAGGCATGGAGTTAATGATTGTGTTGGATTGTCAGTTGTCTGGAGCTATAGTCAAAACAGTTTAATGATCCAATTGACAATGAGAAACGTAAACATGTATTAAAAATGTATAATAATTCTCTTAACATATTGAATTTTCTGATTAATCTGTGTGTAAACAACATACTTCAAATGTGTAATTGTGTCCTGCAGCTGATGACCAGCTCGACCCCAAGGATGAGAAGCGTTTGGCAGCAGCCGCCCAAGAGGCTATAAGTCTACCTGAGCTCCGTCTCATCATGGTGGGGTGGAGATGGCCGGGTAAGAGCCTGACCGGCAACACCATCCTGGGCCGTGAGGAGTTTCGGCTGGAACGTGCTGCCGAATTCTGCGTCAAACGCGAAACCGAAGTGGATCGCCGCAAAATAACTGTAGTAGACACACCTGGCTGGTTCTCAGCCCAGACCACGCCATCGGATTATCAGCAAGAGATGATCCGAAGCGTCAGCATGTGCACTCCCGGACCTCACGCGTTCCTGCTGGTCATACCCGTAGGCATGTTCACTGAAACAGACCGGGCTGGTATAGAGGAAAACCTGGTGCTGTTTGGAGAAGATATATGGAAGCACACGTTGGTGGTGTTCACCTGGGCGGAGATTTTAAAGGAAAAGTCCATAGAAAGGCATATACGAAGGGAGGGTAGTGACCTTCAGTGGTTGGTCGACAAGTGCAAAAGAAGGTACCACGTTATTAATAACAATATTTTTGGGGAGCACCCACAGCTGCCACAGCTGATGGAGAAGGTGGAGAAGATAGTGGCTGAAGAAGGCGGTATTTTCACACTTAAGAATGAATCAGAGAAGTCACAGAGTCAAGTGCAGACTCATGAAGAGAAAGAGAATAGGAACACCAGTAGTGTGAAAGAAAACAGGGAGCTTGGTGCGAGACCCAAACAGAACAGTTCCTGCAACTCATTGCGGGCCATGGATGTAGACTCTCCACAAAGTGAGTCAATGTAAAATAGCAGATAATACACAATGCTGTCATTAATATTTTTATGTATACACATATACACGATTGGATATGATGATAAATTGTTTATAGTTTAGTCATTTGTTTTTACTCCAAATGTTTAAGCATATATTAATAATAAAATCAACAAAATGACATTATTATCTTATACCATTTAAAATGACTGGTATATATAAGATGTATTGTTTTAAATAGTTCAGAATAGTACTTTTACAGCAGGCTAACAAACACAATTGCATGCAATACATTTTGTGATTGAATGTTATTATTTTCTTATATTTGCAGGTTTAGTTGAAGGTGTCACTGAATAGTCACACATGGACTCTTCACTGCTGTTAGGTTACCTCAACTCTAAATTATTGCATCACCTCTTGAAGCTTCAGATTTTCGGTTTCAGTACGAAGACCCTGTAGCTTTAGATAATTTAACATATAACACCAATAGGAATTATCATAAATCACATTTGTGTTAGTAAATCAGTAGGATAACTTTGCATATACAATCATTGAAGTGATCCATACAAATATCACAGCTGTAGTCACACAGTAAGTATGCCACATCTTTCTCTAGTAAAGGGTGTGTCAATTCTGTAGCATTCGTCGTGTTGATGCTGATTATGAAAACTGAGCTGACAGAAACGCACACAAATTATTTGCACTAATGCATTGTACTCAACCTAATGGCCTGTAAAAAAAATGCCTTAATTTATGCACTCATAACAGCTGTCAGAGGCAAGTGTCTGCGTGCTGTGTGTGATTTAATATAGATTGGTTACATTGGTTGCTGTGGTAGGTCACAATCTGTCCAAAATCTTTAACATGAATTCCATGCACAACACTGTTTGCTGTGTTTTGCACTTGTCCCCAGTTCTTATTAAAAGCACGAATATAATATTCCTAGTTATTTTTATATTATATGACTATTTTAATGCCTTGGTTTGGGCTTTCAGGTTACTGAATAGTTTAGGTTTGCAGTTTTCTATCGTATGTTTTAATGCAAGACGATATTATAAAATCAAAGGCTTAATATTTTATTTATTTTAAATCACATTCTGTGCTGTTACTTTCTATCAACAGATTGTGAACTCTCTAGTCAATATGCAGCTATAAATGTGGTAATGGAAAAGTTTAAATTCCCCTGATATTAAAGCGATATGACTGTGTTGTTACTAATGGCCCTATGTTTGTCTAATGATACTGTATTAGATCAAAAATTTAATGTAACCAATTTCATATACACCTCCAGTGTTTTCTTCTATTAATTCTCAAATCAACATTGCATTTCTTTGTAGATGTTTTGAAATTTCTGACAGCTATAAAATCTATTTTTCAAAAAACTGTGTGACTTTACATTTACTCTATAGAGGCTTTTTATCTTTTACATTGCTTTCAAATCAACACTTGTTCCTCGTTATTTGTTACACAACAATTACTACTTTTTACCACAAGGTGGAGACATTCACTATTTAATTTATAGCAAATTTCATTTCAGACTTACTCTACTGATACAGCAGCCATGTGCTGTAAATGCAGAATGCATCATAGCTCAAGCGGTAGTACAGCAGGGAAGATCTATAATCCATTAGGACTGTTATATAAATAATGTATAATTTGTCTACTGTAGACTGCTGGTATATCAAAATCGAAACAACTCTGTCAAATTACTAAAGGAAATGTTTTATTACTTGATGTTGTTTGTGTTTTGTTTGAACAACATTTTTTTATGTTTTAAGTTACCTTGTAAAAGTTTACACCTTTGTGGACTAGATGGCTTCTGTGTTAATATAGCAGATATCTCACATGAGATTTAAAGAGACACCCCAAACATGAATATAGAAAAAAACTATTTAGCAGTTTCTCATCAGGGGATCTCATCTTATTCTCCATTTACTGCCATAGTAGGAAAATAAGCACTATGGAAGGCAATGGGGAATGAGATCTGTTTGGTTGCTGACATTCTTCCTAATATTTTCCTTTGTATTCAGCAGAACAAATTCTGAGGGTGAGTAAATGACAGAATTTTTATTTTGGTTGAACAGTCCCTTGAAGTATTGCCATAAGAACACTTACATTGTGTTGAGCCCTCATGTAAGCTACAGTGTGCTGTTTTAGATGCTTTTGTGTATTTTGTAACAGCAAAGATAACAAGGTCCAATGACATTTAATTTACTACAGCTCCTCTTTCTCCAATCCTTTCTTTGTCAGGTCTGACAAAATAAATACTTTTAACTAGGGGTTTTGCTCAATTTCATGGCTGTCTGGACTAAAGTGTTTCAGGTTCTGCCTAGTTAGAACCTGAGCAGGGTGCAGCCCCACCCCTCCATGACCTAAAAACGTCACTGCTTTAACCATGACTTTTCCCGAAATTTCTGTCTCCTGGAACTTTCTGCCTCAGCAATCCCTCTTTTGATGACAATGTGGTTTCATAGTAGTCCTTTCAGGGTTGATTAACTGCATTTCCACTCAAACTCTATTTTGCCCCACATATGCCGCCTTGTGAAAAAAAACAGGAAAATGACACATAACCATAGCAGACTAGGGAATGACACAAATTCAGTCACTAAATAAAAGGTTGTAAATTTAGTCTGATGAATCACAAAACTGAACATACTTTTTAATATAAGGAAACATTTCCAACCTAGCACCTGCGTTTAATTCATTTGTAATGTACCCTTCAGCCCTGTGAGTTAACAATGTCATTTTATTTAAGAACATTGAACAGCCTGAATGTATGAGTGTTTTATTATTCACACATTCAGCTATAGCTTCAAGCATGACCCTGTGTGTTCCCCATCCATTACACAAGCATGTGTGGTATATATCAGTCTGTCAGAGCAGTAGATTTTATATGTGAAGGTACTTCACTTGAGCAGGCACATGTTTACACAGATCTCACATTTCCTGTCCCTGGTCTCCTGGATTTCCGTAGTTCCTGAGCTGTTCGTTTCTGGATCCTGTAACCATTGTATCAGGCTATTTTTCAGCACACATAGTCGCTTCTCCCTTCCTCTCTGAGCAGAGAAGGCACCCATGGGCAGATAGTTATAACACCCCAAAATCCTACCAAAGAGAGAGAGAATGGCAGCAAGACACAGGTTAATATGAAAACCACTCGGAGACAAATACTGGCATTTACTTATTTTATGTGTTGCATTACTAAAGGTAAGTCGATACGTTTTATAGGTTTATATGGCATTAATATATAATATAAAAGTGTTTGATTATTTTCATTAGCCAATATTAAAATGTGTCCTGTACCTTTAAAGATCTGACAAAGTAAAGGGACGCTAAACAATGAATGAAAATGTAATCGGATTTATTTTATTTACTCTGTTATTTATTCTGCTAACCGCGTTAACGGTTGCAATCCATATTCATCCCATGAAAGCTACAAGTCGAAGTCATGAGATCATCATCCTCACGCCTAAGTTTCTCTTCGAAAGAACCTATATGGAACCGGTAAGACATTTAATTTTAATACACATTTAAGTTAGGATGTTAGCAAAGGCATGTACAAACACAATAAATACATCACAGTTAGACAGAGAAAAAAGAGGTTCATATAAGCAGAGAGACGAGTTACAAAACTACGATTGTATCGACTAAACTTTACATGCAATTCTACATTGGACCTATAGGAGTCGCGCTTGTTACATTGTGACATGTAAACTCTGCAATGGCTCACCTATTAAACTAAAATGATTTACGTTAACTACTAGTACTATTTACACATGTCATATATACCAACAGTAATAACAATCGTTAGATCAGCAACATGTTTTTAGGAAAACATGAACATTTTCACAAATTAGTACCATTTAAAATAGCACAGGATGCTTAAGATTGTTAACCAGCAAGCTTCACTATACGAATCTTGCTCTATTTATAAACACGTTTATTCTGTTATAATATTTATCATATATTTCATCTCTTACAGCACCTATTATGCCATCAAAACATTTCCCTTTTATTTAAATACAGAGGCTATTTTTCACATGTAGGTAAATGAATTGGACTTGTGTCCACAAAACTATAGTTTGGCCGGAAACTAATACTTTTCCAAAGATATGCCAACCACTGGCCTGTTGCCTGTGTGAGTCAACTGAGTGGGTTGTGTGTCATGCGCAGAGGGACGGGTGGGTGAATGTAGAACAGAGATCGAGCGAGATCGTGCGTGTGCACGGATGTCACACTCCGCGTTGCGCATTTCACACAATCTGAGTTCAGAGAGCGATCTTGCGCTTGACAAACGCATGCACGCGCGAACACCCATGCACCGGAACACTCAGAAGACACCCGCATAATATCTCGCGCAGCGTTGGACGCAAACATCACGCCGACGAACATTATGTGGGCATCACTTCACGGCGCGTGCAACTCGACTAAACTCTGAGGGGTCTATTCGTACCGTACCGTACCGTCCCATCCCCCTGGACCCAAAAATAACAGGTCGCGTTTTTACAGCTGTAATCGTTCAGTGCGTGTGCTTGTAGTTTGTTTTGCGCGTGCAGGCAAACCGTTAGCTCAACGTCTCAACACGGCCTCGGAAGTTGTCTTGTGTCGTTCCGTTTAATGCTTTTGGTCCCCCGAACCAACGTTTGTATCTATTCTCCGGACGAAACGACGCTTTAGGATGCCGGATCAAATAGCGGTGTCGGAGTTTCTGTCGGAAGCAACAGAGGATTACAACTCTCCCACCACGTCCAGTTTCACCACCCGACTGCAGAGCTGTAGGAACACAGTCAGCGTGTTGGAGGAGGTAAGAAACTGCCATTTGTTTACATTTGTACTTAGTGTATCTGTTTACATTAGTATAGTATCTGATTACATTGATACTTAACGTTAAAACAACGTATCTGCAACCTTAGTGCGATGTAGGGTCTATTGCACCTGTTTACGTTTGGTGCTTCGCTTTTAAGTATTGCTTCTGTTTATATTTCATCTGTTTATGTACTTATCTGTTTAGTTTTCTGTCTTTACATTGTAATTAGCGTTAGAATTGTACTCCTGTTTACAGTGTGCGTTAGTACTTTACAATTGTTTACATTGGTACTTTGAATGACTGTAATAAAACTGTTTATGTTGCAGTAATGCGTATTCTACATTAGTGCATTGCATGTTCACTGTGGTACTTTGCATCTGTTTACATGGCTCAGTGATGTGAATACTTTAGGAATACTTTGCCATGTATACAATTTTATTAATTCTGAGCTGCATTAAAATATCTGAAATCTGAGAGGCGAGAAACAACAGACTGGAGTGTGGGTTGCAGTTTTGCTCAGCCATCTGGTCTGGCTTCTGATTCCAAGGATGAATCATCTGGTGTATGACCCAGCTTGGAGAGTCATATCTTGGATGAGTGTTTTTAAGATTCACAACAACTGGTTTATAAAACGCTTGATTGGAGTTTATTATTGGGGAAAATAGGGATGCACCGAAATGAAAGTTCTTGGCCGATTCTGAATAAAAATGAAACACTTAGCCGAAGGCCGAATACCGAACAACAAACATGGCTTTTTGCATGTATTTATTTAGACAAATGTACCACTATTGCATAAACTGAATGGTCAAAATGTGCTTTTTATATTTTGTTTTGCTTTTCAATATACAAAACAAGTAGGCTGAATTGAAGAAAATATCGAGCCCTATCACCTCCTGAAATAGACCTACGACAGACTGGCGAAAAATGTATTAAAACTTAATTAAAAAGTGTCATTCAAAATTATGAGCTAAAAACATGAATAAACGAAAACTGTCGGATCATTATAGGCTACATTGCAAATGATTTAAGGAAAAAAGACATCCATGCAAGCAATTCTGTCAACCATTTCAGTTCAAGTCTCTCCTCTCCAAACTCCGCCCACAAAAGATGATTGTGAAGGGCTCGGCAAAGTCCAGACGAACTGCTCTTTCGTTCTATGTTTTGGGGTAAAACGAAGCTCGAAAACGTTGAGAGACGGTATAGTGTTTTCGAACAATCCAACACCCCTTTGTTTCTGGAGGCGGGGTTTACATAACGTATGCAAATAGCCTTTGCGCAAGTGGCGAGCGTGATAGAAGAGGTATGGGTATATCTGTACCATCTCTGCAACGCAACATTCAAAAGCATTCATGCTTATCGTTTTTTTATGTAGACCTTATCTGACCTTACCCCAACTTAATAAAATTACGCGTTATTTCCCACAGCTTCATAACACACCCACCTATTACGTAATGGCCATGGACCAATGGTGGCTCGGGGGTGTTTATCGGCCAACGCAAACTTTCCCAGAGAGGTCTGTTTGGTTTGCTGCGGCAAACTGGTGAAACGAATTGTCATTTGGAACATATTTTGCTCGAAATCAGGTCACAGACGGTGGTTTTTCGATTTCGAATGTAGTATGCTAAGCCCTTTACTGTTCTCTCAGAAGGAGAAGTTGCACCCGTGGGTGGGATGCACAGAACATACTCGTGAGCAGCATGCCCGCTCCAGTCTGAAGTACATAAGTTACTGAACATTAAAGACAGCTTGATCATATCACACGTCATGTTCCACAAATTTATTTATCTTTTTTCGGTTGCCGAACATTCATAGGTAAAAAAGAAAAGTTGCACTCTGCCCTGCATTTGACATGTGGCACTTTTAAATGCAAATCGGCACAGAGACTTGCTGTGGTTTTTGCAGCCAGCCATAAAAAAAACATCATTGCACTGTGCACATGGTTTGGTTACCAGCGAGAAAATTTTCTATTTTGTTTCTTATTAATGACACCTTTTGTTTTCCTCAACCCTATTGATGATGTCACTTGAATTTAGTTGTTTTAGGATTTCTTTTCATGCCTGCCTTAAAGGTCCGGTGCATAAAATGTTGCGGTATCAAGTGGTGAGGTTTTAGAAATGGTTAGCTAAAGTTCAGAGGACTTTTCCTGTTACCTGGGCTTCTGAACTACACATAATACAGAATTTGTAAAATCTATATATAATACAGACTTGGCAACATCTAAAAATTGACTGTATATGTGGATAAATCTGTTACCACGTGTAGCACTAGAAGCACCAGGGTATCATACTTTTACTCAGAATTGAGCACCATACTTCTGCTCAAATTAACAAGACAGGAAGCTGTTCTTGCAATTGTTTTAACACAAAGTGAAGAAATATCACTCGGTTCAAGCCCCACTTCCCTATTTACAGGAAGCTAAAGATGGACATTTTTCCAAACATTGGAGAGCCTTAGGGTGGATTTATATAGTTTCTTCGAATTCTTACCCCTGATGTAAAAGAAAAAACAGAATGATGAATTGTAAATGACTGATGCAGTGAGTGCTGTCTGACAAGTAAGGGATAATGGAAAGGCAGCCAGTTATTATGGCAGAAATAACCCTGACAGTAGAGGGTCTTGTATCTCACTGAAGGGGCTTATTTTGCGATAACAGCCAGCTGCTTGTACATTATCCCGCTTATTACACTGCTACTTGCCACATGAGAAAACAACTTTACATAAAATGTGAATTGGAAATATTTTTTTAGCTCCTTTTTACCTTAACTTGTTTTTTACCTTCGTTCAAACGTCACAAACAGGCAATTTGGTTTAATCATTTGTAAATCTAATGTCATATATGTTATTAAAAGACATATTTATAATACATTTTTGTGTAATATTAAACTGCCTCTCTCAAAATGATTAGCAGCTTATGGGTTACAGGGTGTTATTAGTTTCCAGCGGTTGTTATATTATTTGAAAATAACAACCCTTGGAACGTTGCGACTGGCCAATCAGAATCAAGCATTCAAATGAGCCGAGTAATAAGATGCTTTAATAATATCCAACAGGCAAATGCATGAGATTATTGTCCAAGTCGTTCATTGTTTCAGCCTGTATCCCAAGCCATTAATGTTGACATTGGAGATGAGGAAATTCCAGATAGAGCGAAGCTGCCAGTTGGGTTAGTCATGTCATCTGGGCTACATTGAAGAGTTGAACTGTTTTTATGCCAACGATTGCAGGTGGTTTTCAACTTAGCATGTCTGCTCTCCAAACAATCAATGACATTGTGTGGAAATGATCTCCTGTCCCTGAAGGGCAGCCAGAATTTTATGTCCAAACACAGTCAGGCCCAATATATCGTATTCCACTGTTTAGTAGTAAAACAGTGTTTGTATAAAGTAAAATAGTTTTATCTGTGACGGTTTACTTTATATTGACTAAATCTAATAAGTAGGGATGCACCTAATGTTCGGCAACCGAAAGTATTTGGCTGAAAATAGCAAATAAGGCATGTTAGGTGTGGCTAAATAAATATTAAATAAATAAATACATTTTAAAGAACATGATGTGTCGTGTGATACGATCAAGCAGCAACCAGCGTAGATAGAGGGAGACAGAGTGCTCGCGCATTATTAATGCAGCAAACATGTCAGCAGTGTGTGAAGCATTTTTAAGAGTCAAAGAAAGACACAGCACGGAACTTTCCGCGGCGGAGTAAATTTCTATATGAATGCATTTTTACCGGTCGGTCGGTAACTTGTGTCCTTCAGACTGGAGCGGGAGGTCTGACAGTAGCCCCGCGGAGAGTAGAGACGTGAACTAAAATGGTTGTCTGTCAGATTTGCTTGCATGGATGTTATTTTTTCTGTTATTTTGAATGACACTTTTTAATTAAGTGTTTTGTTGTAGGGCCACAGTACATTCTTTCAGCAGTCAGTCTTAGGCCTAATATAGGCTATTCAAGAGAGGAGAGGGCTACATTTTTTGTTTGAATTTAGCCAACTTGTTAAGCAAATTATTTTGTCCATCCATCCATCCATCTTCTTCCGCTTATCCGGGGCCGGGTCGCGGGGGCAGCAGTCTAAGCAGGGCTGCCCAGACTTCCCTCTCCCTAGACACTTCCTCCAGCTCTTCCGGGGGGACACCGAGGCGTTCCCAGGCCAGCCGGGAGACATAGTCCCTCCAGCGTGTCCTAGGTCTTCCCCGGGGTCTTCTCCCGGTGGGACATGCCCGGAACACCTTCCCGGGAAGGCGTCCAGGGGGCATCCGGAAAAGAATTTTGTTAATAACAAAATATAAAAAAGCACATTTTGACCATTCAGATTATATACGTTGCAGTACATTTGGAATCCCAAATGTTATGTGTTGTGTTTCTGGTGTTGCATATTGTGTTTTGTGGTGTCCCCACATGTTGCACGCTGATGTTAAAGCTGCATGAAGGGTTGTTGTGCTGAAAGCTTCCAGCTTGTTCTGATGCTTCGCTCTATTATATAACTCAAAGCCGCCAAAGTCAGTGACATAGCAAGGTGACTGCAGGCAAGAGAGAGAAAACAACAGTAACACAAAAACGGGGAGAGCAGACCAACAAGGACTGATAGAGCTTGGTAGATGTAAGGGGAATTAGCTGTATATTTGGGGTTCGGCAACATTAGGCTTGCGTGCCACCATTGGCACAACAATGGGGCGAGAAATTAATATTCAATGCATTTGTTTTCTTGTTGTTTGTTTTAGAAAATGTTGAACCATGCCACACTAACTCTGCAGCCTGATTTATTTAGTTATGAGAAGTATAGAAGGCAAACACCCAAACTGCAAAATGGATAAGAAACTTAATTCATTCAACTCAATCGTTCCGTTGAGTACCTACATTAAGCATCTGCAATGGGTCTGCAAGCCTTAATGTGTTGGTCAATTGCATCTGCGCTTGCACAAAGTCTGTTTCTGAGAATTTCAGAGAAATGGAGTGAGTGTGGGGGAGGATGGAAGCGAGGTCTGGCAGCCAGAGATCTGCTTCTCATCCAGATTAAGCCTGCATGTTCAGCAGAATACTAGCGTAAACACAGTTTAGCACTGGTGTAGTGTTATATATCGAATGGCCTAATGGTTTCAGCCAGAGCAGATAGACTTACAATGACTCACACAATTAAGTCAGTGTCTGTCTGGGTTTATTGGATAAAGACTCATGCACGCAGACAGATAGGTCACGTGATTCTTCTTACCTTGTACGTTGCATGGGTGCAGATAGGGAGACTGGACGCTAATCGGCACAGACAGTGCTGCACTATGGAAGTCCTCTCAGCCTCATGCTATCTTTGTCTCTAAATGCCGTGTATCAGAGGGTTGCAGCAAAAGACAACAATTGCGTTAAAGAATTTTAAGAGAAATTTCTGTCGCCATCGTAGGGCTCAACATTTTTTTCTTTTATTGGTCCCAGTACAATCGCTTTCTTTCTATACTATGTTGTTCTGTTCTCTTGGTTATTTTTGTCTGGACCAAAAGAGAAAAAAATACATTTCGTTCTGGTTCGCTTAGCATTCACATTTTAACAGCAAACCTAAAAGGACGAACCTAACATCAAAAGTATGAAGTTAATCCGTATCGGTTGATAAAAGACTTTCCTGTAGCTCATTGGTAAGAGAATGGCGTTAACAACGCCAAGGTCTTGGGTTCGATCCCAGGGGATTGCACATACTTAGAAACAAAATGTAGAGGATAATGCAATGTAAGTCACTTTGGATAAAAGCGTTTGCCAAATGATTGGATGTAAATGTAAAAGCAAATTTTCACGCTATCGGCCGATAGTTTAAAAACAACTGATGATCAGGGCCAATATATTCTGTCAATTAAAAGAGGACAAGAAAATGCATTGAATTTGTGTTCTCTATCTACAAAATGTTAAGAAACATCACTAGTTTGATGTTCATTATTAATAGTCGCTATATGAATAAAAAACATTCACAGATAACACTCTGAATTATTGGCAGCGGTGGAGAAATTTAGTATCAGTGCATCTCTAGCTTAATGTATTGGTAACACTTTACAATAAGGTACTAATAGTTAAGAATTAGTTAATGCATTAGCTGACATGAACTAACAATGAGCAATACTACTACAGCGTTTATTAATATTGATTCATGTTAATATCAGCATTTACTAATACTTTATGAAAATCAAACGTCGTCACTGTAAACATTAGTTAATGCACCATGAACTAACATAATAACTGTATTGACATGAACTAACATTTACCAGGATTAATAAATGCTGAAAAACTATATTGTTTATTGTTAGCTAATGTTCGCTAATGCTTTTACTAATGTTAACTAATAGCACCTTATTGTAAAGTGTTACAAATGTATTTCTGCGCATATGGTGACATTTTTACCAAGCCAATAACTCGAAGACCTCTTAAAGTGTTTAAAGCAGTCAAAACAGTGCCAGAATTTCCTCCTTTACATGCAGAAATAAAGAACTAATAAACATTTGATTTATATTCCCAAATCCCTACTTGTTCTTGCTTCTTGCTTTTGGTTCATTTAGATGGTTCCATGTTGCCTTCATAGTTCAATCGAACCGCACCGGAGTTTGTTTTAATCGAACCAAACATGTCAAATGTGAACACACCCTATAAGAAAGAAAGATCAGCGAATGAAAAATTTTCAGTGACATCACAGCACTGGCCCAAAAGGTCAAGATATTGTTCTGTCAACTCTCACATTGGCCCTGGGCCACTGGGTCAACCTTATTGTTGAGTCCTGTGTTCTTAAAATGGCACTTTAAATTGTAGTTCTTGTAGTTGTTTGTAAACAGTTTTTACTTTATAGACCATGTAATACTGAACTACACATTTTTAACATATTTCAGTCAAGGTTGTAGTTGCTTGTAAGTTTATACTTAAATTTTTACTGTAGCACCTGTAATATTGTGTTGACTCCACTTTCATCTTGACAAACCAACAGTGTAGACAGTCAGATTTAAAAACAAATTCAGGGTTATGTACAGTGTGAGCCAAAGAAAGCATCACATTCTATGTCAGTGCATGCTATTCTTTCTGTAGCTTCTCGTTCCTCGAGATGTTTTGTCTTTGTTTCCTGAAAGTTAAACATGACTTGGTTTCTCCTGTCTGGGTGAGTGGAAGAAGAGTGGAAAACTGTTCACATGGGATAAATCCAAACTTACATTTAACCCACTGACATCTGTTGTGTTGGCAGACATCAACACATCTGTAGCTAATCCAAAATTTAACAGAAAAGTGTTGGCTAGTCCATCATGTCTGTGGAGAGTCCGATAACAGTGAATGGAAATCACATTTGCATTGGTGATGAAGAATTTTTTGAAATATAACTTGTTAATGTTGCTTGCTTTGATAGTATCCCAACAATAACTGAAGCCAAAAGAAAAAGGGTTTGTTAATTATATTATAAAATACAATTTATTGATTAAAAACATTAAGAAAGGTTAACTTTCCAAACAATTAGAATTTAATTAAACCAAGTAATTAATATTTCCTAATTATAAATGGCCAATTCCAGCATTATGGACGTGACATTTTGCGTAATGGACGTGACATAAAAATGCTCAGAGAATAATTTTGTTACGATTATATTGAACCATCTGTTTATATTTTACTAAACCCTTGTTGATAGAGTCTAAACATAAAAACAATGTCAGTCTATGAAAAAAATGATATTTAAAAAAAGGGAAATAAACATGTGACAAGAAAAGGATGCGTTTTTTGAGAGACGATCAACTTTGTAGGATTTCTATAAAATAAAATGCACAATCCTAAAGCAATCATACCCAATGAATGGAGAAGGGATGCCCCTTTATAGAACAATAAATAGTTACTTTATATTAATTTTCATGTGTCCATTTATGAGGAATGTGTAGCGTTATGGATGTGACAATCCTGAAAATGGCACTTACCTGACTATGAAAAATCATGTACTAAAAATAAAACAAATGCTTAACAAATTTGAAGAGAGATCTCAGTTGGGTATTTGAACCACCAAATGTTAAAATCTGTGCTGTTACCATAGTAAAAACCGCTAGTAAAAACATATTTTTTGTGGTATGGTTGACATTTTCACAGAATTGCCCACATACACTATTGCAGCACAGAGGATATTTGACCAAGACCATGAATGGCTTGTACCAGTTATTCCAATCTCATTTGACTCATTCAGTACATTTAACCAATAAAAACGCTCCAACACTGCTCACTCTCAACACTATTGGCTCTAGGGATGTCCAGATCACATTTTTTTTGCCTTCAATCAGAGTCATTTAATTTTAAGTATCTGCTTATCCGAGTCCCGATACTTGTATTTTCCTAGTGCTAGATGCTCACTCCAGGTGTATTAAGGTTATCAAAGACTATTTAGCAGTTCAGCTTAATCCTACATCCTGTGTTCTCTATCACAGAGGTTTGTTTTACGCTACAAATGTCTTGCTCGAGTGTTGATATTCAATGCATTTAGTGAACCCCAATAAATATCAAAAAGACATCTAGCATTTACATTTCCTTCAATAATGCAAGCATGTTGCATAAATGATTCTATCTTTTAATGTACAATCTAACTCTTTTAATCACTTCTATGTTCAGAGAAGCACAGCACTGGTTCCCTTTGGCTTATGTTTCATTTTAAGTTCATCAGCTCGCGTTAGCAGATAAGTTCCCGCTGCATGCTGACCGGCTGTTGTCACGTTTATTTCTGCTGTAAGATTAATCCATATCGAGTCTAGAACTTAATATCGTTACCAACCTAAATGTTATCGTGATTCAATTATATGATATCGTTTATTGCCACAGCCCTTAATATTGCTCTGTTTCTAAGGAACCTACAGTATTTCCAAATCGTTCGTGGAGAGGGCAGACATGAATTGCACTGCGTCAAGCTGAAAGTGATAGTTTACCCGAAAGTAAAAAATCTGTCATGTTGTTCAAAATCTGTTTGGCTCTTCATTCTGTGGAACACAAAAGAAAATATTTTGAGAAATTTCTCAGTGGTTTTGTGTTCATACAATGGAATTATAAGGGGGCCAATGTTTGGTTACCAACATTCTTCAAAAGATCTTTTTTTTGTGTTCTGCTTTTTCTAAGAAAATCATAACATTTTGGAATAACAAGAATTAATTATAAAATAATTTTCATTTTTGGTTGAACTTCCCTTAATTTTGTTCCATATTTTATTCTTTGAGCATCATCAATTCCTAAGGGGGCCCTACTTCGTGCTTGACAGTTTTATCATTATATTAGCAATCCTGTTGGGATACTCCCTAAGAAAGCAGCTGCCCGTGTAGGCTGTAAACAGCGAGGAAACTAGCTTTTGAAGCAGATAATATATCCATTACAGGCATATTCTCAGTAGACATAACATTTCAATCAATTCATTTGTCTTAAATTGTGACACAGATTATGATGATGTAGAATTACACAGCTAATTTAGAAATAATTAAAGATCAGGTAACATGCTATTTCAATAGCAAATGAATGTGTCAGAGTCAGCTGTATTATAGTGCCAGCTTGTACCATATACTTGGCAGCTTAATAAAAAAAGTATTTGCCTTTGTTGGTTTGGACACATTGTTAGAAGAAATGTAAAACCAGAGATCTCTGGGAAAAATGTATGCTTTTGAAAAATTGTGCTGCAAAAGAGCTCAGAGCACAGGGAAGTTCACCTTGTTGTTCAAAAATAACAATTCCTTCATTTTATCATTCCCACCAAATGTTTATTTCAGTAGTTTATGCCGTTTTGGGTTTTGAACCTGATGTTGTTCAGTAAATGCATGCTTCTTCAGTGATGTCATATTCGCATCAACAGAGGTGCCTTCTCCTCTCATAGCCTGAAAATGACACATTATCATTACTTGAACGGTTCACTTTTCAATGACGTTGTCACATTGCCCTCTCTTAAAACATTGGCTTAGTTTATCTGGATCCCGGGCTGCTCATCTTCTGCCTTTTTGGCGTAACAAGGAAACGTCCGCTTTATGAATCACCTCTCTGGCTGGCTGCCTCCTCTCTCTGCGGGCTACAGCTAAACGAAAACCATCTGTTGAATTCAGGAGGCCACCATGCGCACGAAGCTGTGACTGTAGGTGCCCTGGATTTTGAGCTTCGAGTACTGAGATCACATGACACGCTCTTTCTGCTTGTAAGAAAAGCTCCGGCAAGGCGTAACATGTTTCTGTCTCAAACAATAAGCTGCCCCTTCGGGACTTAGCCCATTTAAAGAATTCATTCCCATCGTGATGGGAAATGAAATGTATTCTTGTGGGGCCATTATTGCTGTGTGTAGTGTAATGCTAGCTCTGTATGAAGCCACCAGATGTTTGAGTATTACGGCTTTAATTTATGGCCCCTGACCCTGTAAAGACCAGGCAGAATTCCAGCTTTTATGTGGAATTGTGGAGCTGAACCTGTAAAATGGAAGATATAGGAAAATGTTGTACAGAGCATTTAGAGGCTCATCAGTTTCGGTTACCTGTAGATGCCTTATGGGTAAAAATACTGTGCATCCAGGTAAACTCAGCAGTGTTTTAAGACGTTCTTTTGACGATTCATACATAAACACCAGATTCAGTAGATGCAAACATGGACAATTTATGTGACATGCTTAGATCCCTATAAACCATGAACAAATCTATGGGTTCTCTCTCTCTCCTACACACACACACACACTTATCTCATGCAGCTGAGCTGTTTTGATACCCATATCTCCCAAACTAGCAAAACTTCACTTCAGCACTTTTACGAGACATCCTCCTGACAGCACTTACGAACACAACCTCTCTCGCATCGCTTTCTCTTTATCTCTCGCTCTTTCTGAGGACAGCTGTCTATTAGCGGAGTCATTCTTCTGTTTCGGCAGGGTAAATTATGCAGAGGTACAGAGTGAATATTTAATGCTGTAACCTGAGGGCTGGAAAAGGCCCACATGAGTCTCCAGCACCTTCACTGCATCGGCCAGGGCTCTTCCGCATTGTACTGTATTGATTTGAGAGTAGTTTTCCAGAATAGAGAACATGAAAACATCTAAGATGGCAATATCACCAGAAAATCAATTTGGACAGACTAGGAAGAGGCCAAACAAACAATATCTAATAAAAGATATAGGATTTTTATAATTTTGAAATAACATTCAGGGCTCCAGACTGCGACTTAAATGGTCGCATTTGCGCTATATTTCGCTCAAGCGACGGACACTAGAGGCTGCGATCTTTCCTCGTAAGAGCGCCTTACTCCCGTGGCTCGTAGCAAAGAGAGGTGCGACCGGTTTCTCCGTTTTCCACACTCGGTGCACCATAGCCTGCAGCATTGAATAAGCACCTGCTGATCTCCATAGAAAACTCCATAGAATTCTGCGATCTTAGTGCATGTTATTGACAATATTAAAAAACACAACATGTGCTCAATACTATGATGCTCTGTTTGCTGTGACAGGTTTTAGTGAGCCTGAGGATGAACAATGTGATATTTGAAACGTTTAAAATGAAACTAACCACGTTCAGGGGACGTAATTTATCTGTCTATTTATTACTCGAGACCCCTCTGGATCATTTCCAATCCATTCATAGCATGAACAATCGACATGTCAATTCTCTTGTTAAAGAGTGTATAATATGAAATCATGAAATTGACATTTCATAAAGTGTACAATGTTGCCGTGTTTGAAAGTAAGCAGTCTGCCAATCTGTAGGTGAATGAATAGCAAATTTATTGGTTTGGAAAAAAGGGAGTCGACTCTGAATCGCGCAAATTAGTCGTCTCTTGTCCGATTCGCGAACCGCTACGGATGTATGTCACTATATATAGTCCCCGCCTACTGCCCGCCAAAACATTACTCTTCTCCTCCAAACACTGTAGCTATTGAGCCTCATTCGTGGTTGACCAATCACATCAGACTAGGCTAGCGGAGGGGATTAGACAGATGAATTGCAGAACGAATCATTTGCGAGTCGGTCAAGAAGTAAGGTAAGAATATCTGCATATCATAACGAAATAATAGTGTTTTTACACCTTCTATGTACATAAACTTGTTGTCGGGCACTACATAAACCAAAGTAGGACCTTAAAAATCCCTAGTTTTCTTAAAGTTTTATTTTAAGTTATCTGTACATTGTGTTGTGCGGCAAATTGTCATCATTACTAAAATCAACATAACGTATTAACACAATCCCCTTTTTTGCTTTAAAGTCTATAAACAATAAAATGTTTACTGTTTCATACAGTATATATAATATATTAATATGGCCTTGACATGCACCTTTTCTGTTGGTTCAAAGAGTTTATACGGGTGTCTCAGCATCAATCAATAACAAAGCTTCTCTGCCTCTTTTTAAATAAGCAGAAGCAAATCTGCTATCAACCGCATTAAAATATTTAGAATAGACAGGCAGCATTTTAAGACATTTTGAACACATTTACACACATTAATACTTGTGGACCAAAAAATTATTCGGTGCCTATGCAGCCAATGCTCTTCAATAAAAAATGTTTTGGAGCCCTGACATTCCATTTTCCAGAAAGGCAATTATGTAGTATTGTAAAATGGTCTTTTGATAAGCTGTTTATGTCATATTAAGATTGTAGTAGCTTAAAAGCGTTGCTTTCCATCCATTTGACCCTTTTATGAAAATTTATATGTTTACATCACTCTTATAATAAGTTCTACTTTTTAGAAGCAGGTCATCTATAAATAAGCAGAAACTGTAGTTGCATAAAAGGTGAAGCAAACCATTCAAGAGAGATTGAAACCGATAACACATATTGCCTCCCCACAGACAAGCTGGGTCTCATGTTTACACAGATTCAAGGGCATACTTATCGTTTTGTGATGCGTCCCAATGTAAACAGACTCCAATTTACTGATTTTTATAATCTTATCAGTAAATGAACTGCTGAGATCAAGTTGTGTCACAAGCCGATAACAATTACATGGCTTGATAAACCTCTCTTTATAGAAGTTTTACATGTTTTACTGTCAAATTGAAAGATAAATGTAAAATGTCTGTTGATCTCAGCATCAATTCACACTTTTTTTTTAATTATGAAAATCTCCTTGTGTTTATTTATACGGGCATGACTCTCACTCCATTTATAAAAGTCATTACCTTTCAGTCTACTGCCGCTGTTATTGTGGCTTTCACAAACAAAAGAGCGACCAGACAAGATCTTGAGATAGGGCACGCTGAAAATAATCCATGTCCTTTCCTGGCAGGACGTTATGTCAATAATGTGTAAAAGGAGTCTGATGAATTGGCACTCCCACTCATACTGTGTTTCCCCCTTCCTCTTGTAGTTTCCCTATTACTGGATGACATTTATCAAGAAAATGCTTTTGGGTCATATCCTGTTTTTAAATCCTGATGGTTGACCATTGCCTTGTCCTAAAATCGTGATTCTGCACCGACACACCATGAAAAAATTTGCATGAATGAAATTTTCCAACTGTGAGTCAGTGGTTTGACCTCTCAGTAGATGTCCACAGAAAACCACAGAAATGAAGGGGCCACAGAAACATTCCCTCTAATGGCATGAGCCTATCCCACAAGCTTGTAAAAGCCCGTGGAACGCATTCGGACCTTAGCTGGAATGTTATGAAAGCAGATCCATCATGAGAGGGAAGATACGACCGTGAGGTCCAAGCATGAAAGACAACAGTAGGGTAACAAATGTTCACATGAACTACGGCCCTCTGAAGCCTTCAGCAGACAGGCGGCGCACCACAATAAACTTGCAGATGCGCAGAGCTGGAGGTCTGTCAGGGTGGCAGGCGGTCCGATGGTGATGAGTGGAGCGTGGCTGCCGTCCAAACTTCACAGCTGTGTTCTGGTCTTTTCACGGTCTCTGCCAATACTACGTGCTGGATAAAAACAGACCCCTGTGTGTTTGCTGGAGTGTGTGTGATGGAGAGAGTGAGGGATTTCACACACCCCGAGGTGAGAGCAACTGATGTGGGCCACTGGGGGTTGTTTAAAGTAGATGAGGTATTTGTTTAGGCGTCGTCATTACTCTTATACAACCTATAACAAATGCTGTCACCTAATGGTGTTGGTGTGGAAACTAATACAACTAGATTTTACATGCCCGTGCACAATACACCACCGTGGTGCTAGAGTGTGTTGGATAAATGGAAGGGCATTGTTATGCTGTTGTTAGGATGTTCCCTGGGTATTTGGTAAGGTTTTGAGGTGACATTCCTACCTCATTGGGCGTCTAGGTTAGGTATGAAATTTTGCGCCATCTAGCGGTTAAATTGCAAAATGCAACCAACGGATCACCCTTCCCTTTTCCCCCGGGATACGAACGAAGCTAATGGGCTTAAAACCTCACATTGTACAGATCTGACTAGCTTGACTTTATATCTGTGGAGCTCGCGCAGTCAGTCTGCACAGCCCGCATTGTATAAAGAAGATGCGCCTTACTTTATAGGTCTTTTAGTGAAAATAACATCAGAATAACTGTGAAGCTCGCGCTATATAAAGAGGATGCGCAGTTTGCGCAGACCCGCCTGACTTTATACTATAAGATGACACATTGGATCTTTAAATGTGTTCGTTTTCCAATTAACAATCAATGCTTTGTATCATTCATTTGGTTTATCCTTGAAGATCATCTCTGGTAATGTGTTTATTGATGCAGGCTTGCAAGATAGGCCAGAACACTGTTACCATAAATCATTATTAAGATCTCATCTAACTAACTTAGAAAGGAAACATTACATTTTTGTTCTTGGGATAATGTGTTATCTACTCTGAAGCGATAAAATTGTTCTGTGCTAAAATTGTGTCGAAAGAGTTGAATTGTGTGTGTGTGTGTGTGTGTGTGAGAGAGAGAGACCATCATTTGAGAGTGACGCAGTATCTGTGTGTCAGCCGCCTCACAGATGGTCGTCTCTATCGCCCAGGCAACCGTGCAACTCGACAACTCCCTCATGTCTGTGTCATCCCACACCACATGCTCCTCACGGCATTCCAGAAGCAGGCAGAATCCCGGAGCCACGCCGTTGTGAAAGCCAATAGACACAATTCTTACATTTACATGTTTTCTAACTTATTTGATGTATATTTTTGCCATTTCATTTTTTATTCTTATTTTGCTCAAACTTATTTAACTATGTAAATACATTTAAAGGTCCAGTGTGTTATGTTTAGGTGAATCTACTGACAGAAATGCATAACTAAAGTCCTATTCGCAAGGGATTAGTCCCCAGGTAATACTAGTCCCATGCGAATAGGGTATATGTATTCAGAGGTTGGATAAAGATCTTATGTAATGAAGCGTTTTGTTTTTGTTACCTTAGAATGAGCTATTTCTATCTACATACACCGCGGGTCCCCTTTCATGGAATTCACAATAAGTGGTGAAAATTGGACAGTTCATCACGATGCGATGAGATATCAATTTTCTCTGCCAGCATTGCAATTCTTGTCATGACCTCTGAAATCAAAAAATGTTTGGGCTTTTACATCTTTATATGGATAGGGCAGTTGAGAGTGTGACAGGAAATTATGGGATGAGAGAGAGGAAATGGGAAGCCGGGAAAGGACAACAAGCTGGAATTCGAACTTGGGTCGACAGAAGTGCTGCTGCGCAGCATGTCGGCACACAGTCCGCTGCACCACTTGGCGCCGACAATAAACAACAATTTTACAACAATAAACTGCAGTGTTGCTGCTAAGAGTTTGTGGATCTATCGCGCTGGATGACATCATAGGCTAACTAACATATTGATGACGTCTTCGCAGAGTTTTGTGTGTGGCAACTTCAGACCCATATTCCCACTGAATGAAAGGTAAGGTTTATCCAAAATGACGTTAAGTTTGTCTTTAAGCGCTACTACTGAACAAAACATCCCTATAGGGATTGGCAAAGTCGCTAAAATTAGTGAAAGAGTTGCTAACTTAGGCAAAATTAGGAATGAATGGAAAATCAGTGTTTCACCGAGAAGTTGCAGCTGTAGTGTGGTAAATGAATATAGCGGAAATACTCATCTAGCAAAAAATATGAGGAACGGGGATGTGGAGAGTGTCAAAATAATGGAACCTCATATCGATATTTTAACCGGCGTTGATGCATTGTATCGTTCAAAATTTTATTGATGCACAGTAGCTCTAAATGGACAAACTGCTCTTTAAAGCATTTCGTGAATACGTTTCGTAAATCTCCTTCGGCATAGAAGGGAAAAATGTGAACCTTTTACACTTACATTTTTGCATGTGGTTGTGTTTTTTGCGATGTTGTATGTATAGTGTGTGAGCGTGCCAGATACATATAAACACACAGCGTCTTTAAAAGTTGTTTTTTGTTTTTGATGATATCATTGCATATATTTAATGAAATGTTGTTAGTTTGTGATAGACTTTCTCAGATTAATGGAACATGAAACAGAAAACAACCTAAATCTTTCATTAAGTCAAATTCGCAAGTCTTCTTTAAAGTTGTTTAATGTTTGATCGTGTTGGCTTGCTTAATGTGGAGCTATTTTAGTGTCTGGATGTGAGTGCTCATTATTTTTCAGCTCGACTTGAATAAAGTGGTTGCATGTGCTTGACGCCCTGTCAATGAGGTGAACTATTTTAAGAACACACACAACACACTCCTCACTATCATTTCCCCTTTCGCCTCACTTCATTGCATATCTCATGATTTGTTTCTGAGGCACGATTTCAAACCTGTTTTGTTGAGGTGATGAGGCGCTTGCTGTTTTTGGCCTCTTACCTAACATGACTGCAGTTTTGACCATAGGGACAGATGTGATGAACTGAATTATTGATAAATTGAGTGTACTGCTTTCATTAAAGTGTTTTCTTTTAGCACGGTCTCAGATGTTCCGACATGCCACATGAGCTAATGTTTTCTTACTAAGACATTTGATGGAGGCGGCCCCCTCCAATTTCTCTATGCAGGAAAAACCCTGGTGGTGATGTCATACTTACACACTAAATAATGTTGGGTTAAAAATAACCCAACAAGTAACCCAACTATGGATTGGTATAGCACCTTCCAAACTGTGGGTTATTTGAACCCATAAATTGGGTAATGTTTTATACTCGGGTCAGTTATGTTAAAATTACCCAACAGTGTTTTATTCATGTCATTTGTCTTTATAAAAAAGAACAAATGGTATGGAAATTCAGATAATTTATTTCAGGTACAATAAGTATGTTCAAAAGTACAGTAAATGTTTTAAAAAGTGTATTTTAATGACATATATTTACTAACTGTAACTAATAAGGCTCCATGAATTCCTTAAAGTTTCTGACTACAAATCCTTGAAAAAAACATAACAATAGATTTATCTCAATAGTAACGTTACACAAAAATGTAACACAAGAAACAACAGCTGAATCCTTCCATGGAGATGTGTTATACGACCCCATTTAACGTCAAGAATTGCACAATGTCCACTCCACGTGACGGCCGGCAATTTTGGATCACGCGTATTAAACAAAAGAAAGACATGCAACACAATTTAAACACTTTTAAAGATAAATCTAACTGCATATGACAGTTGATTTCAACAACTTCAGCAGCTTTTTATAACGTGTCACGCTTCCGTCAAGTTTTAGACTTACAAATAATGTTATAATAAATAATTGTAAAAGTAACTCGGTTGTAGGCCACATTTCAGACGAAAGCATTAAATTTCGAACATAGGAAATGTTGTTACATCGTAATATAGCTTAAACTCGTATAACCGTTAAGACTATTGAAGACGAGCAAACCATGGGTTTTTAAAAATAACCCAACGTTTTTTTCTGTGTAAGATGACCTAAATTTTATGACATAATTTCTTTTTTGTGCTCTGGGTGAAATACTTGTAATGTGGTTCTGACAGAACTTATGTGACACTCCTGGTTAGACTGTTGGCGATCTTTGGTAGAGATGATTCACTAGTTAGCTACCTTTGATCCTGCTGGTTATAAGATATCAACACAAATACATGTCAGGTTGTGATTCAACAGCACATTCAGAAATAGCTGCTTCACAGATCGGTCCTCCCAAAGGTCTTATCATCCACGTTCACCATTTTTGCTTTTCTGTTTTATATGCTAACAGAATGGCAATCCCTTGTAGCACATTTGTGAAAATGCCAGATGTAATGCTAGAGGTCAAAACTGTCAGAGTAGCGTAAGCTTTAGCTGCCATAGCACTCTATTAGAGATAGATTGATAGAGAGACAGAGATAAAATCAGACATGCATGCAATTCTTAATCGGGTTTAACATGTTTAGACTGCCATTTCATAATACACACATGCGCATACTTATCTGTCCTTAAAAGAAGAGTTCACCAAAAATGCTAATTCTGTCTTGATTTACTCTCCCTTTTTTTAATCCAAACCTGCAGTTGTTTTCTATACAACAATAATCGATAGCGATCACATCTGTCAAGCTATGGAGAAGACTTAATTGTAATTCAATTAAAAAGCTTGACCTTTAGTCACTTAGTATTGGGTTATACGTCAATGTCAAACGTGAAACGTCAATGTATCTAAAGCACCATAGATGAATATAAGTTGATGCATACAAAATTAAGACAATTATGAAAAAATTGTAGGGAGTGACAACATTTAAGACGAAAAGATCTAAGTAAAGAACTTCTAAGCAAGTGATGAAAACAGATTAGATCTGAAGTTATTGATAGGGCAGTCTCAATTATGAAATAATCGTCTGATTGCAATTATTCGACGTCATCGCAAATATTTCAGATCACCGAATTATTGTGAATTCTTAGAAAACGACTGTGATCTGCAGTAACAGCTGCATTTGACATCCACTTTCCTTGATCTGAACTCACGGTTACATTCAAATGACATTACTCCATCATTTGAGTTGTATTAGCTTTGTATTCTGTGTTGATTTGTTTTGTTTCCAGACTTGCTGGATCTACACAGCAAACCCTCATATCTAGTTTTAGTGCTTAATCTCAATTATTTATTTATTTAATCGTCAGCCAATTGTCATAACCGTGGCAGCCCTAATTATCGAAGTGTTACCATATTTAAGTTTAGAACTGATATGAATTTGTTGTAGGGCTGCATGATAATGGGTAAAATAATAATCGCACAGTTAATGGGTAAAATAATGGGTAAAATAATACCACAGTTAATAATCATGATTATTCTGTCAGTTTAAAATGAATAATTTCTTTCCTTACTATAAAAAGTTTTGTGCTCGCTATTAGCACAGTAATATCATGATGATTATGCTCCCATGCATCATGGAAGGCAGAAATCTCCACCACGATTAAAATCTGATTAATTGTGCTTTTTGTGGTTTCAGTTTTGCTAAATGACTCACTGGAGTTTTTTTAACTACTTTAATGTTGGATTTTATGTAGGATGCAAGTGTTTTTGTCGATGTGTTTATACTATTTACGGGCAAAGTGAGTCTGCTGAAGAAAGGAATGACGTTAGGATGATTCAATTATTTTAAATGTAGACTTCTTTATTAATGTATTTTATGTTTTTGATATTTGTGGCTGAACTATTCTTTTAAACTTATCATACTGTATGAACTATTATGATGCTTTTTTAGAGCTTAATAGTCATTGTGTCTACGAACTGGTGTTATATGGAACAGATCTGCGTGAAGATCCCTCATAAGGGGATTAAGGAGGAATTTGAAGAGGTATGTGAAGGGGAGTATCGGGGGATTGAAGAAATGCATACAGGGAGATCAGGAAGTATAAGCTACACTGCTGTCACTAAGCCGAGATTTCAGTAGGGGTTGGCATGAAGGGGAGGGTCATAATCTACCATCCATTTGGATACTTGTGTAACCTGCAGCGGTGTCAGATGAACAGCTGTGCATTTGTGTGCGTGCACATACTTATGGAGCAGGGATTATCAGTAGCTCCCCATGAGCCAGAGATCTACAGATCATGATAGCGACTCAAACATCCGTAGTGAAGAAAGAAGGTTACAGGGTTTGGCCTAAAGGTTCTGAGCCTTGTCCTTGACTGATCCCATATTGTGCTAACCGGATGCTACCCACAGCTGGATAAACTGAAGCCATTTGTAATCGAAACCGAACATTGTCCATTTAATTATGTGCATGTAAACACTCACTGGAGATGTTGATTTTGGCTGGCAGTGTTGGCGAAATCGCACTCTGCCAAGTCTTCATGTAATTTTTCTTGTAATTCAATGTGATCTGCAACCAAACAAGTTTCTTTACGAGTTTGTGATCAAACATGGTTTTACTCTGTTAAATTCCTCTCAAGGGGGTGATGAATGAATGCAATAGATGGCTGAAATGAAAGGACGGAGCCTGAGGCACTTTCTTTAATATCTGTTTAGTTCAAACACGGCTGAGCGAACCCCCTAGCGTGAAAGCCATTTGCTAGCAGCAGTGATGGTTATAAGGTCATATTTTACAAACAGACGTCACAGATGGAGTTAACTGGAGGGTCAGTTTGGAGCTGCTGTCACTTTAATGGTCTATGTGGCACATGGTCATCCTTAACCAATCAGACGTTCCGGTGGTTATTTAAAGGCATACATCATCTCACATTGACATTACCAAGACATTGCTAAGGCAAGCATCTCGTATTATTTCTTAGAGTTCAGTTATGAAATTGTACTATAAACTTTGATGGGTTACTCACCCCGTGCTGCTTGTGCGAATGACATCAAAGTTGCAATAAATCTTTTTTGCTTGAAGATAGGTTTGTTACTACTCTTGTAAGCATTCGCATGTACTCCTGGCAAATACATATAAAGTGCTTTTGATATAATTTTTCTCCTGATAAAATGGTCACAAAACCACCACTTAAGAAAATATAAATATTTTAGTATGTTGCATATGGAAAAGGCCAGAATCGACAGGGAGAGTTGAAATGCTGATTTGAGTAATAACAGTCTTTGAAATGTGTATTTAAAATATTTAGAGGTTTATCTCTGGAGCTTTGGATCTGCTCTGTTTAAGAGGCTTATTGGAAAGCTGAGAGTGTCTGAGACTTAAAACGTCACATCATCCCCAGTTCAGAAGAGGAATGTGAAAACATTTTGTTCTTTTCTCTCGAGTCTGACAGAAGAAACCTGGCAACCTTTTTGCTGGCCAAACTGACCAGACCATTGGCTGATGCTGACCCTGACAGGTTTTAAAAAGAGCACAGTTACACTTGTAAACAAATAGTAAGCCTATGGCTAGAATAAATGTGACTATATATTTCAAGCATCGGTATTCTCCTGCGTATCTCATGGTCTGTAGTTTAAAAGTTTTGTACCACAGATTGGTCCTCCTCAGTATAATATATTTGGTCAGTGGTATAAAAGATTTGTGCTTTAAATGCATTTTAGTTGGTCAGGCTGTGGGACCAATTCAACCAGCAATGACCAAAAAGCTATGTCTAGCTTTTTATATCCGGCTAAGATCCTATATTTCCCATTCACATGCCCGACACTTCACTTCGTACCTTGTCACTTCTACACATTGCTAATCCTTAATTTAAGATTATGATAGTTGCATACCTTTAAATTAGGGCTGTGCAATATATCGAAATATTGCAATACACAATCCGCAATATTTTGCAATAACTGAATCATTTTGTATAAAAAGTAACGTATAGACCACTTTGTATGACGTAAACAACACTGATCCAAAACTGGCCCAGAAAAACTTCCTGTATTAGTTTAATAACACTTCACAGTGATTGAACAAAATATAACTAAAATAACTTTTTAACCAAATTGAAATGTTAAACGAATATTCTAAAGTTTCAATTATATATGTGAGATAAAAAAACTGAAACAGGAAGTGCTTCTGGACCAGTGTATACATCTTGCAAAGTTTTGTATAGTCTACAAGTTTTAGGTTGATGATGCAGAGAAGAATCTATATAATGTGTGGAAGAAGATGATCAAATAATCAGAAATAATGTAAAATATGTATTTTGGTTATATCATTTCTAATGTTTAAATATATATTTCACAAACTTGAACTTTTATTCTATTTTACAGCGCATTATTTAGCAAGCTATTGTATATCAAATATTTCTTTAATATCAAGCAGCCCTATTGGCTAAATATATATATATCAAAATATTTTAAACCAAAAAATATATAAATTTGTATCGAATATTGCATTATTTAGCACGATATCGCATTTTTCTTTAATATTGTGCAGCCCTACTTTAAAATTAAACAACAAAGTTAAAGAAAAGTGTATTATTGCTATAACACTTTTCAAAAGGTGTATGACCTTACGTAACGAAGCATTATGTTTTATTAACTTAAAGAATGAGCTATTTCTATCAACATACACCGTGGGTCCCCCCGCCATGTTTCTACAGTAGCCCTTAACGGACAAACAGCTCTACGGAGCACTTTTCATAAATACGTTATGTCCTTCGGCAAAGAAGCTAAAACGTGACGACATCTAGTTCCGTGTCAGCCACCGTTGAGCTTCAAAAGGGAGAGGTTGGGGTGGGGCTGAGCGATATGGCTAAAAAATATATCAACGATATATAATTATTAACCCTTTTTTAAAGTAAAAATGACAAGTAGAACAGTTAGTATTTAACCACTGTATTTTAACTGAGCCACATTATTAAGGCATACAGCCAAAAATAAGATTTAGCAGTAAAAAAATTAAAATCTTTATGTCTTACTCTACTTATATTAAGATAAAAGTTTAAACAAAATGTAAATTTGAACTTAAAATGTTACAAAATGTGTTCACTTCAATTTAATGTAAACATGGAACAATCAAGGCAAACTTTGAGGTAGATCAACAACAGCATCAGTAATAAGTAATACCAACAAACCTTTATAACAGTAAACAAAAGCCTGACTTCTCCACCATGCTGAACGGCAGCATTTCTTTTGCAATGAAGTACGCTATTGCATGTGTAATGTCATTATATCGCCTTGAAGATTTATCATATGGCATTGTTACCGAGTACCTCTCCATCGTGGACTGCTTGTGGGTTGTTTGTTGACTTGAGGTAGATGGGCGACATGATGTATATTCCAAAGGGTGGCAGCGGTTTAGATGGTGGAATAAATTGCTTGTGTTTCCTTGCATAGCCGGGACGTTTTTTTTACATCGCTTACACACTACATTCTTATGATGTTGGTCGGAAGAAACGAAATAAAAAACTGCCACACTGGCGAGCTGACATCTCCCTTTTAGTTCACAATTTCCTCACTGACGGCAGGCACGGCACTAATCTTGCATGTGTTCTCAACATGTCAACATGGCGATGACGCAACCAAACTGAGACTAATGCAACCCGGCAAATTAGATCTTATTGGTTGTTTGATTGTCAATCGTAGCACGCTCATGTAACAAAACATCTTATAGGCTGTTTAAGATCTTCGGACGTCACGGGCGCGCACATTTTAAGGAAATTATGTAGCGCTATATCAAACTTTTCTTTATATTGATATCGACAATGTTGTACCGTCGATAAATGTCGATATCGTTTTATTGCCAAGCCCTAGGTTGGGGTGGAGTGAATCATTGGTTGCAATTCGCAACCTCAATGCTAGATGCCTCTAAGTCTCAGACACTGAACCTTTACATAATGTTACCAAATACAACCTTACTTTAATACAACCAATAGTACTGTATTGTACAACCAATAGTACTTTATCTTTCAAACACTGGAAAACTCAAATGTATGCACATGTTTAAACCATAGCATTTTTTACGGTGTTAAGTCATTGTACTGTGTTGTGGTAAAATCTTTTGCTGTCCTGTTAATGCTCAGGGCATAAACAGTGTCTGCTAGCGTTAGCGTGGCTCGTGCATGAAGTAGAAGAGGATGATGCTGTCCAGCCCAAGGCTCCGTCTGTGTCAGCCTCACGCTGGATTTAGCATCGGGGTGGAGACGCTTGTGGTGACTGTCACTCGCCTTGAGGCTTCACCACAGGATCCAAAAGCGCCAGCTTCCTCTGTAAGACAGTGTTGCACAGCCTTGTTTAGAAATCTCCCTCATGGCCTATGAGGATCATTCATTTGGCCCTTTAAAACTGAACGTGGTACTCTGCATGCTTTCAAAACTGTTGGTTAATCAACATGATTCTAAGCAATGCAGCTTTTAATCTGATTCATGTTATTTTTTTAATGCTAGACAAAATGGGGTTGTCGCAATAAACCAGCGATAAATATCAGGTGATTTATGCACAGCTTTTGAGTGAAGTACTGGAAAATGCTGCTCCATCCGAAAGCCAAAGGGCGCTCTCGTGCGGAAACTCCACATACGCACTGCAGAAGGAGACCATAACACGTTCTACAATCTAGGAAATAATAATGGACATCTTTTTATCACTGTTACTCAAGCCTCATCAGGCATTTTTATGATAATAAAGTATATTTATAATGATCATGTTTGACAGGTGTTGCTTTTTCAAATGCACATTATATGCGACTCCATTTCGCACTGCTTTAAGATAGAGCAGCATTTCCTACTGATCCCAGAGCCGTGCTTCCAGGACAAGCTATTCATTTAAAAAAATATCGACTCATTGCATATCGCAGGCAGCTTGTTTTCAATAGGATTTAGTGGTATAAATTATTGTGCAGCCCTACTAGACTATGCATTTTAAAGGGGTCATATACCATAACTGAAACGAATATTATCGTTTGTTTTAGATGTAATGCTATGTGAATGAAGGATTTAAGGTAAAAAAAGCTAACTTGCGTACACATTTGGCGGTCTTAGTCAAATCATACCACAAACTGACGTGGGATTTTGGGGGTGTGGTTAGACGAGGCGTTTCATGCAGGTCTGGGTTAGCATTCACTTTTAGATATAATGCATGTTTTGTTAAAAAATTTTGTGTCTAATACATGCATGGGCGACTTATAACACACCAAAGACACAGAAAACACATATTCACGCCATATGACCCCTTTAATGCTTATGTAAAAACATGTTGATATGATCTTGTAGCTTCATATATAAGCTTGAATTCTTGCTGTCCATGAAGGCCCCCAATGTTTGAGTTGTCAAGGCACGAAAAAAGAGCAAAGGAATAAAAAGAGACAAGCTATTTAAGGAATAATGGCTCTACTGACAATGAATGCACATTCTGTGGTGTGTGTTGCTTTGCACAAGAAGTGGGTTTAGTTAGAGATTGAACATGTACCCTCCTTTCCATTATCCATGGAAAGTTCAAACGTGTCCGGGGGACAAAGAGGATGTTACTGGCCTGCCTGCTGCCTTTTTAAAAGCTGTTCTTTTGTCTCTTCCTCTAAACTCATTTTCTGCGTATGCACACAGATGCTCGCAGACTGGAATGCATGCGTTCCTTCATAAAAGCAAAACTATGCCGTGAACGCCCATAACACACTTTCCAGAGGACTTTGAGTTGACTTGGGCATAACAAAAAGGTTTTTTGAAGACGGCTTGATGTTAGCTTGGAGGTGTATGACCAGGTTATAGTGGAGAGAAGAACAATAATTCACACTGTTGTGGGTACATTGTTTTTTATTTTATTTTTTCTATTACATTTTTAAATGTTTATATCAGGGAAGGAGGCCTCCATTGTTGGATGAGTTCAGAGAGAGGGATTCCAGAATTCCTGATTTTGGAAAAGTTGCTTGCAGTTCCCCCAGATTGTATCCTAAATCTTAGTCCCTATTGCAGAATTGGGCAAAATCCCTTTTAGTACGCTAGTTGGAAACTCCACAGGATGTTGAACTGGAATTTGAGTTGGGGGGGAAAGAATTTTCATCAATTCCTATAAACAATGAATTTCATTTATATATCACGTGTGTGGTAAACATAATAAATAATAGAAATACATAATATACATAGTAAAATAATGATTTTGACTAATTAAGCATTTCATTTTCCTCTTTAATGTTAAACACATTCCTGAAAATATTTAGATTATTACTAAATCATTCAACAGCACCATAAGGCAAATTTAAGGTATACGTCCATTCTGCCAAAAGTTTTTATACTGTATATAAATTACATGTTTATAAATTTTAAATATTTTTGTAACATCTGAAACTCAAACTTTTTTGTATTAACGTCACAATTCAGAAATGACAGAATTGCCTATTATTTGTATAACAACATGTTACAGGTATTTCATATTAAAGAAATGAATATACTGTTACATCTAATGTACCTCAGTTACATAAATTTCATTCTGTTTGGAATTCTGCATCCTGTTTGTTATGTACAGTATGTTGCCAGGCTTGGGTTGGTCTGTGTGTTTATTTCCAGTTCGGGAAGGAAATGCCTTCTCTGTGTCGACAGGATAAGAGAGAAAGCAGGATACATGTGGCAGTCTTCACCACAGTGAACTTTGACCCCCTACAGCTTAAACTCTGTGGTCAGCTGCATGTTCGCAAGAAATGTCATACCCCATTGTGTATTTCCTTCTTTATAGAAGACCTCACATTGAAATGTCATTAAGAAATTATGAAGTTACAAGTAATAATGTAATGTCATCTTTTGCTTACTTTTTGGTACACATTTGTACCCAAAATAGTGTTAAGTAGAACTACACACACACAAACCTGTCACCCTATGGGAGTGGTTCTCAAACGTTTTCGTTGTAAGGCCCCCCTTGTGTGGGTCGCATTGCTTTGTGGTCCCCCAAATAAAGACTTATGATCTTAAACCTTGAATTTTAATTAAACCAAAGACATCTTCAGTTATACAATGCTGGAACATCAATTTTTTTTGTCAGTGATATTCTTTTTCTGTTTGATTGCACAAAATATTGGAGAAATTTCTATATTTCATAAAATGTCACAAAAACTGAAGCCCCCTGGACCCATCTTAAGGACCCCAGTTTGAGAACCACTGCCTTATGGATTCTTCTCCTCTCTTTGAAGATGCTGAAACAAACTGCCTGCGTTTCAGTTCAGCATGGCAGTCTGTCAGATTTTGATGAGCGATGAGAAGTTAAACAGGCCCTGTGCCGTCACGCGCTCTGTGTTTCCTGTTTGTCGTATCAGAGGTATTACAACAGTATGGGTTTAATTGCAGCTGTTGCAAGACGGGAAAATTATGCCGTACGTCCCATAAACAAACATCTGGCCTTAATTTGATTGCCCATTTTTCATACAGGATCATAATCGGAGACTTTAATCGGGTGGTTTTAGCATATTTACGCAGTCTCGTTCAAATCAAAAGCATTCATTCATCAGGCATTGATGTGACTTGTATGGGGAAATTGTGGCTTTTGTTTTTGATGAAGTACAGTTGAAACATGATGATTTGAAAAAGAAGAACAGTGTAGAAAGAAGCTATGGAGGTGCATGAGAAGTTAAAATGTGCTTGTCGATGCAGTTTTAATGAGAAACGAGGCAAGATACCAGATACCAGTTGCTTTGAAACTTCTAGTCGAATTGTTTCCTGCCTTGTCAAAATTATGGGTACAAGAACACACCTATGGAAGCTCTGTGCATGTGCCTATGAGACAGTTTTATTTTAATTTGTGTTTGGTAGATCGTTTTATTCTCAGCGCCTTGCAGTGCATACATTTTCAGAGGTGCATACATTCCCTGCAATTCAAACCCTTGATGTGGTGTTGGGTTGCTCCATACTCTACCAGTGTCTTTGTTATTTCACAGTCATGGTTTCAGCTCAAATGCTTTATATGTTGATTGCATAACTTTATTGACTCCTGTGTCTCATCTGTATCTCCACAGGCATTGGATCAGGATCGAACATCCTTGCAGAAGGTCAAGAAGTCTGTTAAAGCCATTTACAACTCCGGCCAAGGTACATGTACTGCCACAGAAACAAAATGGGACTTTCGACTTAGGCCGTGTTCAGACTTGACTTCTTTGTTTGATGCTGCTAGCGTCTGTTTTACATTGTAATCCTTTTGAGTAAACTTTGTTTTAAAAAAACTTCCAGAGCACTTTTTTTTTAAACGCCAGCGCCGGCATCTTTTGCTGCAGCTCTTTTGAGGTTTAAAAAAAGTATTACTTTTTCGAAAAAACGCCCTACGTCAAGCTCCTTTTTCACAGTTAACCAATGACAGGGACCTGTCATTTCCATAACAACATGCAAGGAACGTGATTGGTTAAGAATCCTAAAGCTCGAAAAAATAAAATGGCGGCAGATAGGCCTTTGGAGCATAGTTTTGTATAAATGTAAGTTTAATTTTCACTTTCGACAACTTCTTATCACATTTCTAGCGAGAAATTTGTATTTTAGTTTTTAAATATTTGATGTGTTATAGCATCGACGCTTCATGCCGTTCGGCTGCTATTTGTAACCAAACGCTGCCAGTGTTTTGTTTTATTGATAAAGCACTTTTGTCAATTTTTTCTTGTCAAAAAGAAGTCAAGTCTGAACACAGGCTTAATGGTTTTTATATTGTGCAAACTTTGTGCCCTCACCCTGAACTCAACCCTCAGGCAAAACATTCTGCATTTTATCAAATAAACATATTTAGTTTGATTTATAAGATGTCTCACAATGTCAAAAACTACTTCTGTTATCATCTAATATATCATTTGGTCTCCACACTTTAATGTTTACTAGGAGCACAATTACACACACGTAATCGGTGGTTTTGTGGATGCTGTATTAGCATAATGCAAGTAAGCAGGCTTATCAAATTCTTGTTCTTGCCAGACAATATCATGGATATGATGTTCTGTTGTATTTAAGTGCTTGTAGTGCTTTGGAGGCTGTAATGCTGTTAAAACAAATGGCTAGGTTGCAGTTCAACACGTTCACGCTAGCTATTTACTTCCGCCCCCACACACCCACTCACCTCTCTGTCTCACACATATACACATGCACACTGCTCTCAGGTATAAGTGTTTAATGCATCATTCTATTGATCCAAGCAGCAAAGACCCATCAGGTTATCCTCATAGAAACCTTACACGGATTCACAAAAATGTTTTGTAGTACAAACGATTTCTTTAGCAGTAATTAGGGCTGTTCAACGATTAATTGTGATCACATCCAGAATAAAAGCATGTGGTTACATAATATGTCTGTGATCTTTTCTTATTCATTTTGTATTTATAAACACATACATATACATGTTTATATTTGAGGGTAAAAAAGTATGTATAATTTGAATTATACGTAAAGGTTAATATACAGTATACATGCAAATATTTCCTAAATATATACATGCTTGTGTGTTCACTAATACAAAATGAATATGCACAGTTCACAAACATATATTATTATATGGAGTAAACGCAAACTTTTATTCAGGATGTGATTAATCATGATTAATCGTTGAGCAGTCCTAGCTGCAATTATATGTTTGATTATCCAGATTTCATTATTTCAGTCATATTTTAGAGGGGTCATATGACACGGCTTAAATTAATATTATCATTGTTTTAGATGTAATGCAATGCAATGTGTATAAACGATTTAAGGTTAAAAATTGCTGTATTTTCCACATACCATGCATGTTTGTATCTCCTCTTGGCAACTTATAACACACCAAAGAGACGTATTCGCACCATATGACCCCTTTAAAAGTGGTTTACCACTATGGAATTGGAATACCAAAGACCCATATCGATATCTAGCAGGCTACCATACTGTAAATATAAAAGAAAGAGCTAAATATTTTCCATCATTGACTGATTATGGTTGATTGAGTCATTTTGTCTTACAAAGCAAAATATTTTTTGCGAACAAAAAAGTTTGTGGGTAAAACAATTAATATTTTGAGATGATTCAGTCATGTTGTAAACATAATGAAACACTGTGCTGTACGAAATGGCCAGCTATAGGCTCCACAAATCCTAATTTTCGAATCTCATTGGTTGTCGTCTGTCTCGTGACCACGGCAACAAATAAGATTCAAAAGTTAAGGGTCAAGTTTTATGTCTGGACATGTAGGCTATGGAATAATATTATGCTATTACATTAGCAGAAAAGGTGTTATAGAGGTAAAGATATTTCTACTTGAAAATGAAAGCTTATGAAACAAGCATATTTTTTAGTTCTACAATTGCTTCAATTCAAGACCCACACTGCTATTAAAAGTATTTTTTTAAAGAAATAAGACATAAAAAAATTGGCAAACTTCAGAGAGCCGTGAGAGAAGATGTAGATTTTTTAGCCGCATGCTGTTCAGAAGCATTACCGCAGTCATGCATGCATTATTGATCCCTCAGGAGACATCTCTGAATATCATGAACATTTTCTTCAGTTAAGCGTCTTTAGCATATCTCACTCTACCATAAAATCTGAATTAACTGGACGATTTGTTCATGCTTTTATGTTGTGTTTCATGTCCAGATCACATTCAGAATGAGGAGACGTACGCCCAGGCGCTCGATAAGTTTGGCAGTAACTTCATCAGTCGGGATAATGCGGATCTGGGCACGGCCTTTGTGAAGTTCTCCACTCTGACTAAAGAGCTCTCTGCCCTGCTCAAGAACCTGGTGAGTTCACCTAAAAGCGTGTTTATTTTCCACGCTCCTGAAAATGATGCGGAAGATGTTTGTTTGAAATGCAATGTTTTATCATGTTAAAGCCAAATATAAACTCATTTTAAGCATTACCGCATTAAAGATCCATGTAGACCAAACCAGCCTCTGAGAAAGGTGTTAAAGCTTAAAGTATGTGTGTGTATGCGTGTGTGTGTGTTTCTGTGTGTATCTACAAAGGTTGTGGAGTTCTCTGCGTTGGTGTTGGAGGCGAATGTGTGAAACGTGTGAAAAGTGTGTGTTTGTGGATGTGTGTGAGTAAATGGGGCTTTTGTAAGCTCTCTCTCTCTTTTCTGGCACAAACATGGAGATGGAGCCATAAATTCTGAGTGTAGGAGTTGCGGAAGCTACTAGCTACAGCGCGTCTCCTTTTCACCCCTCACTCGCACACAAACACACACATTCCTAAATCACAGTGTGAATGCTGGCGGCCGCTGGGAAGGGAAGTCATATCCGTGTGAGCTTAGGTTGTGTGTTCCAGCCATGCACACCTGCTCAGCTCGTGCTGGAAGAAGAGGGAAAGTGCACTGCTTTTGTTTTCACTTCACGGTTTTTATTTTCTTTTTAGCATTTTGCTTTTCATCAACCTAGGTGTTTTCCTCTTTTCAACATTAATGCTATGTGTGGGTACCATGATACAATTATGTTTTGGATGGTAATAACATTGTAATATTTACAATAACCATTCAATAATACCTAGTATTTAAGGGTACCTTGAAGCATACAGAGAAATATTTTGATGACTAATTTGGTGGCTAATACCAAGCACTGTTTTATTGTAGTCATAGTTACTGTGGTTACTGGTATTTTGGTGCGCAATCGATTGTTGCCATGGCAGTTTTACTTTACGTAAGTGTTTATGGGGAATTTCACCATCCTGTTAATGTACATTCATGTCTGGCTTCTCTCCTGGCAATTTTTTTATGTATGCAAATTGTATAATATCAAAAGTACACATTTTAAGTAATTCTACTGTTAATTTTCATATTGTCATTTGAGAAAGTTTTGGAATATTCTTCTCCCCAAATTTTGTCATTACCGACACAAAGGATTATATTTAAATACTAAGATTTTGTTTAATTCTACTTTTTAAATATATTTTTTAATGATTTGTGTAACTGTACGTAGTTTTGTTTAGTTCCTCAAATAAAGGACTAAGTGTTCCATTTCGTCACTACCAATTTTTTTGTCAATAATGGAAAAAAATTGTCACTACCGAAACATCGATACCCAGTGATAAGTGTTGGTCGTGACTGTTTTCCTAGCGACAATTCTTGAATACTAGCTCAAAGATGCTCATCAGCACATGGTTAGCAAACTCAGTTCTGAACAGATGTACACACATAAAAACTAAATCTTATTGATAACGCCCAAATAAGTTTGCTTAGTTGCAGAAAATACAGATTTTCAGATTTTTGAACTCATTTACTTCAAAATGATAAGATCGATCTACTCACCATGTAGCTATAAGAGAGAGGGACAAGGTAATGAGTCTTGATCAAAAATGTAGGGGTGTGGCTAAAATCAGTCTCTGCCAGTGGACTAAAACATGCACTGTTTCGGTAGTGATATGAAAATTCGGGACACATTTTTTTTAAATAAAGTTTAATCATTTAAAAAGATCATAATATTTTTTTGAACTTGAAATAAATAAAATTGAAATTTAGGGGTTTGGGTTCGGGTTCGGGACACCCATCTCCCTGTTGAAAGTTCCCCAATAAACGATGATTTTATATATATTGAGCTTACTGATATTATTAATACAATTGTGGGTTTCAATAGCTGATAAACGTAAATGCTTCTAAATGTGTTTTTTTACGTGGGACCGTAGTTTGCACGAATTCTGTAGAATGGCCCATATCCTAACCGTTTCCACAACCCCCCTCCAGAAGACCACAGGCCCTCTAAAACTCTGATGGTCTAATATATCCGAGTACACAGCCTCTTGTCTTGTACATAGCAGGCTACCAGCATTCACACTGTGTCTGGAAAGTCATGGAGCTGTTGGCATTGCGCTGTGTGCCTAATTGGTTTCTTCCTGCAGGCCGGGCTTTAAAGATTCCTCCAGCACAACAATTCATCGGTCAATAATGTAAAAGGGAGTTAAACGGCATTATTTTGTGTCTTTTGGTCTTCTGTATCCCACTCTCTGAAGAGAGAGTTTGTTGTCTAGCTGCTTATAGACTGTTTTGGCACCGAACTGTGGTATTTATCACCGTGAAACAAAAGCCTCCATTTAGAAACGCTGGAGAATATTGAGGCAGAGGAAACGGACAGAAATACTCACTTTATTTACGGTTTAACATCCCAGCACAATATTTTGCATTTGTGACAAGCTTCACATCCGTATGAAATACTTACAAAATTGAATGTGTTTGCTCTGTGTTTGTGTTTTTCAGACATTGGCTTTATCTGCCAGAGAAGCTATTCTTCATGTGAAACAATCAGACATTCACGCTTAGGAAAAAGGCTTGATTTAAGAAGCAATTATCTTGCTATCTAGACTTTGAACTCTCAAAAGAATACAAATCTCCCCCATGACAAATTCTGAGGGTATGCCGTTTCAGTGTGACTTTTTTTAGGTGTTTTTCAACATATTTGAAGTGCAGTAGGCTCCAACAATTAGTTTTTAACATGGTTTAGTTTGTTTTGTTAAAAAGCGAAGAGTTTAAAGTGTATGAAATTAAGCGCCATCCATTGGTGAGGTTGCAAATCGCAACCAATGGTTCACTCCACCGTTCAACCCTCCCTACGGTGGCTGACACAGAACTAAGATGTTGTCACATGTTCACTCCTTTCTTGAAGGAGATAATGTATTTACAAAACGTGCTCTGTACTATCTTCCCATGTCCACATGGGTTATTTGAGTCATGCCCATGTGTCTCTTGGGTGTAAAACATTCATGTCGAGTAATTTGAAAAGATCTGTCCTAAAGCATCAAATGTCAGCAGATGTCTGCTCATCTAGATATAGTTGTCTGTTTCATTCAACAGACCCTTTGTGCTGATGCCTGTATTTGATATGTTTTGTCTTATTTCTACTGTGCTGTGCTTATGGCGTGCCAAGTGTCATATTAACACTGTATCTTCTCTTGTTTCACCGTTTCTTCCGGCAGCTCCAGGGTCTGAGTCATAATGTGATCTTCACTCTGGACTCTCTGTTAAAAGGCGACTTGAAGGGTGTGAAAGGGGTGAGAAATATTTACAGACCTTTTTTTTGACAGTCTGGCACCTGTACGCGGGGTTGATACAAAGGCACCTGTGCAAGCGTGTTTGAGCTTTCATGTACAAGCTTAAATACATGAACAGCATTTTAATTTGTTAAACACATACCAGACCACCTGTGGATCAGTTATTTCAATAGCTGCTAATACTGACTGTGAACTCGGCTTATGTACGATTGATGCTACAACTGTTGTTGAGAATGATGCAATGAAATGGTCACGGTGTTAATGAACTGTTACTTTATTGCTTGAAAGATAGCTTTCCTTATTGTTTATACAAGTAGCACTATTTGAGTTATCGAGAGTTTTGTTTAACATCTGTTTTTAATTTTTAATATGACAGACTGTATCTATTGCACTTGGCTCATTTTGTTTTTCTCTTTTCCCAGGACCTGAAAAAACCATTTGACAAAGCCTGGAAGGACTACGAAACAAAGTTGTGCGTCAGCATGTTTGTTCATGACTGTTTGAAATGTGTTTATGAATTCAATTGGCCTTTTCAGATTTCATATAGATTACGTTTGGCCTTTGGGCTGTTTCCATTATTAGATGCTTTTTTTACAACAATGTAATTGCTCCATCGAAAAAAAAAAAAAAACATGAGCAAGGGTAATTTCCCAATGCAGATGTGAGACTACTGTTTAATAAACACAGCACTTTTCTGAACAACCCAAATCAGTTTATGATTAGAGACCGTTTCATCGGACACCCGCGTGGCTAGTGTCTAATAATATAACTGTTTATATTTAATTTAATTTATGTTCATATTAATTTATAGGATTATTTTCATGTATAATAATCATAATAAATAAACAATTTGTTGAATGGGTCGCATTTAAAGAAACCGTATTGTACAATAATGGACATCTAGCAGATGATCTTGGTATCGCAGTCTAAATTCAAAATATTGGAGAGACAAGTTTAGCCAAGTAACAGTTCTTCTCGGACTCTTTTGCTTGTTATCAGAAATAATCTACTGGCACTATATTGTTTTTGAATGTGCACCCGAAGTTAAGGAACTTTTTGCATTATGGTGAAACATTTCTGTTTATGATCACATGTCTTTCCATCTTTCAGTACAAAGATAGAGAAGGAGAAACGTGAGCATGCCAAGCAACACGGAATGATCAGGACGGAGATCACTGGGGCGGAGATCGCTGAGGAGATGGAGAAAGAGAGACGGCTTTTCCAACTGCAGATGTGTGAGGTCTGTAGCATAATATCTGCGTGATAGTTGTTTAGGCTCAGTTGTTTCAATATTTCGTTTTAAATTCAATTCATTTTCAATGATTGATTGGAATTTGTTAACATTTTGATTCATTTTGTCAATTAATCTCCAGCAAAATAAAGAGCGTGGCATGGTTTTGTGATTTCTTAGAAAAATCACAACGATTATACAGCAAGAGACTGATAATTTAAGATAACAAATCAACACATATTTTCAAAAGTTGTGTTTCGCTTTAATTTGAGCTGTTTCTTAATGACGTGTAACATGCTGAATACGAAAATCTCATTCATTTATTTACAATCAACGGTACTCACAAAAAAACTACAAATATTTTCACACATACATTTTTATATTATTACTCATACGAAGGAATTATAAGATTATAATATATTCAACAGTTTAACAAAACAGTTTATAATTTTACCCATGTAAAATCTATACAGTCGTGGCCAAAAGTTTTGAGAATTACATAAATATTCCTGAGCAAGCTCTGCACTGGTGGTACTCCGATCCCGCAGATGAATCCTCTTTAGGAGACGTTCCTGGCGCTTGCTGGACTTTCTTGGACGCCCTGAAGCCTTCTTTACAAGAATTGAACCTCTTTCCTTGAAGTTCTTGATGAACCTATAAAGGGTGCAATCTTAGTAGCCACAATATCCTTGCCTGTGAAGCCATTTTTATGCAACGCAATGATGGCTGCATGCGTTTCTTTGCAGGTCACCATGGTTAACAATGGAAGAACAATGATTTCAAGCATCACCCTCTTTTTAACATGTCAAGTCTGCCATTCTAACCCAATCAGCCTGACATAATGATCTCCAATCTTGTGCTTGTCAACATTCTCACCTGAGTTAACAAAATGATTACTGAAATGATCTCAGCAAGTCCTTTAATGACAGCATTGAAATGCAGTGGAAAGATTTGTTTGGGATTAAGTTAATTTTCATGGCAAAGAAGGACTATGCAATTCATCTGATCACTCTTCATAACGTTCTGGAGTATATGCAAATTGCTATTATAAAAACTTAAGCAGCAACTTTTCCAATTTCCAATATTTATGTAATTCTCAAAACTTTTGGCCACGACTGTAGGATAAAGCAATTTAAGTCGCGTTGGATAAAAGCGTCTGCCAAATGCCTAAATGTAAATAATTTTTACTAAAAATGAGTCCTCCAAAACTTCAGAAGTTTACATTTGATCGTTTTTGTCTTTTATAACTTATTCTGTCCTCACAAACAAAGTTCCAGATGTGGTCGCCCATCATCGCTTCGTCCCACCTTAACTGTGCTACAGAAATGTATATTTTTCCGACTGTGTCAATTGGAAAATCATTCTTAAAATATGTGACAATTTATACAGTTTATTTGCAATATAACGATATATCGTAATTAATGATATAAGCTTAAAATTTACTTGATCTAAATATACACTAATTGATGCTACATGAAAATAAATATTACCACATTAATCAGCACCACAAAATTGTACAAGAACTACAAAAAAATGTGTTACACTGTGTAATTTGCTGAGAGATTTAACCTCCCAGAAGATCCTTATAACAATTTCCTGCAGCCAATCAGAGGCCACCGTTGTGTCTGTGCCAGCTTTGTTATTACTGAGTCACATCACCGGCTGTTCTGATTGATGCTCCTTATATTAATTATAGAAACTACTTATGTAATGCTAATGGTGTGTTTGTCTTACTGCTGTCAGATGTCTTGCATCAGCACCAGAGCAGATGGCTCGCTTTCTTATGGAATTGTTTGTTAGGTGGCATCATAACCATCAATGTCATCATTGTTCTTTAGAGAAATTATAGCTTTGGGATATACTGAAGGTGAACAAATTGAGTTTGTCAGTTTGGATTTTGCTGACTTACTTGACATCAAGGTATGGTGGGTGCCATAGGATGCTATACTTACAATAAATATGTAATGCTTTTGCTAAGAAACGGACACTTAAACAAACCAACCAAAACCTTATAGTTGCTTTACAAATCCAGTTGAACGATTATAAATGCAGCAGAAATACTAATACTCTCAAATGTGTGTCATTTTACCCCCAAATATACGTGCACAAACTAGGGGGGAAAAGATGGTGTTAAATCATGAGCGTGGCCTAAATAATGGTGAGCTGCTGGGACATTTCAAGATGTTCTGGAGTTTTCCCCTGAGAGATAAACCAGGATTACACTGTAGTTTAATTCATTTGTTTAGTGGGTTTCTGTTTTAGTTGTCATTGCATCATATTTAATATAATATATCCAATTAAATGAAAAGAACTTGTATTTGTGATATAGGATTTTTCCATACAGGAAAACTAACATGTCCAACGTTTCTATTTTGCAGTACCTGATCAAAGTGAATGAAATAAAGACCAAAAAAGGCGTTGACCTCCTTCAGAACCTGATCAAGTATTACCACGCACAATGCAAGTAAGTCAATGGACTCTTTTACATTGACCTAATTATGCATGAATCAAACATATCGAACTCAAAAACTGTAAGCGCTGATGGACGTTTGATGCGATGAAAGCGTCAGCGGTCAATTTCAGAAGAGTTATCGATCCATGTAACCTTACATGTCAGTGACCCGAGGCCCCAAAAGTGATGAGAGGAACTGAAAGTGTGTCGCTCCCTGTCTCACTCAGCATTTAAAGGTTAAATGTTATTCTCAGTTGGTGATGTGCACCAGATGCCTCAGCAGAAACACGTCCCATTGATTTCTGCGAGCTTACCAAGCGCTTCGAGGCTTTGTTATTCGCGTGCTTTGCAAAGCTCTCTCGGCTTTCCCTGATGCGTGCTCTGCTGAGATTCCCCAAGGTCACTTAAATGCAAAGTCACGTTTCGATCACACTCGCATACTTCAGACAGCAGAACCACTGACTCACCCAACACAACTTGCAGTTAAATTATTTAAAACTGAATGTTTGCTTTAAAGTTCCCTACACAACAAGCAGGTTTTCGCTTGTTAAAGCTTTGAATGCCTCACAAGGTTAGTTTTAACAATCAGAGACTATGATCGGGAAATATTTTATGATATGTGTAATGTTAACACGATATTAATGAACTGTTCTTGATAGAATGGTGTTGTAAAACAAGCTTTTCTTAATAAGTACTAAAAGATTCGGTAATGAAATCATTAAGGACCGAGATTGTAATCTATCTATAGCAAGACCGTGCTCCGCTGTATGTTACTGTAGATTAGCTGATGATATTTTCACATATCATTAACTCAAGCTTTACAGTTATATAGACTGTAAAATTGTCCACTGTCGTGGCAGAAATGTGCATGAGGTCTGTTTGGAATAGTAAAATATGTTTGTGTCTTTTTTCAGCTTTTTCCAAGACGGCTTGAAGACGGCAGATAAACTGAAGCAGTATATTGAGAAGTTAGCAGCTGATCTTTACAATGTACGTTTGAAATGAATGAGTGACTGAACTTAGCATGGCTTATCTTAAAAGAGAACTTCACTTAACTTGCGATTTTATTGTAACTTGTCTGTTTTGGGGGTTGTTTTGTAGTTTGCTTTGGTGTGTCTGTGTTTTTGTGTGACAAGTTCTTTTGCTTTTGTGGTCGTAGATTAAACAAACACAAGACGAAGAGAAAAAGCAGCTCACCGCACTAAGGGATCTTATTAAATCCACTCTTCAGTTGGACCAAAAGGAGGTAGGCAGACAGACATATCCACATTCTCCAGTTATATATACAGCCATTGAAACAATAGAGAGAAATTATCTTTTGTAGTTTTTCTGAATTTACTATTCATCGTTATGCATTTAGGTAAAATGATCATTTATTTCATTATGTGAACTATTAGAAATATGTATCCCAAATTTCAAATAAAAATATTTTTTCTTTTTACATTCATTTGTAGAAAATGAAAAATGGAGAAACCGGTCAAAATAACAGAAAAGACCCTCTGTATTTTTGTGACCTGAAATACTGCTAAGAAAACATGTTAAAATTCACTTTTAGTAAGGGGTTCACATTAAATGCGAATTAAGTGTTATGCACAATTAAATTACATATTATAAATTAATGCAAAGATGCAAACGCGCGGCAGGCGATGGGAATCAGGCGGCTCAATATCCTCTTGAAGTTGAAAATATTTTTCAGCTCGCGTCACTCATAGAAAATAATGAACTTTTCCCACGAGTAATAAAGAGAGGGGAACGCGATTGTTCGCGTTTAGTGTGAACCCAGCTAAAGTAATACAACAATAATATCCTTACATCTATTTACGAAAAGTTGAAAAATGTATCTAATAACCTTGATTTTTATCACAGTTGTTATGTCTCTTGTCATGCTGTCAGTCGTTCACATTGCTGTTGGATGACTTTGTCACTCCTGAGGTTAGATTTTGTTGAAATTCAACAGACGCTGGACTGGAATGGCCACAATACATCTAGAAATGCTAAATCGATAAAAATTTCGAATGATCTCTTAATTTTTCCACGGCTGTATATATGAAGAGTTTATTTCCAATAATATTTTTTTATTATGTTATGTTTTTATTGTTTTAATGTGTTAGTTGGCTGTGTTTTTTAAGGTTATTAAGGCTTAAATCAAAACAAACCAACTGAAGTTTGATTGATATTATTTGGAAAGCACAAAAAACGGAGTTATCTCTTTTGGATAGGAACTCTTCATATACAGCTAGTATTTTATATATTGTTAGTCATTTAACACCGTGACGTCAAGCAAAATGAAAGCAGTTAAAGTGAGACGGTTGTTAATATAATATAGTTATCCTCCCTAACGCGTCACCCGTACTGGGGAGAGTGCCCAGTGCTGTACCATGCTGGTAGCCAGTATGAAATAGGGCTTGCTGGTAACCAGTGTTGTGCCCCACTGGTTGCTCAGAGAAAAGTTGCAGATTCTATAAGCTTTAGTTAGGAATGAAGTTGAGATAACATGAAGATGCAACTGAGAGAGGCATGTTTGTACTGTATGTGAGCAGAGATTCAGCAGAGTAGACACACTCCCATCTGTTTATATCATGTGCTGGGCTTTCACAATCTCTCCAATGTCTCTTTCCTACGCTGCGTGGATTGAAGTCTAGAAGAGTAAGTGTCAAGCATCTTTAGCATGCAGTGTGTTTTTTGTGACATGCAATAGTGTACAGAAAACCTTTAACCTACCTCTGTATGTTTTTAGGTCTTAGTGCTTGTGAATTCGTTTTTTTCTTGTTTTTATTATTAGTTTTATTGTACATGTGTTTAAGTTAGTTGATAGCATACATGTATAGTTGAGTATTTCAAAATATCGTGTGTGTGTTTGTACTTGAGCAGGATTCTCAGAGCAAACAGGGCGGCTACAGTATGCACCAGCTGCAGGGTAACAAAGAGTTCGGCAGTGAGAAGAAAGGATATCTGATGAAGAAGAGTGACGGGTAAGACACAGACACACACCTACAGTATATAACTCGCATTGAGTTTCAATAAATACTTCACATTTGGAGATTTTGCTGGTATAAATGGTTTCAAGTGGTGTAATTGTTTGCTGTAGGTTAAGGAAGGTCTGGCAGAGAAGGAAGTGTTCTGTGAAAGGAGGAATCCTCACCATCTCTCATGCCACCGTGAGTAGATGAACGCACACGCACTCGCTCGGTTTGCACCAGTGTCTTCCTTTCATCAGCTTTGTTATACTTAGGTCTGACATTAACACTGAAAAGACTTCATTAGCTTACTGAAGTTCAACTGAGTGTCTCCATAACAACCCAGACACCCCGCTGCACCTCTTTTAAAACCTGCTGAGAAAACGAGTGGCGGAGTGTTAAACACTGTTATAGAATGTACTTATCATTTCTCTTCTTTTCGCATCTCGTCACTTTTCATATGCCTTAGATTTTGGATTCATTCAATAGGGAGAATGCACATTTATGATCATGTGTATGTCTCTGTAAATAGGAATACGGTACATGCTGTTTTATTTCGGTAGTTACATCATTTGAGTTGCTGATAAAGTACTTATTAGATCAGAAAAGTAAACTTGTATTTTTTATGTCTCTGGTTTCAGTCAAATAGGCAGCCGGTGAAACTCAACCTGCTCACGTGTCAAGTCAAGCCCAGCGCCGAGGACAGGAAGTGCTTCGACCTCATATCCCGTGAGTCACTGCATAACCACAGGGAGAGCTCTTGTGGAAGACAACATGAGGGATTTAGTTGCTGTGTGTACTGTGTCGGTTTACTTTAGTGTGATGGTTCTTGGAAGATATATTTTTTATTCATTCTGAAATCATTGTTTAATCGCACTGTAAACATGAATTATGAGGTCTTGACCCTCTTATGCTGTTTAATTAGTTGAAATTATTCTTTGTTTATAGAGACAGTTGCATCATATTTCACTTGTCATGTGTTTCAGATAATCGCACATATCACTTCCAGGCCGAGGACGAGCAGGAGTTTATCATGTAAGGGTGTTTGTGGGATGTTGTTTGTCACAATTTGGTCTTGACATTTGGTTGTTGTTAAATACATGGAAGAAATCGTTATAATTGTAACATTACGTACTAGGGTTGTGTGGTATACTGAATTAAATGTCTGTGATATGGAACGCTTCAGAAGATGTATACAAATCTGGTCCACAAGAACTTCCTGTTCCAGTTTTATAACACTAAAGTGTTTAGTGTATAGTATAACACTAAAGTGTGTCCCAGATTTGCAGTCTAGACATGTTGCAGGAAGTCTGCGCTAGTCTGCAAATTTTATCGTGTAGTGTGTGATGCCCTGTCTTTCTCAGCGAACTTTCAAAATGATGCAAGTGTGTGATGTCTTGTTTTTAAAAAATCTGTTCAGTTTTTAAATCGTGTAGTGTATTCCAGCCTTAATCCAAACGCTTGAAGAAAATACAACCAACAGAACATTTATAACCGAATCAAAATGTTAAACTAATAAATATTTAATAATATTTTTAAGATTTAACTATATATTATAAGATAAAAAATAACACATATTTTTGAATGCACTGCAAATGGCGTATTCCAGTGTTAGTGGATATGACATGTTCAGTCAAACTTAAAATATAAATTCTCTGAGAATGTATTTATTACCAACATATTGAAGCATCTGTTTATATTTTACTTGAAGTAGCAAATCACCCAACCAAAAAAATGCTGTCATCATTCACTCATATTGTTCCATATCTGTATAAATTTCTTTGTTTTGATGAACACAGAGAAAGATATTTGGAAGAATGTACAGTAGGACAGCAAACGGTTCTGGGGCACTTTTGACTACCATTGTTATTTTTCCTACTGTGGTAGTCAATGGGGTCCAAGAACTGTTTGGTTACAAGCATTCTTCCAAATATCTTTCTCTGTGTTCAACCAAACAAAGAAATGTATACAGATTTGGAACAACTTGAGTAAATCATTACAGAATGTTAATTTTTGGGTGAACTATCCCTTTAACCCCTGATGAGTCTAGACATAAAAACACTATCAGTCTACACACTAATACGTTTTTTATTTTAAAAGAGGGGAAAAATTCACGTGTTATGGATGTGACAAAACATTTACGGCATACTTTGTCGGATTTCTGTAAATTAAAATGTACAAACCAGAAGCAATATACCTAACAAATGAAGAAAGAATAAAAAATAAAATAGTCATTTTAATTGATGAGAAATATGGACCGTTATGGATGTGACAATTCACTTGTATGGAAAACTATGCTAACCATCCAGCAAAATGAATCAAATGATGTTTCTCATATATAATATAATTTTAGAGCAAATGGATAGTTATGAACAAGAGTAAAAATGAGATATAATTCTTATAGTGGATCTCCCAGCACCACAAAATGCAAACCCTGTAATCTTAACTTTTTGTGTGAATTCAGAAATGTTTTATATGCAGATTGTGGGATTTCCTCCCTACAATTTGACCAATTATGAGCAATTATAGTAATCTGCATGAAACTGTAAAAGTTTTGTGTGACCCAAATACCACTTTCCCCTTTTGTGACGTTTGAAATGCTTTTATACCAAATAAGCATCCTAAAAAAAATGTAGCGAGGAAATAACAGATTGATGCAACCGCAGCAGGGAGCCTAGAACTTGTCCAAACCGTTTACTTGACAGCTTTTGTGCGTCGAGAAGTCTGTGAAGTGGCATTTGCGCGTCTCAAGCCGGCACTTACACATTTGAGGTCACTGAGA